>OY757314.1:84981963-87381963 GCA_963583905.1 Stenurella melanura
TGAAACATAAGTTTATTAAGTATGTTAGAGGATAGATAATTATGTCAATTGTACTTTTTATAATTTTGGTGCTTAAATCATAAATATCTAGACTATCAGAGTTTTTTTAACGGTTAACTGCATCCATGACATCTAAGATTGTAACCGGTTCAAGAAACCGTTATTTTGTCGAGGTATTTTTAGATAGTCATCGAGTTACTTAGTGCTAAAATTACTGATTACCTAAAAGTATCTCGACAAAATACCTATGCGGAGATAACGACCCATCTCTAGTCGGTAACATGTAGTAAAAATGTTGTGATTATTTACAAGTGCGAATTTTTGGAGAAAAATTTGTCAGACCTTTTTTAATGTACTTGAAAAGACCTTTCAAATTAACTTTAGTAACAGTCATTGGTATAGAAACTTACGGAGTGATGATGAAAATACAATGATTGTCCCGTTTTTTCGAAGGAAAAATCAGCAATGAAACCAATGGCTTAACTTACTTAATTTTAAGATATCTAATCGCCTTAGAAACCATTTTGCAGGGTATTTCAAGGGCTACAAGGCTTGTAAAGTTGAACTTCCTTCGTTTTTGAGATTTTTGAGTTTAAAGGGCTCGAGGAAGGTGGTGCTCGCACTCAAATGAGAACTTAAGACGGTGATACATCAATTAATTTTCATCCTAGAGAAATTAAAAGGATAAAATTTTTTGTAGAAGAAAACCTACATTTTTGTACTCTTGCATGTTTTATGTCCCTTCTTCAGTTTTTGAGTTATTGTGAAAAAATGGAGAATTTTTCAAAAGTTTCAAAAATCATTTTAAAATTGAATTAAACTTTTTTTCAAATCTGGGCATTCTAAACCATTCAAACTTCTAGAACATATTTTTAGTACCTAAATAAAGAAGTCGTACATGGATTAAGGCCAGTTGGGGTATCTGGGCCCAGGGGGTAACTGGGCCATGGTTTTTATCCGTAAAACTTGTAGGGGTAATTTCACTTCAAGCAGTTGGCAGCACTGAAGGACAATGTCATCTCACTGCAACAATTAGTCTCATGTTTCTGAGTGTTGTTGCTTTCATGTATTAATTTTTTAAATTTTGTGCAAAATTTTCATAGCAACGTGATGTAATCTTGATTTTTATGAAATATCTACAGGTTTACTGTATATATTATCAACGTCACAGTTAATTTAGCATAAATTAGAAGTATGATATATCCCTAAAATGTTATTGCAAGCATGTATTCTGCGTTAGGTCATAAGCTTGAGTGGGTGGCCCAGTTACCCCCACAAATTTTCAAAAATGGGGTAAGTGGGCCAGTTAATTGGGGCACCCGGGCACGGCGGGACCAAGTTACCCCAAGCACATTAAGTATGTTGTTTTTGTTTTTATTTATTAGGTAGATGCAGATCACTGCGCACAGTCACACAAAAAATAGCGATCTAAACCCGGGACCCGACATATTAAACCCTATGTATTTTGATGGGTTGAACACGAATCTGATGTCCGTTTAACTCCATCGCCCCCCATATTTTTGTAAATCGCGAAAATAGCCTAAGCAACCTCATTTCTTTAGATTATTTTAGCGATTTACAAAAAGTTGGTGGGTAACGGAGCTAAACGGACATTGGATTCGTGTTCAGCGCGTCAAAATACATAGGGTTACTATGTCAGGTCCCTGGTGCAGATCACTTTTTTTGTGGGCCTGTGTTATTTATGCTTAAATACTTGAAATTGGATGTTTTTTACATTTAATTTTGCCCTTTTTACTTTAACAGAAGTTATGTTATTCCTAAATTTGAATAAATTTCACATCTATTGTTATGTAGTAGTTCTCTTACATCGTCGACAACTCGACTATGGTGTGGTAAATTTTTGTACGAAGTTTACATGTTTACCAACACGCCCACTTACCCCAGTTCAAATAACAATCGTTTGTATGAAACCAAGACCCGCATGGTCCAGTTGCCCCAATTTCTAGGGGTAACTGGGCCCATCAGACTTTTTATTATTTAGTTATAATTATAAAAAAAATTAAATTAGACTCGGGACTTGAATATTATATATTTAAAGACTGTATATTGTATTATATATAAAAAATATTTTAGATATTAATATAACTTATTAGTGGTTCTCAGGCAAGTTCAAAGTATAATCTACTCGCTCAGGTTGTAAAATCATGGCCCAAATACCCCAAGTGACCTTACGTTTAATTTGAATTCTTGCGGTAGTCATTGATTTCATTGCTGATTTTTTCTCTGGAAAAACGAGACAACCAAAAGTCAACGACTTTTACTAAAGTTCATTTTAAAGGTCTTTTCAAGTATTTCAAAGAAGGCCTAACGAGTTTTCCTCCAAAAGGTCGTCATTTTTCCGTTATTTAAGAAAGGTTCGAATTCGGTTTTCGACGAACAAACCTTCACCTTCAACGATCCATAATTCAGTTCGTATTGCATCTCGATTTTTATTTTATAAACTTCATGTTTGCTCCTTCTTTTGATAAAACGTAAGGTTTTCGAGTTATTTGTGAAAAATCGCTCGAAGACATGCATTTTCTAGATGAGAAATCAACATTTTCAATCGCAAATAACTAGAAAAATATTGATTTATCGAAAAAACTTCATAGACCATTTTTTTCTTAAAATTTGGCCCCCTATCGACTCCTGCGCTTATTTTGAGTGTACCAATTTGCACCCCCGAGAGGAAGTGTCATCCATTCCCAAGGTAAAAGCGCATATCGATACTATATAACTTTTGTTCCTTGAGCCATTCCCTACGTACTGTACAAATTTTACGTCAATCGGTGTTATCCGAAGGAATTCTGAGGTAATAACCTATTTTTACCGTCAAACACTGGACTACGGCTTTCATACAGCCACATGCTTCGCTGCATCCTTTTGCTTCCCTCGTATACCGAAGGGAATATTCGAGAAAAAATCACCCTCCGAGATTTTTTCGCATTTTCACGTTTCAGATCGCGTAGATTGCGAAAATATAGGTTTTTCAATTCCGTCTGTCTGTCTATCTGTCTGTCTGTCTGTTGGTTCATTATCTAAAAAACTACTTGACGGATAATACTCAAATTTGGTAGGTAGCTGACTACTACCAGCGAAAAAATCGTTAGACTTTCACTTAGAAAATATACCGGGTGGGACCGTCTAAGGCGAATAGATAATGAAAAAAAATATTTTTTTCGCTCAAATATAAAATTTCTACGTTTCATGACATTCTAAACCTATTTCAGAAGAAAAAAAAATCGAAATTTTTTGAAAATTTTTTTTAGCAGTAGAAACATGGAATTTTTTTTTGCTCAGATTAAAAATTTCCACATTACATGATAGAATGTCATGTCAATCTATTTCATAAAAAAATTTTTTCAAAAAGAAAAATTTGAAAATTTTGTCAAAGAAAAATTGTTCCAATTTTTTTTTACTAAGTGTAGGATATATGATGGAAAATTTCACACGTCACCTTTTTAACCAATCAGAAGTTTGTTTTTGTGTCGTTACCAAGGCAACCCAAAAAATTTCCGGAAATTTTCAACCTCCAGGGTACCCTGAGCGAAATTATGTAGTGGAAATTTTTCCGTCAAATTATTGACATATGGTCATATTTGACATTTGTTATTACATAAAAGTGGAATTTTACTTTTCAAATTAAACGAGACAATTATAAAAAAATCATTGAGCTTTGTGAAACAACATTTTATTTCATGTTTAATACCTAATTATGATAGTGAATCACTTCTCATTTTGGTTTTCCTCCATATTACTCTTCTCATCGGCTGTGATAAGTATTTCAATTTTGGATGGCTTTTTTAACTTCACAAAGTTCTTCGCAATATGCGCATATTGTATATTATGTTCTTTTTCCATACTATATAATCTTATTCTTTTAAAAACTCGAAAATAGCTTCAACAATAAGACATATTGAGCTTAAACTGGTTAAACTGTTAATGAAATATTGATAAATAACTAATGACGTTTCAAAGCCTTCTCTGTCAACTTACACTGTGTTGAAACTGTTCTATGTACCTTCTAACTCAATGGTTCTATGATGGTTTTATGCTATGTGTATAAAACATGAAAATATATAAAGAAAACAAGGTTCCACATATTTTAGTGAATAAAACTTATTCCATAACACACAAATAGAGTTAGTAAGGGGTCCAAAGCCTTAAAAATTGAAATGACCCATTCCAACAAGGTAAATAAGTTTTGAGGTCGCATATCGAAAGAGGGTCCTAATGGGCATTAGAAATGGCTTGTTGGACTTTTGTTGAGGATTGCACAACTTCTCCACAAGAAAAAAAGATGGCGGAACGTTATTTCAAGAATTCGTGTTTTTAAACGTATACCTCTCGCTAGAAAATTAACTACATGCGATATTGTTCTGATTTTTTTTCTTTACATACTACTGACATGAGCGCATATGTCTGTACTAGTAGAGTTTCAAAATCATTTACGGTTTTTTTCTAATTAAATCCTAAATCACATGAACGAAATTTGTGTGTTTGAAATTTCGACGTGCGGACAACTACATTAAATGTTGAATTTTCTTATATATTATATGCGAATGAAATATGGTCTAAAGATCAACAAAGTTTTTGCAAAAAAAATTAACTCGATATCTCATACAGTTTTCGAGTTACAGATTTTTTAATTCGATCGTCTTGTTATGATAACGCGCAACGTGACAGCTGCGGCAGGATTTTGTCTGTGTAATTGTGGATAGACATTAGTCTAATAACTAATTTGATTAAGGTATTATATTACTATTAATCAGTAGGTCACCAATTGTCTGAAAATTAGACAATCATTTATGTGTTATGTTACAACTACGTGATTTTAAAATAGAGTCTGTTAAAATATAGATGCAGAAATAATGGTTTAATGATTACTGAAAAAAGGAAACTTTGAAGTACGTCCAATTTGCTTAGAAAATTTTCAGTTACGTCATTTTGGCTTAGAAGGACTGTATATATCGAAAGGTGCAAATACAGTATGAAATCGTCAATAAATTATATTTTGAGATTAAAAAATAAAAATTGTCCGAAATTTCATATTTAAGAAAATGTATGGTATGACTTAAAAACCCATCAGAATTATATGAATTCGCCATAACAGACACAATTCAAATTCTAAACTGGAATTACTTTATAAATAGTAACAAATATAAAGCGAATAATCTAAAATACATTTTAGAATATTGGTGTAAATAATGACATACCTACGTTGCCCAATAATGTGAACTTGCATGAAGAAGGGAACACAATAATATTTGCGCAAGGTATGTTTAATTTTTGCAAAATAGAAAACCTACAAAAATTGTGTGGGTACATAACAACAAAGGGTATCTTAGGATACTCACGAAAAAGTGAAAAATATGAAGAAGAAAATATTGTAAAAGATTAATTTTGGAAATAACTGCGATGCAATTGATGATCGTGTAATTTAAGACGCTCGTAAGTCCTATGTGAATCTATCCATACAGATTCACATAGGACTTACGAATTAAGGATTTAAATTCACTACGGCCATCTGTAGTGAATTTAAATCTTTAGATTTGCTAAGGCAGTATTTATTTTTCCTTAAGGTTATTATAAGACTTACGTTAGCTACGTCCGCGTCCTACACAAGACACTTCCTTACTGCATTTAAAACGAGCATTACAGGGGACGGTAGTCCAGTGGTTTAGTGTACTTAGCTTAGCTAGCAACTGAAGAACCTAGCGAAGTAGGTTAAAACCCTGCTCACTGCGAAATACTTATAATTGTAAAAATTATCCACAAAAAGTGGTTTAGACCCTTACCTAACACAAAATCCTGATTTATAACAAATTTTCTCGACTTGAGAAGCAGTTAACAAAGCACATCAAATTTTAGTGTCCAAGCGATTTTCCGATATCCTTCCCAATTTATCCTTTCCCAGAAAATTTGGATATCTGATAGAGAATAACCAAATAAAATCACAAATGATGACAAAAAGTCACAACTGGTTCTAAAGAAAACAAATAGTGAAATTGTAAAATAAACTGTGATTAAAAATGTGCGTCCACTTGGTGTTCTGTTGCATGTGCAGCCTTTCCTAACAATTGTTTTAAGGGCAGAAATAATACAGAGCAGTTTTTAGCAGACAGTGCTTCTTAATAGTAATGCCTATGTAGTGGTTTGTCAATGCTTACTGAGCTGTGTATACTTATTATGCATTATTATTATTATTATTATTATTATTACTTATGTATATATTACAAGTTTTGTGTACGTTTTCATATTTTCATAGGTATTTGTAAAATGCTGTATCATTTGTACCACAATAATGATATACTTAATAAATAATATCTCTATACAACACCTTCATAATTAATAGATCGAGTAAATCATCTGCCAAATGAGTTTCTTTTTACCTGTTAATATTTTTGCAAAATTGTAAAAATGTAAATAATAGCACAATTTCAAAAGTGTATTGGCTTACTATCTTAATGCATTACACGTAGCCAGAAAACAGCCGCATGCTAACAGGAATACCACGAATCTAATTATGGTTTATTTTAAAAAGTCGTTAACTCAAAAACTGTATAAGATATCGAACTAATTTTTTTTGCAAAAACTCTGTTGATCTTTAGACCATATTTCACTCGTATATAGTATATAAAAAAATTGAATATTTAATATAGTTACCCGCACGTTGAAATTTCAAACACACAGATTTCGTTACTGTGATTTAGAATTTATTTAGAAAAAAACCGTAAGTGAGTTTGAAATTTAATTAGTACAGATAGATGCGCTCATGTCAGTAGTATAAAAATAAAAAAAATTAAATCAATATCGCATGTGGTTCACTCTCTAGCGAGAGGTATATGTTTAAAAACACGAATTCTTGAAATAACATTTCGCCATCTTTTTTTCTTGTGGAGAAGTTGTGCAATCGTCAACAAAAGTCCAACAAGCCATTTTTGATGCCTATTAGGACCCTCTTTCGATATCCGAGCTCAAAAATTATTTACCTTGCTGGAATGGGTTACTTGGCGATTTAGACGGCTTTCGAAGGCGTGGACCCTCTACTAAGTTGTCCTAAACAATTTTCAGTAATTTTTTGAAACTAAAATGGGTGGAAGAGATATTATTTATCTATTATGCGTATTCCATTTTCAAATAACTCTTATAATTTTAACTTTTGACACAACAACACTCAAAGAGTTTAACAAATAGAGGAGACAAGCTCCATAAGCGGAATGTATAAGCAGCGGTAGGCTGTAGGCTTCTCATCCTTCTCACACAGTTCCTTCTCTCTTTGTCGCTCAGTACATGAGGTGACGATTGCAATACAATGACAGCATGACAGATGACAATAGGCGTATACCAACCTGGGACTTATGGGTGACTTAGTTTTTCTACAAACTTTACAAGTATAAACCATTGTCACAAAAAAATAATTAATTAATATACAAATTAAACGTGATAAACAGATTAAACGTTATAAACAGAAGAAAAATTTAAGAAAACACGTGTAATTGTAAATAAAGCAGAACGCTTGTCAAAACAAAGATTCAAAATTGACGGTATTTGTGAAATCAAAGCGCGCCGGGTACGGCCGTGTAAAACCGAGTGGAGAGAGAGGGTACGAGGTGTGCTACAAGGACGAAGAGCCTACCGTCTCCAAGGCAACCAAATCGCGACTACCGGCAAATCGACGGCTTGTCTTCTCTATGTATTAAACTCTTTGACAACACTACTTACTACTCCGATGCGTTTCTGTCACTTTGTCAACAAGACCCATTCATGGCCTACTAATCTTATACCTTATTATGTCTTAGAATAATCGTAATGTCAGTTGAAATTAGAGTTTATTTAATTTATTTTCGTGCGAAATTTTCTTACCGAATCCCCTGCGTGCTTGAATTAATTACAGGAAATTTTTCTCATACATGAATTTTTTAAGAAAATTCATGTACCGGCAATAATTCAAGCACTTGGGAGATTACAAGTGAAAACATTTTTTGCTCAAATTGAAAATTTCCACGTTTCATGACATTCTAAATCTATTTCATAACAAAAATTTTTTCAAAAAGAAATTTTTTTTAATACTATAGAATAAATGATCGAAATTTTTTGTTTGCTCAAATTTAAAATTTCCACGTTTCATGACATTCTAAACCTATTTCAGAAAAAAAAAATTCAAAAGAAAAAAATTTTTTGCACTACTCAAGTACTTACCTAGAACAGGTGAAAAAAAAATGTTTGCTCAAATTTAAAAATTCCACGTTTCATGACATTCTAGGCCTATTTAAAAGAAATAATTGAAATTTCTTTAACCACTACTATACTTTCTTTCCGCTGCGTGAATATGGATCTGAAAATATGAGAGATGACAATAATATTTGACATATAGTTAACGCACTTGGCAACCTATTATAGTTTAATTGAAAAATATACAGGGTGGTCATTCTAAAATATAATGGGCTTGTTCCATGATATTCTTTTTATATGGTTTTTATACTTTTTTATATAGTACTCGATATTCTCATTATACACTTAAAATTTCGTATTATTAACTTTTTCCGTTCTCGAGATATAAGGAGTTGAAATTGGTAATATTTACAAAAACCGAGCGCTCATATGTGACGTCACTATACGTAAGTGACGTAAGAAAAATGGCTTTCTGGGACCTTTCAAATTTAACCTGAAAAGTCGAAAAACATGGAATTTTTAAACGCTTGTAACTAAATAAATACGTCGAGTGAAAGTTCGTTCTATGTCTCTAAGGAAAGGAGAAGGTCGGCGATCAATTCTAATCGTAAATTGCATGGTCAAAATCGAAAATTCGTCCCGGCAGAAGCGATAGAAAATTGTAATTTTTTGACATTTCACCAAATTGTACTCCCCTACTGTCAAGTAGTAAACAAAACAAACAATACTTTGAAAACACTTATAATTATAACAAGTAAGGAGCATCAAGTCTATTGAGATCGCCGAGTCTATGCGTATAGTGACGTGGCGCCTGGCCACACCCCATTTTCGCGAGATGGAAATTTTTAACAGTTTTTAAGATACTAAACGTGCGAATAAGATTCTAATTTTTTGCAGATCTATTAATTCATACTTGCACTTTCGATTTATGAAATAAAAAAAAAATGCTGAACAAGCCCATTCAACTATGTTGGAAATTTGTAAAAGTATTTACGCAAGCCTTCTAGTACAGGCAATGAAGGCAAAATGTTGTAAAAACCTCGCAAAAATTATTAAAAGAATCATCTCTGGGATTTAAGTAATAGAATGGAATGATGCATTCTTTGCACTTCCAAGTTCCGGGAAAATTCAAAAAAATTTGGAAAAACTTTTTGATTTTCGGTTTTTTTGCTCTAACGGCTAAAATAATGAAAATACAGAAAAAAGTTTTCAATAAAATTTGTAGCTCGTCTCTTTCTACACAAAATAGGTCTTTGCAAATGTTTGTCTTACTTGAGCCGTTTAGGAGATAAATCCAGTTTTCCACGTATAGTTTTGAGCCACTCCGAAATGCGCGGAAAATGAGAATTCTCTGGGAGTTTCGTATGACCGGACATATCGATCGATAACTATTACCATTCAGAGCAGCTAAAAAAATGAAAACAACGCAAAATGTAGAGGAAAGTCTGAGCTTTAATGTGGAACTAATCACAAAATTCATACAAATTTTGATCATAGAGAAAAAAGTGTTAGATGGCTTAGTAAACTTTATACAGTTGATTTATTTACATCTTTGAGATTTATGCATCCTGCCTATTTCTCCCTTAACAATGGGTGCTTTTTCACTGCATGGACTAAGTTGTATATGTTTTACTGTATAATTGTGCAATCTCTGAATGTTTATGAATAATGTACACAAATTCAAAAAGTACTGCGCGCATTTAAAAAACTCTAAAGTCATTCGAAAGAATATGTTTTATTGTACTTATAATCCAAAAATTAAGACTGTGCTATTATTATTACTTAAGATATAGCGAATTGAACTTAAAATGTTAATTGGATTGATATATCATATATAAGAATATATAAACAAAATGAGTTATCATTCTAACTACTCCCGGCAAAGATATGAATAAATCTGTGGATCAACTGTACAAAGTTCACTAGCCATCTTCCGATACTTTCTCTCTTTGATAAATTTTTTTATGAATTTTGTGATTAATTCCACATTAAAGCTGGAACTTTTCTCTACATTTTGTGTTATTTTCATTTTTTTAGGGGCTCTGAATAGTAAGAATTATCGATCGATGAACCCGGTCTTACGAAACTCCTGGAGAATTCTCATTTTTCGCGCATTTCGAAGCGGCTTAAAACTGTAAGTGGAAAACTCGATTTATCTTCTAAACGGCTTAAGTAAGACAAAGGCCTTTTTTGTGGAGAAAAAGACGAGCTACAACTTTTGTTGGGAACTTTTCTCCATTTTCATTATTTTGGCCACTAGAGCAAAAAAAACGAAAATCAAAAAGTTTTTCCAAATTTTTTTGAATCTTCCCGGAACTTGGAAGTGCAAAGAATGCATCATCTCATTCTCCAGGTTATTACCTACTTAAATCCCAGAGATGATCCTTTTATTAATTTTTGTTACCCTAAATTGTTAATTTGCCTGTACTATTCCATATTTGGCACATTTTATTTAATACTGAATTTTTGCTTTCGGATGACCACTCTATAGTGTTTTTGATCAAAAGTTTTCAAGCTATCTTTGTAATAATACCTTCCGATTATTATTCTCATATGTGGTTTCGTAATTAATACTTTTTTAGAGTGACCGCCCGGTATAAATAAAGAAGAAAGTTCTGTGTAAATACCTTTACCAATTTCTTAATAAGTGTTTTAATAAATGTATGAACTACATTTCAATAAGGTCTTGGGTTTGGTTTCTTTGTCATTGTTACTGGATCGAGTCCATTTGTAGTTTTAGCCCCTATTTGGATTCCATGCCATTTCTGAACTTGGTACCTCCTAAAAATGCATGATGCCGTGGAGCGTCCTTCGTTGGTGGCACAGAAGCAAGACTTAATTTACTTTTTACTGTTGATTTTGTGAAACGTTGGTGGTAGACTTCATCCAAGGATTCCTATTCCATGACGGCGCCATGCAAAGCAATGAGAGAGCGTCCTCCGCCGTCTGCGATATCTTCTGGTTTGGCATCCTGATGTTCGAGGATACCAATGATGGCCGTGTTTCTCTGGACAAGAGAACAAAATTTTGTTTTTGCTTGGGACAAGAGGGACAATTTACCAACAAAAATGAAGTTTGACAATTTTTTGGAAATATATTCATCTTTACGTCTCTATAGCTCGTTACATATTAGATTGACAAAAAAAATGTATATTAAAAAAATACAAGGAATTTTATAATCCTCAAACTTTGTCATAGACATGTTCCAAGGTTGAAAACTTGGATTTTTCGTCAGGGTCAAGCCCTAAACAATATATTTCAAAGTGGTTTGTGCACGTTTGTAAGGCAAACATCTTTGCTGAGTTAATAAACAAGCTTAGAAAAACAAATTGTACACACAACCAACGTTATATTAATTATCAAACTACTTTTCAAACTACTTTTCTTTGTAGGAGTATTTTTTCATCTCACAGCAGAACTGTTCCTTATTTCCATGAAAAGGCACTGAACATTGGCGATAGCATTCAAGTAAATAGAGTTGATACGAAAATGTGTGAAGGCTGTGGTACTGGTCTTTACGTTATGCCTCGCTGTTCAAGTAAAGCTTATGAGAATCACTCAACACCAAGTATTACGTCCGCACCAAATTACGAAAAACTCGCTGAAAATGCTGTGTTAGCCTGGGAATTCTATAGAGCTGCAGATCCGAATAGATATAAGTAATAAATACTTTTTATAATATAAAAGGGTCTACCGCCATTGCCATAGGTGATTTTCCCAAGAAACCAAATCCAACGATATGTATGCTGTTATGTAGCTTAGTGAAGGAGTAAATAAAATGTGTAGGTATATTCTCGAAATCTTTACATTTCACCGAGTTATCATAAAAAATACCTAAAAATAATGTTTTCAAAATTTTTCCTCACGAACTGTAATATAAGAAGACGAAATCAAAGGGATATCTTTTGGAATGTTTAGTACTTTATTATATATTTTCCCATTTTAAATTAAAAGAAAACTTAAAGAATCCGCGATTATTTTATTAAACGAGGAAAGAAAAGAAAAAGAACAATAAATACTATTTTTAAAATACCGAAATAATTTTCATTCGCTATTTTCAGAAACTTATATAAGAGTGACTACTTTCGGATTACTCTCAAAAGAGAGCTAGTGAATACTCCTTTTATTCATCAAAATTAGATTCCAATCAAACGGGTGGAACATACTGAAAAAATATATATATATTTGGTGATACCCATATTTTGTTTTTACCATTACAACTATAATTATTTGTTTCAATTTACTTATATGATAACCCAAATACTATTTATTATCTGTGGCTGTGACATGAGACAAGATTTGCTGCTGTAACCCTACGATTCCTGGCTGCTGTAGACTCTTACAGAAGTTTGTCTCAGCACATTATACACTCATACACTATACTACTAAATGTTTACTGGACGGCAGCCGATAACGCACTGACCTGACGTTTGTAAACAAGTTTGATAAACAAAAGTTCATGAAACACAGATTGCCGTTGATCTTACCGACTCGGGCCGGGACTGAAACCTGTTGCAGAACACGATTTTTTGTTGTAAAACACGCTTGTTGTACAACATTGTGCAACTTTTCTTATTGCATTCTTAAACCTGTTGCATACAGGGAACAATTCTGTTGTAGAACAGAAGTTTATAAAACATGTTGCATAGTGTAAATGCAGCTTCCCATACAGCACAAGGACATCCTCAGAACATACTGGGGACAACTTTTCAGGACATATGGGATATCCTGGGAAGATCCCATTATCACCTTAGGATGTCCGTAAGATATCCTAATGGGACAGTTTGGGCTTTGCTGATGACGTCCTCAGGACATCAGTACAGGTGTGTACAGGACATCATCAGCTCTTATATGGGCTTTACTATGAACAACCTGAGGACATTGATTGGACTTTATATAGTTCTTTTAGGGTTTATTGGATGACAGCAAAAATACATATTATTTTATAAGATCATTACTTTTAAACTGAGCCAATAAGCGAAGACAAAGGAATACAAGTTTATATAATGGCAGAGGTAAAATGACTGATAAAAATGTGATACATATATGTACAACTAAATACACATATTTGTATCTATCAATTGGCTTTTATCGCTTTAAAAGTAAATCTACCAAACTAATAGAGGATATATATAGTACAATGACAAATCAAAATTTTAAGGTAAATACTTTAATTTTTGATATGTTGCTTTGAAGTATTTGAACACGATTAATGAAAGAGAAGTTTTTTCAACCCCAAGAAGGGGTGAAAAAAAATAACAAGATCACTCAAAATGTGTAAAAGATAGTAAAAAAAGATTCAAATAAAAATTGTAAAAGCATGAAATATTACATAAAAATGATCTCTTGCCTTTTTTGGTATTATTAAAATCAACAGAGTTTAGGGTGGTTAGAAGTTATAAGGGATGATATGTAAAACTTTAAAAAATCACAGCGTGCTGAGAAGTTATAATGAATTTAAACTAAATTCTATTCACTCAGAAAAATATAAAGGATTACGTATCTGACAATAACATCTGCGGACAATAACCAATCATATTTTCCCTTTTTGAATAATATAATAAATACAAAGATATAACATAGCAGCATTATATTTATGAAATATTTAACGTAATCTTATTTGTCAAAAGAACTTTAAAATGAACGTGGAAAAGACATCAACGCCCGGCGGATTTCTTAGAACTTTCGTCGCAAAAAGGCGGCTAATTCAAAACACAGTAAATGTATTAAAATCAAATTATAAATAACTGCTATTTAAATAAGATATACATTTTTAACAAATTATTTGTACTGGGGGGTTTATCAAATAGAACAAACAAATAAGTTTTTAGAAGCAAATTTTACAAACCAATAAAAGATTATAAATAAATAGCCTCAAAATAATATATATATACTTTTCATTATTTCTGTTGTTGAAATCTCCTAAACAGTAATACCTATAATAGGACGACTCTAGGACTTGCCCAGGATATTCCCACAGTGGATATTTTGTTAGACTTCTAATATCTTTGCAGGATATTACTAGGACATCCTGTCAGGATTTGTCTAGGATATCCCCATCTGGGATATTCTCAGGTTGCATGTATTTTATTGGGATATCCTAAGGATATCCCGTGGAATGTTGTCCTCGATTGGGATATACGGGACTAAATAAGGATATCCTAAGGATGGCATGTGCTGTGTGGGTTAACATGTTGACATGTGTGACATCTGGAGACAAAGCATGAATCTTGTGCATGTTATAACCCGTTTCCAATTAGGAGCCACGAGACGTATTGCCCATATCGATGTGAGCATGGAGAGTGCGGAACCAATTGAATCGTGTTTAGTCAAAGTATGTGTGAGATTCGAGGGTAGGAAAGGGCTAGTTTGCTTGCAGACGTGTGAGGGCAAGGACTTGATGGACAACAACACGTTCTCTTTGTTGTTTTTGCGTTAAAAATATCAAACTGTAAAAATTGTAAGGGGGTCCTGAAGAAATTGAGTGGTCGTAAAAAAGTTATTTTAAATGCAGTAGATGCTAAATTATACAATATTTCCATTGTGAAACAAATTGTTATTAACGTGTTATGCCCTAACGGCTGCTTATTCAGTTAAAATAACGTTATCACGGCCACTCAAGAACCCTACTACAAATTTTACAGTTCTACAATTTTAACGCAAAAACAACAAGGCAACGGAGGCGTAGGTCAAAATAGGTGCAATGAGGGTCCTGATAAGCGTTAGCTTGTTCCTCAAGTTGAGTTTGCACTAACATGTCTGCAAACAAACTAACCCTTTCATGCTCTCAAGTCTCACACATAGTTTGACTAATCACGATTGAATTGGTTCCTCCCTCTCTATGCTCACATCGATATGTCTCGTGACTCCTAACCAGGAATGGGTTATAACATGCACAAGATTCATGCTTTATAGTGATGGGTCGCTCACATATTTTCACTTGGCCCGCTCAGTTCATTCAGCTCACCGAGGTGAGTCGTTTATCGAGACTTCGAGAGCCGTTCATTTGAAAGACGTACCCGATGTATGCTTCATGCATAGCTCGAGATCAGCATGCTTGTTCAGAGCTCAAGAAGAGTCAGGAGTTGCTAGCGCACTGAACAGCATCGAGATACTAGCGGCACAGTAGGAAGATATTATTGAAAGAGTCGTTTTTAAAAAGTGAGCCGTTTGTTCACAGTTCGCTGAAGTGAGTCGTTCACTCTGAATACCTCAGTCATAGATAATAAATAGTATTTGGGTTATCTTATCATATAAGTAAATTAAAACAAATAATTATAGTTGTAAGGTAAAAATAAAATATGGGTACCACCAAATATATGCTTCTCTTTCAGTATGTTCCATCCGCTTGATTGAAATCTAATTTTGAGGAATAAAAGAAGTTATTTTGGAACCCACGGATCCTGAAGTGTGTTTCAGGGCTGAAAATATGCGACATAATTGTTTACAATGGAAATTTAAAAAGTACAGTTTGAACTGTGAATAATTCAATTATTTACAGTTTGAACTTGGAATAATTCAATTATTTACAGTTTAAACTGTAAATAATTGAATTATTTACAGTTTAAACTGTAAATAATTATATTATTTACAGATTGAGCAGTAAACAATTGAATTGTTTACAGTTTAAAGTGGGAATTAAAAAAGTACAGTTCGAACTGGGGATAATTCAATTATTTACAGTTTAAACAGGGAATAATTAAAGTAATTGAATTGTTTAGTTGTTTAAACTGGGAATAATAAGATTTACAGTTGAAATTGGGAGTAAATCAATAATTTACAGATTTAACAGGGAATAATCAAATTATTTACAAGTTTATGTGGGAATGAATGAAAAAAAACATCCGTGACCCTTCTATGCCTTCATACATAACAGCATACATATCGTTGAATTTGATTTCTGAGCAAATCACCTATGGCAATGGTGGTAGACCCATTATTTTAAATATTTCATGTGTCTTCAAAAGTAAGAAATGTGACTATTTTGCCACAACATGTATATATAGGGTAAGTCATATTAGTACGTGCACGGTCAATACTTCCTCAAATGTTTGGAATATAAAAAATATCTGAGATAAAAATTGTAGGAGCCCAAGAACAGTGTAATAATTTATAATAATTTTTAAATCTACAGGGTGTTCATATAGTAATAGCAAGCGAATGCTTGGATTTTTTTAAACAGAACACTCACCTTTTTGTATATTTATATGTGATTCTTATTTTTTTTTAAATACATTACAAGTCATGGAATGGCCCATATTCTGCAAGAGCAAAAAATTTGTAGTGCGGGACGAAGGCGAGGACTACGGTTTGCGAGTGTGGAATATGCCATTCCATCATTCCAAACGTGTTGTAGACTAGTATATTCTACAACAAGTTCTGTAATAGCCCATATTCCACGCGAGCGAAGAGTTTGTAGTTCGAGCCGAAGGCGAGTACTACGGTTCGCGAGTGTGGGATATGCCATTCCAAATGTGCTGTAACTATACTTTCTCTAACAAGATTTTAGATATTATGCAAAAAAAAACTTCAAAACGGTGTGAAACGTCAAATGCGAAGCTAGACGTAACCATAGCAACCTAACCACTAAGTGTGGCTTAACGGCTTCTAATTTGTCGAAAACCGTGCGGTATTATGCCATAACAGTGTGTTGGAATGATACTTGTTCCGATACAATTTTTAGTTGTGGAATTTGTAGTTTCCGAAGTCATTCACGAATATGATTGGAGGATAGAGCACAAAATTTTTACTTCAGTCATGGTAACGAAACATCCAAAAACTGAACACATAAATGTGACAACTTGTAAGTGTAGTAGTAGGTGTTGTAGGAAGCTAGGAGTTGATTACATAATAAGCTGCTTTTAATCCATGTTGATATCCAACCCCAACTAATATTATGCAGTTGGCATATTTCTGATGGTGGATAATATTTATTATGTACTGAAAATATAAGTTGTCATACGTCTTGCAATTATCGTTTTGATATTTTTAGACATAGTACATGAAATCAATTAATATACAGTTTGAACGTTGCCGGGAGTGTGTAGCATTTAAAAAAGCTAAAAGGATAACTTCATACTTATTTGCAGTAAATTGACTCTAATTAATTCACTCATTGGAGTAGAGAGTTATGCAACCACTCGTACTCTGAAGGGCGTAGCGTGTTGCAAAAGTCTTAACATTCCGAAAGTAAACATGTTTTCTTTAAGAATAATTTGAGTTAGTGGTGTTAATCGCATATTCTTGTAGTTGAGGTATTACATAACTGTGAAATTCAGTCTATTGATTATTGAGTCCTTTGGTGGAGCATTATCATTGGCTATAGAAAATGTTCTAAGAGTGCGCAAATTGGCAACACTTAGGAAATTTTGGCAGATTTCCGGTCTGGTCTTTTCGTTTTGATGGAGACACGGGATAGCGAACGGCGGTGATCCCGATTCTGTATTGAAGAATTTGGACTTTACATCACTAACACTGTTTTGGATTTAATTTGATGTACCCAGCGATCTTCACCGCTTTGCTGTGAGCGTTTTGTCAATTCCAGGAAGGAATTCGTTTGGTTCTTTGAAGTTCTGACGCTACGTTATTCGTGAGGTTATGTAAAACTCTCTATATGAGGTAAGCCTTTTATTTTGAGTTTTGTCTTGCAGAGTGTTTGGGCAGGCTTATGTTTGGATAGGCCTATGTTGGAGTTAGGCCAGAGACAATTTGTGTAAGTCAGGCAATTTAGCAGTTTATGTAAGAGCCCAGCTGTTAGGTGCTGTAATTTTGGTTATATGGGGCCTAGTATTTAGAGGAGTAGTAATAGCAGGGCGTCTATTACTCAGATGGTATGTGTGTCTTGCTGGTGTTTAGAGAAGTTTTGCCTTGGAGAGTTGTTCGCAGCAGTCTCCAAGAGATTTAATGCAGGAAGTCTCGTGTCCGGTATGCATTTATGGCTGTAGTCAATGTCGAGTACGTCTGGGAAGTGGTGACAGGTCACGTTGCAGTAGGCGAGAAGAACGCCAAGGCTCTAAAGAGGTTTTTTAGTTTCATTTTGGTTATATATTTTTAAAGGAAATTATTATAGATTTATTCAGTGATTCTTGTTCATATATTAAAGTGAATTATACCACAATCTTGCAACTATAAATTGGGTTCTAAATTTATATATAAAATTATGAAATACTTAAGACTCTTACTGTGAATGCAACGTATGGCACCATGTGATGCTAATTTACCTTCTACTGTGTTACATATGAAATATTTTTAATAGAATATACTTATTTTAGAACAATCATTACCATCTAAATGTAAGCAGCGAACATTGCAGTTGTCAGTTCATGAAATCTCGTTCATTACCTAATATTTTAGTGACGGGCTGTAAATTTAACTCATAGTAAATCCTTAATTCGCTGTTGCAAGTTAGAACTCATAGTTGTATATTAGATAAGTCGTAGTTGCAAGAGAAACTCAGTCGGACCGTAAAGTTAGATTTTCAGTGAAGTTCTATTAAATCAAATACGCAGAATTTTTTTAATGCGTATGAACCACGTTTAGGTAACATCTGAAGTTTTTATTTATTGTTTTGTTGTTGTACATCTTACTTGTCTCATAATAAATGTTTGGTGTCTACACGTTCCTGTTATTCACACTGATGCACCTGATACTTGCCTAAATTTTGACATTATTCGTAGATTTTAAGAATTCCATCGTTCGATAGCTAGAAATTTAATCTTGATCCTTAGCAAGATTACATAATCCCAATTTATAATCAGCCCTGTGGCGCCCTCTGAGTGTCCACACTCCTACCCCACGCCCCTATGCTCTCCTCCAAACAACTAGCTGCCGCACAGGTGAAACACTTTTTTAATATTTAGGTATTAAAATTGTTACAAGTGACTTATATTCAACCCCTGTTGCCTATAGTTCTCCGAAACAAATCAATATCTTTCGTTGTAATAATGCGATTGTAAAAATTCTTTCACTGAAATTAAATTCGGAATTTTTTCTACAATACCGCTCATACAATCGACATCATATTTCTAGACATAGAAAAAGTACCTCGATGCTACATTTTTCTCAGCAATATTTCAGCACTCTCGCGTTCTTTATTTTTCCTTGGATGATAAATAACCAAAATACTTATTCAACGCTGCCATCGTAATCGCCGTACCTTATTTAACCTCCTTCTAAAATTGGATCCTTATAGCTTTTATAGTTTTCGAAATAGCATTAAAAAAAATTAAATATCGTGTATCACCAAGAACAGGTATAAATTAACATAGGGCAGGCCTACATCGCAAATCGTCCCCCGGGAATGGATTCGGCAGATAATTTTACATAATATAGACCTAATTTTAAAAGTGTGTCCAAAAGATACATAGAACTGAAAGTAAACGGTCTCTGAAAGCCCTACTAATCTATGGTGAATACGTGACGCGGCGTGCATTGGAGGACTGACAGGGTGGAGTAGTTATGGAAAGAGTTAAGGTTTCTAACTTGAAGTTTGTGGATGATACCACCTTGGTAGCAACAAGCGATGATGAGCTCATTAATCTGGTCAACAACCTCCAAATGATAGGCTCTGAGTACGGTTTGAATGTAAGTTATGATTTCAGACCGAGTAAATGAAGTCCAGGCATGTTAAGGATAGGTGACTATGAGGTAGCGAACAAGATGGTTGCCCTAGGGGCCTCTATGGACAACACCGGAAAATGCGAGGATGAAATACAAGGAAGAATACAAATGGCAAAATTAGCAATTTCCCAGTTCAGCAAAGTTTATGGTGGAATATCACGAGGCGCACAAGGATGAGGCTTGCTAAAGCTTTAGTTTAATCTACCTTTATTTACGCCTCTGACACATGGGCCGTTATGGAGACAGATAGACCTTGATGCGTTTGAAATTTGGGTTTGAAAACGTATTGCTGCCAGGTCCCTGGACAGCCAATGGCACCAACAGATACGTCCCCCAAAACAACTTTCCAGTTTCGTATTTTCTCGAATCCTCTCAGGGAGAGGACAATATAGAACTTTTGATTGTCCAAGAGAAACCAGATGGCAAAAGGCGAAGAGGACAACCATCAAAACGTTAGGCTGGTGCCACCAAGAAGCTGATCGGAAAGAGCTTTGGTGAGGTCGTGCACCTGGTAGGTAGCTGCGATGGATGGCGAAAGGATTTTGAACATGCTATGCGGCAAAAGGCCAACTAGAATCACAAAACGCCTGTCAAGACGTTATGAATAAGAAAACCTTTTTAAATTCTATTTTCCCCAAGAACTAGGTATTCATTATACAAAAAATTTTTATCAGACCACTCTTTGTTTAAATATTCTCTGTTTCAAAAAAGAATTTAACTTTTTCACCCGATCAATATTTACCGAGAGAACAACGAAATTTTCAAAATTTAGCCTAAATTTTTTTAATGAAGCGCCCCCTATAAAGGCGTAAACATTTGTATTTTTTAAATATACTTTGGAAATCACTGTGTGCCAAATTTCAGCCGTTCTACTTTCTCTTTTTTTCTAGGTTCAAACACTTTCTCGCTTTTGGTAACTGGACCGTGTGTAGGTTATCAGGAAAATCCAGAAATTCACATTTTAATATACAGGGTGTTCGGCAGAGGGTGTGCCAAATGGGCATGGTGGATAGGTGGGACCATTTAGAAATTAGTTAGCCCTAATGACCTATATCCAAAGTTTCACCGTTTTTGAGATAATATTTTATTATTTATTTTTGAAAATTTCCCACAAATCAGTCTCTTAGCATGCATAACAATTGTTTTATGGTTGTAACAGTTCAAAACAATTTCTATTATTTTCTGCAATGTATCTGTGTTCTAACAGAATCATATGGGATGCAGATAATTAACGAACAAAAATATTATGAGTCCCTAGAATTGGTAGAAAGGATCATAAAGTTCAACTTTCCCTTCCATTTGCAAAAAAAACGAAAAGCTATCAAAATATTCAAATGCTTTCAAAAACTATCAATTCCATTTTTGACCGTATACCACATGCAATAAAAACTTTTTAATAACATGAGAAAATTGGTGGACAGCATCCTGGTAGACGATTACCCAGCCGCAACACATTTTCAAATACCTACCAACGTTTACGGGAGACATGCAATTTGAATCTCCGAGAACCCAGAATAGACTCAAGACAGTATGTCTGTTGCTGACGATGAAAACATAATTGAAGCGTTTGATGAGGATCCAACCAGAAGCATAAGAAATGTACCTGCAAAGTTAGGCGTAGGCATATGAAAAGTGTGGTGAGTTGTTCGTGAAAATGGACGCTTTCCATTACACTCCGGTGCAAGGTAATTTTTAATGCATACTTACCTAACCTTTCAGAAAATGTAGATAGTTGTTTCATACAAATCAAAGTTTACATAAAACATTCATTTATACATCATTATTCACTTTCGCTTTCACTTTGCTCTCCGACTCAATAGTAACAAACTAATTTATCGTTTTATTAAATACATTGAAATTTATCTTCTACAGTACTCAATAAAAACGTCTCATGGATATCCTAATTATTTGTTCCAGGTCTCGATGAAGGTGACGATGAGAGGAGCATACAATTTTGCCGTTTTTTGTTACATATGGATGTTGATGACAGTAACTTTTAAAAAAGTATTTTGTGGACGGATCAGTCTACATTTACCAGGGAATGAATCGTAAATTTACACCATTTACACCACTGGGCCACAAAGGGCAAGGAATCCACATGTCATCAGGCCGATCTCATTTCAACGAAAATTCAGTGTGAACGTCAGGTGTGATCGGAAGGTCCCTTATCGGACCGCACTATTTGCCGGGCAGCCTAAATGGTGATAATTACCTGGACATCTTACAGAATGACCTTCCGGAATTATGGCTGAAGCGCCTATTGTTTTTCAAAATGTCGGTTGTCCGGCACACTACAGAATAGCCGTAAGGGAGCACTTAGATAATATGTTTCCCAATTCATAGATTGGTAGACGTGGCCCTATTCCATGGCCCGCATGGTCCCCAGACCAAAGAACTTGTGTACTCACAAGAAATTCACAAACAAAACCAGTTAATTGAAAGAATTAACGCCTCTTTCGCAACGATGAGAGAAGAGATACGGCTCCGTACAACAACGGTAGAAATGCGAAGGTGTTGCGAATGTAGCGCAATTTAAGCAACATTTGTGAATAAAAAATGTACAAAAAAACTTGTTGGTTTTAATTTACTTTCTCCTAATTTTAACTCAGATAGATATCACTTTAAACAAATTATCACCAATATTCTCATGTTATTTAAAAAGTTTTTATTGCATCTGGCATACGGTTAAAAATGGCATTAAAGGGAGAAGTTTTTGAAAGCATTTGAACATCTTGATAGCTTTTCGTTTCTTTTCAAATGCAAGGAATAGTTCAACTTTAGGATCCTATAAACTAATTTTGGGGACTCTGTTAGCTCATAATAATTTTTTTCTTTAATTATCAGCGTCCCGCATAACGTTAGAACACAGATACAGTGCGGAAAATAATAAAACATAGTTTGAACTTTTACAACCATAAAAAAAATGTTATACGTGCTGATTTGAGGGAAATTTCCTAAAAAAAAATAAAATTAAATAATATCTCAAAAACGGTGATACTTTGGATAGAGGTCATTAGGCTTAACCTATCCACCATTCCCATTTTGTACACCCATTGCCGAACACCCTGTATATATACATTTATTTTTCTTATGGTCTTAGATTAGTGTTTCCTACTCTTTACTCAATACTATAAAAACATGTTTTACCTTATTTTTACTTAAGGAAAAGAAAAGATTATTATAATTTTTTGGAAACCGAAGTTAATTAGATAATTTCGTTTTTAGAATCAGACATATACGCAGGTACGGATTGGCACCCCAACCTCTTTTTTTATTTGGTTTTGGTCCATGGACTGTAGGACCTGGTGCTAAATATTCTGTGCAGGTGAAGAGAGCAGTTTCTGACGTTAATATTAGAAGATTACCAATAGAATCTGCTATGAGACTGCCTGTCCCCAAAAGACAGCTACTTGCAACAGTTTCTTGTCAGTGTTTGAACGCTCAGAACGACATGAGGACTAACAGTATTATGTAAGAAATTCTAAATTTTCATGATTTTTCTTTGTCCATCTATCATATTCCTAGATCTTTCCATATTATCTTAATATAAAGAAGACACCTGGATGGTAACTATCATTGATATTTCACTCATCGTATGATGTGACGGATAATAATGTTCATTTGAAATTTTAAAAACATGTGCAAAATGTAAAATACATATACAATACGAGTAATCTAAAACTTACAAATTCTAGGCTGTTCGTGGAGGAAATATTACTGTTTATTAAAATAATATATTTTTCAAAGAATAAAATTCGCCGAAATCTGAATTATTTAGCTAACAATGAATTATTTTTTTGCTTTCAACTAGTATTTAGGGTATGCAATGAAATGAAAAAAAATTGTCGGGATAGGGTTGTCGCTTCGACCTGAGAACCGTCATAGTAATATCCTGGTTTAACCCTGCTCCTGCCTTACTAGTTTAATAATTATAAAGATTTCCATAATAAAAAATGTCCGAGATTTTCCTTTAGTAACTGTTAGTGGAGGGATTTTACATTACCAAACCACAAAAATCAGTTCTGGAGGTACCGCGCAACCCCCCCAAAAAACCACACCTTCGGTGAAAAAAGCCTTATTTTACTCATAACTCGTTAACCTTTGAAGATATAGAAAAAATGCTAATTATAAAAAAGAAAGCTTGACTAATTGCCTAAAAAAAGTCCTGTTGTAATTTTCTTGTATATGCCATGGGTTTCGAGAAAATCGATATTGAAAAAAATTGCAAAATTTGTGTTTTTAATGCGCACGAATTTTCGTTTATTTCAAATTTTTTGCGCGTGACCTATACAAAAAATTGAATTGCTTGAAAACCAAACATGCTAGGAAGAAAAATCAAAATGAGTTTTAAAGGGGATATAAAATACTCTTTTGTGTTTTCATTTTTTATGGCTATTGATATCTATTAGTATATAAAAATAACAATATAGTATAGTTACCTCTTGATTTTTTGCACTTTTAACTATTCACAGGCCCATAAAGTAGAACTGACTTTAATATAAGTTATAAATGCATTATCTTTTAGTACAAGGTAGTACTTTAATGCAGAAAAAGTTGGGAATAAAAAATTCACATTTACAAATTTACCAGCATATTGAATTTAGCCAAAATTTGGTAAATTTTTTAGTGTTTTCTAAAAATAAAATAAATACCCAAACATCTTGAAAATTCAGCTCAATTTTTTTTTTCTTTATGTCTCACACATAACTATTGTTTCTAATCATTTATTAGTTAAAAAATTGTGTTAAAAAATATCACAAAAAAATTGAATATGCAGCCTTTTTTGGATTTTTTTTTTGGCTAACTTTAACATGCTGCTAAATTTGTAAAGGTGAATATTTTTATTCCTAACTTTTTCTGCGTTGAAGTACTACCTAGAACTAAAAGATGATGCATTTATAACGTACATTATAATCAGTTATTTTCTATGGGCCTGTGAATAGTTAGATGCACAAAAAATCAAGAGATAACTATATTATGTTGTTATTTTTATATGCTAATAAATATCAGTAGCCCTCAAAAATGGCAACACAAGAGAGTATCTTATGTCCCATTTTGAATCTATTTTGATTTTTCTTCCTAGCTTGTTTGGTTCCCGAGCAATTAATTTTTTTTTTAAATAGGCCACGCGCAAAAAATATCAAATAAACGGAAATTCGCGCGCATTAAAAGTACAAATTTTGCAATTTTTGTCAATATCGATTTTCTCGAAAACCATGGCATATACAAAAACATTACAAAAGGACTTTTTTTTAGAAAATTGGTCAAGCTTTCTTTTCTATGATGAGCAATTTTTTTATATCTTTAACAGTTAACGAGTTATCAGTAAAATAAGGCTTATTTCACCGAAGGGGTAATTTTTTTGGGGGGTTGCGCGGCACCCCCAGAACTGATTTTTGTGTTTTTGTGATGTTTAATCCTCGCACTAACAGTTACGGAAGGAAAATCTCAGATAACATTTTTTGCGAGCTTCTGGTGTATTCTTTATAGTGGCGTGTGTGAGTCGGAAAAAACGCGAAAATGGTAAATATTTTGATCCGGAATGAAATTACCTCCCACCCCCGTTTTCGAGGATGCTGAACACGATGGCGGTCTTAGAATTTCTCTTTGGGGTTGCACAACCCCTCAAACAGGCCAAAAACCACCCCCTAGAGGGGTTAAACGCGATTTAAGGTTTCCCTTCAGAAAATAGTACTTTCCTCCCGTTTTCAAGGATGCTGAGCACGGTGGTGGTGTTCGTAATTGCGCTCGACCCCTACCAACCCCTTCACCGGCCAATGCTCGCCCCCGAACGGGGTGATTTTTTTTTTTCGGATTATAGGCGGCAAATATGTATTCCCCCCCCCCCGTTTTCAAGGATGCTGAGCACGGTAGTGGTGTTTCCCAAATAGTATAACGTTATATTTAGGTATCAATTATAGTAATTTAAGAAAAGACACTGTAGCAATTTGATTTCATGCATCGTAATAAATGTTCACAATTATTTATATGTAAAAATAGAAGCATGTAACAATTATTCAACAGCCCTACTTGCGGTATTTGATGATATTTTTTCAGATGAACGGGAAACAAAGGACATTACAACCAAGAAAAGAAATAATATTATTCTTCCCGTAAACAGCAACCTCGAAAACGGGGAGGGGAGGGAAACATATATTCCGAAAAAAGAAAAAATTTACCCCTTTCGGGGGCGAGTATTGGCCAGTGGAGGAGTTGGTACGGGTCGGAGTCAATTACGAACACCACCACCGTGCTCAGCATCCTTGAAAACGGGTGGAAACATATATTTGCCGCTGATAATCCGAAAAAAAATTCCCCCTTTCGGGGGCAAGTATTGGCCGGTGGAGGGTTGGTAGGGGTCGGACGCGATGGGGAATACCACCACCGTGCTCAGCATCCTTGAAAACGAGGGGGAATATATATTTGCCGCTGATAATCCGGAAAAAAAAAATTCACCCCATTCGGGGGCGAGTCTTGGCCGGTGGAGGGGTTGGTAGGGGTCGGGCGCAATTACGAACACCACCACCGTGCTCAGCATCCTTGAAAACGGGAGGAAAGTACTATTTTCTGAAGGGAAACCTATTAAATCGCGTTTAACCTCTCTAGGGGGTGGCTTTTGGCCTCTTTGAGGGGTTGTGCAACCCCAAAGAGAAATTCTGACACCGCCATCGTGTTCAGCATCCTCGAAAGCGGGGGGGGGGAGGTAATTTCATTCCGGCTCAAAATATTTACCATTCGTCCGACTCACACACGCCACTAGATTGGACTATACTTGGATATAAAACTCGAAACGGTTTGTTTTGTTCACTCAAGTTGTTTCTATGACAACGGTTGGGCGAAAGTAGTGAGTAAAAATTTATTTGTTTGTTTACATAAAAACTACTTTCGCATCTAGATTTTCCATCCAAGTCTCTTTAAGGTGAAACATATTGACTATATTTACACTCTAGTATGTGGAAATAATTGGTCATAGAATTTTAAGAAGCTAATCATTATACTCTTCGCCGATTTACTGCACTTTTTATATAATTGTTATTGATCGACTTTGTTCAAAAACAATAAGGTTCTTCCTCTAGCTAACATTAACTTACTGTCCAAATTTCAATTCAATCGGACATTTCGTTCCCGTGCTTACAAGAAACATGACAGACGGACGGACATTTCGAAAGTTGTTCATAATTCGATCACCAACACAGTGATATGAAATTTTTTCTTTACCAGCGATATTACCGGTTTTAGAAATATGCCGATCGAACGCGATATAATCTTCGTTTTGTATTTTTGTGAAGAGTATAATAATATTTGCCATAAAAAATTTGAGACGTTGATTTCTATCATGTACACCAAAAATGAATCCTCCAGCTTGCTCTATTTATTTTTCCCAACTCACCCATCCCCCCCCCCCCTGAAACCTCTTCAACGGAATCATCTGCATGCTCTACAATACATACGTGTACCAAATTACAAGTAAATATCTCAATTTCGTTTTATCGATCATGTAGTGGAGATGCTGGGGGTATTGAAAATACTATAAAGCAATAGGAGGTCTTCTCTTCTAGTATATACCCCAAATCCGTTTTCCCCGATTTACTGCTACTGACCCCCTACCCCATCAACAGAATCTTCTCACAATATAGTTTAGTTCCAATGTTGTTATAAATATACGTGTACTGTCGTACGCAAAAAAAAAATAGGACAAGTCTTATAACGTATTTTTTCTAAAATCTAGTTGTATACATCTAATTTTAATTTTTGTGACATTGTCAGTTAGTTGTCAAAATTCATTTCAAGTGTGCCAAAACTAATGTGCCCCATATAAGCGATTCAGTTAAAGTTGGTGTTATTGCTAAAGCAAATTGCACTGCGTTATAATATTATAACAAAAATTCTGTGTTTAACATTTAAAAAAAGTGGAGAATCGATAGTACGATTAGTAGAAATCCTGGATCAGGGCGACGAGGGATATCAACTCAACAGCAAGATTTGCAATCGGGTAAATAAATTACTAGAAAATCCATTTCACTCAGTAATTCAGGCTGCTAAAGAAACGAATTTTCCTTGATCGAGTAGTACTGGTTCTCCAGCGAGTAAGAGAATCGAAGCTGCGCTGTCATCCAGCAGCACAGAAATATCTACTTAAAGCTGAACATAATGAAGCTCGACTGGGATTTGCGCTTGAATTTTTAGTGCATGATGTAAATTTTTGGAACAATGTAATCCATACAGATGAAAAAATTGTCCAGTCTACACACAGCGGTCGTATTCGTGTTTACCGACCTCCGAGTACTCGATTCAATGAGAAGTATATATCTAACAATGACAATAGTGGTAGCTGTTCCGTTAGCATGAGGGCTTGGATATCGGCACGTGTCCTGGTGTTTTGTGGCATATTGAGAAACTATTTAATACTGAAACGCATATTAGGATGTTAGACAATTACCTAGTCCATTGAAATGTTACATTGACCTTGCATTTTGGGTAGGACAAGATTTTTTTCTTTTGATGTTTAGAGGAATTCAGTGTGAGTATAAAACTCGATTTGCGGGGTTGAAAGCACCCCCCCTCATTTGGCCGCCATCTTGAGAAAGGGAGTGTAAACAATTTTTTCGTGATATCTTGAGAACTGTAAGTCTCACAATACATTTTCTAAGACTATATTTTGTAGATAATTGAATTCTCTACAATTTTGGTCCAGATACTATTTACCGTAAAATTGAAAATGAAAAAGTTATAATTAAAATTAAACTAAAATTTTCAACAATAATATCTAATTTCTTTTGAAAATTTTAGTATATTTTTAATTACAACTTTTTGATTTTCAATTTTGCAACAAGAAATATCTAGATCAAAATTGTAATTCAATTCTCTACAAAAAAGATATTATTTTTTTTTGAGACTTACAAACAGTTCTCAAGATATCGCGAAAAAACTGTTTACGTCCCCTTTTTCAAGATGGTTGCCAAATGGGGGGCTTTCAACTCCGAAAATCGAGTTTTATACTCACACTGACTCCCCCTAAACATAAAAAGAAAAAATTCTTGTCCTACCCAAAATGCAATATTCGGCAAGAATTTCATTTCAATGGACTATATACATCACCCTGATTTTAATATTTGTGAAGTTAATTTAACTTCCACATTCACGTATTGGATTGGAAGTATACCCAGTAATCGTAAAAAAAATCAAATCTTTTTTTTGTTGAAATAGGCTTAGAATGTCATAAAACGTCGAGTTTTTAAACTTAGAGAAAAAAATTTTCTGTCTGTCGGTCTGTCTGTAACTTATTTTACGCACACGTTTTCTTTGAAACGGTTTAAGATATTAGACACTTAAGGCAATGCTTATACGTAAACGTATTAGCGTGACGTAAACCCAATAAATTTAGGTATATTGTGATGTCCTAAAATAGAGTTAAGGCAAAGCCATTAATTTCAACCACGTAGTATGTCCTATTTGTACTACTTGTTTACATTTTGATTAGGTGACAGTTCACCTAACCCTAATTTTTCACACTGTCTTTTAAAGTCCTAACTAAAATGAATTTTCCAACTATTTGAGTTATGTTAATTCATTTGAATTACGTTCCACCTAGTGTTGTCTTCATAGGGTCTTGTCCAACAACCTCTCGCAATAAATGCAAGTCGTCCTCATTGGTAAAATTAATCTGTCCTGCTGGATGATTTTCTACCCGTTGCAAGGGTGTTACCATGTTTTACTAAAATTTCAAGAACTTGAATCTGGCCTAAATATATTTTATATTTATTATTTTACCCCGCACAAGACACAAAACTAGAATCAAAGCAAACGAAATGTGACGTGGAACATAACCTTCACAAAGAATGGCAATCATTTAGGTTATGTTTCCTATGATTTTTTGGCGTTTCGTCAAATCTGACAAGTACTCAGGTGTCATCAGCTTGTATCGGTGCAATACCGCGTTTTTGGGTGTACGTGGGAATCAGTATCTTTACGTCTAGCGTATCTCGTAACGCTAAGAAAATCAAAACTGCGCATGCGCAGATGTCATAAGATACGTTTACGTGTGTTTTAGATGTGCTGCCTTAAGTGTGACTTGAAATTTTATGCACGTATGTATTATAACGAAATCTGAAACAGAATTGTTTTCTGAACTTATCCAGTGAAGGGTTGGGTAAATAGGGGAAAATAAGTAAAGCAAGCTAGTAGGAGTATATTATTTTTCAACTCCATTATTAAGAGGAGTGATAAACAATAATTAAGATTTTTACTTTTAATTTTTGTCGGGCAGATCTGGAGAAAAAACAAGGTAGAAAAGTGACTGCTCCGAATGAACAAAATTTTTTTGCCAACTTATAAAGTTAGGTCCCCTCCATCATTCCGAAAAGTTTTTATAGGGAGGAGTCCACAGGGCGTGGGGGAAATGGGCTATGAAAATCATGAGAAAGCAGTTTTTCCGACGTACCTATCTCCTTAGGTGTTGGTCCCACAAAAAATCGCACTTACCAAAAATGAAGAGCTTGACAAAACACGTAAGCTCGTTCCAATCCGAATCCGATCGCATAATTAGTTCTCGAGATATCGCGATTGAAGTTGCGAAAAAAACAAAAATTAAATTAATTATTTCTCGAGAGGCAGTGGAGTTGGGGCCTCAATTTTTTCTGAAAAGAAGGGTATTAATGAACATTTTATGAGGCCGGAGGGTAGGGGTCGTGGAACAATTAGGGGAGGAGATAAGGGGGAATCCAAAATTATTAAAACCCTGATAACTCTGTTATTAATGGAACTACGGCACCCTGGCCAGGACCAATTTGCGTATTTTTTTATTTGCTAAAAGATGGCAGTGGCAGAAATTTTTTTGTTTCCAAACAAACGCCTGACGCGCATAAAAAATTGCCGATTTTTTGCACGTCTTTTTGGGCATGACGGAAGGGGTGGGGAAATAATTTTTTCACCAATTAATCGCATTTTTTTATCTTCAATTTCCGTCCGGCAAGGTTGCGATCGGATGATTAGGAAGGGAGATATAGGCCGGCAAAGTTTTTGCTGTATAACGGGAGAACGGAGAGGGGGGGGTTCGGGCCGGGATAAAAATTTTGAGAAATCTGTTCTTTCAACTTTTCCATTATATGTCTCCGATGTCCATATATTGTCCGTCCGCGCGAATTACAAAATGAAAAACAGAACGGGGCGGACACATAATAAACGATGGAATTTCTGGCATGCATGACGAGGCACCAAGCGTATGTTCATTAATATCAGAACTATGCCGCGAAGATCTGATAGATTGCATACGCCAATAGGAATATAGCAATAACAAATCAGCGTTAGACTTCGTCTGTCTGTAAACTGTATTTGGTACTATAGACAGTAAACACTAAGCTCGTTTCTACAAACTATCTAAATTCATTTTTCTTAGTTTCGTTCGGTTCGCGAGGGATCGGAAATAGGCCCTTTAACTTTAGTAGTTGTTGGGGTGTCATGTCGGTTGAAAAAATACATGAAAGAAATAAACAATCCTCTCAGTTATTTTATGTTCAACAATTTGTCTCGTTTCAAGTCGAGGAAACGAGACCAGTCAAACACATGTTTAAGTACGACATCCCTTCGCGCCGGGGGGTATAGTTAGATTTACAGGACTAAAGTAGTTGATTCGGAGACGATTCCAGAGAATATATGTAATAGTCTTACTAAAAACTAGATAGGCCAACTAAGGTAGATTTGTTTGTCCCCATACAAAAGCAAAGTAATGGACAAAGTGGTTCTTTCATCTGCCTTACTGGCATAAATGTTAGATAGGGCAAATTACTATAATAAAATAGCAGGGATTCTTTATTGTATCATGTGATGCACATAGTCATATTTCGCAAATCCCATGGTGCGCTGGGTAATTTCAAATTGGGGTACGGTTTAAAGTAGGGAAGATTTTAATTGGTAGAGATTTCAGGGTATACCGCCCACATTTGAGAAGTCTTATTTTCTATGAGGGAAAATGGGACTGCTGAGTTAGCGTTCCTTTGGTCAAGATCTAGCCACAGGCTGATAATAAATTCTTTCAGTTTTAAAGTTTATGTAAAACAGTTAACATCTTCACAGACGGATCGAAAAAGAAAGAAGGAACAGGTTGTGGGGTATACTCCAGGAACCTGCAAATTCAAATTAAATGGGCTATGGACAAACAAGCCAGTATAATACAAACAGAACTGGCGGGAATAACCGTAGCCGCAAAAGAAATTTCCCGTAGACAAATAACGGGAAAAACAATAAGAATCTACACTGATAATAGACAATCACTACTGGCCCTACAGAGACACAAAATAACAACAGGGTCAGTATGGGAATGCCATCAGGCACTTGTGGGCGCCTCCAGCATGAACAGTGTCATTCTATGCTGGGTCAAAGGGCATGCACAGTGCAGAGGCAACAGGGAAGCTGACAGTCTGGCTAAGAAGGCAGCCAGTCTAAGTATACTTGGACCTGGTCCTTCCAACATACTGCCGACCTCAGCAATAATGCTAATGATTAAAGAAGACACCCACAGAAAATTTAAAAAACTGTGGGAAGAAACTCATAGTTGTCAGTTGGCCAGGGATCTGCTTAGATACCCTGACAAGGATACAACGATGATCTACCTGGGAATGTCCAGGAAGAACCTGCGCTTCGCGACAGGAATTCTTACTGGTCATTGCCAGCTGAGGAAGCACCTTTATAACATGAAGTTAAATGACACACCCCTATGCAGAGGTTGTGAACAAGAACGAGACTGTCCAACACGTACTCTGTGAGTGCCCGGCAGTCTCCTCTAGCAGAGAATTCATTTTGGGAGAACGTTGGCCTACTTTGGCCGACTTGAGGGATATTCCCCTAGGCAGCATCACCACCTTCTTCACAAGATTAGGATGGTTGGAGGCCCAGGTGGAATCCTGTATCCCTCGGGAGGATGTACAAGGGGCCCAATGGGGCCTAGGTGCTGCGGTCACCTAAATGTGACTGCCCTCCCACAAACTCCAAACTCCAAACTCCAAGTTTATGTAAATTTCGGTACTTTTTCGGTTATAACGTAAATTCATGTCTTGTAATTATCCTAAGAGTGTTCGGCCCGCGATTAGTCTAAAGATTTGAAATTGCTGTGGACCGCTTCATTTTCTTATAATATAATGAATTGCTGTTTGTTAACTTATTTTTAATCGTTCAATGTTTGTGTTTCTCATTTTCATTTGTTTTCATTTTCTCCGTAAATATAGTGGTTTAAGTGCTTTGAAAAAGTTAAATAAAAATGCTATCAATTGATGAAAAAATTATTTCCCCCACCCTTCGGCCATTTTTTATTTTGCGCATCTGGCGTTTATTTGCAAAAAATAAAAAACTCTGCCAGTGCTATATTTTAGTAAATAAAGAGATACGCAAATTTATTCCGGCCAGATTACCGTAACTCAATTAATAACGGAGTTATCAGCGTTTTAATAATTTTAGTTTCTCCCCATATCTCCTCTCCTAATTTCTCCTCCTTCTATTCAGAAAAAATTGAGGCCCCAACTCCACTCCTTCTCGAGAAATAATTAATTACATTTTCGTCTTTTCGCAACTTCAATCGCGATATCTCGCGAACTAATTATGCGATCGGGTTCGGGTTAGAACGAGCTTACGTGTTTGGTCAAGCTCTTCATTTTTGGTAAGTATGCTTTTTTGTAGCACCAACACCTGCGGAGATACGTCGGAAAAACTGCTTTCCAGTACTTTTAATGGGTCGTCGTCCCCCCCCCCTCCCGCCGACGCCGCCCTGTAAAAACTTGTCGGAATGATGGCGGGGACCTAACGTTATAAGTTGGCAAAATAAATTTTTTCATTCGGAGCAGTCACTTTTTAAAACCCAGATCTGCCCCACTATTTGGTACCTCTATGTATAATAACGACATCTATAATTAGATTGCATTTTGAGATGATTCCGAAGAAGGGTTGGCAGTTAAATAAGGGTAAACAGGAAAAAAACCTAAAAATTAATCACGCAGTTGCATCTAACAATTTTAAAATATGACTACTTTCTAGTTTCTCAAAAACAAATAACGTTGTCCTCAACATCGAGTACGTAGACCACAAGGAAGGTGGTTCGTACTTCTTTAATCCATCTTCAATCCATTAAATAAATTGTTAAAATATGCTGCCATAACCTCCTCCATCACAACCTGTATGTTTTTGGATCGCGTCAATTGACGAAATTTTTCCATTTCTTTTAATACCATCTTTTAGATTTCTTCGGCAACATAAGCATATTAGCTTCTTTTAGAATGTGGACTGCTACAGTGATATCCACATTCCACATATACTTCAATTATTTTTTCAAGTTTTATTATGTATATAAAATACTACTTGCGTGTACAAAGTTTGCCTAGTTAGCGAATAATTTTTTGAGTAATGTATACGGAATATGTGCTAATGTTTTTGTCAATTTACTTTAAAAAAATCTCGTATCAATAATAGTTTAATGACAATTATTCGTAATCATTTGAACAGCAAATCCATTAATCCTAACTAGACTTAATATTTTAGACAAGCTCCCAGAAAGCCTATAATATATTTCTGGACTACCAACTACTGGTATAGGCCAAGATCAGCAAAAGAGTCTTACGAAGAATTACAAAAGCACTTGAAAAGGGTAACCGCCTACCAGGAAACTCAGTTGAAGAGAAAAGGTAATTGCTCATGAATAAAATTTCCATCATTTTTTATATACTTAATAAACAATTTGTTTATTTAGGACGAAAACATAAACGAAAATTTTTGAGAAGATTTTATCATTCATCTAAAGAAACAAAAGATACAGATGAAGAATCAAATGAAGAACCATATTACAAAAAAAGTCGAAAAAGAAAATCAGGTTTTATTTACAATATATTTGGAAACCGTATGGATGACATATCTGAACTAGGTAAGTTAGTAAATTGGTTGATGATGGCATTAAAAAGAAATAGTCCATTATTTTCAATTTCTTAGATTGAGAACTTTGAAATCAACCCTACCTTACAGGTTTTAGAGTGAAGTTAAGGATTTTGCACACTAAAATTTACATCTGAGATTAATTTAAACGAACTTTATTAACATATAGGGGGTGTTTGGTAAAGCGATACTTACAAGGAGATATAGGAGATTCTTTGATCTCTATATGAATAAATGTACATTTTTGAAAAATGCTACGATTTTTTAACCTCCCTACCCATAAATGCGGGGAGATTTCTGCAGTTGGTCAAAAACACTAGAGATAAGATCAGATCCTTACGTTTTGAGGCATCGGGAACATGAGAAAGTGGTTTTTGAACAATATGTATATGTGTGTTAGTGGAGTCAAGGAGTCTGGCCGGGGCGAATTAGACCTCAAAATTCTCGAATCTGAAATCGTTTTAAACATTACAATGGGCTTGTTCAGCATTTTTTTTTTATTTCATAAATCGAAAGTATAAGTATAAATTAATGAATCTGCAAAAAATCAGAATCTTATTCGCACGTTTAGTATCTTAAAAACTTTTACAAATTTCCATCTCGCGAAAATGGGGCGTGGCCAGGCGCTACGTCACTATACGCATAGACTCGGTGATCTCAATAGACTTGATGCTCCTTATTGGTTATAATTATAAGTATTTTCAAAGCATTGTTTGTTTTGTTTACTACTTGACAGTAGGGGAGTACAATTTGGTGAAATGTCAAAAAATTACAATTTTCTCTCGCTCCTGCCAGAACGAATTTTCGATTTCGACCCTGCAATTTACGATTATAATTCATCGCCGACCTTCTCCTTTCCGTAGACACATAGAACGAACTTCCACTCGACGTATTTATTTAGTTACCAGCGTTTAAAAATTCCATGTTTTTCGACTTTTCAGGTTAAATTTGAAAGGTCCCAGAAAGCCATTTTTCTTACGTCACTTGCGTATAGTGACATCACAAATAAGCGCTCTGTTTTTGCAACTATTACTAATTTCAACTCCTTATATCTCGAGAACGGAAAAAGTTAATAATACGAAATTTTAAGTGTATAATGAGAATATCAAGTACTATATGTATAAAAACCATATAAAAAGAATATCATGAAACAAGCCCATTTTATATGGAACATGTTTTTTTTTGCAAAATAGAAACTGAAAAAACAGGGTTCCGTTTTTTCAGTTTCTCTTAAATATTCCGTGAAATAGGCCTCTATGCGACTAGAGGTATAGTGATCAAATTTGTTCCTAAGAAAATTTCTTACAAGGGCAGGCCATTGCGAAAATTCTCCAAACTTGTTCACTATTGCAAAATTAGCAATAAAAGTGACAAAATTAAAGATTTTCAAATTGCAATAACTGAAGTAATTGTCATCGAAATTCGATGAAATTTTGGGAAAGATATCCCTTGGGATGCCTGGAAGTGCTGCCGTTTCGACAAATAAAACGGATTGACATAAAACTAATTGGAATCGGTTGAATTCACCAGTATCTTCGAATGGACCAAGATTCAGATTTTTTCATTAACAAATAATTTTTTTATCACGTTCCGTGCCAGAGCGATCCCTACGGACCGCTACTCAAATTGTCCACTAAGCCACGGCGGGCCCTAGGGACCGCTAGTCACCAAAGTTGTTTATATTACCATATACGCCAGAGGACTGCTAATAAAGTAGATCTAGCGTATAGCAAGGCCCGCTATGACTCTGGAGGCTCGTCAATCATAGCGAATTTTTTGGTTCTATTGAAAACTAAGGATGGGTGACAAAAATACATGTAGTCTGCAAACATTTTTATTTCAATGCAAAAGGTAACAGAGAAAGGAATGCTTTGTAATGAATAAGATTATATATTTTATTTGTGATAAATAGCAAACCAATCTAAGCATAAATATAGTTTATATATATGGCGGTACCCACCGACCACTACTCATATTGTCCACTAAGCCACGACGGGCTCTAGGGATCGTCAGTCTGCAAAGTTGTTTATGTTACCATATACACCAGAGGACCGCTAATAAAGCAGATCTAGCGTATAGGAAGGCCCGCTATGGCTCTGGAGTCTCGTCAATCAGCGATTTTTTTGGTTTTATTGAAAATTTTTATTGAAAATGTTATTTCAATTCAAAAAGCAACGGAAAAAGCAATGCTTTGAAATGAATAATGAATGACTGTTTATTTTATTTGTGATAAATAGCAAAGCAATCTAAGCATAAGTGTGATTTGTCTATGCAATTCTCACAATATGTTACTACTTTTGATATTCGCTTTTTTTCTATGATGCCCTTCGATTTTTTACTGTAATAAAGCTTACAATATTTTCGCACTTTGTGTGCTAGACCTCCCTTCCCACATAACAAAATGATATGCAATGTACATACACTGTATCTTCAATCTATGGATATGTATATCCACAAGATGGAGAAAGTATATCTAATGTACATCTAATGGATGAGGAATTAACATTCCCAGCAGATACGTATGTCGCCGACTTCCATATCTATTTTATATCCAGTGAATGTACATAAACATATGCAATGTACATTCATTGGATATGAAACACACATCATATACACAATCGTATATTTTATGAATATACATTACATATCTCTGAAGTAGTTTCCACGGACATCAACACTTATTGAATACTGCACCCGACGCGTGTTGCCCCAGTCATGTTGGCATCATCGGGAGATGATTAAAACGAACAGTTTTAATCATCTCGATGATACCAACACGATTGGAGCAGCACGCATCGAATGAAAGTGTTCGAGTGTTTTGATGTTCGTGGGAACTACTTCAGAGGTATCCAATAGTATCCATATAAGAGGTAAAAAAACACAGATAGCTTAATAAGAAATATATTTTATATAACTATTTTAAACATATACAAACTTTACAAAATAACCTAATATTACACAATATTTAAAATTTTCAATATTGACGTATACTTCCTTACCTTCCGGTAGTTTAACAAATTGTAAACATATGTATAATACCTACTATAGTTACTCATGCCCTACATATATGTTTAAAACATTCTCAACCACCGGTAAGTTATATAATATGAACGTATGTAATTTTTATTCACTATATTTATAAAATACATACCCAATATGACATAACAGCAAATTTTTAGGCTTCTGTCACTTTCCGCCATCTTAACTAAACACACACCTGCCACAATCAGTTAAATATGAAACTTGCAAATTTTCTAACCCTAAAAGAGTATGTATTTACAAATGTAAAGAATTGCATTATAATAAATACACTCTTACATCATGGGAGCTTCATGAAAATGTAACAGCATAATATAGCAATAAGCAAATATAAAATCCAGAGAATGAGGAAGAGCTAACTTCCATCACACATAAACATTATGCACGAAATACTACAGGGCTTAATCGCTTAATGGCTGCTGGCGCTGGCTGTTGCGAACTACAATCCGTAAACAAATGATGCCTGGTGCGCTGACGTAGTATGCCATAAATTAGTAGCGCATGTGCATCAGATGAGATAAAATTCGTGTACGCGTATAATTTAATTATACCTTAATGGACATGTTATGTATAAATCATTATGTATATACCTCCAGCAATATACACTGTATATGACGCTGATGGATATCAGTAGCTGAATATACATTTCATATCATATGTATATTTAACAATACATATTCAAATTCCAACACCTAATGCATATGCTGTGGATGTACATATCCATGAGATGTTATGTGGGTTCTTCCTTAACGTATGAGCAATAGTCTTGGTTTTACCTTGTGTGGTTGTAAAATAGAGTACAATCTTGTCGACTGTTTATCCCGACGTGAAATTGAGGTCTGTTGGCAGATTAAGATTTGTGTGTGATAGCTGGTTACCACATGTGGGGGACCCCTAGATGGACCGCCTTGGCCCGACAAGTATAATAAAATAGACCGCTAGAAGGACCGCTGTGACGCAACAGAAACATTTTTTGATACGCCACGGCAGGCCCTAGGGACCGCTAAATTTCGTCTTATAAAAATTATGAAAAAAAATATTATTGGTCATTTTAATCTATTGCATAGTACTATACAAGCCTTGTAGAGAGTACTGCAACAAAAAAACTCAGTTGTCCCAACAGGCTATTGTTGTGATTTCCCTATGGCACGGATCGTGTTATTTATAAAAAACGAAGAAATTACCGTTGCTATGGATCGTATCTCGAATTTTCAGTTTAGACATTTGCAACCAAGTGCATTGAATTGCGCTTAGACAAACATGAATTTAAAAAAACGTGTTTTCCAGGACCAGTGGCAGCCGAGATACGCCACTTTTACGTTTTTATCGATAGCAACCGTTCTAAACAATATTTTTTACTTGAAACTTAGTGTGATGTAATTGGAATGCTTTATTTCTAAGTGCAGTGTTTCTCAGAAAGTTCAGAAAAAAACATACTATATCAGAAAAAAATTCATTTTTGTAGCTGTTTTCATGGTGTTTTCTAAGCGGAGTAATCTAATTTTCAACCAAGAATCTACGAAAGCCGAGCATAGCTGCAGCGACAATACGCCATGACGTCACGGCGCCCCCCTCTCTCGTTTGTCCTACGCACCTCGCGCATTTGCGCGCTCATTAATCGATACTTTCACAATAAAAAATTGATCAATATGGAACGAAATAAATTACGCTTATAAGTAAAGCATTCTAGTTGCATCATACCAAGTTTCAAGTAAACATATTGATATTGAGAACGGTTGTTATCGTTAAAAACGTAAAAGTGGCGTATCTCGGCTCCCTGGTCCTGGAAGAAACATTATCTTTAATTCATATTTTTCCAATGCACTTGGTTGTAAATTTTTAAATCGAAAATTCGCGGAGATACGATCCCCAGCAACGGTAATTTATTTCCCAAAATTTCATCGAGTTTCAATGACAATTACTACTTTAAAACTGAATTATTATTTGTTTGCTTAATTGTATTGAAACATATTCTTTATAGGATTTTGCAAATGGCAGAAAACTAACTATCTATGAGGACCAAAAGAACAGCTAGGTGTAAAAATATTAATATATAGGCTCCAATACTAGTTAGCTAACAGATAGGTGAAGTTCTGTTGTTTTTATCAGTCAATATCAAATATGATTTTTCATACTTATTCATAGAAATTGTCTTGGTTTTGCATGGAACATCTTTATGAGTGGCTTTGTGCCTTTCTGATGAGCTTAGAATAAGGGCGAACATCGTTTCAAAGGCAAAGCATTTCCAAAAACAGAATGATAGATTTCATAAAAATGTAATCCATTAGAATGAAAAATTTTTAAGACAAGGTAGGTACATACATTTATTTTAAGCCTTTGTTCTAATTTTTAACTGAGTCTTCATTACCGTAGGGGTTATGTAGATACCAGTTTAATCTGTATGGCCGTAGGGGGCTGTGTGGATGCTAGTTGTTGAATGAGAATTTTCAAATAAGAAATTATACAGATTTATTTTAGGATTTTAATTTACTAGTATAACCAGAATTCAGGTTATCGAAAGAATGCAAAGACTTCATTCATATTTTTACACGTAACTTTCTTTTAGTTCTCATAGATTGTTATTTTTTCTACTGTTTGCAAAATCCTATAAAGAATATGTTTCAAATTACTACTTTAGTTATTGCAATTTGAGAATCTTTCATTTTTTTACCTTTGTTTCTAATTTTCCAATAGTAAACAAGTTTTGACGATTTGCGCAATGGACTACTCTTGTGGGAAATTTTCTTAGCAACAAATTTGATTAGTATACCTAGAGTCGATTAGAGGCTTATTTCACGGGATATTTAAGAGAAACTAAGAATAAACAGGGTTCTGCTTTCTACTTAGCAATAAAAAAACCATGTTCCGTATCTTCAAATCTACAAAGACTCGAGGGTTGTTATTTATGATTTTTTTACCTATTTTTAAGCAAAACACTGTAATGTTTAAAAGGATTTCAGATTCAAATTCTAATTCGTCCCGTCTAGTCGAGATTTTGTCGAAAATAGTCGAGATCGTGCTAAAGTGGTGAAAGCTATGAACCTACCCCCCGTTTTTGAGGGTGCTAAACACAAATAAAATAGTAAATGAAGTCTTTAACCTTGCGCATCCTCTCAAAGAGCCAAAAACCATCCCCTTTTACCGTTCTCTTATACCACCGCTCGATATTGTGTGTTTCTATGGAACATGTTAATAATTTCATCGGGACTGAATAAAGTGGGAAGGCTAATACCAGGTAAAGCGGGGCGGTAAGCGTCGAAACCAGAAAGATATAAGAAAATCAATTTTCCACCCGCTGGTAGGGTAGATTCAGCTCCAAGGGATATTAAGGTCCTCTACCTAGCATACCCTTCCTCCTCTATTCAATCTCGATTAAGTTATCGACATTTTTCATAGAGACACACAATGTCGAGCGTTGGTGTGAGAAAACGATAAGAAGGGGGTGGGTCTTGGTCGTTTGAGAGGGTGCGCATAGTTAAAAACATTTATACTATCTTATTTGTATTCAGCACCCTCGAAAACGGTGTACATAGGTTTTGTCACTTTAGCACGACTTCTCTTCCACTCCTTGACTCCACTATCTATGTCTATGGACAGAACCGATTTTGATGAAATTAGGTAATATTGATACCGAACATAAGCTGAATAGGTATTGGTGCAGATTGGACGGCGTTTAATACCCTTTTGATACATAGACTCTCTCATTTTTCAACATAGTATTTCTATTATACCATTTGAAAGCAGACGTCATTTTGATTTCGAGAGCATATCACACCTTTATCTTTCCCAGTCATTTTTCGTTAAAAAGGATTATTCGAGTCCTGCGACGGTGCAGTGGATGGTTTAAAATATTATTATACTTATTAGGTGTTTCATGTAGGCCACGGTACACCCACCCACCCGCAGTGTTCTACTGTCACAGTTGGTGACAGTGTCAAAGTTTTGAGGTCGATAACTTCAAATACTTTGACCGGTAATACAATGCCTATGCGCCTATTTAGGGTCGGTTTAGCTTTACGAAACAGCCTGTATAACAGTCTTCCTACTCAAAGTTTTCATGAGTTCGAAGCATAATAGTACAGGAGCCAGCGTGCAATAGGCTTGTTCAGCATTTTTTTTTATATTATAAATCGAAAGTGCAAGTATAATGGATCTGGAAAAAATCTGAACTTTTTTTCACACGTTTCGTGTCTCGACAATTACAAACCTCCACCTCGCGAAAATGGGGCGTGGCCAGGCGCTACGTCACTATACGCACGAATTCGGCGGTCTCAGTCAACTCGATGTTTTTTAGTTGTTATAACTATAGGAGTTCTCGGAGTATTGTTTGTGTTACGTACTTCTTGTTCGATTCAATATGAGTACAGAGAAAAAGAATGTTAAGTATTGTATAATTCCAGAATGTATAAATATAAGTAGAAATGCTCCAGAAAATTATTTATTTGTTTACCGTCCGGCCAAGAGCTAAGAAGAGTATGGCAATGTCGCTTTTCGACGGGTCGGTTTGTCAGGACGGGACGAGTGCCGTTCGGTTTGGGAGTTAATTGCGAATAGGGTTAGGATGAAATCGAAGAAGATATTTCTAGTGGGTTTTCCGCAATTAATGCGCAAAACTCGGCTATCCCTCTCGCCTCTTATTTTTAGGAACAGGCGTTGAAGGGACTGTAGGAGATGATTTGGTAAGATGTCAAAAAATTACAATTTTCTCTCGCTCCTGTCGGGTTGAATTTTAGATTTTTATGCTGCAATTTACGATGCCGATTCATCGCCGACCGTCCCCTTTCCGAAGAGACATAGAACTAGCTTCCATTCTTCTTCCAATAAACACATATATATATATATATATGTAGCGATAGCCAAGCGGCCCTCAAGGCCCTTGCATCGAATCGGACCAAGTCAAAACTGGTCCAAAACTGTAAACAGGCCCTCTGCGAACTTGGCTCATCAAACTGGGTCAGGCTTCTCTGGGTGCCTGGACACAGCAACATAGAGGGTAATGAGCGGGCCGATGCTCTGGCCAGAAGGGGCTCTCGTGAACCTCTGCTCGGTCCGGAGCCGGCTCTCGGCTACCCTAGATCCCAAGCCAAGAGGTTGATAGATAACTGGACTCGCTCCCAGTTCATTGACCTCTGGGATTCCTATCCAGGACTCCGGCAAGCGAAGCTCCTAATCTCAGGACCCCTGCCGGAGAGAACAAAGCAATTTCTGCGTCTAAGCAGAAAGCAAATTAGAGCCGTAACAGGCCTCCTGACCGGACATGGCTCTTTTAGGAAACACCTACACACAATGGGGGTGGTTGACCACCCCGATTGCAGGTTCTGTGAGGACGAGGAGGAGACTTCCATACACGTTCTCACTTCTTGCCCAGGACTGATGAACCTGAGGTACAAGCACTTCGGCACTGGCTTTCCAGTGCTGGAGGAAATAAGGAGTTCTCCCGTGGGAAGGATTTCAGCCTTTGGGCTGGAATCCGGTCTGTACGGGGGAGCTCCTTAATTTGTTAGCGGTAGCACAATGGGCCACAAGGCCTGAGTGCGGCGACCTCCAGGCGCCCCGCTAAAAGAAGAAGGAGCTTCCATTCTACGTATTTATTTAGTTACGAGCGTCTGACAACTTCATATTTTATGATCTTTCAGGTTACATTTGCCCATTCTTATCCGGCTATACCCTTTCTCAGATAATTTCACGCTGGCTCCTATACTATAAGTATCTAAGCATTCTTAGTATACACTGCATGTACTTATTTAAATTTCTTTTATTTTATACTGTCCGATAAATGACTATTTTCCGGACTCACTTGCGGCCGGTAAATCGAACATTACAGTATCTGATACTGTAATGTGTTACCTAGCAACACTATCATATTATTGTTATTAGCCAACAATTATTTTTTAATTTTGATGTTTCACTTTTTCACTCAAAAATTGTGTTTTTTTACTGTAAAATATACTTTCTACCAACTTTAGTAAATAAAGCTGTTACATAACACTAGATTAGGTTTCTACTACAAAATTTATAATATTTTGCTTCACTAAAATCAGCAATTTTTATTTTATTTAAACTAATATTAATTCATATTGGTACTTTGGCACCTACCCCTACTTATAAGACACACTTTTCTATACCTACTTTAGTGAATGAAGTATGTCAGATAACCATAGATTAGGCTTTTACCTACAAAGTTTTTAATATTTTGCTTAAGCATTCATAGGTACCTCTACTTGTATAGAATATAATTTTCTACCAACTTTAGTAAATGAAGAATGGTAAACAATAAAAAATGTGGCTTCTCTTTACTAAATTTTTATCATTTTGATTAAATAAAGTTAATATTCTCTATTGTGGTTGGAACCAATATACAGATTATTGAGTTTACATTTTTATTTACTTTCATTTGACAGTGACAAGTTATATAGTGTGTGTGTGTATAGTAACAGTCATAATTAGCTATGAAAAACAATAGCTATAACATCGTTATGCGATTATTAGATACGGACTAAGTTTTTTAAAGGACACCGCATACTTCTATAGATGAAATTGGCTTCCGGTCAAATTGTATGAATTTTTGATATGTTGTAGCCTAAGTCATTCTAATCCAAAATCATTAAAAGGTTACTATCCTCTACGGGCTAACTTCGGCGCTAGAGGGCGCCAAAGAAAAAAATTATTTTTGGGAAAAAAATGCAACTTTCTCATATTGTATTAGTAAATCTATTTAGGTTTAGATTAAGGATCAATGTCTAATCTACATGATAGTTATGTAGGGTCAGCCAACGAAATGATGCCACAATTATACCACTTACAGCCGGTTTTACAATCGCAAGTTAACTTTCATGTTAGTCTCTTACTTGCAGGTTAACTACAACTTTACCGACACTTTAGTTTTTCAATATAAAGTTAAGTGATGATTTGTAAACGAGAGATTATAAATAAAATTTATAATGTTGGTACTGAAAAAATGGGTAATATACATAAAATGCATGAATTTTTGTCAAAGTCACGTCACCTGCTATCAAATATAAATGTCAGAAGCAATGTATGAGTTAGTGGTCTATTATTAAGTAAGTAGGTAGTCTTTAATCTCGATATTTAAAAAATCTCTTCCATCGTATTCTTCAAAAAAGTTAGGTCTATACCGGATTACCTTGGCTCCTCATCACTGCTATATGCATTTACTTCGCACGTATCCATTTTTAAGCGAAATATCAAAAAATCATTTTGTGACAGTTGTTTTATAGATTATAAATTGCCAGTAAACTGCCAACTTCTAGTTAACCCACACCTCATTTGCTAGTAAAGTTAACTACTAGATAACTACAACATTGAAAATGACCAGATATTGTAAAACCCAATTTCTATAATAACCTGAAAGTTAACTCTGACTAGAAGTTAACCAGCGATTGTAAAACCGGCTGTTAGTATAACCTAATATAATTAATACAACATGGAAACGACACTATATAATGGGTAGTAGGTACATATATAGAATGTACTTAACCGTAATATTATACAATAACAGGCTCTTGGTTCTCTTGGTTCGGATTATGTCCATTTGCAGCATCAGTAATGTCGAACGGCAGGTGTGTCGAAGGATACTTTACATTTTCTTCATGGCGAGCATATCCAAGGTAACAAAGTACGCTAGCTATATGCGAACATGTACCCAATGTACGACTTCCAGATTTGCAAGTACAGTAGTAAGAGATTATTGGTTCGTCTTCACCATTGACATTGTAGTGAATCCAAAGCTGATAATTAACAGCGTTGCGATGCCTTGATTTTATTCTGTGATCCTTAAGAGTCCTGGTTCATTTATGCGATCGTCAAATTGAAATAAAATATTCCCTATATATTGCCTGTTGTCTTTTACATAGCATGGAGCAAGTTTTATCTGGAAAATCCAGAATATTAGATCTCTCAGATATTCCTATGTAAGACGTGGAAAATCGAGCACCTGATTTTCCTCTATAGGGAGACATCTACCCCGTCTTTGGAGGAATCTCTCTTCTTCTACTCTAACTTGAAGAATACTAATTTCATTTGCACGGTCTAACATTCTACGAGCCAGCACAGCATTTGCTCCCTCCATATTAATTGGCTCATGATATCTATTAATTATCGCACATGTTATTCTGATGTAATATGTAATATGAGGAACTTGTGGCATTGGTACTGCTTATCTGAAGAATTTAAAAATACTCTTAATATGATGGCCGTTTCTTGCTTCCACGATCCATCTGGTTTTGTGACCAACCGGGATGGATTCGCCTCTTCAGTAGTAAGCTGATGTTGCCAGCGACCAAGGACTACAGACATTTTCACTTCTATGCCTAGATTATCCAAAAAGTCTTGGGCGTCGCGGTATACCCTATCCAGTACAAAAATATCACCTTCTTCGAACCAGTTTCTTAAGCTAATCAGATCCCTTTCATATTCGTGCCTCACCATTGCCGCGTCATTATTTCTAGAGTACGAAAAATAAGGACCATGAATATCAAGTATGTGCATTGGGAGCAACAATTAATGCTAGTTTTAGAAGATGATATCCCTTATGTGTGCAATACGACTGACGTAACACTTGGAAAGCTCCGCTTTTGGGGATGGATTTTTATGTATTTCCCGTCATTATACGTTATTGCTGTTCGATTTCCTAGTTCAGGATTGTACAGTGTTTGCGAAATCTGTTACACATTGAGCAACGAATTGGTCCGTGGTTATATGCTGTAAGCCCAGATTATTTGGTACAAATTGTTCTACTAATGAAACACGGACTTTTGAAATTGCCAAGCTTGCGACTGGAGTAAGAGAACATCCCCATCAAAAAATTATCTGGAAGTCCTTGTCGTAATTTGCATAAGAGACATAAGAAATCCTTTTTTGTTATTATCCAATTTTTTTGGTAAATATCAATGCTATCGCAAAATTCAAAAAGTTCCCTAAACTGTTTACTGGAATTAATGCTTCAAACTCTTGATCTGAAAAATTATTTTCACTTTCAAATATATTGATAGATTTATATTTCATGGTAGTATTGATACATATTCTTTATAGGATTTTGCAAACAGCAATAAAAATAACTATCTATAACCAAAAGAAAAACTTTGTGTAAAAATATTAATGAAATCTTTGCATTATTTCGATATCCTGAATTCTGGTTATGCTAGCAACTTAAAATCCTAAAATGAATTTGTCTCTTTTCTTATTTGACAATTCTCATTCTAACACTAGCATCCACACAGTCCCCCACGGCCATGCAGATTGAACTAGTATCTACATAACCCCCTATGATCATGAAGATTCAGTTAAAAATGAGAACAAAGGCCTGAAATGAATTTATTTATCTACCTTGTCTTAAAAAATATTTCATTCTAACGGATTACATTTTCATGAAATGTATCATTCTGTTTCTTGGAAATGCTTAGCCTTTAAAACGTTTTTCGCCCTTATTCTGGGGCTCATCAGAAAGACATAAAGCCACCCATAAAAATGTTTCATGCAAAACCAAGACAAAGTTTTTCTTTTAGTTACAGATAGTTATTTTTTCTGCTGTTTGCAAAATCCTATAAAGAATATGTATCAATACAATTATAAGCAAACAAATAATAATTCATTTTTATTCATGGTAGTGTTCCGCACTGTATTTAGAAAATGTTTTGAATCACTTCCTTTTAAATAAAATGGTCTGGTAATACCTGGTAAGTCCATTGAATAATGGTGGCAAGAGAAGTCCTTCATCGGCCAAATGACCTCCACAAATTCTTACACCTTCAGGTATAAAGATGTCAGTCTTCAAAAAGATATCAACTTTGCCTTCTAAAGAAAATCTGATGAGATGTTCAAGTCCACCACATATGAAACATGAATTTAGAGTTTCTCCAAACAATATTTTGAGTACAGTTGGATCCGCCTCCTCTGCGTAAGCTTGACCTTCTGCATCTATACTCAAATCACAGTTGTGGCAAATCTTTGTTCCGTAATTGGTATTTGAGGCAATTGCAATTTGATTCGACGATGATCAGCAATGCCCTTTTTTCTTCGCCCAAACGCACAATTTGTCTCGGTAATCCGTTATATTCACAGATGAAACACTCTATTCTTACTACAAAATTATATGCCATATTCAATTGATACGTGCACTGTGCTGAAAGCTCAGTTCAAAAAAGAAGAAAACAAAATTAAAGAAGTTACAGATACTAACATTTCAACAAACCACTGTCAGAGCTGACGTCAATGTCAAAGTGTCATTACGAAATGTCAACTGACAGACTGTAATTTCGCAACTCGCGCGAATAGGTGGCGCCACTTATTGGTCCAAGAAGTTGCATTTTTTCTCAATAATATTTTTTTTCTTCGGCGCCCTCTAGCACCGAAACTAGCCTGTAGAGGATAGTAACTTTTTAGTGATTTTGGATCAGAATGACTCGGGCTACAACATATCAAAAATTCATACAATTTGACCGGAAGTCAATTTCACCTATAAACGTGTGCTGTGTCCTTTGATTAATCATAACTTTTTATTCATTTTTAAAAAGGATTATAAAGACAGTATGAAATAAAATATTATTCCATTACCGGTCGGGTAGGTCTCATTACAGTACCTACTCGTTTATATTCCGGACTCGGCTCATGCGTCGCCTTGTCCGTAAACCAACTTGTACTGTAATAAGTCACCTACCCGACTTACAACGTAAATTACTATTGTGTACTTATTAACTAACTACTAGTAAATTGTTGCTCTCTTATAGAAACAAACCGACAACCAGAAGAAAGCTCCTTACAGTATCTTAAGAGAATACTTCGAGTAGACGTAACTTTAACAGCTTGGGACTTTGATTCAACTACATTGGCAGAACAGTTGACCATGATCGAAAAAGATTTATTTCTGAAAGTATCTGCCGAAGAGCTCGACACACTGATCTGGCAAAGAAACGCAAAAAATGCACCGAACCTTTCTGCTATAGTTGCCTTTGCCCTTAGAACTAGTAGCTTAGTTGCTACTGAAGTCCTTAAGGATGATTCAGATAAAGTAAGCTAGCAATCATTTTAAATTATCTGTTATTTAGTTTGATTTTAATTTAAGACATATTCTGGTTAAGAAAATAATTAATTATCACAATTTATAGTACAATAGATACCGGGTGGCCACGAGTCAATGTTCGCCCCCAATATTTTGGTTGTTTTTATATTTAAAAATTTGGTTTTTTGGTACACATAAATTAGACAATAATAAGCTACTATTAGACTAACAGGACCGGTTGAACCGGAAGTGACATCAACTTTTTCCTCTTAAATTTGATGGTTTTTGATGGTTTCTCATTAAGCATAAATTTCTAAGTGCAACAGTTTTTTCAGATGTAAAAAATTCCAAAAAATAAGTGAAATACGAACAATTTTTTAATTTTTTTAAAATGGCCGCGTCAGATGAATGCGATGTAAGAAAATTACTAAGTAGGTTATGGAAATTATTAGTAAGGTTGTAGACTTGTCTGTAAAGAAGAAAATAGTTATTTGAATTACTGATAGGTACCAGTATTTTTAGTTTTTATTTTCAAAAAAACGGAATTTCATTTTCATTTTCATTTCCGTAGGGGTCCTATGGAATTTTTTTTTAAAGGAACTGTGCTATTTCTTTTATTAATCAGAATTAATGATTCATAACCTATAATTTTTTCGCCATTAATCATTTCTTAACGATATCCTTCGTAATAATAGAAGTATTTTTAAAAAGTAAGCGCCAACAAATCATTTTAATAAGGTACCTATCTTCATTTCATTCATTTAAATCGAAAATTGCAGATAGCTATGAAAATGACAGACATTCGCAACAATTAAATTAGTCTTGACTTACTAACTAATTTTCTGAAGCAAGTGTATTAAAGTTGTTATAAGCAAGAAAATTAATATAAAATGGCTGAAAATTATTCAAGAGATGAAGAGGTTGAGATGATCATTATTTATGGAGAGACTCGACGTAATGCAACTAGAGCACAAAGTCTGTATGGACGGAGATATCCAGAAAGAAGACAACCTCCGAGAAACTATTTCGCCCGGTTGGAGCAACAATTTAGAACTGAACCTAATGTAGAAATTGAAGAAAGATTTATTGTGGATGAAGGAACGGAAATTAATGTATTAGCTTTAGTGCATGTTGACCCAACCATTTTGATAAGACAAATTGAACATGAATTACCAGTTTTCAAAGAATCAACCAGAAAAATTTTAAAGAAACACGGCTATCGTTCTTATAAATATCAACTGCATCAATTTTTGTATCAGAATGATTATCAATGAAGAATAACCTTTTGTAATTGGTTACAGTTACGCCAATTAAGAAATGAGAATTTTATCAAAAACATTTTGTTCACTGATGAATCGAGATTTACAAACCTTGGGTTATTTAATCGAAACAACACTCGATATTGGGCAATTGATAATCCTCACATTATAAAACAGGGGCGGTTTCAGGAGCGGTTTGGCTTCAATGTTTGGTTAGGTGTACTGGGCGACCATACCATAGGTCCAATAATTTTTAACGAAACTCTAACTGGACCAAGATATCTAGAATTTCTACAAAATATAATAGTTCCACAGATTAATCAAATTCCCAATACCAATATTGACGAGGTTTACATCCAACAAGACGGGGCTGGACCACACGATGCTATTATCGTTAGGGATTACTTAAATCAGTTATTTCCAGATCGTTGGATTCAGACCCATGGTCCAGTCAAATGGCCTGCAAGATCGCCTGACTTAACCCCACTCGATTTTTCTATTTGGGTGCATTGGAAAAATAAAGTCTACATGACTGCTCCAGCCACAAGGCAAGATCTGGAAGAAAGAGTTCGACACGAAATTGCACAAATAACACCTCAACAATTACAGAATGTTAGACGAGCAACGATAAGTCGCGCAACTCTGTGTATTAATCATAACGGTGAACAGTTTGAACAATTTTTATAATGGTTTATTATAATTTAGGTTTTAAATAGTTTTGTTATTCTTGGCAATTTATTCATGGTTGTAACTTTATACCTATTAAAATTATTTCTTGTTTAATTTGTGTTTACTTTTTAAAAATACTTCTATTATTACGAAGGATATCGTTAAGAAATGATTAATGGCGCAAACATTACAGTGTATGAATCATTATTTCTGATTAATAAACGAAATAGCACAGTTCAGACAAGTCTACAACCTTACTAATAATTTCCATAGCCTACTTAGTAATTTTCTTACATATTCATCTGACGCGACCATTTTTAAAAAATTAAAAAATTGTTCGTATCTCACTTATTTTTTGGAATTTTTTACATCTGAGAAAACCGTTGTACTTAGAAATTTATGCTTAATGAGAAACCATCAAAAAAATATAGCCATTCCATTTAAGAAAGAAAAGTTGATGTCACTTCCGGTTCAACCGGAAGTGATATTTTCATTCCTGTTAATCTAAAAGTAGCCTATTATTGTCTAATTTATTTGTACCAAAAACCAAAATTTTAAATACAAAAACAACCAAAATATTGGGGGCGTACATTGACTCGTGGCCATCCGGTAGGTATATGCAAAAAATAAGCGATAGGTGGAACTAATTACCACAAAGACGGAATTATAATTTTTTAGTTCTTCGTTGTTATCTTGTTCACATACTAAAAGTCTAGAAAAATCTGAGTGTGCAAAATGCAATTTTTTGGCCGCCATCTTGAACATTTTTTGAAAATCATAAAAAATTGTGTGCGGTATCAAAGAACAGAAAATTTCGTGCTGAAAAAGATTATGATATTGGTTTAAAAAGTAAATATAAATAACACACTAAAAGTCTATACACCAGTCAATTTATACTCAAACAAGGGTTCGACCTTGCAAAATGTCATGTACTTAGTTCTAATATTTTTAAATATTGTTAGGACCTATGCCAATAGTTGGAAACCAACTTTGCAGCTTCGAAAGACCTGTGCGAGCTACGCAATACTCAGATAACAGAGAAATTCTTGCACTCGTTTCTGTTTTTCCTCGGTATCTCCTAAGGTATGCACTGTACAGAAAATGTTATTTCTTCTTTTTTTAAAGTAAATTATTTTTTTTATAATTCAAGCCCAAATAGTCGTACTTCCAGAAATTTCTGAGATATATCTCTTCAAAAATAGACAATTATTGTCTCCAAAAGGTGAAGAAATGTTATTTCATTCATGTATCATGCCAATTATCAGGAAAAGTACTCATTCCACGAGGAAAGCGTAGATAACGGATTTTTAGTAAATAAAATTTTTAGTAAATAGATTTACCTCAAAATGACTTTCTTTGTGAAATAAGTACTATTCCCGATATCGTTTTGGTCATGTATTTTGCCAAATATTGGGAAAAGTAGTCATTCCACGAGAAAAGTTATAGATAATGGAATGGGAATTTGCCGCAAAATCAACACCTAGGACGTTTCTTGTGAGATAAGTACTTTTCCCGATATTTGGCAAGATACATGACCAAAACGAAATTTTTTCACTCTTTAGAGGCCCTTTGGAGGCTCATTTGTATCTGGGAAAGTTCTAGGTATCCTGTGACGTTTTCTTTACCCGTCACTTTGACACTCGAGCTTTATGCGGTACGGCACGATAAACTCGGGCGCCACCTTTACAATTGTTTTTCGTGAGGTAAAGGACCCACACTAGCCTCTTAACACAGCCTGTTACAGTAGGGCTGGGATAGCGTCAGAGGAGACACGGTACGTCCAGGGGTCTATAGGGATAGTAGACTTCACACACACCAAATTAAAAGGTACAATTCAAATCGTATATACAGATATTTGTTATACTTGCTAACCTACTATGTACAATTCTAAGTATCCTGAAACTATCCTACAATTATTATGATTAACTACAGAAGCAACTAAAAAGCGGGGTGACGGTGAATGGTGTAAGAGAGCGGTTAAAAGCGATTAAATGAGCACGGTAAAGCGGTTAATGAGTTTACGGAAACGAGGCAGCAAAGAGCGAACAGGGCAGCGCAGATACCAGGCGGAAGAAAGTAAAATCACATGCAAAAATATATTTATGTAACTTGGCTAAGGCGCATTGCCTAAGGTTAATACGTACACTGGTCCAATGCTTTACCCACTCCTGGTCACGGTTCCTTGCTGGCGTAATCCACTCCAAGGGATTAAACCAGTAAGGCTTACGGATCCTGCTACGGATACTATTTTGGACTGACAGAAGTCTTCGTGGCTACCTGGCTGATTGAGGACTAGGCCAGAAGGCATTCACGTGACTTCCCAGGTCCTCCCTGTCCTCTGGCTGACTGGGGACTAGGCCAGAGGGCAAACACGGGACCTGTTTTCAGCAGAAAATTTCCTAATCACACTCACTCCCAACTTGCACACTAGCTCACTCCTGATTACGGTACCCTGCTGGTTTAACTCATTCCAAGGAGTGAATCAAACCGACAGGACCCATGCATTCGGTCACGGATAACACTTTGGAGTGCTAGAAGTCTTCGTGGCTTCCTGGCTGGCTGAGGACTAGGCCAGAAGGCATTCACGTAGCTTCCCAGGTCCTCTCGTTGTCCTCTGGCTGACTTGGGACTAGGCCAGAGGGCGAACACGAAACCTGTTGTCAGCTAAATTATCTTCTCGGACACAAGGCGGAGCAAGTTGCGGTTAGTAAACAAGTGGTACTTAAACCTAGCCAAGCTACTTATCTATGAACTATTTTACTCACTTTCTTGTGGTTGGTTCCTCCTGGATAGGGCTGCCTCGGTGGTCGGTTGTCGGTTCCGGCGGAGCACTTTTAGAGCACGGTACGTACAGTACGGTATCCAAGTAAGTGGATGATGATTTCGCTGGCTGGGCCAAGAGCTCGTTTACGAGGAAGCAACTCCGGTCGGTGGTGGGGCACTAGCTCCACCTAGCGAATCGTATTGAATATTCTGCTGCCTTGGCCGAGTGACCGATTAAACGGGACTAACACTGGTCGGTGGCGGGGCTCTGCCTCCTCCTAGCGGATTGTATTTCTACTTAGTAATTTAATATCTAAATAAATAATCAAATTACAACAATTATTTACGCTTTGTACCTACCGCATAAAATCTTAATATTCTAAATATAAAAATAAACGGCAGTTTGCGTTGCAATTTCCATGTTAAAAAATGCTTCATTACAGTACGAAACTTTATTTATGCTTGAATTATAGCAAATTTAATCTACTTTAAAAAAAGACTAATAACATTGTCTGTACAATGAATACTTTATCAGATACTGAAGATAAACAAAAATGAGTGCAAAATTTTCGTTGTTTTCCGAGTATTGCGCAGCTCGCACAAGTCCTTCGAAGCTGCAAACTCAGTTTCTCACTATTGGCATAGGTCGTACCAACTTATTAAAAGATTGGAACTCCATGACCTTTTGCAAAGTCGGACACTCTTTTGTGTATAAATTGACTGGCGTATAGACTTTTAGTGTGATATTTATTTGTTTTTTTTTTAATCAATGTCATAATCTTTTTCAACACGAATTTTTTTATAATTTTTTGAGTTTTTAAAAAAATTTAAAGATGGCGACAGATTTTTAAAAAAAACTCACATTTGTGATGTCAAAAAGCAAACTCCTTCGAAAAAATATAAAATAACACAATAAATATATTACACATAACTCCATAAATATTTAGTTTCTTGTAAAATTTTATTTCTTTGTCGAAGGTTAATACATGAAAATGTTAGAAAATATTACAATTTTCGTTTAAACTGGCCGAAATATAAAAAAAATACACATCAAGTTATTTGAATTTATCAATCAAAATATTAAAAACACCTAGGGGTTATAAGAAACTAAATATATTTAATATTTAAAGACAAAACTCATTTGTAAATTCAAAGAGCAAACTTCTTAGAAGAACATAAAATAACATTTTTCAAACTGAATTATATAAAAACCTATTTTTTTATCACGTAAAACGTTCCTACTTCTCTAATCTCTTCTTTGCCTCGCTCTTCTTTTTGCCCTTCTCAGATTCTTTTAAAAACTTCTCTGCTTCGTATTTCATAGTATTATACCCATACATGGTTGCATCTAAAATAAACATTTACTTATTATTTGAATTAGCATTATCAACAAAAATTTAGTCTATATGAAAATTGGGTAAGATAGATAATAGAAAAAATCGAGGGATACAGGGTTAAATTGAAGCACTATTAACAATAATTTGTCAAATTATAAACTGCAATCCTGTATTATGACTTTATTTTAATACATTATATCTGCCTTCCACACACGTCACATATGGCTGTGGCGGCAAAGCCATTTACACAGCACCATTTATAAACCAATAACCGTTTTGTACAATTTACTCAGAAGGAAACAATATATCAGAATTAGGACAGATTCGCAAATTAACTGAAAATTTACCCATGCATGTCCTGTCTGATACATATTTCCTTTAAGAGTGCAATGAAAATTTCAAATAGTTATCACACTGCTTAAAACTAGTGGGGAGGGGGACAAAGCGCTAAATGAAGAGCTATCTCCCTAATAATCAAATTTTAGCCAAAAATAGTCTTCAATAATCCTGTAGTATTTATTTATGTACAGCTTCCACTTATTTTCACTTAAAAAACATCACCCAATTTGCAAAAAACAGCTTACTGTTAATAATTAAAATTATGATTAACAATAAGCTGTTTTCTGCAAATTGAGTGATGTTATTTAACTGAAAATATGTGTGAGTTGTACATAAATAAATACTACAGGATTGTTGAAAGACTATTTTTGGATAAAATTTGATTATAAGGGAGATATCTCCTAATTTGGTGCTTTATCCCCCCCCCACTAGCCTTACGTAGTGTTCCCTCTTAAAGCAAAATTATTCTTACTTACCTATTTTCATACGCAGTTTATCGTCAAACTTCACAACACTACGACCTGGTTCACAGTTTCTCTAAAACCTACACACATTCAATTCTTGGGCCAAATAAATTTCATTGTGTAGGTTTGTTGGTCTCTGAAAATAAGGGAGCCAGAATTTTTCTTTAATAGTGTAAGTTTTCTATAAAGTTTCCTCCTTTTAGTTTCCTTTAGCATCCTGATAGTTTAAAAAATTGTATTAAATTTGGGAAGTTTTATAGGTTATGTTATGTTTTTACATGGCTTGTACTTACTTTCTATAGTGTCGAACAAAAAATCCGAAATAAAACTGACTTAAACAAATAAAACAAGTGTTAAAAATATTTTCTACAACCACTAGTAATTTATATTATTTGATATAGATAAATTAACTAATATTCTAAGCTTGTTTTGAGTAAGGTATAAATGTTTGCACTAAAGAATGCTATAGATGAAATATTTGATATGGCCGCCGGAAATGGTAATGGCGCCTTATTTATTGAACATATTTAAGAAAGTTTAAGGACATTTAGGGCTCTTCATTGGACGTCCTTTTTTAATCCTGATGTCAATTCACACTTAATGTCAAAATGAAACCAGTCCAGGATATCCACCTGGCCTCCTTTTTAAGGATATTCTGGGACATCCTAAATAGGACCTCCATTTCACTATCTACTTTACGTACTGGGATATCCAGGTACTTCAATTTGACATCCCATATCCCGATTGTGCTGTGTGGGGATGTTTCTGATTTTGAATAATATTAAAAAACACACATTAAAAAAAAGGAGCTGTTGTTAATACTTAAGGAGTGAAAATCTTTGAACATTGACTTGACTGTTACTGTGAACATATAGCAAAGTGCTAAATAAAGGACTATTATTATTATTATACACTCCCGGAGTTTAGCACTTTTCTCCCGGCTCACCCTATGTACTTTAAGATTAGCTTAATTCAACTGATGCAAATACTAATACTGATATATTTTTTGTAGACAAGAGCAAGACTTCTGGCAAGATTTATAAATGTGGCAGATAAGTGCCATAGAATGTCAAACTTTCAATCTTGTAGAACAGTATTATGTGGTCTCCAGAGCCCCGCTGTTTACAGACTAAGGAAAACATGGGCATATATCAGGAAAAAACACGCCTCTAAATACCAGTAAATAAAGTCTCTTAATTCTGATGTATAAAGAGACTAATTTTTATAGAATATACAGAATGTCAGCGGCACTATTATAATTTTAAGATAATTCAGAATTAATTAGAATTTGTGACTGTGGATATTAGAAGTTCTATAAGACATATATTTCGACTATCGTAACACGTTGTAGAGTAAACCTCTAAGAATACAACCGCTTGGTCCGTCCGACCGCCACAGGGCTTTCGCTGCGTTGTACATAAAAGTGCTTTTCTATGCAAAAAGCAACGGTTTGCAAAATCTACATGGTATTTTCGATTGGAATTTTGAGGATTGGTTAAGGACTACTAAAACTCATGTGCAACTTTCAGGGAACTTCTTTCACGGAGCTCATCTTGTTCGTTATTTTATTGCACATATTTTTTACCTTAGCACTTTTTTCGTATGAACTCAACTTTCCTTTAAAGCGCGAAAAACGACTTTTCGCATTTTTGCAAATTCCACCAAATATTCTTTTTCCAAAATAATATCATCTTCCAGACACCGCAAACTACATGTGAGTATTTTTTTTATTTTGCTGATATTGTAGTATGTCTGAGATCTATGTACCTGATGAGCTAGTTTGCCTACACTATAAAAAAAGCCTTGATTATCGCTAATAAACAAAAGGCATAACGTTATTATTTTTTAAGCTGCGTTTATGCAAATTAAACCAATAAAAACTTTACTTACGCACATTTTAAAAATAGGTAATGTAGTTGACAGTGTAACAGTACTTACTATCTAATTTTGAGACATCATAAAATTTTATTTATACACAAAGCAGGTTTTTTTTTGTAATATTTTTTTTACCGCTGAAGCGATTTTAATTTGGAAAGTCTCATAATGTAGGGAATTTAATGCACCTAAATTACAAACGATCGATAGTTTTTCCAGTATTTTAGGAAAACTAATTCTCCGCTCTAATTATTGATAAAGAGAGGATGCAAATGAAATTTTTTGACTCGCGAAATGAGAGGTCTCTTCCATTACCTCTCCCAAGGCCATTCTGCAAAAACATTGCGGCTACTAATTGATATACGTCAAAAATCATTATTTGCTTGGTCTATAATAATAAAAGTACAAGGGTCGTGTGCTCGGAGTAATGAAAGCGATGGTCCCATTTGATCTGATAGAGAGTCTAACACACAATATTAGGTCACTTATTGGCCAACCCAGGTATGCGTTGTTCACCCCCTGCACCCCTGCGAAGAGGAAATATTCAATTGTCTGTAAGTCGGTAACCCTTTAAGCCATCAGATTCGTTCAGATAACAAAATTTTTATAAATTAAGTAGATATAGAAAGTTTCCTTATTGCATATATCAATTTTTGATATATTTTTGGAAACTAATTTTTGGTCTTCGTCTTAATTATTTAAAAATAATTTTTACGTCATCAATCCTATAAAAAAAACCGCTGCCTAAGGAATCACTACCTCCACATCCAGATTTTTCATCCAAGTCTTTTTAAAGGAAAGCGTCATGACTATATTTGCACTCTGGCATGTGGAAATAATTGGTCATAACATTTTAATAATAATTTCGGCAGATGTCATTATACAATTTGAGGCAATGGTTTCTAGCATACCTACCTATACGCCTTATCTTATTTTCCCCAATTACACCCTCCCCCATCCCTTCAACGAAATTATCCCCATCATACGTCATTACAATACATACGTGTACTAAATTTCAAGTGAATATATCAATTTCATTTTATCAGCCCCTTTAATATTGAAGTGGAGATGGTAGAGGGCTGAAAAATGTTATGAAAAATCTGAGGCCTTAACTTCTAGTGTATACACCAAATTTCAACTGTCCGTACTCATACCAGCTTGCTTTACTTATTGTCCCCTATTTAACCCCCAACCCTTCAACGGAATCATCTCAAAATATAATCTAATTACAGATGTCGTTATAATATATACAGGTACCAAATTTCAAGTGAAAATCTCAATTTTATTTTATCAACCCTTTTAACAATGGAGTGGTGAAAAATGATATAAAAAACTCTGAGACCTTGGCTTCTAGTATATGCACCAAATCTTAAGTTCCTGTACCCTTACCAGCTTGCTTTACTCATTTTCCCCTATTTACCTCTACTTACCTCCCCACCCCTTCAATGCTGTCATCTCAAAATATAATTTATTTCCAGACGTCATCACAGTAATACGTGTACCAAATTTCAAGTGATTATCTCAAGTTAAATTTATCAGCTCCTTTAATAATGAAGTAGGCCTGGCCTTGGCATATAGTATATCCTAAGTTACTCTACTCTTAATAGCTTACTTTACTTATTTTCCCATATTTATCCCTATTTAACCCCCAACCCTTCAACGGAATCATCTCAAGATATAACCTAATTATAAGTGTCGTTCTACTACATACAGGTGCCAAATCTCAAGTGATAATCTCAATTTTGTTTTATCGTGCATTTTAATATTGGGTTGGAGGGGTTGAAAAATGTTATAAAAAAATGTGAGGCCTAAGCTTCTAGTATACACACCTAATCCCAACGGAATCATCTCAAAATATAATCTAATGAGAGATGTCGTTATAATACATACAGGTACTAAATTTCATGTGAAAATCTTAATTTTATTTTATCATCCTTTTTAACAATGGAGTGGGGATGGGTGGTGGAGGAGTTGGAAAATCATATAAAAAAATCTAGATTTTAGCTTCTAATATATACACCAAATCCCAAGTTTCTGTGCTCTTACCAGCTTGCTTTACTTATTTTCCCCTACATACCCTTATTTAATCCCCAACTCTTCATCGGAATCATCTCAAAATATAATCTAATTACAGATGTCATTTTAATACACACAGGTACCAAATTTCAAGTGAAAATCTCAATTTTATTTTATTAACCCCTTTAATAATGAAGTGAGGGTAGTGGGGGGATGGAAAATATTATAAAAAATCTGAGGCCTTGGTTTCTATTTTATACACCAAATTCCTAATTTTTGTACTCTTACCAGCTTCCTATACTTATTTTTACCTATTTACCCCTATCCAGTCCCCAACTCTTCACCGGATAAGTTAAAAAAACAAGCCAGTTTCAGATCTCGTTGTAATACATACGTGTAAAAAATTTCAAGTCAATATCTCAAACCGTTCCAGAGAAACTGTGCGCACAAAAAAATTATAGACAGACAGACAAAAATTTTTTAGCTCAAATTTAAAACCTCCACGTTTCATGACATTTTAAACCTACATTTCAACAAAAAAAAAAAAAAATACGATTACTATAATACTTTCACTCCACTACGTGGATGTGGAAGCAATATACCTACAGTAAAAATTATGAACAATACATTTAGCTCCATTGTGGTATAATCATATCTGTATTTGCAATTGTCTAAAACTACTTAAATAATTTTAACAACGTAGTGGATCTAGTTCTTTAGTGGTATAAACAGAGTGAAGTATAATTTCTGTGTGGGCCTCTTTCCTCGTTTTATCTCGATATATAACAAATGAAACTTTTAATTTTTTTTTTAAATTACGAACGAACTGATGATAACTAAACATTTCATCATTCGAAGGGATGCTGGGGGTGAACGATGCATATTTGGGTCGACCAAGAAGTGACCTAATATTTCAAGTTAGATTCACTATGAGACGAAATAGGTCTCTCCGTTTTCATTTTCGAGGCACACAAAACTTGTATATTAAACATATACTGCCGCTTCGTCATATCTCTTAAATCGTGTGTTCTTCCTACGTTTGAATTATTCGTCCGTCTTAAACCATCGCAAGTTGAAATATATATGCATACCTGAATAAGGCTAAAACTGCGATCAACAATTTTGGTGTAAGATATATTTTGGCTGAAATTTTAAGATTTAAAGTTATTAACAAAAATTTAATCACGGTGCTAGAAAAATTTCGCTTAATTTAAAATATCACGGTAACTATACAATTTTCGACATAGTAATGAACTCTTCTATTCTAGCTTATATTACGTACATTTTGTGCAAGAATGATTTTGATAGCTCAGAGGGTTGTCGAGTTATTGAATATTTCACCCTTCGGAGAGGTGAAGGAGGTGCACGACGCATATCTGGGTTGGACAAGATGTGGATTAGTGTTCTAAATTAGACGCTCTATCAGATAAAATGAATCGCTTGCTTTCAGCACTCCAAGTCCACGAAATTACACTAGCCTTTCCACTAAAAAGTTTGTTCTTATCACAATTGAATATTTGAGCATTTACGGACATATTCACACTTCACTAAATCTAGCGCTTTCTAATCCGAATTAGCTTAACATTAATGAGAAAGTTACCTGAAAAAAAACCCTCAAGTAATTCTTTAAAATGCGTAAATAATGATTATTATGTTTTTTAGTGGCGTAAAGCTGCCATTCCAATTGTATTAATATTTCTTTAACATGTGTAACAAATACACTTTTCTTTATACATCAGAATTAAATATATATATATATATATATATTAGTGTGATATCTGAGTCTGATTTTCTGTCATAAATAGTTGATATTGATTTGATAGGGATCTGAAACCGTTGTATTTATTTGCTTCTGGAGTTTACCAATTATTTTATCTTCAATTTGTTCCCATCACATTGGTTTTATTGTATAAATAATGTGTTATTGATGTTGACCACAAAAAAATTGACCATGTAGCAACTTTTCCCTGCCAGAAATAAACTATTACACAGTTATCAAAGCTAACCTGTAGTTACACCTCATTTCTGTAGCAGTACCTACAAGATGAAGGGAATGAAAATTTCTACGTCTGCTATTTATCGTGAGAATCAGACTCCATTTGGTTCAAAACATTATGTTTAAATCCTATCTCTTAATAGTTGTGACCTCGTTTAAATATTAGTAATAAGCCAATATACGTATTTGTAGTAAAATATTTTACTTATGCAGATTTTCTGTTTTTCTAAATACCTGAACCCAGGCCTGTAGCTAGAAATGAAATTCAGCGGGTGCCAATTACTTAATAATTTAGAAACATATGCAAAATGGGACTGTTTTGCATATGTAATTCCACAAAATAGTTCCACACACAATGTTGGAATTTCTCCAGTGGGTGCTCAAATGTTCCCGAGGGGTGCCCGGCACCCTCTGGCACCCCCCTGGCTACAGACCTGCTAAACTATAAGAAAACACTCATTTTATAATTAACAATTTTGTGTACTCTATTCAGTATAAACCAAACATAATCTGCTTAATGTTTATAGTACAGGGACCAGCGGGAAATTGATTACCCGACACATTCTTAGACATAATGTCTTATCTGCGTAATCCTGTTCCTTAGAGCATCGCAGATAACGAAAGTGATAAGACAAATATTCTTAGTGGTGCATTCACTAAATAACTCGAAATGTCTTCTACAATTGGTATTTGTACCAAGTGATTACCTATCACGTATACTTGGTGTATACAAGAATACGATTAGCCTGATCAAATGGTGTTCAAAAGTGCCTGTCTCGTAACATGAGTCCAGTAGAAGGTTTCTCATCGGAAGTTTGCTGCCTGGTAGCGGTACCGGCTCAGGTCGAAAAACGCAAAAAACCTCGAAATTCTCGCAATTCTTCCAGTTTTCTGCTCATATCTTGCAAACGAAGCGTCGTACGGAAAATGTTACTGTATTCAAAGTTGAAGAGCCTTAAATTCTGCATCGACCTAAGCTAACTTCTAAATTAGACCGATTTATAAGGTCGCCATCGTCAGTCGAAAAATGGCAATTGTTACCAACTTTTGTGAAAACTGCAATAAACTCACTTTTAGACGTTTGTGATTTGAAAACAGCCACTCTCGCCCATTGAGCAGCAGCAGCATATAAAGGTTGAAGGGGGGCTGACTACAGTTCGCGGATTCAGCGAGGGCTTCTTGGCACGATGGACCCTAGGAATAACTTCGCTGCAGAATGTGGCCAACGAGATTGAGGACTTCTGCGGAGTGAATTTTGAAACAACTGACCAGCACACGGCCAGCCGTGGTGCAAGAGTAAACCTTGACAGAAGTTGTGTGAAGAAAATGTTTTAGTGGTTTCAGCAACACCCGCCTTTTCCAAACACTCAAGAAATTATGTCAATCAGCACTGGGATTGTGGGAAATGAAAAGATAAATTGTCGCTTGTCCAGGGAAGTGGGGACTGATGGAATCAATCGAATTGTGATTTTCAAATAGCAGTAAAGTTTAAAAGGAGCGACCGAGTACAGCCCATTGCAACTGTCAGCTCAGCTATCCTCATTGATGACCAACCCGTGCTTCTGAAGCCAACCACTTTGTTTCAAAGGACGTTAATTGCCAAAAAATCTCAAGAAGAACTGGAGGAGTTCTTAACATATGAATTGGCTCCATATCCCCCAGCACTATTTGATGAGGGTTGTCTGCGAAAAGGAACGAAATCTGCTTTGTACAAAGCTTTCGAACTACTCCAATACACGACTCCATTGGCCAGCAATACAGCATATGCGACTGATGGGAGTTTCCTGCTACACAGAGTTGTGTGGTCGAGTGGGCATACGTTCGACAATATTTGCGATTCTTACATCAATTACGTGAAAAAAAAATACAGTTCAACAGCAGTGATCATTTTTGATAGATACTCGGATGAACACAGAGACACAAAATCCATGGAGCGGTTGAGGAGATCAACCAAGGAACGCTCAGTGGAAATACAATTCAGCCACACAATAATACCGACGGTGTCTCAATAAAAGTTTATGTCTAATGCCAAAAACAAAAGTCGCTTAATCACCATGCTGATGGCAAAGTGTAAAGAAGCTGGAATTGCCTGCAGACAAGCAAATGAGGATGCGGATACACTGATTGTTCGGACGGCTGAATCCTTGGCTCCAACTCATCAAACTGTTGTGATTGTGGCGGAAGATCTAGATCAGCTGGTGATAATGATGGGTCTCAACGCTTCTCCAAACGTCTATCTGTTGAAACGAGGGAAAGGGAAAGCGCCTCAGTTGCTGTACCAACCACAGTCTGCAGTGAAACAAAATCTTGCTAAATACATGATGTTTCTGCACGCGATGAGTGGATGTGACTTCATGGCATCTTTATATAACCAAGGCAAGACTAAATTCTTGAAGACTCTCTCTAAACATCCAGCTTGAAGCGACCGTTGGGAAATTCTTGGTTCCGTCAGCCCAGCCAATGGCAATTGCTCCTGCTGGAGAAGGTAATTTATGCGTTATTTTACAACATAATAACTGGATGGCATTGCTTTCAGCTAAAGAACAGCTATTATAGTCTGCCACTCCGAGTGCCGAAGAGCCTGAGCCTGAACCATCATCGTCCATTGAACATCCTACGCCCGACCTTGCACAGTCCCAGCCAAATGAAGGAGAGTAAAGTAAAATGAACATTGCTATCAGGTATTTTCTATACATCGCATCTTCACACTACAACTTACTTGCTCTTTCTTCCAGCTGACTATATGGTCTTCCCATGATTTTTCCTCCAATATAGGTATTAGTATTTTATCTTGTAAATCTAAATGTAATAAACGAGTAAATATTTTTTTGTAAATGGGTACTTATTACTTCTTATTACATCTACATAGTACTTTTAAATCCCCAACAAAAGGAGGGGGAAGTAATTCAGATTTGGGTAGGGTGGTTTGAGAGAGAGGGGGGTTGGTACTTCAATTTAGGGTTGGGAAGAGGGGTTTGAGAGGTGGGGAGGTTCTTATTGACAGCGCAAAATATTTATTATTGAACCCCTTCATATTAGTCAAATAAGCGTTTAGAGGGATAATGGAGAATTGATCAGTATATGCGTATATATTGATCCAAATTTAAAATTTCGATTCTCACAGGACGCAAAATTTGATGCTTTACAATTTTTGTTGTACGAGTTTTTCACGTAGAGTGGCTGTTTTCAAATCACGTCTAAAAGTGAGTTTATTGCAGTTTTCACAAAAGTTGGTAAACATTGCCATTTTTGACTGACGATGGCGACCTTATAAATCGGTCTAATTTGGAAGTTATGGAGATTATTCGACGCAGAATTTAATGCTTTTCAACTTTGAATACAGTAATATTTTCCGTACGACGCGTCGTTTGCAAGATATGAGCAGAAAGACGGAAAACTTCAAATATTTCGAGGTTTTTTGCGTTTTTCGAACTGAACCGGTACCGCTACGATGCAGCAAACTTCAGATTCGTGTTCAGCACCCCAAAAAACATATAATTCCGTTGAGAAACCTTCTACCGGATTCCTATTACCGAAAAACTACCATTTGATCAGGTTATATTGGCACATCCAAGTTAGTGGAGGTTAGGGACAGACATTCTAAAAAGGCAAGCTGTGTCACTGGGCATGAAGAAGTATCAAGCTAATTTCTTTATTGTCCGGTTAACTACCACCTAGTAATAACGAAAATACCATCGGCATATTAATCGGCGATTAATTTCGTTTATAAATTAAGTTCGTACCATTGAGAAATTCTCATATCAATCTTGTTGACTGCTATGCTCTAAGGCACATCATTAATCATGTATCTAGCTGATACAAATGTGTAAGGTAATTGCACGCTGGCTCCCGTACTGTTAGTTAAGTATTACACAGGCGCCCAAAAAAAAAGGGATCTGTAGCCAAGTCACGACATAGTAATCCCATGTATCTCGGCATGCTCAACACGAACCCGATATCCGTTTAGCTCCATCACCCAACAATTTTTTGTAAAGCGCGAAAATAACCTAAAGAAACCAGGTTTCTTAGGCTATCTTTGTGATTTGCAAAAAAATTGTGGGTGATGGAGCTAAACGGACATCGGATTCGTGTTCAGCACATCAAAATGCATAGGGATTACTATGAAGGATCCCGGCTACAGATCACTTTATTTTTGTCCTGTATCCTGTGCACAGCACAGACCACAGCTGTGCAAGTACAAGTACAAATTGTACTTGGTAGCACACGTAAATAGTTTTACATGTACTTGTACTTAAGTACAATAATTACCGAAGTACTTGGTACTTGTACTTTACTAAATTTAGTGAAGGTACTTGTACTTTGTACTTGCGGTTTTTGTTCTCCTACAAGTACAAGTACTTCTATAAGTACAAGTCCTTTTATAAGTACAAGTCCTTATATAAGTACAAGTACTTTTACAAGTACAAATACTCACATTTACAAGCTCCGACCTGCAACAGGTTGTTATTTGGTACCTCTTGTTATCTGAAAGCGAAGTCAGTGTTTCTATGACCGAAATTCAGAGAAAAATAATTTCAGCATGTGAAGTAATTTCAGAATCAGAAGTAAATGAGGAGCGTGCGGATGCGAATGATGGCACTTCAGAATTTTCCGATTTTAATGAAAGTTTTGACAAATTAACTGCAAATAAAAGTACAACATAACGAGCAAGAGAGTTCGGTTGAGTTTCTCAAAGTGAACAGACGCATCGAAGAACGCTCTCGAAATAAGCTCTAAAACACATGTTTAAACACCGCTAATTTATATAAAATTTAGGCCATCGATAGGTCCAGAAATTCTGCGTGTTGTGAAGTGAAATAGTTAATATACAAAGTTTATATGGAATAAATATTTGATTATTTCTAGTACAGGGCTTTCTGTAATATAATAGTAAGTGCGGCGTGTTACGATAAGCCTGTCTGTACCCAAAAAGACCTCTTGAAGTGCCAGGGTAATAAATATATCAGTGTCAAGTAATATAAAATTAGACGTTGGCACCAGAACCCCAATGCTTTCTTGGAAAGTGTAAATAAACAATTCGCATGAAGTGGAGTTCCATAGATTCAACAAACATCACCAGCCTACTACAAGAAAGAAAGATAAGATATACCTTTATTTAACTGACTGATTAATTACTTAATTAATTCATGATTTATTATTTATGTTTGCCCCTCTATTTTTTAGTATTATTTGTACTTTACTTTTATAATATCTTTTTATTCCCATTTGGAAAACGGCAGTTTGAATTAGGCACTACAAAAATCAAAACAATGTACAGGGTGTGCGGAGTTTCTCTCGGGCCGCTTTCTCATTTGCAACTCGCTGTAAAAAGTTATTTTACCGCGATACAGATAACATAATAAAAAGACTCTCTTACAGCAAGCTAATATTGGTTTTGAAAAACAAGGCAAATAAAATGGACACACTAATACAGGACGTTGAAACGAGAACACGTCAATTACTGGTACAAAAAATCGACGGCGACGGAAACTGCCTATATGGAGCATTAAACCACCAACTGGAGGGAGAAAATATAACAACACAGGCACATACCAATGCGACGAAAACCCTACGAAAACAAGTAGCTGACTATATCGAAAATCACTTAGACCATTTCATGCCATTCATGCAGGCATCCATCCATGAACTAGCACCCCGTTACAATAGATACAACTCTAATACGGGAAAAATAAATGCATTCATTCGAGATCTGAGAAGAGAAGGTTTTGGGGGGGGGGGGGGGGGGGGGGCAGGAAACAATTGCAGTAACAACAAATATGAAAAGCAGGACAATAATAGTACATCAAGAAGAAGGAGAGCATATAATCTTCCATCCTACTAACCAACAGGGAAGAGAGAACACACCACTAGAGATAGTATATAGGAAGCACTGAAACGAAAGAAATCACTACGATAGCGCGATTATTGCATAAGAAAAACATGAAGCAGAACAACCAGAAGAAACATACGCTCGAACTGGGGCTATAACACCCCGCCCAGAATTAGAGGAAGCAACGCACATTAACATGTACCAAATATCACAAAGAACAGAGGAAGCCAACAGTCAAGAATTACAACACGATGACATCATTCTGGAATGTCAGAGGATGCATAACGAGAGAGAAAAGAGAAAAAATCGATGAGGTTCTTATGATGGAACACATACACGTTGCATGCATACAAGAGACACACACGATAGACGGAACTGCAGTTACTCAAAACTACAAATGGCATCTAAGTGGAGGGACAAAGAAAAAACCAGCAGAGGAGTCGCATGGGCAATAAGACGGAACACCCCTATCCAGATAAAGACAAGAAAAGTAAACGAAAACATAACCATGGCAGACTTACAAATTGGAAAGGAAAACATATGCATACTAGGAGTACATGTGCCCTCCGACAAACGGGCAGGACGAGTATTCAGACAGATTACCCAAGAGACTAGAAGAAATAGGAATAGAAAAATGAACACAATAATACTAGGAGAATTCAACGCGCATATAGGAAAGGACGACCAAACACATGAAGACAAGAATATCATAGGAAAAACCTTACTTCACACATGGACAAACGATAATGGAAGCTTGCTAAAAAACTTGGCACATCTGTTAGATCTAACAGTTAGAAACACATGGAGCAAGAACCTAACCTGCCTTAATACCTGGAGTAAAGGAAACATCAACTCTCAAATAGACCATATCCTAGTGGATAGAAAAATAAGGGACAGGGTCAAAAATATTAAGGCAAAACAAGCAACAAACGTCAAAACAGATCACAAAATATTATATGGAACACTAGTAATAAAGAAACAAGAAGAAAAAAAGAAAAAAAAAAGATACAACAAAACAGCAAATGACACATGGAACATCTCACTGCTACAGAACAAAGGAATAAAAAAGAAATACCAGGAGGAGATAGAAAAACAGTTAACAGGAAAGGAACTAAATTGGTCAACAATGGGTTTAAAAATCAAAATAGCGGCGAGGAAAACGTTGAAAAGGAACAAATCCCCTATGAGCCCAACAAGAAAAGACACGAAAAGAAATTACAAAAAACTAAAGAAAATAAAGGCCACAGGAAAACAATATACAGAAAACACTACAATACAATGGTTTGGACAGAATCAAAAATGAAGAATATAGGAGTCAAACAAGGATGTCCCCTATCCCCCCGACTATTCACCACAGTCCTGGACCAAGTCAAAACAGCCTACAGAGTCACAAGAGCTCTACTACCCTTCATTGAGGACAACAAACCACCATGGTGCCTAACCAAAAAGGTATACAGGACCATCATAATGCCTACGATGATATATGGAGTCAAAAACGCAGCAACGATAACGGCCAACCGAAAAAGCCTGAGAAGAGCTGAAAGGGACATTATCCAACTGCTAGCAAAAACAGGAAAACCACAAAAACGACAGAAAACGTCAACATTACTAGAGGCAAGAACAATAATCAAAAGAATAGAATCATACGCAATGAAATACTGGGGACATGTCCAAAGACGGGACACGACACACCTACTGAAGAAAGCGCTGCGAATGAACAGCAACAAACTGAAAATAGGGAGGCCATGCTACACATAGATTACAACAATCGAGAGGATTATGAATAAGCTAGGAAAGGACTATACACACTGGGAAAAGTTGGCACAACAAAAAATGGAATACAATAAAGAAATATCAAGGATATACACACTGCCAGACTCAGAAACAGAAGAAACAGAAAACTCAGAAGTAGAATAATAGAGAAGATGATCACAGACAGAAACTAAGAAGAAGCATATCACAAAAACCTGAAAGTAAAAAGAAGCATGAAAACCTAAAAGAAGCATCTCACAAACGCCTACACTTTCCATCCGATGAAGACAGAAGGAAAACAAGAAGAAACATCTCACAAACACCTACACGCTCCATCCTATACTCCTACCCCGTGCGTCATGCGGCTCTCGCTGCTGACAACAAGCATGTCCAATGTCCAATCCAGCGTATGCAGCTGGTCCGGCGGTATATAAAAGCACTGGGGGTTTGTTCTGGCACACGGTGGGATGATCGGTGGGCGATCGGGCTGCGTGGTGGAACAAATCTCCCTGCACCGGAATTGGCAGCAATGCCCACCTTACGCTGGCAAATCAATCAATCAATCAATCAACATAACGAGCAAATATTAAAGTTTTGCAGTACTTAGACGATAAAAGAAAAACCTTAAATATGTTAGATAATTATTGGTGAAGCAGTTACTTGTTAAATATAATACGGCTTTTCCGTCATCCCCACCAGTGGCGGCAATTTTTTCATTTGCCACTATTGTAAATGCGCCGAAGGGGCATGCACAAATTGTGTGTCGTTTGAGTAGGCTAGGCCGAGGGTGAAATTTTCAGATTTCCTTTATTTTTCTTTTACATTATAATGACATGAAAAAATTTTTAGTTTCTAATATTTATAGAGTATTTAATATATTTTGCTGTTCTTATATTACGTTAAAATTACATGATTAAATATTCAGTTTCTGACTTTTCTAAAAAGTTTTTCCATTATTCAATATTACGGTAATTATTAACGTAGCTACATGCTGTTTTACTGTAGTTTGTACTTTTCAAAAGTACTTGAAAGTCCATTTTAAACTACAGGTACTCGTACTTGTACTTAAATACATTCTGTTCCTAATTGTGCTTTCGTCAAGTGCAATTTTTTAAAAGTTATTGTACATGTACCTACTTAAGTACTTTTTTTTGGGTACTAACAGCGCTGGCACAGGTCCACAAAAAATAGTCTATAGGGACCCGCCATGGTAGTCCCTATGTAATATGTCAGCGTGCTGAACACGAATCCGATATTCGTTTAACTCCATCACCCACCATTTTTTTGTAAATCGCGAAAATAACAGAAAACCTGATTTTTCTATGTTATTTTTGCAACTTACAAAAAATTTGTGAGTGATGGAGCTAAACGGTCATCGGATTCGTGTTCAGCACGTCGAAATACATAGGGATTACTATGTCGGGTCCCGGTTACAGATCACGTTTTCTTGTGGGCGGAAAATAACAGAATATCTGAATTTTTTAGGTTATTTTTGCGATTTGCAAAAAATTGGTGGGTGATGGAGCTAAACGGCTATCGGATTCGTGGTCAGCACGTCGAAATACACAGGGGTTACTATGTCGAGTCCCGGCTACAGATAACTTTTCTTGTTTCTGATTCTTGTTCCTCGTGTTGTTCCTTATCATTATAAGTCATTATCACATTCTGACAAACAACGATATCGTCGATATCTAGTGAAGATAATAATTAAAATCTGACCAAAACAGTGCAAATAAAACAGATTATCGCTAAAGGACTTCAATCGATAACCGTTTGATTATATTTATACATTATTGTAAATTAGGACGGTCGTCGTAAAGTCAAAATCATCGATTTTGGTCAGAAATTTAAAGCAGCAATTTTATTGACTATTCTTATAGGAAAAATTGCGCTGAACACTATTAAATCAAATCAAATCAAAACAAATTTATTTTAAATTAATAATACATAATTGTCCTACCGGTGACATTAAAAAATGTATTAAACATAGGCTTCACTGTTAAAAAAATGGATATTAGCGAAAATTCTCATTTTTTAAATGTTTTTGACTTTTTAACGAAAACAGTGTGTCGGAAAAATAAAGACAAGATATAAAAAATGAAGACTTTATCAATACGCGTCGCTTAAGATATATAGCGACCTTTTATCTTTGACCGTTCAATTGTTATAAACAAATTAAGAGTTCTAAATTAACAATTTTTTTTCTGTTCAACAAAAGGTCATACGGATAGTTTATTGTGGTCAAAATGTTGCATTTTGTTCGTAGAATTTACAGTTTTTTTTGTGTCGATATCTCGTGTATTTTGCAATTGTTTAAACAAATAAACTAATTTGTTCATTAAGGATTAGCGACTTGCCATGGCATTTTTTGCACTTTCCACCCCCGGCAATCTATAAATATTGATAAAACTACCATTCCTATGTGGTAGGAGCGGAGTACCGAATGAGTACTCTGGTTTGAAAAAATCTCAAAAGAAATTTTTGTAGTGCAAGTTAATGCTGAAGCTAGTGAAGAATGTTCTTTAATGATGTAGCTACAGAAAGTGCGATAAAAGCTGTACGAAAGCATGAAACGGTTAATATAATTTGTAAATGGCCGATTAACTTTTTACTTCCCTCGCATACCGAAGGGAAGTATTGTATTCGAGAAAAAACCACCCTCCGAGATTTTTTCGGATTCTGACGTTTCAGAACACGTAGATTCCGAAAATATAGGTTTTTCAATTCCGTCAGTCTGTCTGTCTGTCTGTCTGTCTGTCTGTCTGTCTGTCTGTCTGTCTGTTGGTGTATTTACTAAAAAACTACTTGACGGAGAGCAGTCAAATTTGGTAGGTAGATAACCCTACTGTCAGCGGAGAACTGGTAGAATTTTCACTGAAAAATATACAGGGTGGACCGTCTAAACGGAATAAATAGTGAAAAAAATTTTTTTTTGCTCAAATTTAAAATTTCCACGTTTCATGACGCGCTAAACCTATTTCAGGAAAAAAAATTTTTTGAAAATTTTTTTCAAACATTTTTGAAAAAATTTTTACCAAGTTGAAAAAATTTTTTTTTTGCTCAAATTTAAAATTTCCACGTTTCATGACGCGCTAAACCTATTTCAGAAAAAAAAAAAATTTTGAAAATTTTTTTCAAACATTTTTGAAAAAAATTTTACCAAGATGAAAAAAATTTGTTTTTGCTCAAATTTAAAATTTCTATGTTTCATGACACGCTTAACCTATTTCAGGAAAAAAAAATTTGAAAATTTTTTTCACCAATATTTTTGAAAAAATTTTTACTACTAAAATGAATTTTTTTTTTCTTTCTTCAAATTTAAAATTTTCACGTTTCATGGCAATCTAAGCTTGATTAAAAAAAAAAGTTTTTTGAAATTTTATCACTAAGATAGAATTTTTCTTTCTTTGTTCAGATTTTAACTATCCACGTTTCCATGACATTCTAAAACTATTCAAACAAATTTAAAAATGTTTTTGAAGAATTTTTTAAAAAATTTGAAAACATTTTTAATCCATTTATGTATCACTACTATTGAACAGACGAAAAAATTTTTTTTGCTCAAATTTAAAATTTCCACGTTTCATGATATTCCAAACCAATTTCGGAAAAAAAAATTTGTAACATTTTGTTACCAGTTTGGAAAAAAATTTAACACCAGAATGCTCAAATTTAAATGACATTCTAAACCTAGGTATTTCAGAAAAAAAAATTTGAAAATTTTTTTCACCAACATTTTTCAAAAAGTTTTTACCAATAAAATAGATCAAATTTTTTTTTTATTTGCTCAAATTTAAAATTTTCACGTTTCATAGCATTCTAAACCTATTTTAAAAATACATCATTTTTAATTTTTAAACTTTTTTTAGCACTACTATAGAACAGAAGGAAACTTTCCTTTTTGCTCTAATTTAAAATTTCTACCTTTGACATTTTAAACCTATTTTAGAAGAAAAAAATTTGAAAATTATTTTACCATCTTTTGAAAAATTTTAAAAAAATGAAATTTTTTAACCACCACTATACTTCCACTCCATTACGTGAATGTTGGATTGAAAATGTGACAGATGGCAATAACATCTGGCATATGCACCTATTATACTTTTATTGAAAAATGTACAGGGTGGTCATCCCAAGAAATAATTCAGTCATGGTGGACATTTGTAAAGGTATTTGCGCAAGCCTGCCATATGTGGCACCTGCTATTTAGTATTGAACTTTTGCTGTTGGATGAGCAATCTGTATATTTTTTTGACCAAAACTTATTAAGTTTTCTTTGTAATAATAGCAATAACTCTACTCCGATTATTATTCTCAATGTCATTTCGTAATTATTATTTTTTTAGATAGACTGCCATGAACGAGGGAAGTTCTGTGTAAATACCTTTACCGATTTTTTAACGTTAGGCTTGTACAATAATTATTGTTTTTTTTTCAAAAATTAATAATTCAATTTCTAACTTGTGTGTTTTCATGTGTTTCATTTTTAAATATCGCGCCGCGTTCATGAAAACAGAATTGATGAGAGGGTAAGGAGAAAGAAAGTAAGGAGAAGAAGGAGCACACATTTGGCGAAATCGTATCATAAATGACGGAGATAGGTCGATTTTATTTGCCATTGGAGTTTGAAGTCGCTTGACCGAAAACGTTAATGTGGACAGCTGAGGGCGGGACACGAAAACTCATTCACACTGTGGTGTACAAAAATTAACATTACGTCCCTTAAAATATAACATACGTGGCAGTTCACTGAATTACAAAATTCAAGTCTTCAACTAGTTACTGTGTAAATTTCAAATGTTTATGTTAATAAATAAACAAATGGCGTAATTAACAACTAAAAAAATTATCTCTGCTTCTAAATATCTTACAACAATCATTTTTTTTTAATACGTGTAAAAACACCAGCTCCAAAATATGAAAGTTTTACGCCGTTTGTTATTAAAATATTCGCAAAATACGCTGTCCAAAAAAGTTGTACTTTTTCAAACGCCACTTTGTTTATGAAAATATTAAAAAATCGTTATGCCAATAATGTATTCGTAAACTAGACGTCACAAAAAAATGAGCTCCGGATGAGTCATTTTTGATGGCAGGAACTGGGTCAGATTGAATTAAACATTTGAGGCCTTTTTTATAAACAAATGCATTTTCTCGAGAAGCTATAAATATTTCATGATGGAAATTTTATTGTAGCTTCAGGGTTACATGAGACATGTTTCCACCAAGTTTTGAGGATCTAGGAAAATTTTTCACGGAATTAAAAATTATTGAAATTTTCGATTTTTTCGACAGTATCTTTCGATTATTTAAAAAAAATTATTAACCGATTTAAATGATTCGGACGACAAATTAACTGTCTTTATATCACCTACGAAACGTGCAACATCAAATATGGCTATTGTCAATCGGCTTAGAGCTACGCTGAAAACAACCGATTTTCCGTGATTTAAAAAAAAAAACGTTAATTAAAAAATGTTCCCCCACTTTAAAATGGGAGAAAATTCGCAGGTATACTCCTTATCAATAAATACATCGAGTAAACCATGTGGTTACCTGTAAGGAATGTCATCCAAGATTAGCCCTCCCATGAGCTAATTCTACTGGCCTAAAAGTAGATATATTATTAAAAAGGACTGCTTTAAAAATGGCAAAAAATTAAAGCACGTTAACAATGCTATATATTAATAAAAACTGGTACAGATCTTTAGAATTTTCATGGCCAGTGGCAGCAAGAAAATCCTATTTTTTTATTTTTCAAAAAGAATTATAAAGCACTCATTGTTTTGTACATAACATTGTTATCTTTCAAGCCGTCGGATAGAACAAAATCCTATAAAAGAGTACTTCAAACTTTTTAATTTCTAATATAACATCATAATGATTGTTTGTGACATATTTGAGATTAACACATTATATCTCGACGGATAAACGTTCGAGCGCCATTTTTAGAACAAAAATTGTAAACCACCCTTCTCTCTTACAATATGATTCTATATCAAATTCGGTGGTTACCATTTTACTTTTTTGCCCACCCCTCTAGAGAGAGTGGGAACCACCCCGAAATAAAAAGCGCCAATTTTTAAAGAGTAAATTTTTTTGTATTCGGTATTAGAAACTTAATGCAAAAGAAAATCATGAAAATCCATTCACCATAACTGGGTTCCGAGGTAAAAACCTAGCTGCACTCAATTATTATTATGTATGTATTGTGTATATGTGTTTATAAATACTTTCTGTTATCGTTATTATTTTTTATTCATAAGCATTGTTTGTAGTATTTATTCACATACTGTCATTTAAAAATGTAGTATGTGTATGTTATTATGTTAGTCCCTGTATAAACTGTACAGTTTCTTGGGAATAAAAGTTAAAGTTAACTTAAATTCCGAGTTGGGTATTTCACTAGGATATTCCATAATAAAGTTTCATTTTAAATTCAGATTACTTTGGTGAAAACGAGGTCATAGCTTTAAAACAAATGAGTGGGAATGTTAAAGCAAGACGTCTTGTAATGCAATATTTTTTTTTTTCCAGAACATTTGAATTCCTGTGCCGGCTTTATCGAGATCCTAGGATGCCTTCATATCAAAGAACTTTTTATATCATGTCACAAAATGCGCCATATTTGCCATACATTGGGGATATACTCGTCAAATTATTAAGGAAACTACCAGAATTTCAAACATACAGAGGACCTATTTCCAAAACGTCCAGTTACTGTAATTATAACTAATTAGGAACTATGAAATAATTCTTACATTACTAAAGTTAATTTTTTTGACTTTTCTTTCTGGGACTTTCTGCCACATGTCTTCACTGTTAAATAACGTCCAACGTCTACAAAGAAATATAATTATCTAGTGTAGTACTGGGAAACAACCTCTAAGCCTATGGCAGGAAATTCAAAAAGAAAAGTATGCGAATCAGTTATTTTCATGCTAGCGCTATTTGCGAAAAAATATGAATTTGCGGGTTTATTTTTTCAATAAATATAATAATAATAATAGAAAACAAGGAGATCACAAAACATATATTCCAAGATCTGTCTTCGAGATTGCAGGATGTAGCGATCCTTACATTGTAAGATTTTGTTAATACACTCAAATAGCGAAAATTGTCGAGGAATTATTAAAAACGTTTTAAAACTTTACTTACTAAAGGTCCTCAACTCAGTCTGTTCTGGCGGAGAAATAAGGTTCTATTACATTTATTACTTGTATCTCGGTATTAGCGATATCACAATATGTTTCATATAAAAACTTATTTTTTCAATTTATTTACTTATTTAACTATCGAAAAATAGGAATTTTTTTACTTATCTAACATTTAATAGACTGCTTTACATCCCCTCCGAAGGATGGTATATCCGCTAACCCCAGTTTAAAGTTGCTGCCTTTCCGTATCAAATTACGAGTATAGCCAGACTCATCTACGATAACTCCTAAACCTTATAAATCTTTACAAAAAAGCTGTATATATTTCTTCTGTGCCTATTATTATTTTTACTATTATTATTAAAATAGTATAAACAAATCAGAAAATGCATACAGAATAAACATGGGACAAAAATAGAGTGCGTCTGTTTGTGACGTCAGTATAACAACTTTGAACTCGGAGATCTACGTGGAGTTGAAGGCCGTTTTAGGTGCCTATGGAAAGAGGAAGAGTGTTCTGACACTAAAGTGAATGAGCAAAATCGGAAATCCGGTTTGGCATGGACGAACGAAAAATTGCTTTTCTGCTAAAAATTGGAAAACATCGAATTTTCAAAAATTCATAACTAAGTAAGTACTTGTAATGGAAGTCCGTTCTAGGTCTCTATGGATAAAACAAAATTGGCCGTTCCTCCTGATGTAAAATTGTACAGAGAAATTCGGAGATTCGGCGCTGCAAGACCGAGATAATAATGCCTTCTTTAGAAGTATTAAAACGTAACCTAAAAAATTCAAAAACATCAAATCTTGACATTTGTTAACATTTCTCCAAATCATATAATCCCCTACACACCCTAGACTGCCCGTTGCTAAATCTAAGAGGCGAGAGAGATAGCCGACTTTTGCGAGTTAATTACTCAAAAACCATTAAATACAATGCCTCCGAATTTATCTTATACAATGTAGAATTAATTCCCGAATCGAATAACACCGGCCGCGTCCCGAAAATCCGCCCCCACGAAAAGCCTTTGATACATCCGATCCGCAATTTTAAAGGGGCACAGATCAACACGATTAGTATACAGATAAATAACAACTAAAAAGCAACGAGTGGACTGAGATCACTGATTCCATGCGTATAGTGACGTAGCGCCTTACCACGCCCGTTTTTCGCGTAGTGGGGGTTTGTAATTGTTTTTAGGACACTAAACGTGCGAATAAAGTTCTAATTTTTTGCATTTTATACTTGCTCTTTCGATTTATAAAATTTACAAAATGCCGAACAAGCCCATTCACTCGCTTGAGTCCCAATTTGCACAATGCACAACTTTCTGGCCAAAATTCTAAAACTCTGCAAATGTACTCATTGTGCATTCGTCAATAAGTGAAAAATTGTAAAAAAAAATTGACACCGTCTTGGGGTTGTGATATAGAGTTTGAAAATATAATCAACCTTCCATATTTTTTAAACTCAGTTTACGTACTTTTGATACCCAAATTTCCATGGGAAAAATAAGGGGGAAATGATCAACCCCTGGAGGTGAGTTACAAGAGTTGAAAATATAAATAACGCACGATTTTTTTCAAAATTGGAACCCAAAATTCTGGCCAAAATTCTGAAACTTTTTAGATAATCTGATGATATAATATATAGCAATCGTTAAAAAATGATTTTAAAAAATCAGACAGAGAGGGTGGAAGCATATATTTTTGTACAAATGGGTGAAATTTACTAAATTATGTGACGAGGATAGGTGTAAAAATATTTATAAAATCTAATCTATGCCCATGTATTTAAATGGGATAAAAAATAAAATTTTATCCTCAAAACGTAATAAATTTGTTATGGCAGTATTTAAAATAATATTTAAATATTTTTAAATAATACGAGGGTTATCCTTAGAGGGGTAATAAATTAAAACATACATTAAATTTGCTTTTGTTAGAGTATTCAATTTATACAAAAATGCAACTGAACTTTGTAAAAATATACAATAAACAAAAACTATGAAGAAATCAGTAATCGTCCTCACTGTCATTCTGAGTTTCGTCAGAAGCTGGAGTTTGAGATGCACTTTGAACCAGTTCATTATATGTAACTTCTTCATCGAGAGGAGGGGGCTATAAGTTGCAAAACTTGACGAGGGACATTTTTTGCACAAGTTTTAACTGGGTCTGAATTCGATAGAAACAGATTCAGAACGTCTGGTAATGTGTCTTGACGGGAAGTTTTTCTTGAATGGCTTCTTCGGTACACCTTTATATCCTTGTTCCTTGCTTGTTGAGCTTCCTCCGACAGTTGACCAATCGGGGGTATGGCATTTGATATAATCTGGGACCCACGTGTAAGAAAATTGTAAGAATATGAGAGAATTGAACCGAGACGCCATTGTGAATGGTTACCTCACCCCCTAGTCCATCCATCGCTTTTAATAAACCAGTTGTTTTTTTATAAAATCAAATGTTACAGTTTGAATTCCCCCGCCTCATATGAACGAATACACAAACAACTGCAGGTCTATCTTGCATCATTTCTCACGTAAAACCTTAAATGCTTAAATTGTACAGTGGTACCCTTGACAAAGAAGGAAGGAAGGAAAGCAGCAAATTCCTTTACAGAATAAATTGTACTTTTGACAGATATAGTGGAATCGATCTGGATTTCAAAGTGATAACGTCTGTTTTAGTTTTTTTTGTTTTTTTGTCCTGTCCAAAATTCAAGGTCAATGTAACATTTCAATGGACTATTAGACGAAATGAGCAAATCTGTGAAAATCCACGACAAGCGTGTCAGTTGATCCATTGCAAATGTTCCAACGCATTTGTCTCTTGAAAAAAAGTTATAAAGACTTGGAGCAATTATTTGAGTACGAACTGGCTCCTTACCCGTTGTCTCTCTTTAATAGTGTGGGAATGCTAAACTCGGCCAAAGCAACTCCCTATGATTTTTTCAATCCCATGCTCGAACCTTCACAATTAAACAATCCAATATATGTCGTTGATGGTGGTTTCTTATTACATCGGATTATGTGGACAAAAGGGTTGACCTTCGACGAGATTGTAGATTCATATGTCAGATACGTGGAAAGACATTATCCCTCTGAAGCATTGTCATTTTCGATGGTTATCCCGACCCAAATGTTTGTACGAAGAACCCGGAGCATTTAGTACAGTTGCAACGAAGTGCTGGGTGAAATTAGTAATAATCAATTGTCACTGTACGCAACATTGAACTCGGAGATTTACCGAAACACCGCAACCTCTAACAGACGTTCAGTAGTAAATAAATACGTGGAGTTCAAGATCCTCTTAAGTGTCTATGGAAAAGGGAAGGTTGGCGTCTTATCCTGATACCAATTCGAAATGATGGAACCGGAAATCCGGCTAGGTACGAGCGAGAGAAAAATGGCTTTTTTCGTAAATATTGAAAAACATCGATTCTTCAAAAATTGATAACTAAATAAATACGTCAAGTAGAAAAGTGCGTTTCTAGGGAAAGAGGAAGATTGGAGCTTAATCCTGATAGCAAGTTGTACAGGCTAAATCGAAACTTCGGCTCGACACGACGCGAGCGAGAGAAAAGTGGCTTTCTGGGACCTTTCAAATTTAACTTGAAAGGTCGAAAATTATGGGATTTTCAAACACTCGTAACCAAATAAATACGTCGAGTGGAAGCTCGTTCTATGTCTCTACGGACAGGGGAAGGTCGGCGATGAATCTTCATCGTATATTGTAGGGTCATAATCGAAAATTCGGGAGGAGCGGGAGAAAATTGTAATTTTTTGACATTTCGCCAAATCGTACTCCCCTTCTGTCCCTCCAATGCCCGTTCCTAAAAAATGAGAGGCGAGAGAGATAGCGACTTTTGCGCGTTAATTGCATAAACCCCATTAGAAATACCTCCTCCGATTTTATCCCAGCACACATCGCCTTGCTCTTCTTAGCTTTTGGTCGGATGGTAAACAAACAAATAATTTTCTGGAGCATTTCTACTTGTATTTGCGCATTCTGGAACTATACAATACTTTACATTCTTTTTTCTTTGTACTCATATTGCATCAAACAAGAAGTGCATAACACAAGCAATACTCCGAAAACACCTATAATTATAATAATTAAAAAACATCGAGTCGACCGAGATCGCCTAGTCTATGGCTAAAGACACACTAGGCGATTTGGCCACCGCCTATTACAACACACACGAAGAGGTTTAACCAGTTAGCGCAAAAAGCATCAAAATACAACGTTGTCAGTAGTACAGCTTGCTAAATGGATTAGTCTGACTCAGAGGAAGAATTAATTCTATTTAGATATATTATACTGTCAATTAAGAAAAATAATGGAATCTATTTTAAAGGCAGACAAATAGTATCAGTAGATAAGTACACTATTTTTGGGGAACGTGCAATTTGGCTCCAATGCACGCCCGAACCGCTCGAAAAATACATGTATGTGTGAAGAGACCCAGTTGTTTACATTGCAGCGTACGCCGTTTGAAGATGCCTCTCTCGCAGCGCGTCTTAGTGTGAACAACTCCATTTGCTTACATTACAGCATCTGTCGAGTCGGCTGCCGATTGGGCGGCCGATTCAGTAAAAATACAGCGGTGTTGCGGTCGAGTGAGACTCTGTCGTATATGCAACGGCTGATATATGCAAGTGTAATATGGGTTGTACATATCACAGGGGGTCAAGTTACCAGTTTTCATTTAAGGTCGAAAAGATCGTAGCTGTTTCCGGTAAAAGTTTATGTTTTATGTATGGTGTTATCATTTCCAATGTCCCGATGGTTGCAATGATTGCGAAATCTGTGAATTTTTTGAAGACCCTAAACTTGCGAATAAAATTCTGATTTTTGCTTTGAAAAAAAATGCCGAACAAGCATATTGAAGGAAATGACAGTAGTAACGTCTATTCTTCGATTATCCATTTACAAAATTTTCTGGAGCATTTTAGATAATTTGTAATTTATTATCTTAATTTACTGTGTAATAATGTTTTCGACTAGAACTTAAGTGAACTCAATATAACTTTCAGACTTTCACAAAACGCGCTAGCATGAACCTAGATTTAGTAAAAGAGTTGGGTGGCTTTTTTGGCACGTCATCATTGTATGTTCTATCAAATATTTTTATCGTTATATGTATGAATGATAACGTTTCACAAAATGGACTTTTGGTGGAGCACCTCCCGTCAGATACGTCACAAGTTGTTAAAGTTGTAAAAATAATTGGATTATACCACGTGATCAGTACAAGAGTGTTTTAAATCCAGAACATTTATTTAAACATTTAGAAAAATATTCCCAGAAAGAAATTCCTGCTAGTTAATTAGTTAGAAAGAAAAATGTTTCCAAATTTAGAAAATTCAGACTTTTATTGTAAAGAATGTTTATCAAATGGTCTGACTATGATTGCAGACGAAACGTATAGCACATGAAAGGTCTCATATAAGACCAAACGCCGAACTAACGGGCTCACATATACCTGCTATTTTGCCATGATACTTCTTAGATGGGTTTGTAAAAAAGCCACCTCGTTCTCGGACTATTAGAAGAGTTTCTCAAACCAAAATGATATATTCGCAGCTGTAGGGTATATTTCGTATTATCAAACTGACACTTGACTTTTGGATGAAGTGTAGAGCGAAAGGAGAGACAACGTATAAATATACGTTGTCAGAACAGTACTACTTAGGCGTCGAAGAAATATTATGATTCGGTGCGTGCTACGAGATTCCCCTCTGAGGACAATTATTTCATAATGTCATTGAAATTATGATATACTAATGATACTATCCTATTTATAGACCGGCGGTGCATGACCAGTCAGGTGCAACTTTTTTAAAATGCATGCCAATCATATATATATGAATGTAATTACTATGGATATGCCAGAAATGCTAATTTTAGGCAGTCGTCGCATGCAGAAGGGTGTGCAAGTTGATTTTCCGATTGCATGGAAAATCGATGTCTGTGAACGATTTAAAAATGGATGCCAATAGTGCCAAGCGAAAAGCCGTGAAAAAACGTCCTGTGGAAACTTATTGGCATGTAGTTTCCGTGCGCACAACACATTTTGGTGCGCACAATGAATCGTACAATTTTTTGGTATCTCCGAACGAAGTTAGAATGCATACCAATGTATTTTGTGATAAATTTGCACTGTCAAACGACGATTTACTGATTGGCATGGAGTTTATAAAACTGCATGCCAATCGGTAAGTCGTCGTTACAGAACATTATTAAAAGTTATTCCTAAAAATGCAAAAAAATTCAGATCCCTCCGAACGACTTTAAAGCGTACGTTAATCAGTTTTATGAATAATTGGCACTACCAAACGACGATTTACCGATTGGCATGCAGTTTTCTAGTACAGAACGGTATTAAAAGTTATTCCTAAAAATGCAAAAAAATCCGGTATGTTAACAAATGCAAACGGACGAACGGCTCTGACAGACTCGCAGAAGGCGAACGACTTAGCGACGTTTTTTCAGACCGTACATAACGCTGACGTACCAAACAATATTGAGCAGGACCGCATAGAAAACGACGTAAACGAATTGATTGGTCATGACGTTCAATTGACCAGACGACAATCCTTAAAAGTCATGACCAAGCCCTCGGAAGTGGCCGGCATTATTCGGACACTTCCCAACAACAAAGCTCCGGGTAAAGACGTTATCGAGTATAAACTTCTCAAGTATCTACCGAGGAAGGGCATTGTGCAGTTGACGTACATTGTCAACGCGATCCTGCGGCTGCAACACTGGCCCAGCCAGTGGAAGTGCGCCGTGGTCGTGCCAATTCTAAAACCGAACAAGAACGCGAAGTTTGTCGGCAGCTATCGGCCTATCTCGTTGCTGTCGGCGATGTCCAAGTTGATAGAGAAGCTCGTCCTGGTCAGACTGAACGCTGCTCAGGACGAGCTTCACATCGACGATGAGTGCCAGTTCGGCTTCAGGAAGGGCAGGAGCACGGTGCACCAGGTCGTCAGGATCGTGAATGACGTCAAGGTACAATGCAACCTCGGAAAGAGCACCGCCATGGTGCTCCTCGATGTTGAGAAGGCGTTCGATACCGTCTGGATCCCGGGACTTGTACACAAACTGAACGGACTGGACTTTCCCATATATATAATCAATCTGATTTACTCTTACCTGACGGACAGGTCGCTACAGGTCAGAGTGAACAATAAACTATCAACACGGCGGGACATTCGCGCGGGCGTCCCTCAGGGGTCGTGCCTGTTACCAAAGTTGTACAACTTGTATGTATCCGACTTCCCGGAGTTTCCGAATACCAAGCTTGCCAAGTACGCCGACGACACGGCCATGTACGCGCATTCGCATAATGCACAAGCAGCAAACATGCTGCTCAGGGCGCACATGGCCCGTGTCACGGCGTATTACGACAAGTGGAAGATTCGGGTCAACGTCGAGAAGTCGGAGGCCGTACTCTTCACGCGCCGGTTCACAGAGAACCGCATTCTAACACCAATCTCGATCCGGGGTCAACAAATTCCAATAAAAAGGTGCGTGAAGTATCTGGGGGTTAACTTGGACAAACGACTGACATTTAACATACATGTGGACGAGACAATACGGAAGGTCTACTCAACGTCTAGGAGTCTGTATCCGCTCCTGGTGAGGAGTAGCGGACTAAACAGACAGAATAAAAAATTGTTGTACACGATGGTGGTCAGACCAGCCATCACATACGCAGCGCCGGTGTGGTGCAGCATCCCGGCCACGACAATGAAAAAACTCCAGGTCCTAGAACATAAATTTATGCGCCTCATCTCCGATTCGGGCAGGTACACCTCCCTCAGAGATTTATATGATCGTTGCAACGACATAACGCCACTAGCGGACTACGTCCGGGAAATCTCCCAAAAATTCTACTCCTTTCAATTGGGCGATAGTCCGCTAACACGCAACATAACCCAAATCAGAATGCATAATGCTCCCTTCCAGATCAAACACCCCCTACCATATCAGGCGTTGCCTATCTTCCGGCAGCCTTTATAGCCACACTTTTTCTAACTATAACTTTCTCTCACCATATACTTCGCCTTTCCCCACCTATCAATCCCTATCCTTTTCTTTCACCTCTCTGTTTGTTATTTTGTTTTATAGTTTTGTCTTTTTTGTCCTTTTGTCCTATTTTGTTCTAAATTCATTTTAGACCGATAAAACTCCTAAAAAATTGTAACTTAAAAATCCTAACTTTTCGTGTTCCCCTACCTTCCTAACGGCGGGTAGACCGTTGGGACCCAAAATTGCTTCGAACGGGTTTTTTCGTTGAACTTTTTTCCGTACCAGCAATCAAAATTTAATCAGTGTTTTGTGCTCTAGTTTTTATTGTTAATGTTAAGTATTTTAAGCCTGCTACGCAGACATAGTGTAATTTTAATGTTAATTTTAAGCCATCATTGGCGGCAGGAGTTTTAACTTGTTTGTTCATTTTAATAAGCCGAACTGGTCGTGATCCGCCCAACCCTACGTACACCACGGCGCTATGCGATGTGGTTGTCTGGTTGGCTCCGGATCACGATTCGGGGAGGCAATGTTGTATTTTCGAATTTTAATAAATTGTTTGAAGAAGAAGAAGAAGGTATGTCCGAATGATTTTAAAATTCATGCCAATAAATTTTATGATAAATTTGTACTACCAATCGACGATATACCGATTGGCATGCAGTTTTTTAGTGCAGAACGTTAATAAAAATTATTCCTAAGAATGGAGAGAAATTCAGTTATCCCTGAACGCTTTTAAAATGCATGCCAATATATTTTGTGATAAATTTGCACTACCAAACGACGATTTACTAATTAGCATGCAGTTTCGTAGTGCAGAACGTTATCAAAAGTTATTGTAAACTGTGCCGAAAAGTTTAGGTATCTCTGAACGTTTTTAAAATACATGACATTGCAGTATGTTGTAGGCAATGAAAACAAAAGATAGTATTAAAAATTGGCATGCAGTTTCACTGTGTACTAACGCGTTTTGGATCCTAAAAAATTATTGCGATTTTTGAAATACACCTTTTCGAGCGAGCCTTACATTTTCTATACCTATATTATACGGAAGAAACAGGTGTAATATAAAATAAAAAATGAAGTGACTTCTATAGAAAATTGTTGATCAAAGCTTGCAGAAACAATAGCAACAACAATAGCAATAACAGTAATAATAATAATAATAGACTAAGGGAATTAATTGGCTCAAACAATTAGTAGGTTTTAATAAGTCCTTTTAAGCATGTCTTCATTAGCATCATCTTCAATGTTAAAACCGCCATCCCCCGGAATATTTTCATCATCGTACCTATCATCATCGTCGTTGTGCTCGCTATCGTGAAATTAATAATTTGTACTTTTGATTACAAATATTTATTAACTAATTAGGTTGTCTCGAAGAGCAGATATTGTGTGAAGGGAAGGTGCGGGCGAGACGGAAGCAGTGACGTGTTTAGCAGAGTACATATAGGCAAATTTTATATTGGGAGTCAAAGATCTTGGGTACATTTTTCCTTACTTATTCGAAAGGGTCTTCAATGAGAACCTTAACTTTTAATTTTCGCATTCTCAGAGTCATTCAGTTCGCCTTCATATTGGATTTTCTTTTTTTTTTTTAATCGCACATACCTCGCGTTCTAATTATCCCCACAGCAATAAAACCGACGCCATTGGTAATTGACTTTATAGTTAAACTCTCCAAAGCACTGAAAAAAATGTATTAGCGGCCAAAGTTGAAATCAGTCCTTTCGCCAGTTTCCCGGCGCGTAGCTCTTTTATTTTAATAACGCTCTGCGCTAGAAAACTGCATGTTATCAGTAAATCGTTGTTTGGTAGTGCAAATTATTCATAAAGCTGATTAACGTACGTCTTAAAGTCGTTCGGAGATAACTGAAATTTTTTGCATTTTTTTGTATTAACTTTTCTGCATCAGAAAATTCCATGTCAATCGGTAAATCGTCGTTTGGCAGTGAACATTTATTGTAAAACGCAATTGGCATGCATTTTAAAATCGTTCAGAGATATCTGAAATTTTTTCACGGTTTGTAATAACTTTTGATAATGCTCTGTGCTAGAAAGCTGCATGCCAATCGATAAATCGTCGTTTGGTAGTGCAAATTATTCATAAAACTGATTAGTGTACATTTTAAAGTCGTTAGGAGGTAACTGAAATTATTCTATCCCAGCCTTTGCCGTTAGTTTTGCTCTAGGGACCGAGCTACACTTTCTGTTATACTTACTTGTGTCAAGATCATTTTTTGTATAATAAAATCTCTTTGCACAAACTGCAATGGCTTCAATAAGGGCTTAAAGTATTGTCATATTAGCATCACATAAACAATTATGGGAAGCTAACATCGTTTTTATAATATTGTTGCAGAATTATAGTTTTAACGTACATTTCAATAAATCTATAAAATATTCGTCATATCTAAGTTGATATGCCAAAACCGCATCGCGCAGTATATAATTGTTAACAATCTTGAAATATTTCCCTTATGTATATGTCATGTCATAATACAAAATAAATTGTAAAATGTTCATCAGTCGGGTACATTCTTCATCGTCTACCGTAAGTAGCAAAAGTGTTCCGAAACAAGATTTTCAAATACTATTACCATGGCTAAAAAGAAATGTTCCATCGCTGCCGCTACGAATATTTTGCTTTGGTTTGAGGGAGAAGGATCCTTAAGATCATCTTAGACTATATCGAGTTTTTAAATGTGTTGATGTGCTTACCTACTCATATGTCTCATCATTGAATTACAGGATATGAATAACATACTTGCTTATAGAATTCACTCTGATCATTTTTGTAGGCACATTGATGATGTTTCTATAATGAAGTACACATTAACAGATAATTTATGCTTTTGTGCTTTTAGCAATTACGTAATGTCACTGAAGACGATTTTGTATTCTAAAGGTCAACTAAAGGGACGCCTGCACATTAGTATGATTTGAAAAATTAATTTGTCTATTTACTAAATAACTACCATCTAAACAGTGGTTTATATTACAACACATGGTACATCAATTTCTTCAGTGACACTATAATTTTGCGGTTTACCGTAAAAGACAATTACAAGCTTGTTTCGTTTTAAAAAATAGAAATTAGCGGTTTGAGAAGAGTAGGACTCCAGTGAATAGACGTATGGAACTATTTTCCTACCAAATTTTGCTGTATTTGGATATTAGCCAATGATATTATTTTCTTTCTCTTAATCTGTTAGTTATATGTATTTTATTGTTACGAAATAAAAAAAAATTGTTATAAAAATCCCATTGGATTGGTCTATGAAGCTATGATCAGCATTATTGTGCCAAGTAATTGGAAGATCCTTTAAATATAATGTGTATATATATCAGGATACTTACATTTTTGTTTAAAGCGAAACACGTTGTAGTTGTACATGTAATACACACTGATGTTAATTTATACATTTAAAACATGCATTTTTTTAGGTACGTCGAAGTCAAACACTTCAAGGTCTGCGGAAACAATTCAGGAATTAAGCAATAACCAAAATCTATTTTCGAAATTATTAAAAGTATTTACAAACAACGAATCTCCTGTACGTAATCAACCGAAACCGAAAAAAATAAGGAATAAAATTCCAGTACATCGAAAGGCAATAAAATTTAAAGGATTATACGAATATTTTAAACCTTTAAATTATTACGAGGATTGTAGGATAGAAAGTTTAAAAGAAACCACCCAATTTTTAGAAAAATGCCAGTTAGGCGCAATGACTTATAATTTTAGTATTAATGAACTAGCTAAAAGTTATCTACTTAAATCAAGGTATAACGAAGACAAAGAAAATTTTTATAATTCGTTAAGAGTAGAATCACCCCGTAGCTTTTATCAGAAAAACACGTAAATAAAATATTGAAGTATTATGTTGCGTTTTATTTACACCGTTTACAACAATCCTTCTTTCTAACCGTTGCAGGTGCGATAGAAGTTATATCTTCCTTAAAAAATAAGAAATTGGTACAAATAGACGGTATGAATTCAAAATTAACTGAAAGATTAGCATCAGAAGTGGCAACACCTTTAGAGTATAGTTATAGTATATACAGGGTGATTCACGTAGGCCATTCATTAGAAGTTTTTCAACTTGCAGTTGGATTAGAAACTTGAAATTTGGTATGCAGCCATAATCGATCATGCCCGTTCTATCTAAAATATTTTCAGTCCTCCAACTATACAGGGTGTGCCAAAAATTGATACCAACTTTCTTATTTTAAATGGAAACCTATATTTTTCTTTACATGGTTCGATTGGTCTTCTAATTCTGAGTTTAGAGAACCTAAGTTATGTTAACTTAACTATTACAATTTTTGACATATGTCCAATTTTTTGAAAAAAATTGCCGCTGTAGTAGTTTACGAACAAATTTGTATCTCGCAAACCTTTCAAAATTATGAAACCAAATTTGTGAAGCAGTTAGCTGGAAGTCCAGGCTAACTTTTGATGTCCCATCGGTGGCCCCATTTTGTACCATATGGGCGCAGTCGATTTTCAAATGTCGCAATGAAAAATTGTCAAAAAGTCAATTTTTTCAAATGGCACCTACTATTTTTTTTCACAACATTCGAAAGAAAATTGAATTTTAGGGTGAGTTACTTAAGCATTCCCTATACCTAACTTCACCCCATATCGAGTTATTCATTAAAAATCAAAAAATACCTTATCTTGCCGAGAGATTCCTTACTTCATCAAGTATGCCATGGAAACAAAAGACAGTTGTAATAATTTTTAAAGAAAAATATGGATTCTTATTTAATTACACACAACACCAACAAATTATTATTAACGAACAAGAACAATGTTGACGAAATTCTGTCAGTGAAAATGGTGCACACATTGAGCATTTGTATTGAAATAATTATTTTGTTAATCTGTTTATTTGTTGTTATTATTTATTATTGCAATACGATTTTTGAATAAAAATTAAAATAAAATGATTGTTTCCAAAGCCTACTACCCTTGAGGAAAAAAAACAATATATTTTTCAAAAAATGCCAATAACTCAAAAACGACTGTAGATAGACATACACAATGTTAATAAAAGTGGCCCTAAAATTCAATTTTGCATTGATTTCTGGCGTCAGAAATGGTAGGCGCAACGTAGGTGCTACGCAATCTGTTGAAAGTAGAATAATAGAATATTTGAACAAAAATATGGTGGTCACATTGAACATTTACGTCAGAATTTCGTATTTACGTCAGAATTTCGTCAACATTGTTCTTGTTCTTTAATAATAATTTGTTGGTGTTGTGTGTAATTAGATAAGAATCCATATTTTTCTTTAAAAATTATTACAACTGTCTTTTGTTTTCATAGCATACTTGATGAAGTAAGGAATCTCTCGGCAAGATAAGGTATTTCTTGATTTTTATTGAATAACTCGATATGGGGTGAAGTTAGGTATAGGGAATGCTTAAGTAACTCACCCTAAAATTCAATTTTCTTTCGAATGGTGTGAAAAAAAATAATAGGTGCCATTTGAAAAAATTGACTTTTTGACAATTTTTCATTGCGACATTTTAAAATCGACTGCGCCCATATGGTACAAAATGGGACCACCGATGGGACATCAAAAGTTAGCCTGGACTTCCAGCTAACTGCTTCACAAATTTGGTTTCATAATTTTGAAAGGTTTGCGAGATACAAATTTGTTCGTAAACTACTACAGCGGCAATTTTTTTCAAAAAATTGGACATATGTCAAAAATTGCAATAGATAAGTTAACATAACTTAGGTTCTCTAAACTCAGAATTAGAAGACCAATCGAACCGTGTAAATAAAAATATAGGTTTCCATTTAAAATAAGAAAGTTGGTACCAATTTTTGGCACACCCTGTATAGTTGGAGGACTAAAAATATTTTACATAGAACGGGCATGATCGATTATGGCTGAATACCAAATTTTAAGTTTCTAATCCAACTGCAAGTTGAAAAACTTCTAATGAATGGCCTACGTGAATCACCCTGTATATTTAGGGTGGGGCAATAGTGCGTCGGACCTCGATATCTCGAGTTCTACGATAGCTAGAAAATTTTTTAAACATTACAAGTAAACTAGATAAAAAAGTCTATAGCGGGAAATTATTTTCGAACATACAGGGCGAACCAAAACGAAATTACAGGACCAAGTGCCTTTTTTTAAATGAAATGCTATGTATATCAGTTCATTTTTTGAAGCCTCTTTCTAGGCTCTATTAATTCTTATATTAGCATTGAATATCTCTCAACCACTTTTTTTTCCAGGGCTCGTCTGTTAATAGAAAACTCCGAGGGCACTGCAGCCTTCTGGGCTTATTGTGCCCTCCCTGCCATGCTTCACTCCGCCCACTCCAGTACCCCTGTACCTCTAATCAGATGATACAGGTCTATGGTCGTACGGGTGCTGATAAGTTCCGGGTCTGTTCGTGTTTGCCCGCAGATGCCATATCTTCTGCGAGCCAGTGCCTCGCAGTAAAATATGATGTGGTCGACCGTTTCCGGCTCCTTGCTGCATAGCCTGCAACCAGTTGGATGTAATAATTTTTTTTGTTAAAATAATGCAATCTGCAGATGGACATTAAAAAAATCACCACCGTCACAATTATGGGTTTTAAGAAAAACTTATGTGAACACGAGTTACGAGACATCTAATTAATGTTTTTGAGTCATTTTCATTTCCTAAAACTGTACAGGGTGCCCAAAAATTATTTTTCAATTAAGAACTTTTTAAATTGAATTTTCTCAATTTTTTCAAATGGAACACACTGTATATTTTTCAACGATGTGATGTCGAAATGAAGAACTAACATTTTTTGTAAGTACTTCCCTATGGCTAATTGCAACCAATTTCGTCTTATTGAGCAATAATTATAAAATTCAAAAATAAACTTAAAAAAAAAAGTTTCTTCAAATAAGTCAATAGAAAAAATTATAACAAATGTTCCACATGTTGCATTTTGATTGACACACATCTCTATGCACTTTTGAAATGAGGTTCCCACTGTTCCTAAAACTGCCGGTGTGATAGATCTAAAGGCAATTATTATATTCTTTCCTTCATATTTTGTACTGTTGTTGTTGTGTCTCTATAAACAATTTCCTTCACGTATCCCCATAAAAAGAAATCCATTTTTGTAAGATTTGGGGATATAGCAGGCCATTTAGTAGGTCCATTTCTTCCAATCCATCGATAAGGGTAGGTATTATTTAAGTAGTCTCTAACTGCATATAAATAATGTGGTGGGGCACAATTTTGCTGAAACCACATCTTATTTCGGGAGATTTACCAATAATATCGTGGTAGACAGTTTTCCAAAAAATGAAGAAAAATAGCTCCAGTCAATGTACCATCAAAGAAATGTGACCCTAATACATGTTCTCCAATAATTCCTTCCTAAACGTTTATAGACCATCTGTGTTGGTTATCAACTTGCATAAAAAAGTAAGGATTTTCCGAAGCTTAATAATGGAAATTGTGCCATTTTTATGAAAAGTTGCCTCATCAGTGAATAAAACATTATTGAAGAAGTTGACATCATCTTGCATTTTACCTCTGGCCCAGTTACAAAATTATAGGCGCTTTTGAAAATCCTCATCAGATAATTCCTGGTGCATTTGAATATGATATGGATGCAACTCATTTGTTTTTTAGATTCGACCCACAAACTGTCTACTTATTCCTACTAATGAGCTCACTTCTTTTTGACTAGCATGAGGAATCTCAACCGTTGCCAGCACCACAGAAACTTATTTTCTTCGTCCACAACGCGTTTTATTCTTTCACTTTTTTATATTCGACATTTCCAGTTTCCAGAAATCTATCGAGAAGGTTTTGGAAGCTTCTAACGTCAGGAATCCTTCTTTCAGGATAACGTTGGTGATAAATTCTATTGACAAGTAAACAATTTCTGTCTGACTCATCCTAAACAAAAGTAATGTCTACGCTTTATTAAAATTAATATTGTAAAATTCCAAATATTTTAAATTCAATACAAATTGTAATTAACGACCGATAAGTGTGATAAATGCTCCGTTGTATACGACAATTTATATCAAACTGAGGTTTTATTTGCTTGTCGAATAACGAAAATGGAAAAAAATGTACAAAAAAAGACATTACATTAAAGGACCTGTTAAATACTATTTACTCATTTCAATGGATTGGAAGAAATGGTTCCACTAAATGGCCTCATTTCAAAATTGCATAAAGACGCGTGTCAATCAAAATGGGCAACATGTCGAACACCTGTTATAATTTTTTCTAATTAATTATTTGGGGAACATCTTTTTACGTTTATTCTTGAATTTGACACTTATTTATTTATGAAACGAAAATAGTTACAATTGGCCATAGAGAAGTTCTTACAAAAAAATGTTCGTTTTTCATTTCTACATCACATCGTTGAAAAATTACAGGGTGTTCCATTTGAAAAAATTGAGAAAATTCAATTTAAAAAGTTCTTAATTGAAAAATAAGTTTTGGCCACCCTGTACTATTTTAGGAAATAAAAATGATTCAAAAACATTAATTAGATGTCTCGTAACTGGTATTCACATAAATTTTCTTAAAACCCATAATTGTGACTGTGGTGATTTTTTAAATATCCGTCTGCAGATTGCATCATTTCAACAAAAAAATCCATTACGTCCAAGTGGTTGAGATATATTCAATGCTAATACAGGAATGAATAGAGCCTAGAAAAAGGCTTCAAAAAATGTAGACATACATAGCATTCCATTTTTAAAAAAGGCACTTGGTCCTATAATTTCGTCTGGGCTCGCCCTGTATGTTCGAAAATAATTTTCAGTTATAGACTTTTTATTTAGTTTACTTGCAATTTTTAAAAAAATTTCTAGCTATCGTAAAACTCGAGATATCGAGGTCCGACGCACTATTGCCCCAGCCTGTATAATAAATCAATGTTTCGAGAAAGTTCATTATCCTTCCACTCTTAAAAAAACAATTGTACTCCCGATATACAAGGATGTCCATGGCAAAGCGATATTATAGGTGTAAATAATTTGTTTTTTTTACTATGAGCACAATTTTCTGTATTCTGCTCTTGCTTGACCCAAAACCTATTTTCAGTATGTTAGAATTTCAAAAATGTATACCCACACAGCACATGACATCCCTAGGATATCCTCATTTGGTCCCGTATATCCCAATCGAGGACAACATTCCTCAGGATATCCTTTGGATATCCCAATAAAATATATACAACCTGAGAATATCCCGAATGGGGATATCCTAGGCTAATCCTGGCAGGATGTCCTAGTAATATCCTGCAAAGATATTAAAAGCCTAACAAAATATCCACTGTGGGAATATCCTGGGCAAGTTAAGTGTATTAAAAAAATATATATCTTATTTAAATAGCAGTTATTTATAATTTGGTTTTAATACATTTACTGTGTTTTGAATTAGCCGCATTTTTGTAACAAGTCGAAAGTTCTAAGAAATCCGCCGAGCCTCGATGTCTTTTCCATGATCATTTTAAAGTTCTTTCGACAAATAAGATTACGTTAAATATTTCATAAATATAATGCTGCTATGTTATGTCTTTGTATATAAAAGAGGAAAATGTGATTGGTTATTGTCCGCAGATGTTATTGTCAGATACGTAATCCTTTACATTTTTCTGAGTGAATAGAATTTTTTTAAAATTCATTATAACTTTTCAGCACGCTATTTTTTAAAGTTGTACATAATATCCCTTATAACTTCTAACCACCCTAAACTATGTTGATTTTAATAATACCAAAAAAAAGCAAGAAATCATTTTTATGTAATATTTCATGCTTTTACAATTTTTATTTGAAACTTTTTTCGCCCCTTCTCGGGGCTGAAAAAAACATTTCTTTCATTAATCGTGTTCAAATACTTGAAAGTAACATATCAAAAATTCAAGTATTTACCTTAAAATTTTGATTTGTCGACCTATTTCATTGGACTATATATAACCTCTATTAGTTTGGTAGATTTACTTTTATAGCGATATAAGCCAATTGATAGATACAAATATGTGTATGGAGTTGTACATATATGCATCACATTTTTATTAGTCATTTTACCTCTGCCATTATATAAACTTGTATTCCTTTGTCTTCGCTTATTGGCTCAGTTTAAAAGTAATGATGTTATGAAATAATATGTACATTTTGCCGTCTTTAGAAATATCCAATAAACACTAAAAGAACTGGGGACGTCCTATATAAAGTGCAATCAATGTCCTCAGGTTGTTCATAGTAAAGTCCAGGCATAACCCATATAAGAGCTGATGATGTCCTGTACACACCCATACTGATGTCCTGAGGACGTCATCAGCGAAGCCCAACCTGTCCCATTTGGATATCCTACGGACATCTTAAGGTGATAATGGGATCTTCTCAGGATATCCCATGTCCTGAAAAGTTGTCCCCAGTATGAACTGAGGATGTCTTTGTGCAGTATGGGTAGAGAGCGCTGGTGACAGCTTAAAAATAAAAATTGCTTCAGGTAAGCTGCCATTTTTGTGCAAGATATTGAAGAATATTATAGGAAAAATTTGCTCAAAATTAAAGTACATAACGCTGTACCTAATTTTACAACTATACAGGGTGATTCACGTAGGTCCGTTAAAAGTTCTTCAATTTGCAGTTGGATTAGAAACTTGAAATTTCGTATTCAGTCGTAATCGGTCTTGTCCGTTCTACCTAAAATATTTTCGGTCCTCCAGCTATACAGGGTGTGCAAAAAGTTGAAAAACTTCTTACGAACGGCCTACGTGAATCACCCTGTATAGTTGTCAAATTTGGTAAAACACCATATTTTTTAATTTTGAGCAAGTTTTTCTTACAAAATTTTTCATTTTCTTACGCAGGAACGGCAGTTTACCTGAAGCGAATTTTATTTTTAAGCTGCCACTAGTGCCCTCTCATTTTTGAAATTCTAGCATACTGAAAATAGGTTTTTGGGTCAAGCAAGAGCAGAATACAGAAAATTGTGTTTATATTAAAAAAAAGCGAATTTTATTTTTAATCTATTTTTAATCTGCCCTCTATGCATTTTTGAAATTCTAACGTACTGAAAATAGGTTTTGGGTCAAGCAAAAGTAGAATACAGAAAATTGTGTTTATTTTAAAAAAGAGCGAATTTTATTTTTAACCTGCAATCAACGCCCTCTATGCATTTTTGAAATTCTAACGCACTGAATAGGTTTTGGGTCAAGCAAGAGCAGAATACAGAAAATTGTGTTCATAGTAAAAAAGAAAATTGTTATTTGCACCTATAATATCTCCTATACATCGTATAAAAGTGGAGATAGCAAGAAAGTAATCAATTACAGACCAATATCTATAATCACTAATCTCTCAAAAATATTGCAAAAATATTTAAGAAAAGACGATGTGATTACCTCAATAAGTGCTGGATAATATCAGATATACAATATGGATTTTGCAAAGGCTTTTCTACAGAAGATGAAATACTACACCTAACTTCAAATATGTATACAGCCTTAAAAAATATCATATTTCTCGTTTTACTTGAACTCTTCTTCTTCTTCGTCTTCGTTTTCATCATCTTCATCATCGTATTGTTCTTGAAGGCTTTCATTACCTTCTCGCCTTCCGGCGGAGCCCCCACTCTTTTCCTGCGAACAGGGTTGCCAATTTGCCAGGAATTCCTGATATCGCCAGGAATTATGTGTCTTGCCAGTAATTATGCCAGGAACGACTTGGTGTCAGGAACTTGCAAGGAATGACAAATATACTCGATATTATTTTTCATGTATATTTTAACGTCTTTTAAAATTGAAAAATAACATAACCACCACTGAATAAATAAAACAGCGTTTCCGTTTTTTCAATTTAGGTCGAATTCCAATGTAATTCTAATTTTTAGTGAAATCAACAAAAGGAAATGATACAGTCAAATGAAATCAGAACGTAGCTCCTCTAACTAACCAGATAGTATTATTTTCCATCTTATTTTACTATATACAAAAAAGAATGGCAATCGACAATACGAACTTTGGATCGTAAAAAAATCTACCACACGTCATGGCGTCATCGTTTTATCATAATTAGTCGATAATGTTAAAATATTATTTTTGTTTCCCGGGTATTGCCAGGAATACAAAAAAAAATTGCCAGCAATTTTGTGTTAACCTGTTGGATACACTGTCTGCAAAAACCCTTCCAATATAGTGTGCACTTGTAGATGTACCTAGTATCGTTGGCTTTGAAGGACACGATAAGGATTTTATATTAATTAAGCCGGAGCCGTGTCGCCGCTACGATATCTATCAACTCTACTCACAAGGGTTATTCAAGTTACCCTACTGACTCCCGAAGACGAAAATAGATAAAGTTATACTTACTGTGATTGCTACAGTCTCTTCTCTCCATCGAAATCTGATGTCGAGCGGTGCACTTCTAATGAATATATCTTATAATTAGCACTTTTTCAGAAACATTTCTTAATAAGTAAGACCGTCGATGGATTCTATGAGTATTCGGATAGGTACAACAACGTGACGAGATCAAAGGTGACCCGCAGTAAGTAGTTATCCGACTCATACCACAGAATCGCACGTCGCGTCGGTCGCCAATCTTATAATTAGTGGATCGATAAGAAATTGAATTCAAAATATATTTTCATTTATTGAAATAATTCATAATATGTAATAAATATAAATATTTAACACTTAACTAATGCATATAAGACAAACATCAGAGAGCACTACCACTCGGCAAGCCGTTACTTCCCGTAGGATCGTAACTCATCCAGCGTCGAGAGATCTATGACTGTACAAAAAGATTCAGATTCTCAGTTAGTTATGATTGTAAAATGTATACTGAACTTTTCGAAAATTATTTACTTTTAATTTTGCATTGAAATTATCGAAATATTTGAAATCCTTGTCAGGAATCTTAAAGAAGCTATCTATATGAGTTCAATGGTTTTCCTGCTTGCATAAACGCACTAACGGCATTAAACTAAAATATGCTTTTTTTCCCTAGACTCGCCTTCGAGCGACTACTATGGCGATGCCCGCCTGAGCCTGGATTAAAGATATTTTGGGTTCGTCGAAATCGACTCTCCGACTTTGAACTTTTTGACTAATTTTATGTACGTTCTTGTGGTTCGGACAAGGATTATTCTCCCCCACTTTGATGATAATTAAATAAAGATTTTGGTTTTTATTGGAATAACCGTCCCATTGATTTTTTCTTAAATTTTGACGTTTAAAATAGTTATTCGCTACATCCTGACTGAGAATTCCGCCCTGTGCACCACCAAATTCGTGGCACTTTCGAAAAATTTGTCGAGAGGAGCGGCTTTCCGCCCTGTGCAATTCTCTTTATTGTACTTTCGAAAAACCAAATTCGTGGTAAGCACTTCCGAAAAATTTAATCCGTTGTACTTTCGAAAAATTTGTTGGACGGAGCGGTTTTTCCGCCTTGTGCAATTCTCTTCGTGGTACTTTCGAAAAACAAAGTCGTGGTACTTTCGAAAATATTTTCGCCCTGTGCATCTTGAAATTTTTTGAATACTTTTGAAAATTCGAACGACGGAGCCCAAAGGCGATTGACCGTCGCCCTCGAGATGAAAAATGTTTCTGTCAATTTTTTGGTCATTTTTAGTGAAATAATTTTTACGCAGATTTCGATGAAAAATGATGCCAAAGGTGGTTATAGGTCTTTTGTAAAGTGATAATGTATCAAAGCTGATTTTTTCATGGAATTTTGGTCTGAATTTTATTTCTTAGTAAATTGGATATTTTCCAAAGAGATCGTTTTACTGGGTTCAATAACACGCTCACAGACATTAGGCGACTGCTGGAAATTTCTACCTTCATCGCGATGTTCCAAAGACATGACCCAAAATATCTGTCTGAAAAATGACTCGATCGCCGCCACCTGCCCCCACTAAAGAACGTAGGTGGATCTCCAGCCCCCTCACTTTCCATACATTTCGAAATAGTGTCCATCCCCATCAATAGGTTTCCTCGCAATCTCAGCCAGAGTTTCTAATCGTGTTGTTCGTTAGTAGTAAAATTCGAACCCTCGCGTCTTTAATCTCGGAAATTACATATCCCGCAAAATCTCGATCGCCGGCGTCATGTAGTTCTGTACGGTTCGAAACGATGCTCGTTGATTTGATCGCTCCGCCACCCATATTTCCATCTGCACGTCCTCCTCTGCAGCTCTAATGGGGTCTGCGGTCGCCTAACCACCTCCAACTACTCAGTCAGTTTCGCTCCATCTCTTTCGATTCGGGCTTCACACCCGCCTGCATTAAGAGACGCGGTAGTGTCTCGCGTCAAGTTCACTCCAACATCCCAGCTCACAGAAATAATAAGCGAGCACCCGTGTATCTTTACAGGAAAAATACCTACCCCGACCATCACCTAAACTTTGAACTGAAATTTCTCAGTAAATATATGGATTTAACAAATAATTTGTTTAGTTACACTTGTGAATCGATAATTCTCTATCGATTGAGACCACAATCAATGATATTAATTACATATTAACGAATATACATGCATAGAGTCGGGTCTAGTTTAAAATGACCGATGTATGAATTAATATTGCACATACGTTTTCACTACCTCTTTCGCACAAACTTAAAGCAATAGCCTAAAGACATTGTCAATGTATGTCTACCAAGATTCTTTCCCACTTCCTTTGAAACGGAAATATGAAATGTGTACTGAGTGAGAAACATAGTCACAAGCTCAGCGATTCTCAAACTGTGTGATTAGACGACAAATATTATTTATTACTTAAGTTATTTTTAGTGGTAAATAGTGAATATTCTTCCGTTAAACGAACAATGTCAAACCACTAAGTCTTACAATTTACATATTACACGTTTTAGAATACAATGAACAAAGGATAGCGTAGCCCAATCGGTAAGATACGCGAGCAGCAATAAATGTAAATGGGGTGGTGGAGAGTTCAATCCTCACTTCTACTTTTTTTTTATTTGATTAAGCTCTATTAAAAGTTAATAATTTTCCTTCTCACATTTTTATTTTATTAAACCGCGCCGCGAGTTTTGTTAAAACTTTATTTTCCCCAAAAATGTATCTTTTATTACTAATAGCGCGTGTTTATCTCTAATAAAATCGAGTTTCTAACGTTATGTATTTATACACGAATGGTGAAACGTGCGTCGAGTAGATAAATTGTTCAAGAGTAGTGTTCAAGCGTTTTAGTGTTTATGAAAACGTGTCAATGCATTATTCTTTCAGAATTGTTTTAACTTATTTGTTTTAAAATTATTGTTAATTTTTTTTAATATTTATTTTATCAACTACAATTTTTATTTATTACCGCTAAAAGAAAAATAATTTGTTTTCGTTATTCTCATAGAGATTTCAGATTTTTTTTGTTATTATATGAAATATTTTATTTTTACTAACATAATTTCCCTTACTAATACTACGATCCTATCCTTTCCTGGCAAGAAATACCCATACTTCCGTGGTTTTGCTGGATTGTAACAATATTAGTCTTTGATTTCTTTTTCTGATAACTCATTGTTATTGACTGAATTGGACATTTTTTGTTATCAGTTTCATTTGTTCCCGAGCCTATAATCCTACAGTGTCCACCATAAAGTTGGCTACATATGGGAAAAAATTGTATTATTGAGATTTCTAAAAAATACTGTATTGGGGGTTCGTTTCTTTTTTGACATGCAAATACCTTTATTCAACTAAAATACATCGTTTTTGTCGAAACTAATGAAATATTTGCGAAATAGACATAGATTTTTCATATAGTAATTAATGGTAGGGGTAAAATTTCCACTTTTTTATTTTCCTCATATCTGCTTCAAAATTGATATATAGGGCCCTTGTTGTATTCTATGCACTTTTTCTTAATAAAATTTTTCGATATCTTTTGACCCATTTTTCGGTACCACCGTCAACTATTTTTTTACAGTCCTGCCAAACCGGTGATCACATGAAATGTGTCAAAATGTATTTTTTTGTTGTCGGACATGCATAAACGAACACCTATTAGAGTTTTTTAGAAATGTCAATAATACAATTTTTTCCCATATGTAGCAAACTTTATGGCGGACACTGTATAATCAGAATTCCACTAAAATGACGAAGTTACTAAATTAATAATCTTAACATTTTATGATAACATCTTTCCTATTTCTTTATAATTATTTAGCGACATCATTGTTGTTACAGGAGAGAACTGTTTGAGAACTACTGGCATTTCTTATGCATCAAATAAAATCTTAGTTCAGACGTTTTAGCGGCCATGACACAAGTCAGCTTAAACTGTACCCAACTCTATCGTGTAGCCAGGCCATAGCGCCTTAAAACATTGAATCTAGAAGATGCACTTTGAACAGGCCTCTCTCCTCCAGAATGGGATCCCCGTAGGGCTTCGTCGTGGTCCTCATAGGGCTTTGAGGGACCCCATTTCGCCTCTTATAATGAGGTATCCGTAGAATTTGTCATTTTCATCTCTGGGGCCCATATCAAGGATTCCTGTTCACTGTGTGGACTGTGTAGAAGTGAGGTTATGCTGTGCGAGGGTTTAACCCTCGCACAGAATAGCCTCACTTCTATGTACTATAATATATGACTTTACCTTTAATTTTATGTTTTGTAAGGTTATTCTCATTTTGAATGTTTTTATTCACATTTCTAGATTAAAATCAGCGCAACATTAATAAACTTTCATATATAGAATCCACATAATATTTTAATATTGTTAAATAAAAAAATGTACTGAATTTGCAGGTTGGAAATCCAACCGTGAATCAGCGGTCTGATTTTAATATTCAGCAATATAAAAAAAACATATGTATTCTATATGAGTAGGTTTATAAATGTTACACTGGTTTAAATCTAGAAATGTGAATAAAAGCATTAAAAATTAGAACAAACTTACAAAAATATAAAATTTGAGGTTATGTTAGTCATAGCTCTATTCTTCACAGTATAACCTATGAAATCTCCGAATTGATCACCAGGCGCCACCTAGTGTTCTCTAGACTATCGCACTCTCGTCATGGCTTCTATCCGTGCATCCAGCCCGGGAATTTTTAATTTTTAAGTGCCTATGGTCATCTTAAAAAAAATGTTTCTTAAAACATTTTCTTAACCGCTTCTCAAGTCACCGAAATAACTCCTTGAATATCCAGAATGATTTTGTGTTAGGTAAAGAGAAACAAGTGCCATAAATCCAGACACCTCAATATTCGAAGGCTGACGCTTACACCATGTCGTCAACGCGTCACTTGAAATGTGGTTGATGAAATTCTGAGTGATTCTAAACATGTAATAAAAGCGTGCTCTGGTACAGCTTTACCTATTTACAAAATTGTGATATATAATCAAGAAACAAGGTAGTGTTCCGCGCCAAGTTTACTCCAACATCCACCACGCTCACAGAAGTGATAAGTGAGTACGCATGTATCTTTACAGGAATACTATCTACAAAAAGTAATGAAATATCCACAAAAACCGATTCTCTGTAAAAAAAGCAGCGCCATGTACCCTCTGTCCAAAAAGATATCTTTCCTCTCTACAACAACATAAAATGAGAAAATGTAATCTGTCCAAAAATATTTGAAATCAATTAAAATCACACAAGTTCGGTATCCACTTATAAAAAAAAAAATATATAAAAAAAACTGTGGCGCATTTCACTAAGAGGCAAAATGCTGTTTGGATTCACCAGTGCCACTCAGTCAATCTTATACAAATTTCTGCAAAATGATATATTACTCCCCATTAAAGGTGAAACGCGTTTTTTGAGTATTTGGAAAAAAAAAACTTTTTTTTTTTTTATAAATAGATACCGAACTTGGCGATTTTAATTGATTTCAAATATTTTTAGAGAGAACACATTTTCTCATTTTATGTTTTTGTAGAGACCAAAGATATATTTTTGGACAGAATGTACTTGGCGCTATTTCTTTTACAGAGAATCTGTTTTTGTGGGCATACGTGCTTGTAAATATAAATTAAATACATTTCTCATTTTATTCTATACTTCTTCTCATTTATTTAGGCGGCATAAAAAGTGTTGGCGCCTTTGACTTGGTAAAGAGCAAAAACCCCGACATTTTTTATACGGAAAATAATAGTCCAGTCAATGGACCTTTTTCCCGTATAATTTTGCCAAACAGCACCGATTTTCATAAAAATTTGGATTTAGGTCCTACTTACCCTCTACTTCAAAGTTGACCCTGTACCGGGAGTTGCTTTTACCCTGGGGGTGAATGCCACCCCTTCTCGGGGGTGAAAAATGTTTAATTGAAAATAACTCCGGGAATGGATAGACTGACTAATTCTAAGCAACTTTTGTTCTCTAATTTTTTTTTTGAAAATTAACAGTTTTCTACTTATTCACGAGTGAAAGTGTCAATTTTTCAACCAATAAGCCCACGTGTTCAGACGATTTTTCGCGAATAACTCAAAAAGTAAGTATTTTATCGAAAATCATTCTTAGTAATAATGTAGCTTATAAAAAAAACAAAAAGAATGGTGGGTTTATGGTGTCTGTAGACCCAATACAAACGGAGTATAGCTTGTTGAAAGTTGGTTCTTATTCGTCAAACGCCAAAATTGAAAGTTTCAACGTGAAGTTACCAAAAAACAATGCATTTTTCGGGGGAAACTCATGGAACCTTTTTTGAATTGCTTGAATAAACCTTTACTTTTGTTTTTGATAAAAGTCCTTAGCATTGAAACTAAGCGAGCTATGACGAAAATATTGTTGGTCCCTATTTTGTTTGGCAATAAAAAAATGTGAAAATCACCCCCTAATTACCACCCCAATTGAAAATAATCGTTTGCAATTCACTTTATTTATGTACTTGTAACATGTTCTAGAAGTTTCACCGGTTTAAAGCGCTTAGCTTTGAAAAAAAATTGAGCTTGAAGTGAAAAGAGCATTTTTGTAATTTTGCAAAAAAATGTCTTTTTTTCAAAATAACTCAAAAACTATTAATGATATGCAAAATTTTGTAGAGTACAAAATTGTATATTTTGCTTTTCCGAAAATTTTCGTTGTTTTTTTTTCTATAGGATAAAACTTGAGTAAGATATGGCCATTTAAACTTTGCATATGTTCGTAAATAGTAACTGGTTCAAGCCCTTTCAGCTCAAACCCTTTCAAAAATATGGGTTTATAGCTCGTGAAAAAACCTACAAAATGATTTTTTGAAGGACTTGATAGCTTAAAAACTAAGCGAGTTATGGGTAAGAAACCAATCATATATTTTTGCAGTTACCAGAACACGTATATTGGAGCATTGATGAATACACATTATAGCTATATTGAGGCACTTTACTTGCAAACCCAGTTATGGCTGGGAAATAAAAATATTAATCCACATGACTGGGGTTCGGTTAATATTGAAGGAGTATTAAATCCAATCAAAACTCCGAATCAACCTGCACCTGAAGAGCTGTTGAAAATGATTTTTTGTAGCTGTAAAAAAGGGTGTGGTTCAGCGTGTGGTTGCCGAAGACTAGGACTTTTCTGCAGTTCGACATGTGTAACACACAGCGGAGACAATTGCCAAAATAGTGCTCCAATTATGGACCAAGAGGAGGACGAGGAGGAAGACGAGGATGAGGCGGACGTGGAAAGGAATGAGGACGAAGAGGAAAAGGAAGACGATAGTGAAGAGGATTTTTGTATATTTATATGGTTTTTGTAATAAAAAGAAAATGTTGTAATAAAAATTTAAAAAATCAAACTTTTATTTTCATGCAAATCGGTGATATTTCATCATTCCAAGTTGCTAGAGAACATTTTGAAGATATTCTTTTTATTTATAACTATTCTAGGGGGTGGCTTTTAGGGACGAAACTGTTTAATAAATCATAAATTATGTCCCTTAATGGAATTTAACGTTCATTCAACTTATTTTAAAGATGATTTCAATCGATTACACGCTCGAAATTACAATTATAAAATTATTTTCGAATGGGGGTAGTATTCACCCTTAAAAAATAAAGAGCAACCCCCGGCACAGGATCAACTTTGAAGTAGAGGGTAAGTAGAACCTAAATACAATTTTTTGTGCAAATCGGTGCTGTTTGGCAAAATTATACAGTATCGCCGTATTTTACCTTCAATGACTGGACTATTTATAAGTCTGAGGTAAACTATACAGACGAATACTTACTCATCTATTTTATTATTATAGTCACTACTACACATGTAGGTATTAAATTGTATTTTTGTTGTTATATTTATATGTATCTCATTAATTTTAAAGGGTACTTACCTATTAATTCAAATTTCGTTGACGAAACACGCGTGAAATGTAGTGTTCATATAGCATTTTATTGTTGCTGGCGTAAATTATTTCAGTGACAAAAATTGTCTTAAATTTGTTTTGTGAGATTGCTTTAGTTTTCTAATAGTATGTTATAACTTATAAATCATTCCAAACAATACAATTTCGATTCTCTAATGAAATTTTCCTGATGAGTTTTCAGCTGACCTGTAAGAATACTCAAAACACAATACTATTTTAAGTACCATTACGCAAAACTAGATTTTATAATCATTTTAATATTAAAACCCTATTAATAGAACATAAGTAAACATGAAAATAAAGAAAACACCCTCTATAGTTTATCCACTGCCATTTCGATCAAACAATTTGACGTTTTTGTTATCGACCCAACAAAGTTTCTAACTTTGTGAGCCAATTTTATTTATTTTTTCTTAATTGATGGCAGAGTATCCGCCAAGGTCTTGTGGTCCGTGCCCTCACATCGCGCAGTTTGGAAAGGTAATTTAGTCATTAAATTAAGTAATGTAGATCATTAATGCATTGAAATACTAAACTTAGTGTAAATCAAATGTTAATATAACTTTTAACGATTAGTACTCCTAGTCGCAGTGTTAATTTTACTATATTAGGTTGAAAGAAATGATTATCTATCGCAAAACACCACCCCAGAACCGAGAGTCCAATTTCAAGAAAATTCAAACCTAAACGAACACCATATTGCTGTTCCCACAACCGATCAAAATCCAGATTTGCGTGTTTCTCCCATTAAAAGTCAAAGTCATAATCAGGAAAGGTATGAAGGAGGCATTCCCCCTTGCCAAGAAACATTGAAAAATTTCTCAGGATGTCCCAGCTCGTGTTTAAAAAAGGGAGGAGAAAATGGCAAAAGCCCAGAAAAAATTCATTGTCATTTTGAAGGTATTCGTTTTCTTAACCAGCAAGTTGTAATAGCTTAATAATTTATAGTATAACAATTTAGTGTATGCAGAGGAAGACTTTATTTATAATGTTAGTTCTATTTTGACCTCATGTTTCAAATTTGACAGAATCAATTTAGATTAATTTAGACGACTCTCAAGCTGTGTCACTAACGATTTGATATAAAGAAAATACTCTATTAGTTCAAATTATTATTTACAATTAAAAACATTCGTATTTATAATAGGGTCATCTCGCGCCGCGCGCACATCTAAATTTTGATATTCTGATACATATGGTGCATAGCTTAAAGGTTCTAGTTATATATACAGCGATAGTCTAAAGTTATCGAGTATATTGCAATCGATCGGCACATTTCTAAAACCGGTAATATTGCTCATAGAGAAAAATTTTTTAAATCACTTGGTGATCGAATTCTGCAAAACTTTTAAAATTTCCGTCCGTCTGTCTGTCCGTCCGTCACGTTTCTTGTAAGCACTATAACTTAAGAATGAAAAGTCCAACTGTATTGAAACTTGGACAGTAAGTTCATGTTAACTAGATGAAAAACTTTATTGTTTTTGAACAAAATCGATCAATACACAAAAAAGTTATTAATTTTTTGAATTTGGATGTTTTTTTATGTTTTGTAATTAAACAAAAAATATCTAAAACTAATATTTTTTACAAAAAAAATCTGCGAAGAGTATCCTGTAGAATGTGCAACAATTATATATCTAGTTTTAATTTTGAAGTAGTATTAACCACTGAACTCTACATAATAAATAGTTGACGTAATATTTCTGCATTTCAAAGATCGCGTGCTAGTCCGTCCAAAGTTAATATTTGTTAAACTCTTCGCAAATACAAAACGAAGAGTATATTGCATTCGATCGGCACATTTCTAAAACCGGTAATATTGCTCATAGAGAAAAAAATTTCACATCACTGTGTTGGTAATCGAATTCTGAACAACTTTCAAGATGTCCGTCCGTCCGACCGTCTGTCTGTCTATCTGTCCGTACGTCTATCTATCCGTTCGTCACGTTTCTTGTAAGCACGATAACTTAGGAACGAAACGTCCGATTGTATTGACATTTGGACAGTAAGTTAGTGATAGTTAGAGGAAGAACCCTATTGTTTTTTTTAACAAAATCGATAAATAAATAAAAAAGTTAATGTTTGAAATAAAAAAAAAAATCTTATTTTGTATTAAACAAAAAATGTTTGAAACTAATATCATTTACAAAAAACTGCGTATCCTATAGAATGTGCAACAATTATATAACAAGTGTAGTAAATCGGCGAAGAATATAATGGTTAGCTGGTTTGCTTTTATTTCTTAAATACCAAGCAGGATTGGCTCTAGGAGATGCGTCACCGCGTAAATAGTTTCATGCATATGTGAGAAATAGACAAATGTGTGAGGTTTCGCTACTGTTTTACTTCATTCCGTTTCTCCCTTCGACCTCATTACCACTGTACCTACATAAGACCGGGGGTGCGATTGAATTTAAAATTTTCGAAAACCTGTAGATATTTAACGGTTGAATATTCATCAAAATGTATTAACATTAAAAGTTATGCCTAAAATTCTGACTTTAAATTCGTTTAAAGGATTAATTATTTTGGCTGTTTACGTGTTTAAAATATATATACACATTAGGTTGCATCCACCATATTCCTATGATTTGCTTTAAACGATGAAGCTGGAAGTTATATATAAAGTATGTTTATTTATGCATTAAAGCACAAGATAATTAATAGAGCAGACAACAAAAAGAAATCCGACTAAAAATACGTAAACAAAGTTGAGATAACCAGTAATCACAGAATTACATCCACGTTCTTAATAGTTTCCGTACTTGCACTACTCTTGTGTCAAAATACTAATGTAGAAAATATTTTTTACTTTTCCAAAAAATGTGGAAATATGGAAATATGGAGAAAATATTTTTATTCCAAAAAACATAGGTGCAAAAAATGATAAAAGAACCAACTTCCCTATACCACAATAAATGTCGAATTTTGTTCCTTGGTACCATAAATAATAATTCCTGAGGCGCATTTTCAGTGTTATTTATATTTCTCTGACAAATTGCTTGCAATTTTGGCTGTGCCATCATCGGGAAGAAACATCTTTTCTAGGACAAGTACCTACTATCAACAAAAACCTGCATAACCAGACGAAAGCATATTGGCGGGCAATTTAATATATAACATAATTTAAATTTCGCTCCAATATGCTTGCGCCTGGTTGGTACAATATTAAATAATTGTTTCATTTCATATTCATTGGCTGATGCCGTCGCTTGTCAATCGGTTCTCATTTAAGCATTTCGATATTTAATTGTGTATGAGTGGAAAATAGCTAATTTTTGAAGCATCAGTTTTGACACATTTCTGAGAAAATCAGTAATCTTAAGATTTTTTTCGTTTTCTTCTGATAACTTTTACTTTTGCTTTTATAGGTATATAGGTACTTAACCTTCAAAAAAGTACCTATTGATTATTTTTATTGACGTCACGCTATCGACGCCATTTTGCTTGGAGGCAACTCATGCTTTCCATTTGGATTCCTGTGTTATTGAAGCGTGAATTTTATAATAGCCGCTGTTTTCATTTGCAAAAATTACTAAAATCCCATTGTTTTGCTCAGTAGTGAACTGTGGTAATACAGGAGAAAGAGACTTCGTTCGTTTCTTTAGAATTCCTGCTATTTTAAAGGACCGTGGAGAAAATAACAACAAGCACACACATTCGAAACACACTGAAATCCTTCTGCACATAATGATAAACAAACAGTAAAGGAGGTTTAATATGCCCTCCAGATAGAGAGCTGCGTCAAAATCACGTGGTCGAAAATGGACTATCAAATTTTTCATTTATAATTATACGTCAAAAATAAACAAAATAGAAGATGAACCGAAACTCATTGATTAGTGATGAAGTGACACTTTGTCGAATCAGTGATTTAACGTAACCATAGAAAATATGAAACAGACAAAAATAATATACTAATTTACAAGGGAAGTAAGGAAAATTTACACTACCGAGGCTGTGGTTTCAATCCCCAGTGTTAGCGAGAGATTCGGACAAGCTAGGCAGTGTAAATCTTTACTTCCCATGTAAAGTACATATTTTTTTCACTATCGGTACATGTTTTATATACTAACATATTTTTACCAGAGGAGTGACTATCTTAAAGTAAACTGGCATTAAAAACGGTTTTTAAAAATTATTTAATAATTATTACTTATTATTGATGTTGAGGTTGGTAAAAATTAACAAATACCAGCACCTAACGTATTTTAATCTATCTCAATATCGATACTGGATAATAATAAAGTTCAATTAACAGAACGACACGACGCAGCAGTGAAATTTCATCTCATACTTTTTAATGCGGCTCAGCCTTTTCCAAAATTTTCTAGTCAAGAATTGGTATTGGAACATATTCTTTATAGGATTTTGCAAACAGCGGAAAAAATAACTATCTATAAGAACTAAAAGAAAAACTATATGTAAAAATATTAATGAAATCTTTGCATTCTTTCGATAACCTGAATTCTGGTTATGCTAGCAAATTAAATTAGTATCTACATAACCCCCTACGGCCATACATTTTTTTTAGGACAAGGTAGGTAAATAAATTCATTTAGGCCTTTGTTCTCATTTTGAACTGAATCTTCATGATCGTGGGGGGTTATGTAGATACTAGTTTAATCTGTATGGCCGTAGGGGACTGTGTGGATGCTAGTTTTTGAATGAGAATTTTCAAATAAGAAATTATGCAAATTCATTTTAGGATTTTAATTTGCTAGCATAACCAGAATTCAAGTTATCGAAAGAATGCAAAGATTTTACACATAGTTTTGAATTTTTCGTTCTTTAGATAGTTATTTTTTATGATGTTTGCAAAATCCTACAAAGAACAATACAAGTATAAGCAAACAAATAATAATCCACTTTTAAAGAATTTGATCATTTCGAAACAATAAAAAAGCGAATGACGTCCATCTCATCCGCTTTTATAGTTTTTTTCGAAATAAGCAAATTCTTTGTTCATAGTACGGCAGCCCGTGACCAAAATTAACTGTTATCACCTAATGCCAATTTTGATCACCGGGTTATAGTTTATTACAAAACCGATGTTCCTCTGAAAAAAAGTCTCATAACGTTGCAGTAGCGGGGAAAACGATTTTCCGTCCGTTAAAAAAAAGACGTTATTTTTGTATCCCCTAATGTCCGTTCTCGATGAATTCTTGTTATAGATGCCGAATAAAACAAGAATCAATACAGAACGAACATTTTATATGTTGCATAATTTCAATAATAAAAATCAAAATTGTATAGGAAAATGGTATAAAAAAGTCTCTCCCTAATGGCTGAAACCTTTTTTAAACTATAAAATATGATTTAAATTATAGGAAAAGAAAGTGAACGGACATTTCCTATGTTGTACAGCTGCACGAAACGCAGTGCGCTCGCATGTTGACACGGTGGCGCGCGTACTTATAGAGATGCTATATAAACTAAATGCGAGTAGAACCCAAAGAAATGATAAAAACTTCCCTATCAACAGTTCCCTCGACCAACGACGGCAAAAAAGTGTCCTAAAACGAGATTTTTATTAATATCAAAGCGCGCATCGGTTTCTTTTTAGTTGAAAAAATAATTCCGTGTTGTATGTTAACATCAAAAATCAGTTTGTACTTTGACATTAATGAAATTCTCGTTTCAGTACTGCTTCTTTATACATAGTGGTACATCCGGGGGAGGGGGGTCGTGAGGGGTACTGAGACTACTGGTATTCGATTAAGCACCCAAAAAATATAGGGAGCGAAGTCTTACGCAGCTGTATCACCACATGGCACGTTGCGTTCTTGTTATTGAATTGCGACGGAAAATGATTTTTTTCAACACATCAAGTTGAAAATTGGCCGTTCATATTGTTCATACATGTTTTTTGATATAAAACATCATTTTGATTAGAGAACGGACATTAGGGAGTACCAAAATTAGCCTAAAGAAAGAGCAGAATTGAAATGCAAGTACTATGATAGGCAACGATTAAAACGTACGTTCTAATTTTTTTGTTATAGAAATTGACGAGAATTGTCGGAATGGACATTTGGCGATGACACGAATTTCCACCTGTTTCCAGTTTTCAGTATTTAACCCCTTATATCTTCGTGCAGCACTCAAAATTTCCGTTTTAATTTTTTCGTCGAATTATGCATAATTATGAACTTCAAGAAACAGTAAACGGACATTAGGTGATTACTCAGATGACCCGTTATTTTTTACATGTTGAAGGATACATTTCAACTATTTCGCGACGCTAAAAATTTCCGTCCCTCTGAACTTTTTTCATACTTATTCAAAGATTGGCGCAGGAATTTCCCATTAGGCGATAAGTCTAAAATCTTGGTTATGGGCTGCCGTACTATTAAAAAATCAGTAGCATGTAAAAATATTATTATCTTTAAGTGTAGTTATTAAGAACAAAGATAGCAAAATTATGTATGCGAAACTTCAGTATGATTGATACATTCATTGTTTTTATTAATACCTGATCCATATTTCAGAACCTAAAAGCCAACAACCGGCTAAGGGAATATTAAAGCAGACCAACTCAGAATCACCTTGTGCTTGTCCTTGTCTCGAATCCCCTGAGGAAATGCACGCCACTGCCGGAAGGACTCCTCCGGAAGGGGCAGAGCCATCTTCGAGGTCCCCTGTGTCAAATGAGATACCACAAATAACAAATGACAAGACAAAGTAACGTATAAAAAAATAAGTAGAAATTGCCGTCAACTGCGGATATCTATTTGATTAACATTTTGCTCAGATACGTCTCAATTAATTTTTACATGGTGCCACTGAGATTAAGTACACATCCAATATTTTCTGAATTTTATTCTTCAAATAGATATTTGCAATCGGCAACGTCCGACAGTAACTATCACTCGTTTCGTAATACTATTAGTAATGGCAGAAACTGTAAAAGTCCGTGTTTTGAAGAGCAACTTCCACAACAGGGCAGTGTTGGTGGGAGAGGGGATGGTTTCTCAATTTACCGCCCACCTATTAAAAAAGATGCAAATAATATTTCTTTAAAAAAACTCAAAAAATCAATATTTTGATTACAAAAACTGAAACTTTAATAACGACGACAACAATTCAAATGATAAAATTACAAAAAAACGAAACAGGAATTTTCCGATCGAAGTAGGTACAATTTTGAAACTATAATTTCAAAATTCAAAATGGCGGATTCAAAATGAATCAAGTGATCTTGAAAATTATGCAATCGTGCACACATCTCGCTCTACAGGTCGCAATCCTTAACGAAACTACTTGAATTTTGTTTATTGTTTCATCTATCAGAATAGAACCTTATTTTAATTCAATATAATAACGATCCGTCGAATTGTAGTCTAGTATCATAAGGTCCGCTCGCGTTGATGTCCTGCCAAGTTTGAAAACTCTTTAATTTATGATTACTTAGATTTACAGGATCACCGAATGGCATGTTGACATTTCTGAAAATAGATTTTTCTCCAGAAATATACAAATCAAGATGGCGGATAGGGCGATTTGAAAAGAATTCTTATCTCCTGTTGTAGTTGTCCGATCTTTTGTTTTCTCAACACAAGGAAATACTTCAAAAAGTATATGTTTTATCTAAGTTAAAAATTGCATTCAACCAATAAGTTAAAGTAAAAATACTACAATTTATCTTTATTTCTTCCGTGATCGATGGAGTTACTAAATCTGGGGTATTTGCACAAAAGAACACTGACAGGCTTCGAGGCTTCTGTGCAACTTATTAAATTTTATTTCAGGAACATATCATTGTTCGCCTTCTTGCAGCTAGATTTGTCAAGGTTAATTTTATAACTCTTGAGGCGTATGGGTTAAGCATGGAGACTGGTTTTAAATATTCGTGATTTTTTCTTCACCCACAGAGACTAGCAAATTTGGGACATTTTCGTTCGCACTTCTCTATACTGTTGTAATATAATGGACCCTAAAATAAAATTGCGATCAACCCAAACCCATCAACTGTGGGTGGTAGGTTATCTCCTTTTTGTTTTTGGTGGAAAACACAAGTCAGTTACCTTCTTTATTAATTCATTTTTATAGAACAAACGTACCAATTCGTGGAAATTGTCTTCATGTTATATGGTAAGTTGTATTTAGAGTTCCCAACAATGCAAGTGATTTCAGTATTGCTGATGATTCCTACAGATTCAAAACTACTTTAGTGCAAAATTCTTTGCTAATTGTTGAAAATCTGCCGGTTATATTTGTCCCAGCAAAGCCATGGAAAAAAATTATGACGCATGTGTCCGATACTTAATGATTTGACGACTTTTCCCATATCTATTTCTTTTTCAATTTTCCCTCGACTGGTTACCATTAGTACTTTCTTTGGTTATTGCTCACAAAAACTTACCAAAAGCACAAACACATTTGTAAACGGACTGTACACAGAAATTTGTATGTCTTTTCCATATTGTTGAGTTACACGAAGTATTAGAATCAGCTTCTTCATGATTGTTGTCTTCTATGTTTATCAGCGGGATATATGAAGTTACTACATGCTTAAATCTTTCTCAATTCCGAACTTTCTAGGCGAGGTATTCAGTGAGCTTCTTTTTGGTTTTTATGTTGGATAAAAAAATCTTTAAAGGTAATATTTTTTATTAATAATCCATTTGAGACACGATAAGATGCGCCAGGTTATTGTTGACATCTTTTTGTCTTTGTATTTAGCGAGTCTTCCTTTCCTGTCTCACATGTTAGCAACAAAAAACTCGTAGACAACCAGTCTTTAATTGCTAGCATGTCCTGGCATGACTTTTTGCAATGGGTTTTTGACACACAAAACATGTACTAGAATTAAGTTCCAATATTACACTCTTCGCAAATGCAAAACGAAGAGTATATTGCATTTGATCGGCACATTTCTAAAACCGATAATATCGCTCGTAGAGAAAAAAATTTCAAAATAACTTAAGAACGAACTTAAGAACGAAAAGTCCGATTGTATTAAAAATTGGACAGGAAGTTAGTATTAGCTAGAGGAAGAATCCTATTGTTTTTGAACAAAATCGATCAATAAATAAAATAGGATATTAAAGTATAAGTGGATATTAAGGTCTTTAAAACACGACGCCGCGACGGCGCAGTCGGAGTGCTCGAAATAGAGCAAGTGTTTTAAAGACCAGTTATCCACGAATACTTTACGCTATTTTCTTTTATTGGTACACTTTGAAATAAATTATAAATACTGGTATTATTCGCGAAAATCAAACAAATGAACCCAAGAGGGATTTACCTTCGATACAAAGGAATTCACCTATAAGGAAAAGTTTGTATACTAACAGCGGAAAGTCGTAATATCTAAATCGCTCTCACGTATTGGTGAATTTGTGTGTATCGACGGTAAATCCCTTTTGGGTTCATTTGTTGAATTTTCGCGAATTACTACAAAAAATGGAAATAAGAATTAAGAATGTAGAATGGCTGAATTCGTGATGTGACATCAGGATACCTGCCAGTGTCAAATAAGGAATACAAAAATTAATTTGCAATCTGTCACATAGGATTAATTATTGTCACTACAGTTGTTACTGATTGCATATTGCTTTAAAATAAGTTCTAACATTGATTACTTACATAGAAAAGCAGATTCGCGGTTAATCACGCAATAATTCCTGTCAGATCAATAATTAAAAAGTTGACATTTTGACTTCACGTTTGTCGGGTTATTAACGTTGCCATGGTAACTTTAAAATGCGCGTTTTTAAAAGTTGGTTTTAAACACTCTGAGGCGTACTTTAAATAAGCAAAATAGGGTACCAATAAAAAAAAATTATTAATTATTTAAATTCTAAAATATTTATTTTTAATATTTTGTGATTAGATTAAATAAATGTCTAAAACTAATATTATTTACGATAAAGATGCGAAGAGTATTCTATAGAATGTGCAACAACTATATAAAAACTGCAGTGTAAATAATAACAAATCGTAACACGCGTTATTCAAGAAAAAACGTATATGTCTATACTAATTGAAATGGGTCAACTCAATGGAGCACGTCATATTCTTGCACATTTATAAGGTTATTCTTCAACCAATAGCTATAAATTTGTATATCTCTGGATTCAGCATAAAATTCTGCACATTTTTTATTTAAAATTTTATTCCATATGGCCTGTTGTTTTCAAGATCAAAATGATAAATAAAATTGAGAAATATAAATTTTAGTTTTTTTGGGATTATTCCACTAGGTATTAAATATTTTTAACTCCAGTATTTTTTTTCGTAAATTGTATTTTTTTGTAAGCATTTTACTTTTTTGAAATTGAAAGTTGGTCAAATATTACCAAAGATATGGTTTTTTGAAAAATCCGCCCAGTTACCATCTTGAATTGTGGATTACTGGAGATAAATCCATTTTCAGAAATGCCAACAAGGCATTTGGTGATCCCGTTGGCTTATAATTTCATAAAAAACAGCGTTTTATAACTTGGCAAGACATTGACACGAACGGTCGTTTTTGAGCCCTGTGATAATAGACTATACTTAGTTTAATCATTATAAATAATTTTTTAACACCGTCTTCTTAGACCGTGACTTTCGTTCTTAACATCCCATTAAATATAAAATAGAAAATAATTATTTTTTCGTTTAACTCTATCTAACTCACTGGCCAATGAACTATTGATCTAAAATTTTACCAGGTTATCACCACACATTTATTAAACGAATGTGTTGATATGAAGGTCAAATTTTAATAACAGTAGAAAATACGAATTGTTTTCTAAGGCTATATCGATAAAGTGTGAGAATTTGTAGTGGTAAATATAACAAGCGAGAAAGTTTAGTACCAAAAGAGATACCAAATGTTTTGGGAGCAAACAACGAAGGAGGCAACTTTTATTTTTAGAATTAATACTTTTAGGATTCCGTGGGAACCCTTATAGTTTCGGTGTGTCCGTTCATCCGTCTGTATGTGGCAGCACTCTATTTCTCTCATTTTTACACGTATGAGAAGAAAAATGGTATACAGACCTAAATTGATGACCCAAAGACAGAAATGAAGAAATTATAGAAAACAAATTTTTGAACTCTTCTTCCATACAATGAGAGGTGAACGAAAGAAAAATGTAACTTGGTCATGGCCATATTCTGTTTTGCTAATTCAATATGTCTGTCGAAAATTTCGCGGTTTTTTTGCAAAAATTATTAACAACAAACCAAGGTATGTGAAAAATCGGAAATATTCCGTAGAATTCAATGAACTATTTTTAAAACAAATGACGAACTAGCGTCCTCTTCAAAATGACGGCCAAAGTTTGCGAAAAACAGTTTTTTGCGTTAAAAAAAGATACTTGGCGTTGAACAAAAACAAGTTTAATAGCAGAGTTGTGTAACTTTTTAGTACGGATCGAGCCAGCCCGGTCCGGTCTCAGAAAATTGCAAACTTAATTAGTTATTGCAAAAAAAAACGTAAAAAATCGCATTTTTTAAAATACTTGTATCTCCGTGAAGAAAAAATATTCTTTGACGAAACTCGGTGAAAGAGTAGTCCAAGATATGCCGAATAAAAGCGTTTTTACAGATTTGCAAAATATTGCAAATTTCTTGCAATCATCGATTTTTTCGAAAAAAAACACGTTTTTTTCAATGTCCAATAGCTCATACAGGTCTTCATATTTTTATCCCGGACCAGTTCGAGAAGTTCTTCAACAGTTGCGCTAACCTGTGCAATTATTGCGCATATCATGAAACGATCCTTAATATGCGAAAAATCGGTCAAGAAATCGAATATTTGTTTTTAACCCAAAAAACCTTGAATATTTTTGACATTTTAAATTATATTGGAATGCCATTGCTGCCAATAGATAGCTCGCATTTTTCTACAAATTTACAAAAAAAAATTATTCTCCGACCTTCTGGAGCCGAGATAATTTTCTTTTTTTAAGAAATTCTTGTGGCGCCCTTTTCTAAGATAAAGGGGCTGAAATTTGCAGTAGTTATTGCAGAATGCTCACATTTTGAACGAAAACTTTTCGGAACTTGATCGGCCGTTGCTGAGTATTGCAAAATCAATTAAACTCGGAGCTCGATGCTGCGGCGTACGCCAACCAACCAGTCAGCAATACTTACATGTGCAGAGTGCTGTTAGGGTGGGGGAAACTCAGATTTGGCGTTTTTTGCCTCTGCGACTCTCTATGCGTCTGCTCATTCTCAGAGGAAGCATCGTAGCGTATACGTTCTACAAATACCGTTATATTATTCTTATGGTAGCTTGTGTGAAGAAAGTGAACAAATGATATAAGTGCAAAATAATCGGTGCAGGTACGTTCTTGTAATTTATATGTGATACTTATACCAGGAGAGCTATCGTCACAGAAATTTGTACTATTTATAAATGGACAAAATGTTCCTTAATGGGTTGTCGATGATCCATTGAATACCCGCACATCAGTCTGCCGCGCTGGGAGCATTTGGCGGCGAGCGGTGGCCAAAGTTACTATAGAGGACGCCACTTGCCAGGCGAATACTTGTTCGGTACATAATTTCTACTATAGAAGACGCAACTTTCTGGTTGACTTGAGGCCTCTAAAAGGGGGCGGACTTTTATTCATTGCTCTAGATTGCTTTGGGGTGGATAAGGACCACTAACTAAAAATTGACCAGGATAATCCTGTCCGGAAAGAAAAACACTTTCCGATCAGCTACTGGTGGTGTGACATCGTCCTACTTTTCTCGCGATAATTTTAGTGTTACCAGATATAGGTATTTGTATTTTTGAGTTTCTGTTATAAAATTTTAACTTTATGTCATCAGATTTTAAATTAAACGTTACCTTATTCTTATTATCACTGGCAACTGGCGTTTCTGCACTAGTTTATAAAGTATAGTTTTCAGAAATAATTAACTTCATGCTAGTTAAGGCTATTGTATTTTTTGGCCCTTCTGGCAATTAGTTTGAATTTGAGTGTAAATGATTTTATCCTTTAACGAAGTAATATTTCTTGCTTATGTTCGAGACTACGGTCCATTTTTCTTACTTGTTTCACTTTTAAGTTGCATTTTCTTTTGTTCTAATTTAAGTATTAATTATTGTTGTTCTACTTTCTAAACCAATTGTTCTTTTGTAACATCTTCTTTTGTAAAATATAGTTTAAGTTTTGTTGAAAATGCGTGTTCCATTTACTTGCTTATTAGTGGAAACTAGAGTCATCAAAGTTAGATAATCGTAGTGAAGCAACAGGCCTGAATCGTTAGTTAGGCTCCGCAGGGAGGAAAAAAGAAGAGAAAAGTCCCGAAAGGGTTAAAACAGAAAATAGTTACCTCTTTTCGGCCGGCGCCCGGCGCGCGTGAATTCAGCCATCATCCGAGGATGAGGGAAATATTTATGTAAGTACCTTTTGTCAATATATATGTATATTTTTTACGGCTAATTTGGGTATTATTTTCTGGTGTGAGTGTGTGTGTGTGTAACCCTACCACCCTCTTTACGACGTTAAGAGGACCGACCCGGTCTCTTGTAAATTTAAGCACCAAGCTAGTACCCCGATAAAAAGGGGCGCGCATCCTGGGCTCGACACATGGTGGAGGCGCCGGGCACCGGCAAATTTAAATATGCCGTGCATTAAGTTAGGCCGGGTAATTAATGGATAGCATAGATAGCATTAATAGAATAGCATTAATAGCATTAATAGATAGCATAGTGTACAGGCAGCGGATGTAACATTAGATTTTCGTTGCCTGTGCAATCCATCAATATCTATCCGCGTTCTTCCTGACTCAGCAATGTGCAGTTCATTGCTAGTGCAATGCCTTGTAGAAAAACGCCAATAGATATGTGATGGATTGCACAGGCAACGGAAATCTAATGTTACATCCGCTGCCTGTACACTATGCTATCTAGTTATTTTCAATGTATTACATATTCTTAATAATATTCAAGAAATTCCAATATATTACGACAATATCTAAATCGCTCTCACGTATTGGTGAATTTGTGTGTATCAACGGTAAATCCCTCTTGGGTTCATTTGTTTTATTTTCGCGAATAACCTTTTAAATGTACACATATCTCTGAGAACGGTCCACGTATAAAACGATCTAGATCTACGTGGCCAACTGTGCATGGGTAGTGTGAGTATAGACGTAAAGATAGGCCCGATGTTGATGAATCAGTATTCCTTGGTATTCGCACATATTGTAAATTGGTCTCGTTTGAAAGAGGTACATTAATTTTCACGAATATAATCAATAAACATAATAACCCCCCAAAGTAGTGTAAACAGGGTAGAGGGGTTTATTACAGTAAACATTTTTATATTTATACCACCGTCGAGCTACCCCAATAAGAAAAAAAAATTAGCAATCGATTGAATAGAAGTCAATATAATGAAAATTTTTCAAGCTAAATCGATTTCAAACGCCCGAGATCAGTTTTACGCAAGGCTTCACTGAGAGCTGGCTCTCCCACCACTTCAACGCTAGCGCTAGATAACGCGCGCCGCAGCATCGAGCTCCGAGATTCATCGATTTTGCAATGCTCAGCAACGTCCGATCAAGTGCCGAAAATTTTTTATTGAAAATATAAGTATTCTACAATAACCACTGCAAATTTCAGCCCTTTATCTTAAAAAATGGCGCCACCAGAATTTCTTTAAGAAAAAATATCTCGGCTCCAGAAGGTTGGAAAGCAATTTTTTTTTGTAAATTTGTAGAAAAAACGCCAGCTATCTATTGGCAATACTGGCATTCCAATATAATTTAAAATCTCAAAAATATTCAAGGTTTTTTTGGGGTACAAAATTTTCGATTTTTTTACCGATTTTTTGCATATTAGGGATCGTCTCTTGATATGTACAATAATTGCACAGGTTAGCGCAACTGTTAGAGAAACTTTTCGGACCGGTCCGGTATAAAAATATGTTGACCTGTATGAGCCTGTATTGGACATTGAAAAAACGTGTTTTTTTTCGATAAAATCGATTTTTATAAGAAATTTTGCGAATCTGTAAAAATGCTCTTATTAGACTTATCGTAGGCTACGCTTTCATTGAGTTTCGTTAACGAATATCTTTTCTTCACGGAGATACAGGTATTTCAAAAAATTGCAATTTTTAACAGTTTTTTTCCAATAACTAATTAATTTTGCAATTTTTTGAGACCGGACCGGGCCGGCTCGATCCGTATTAAAAAGTTACACAACTCTGCTATTAAACTTTTTTTTTAACACAAAAAACTGTTTTTCGCAAACTTTGGCCGCTATTTTGTAGAGTACGCAAGTTCGTCATTTGTTTTAGTTCATTGAATTCTACGAAAATTTTCTGATTTTTTACATACCTAGATTTGCTGTTAATAATTTTTGTAGGTAAAAATCCCTGACTTACTGGACTATGATACGAAGAGGCAGCTTGAAACGCAGTGAGTACCTACTTGGATAGAAGTCAAGAGAAATACAGTGTTCTCGCTCCACCGTCTCATTAGAAGGTGACTCTACCATCCCTCGGAGGTGATGTAAAACAGTCAGTACTCTTCGATAGAGAAGAAATTTACAGTTTTGGGGTAGCTCGTCTCCTGGCATCAGTGATTGGCCTCAGTAGCGGAAATAGGCCGACGTTAAAAAAGTGATTAAAAAACAAAACTTTAAGTCAGTACTTTCAATGAAAATGATAAAGGATGCTATAGCAAACGTACTTTCTGGATAAATTTAAAATCACTTTTTAGAGAACGAGCTTTGTCAATGTTCACCTTAATACATAGGTATTAAGGTATATAGCATAATGTTTTTTTAATCTCATTTTTAGCCATACGAACTTTGCGTTTTGGCCATGAACCTATCTTTTAACCTTTCAGTGGTCGCGCGATTTTTTTTTACTTTAGTGGTCGCACACGGTCTCAGACACCGGCTAAAAAAATACGTTTAAAAGTAAAAATTCAGAAATCATTTTGAAGGGACCTCGAAGCTATATATATGTAATTAATAAATGTTAAGTATTTTCGAAATATTTATTTAAGTAAACCTTAATTTTTCAATGTACAAAAAAAATTAACAAAATACTGGCCTATAAATTCTTGAATAACAGAAATAAAAATTCCCATAAAACCTTTGTTAAAGTAAACTTGTCTTCTAGAAACATAAGGAAATCTATTTTTGTACATAAAAGTTTTTGGGTTCCTTCCAAAAAAAAGCATCCACTGTATAAAAATCATAAAAATATTTATAATTTTCTTTCCTTGTTCTTACATTTCTGGGTGGACAATGTTTGCTCCATTTCGTTTTTTCATCTCTTCCCATAAAATATGGTGCACTTCCATTCATTTCCCCACCTTCATTTTCATCAAATTCCTGTTGTGTATCGCTATCTTCTGATCTTTCATAAATGTTGTCTTCCTCCCCGTTTCTTCTTCATCATTCTTCTCCACTAGGTACTTCTTCGAACAGCCTCAATATCCTTTCTTGCTCTTTGTTAGAGTCAATATTTATATAAAGTTAGGGAAATAGAACGTAAATACTTACCGAAATATATATTTTTCAATGAATAACCCAAAACAAATGACAGAAATTTTATCTCACTATATGGACACATGGCATAATGATAACTACAGCAATGTATAGACGAGAAACTTTATGAAAGGTACACCAACGGAAACAGATGGGTTTATCCGATTATTTGAAATATCACAAATTAACCGTTGCGCTGGTCTCCAACACCGTGCGCGACCACTGAAAGGTTAAGGTTTACATAATGTATACTCACACATATGTGCACCACCACTGAAAACAGTGTAGTTATATTATGTGTCCACATAGATACACATGCACATGTACGCATGCGTGTCTATGTGCGTATGGAAGCAACTGTCGCGATGTGCACTTTTGGTTTTAACGATTTAACGATTTTATTTTTGGACTTAATTGATTTGTAGCTAAAGTATTTAGTACAAAACCCCAAAATCTTGGAGAGGTTCTGGTACAGTTGGTGCCAAAGATATAACTAGTGGCAATATCCGCCTCTTAAGAAATAGAAAATGTCTGCACTTTTTCGGCGAAGTTTAGCTCAACAGCTATTCCACCACTTATACCCTTAAAAACATGATAACAAGATACTTGCACTAAGTAACATACTTATATAAAACTAGAAGAATTTGTTCAAGTAACAAACAAAATAATAATTATAAACTGTGACTAAGAATAATTAATTGACGCAGAATTACATACACAATACAAATTGTCAAAAAAGCAATTGAAAATAAATACATGTACTTTGCACAGTTTTACACATATTACGTACACTGTTGGTGAAATAAAAAAAAATTTAATTTTATACTTAAATGCATTTATGGAAAAATGTTTCAAATAACTTTCAAACAGATTATAATTTGATATAGCGTTGTAGGAGAAAGAGCGCAGACAAATGGCAGTACTATGTTGTGGCATGGTCAAAATATCAGTAGATCTTATATTAATATTATGGATACTTCTTCGACTTACAAGTTTTTGCTTAAGATACTCCGGCACTGAAGTACTAAGAAGTCTATGAACAAACATCAGCAGGTGATATTTGTAGGTATTTTCAAGATTGAGCCAACCAAATTGCAAGCGTTTCTGGGAGACATGTTGAAATGGCTTTAATCCAAAAATATAGCGAATTTTTTGCAACCTATTTATTGTGCTCTTGTCGAGACATGACAAATACACAATAATACCATAATTAAGAATAGATAAAACTAAAGATTCACACAGTTCTTTCCTTAGTTTATTATTAATTATATGTATAACTTTCAGCACAACGTATGTTTTTGAACCAATTTATTAACATGTGTTATAAATCTGAGTTTTGATTCAAATACGGTACCTAAATTTTTTGAGTTTGCTGCTGTTGGGAGTCTACTATTATCTAATAAAATATTTATATTTTCACATAGCATTTGGTGATACATATTTTGAATAAAAATCATTACTGTCGATTTGTATGGGTTATTTTTTAAATTATGTTTTGTAGCAAAATTAGAAATTTCTTGCAAGTCAATATTTATTAAGTTTGTAGCTGCGCGGTAATTGCTAGGATTGAATGAGAAATAAAGTTTTGTATCATCGGCATATGCTTGCACAGAACAGTGCTGTATGTTTACAAACATATCTGCTGTGTACAAGAGATAAAGAAGAGGTCCCAGTACAGAACCTTGAGGCACACCGGATGATATTAACTGTCTACGAGAATAATTATTTTCAATAAATACTCTCTGATTACAACCAATCAGATAAGATTTGATAAAATTTATAGTTATGTCGGAAAAACCAAAATAGTGCAACTTTGCACATAAAAGTTGATGATTTAATTTATCTAAAGCTTTTGTGAAATCGAGCAGAACTAAGACTGTAGCTTGTTTGTTATCTAGGGCTCTTTATATATTATCGGTCACATTTACTAAGGCAGATGTTGCACTATGACCCTTTCGGAAACCTGATTGAAACAAAGGAATAACTTTGTGTTCTTTGACATAATCACTTAATTGCTGGTGTACAATTTTCTCAAGAATTTTTGATAGAACCATTAAAATGCTTACAGGACGCAAGTCAGATATATTTTGAGGATTATTGACATTTGGCAAAGGAGTAACTAGTGCCTCTTTCCATTGTTTAGGGAAATACCCTTGTTCCAGGCAACAATTCATAATGTGAGTGAGATAGTCACCAATTACTGGAAAACTGCATTTTAACATTACTAGGGAAATCTTGTCAGAACCACAAGCATTAGATTTTAGATGAAAAAGTACCTTATTAATTATTTCAGTTGAAGTCATATTAAAACCAAAACTCATATTATTTTTGTATTTACTTGAACGATAAAAAATTGTTGTTTTCTTACATGAGTTATTATTTTCAAAAACAGAAATAAAGTAGTCGTTAATATCATCCGGGTTATTCATATTGCTCGGTAAGTCAGTTTCCGAATTCTGTTGAATATTTAATGATTTTAAAGCATTCCACAAGTATTTTTTATTTTAAACCTTGCAAATGATTTAAATATGCAATTTTCTGTCTTCTTATAGTAGCTAATGTGTAATTACGCAATTCTTTATAATGATTCTAATCGTCACGTGATTTCGATCGTTCGTATTTAATGTAGGTTTTATCTCCTCGCTCTTTGAATAAGATTTTTATGGTATCGGTGATCCAAGGTGAATATGCTTTAGTCGTGCGAATTGTTTTTAATGGTGCGTGTGCATTAAAAGTGGAAAGCAAATATTCTGAGAATAAACGTATTTTCACGTCAATATCATTAGTGTATAAGATGTTGTGAATTCGTTTTAATTAACATATTAAAGGCTCTCTACTGTTTCCAAATAATTTCCTTTCTTCAAAAATCGCTTCATTTCTGTTTTTGGCTCATCAATTTACGTCTGTAGGTATACCAAATTTTATCTCAATTGGTACAATAATGAAAGAATGGGAGGGCTGTAATATACAGATGGACGGACGGACATACCGAAAATACAGAATCCTAATTACACGGCAATATCTAATTTAAAATAAATTGGATATTGCCATGTAATTAGTGATTATGTCAAAGAACACAAAGTTATTCCTTTGTTTCAATCAGGTTTCCGAAAGGGTCATAGTGCAACATCTGCCTTAGTAAATGTGACCGATAATATATAAAGAGCCCTAGATAACAAACAAGCTACAGTCTTAGTTTTGCACGATTTCACAAAAGCTTTAGATAAATTAAATCATCAACTTTTATGTGCAAAGTTGCACTATTTTGGTTTTTCCGACATAACTATAAATTTTATCAAATCTTATCTGATTGGTCGTAATCAGAGAGTATTTATTGAAAATAATTATTCTCGTAGACAGTTAATATCATCCGGTGTGCCTCAAGGTTCTGTACTGGGACCTCTTCTTTATCTCTTGTACACAGCAGATATGTTTGTAAACATACAGCACTGTTCTGTGCAAGCATATGCCGATGATACACAACTTTATTTCTCATTCAATCCTAGCAATTACCGCGCAGCTACAAACTTAATAAATATTGACTTGCAAGAAATTTCTAATTTTGCTACAAAACATAATTTAAAAAATAACCCATACAAATCGACAGTAATGATTTTTATTCAAAATATGTATCACCAAATGCTATGTGAAAATATAAATATTTTATTAGATAATAGTAGACTCCCAACAGCAGCAAACTCAAAAAATTTAGGTACCGTATTTGAATCAAAACTCAGATTTATAACACATGTTAATAAATTGGTTCAAAAACATACGTTGTGCTGAAAGTTATACATATAATTAATAATAAACTAAGGAAAGAACTGTGTGAATCTTTAGTTTTATCTATTCTTAATTATGGTATTATTGTGTATTTGTCATGTCTCGACAAGAGCACAATAAATAGGTTGCAAAAAATTCGCTATATTTTTGGATTAAAGCCATTTCAACATGTCTCCCAGAAACGCTTGCAACTTGGTTGGCTCAATCTTGAAAATACCTACAAATATCACCTGCTGATGTTTGTAGTATTTCAACTTTTGTCATTTGTTTTTGTCATTCAAAAGTTATAAAAAATTTTGTAACGCGTGCGCACGCTCGCGCTATCGAAGTGTGTTCGAGTACCCTGTTGTTGAGTTCCGAGCGTTAGTTGCAAAATTTCTAGCTCCGAGAGTTATGCTTAAACGAGAAAAAGGAGAAATGTATTATTTACGTACAATTTCCTCATCTTTTTTGTACTACTATTTTCGAAAAAGAATGAAATTAACAAAATTATTTACAAAAAAACGCACATTTGTGAACCTGATTTGTAAAGGAAAAAATTGTACAAGGATTAACTTGGTAAGCTTGTCTATTATTATTTCTGCTCTTTTTGAGAATGTCCTGTCAAATTTTCAGTCACTTCAGAGAATTTTTCAAAATAAACATCTAAACGCATTAATTACACGCACAGGCGCACACACAAAAAATTTGTCAATTCCACGGGTTGAACCAATCATTTCCGGTGTATTTTGGCTTGTTGAATCCAAATCCTTTATCAGTATTGCCCCACCACGTCACAAAAAACAGTTAGAAAAATGTAAAATTTGCACTATTTGAAGCTTAAAGTGTTCTAAAGTCTTGAACTTGTATGGAATCTGGTACAAAAATGTATTTTAGCTCCTTGACCCCGAATCCGATGTCAATTTTGTCACTTATCGGTGGTTAGTTACAATTTGTATTGAATTTAAAATATTTGGAATTGTACAATATAAATTTTAATAAAGTGGAATTTGTAGACATGACTTTTGTTTTGGGCGGGTCAGACAGAAATTGTTCACTTGTCAATAGAATTTATCACCAACGTTATCCTGCAAGACGGATTCCTGATGTTAGCAGCTTCCAAAACCTTCTCGATAGATTTCTGGAAACTCGAAATGTCGAATATAAATAAAGTGAAAAAATAAAACGTGTTTTGAACGAAGAAAATGAGTTTTCTGTGGCACTGGCAATCAGAGAATCCCCATGTTAGTCAAAGAGAAGTGAGCTCATTAGTATGTAGGAATAAGGAGACGGTCTGTGGGTCAAAATCTTAAAAACAAATAAGTTGCATGCATATCATATTCGAATGCATCAGGAACTATCTGATGACAATTTTCAAAAGCGCTTAGAATTCTGTAATTGGGCCAGAGGTAAAATGCAAGATGATGTCAACGCCTTCAATAATGTTTTATTCACTGATGAGGCAACTTTTCATAAAATGGATTTGTTAATAGGCACAATTTTCATTATTATGCTTCGGAAAATCCTCACTTCTTTAGACAAGTTGATAACCAACATGTAATAGGGCCACATTTCTTTGATGGTACATTGACTGGAGCTATTTATCTTCATTTTTTAGAAAACTGTCTGCCACAATTATTGGTAAATCTTCCTGAAAGAATTCGAAATAGGATGTGGTTTCAGCAAGACGGTGCTCCACCACATTATTTAAATGCAGTTAGAGACCACTTAAATAATACCTACCCTCATCAATGGATTGGAAGAAATGGGCCCACTAAATGGCCGCTAGATCCCCAGATCTTACCAAACGGATTTATTTTTATGGGGATATGTGAAGGATATTGTTTATAGAGACACCAACAACGGTACAAAATTTGAAGGAAAGGATAATAACTGCCATTAGATCTATCACACCGGCAGTTTTAGGAACAGTGGGAACCTCATTTCAAAAGTGCATAGATATGGGTGTCAATAAAAATAGGCCACATGTGGAAAATTTATTATATTTTTTTTTATTTGAAGAAACCTCTTTTCTTAGTTCATTTTTAAATATTGTAATTATTGCTCAATAAAACGAAATCGGTTGTAATTAGCCATAGGGAGGTACTTACAAAAAAGTTCGTTTTTCATTTCTACATTCATCGTTGAAAAATATACAGGGTGTTCCATTTGAAAAATTTGAGAAAATTCAATTTAAAAAGTTCGTAATTGAAAAATACTTTTTGGCCACCCTGTACAGGAAATGAATGTTATTCAAAAACATTAAATAGATGTCTCGTAACTGATATTCATATAAGTTTTTCTTAAAACCCATAATTGCATCTGTGGTGATTTTTTTAATATCCATCTGCAGACTGCATTATTTCAACAAAAAAATTCATTACATCCAAGTGGTTGGAAGATATTCAATGCTAATATAGGAATGGATAGAGCATAAAAAGAGGCTTCAAAGAATGTACCGATATACATAGCAATGCATTTAACGAAAAGGCACGGTCCTGTAATTTCGTCTTTTCTCACCCTGTATGTTCGAAAATAATTTACAGTTATAGACATTTTTGTCTATACTAGTTTACTTCCAATTTTTTTAAAAATATCTAGCTATCGTAGAACTAACGATATCGAGGTTCGACGCACTATTGCCCCACCCTGTATACTGTTAGTTGTAACTTTTGCAATTTTTTAGCGGCTTTGACGTGATAGGGTAAAATTGACATCGGATTCGGGGTCAACAAGCGAAAATGCGTTTTTTATACCTGATTTCTTACAAGTTTTTTGACTTTAGAACACTTTGAGCTCCAAATAGTACGATTTTTCATTTTTCTAACTGTTTTTTTTTTTATTTTAAAAAAAATTATGACGTGGTGGGACAAAACTTACACCGGATTCGGATTCAGCAAGCCAAAATATACCGGAAATTATTTATCTGGTCTGTGGAATGGACAGCTTTTTTTTGTGTGTGCCTTTGGTATTTTTATTGCACATTAAATACATGAATGTTGTAATTCCGTGATGTTAAATTCTTAGGCATAATAGCTGAATTAATAATCAAATTAATGAATAAATAGATAAATCAGTACATTGGTAAGTAAATGAACAAACATCTTCCTAGGCCTCCCTGTTACCTTCCTCAACCACAAGATGCCATCCCCGTTAGCGAGTCAGGACATATGGGACCAATTGGACCTTGGGCCACAGGAAGAGTGGATTGGGGTCCACTGTCAGGTCTTACAGGGACGAGGCCTGTCGTGGATAAATACTCCATCGCAAGATACAGCGAAGGGGACTGGAGAGCTCACAATAAGCAAATTCTTGATATGTCTAATACGGAGAAACATAAAGCCAACTTGTAAGTTCTTAGTAGTTGTGACTGTTTTACTTTTCACATTAGAAAAAGAAATACATTGTTTATAATACTATAGAATTGACTGGAACGGCCGCCAATGTTTGGAACAAACTCAAGGAGATGTAGATAAAAATCAAGAAGACAATACGAAGCGGCTGAACCAAAGAGAACTAGAGATTCACAGATGGAAATGTGAATTAGAACGAGCTATATCAGCAGCTTCTGAAGAAATATCATTTATGGAAGAACAAAGGCACAGGCTGAAACAAGCTAGCTCAGTTTTAACTCTGCCGGAACAGATTGGTAAGTGAAATGATCTACTTTGGAATTTAAACAAAAATGGTTCTTTATAGTGGGGGTAAATAATAAAATATTTTCGTCAAAATATAACTGTCTTAGGGCCGGTTTTTCAATGTCCAGTTAAGTAGCCTAACTGTCAGATAAAATTTATCTGGCAGATAAACTGTTTTTCAATGTGCAGGTAAAATTTACCGGAGGGTTAAACTCACTATCTGAAAGTAAATTTAGCAGAGAGTTGAAAGTGCCAGTTAAGGATTTATTCTACTGTTAGTGGATTTGCACGTGCGCATTTGGTTCAATTTCTGACAATTATTCTAAAACATTTTAACCTAATAACAAATGTGATTGATTGATATGTTCGTTTTTGTGATTTATATTAAATATATTATTGCCAATAATGAATAATAATAATAATATTCTGGATATGAGTGATGATGACAATGATATTATACAATTTATAAAATATGAAAGGAGACCCGATACCGCAAGGGAACGATAAAATAATTTTGAGAATTATTACAATTACAAAGAAAACCTGATAAGTTTTGGTCAAAAAAATATAAAGAGTGCTCATCAAACAGCAAAAGTTCAATACTAAATGACAGGTGCCAAATATGGAAGATTTGCGCAAATACTTTTACAAATGTCCACCATGACTGAATTGTTTCTTGGGATGGCCACCCTGTACATTTTTCAATAAAAGTATAATAGGTGCATATGCCAAATATTATTGCCATCTGTCACATTTTCAATTCCACATTCACGTAGTGGAGTGGAAATATAGTGGTGGTTAAAAAATTTCATTTTGTTTTTAATTTTTCAAATATGTTGGTAAAAAAATTTTCAAAATTTTTTTCTTCTGAAATAGGTTTAGAATGCCATGAAACATGGAAATGATAAGTTTGAGCAAAAAGGAAAGTTTCCTTCTATTCTTTAGTGGTAAAAAAGATTGCAAATTTAATTTTTTTTTGTTTAGTAGATTTGGAATGTCATGAAACGTGAAAATTTTAAATTTGAGCAAAAGAAAATGTTTCATCTATTTTATAATAGTGACAAATTAAAATGTTTTCAATTTTTTTTTAATAGGTTTAGAATGCCATGGAAACGTGGATATTTTAAATCTGAACAAAGGAAAAAATTTCCATCTATTTTAGTGGTAAAATTTTTTCAAAAATGGTAAAAAAAATTCTAAATTTTTTTAAAATAGGTTTAAAACGCTATGAAACGTGGACATTTTAAATTCGAACAAAGAAAAAAAATTTTCGCCTATTCCAGTGGCAGAAAATTTTTCAGAAATGTTGGTAAAGAAAAATTAAAAAAAATATTTTTTTCAAATAGGTTTAGAATGCCATGAAACGTAGAAATTTTAAATTTGAACAAAGAAAAACATTTTTTTCGTCCATTTTAGTGCTAAAAATTTTTTCAAAAATGTTGGTAAAAAAAGCATTCAAAATTTTTTTTTCTGAAATGGGTTTAGCGTGCCATGAAACGTGGAAATTTTAAATTTGAGCAAAAAACATTTTTTTCATTATTTATTCCCTTTAAACGGTCCACCCTCTATATTTTCCAGTGAAAGTTTAACCATTTCATCGCTGACAGTGGTGTCAACTACCTACCAATTTTGACAGCTCTCCGTCAAGTAGTTTTTTAGTTAATGCACCAACAGACAGACAGACAGACAGACAGACTGACAGAATTGAAAACCTATATTTTCGTAATCTACGTGATCTGAAACGTCAAAATCCGAAAAAATCTCTGAGGGTGATTTTTTCTCGAATACAATACTTCCCTTCGGTACGCGAGGGAAGTAAAAAATGTTTTTACTCAAATTTAACATTTCTACCTTTCATGGCATCCTAAACCTATTTAAAGAAAAAAAAAATGAACATTTTTCTTTGAAAAAATTTCTTTTTTTACCACTACTATACAATAAATGAAGTTTTTTTTTTTAATTTCCAGGTATCATGGCATTCTAAACTTATTTCAGAAAAAGAAAATTTACCATCATTTTTGAAAAACTTTTTGCCACTAAAATAAATGGAGAAAAATCCATTTCATGGCATTCTAAATCTATTAAAAATAAAAAAAATGTAAATTTCATTAAACTATAGATTAGAAGGAACAATTTATTTGCTCAAATTTCTTTATATACAACTTTGATATCTTGATATTTTTTTATAAAATGCATAGTTTTGGCTTAAAATCAAATACCAAAAAAATGTATACATTTACATAAACTTCAGCGCGCTCTAGCGGCGCAACTAAGCGGAATTTAAAAAAAAAATGAAGAGAACAAAAATTGTGGAGAATCGCTAGATCTACGATATCAAATCAGGTCATATTTTATCAAAAATTCATAGTTTTGCAGCAAAACGCAAAAAACCGCCAAAATGGCCAAAGAAACATATATATGTATCTATATCTAAAAAGCAACCCTTTTTTTTTCATGCGCTTGGTGAAAAATATGTTAACACAACCTCAAGATAACTTTCTATACGGGTGGCTTAGCTGTAGGAATAATTTTCCTCAATTTTCCCAATTTGAAGGGACTAATACATAAATATAAAAGTCAGAATGCAGTTACTTCCTTATACACATTTATACTTCAAAATATTGACCAAAAAAAGAAGTGTGAATTTCTATTCTTTGATGTGTCGAGAGCATTTGATATAGTAAATCACGAATTGGTACTTAATAAAATGTGCGCTTATGGTATAAAAGGAGTACCTAACGCCTGGATTAGGTCCTATCTAACTCAACGTACTCAGAAAGTCATATTGAAACTCGGCAACATGTCGTATCAATCAGATGATAAGCTGGTACCAACGGGGGTTCCTCAAGGTAGCACCTTAGGGCCTCTTTTCTTCCTTATTTTTATAAATGATCTGCAGAGCTACTTAAAAGTAACGAATGCCTTCCATGTTACTCAATTTGCTGATGACGTGGCAGTTGCATCAACGCAGCTGACAACGTACATGAGTTGTTAAATAATGTAAGCATCTGCACCTCACTTATGGATAGTTATTGCGATAAATTTGGACTAAAACTTAATGGGACAAAAACTCAAATGTTGATGTTTGCCAATAACAGTCTTGATTATAGCTTATTAGTAAAAATAAATAATTTATCTATAGAAAACAGCCACTCTGTAAAATTGTTAGGTATAACTATTGATAGTAATTTAAACTGGTTTCAACATATTGAAGACTTAACAAAAAAAAATTCAGTTAGAAGCTATGTCATCTGGCAACTTCATTCTTACGTAAGTTTTCAAATACTTAAAACCTATTATTTTGCACAGGTGCAGTCATTATTAAATTATGGCATTCTCTGCTGGGGCAACCCCAGTAGAGTTAAAAAAGATAATTAGGATTATGTTCAAAGGTTCTACCCATTCATGTAGACATTTGTTTGTTTTGCTTGGAATACTAACGCTGCCAGCTTTATATATTTTATCATGCTGTTTGTTTGTTAAGTCTAATATTAATCAATTTATCCAGTTTTCCGATCGAGATATACAATATAGCTTAAGACACACGAATGACATTTTACTGCCTAAACACAATCTCTCTGCTGCTAGCAATGGTGTGGCAGTTATGCCTATTAAGATATACAACCATCACCCTAATTATTTGAAGGAAATAGCTGGTTTAAAATTGTTTAAATTAAAATTAAAAAAATGCTATTACAAAAAGCAATTTACAGTCTGCAAGAATTTTTTAGTATTACCCTTTAACACAGGTAACAAATATTGTATTACTGTTTTATGTTATTCCTTTTCGTATGTCGTCCTTTTCTTACTCTTTTCTTTAAAAAAAAGCATTTTACTATTTTATGATTATTACGTTTAGAGGGATTTTATGGTTGACTAGATTATCAATAATATTGTTGTTGGTAGCTCCCCATACGTTTCGACTAGGTTTTCATCTAGTTATTGAAAGATTATACTATATTATTGTGACGTTTTTTATATACATGACGTAATGCATGTCTAGTTAAATGAAGAGCATTATTATTATTATTATTATTACTATAAGTATGAATAATAATAGTCTTACAGTTTAGATATTATCAATTTTATTTCCAAGAAGGTTCACAACGGTTCATTACATAATTCAACACTAAGTTATATTATATCATCCAATGACGCAATTTGAATCTCCCTCTTTTAAACCATATGGGTTAACTCCATTAATACATTCCAGCTTAGAGATGTGATGAGGGGAAATGCAGAATATAAATAAAATTATAATAAATTCACTAAAATTCACTTACCATATGGAAAAGAAATAACTTTTGACATGTGAACAAGATGACACGCCTATTCGAATACACAACTAAAGCATTAGATAAAAGTCAGTTCAGCAAATCACGAAATGTATAATAGATAAAGAACACTAACAGTTATTTTAAACAAGAAAAAAGTTTTAAAAAGCACTAAAAACACTTTAAAAACTCAAATCATTTTACATGGACACAAATGCAAACTAGGTTATTGCCCACCAAGCAGCTGATGCGGCCATGTTGTGGCGTCAGCTGCTACTGCTCTATTGCGTGATTCCCAATGTTTCTACAACGTTCACTATGTCACTCATGACGGCGATCTTAGTCTTCCTTTAGTTACACAAAAAACTAACCAATACAAGAATACGGGTACTGGCCCATAACCTGTTATATGACAACGAAATCAAATAATTAAGCTAGTGTTTCTATTGTGATTTTATTGTAAACTGAACACTGTAACACTGTTATACATATGACCAAGAATATATTCGTTACAACCATCAATACTATAATAGACTACTTTTTTATATCGGTATAGTAAGTAGTACATCTTTCTTACTTACAAAACAGAAATCATGAATATAGCTGCATAGATTACTAACAAAGAGAACGGAGTAGAAGGGTCAATTTCACTTAACACGGAGCAGAGTTTACACAGGCACATGGGAATTCCCAAAAAAGTGGAATCCCCATCGAGGCCGTCTGAAAGCCACTGGTACGCAAAATAAAAATTAATGATTTAAATTCACTTTCATTTGGCTTTTGGCTATGTTATAAATACGTTGAATTTATTTAATTTAAATTACAGCATAAATGTTTTTATTTTATTGCAGTGAGAAGAAAATAAGAAATCTGTTCTGATTTACCACCCATGCACAAACTTGGCTTGCGAATGTACCAATCAGAGACAAAGACATGCGTTCCCTATCTTTACAAACACGCTGCATCTTAATCTGAGATAAACTATACATTTTTGCTTTCGAATAAACTTGTTTTATTTTGAGTCTTTTAATAAACCAACAAAGTTCTTATTTTGCTTAAAAACAGGTTGAAATACAGCTATACTTCAGAGCATAAAACATTTAGACGATTCTGCTTTCTAGAATATGCTTGAATGTGTTTACAAATTGTATACGTTTTCCTCAAAATGTTTATGTCGAATTTGCCACGAGTACTTTATGATCGTCTTTTGTGACATATGTGAATGTATTGGAACACAACCAACAAGTGTGTATACGTCCTAGTCTCGTGAAAATAAAAGTGTTTTAGTGGAAGCAAGACAAAAATTTCTTGGCACAAACCTTTATAAACAACAAATTGTGCATGCCTTCTCAATTCTATATAGTGCTTATAAAATAAAATTGTAAGTACATTATTTACTTTGACCGATAACCTATATAAACAGTATAAACACAAACCGAGCATAAAGTTTTTTGTGCACCAGAACTGATAAAAATTAAAAGGCTGTGTGCTAATTCCCTAAAAATTAGTTAACATAAACTTTGGAAAAGTGTGACAAAAATTAAGTACCGAAACCGTCTTAAATAACATTTCTGACTCGTAACCTTAAATGCAATTGACTATAATATGGGTGAAAACGTTACGAATAATGATCTTTTGAAGCTAATACAGGAATTAGTAAACAAAACAAACGAAATCCAAAAACAAAATACAGAAATAAAAAAAGATTTAACCCAAGAGATTCGCACAATTAAATTTGAAATAACTGAAGAGCTCGAAAAAATTAAGGAAGAAAATATAGAATTAAAAGAAGAGAACCAAAATCTGAAAAATAAATTGTCCGCAATCGAAAAGAAAGTGAAGAAATATAACTTAATATTTTATGGTGTAGAAGAACAAGGCAACGACATTGACGAAATACAATATTTCTTGGACACTATAAATAAACACCTCCAAATTAGGTTTAATTTTTCTGATATTCGAGACATCTATAGATTTGGTAAGAAGGTGGAAGGAAAAAGTCGTCCAATATCAGTAGAATTTGTCAGCTATCCACTAAAAATCGATATTCTGAAAAACGCAAAAAAACTGAAAGGTACCGGAGTATTTATCGCTAATGACTATACAACTGAGGAATACGAGAAACAAAAAATCCTTCGCAAACATTTGATACTTGCTAGAAAAAACAACCAACAAGCAACAATAAAAAACAATACCCTGTACGTAGATGGAGAGGCTTTTACTTATGAAGAACTGAAAGAAAAAAAAGACGATCCAATAGAAGAAGAAGAAGAAGCAGAAGAAAACGAGGGAACAGGAGAAACAGAAGTGACTGAATCAGGAAACATAGCACTAAACAACGAAACAGCAGGAAGTAGCACAAATTTGGCCAATGATAAAGTCTATTCATCTTTCAATAAAAACATAGACAAAAAACGTAAACAACAACCCACTGAAATCGAAACTCCAAGAAAACGAACCACAAGAACCACACACAAAAAGACTGTAAACTTTGCGTAATCCTATATTTGCATCCCTATATTTTTCGTAACCTAATATATGATATAGATGTGTTAAAATCTCGATTGCAACTTGTAATTACCTACTTTATTAACTTAAGACTCTTTTCTTTGTCCCTCTTTTATCTAAATTTTATATAAATACATTTTATCTTAATTTGAATCTTGAAATTTTATGTAAAAATGGACCAGTATATTAGAGATTTTGAAATAAATACAATAGAAACCTACACACTTACAAGCAGCTCTGACTGTAAAGAGATCTATGATATAAATAAACTAAATTACAATTTTAAAATCATACACAATAATATCCGTAGTATTAACAAAAACCTGGATCAGTTCAAAATACTTCTCGAAGAACTACAGACGGATTTTGACTGTATTATTCTTACTGAAACATGGAATATTCAAGACCCCACACTGTACAATATAACTGGATATGATATGATATATAACAACAGTAAGCTGAATCAAAATGATGGGGTAGTAGTTTACATAAAAAGTGAAATAAATTATAGCTATAATATTATCCCCATTAATAATATCAACTCTATTAAAATTAACATCAAACTAAGCAACCAATGTGATATAGATATAACTGCTATGTACAGACCACCATCTACAGATCTTACAGATTATCTAGTACATTTACAAAACTATCTCCAAGCACATCAAAAAGAGACAGGGGATTACCATATTCTTATTGGAGACATGAATATTGATATACTGCAAAACAATGATTGTAGTATCGAGTACATGAATATTCTACATGAATATGGTTATATATCATGCATAAATAATTACACTAGGGTGCAGGGAAATCAAAAATCTTGTATAGACCATATTTTTATTAGATCCAGACACAATGTAAATGAAAAAATACTACCAATAATATTACAAAATGATATCACAGATCACTTTACTACAATGTTACAAATTATATTACACTGTAATAAAGAGAAGGACACTAATGATAGGGAAGGATATATGAGGAATGTAGATTATGGTAAGTTTCAGAAAATTCTAAGTAGAGAGTCTTGGGAATCTGTGTATATACAGCATGATGTTGATACTGCAACAAAAAATTTTGTTAGTATTGTTACAAAAGCACTAAATGATTCAACTAATCTCAAAAAAATTAAAAGGAAAAATACAAAATTAACACCTTGGGTCACAAGCGGGCTAATAAAATCCATACATAAAAAAAACGAAATGTATAAAACAGTACAAAAAAATCCTAATAATGACTATTTAAAATCAGAATACAGAACCTACAAAAATAGACTTACAAATCTAATTAGCAAAACTAAATATGAATATTACAAAAACGAAATAAACAAAAACAAGTCAAGTTCAAAGAGACTTTGGAAAACGGTCCGGGAAATTAGCAAAACAAACGCAAAAAACAACGCCTTTAGTTCAATAAAGAATGAAAATGGTGAACTAATCACAAATTCAAAAGAAATGGCAAATGAGTTTAACGAAACGTTTACCAAAATGGGAGAAAATCTTGCAAATAAAATAAACAAAGATCCCAACTTCAAAATTATAAAAAACTCAGTCCAAAACTCGATGGTACTTTTACCTACAGACACATTTGAACTAAAACAACTAATAAATGAACTAAAAAATAAAAAATCCCCTGGTCTAGACAACATAAAAGCTGAAGTATTAAAATTAGTTTCAGAATATATCCTAAAACCGGTAGAATATATCTTCAATACATCCATGACACTTGGCATATGGCCCTCGGTATTTAAAGAGTCTGTAATAATTCCTGTATATAAGAAAGGAAACAAAGAAATATTGTCAAACTATAGGCCAATATCACTCATAACCCACCTATCGAAATTATTCGAAAAAGTCATAAAAAAAAGATTAACGGCATACATAAATAAGTATAAACCACTCTCGGACAATCAATTCGGATTTAAAAAGAACGTATCCACACAAGATGCATTATTAGCACTAACTAGTAAGATTTACTCCGCTCTGGATGAAAGTAAGCCCTGCTTGTGTATATTTCTAGATTTATCGAAGGCGTTCGATACGGTTAGCCATGAATTATTGATACAAACACTGGAAGACATTGGAGTTAGAGATGTTACATTAAAACTATTCAAAAGTTATATTTCCAATAGATCCCAATGTGTAAGAATAAATAATGAATTGAGTGAGTCAATGATAATAAAGTACGGAGTCCCGCAAGGTACAGTTTTGGGACCTATTCTGTTTTCGATTTACATAGATGGGTTGTTTTCATTAGGGAGCAGGGGAGAAATTGTGGGTTTCGCTGATGATACTGCCATTTTTTATAAGGCAGACTCTTGGACAGACCTTAGGATACTAGTCGAGGATGATCTAAGTCTAATAAAAAATTGGTTTGATAACAGGTTATTAACAATAAATTTTGATAAAACGCACTACCTACCGCTTAGTTGCAATAAATCTAGCCAACCAACATTTCAATGTCTTGAAATAAATACACGAGGAACGTTATGTACTGTATTACCTGAAAAAAGTATAAAATATTTAGGTGTCTTCCTAGACTCCCATCTAAGATGGGACGTCCACATAAACTATATAATAAAGAAATTGCAAACTATCATCTACAAATTTAAGTACCTAAAAAATATACTGGATTTCTATCAATTAAAAATACTGTATTACTCACTTGTGGAAAGTCATTTACGTTATTGTATACTTGGTTGGGGTGGCGTTGTTAAAACTCATTTAACTCCTCTTGAAACCCTACAAAAAAGATTCTTAAAAATAATGCTAGGCAGGAGTTCAATATATTCATCAGATCTATTGTACACAGAGGCAAAATTGTTTGACATTAGGCAATTGTATTATTACAACATAAGTGTTAAATACCAACTTACCCAAAATATAGGAACTCTACCCTCTCATGTATACAATACTAGACAAAAAAATAAACATATTGTACCATTTATGACGAAAACAGTTGGACAAAGGTCTTATACTTATTTAGCCACAACAGTATATAACTCATTACCGAACGAGTTACAAAATATAACCAAAATAAACACTTTTAAAAAATTATTAAAGAAGCATATAATAGAAAGTCCAAGGAATACAATAAATGACATTATTGACATAAAAAATATTTATCAACTAAAAATGTAAAAATACTAAAAACCAAAGAAAAATTTTCTGATACTTGCCGTTGTTTGTGTTGCTCTGTACAGCTGTTGTGTAAGTGTGATTTAGGAAAGCGTGGTACAGTATACAGATATTTAATCTATTTATGTACGTTATGTGTATAAAAAAAAGACACGTACCTGCTTTATACATTATACTTTATACTTCATACTTCATACTTTATACTTTATACATTATTATTACATATTATATAATTCTGTTTAGATTTATTATTTGTTGTGATTTATTAATTTTATTATTATTGTGATTTATTATTGCTGTGATTTACTATGGTGTTTTATGGTTGTGATAAATTGTACTGTACATTAGTTATAACTCGAAACAAGTGTTAAGTCACTTTTTGAGTATTTACATTTATTTACAGTGTAGATTTGTGTGTATATGTAATTATATTAATGCTTCTTGATTTGTAATATTTTGTAAACCTACAATCTTTGATGTAAATAAATCTAATTATTATTATTATTATATGGGGAAAATATTTCAGCTGGAGAATGTCTGGAACGGCGAACTGGTCGAATGGACGCAGAACTCGTTCGAGATGAAGTTGAAGAAGAATTGATCAAGGAGTTAGCTCTATGCGCAGAAATTCGAGACATTTTCGCCCGGACTCTCAAAGATGTCGAGATACAGCTGCTAGAAGATAAAACAGCCAAACAAAGGCTAGAATTTGACTGGAGCGATAAGAATGTTTCCCATGAAATTGATAGTATTAACATGGCCCTAAATACTCGATCGACCACTTTATTATTCAAGCCTGGTGCTGTAATTTTTCCTGAGGAGTAAATTTATATTAAAATTGAAATAGATTGTGGAAAATAATCGAGGTTTTTTTTAGCCAATCGAGTCTAGATTATTGGGAACATTTTACAAGAGAGACTCTATTAGAAGGAGAGGCCACGAGACAACGGTCGGCAACCCTAAGAGGAACGCTGGACGCAATTTTAACTAACGCTGCACGAGATTTACGGACTCAGGCTGATAATGTTGAGTTGGCTTTGTCCAAACGCATCGCTTGTACTGAAGAAGTTACAAGAACATTGGAAAACGAACTTAGGCAGGTATGAAAAACTTCTCTCTGGCCCATGTCCAATTAGTGAAGAAATTTTAATTTTTTGTATCAACCTCTTCACCTTTCATTTTTTTACTTCCATCTTTAGATACCTACTACCCATTATCCAAAATTTTGTTCTCTGTCAAAATTCTGACAAAGTCTGGTACTTAGTGTCAGATGTACTCCAATCGAGGAGGGTTATTTTTTTGATTCTACGTTTTACATATATTTTGCAATTATGTTAAAAACATTTCTTATTTTCAGTTTAACCACTCTTTTCCATTTGGTCATAATTTTCAAAATTGCAGTTTTAAACAAATTCAAATAACTTCGTTGATTTTTTATGAAACCAAAAAAGATAAATTATAAAAGTGGATAAAAATCGACTTTAAAAACACATTTTAAACGAAATCTCATACCTGCTCCTTGCGTCATTGCGATGAGGAGGTGAAGTCAATAAAGACAAAGTACTGCTAGAATATGAGTGTCAATTAGAGCAACGAGGACACCTTCTGCAAAATCACACGAAAATCCATATAATCACAATAGTGACAATACGTTTTCGCAGATAAAGGGTTAACGAAAAGGGATAGGTTGGGATAAGGTCTTTTTACATCAATATCAATGTCTTTCTTAACTATTTAATGAAAAAAAAATAAGTCCTAAGTACCACATTAATAGTCCAAACGGCTGTTTGAAAATCGGTCTTTTCAGAATCTTTCAGACAGGTTTGAAAAAATTCTGTCGTATTTTTTATTGAAAAATCAACACTTTTCTTTCTTGCAATTTTTGTAGCAAGTGTTATATTGTATATATTCATGCCAAGCTGATTTTCCGATTTCGCCAGCGCAATTCACGACACCGACAAAACGCCAATTTCCCTTCTTCCATAGAGACATCATTCAGCCTTGCAATCGATGTACTTATTTAGTTAACGTTTAAAAAAAAAATTGAAGTTTTAGTTAGCATCTCCGACGAAATCCGATTTAAATCGATATTCCCCGATGGCCGAGCGTGTTAAGCGACGACTGCCTGAGAAGAGTTTCTGCTCGAATTCCGTACCGAAGTACTTTTTTTGTTTCTTTTTAAAAACTTTTTGGCAAATATTTTTTATTATAAAAATGCATTTCATTTGTCTACGCGGCTAACGCATAAAAATTATTAAATTTTATAATTTTACCCTTTTTTTCGGAGATAATTACAGGAACGCTTTTAAATTTTTGTTCAACTTTTTGGCTGTAGTGCAGTAAAAAAAGACCAAATAAACGATGAGGTATGCATGGTCTTGTAACAACAGTATTATGATTTTACACCATCTGGGGTATCCCCAAGAGTATATATCTGAGTTTTCAAGTTCCAAAACCTATTGCGTTTTTTATGAAAAATTTTGTTTTTTGAAGCGTTCTTTAGGTACAAACGTGAATATCTCCATTCTAGAGGTCCGATCGGGATAAACTAAAGACCAAAAACCTTCGTCATTAAAATCCCAACAAATTTGCGTTGGTTTTGAGTCATTTGAGTGCGTACATAATGTACAAAATGCAATAAACTGCCTAAAAAGCTTTTTTTTTCATTTTAGTACCCAGGGACGTCAAGGATTTCGATCGGCTTCAAACTTTCAAAAAATATACCTTTCAAAAAATATACCTTTCGTTGAAAACAAAACACCCTGAAATTTTGTTGCCTAAATATTGAAACTTGTGGACACAAATGAATTTGTTATCTGATATTTGAACTGCCCGCCATTTTTTGCCTTTAAGTCCAAAGTGGATCTTTTTTTTTTCAAAATGTAGTTCTGGACGCCAGATTTCCGAAGACATTCAAAAAAAATCTTCTAAAGTCATTTTGATCACTTTCTTGGCATTTATTTATAGACCAAATGACAACAAATTGATTTTCTTGGCCATTTTGGAAACATTTTTGAAAAGAAGGAGAATTGGGAGAATTTTAATTTAAAAAAAAAAGTTTATTTTCGTCCATCTGGACTCGAGATACTTAACTTTTAGCATTTTGGCCAATTGTTAATTAACAAATGCCTATTTTTGGCTAATATTTGAACTGTATGGTTTTGAAACATATTTACTTCATGTGAAACGCCCAAAAAATAATTTTAACTTATAAAAACTAATTTTTAAACATTTGCATTTAATTGTTGTTAATCAATAGCTTTTTTTAAATTTATGTATCAAGATTACCTCTTGGTTTGTTGTACCATACTCAATTGTTTCCGGCTTACTTAAGTTGGTAGTTAACGTATGTATTTAGGGGAATTGATATTCTGCTAACTGGTCTTTATAAAATTATAACCTTATTTTTCTTGACTGTCAAATATTTTTGTTCAGGTTTCTTTGTGTGTGTATTTACTGCTATTTATCTTTTTACAAGATGCTGAAAGTTAAATATCTCGAGTTTAGATGGACGAAAATTCACCTTTTATTGCTGATAAAAAATTTTCAAAAATGTTTTCAGAATGGCCGAGAAAATATATTTGTTGTCATTTGGTTTATAAATAAATGCCAGAAAGGTAGCTAAAATGAGTTTAAAATATATTTTTCAATGTCATCGGAAAGTTGGCGTTCAGAAGTACATTTTGAAAAAAAAGATCCATTTTAGACTCAATGGTCTAACATGACGGGCAATTCAAATTTCAGATAACAAATTCATTTGTGTCCTGAAAGTTCAATATTTGGGCACCAAAATTTCAGGGTCTTTTGTTCTCAACAAAAGGTATATTTTCTTAAAGTTTGAAGCTGATTTAATCTCTTGACGTCCCTGGGCGTTAAAATGAAAAAGAAACGCTTTTTATGCGATTTATTCCATGCGGTTTATTCCATATTATGTACGTACTCAAATGACCCAAAATCAACGCATATTTGTTGAAATTTAATCGTAAAGGTTACTGGTTTTTAGTTTGTCCTGATCGGAACTCAAGAACTATATTCACCTTTCACCTAAAGAAAAAAGCAAAATTGTTCATAAAAAAACGCAATAGGCTTTGGAACTTCAATATTCAGATATAATACTCCTGGTGACACCCCAGAAGGTATGAAATCATAATATTGCTGTTACGAAACTATACACATCAATGTCCTTTTTTTACTCCACTACAGATATCTTTCATTCCAAAATTAGTCCTTGATTATTTAAAGGTACTCCACTAACGTTCAAAAATTGTAAAATTTGAACGTTTGGTCTCTTTTTAACACGAAAATTGATGAAATCCGTATCGCACGCATTAATAAATAATTTATCTTATTTATAAACTGCCGTTTCGATCATTAAATGTGGTATGGCCGTATTTTTTCAATAAATAATTAAAAAACAAATTGAAAATGATGCAAAACGCCTTATCGCAAAACGCATTATGTACCCTAACTCCCTTCCTATTCATCCAATCCAGCTAATTTTTTTTTTATATTCAAGATAAAAAATAGGAGTACATAGGTAAAGCAAGCTAGCAAGAGCCCAGAAATTTAGGATTTGGTGTATACATAAGAAGCTAATGTCTCAAATTTTTGTGTGATATGTGCCATACAATATACTCGAACCAATTACAATAATAAAATACTTATATTACCCAGATTTACAAATAGAAAGGTTGTGATCTAGTGGTCTAGACCAAGATTCCTTATGTGTTTTTTGGTGCTGAAACCTAATTTTCAATTTAAAAAATTTTTACCGCGTAGATTTCGAGTAAATCCCGGTTTTTACTGTCAACAATCGTATTTTTGCAAAAAAAAAAATCAAAATTTACTCGAAATCTATTTCGATAGCTCAGTTGGTAGAGCCTTTGATTTTATACTCAAAGGTAGAGCGGTGGACTGTAGTGAAATTAAACGCAGTAGAAAATGTTTTGAATTGAAAATTCTGTTTCAGCACCCAAGAATACGTAAAGAATCATGGTCTAGGTCGCCAGATCATAACCTTTTTCATTGTAAACCTGTGTTAGGCCAGTGCAGATACCTTTTAAAAAGGCAAAACATCATAAAAATTAATAACAGCATGAAAACTGTTGGAAAAGGAAGGAAATATAGCGGAACCAATGGGAAAAATAAATTAAAGTTGATCCGAGTTACGAGGGTGAAATGGGGTGTACTTTAGGGGTGGAAAATGGTTCTTCACGATTTCCAGCGAAACTAGACCTCCTATCAAAAAAAGTTAAAAGTAAAAGTTGTAGGTAATGAAAAGGTCTATAACTTTCGTATGGACCATTTTTTCACATAACCTAAAATTTTCCGACAAAAATTGAAAAAACCGGTTCTTTCGTTTTTGATTTTTATCTCCCACAAAAAAAAATTTCACGAAATTTGGTGAAAACTTACCTTTTTAGGTCACAAACACGCTGTAATTTTTCTGAATCAAAATGTTTATTTTTACATATTATTGCGATTCTAAACCAAAAAAGAGACATCATTTTAACCAAAAACACCCATGTGCTGGAAACAGCTTATTAAAAAAAACAGTGATCTTTATTTTCGTTGATACGTCTAATTTTAGATGGTGTAAAAAAATAAACATTACTATGGGAAAATTTGCCAGGAAACGCGAAAAACTGAAAAAATTAAATTTGAAAAAGTAATGTTTCAATCATTGTTTAAAATTTTTCATTATTTATTAAAATTCACAGTTGAAATCCTTGAAAAACGTAAGATAGAAAATAAGAAATGGAAAAATAAACAATAGCAAAATCATTAGTAGCCGATAAAAATTTGTCAAGTTTGGCCAATATTTTTTATAAAAAAGGTGCAGACAAAAAAGATATCGCTAAAAATGGATTGCAATTAAGAGTCAATTTATAAATGTAAAAATAAAAATGTGATTTTGAATCAATTAAGATTCCAGAAGCATCAAGTAGCAACAATAAAATCATCTTTTAAATTGGAAAAACTTCCACCAACTCAAGACGCAGCAGAACAACATTGTTACAGCTTCTAATTTGGCTCGGTAATAAACTAAGAGCAACGGATTGGGGCTGGAAGCAACACCAACATGGAATTATGCCTAAATTGACAGATAAAGAATTGATTCCTGAAATATTGTTTAAAATCATTTGTTGCAGCTGTGAAAGTGTGTGTAACAGGTAACAGTCAAAAATGCGTACTTTAGGCTAGGCATATTAGGAAGAAAATGGGGGTTCAAAGGAAAGTTTTGCTATAGTTTTGATATTCTCACCCTCTATATTTCAAGTTTGCAAAAAATTGGTCCGGAATTTTGTTTTTTTGGCCATTTTGTCCAAGTTTTGGCACTTTTTTCAGTTTTTGGCCTATATCTCAGAAAGGAAGTGTTTTTTCAACAAGTCCACTATATACAAAATTAAAGTAGACAAAGATTCCTACATTTTTTATATATAACGTTTTTTTGGAAGACTAACCGTTCCGCCGCTAGAGCGCCAAAAAAGGGCCATATTTCCATTTTTAGTGAAATTCACCGTTTTCGCGGAAATCGCCCTTGCTATGATACTTAACTGTTGATCGTAAATGATTTATAATGAACTCGTGTTTTGTATGGGTTGTCTTGATTGCTGAATTTAAAGTTTTAAATTTCCAAAATTTGCGTGAGACTCCTGGTCAGCGGATCAAGTCGTAAAAATGTTGGAAGGAACACTCGAATGGTTTTTTACAAGCTTCTATTTAACTTGCTATGTATGTATGTACGTATGTTACCCATACAAAACAAGTTCAGCAGAAAAGTGCAATGTGTTATCGGCGGTGGGTTCTTATTACACAAAGTTGTATGGCCCGAGAATCAATCCTTCTCTGCAATATGCAACAGGTATGTTGACTACGTCATTAATATCTATGGGCCACAGATAGTAGTTGTCTTCGATGGATGTCCTGAAGGTGCGAAAGGTGAACCAAAAAGTGCTGCTGCGGAGGTCTATGAATACGATTTCCGCTAACATTCTCTTCCATGAGAACATGATACCGACCATAAAGAAAGAAAAATTCCTGGCCAACACGAACAACAAAAGAAGATTGATTTCCATCATCATAGACAAGTTAGACTCTCAAAGAATGACATGGAGACAGGCCACAGAATATGCCGGCACCGTCATTGTGAACGAAGCCCTGTCTTTGGCTGAACGACCTGAGACTATGGTGGTGGTTGGAGAGGACATCGACCTGTTGGTCATCCTCATGGTTCTTTGCCAACGTATTCTTCCTGAAACCAGGAAAGGGAAACGTTCCTCCAACCACCTACTCTACCGTGCACGTTCTGCAAAACAAAACCATTAAAGAACACATCATGTTTCTTCATGTAATGAGTGGGTGTGAAACGACTTCAGCACTTTACAACCGTGGCAAATCGAAGTTTGTGAAAACGCTCACCAAAAAATCCCCACCTTGACGATGTTCTAAGTATGTTCAAAAACCCTGAGGCAATTCCAGAAAGCATTGCTGCAGCAGCAGGGGAGAGAGTCCTGGTCAACGTCTACGGCTACACAGGAAGGACTGAATCGTCGATAAACTATCTGAGGTGCATTAATTACAAGTAGGCAGCGTTCAAGACCTCATCAAAAATAGCTGCAGTACCACCATCAGCTGCTGCAGCCACACAGCACAGTTTAAGGGTGTATCACCAGGTGCAGCAATGGCTGAGGGTTGAGAAAAATGTCGAAGATTGGAGTTGGAAACGAGCAACAAATTGCCTGGAACCGATCGCCTCTCTACAAGCCCCTGCTCCCCCCGAACTGCTGCGTCTGTATATCAGTATCTTCAACAGTAAACATGTGCAGATTACTACTCCATAAAATAACATCTGTTTGTTCCAGATGAAATTTATGATGGCAGCGATATTCATCATTCGCAACATTTATAATTATAATGGTACGAGTATATATTATACTACTGACTATAATACACTGTAGATAACTACTTTAGTAATAACTGCATTACATTAGTTTGTCCTAGTTTTCAATTACTTTCCCTATATTCATTATTCATGTAAGGTATACTGGCTCCGGGAATATGGCCCTTTTTTGGCGCGTTCTAGCGGCGGAACGGTTAGTCTTACAAAAAGAAGTGATATATGAAAATGAAAATGAAGGAAACTATGTCTACTTTCATTTTGTATGGAGCGGGCTTGTCGAAAAAACGCTTCATTTCTGAGATATAGGCCAAAAACTGAGAAGGTGCCACAATTTGGGCAAAGAGTGTAAAAAACAAAGTTCCGGGCCTGCGAACTTCAAATTCGTATTCAGCGACCCAAAAAACATAGAGGGTGAGAAAATAATAACTACAGCAAAACTTTCCTCTGAGAATCCTAATATGCCTAGCCTTTTATGTTTTTATTTTTTTCGATAGAACACCTAGTTTCGCTGGAAATCATGAGAAACCATTTTCCACCCCTAAAGTTCAACCCATTTCACCCTCGTAACTCGGATCGACTTTAATTTATTTCTCCCGTTGGTTGCGCTATATTTCTTTCCATTTCCAACAATTCTCATGGTGTTATTAATTTTTTTTTCCAAAAATGATTTGCACTGGTTTACATAATAACAGTGTTTTGTAAAATTGTTTACAATTATGACAATGATTTCCTTGGGCTGCCCTGTACATTTTTCTATATATTTAGATTCTTCGAAGGTTAGCTGATGTAGAAGACTTGGTGAGAGATTTAAGAGCAGCCATAAGAAGAATGGACGCCCCAATGAAGAAAGCACAAACCAGACTTGATAATCGTTTGCTAAGGCCCAGAGTTGAAAATTGTCGAGATGCTCCTCATTTTGGGTACGTACAAAAAAATGAGGCAAATATTTGAGCAGCAGATTAATACGAATTTGTTCACTAAAAGTGAATCTCTAAGTTTACCTGACTTCCTTTTATATTTTTTCTATTTGCGCTTCTGATGTTAGTAAAGTCAAAGACATTATACTCAACTATGCACATTAATTAGTGCAGCCAATGAACCGGAAGGGCATGCTAATTTTTACTATAGCTACGATACCTACTTCCCTTCCCGTTTTCGAGGGTAGAAAACACGAAAAAAATAATAAAAAGTTGCTACCCCCGCAACCGGGCAAAAACCATCCTTTTTGACCGTCTTCTCGTGGTAATGTACGGTAACGCGTGTTTAGGGAAAATAATTTGGAATCTCTTTAATGACAAGGTAAGGGCTTTAACAACCTTTGGAACTTGAAGCAACCTTCCCAAGAGATGGTATTTTTTTATCAATCGAGATATCGGATGGGAGGCGAATACAGTAAAAATTGATTGATTTTTCATCCCCATGGGGGGTGAACCTAGCCTCCCAGGAAGTGAAAAAATTGATATTATTTTTCAATCGGGATATAGGACCGGGGCGAGTGGAATCATAACACAGCCACCCCCATATCTGTCAAAGAATCACAGTAACAACGCTTGCCAGGTTTCAATCATAGCCACTTAAAATTAAAATACCCATAAGCACACTGCAATTCTTCACTACTAATATTAGCATCAGGATAATTTATGCACATAATAATTTTTTTACCTTGGATTGGATACTCAATAACAGTGCAGTCCCAAAATAATTCAACAAGTTGTAATAGAATAATGTGGAGTACCAAACTGAGTTTGAATATTCTAAAGTGGGTTGTTGAAAAAATTGAATTTTAGTTTTCTCTAGCGAATTTACTGTTCGAAAAAGATTTTTTCGCCGATTATCAACAAAGTACTAACTTTCCTGACTAATGTCAGTCAACAAAGTGTCACTTTCCTGCCTAGTAAATATTTGACACTTACACTGTGGCGGTTTATCATATGGCGGTCGTCCACGAGGTTGCAATTGCGTATTATAAAGCCTGAAATTATTTCCTTGGAATTCGTTTCTTCTGGATTACTTCCATCTGCATTTTGGTTTAGTGGTTGGGAGTTCCTGACTGATAGTGAATGTACGATTCTCACATAATCCAGTTTCTCCCTTTCTACCACCTCTAGCTTCGCCTTATTTATGAAACTCATTGCCGTGCAAGCCATGGTTACAGGATCCATCTCTGGGCACATATCGTTGATAAGTTGAAGCGTGTATTAGTTTATATCTGCAATTTCATCATCGTCATGAGGACCAACAGCTTCAAAATTTGGAATGGTACTCATCTTTTGTAATTCGCTTGAAATAAAATCACTAAACACTGGTTATACTGGTGGTTCCTTCACAACTGAATATTACTTTATAGTGTAAATTCTACTTATTTATATATAGGTAATGAGGATTAACTGAAGGGTTGAGAGTGACCAACAGGGGTCGTTCATAATTCTATAAGCCCCGAGGTTACCCGGAATTTAGGATTACCATATTTCCAGGTATAACTGGCGTTACCTATTTTGATCCCAAAGTCCAGGTATCCTTACAAACATATTTTATTATTCAGATTAAGGACTCAAAAATGGCCGTAATAAATATGACAAATTTGTAATAATTTCAATGGTTGGTAGTATCCAATAATCATCGTGATTGATTCAACGTACTGTCTAGTTTCATATTTTGGAGCCGCGCGATCCATGTCACATGACTTGACTAGATGGAAGGGTTATTGCGGCAGCGTAATGTTAAAAATAGGTAATCCGTATGCTACTTAATGCTACAATCAAACGGAAAACGGTTTTGGAATTAATAAGGCTTTCTAAACACAAATATGTTTGATTGACATTTGAAAAATGTTACCGATAGATTCTACGACGTAATTAGGATAGGGGGCGCGTGGCCACTGTATTCGCTTGATAAATTATACTGTATTATAGTTTTACGTAGTAGAGTTATGTACGCGTAAATTTCACTATTTCAATATAAATTAGTGTTTAAGGTGGCCATTCCCTAGAAAGAGACATGCAATAGGGAAATATTTATTATTTTTGGCCATAACTTTTCTTTCTTAGTACGTATATTTAAAAAAACTATAAGACTATCTAAGTAGAACCATAATAATACTATTACTATGAATTTTCACTCAATAATTTCAGTGGTTTGCAAAATAGTTTAATTTAAAACTACGAACTAGGAAAATTAGCATAATTTTTAAATTTAAATCCAATTATTTTGCAAACCACTGAAATTATTGAGTGAAAATTCATAGTAGGTATTATTCTTGTTAAGGTTCTACTTAGGTAGGCTTATAGTTTATTTAAATATACGTACTAAGAAAAAAAAGTTGTGGCCAAAAATAATAAATATTTCCCTATCGGATGTCTCTTTCTAGGGAATGGCCGCCTTAAATTATTAATAACTGTAAGTATTGTTAATAAGCAACTGGTTTATCTTTATGAATTATTATTATTTTATGTTTTATAGGTCTATGAGGTTACAATTACTTTGTTTTTTTAACTCGTGTATATGTGCTTAGGTGCATACATGGAAACGACGTTTTCAATTTCGGAGTTAACATTCGAATAGAAGTTGTGACAATAATAAGATAATATTAAAACATATTAATTATTAAATATTTTTATTTTAATTAGTAGTGAAATAATGGATTCTGCAGTGCATTTACATATTCCTAAAAAAGGTAAGAGAGAGGCAGGAAAGTGCTCACTTTCCTGCCTAGGCAGGGAAAGTGATTGGTCATCAGTACAAGTAAATATTTGACACTTACACTGTGGCGGTTTATCATATGGCGGTCGTCCACGAGGTTGCAATTTCGTATTATAAAGCCTGAAATTATTTCCCTGGAATTATGTTTCTTCTGGAGTACTTTCATCTGCATTTTGGTTTAGTGGTTGGGAGTTCCTGACTGATAGTGAATGTCCGATTCTCACATAATCCAGTTTCTCCCTTTCTACCGCCTCTAGCTTCGCCTTGTTTATGAAACTCCAGGATCCATCCCTGGGCACATATCGTTAATTGAGTTAAAGCGTGTATAGGTTTATATCTACAATTTCATCTTCGTCATGAGGGCCAACAGCTACAATATCTTTAATGGTACTCATCTTTTGTAATACGCTTGAAATAAAATCACTAAATCACTAAACACTGGTTTTACTGGTGATTCCTTCACAACTGATTATGACTTTATAGTGCAAAATCTATTTATTTATTTATATATAGGTAATGAATATTAACTGAAGGGTTGAGAGTGACCAATACCAATATAGGGGTCGTTCATAATTCTATACGACCCGAGGTTACCCGGAATTTAGGATTACCATACTTCCAGGTATAACTGGCATTACCTATTTTGATCCCAGAGTCCAGGTATCTTTACAAACATATTTTATTATTTAGATTAAGGATTCAAAAATGGCGGCAATAAATAAGAGAAATTTGTAATGATTTCAAGGATTGGTAGTATCAAATATTCATCGTGAATGATTCAACGTACGTTGGGAATGTCTAGTTTCATATTTTGGAGCCGCCCGTTCCACGTTTGTCTGTGAATGAAGTTAATGTCTTATGGCGTAACTAGATGGAAGGATACTGAAATACGTTTGATGGTACATAATTGTAGTAGTTGAATGTTCGCTACGTTTTTATGGTGTATTCATAGGTTGGACATGTTTAATTCTCACATTCTTTAACTTCCTATTTTTCTCTAATTCTACTTTTTATTTGTTTAAACTGAGTGTTCTGCAAATTATTCGTGTAAGACAATGAATTTATTCGATGCCGCGATTTGTGTTATTTCTAATGCACATGTCAACTTTAGTAAAAGAGATTTTTGTGTGCACATGGAATTATTTTGTTTATTTATTTATAGTATAAAATAAAACTGAAGAACTGTAACTTGCATTAGTTCATATAAGAAGAAAAATTAACTTAACCATATATAAAAAGTTTATCGCATGATCAATATTGGTTTTTGTCACTGTGAGTATCTTCTCATTCAAAATATATGAGTCAAAATGTGTAAAGCCAATATAGAATAAGAAGTAGAAAATGTTTAATATATAAATATTTTCCTCACAGTGAAATTCTTTTATTTTAAAGTTATGCACGAGGTAAAATGTGTGAAACAAAGTTCAAACGTTCAATAAGACCGAGAAGATATATACTTAATACACAAATTTATTAAATTCAAAGAAACTACAAGCCAATACATACATGCAAGTAAATAGGTCCAAATACAAGCTATTGCTGAAATAAGACCTAAACTTAATCGTATATTGAAGTTATCCTGAAATTATTTCCTTCGAATACTGTTTCTTCTGGAGTACTTCCATCTGCATTTTGGTCTAATGGTTGGGAGATCCTGACTGATTGTGAATGTCCGATTCTCACATAATTCAGTGTCTCCCTTTCTGCCACCTCTAACCTCGCCTTGTTTATGAGCCTCATTGCTGTGCAAGCTATGGTTACAGGATCCATCCCTGGACACATATCGTTTATGAGTTGAAGCGTGTATTGGTTTATATCTACAATTTTATCTTCGTCGCGAGGGCCAATAGCTTCAATATTTGGAATGGTACCCATCTTTTTTGTAATACGTTTGAAATAAAATCACTAAACACTGGTTATACTGGTAGTTCCTTTACAACTGAATGTTACTTTATGGTGCAAAATCTCTTTATTTATAAATATAGGAAACGATGATTAACTGAAAGATTGAGTGACCAAAAGGGGACGTTCATAATTCGATAAGTCCCGTGGGTACTGAGAATTTAGGATTATTATGTTTCCCGGTAGGAATAATTAGTGGTGTCTATGTTGATCCCAAAATCCAGGTATACTTACAAACCTATTTTATGATTGGAATTAAGGATTCAATGATAGCTATAATAAATAACACATATAAGTAATAATTTGAAGTTTTTGTAATATCCTATAATCGTCGTGAATAATTTAACGTACGTTGGAAATGTCTAGTCTCGTATTTTGGAACCGATCCTTCCACGTTTTTCTGTGAATGAAGTTATTGCTGTATGTTGTGATTAGACGGAAGGGCAATTTCATGCGGCATGTGTTTATGCTGGACCTGCTGATCTTTGCAGACTCTTAAAAAATGTTCCTGGCCTGTCCTGGAAATGCCCCGAATGCACTGCCGACTGTTTAACAATCAACGAATTTAAGCTAAATGATATTGTGGACCATAAAATTGCGTTAGCTGTATCTAGTCTAACTTCAGAATTCAACTCATTTAAAGATGAATTCTTAAAAATTGCAATTAAAACTTGCTCTGTTAACTCCATCAGCACCTCATCGACGAAGATCACCGAACCAGTTAAGTATTCAAATCTCTTAAAAAATAAAACTACGCCAGCTATTATTATCAAGTCAAAGAATCTTGAACAGGAAACCTCTCAGACTAAAGTCGATATTCTACTAAATGTTAATGCTGTGCACAAAAACCTACAGATCTCGAAAATCAAGGAGATAAAAAGTGGAGGATTATTGATCGGATGTAAAAACAAAGAAGAAAATGCAAAATTTAAAAAAAGTGTGAAAGAAACTCTTGCAAATGACTATGGGGTTAAGGAGTTACATGGCGTCAACCCTAGAATTCGCATTGTTGGCGTTACTGAAAAATTCAGTGAGGAAGAACTTACGAATTACATTATCAAAATGAACAGTGACCTTATCAACCATAATTGTAATCTCATCAAGTTATTTCCAACTAAGAATGTAAATGTGTTTCAGGCTGTGCTCCAGGTGGATAAAATTTCTTACGAAAAGGTAATGAAAGCTGTTAATCTATTTATCAGCTATGACAATTGTAGAGTAATTGATACAGTTGATATATACAGATCGTTTAACTGCAATGAGTTTCATCACTCGTCCAAATTCAGTAAAAATAAGGCCTCCTGTCCTCGGTGCGGAGAAAGTCATTCGGTCAAACAGTGTAAATCCAAAGTATTAAAATGTACAAATTGTTTCTCTCTTAACAACGCCGAAAAACTGGATATATCTACAAGCCATGTGACTTGGAACATCAACAATTGTACTTCGTATATTCAAGCTAGGGATAAGTTGAGATCTGACTTAATATGTGTTAAATATCAATAATCTACATCTCCAAGCATTCCAGCCATCACTACCTTAACTGCTACTCATAATCTTATCACTAATTCTACTCACTGTCGTTCTCGTTATAACATGGACATTTATTATCAAAACGTTAGAAATATCAAAAACAAAACTTTTGAATTTTTCAACTCGGTAGCCGCCTGTACACTCCGTATCATTGCATTAACCGAAACAAGGCTTGATTCCTCAGTGTTTGACAATGAGTTATTCGACCACACTTACAATATTTTTCGGCAGGATAGAAATTTTACTGCTGTCAATAAGTCCAGAGGTGGAGGAGTTTTACTCGCGATTGATTCCAACTTACATGCAGTAAAGTTAAATTTACGTTTTGGTGATTTCCTTTCTATTCAGAACATTGATATAGTAGCTGCCAAACTTACAATTAATCGACAATATTTTATATTTTTGTACTGTATATTCCTCCTGAGTCAAATATTAATATTTATGAAACTCTATTTGAAACAATTTCTTCCTTGGATTATATCCAAGACAGTAAAACGCTTATATTAGGTGACTTTAATTTGCGTTTGTACTCTCTTCATGGCTCGAATAGTGTTAAATGTCCTAATGTATCAACACTTATCAATTTTCTAAACCTTCAAAACTTGCGTCAATACAACTCGGTTTTAAATATAACAATAGACTTTTAGACCTGGTCATATGTAAGGCACATTGCGTTGTGGAAAAATCAATTGAATTGTTGGTTTCAGAAGATATACATCATCCTGCTCTTATTGTTAACTTCGAAACTCAGTTTGTGAATCCGAATGTCTAATTTCCAATGAAATCAACTAATTCTTTCAACTTTAGAAAGGCAAATTTTCCTCTTCTGTATGAACAATTACTGCACAATAACTGGTCGTTCCTAAATGAATATGATGATGTTAAAATCTGTGTTGACTTGTTTTATAGGAAATTAACTGAAGTTTTTAATGAGAACATACCCAAGTTCAAAACTCCAAAAATTAAAACACAGTTTCCCCCTTGGTATAACGGTGAAATTTAAAAAAATATAAAACTGAAGCATAAAAATTGATATTATTTAAACGCCATGGTAATAATGAATCGCTAACTAAATTTCGTAGACTTAGAACACAAATCAATTCGGATATTAAAATTGCATGTCAAGTTTATACAAATCGAATTGAAAATAATATCACATCTGAACCCAATAAATTCTGGGCTTACATCAATGGAAAAGAAGGGAAAACTAGCATACCTAAAGACATGACTTATAACAATGAACCTCTGAAGAAACCTAATGATATTGTCAATGCATTTGCTAACTTTTTCGAGCAATCTTACTTCCTTAACATCTCGAATGCCCCTGTAACCAGTCTAATAATCTATCGTTTGACTGTTTGGACATTAAACGCTTTTCCGAGGCTGTATGGCGTTAAAAAGAATGAAACCTAAACTTACTGCGGGCCCAAATGGAATTCCAGCATTTCTACTGAAAGACTGTGCCAGCATTTTTGCATATCCTCACTGCATAATTTTTAATATATGTCTTAGGAAATGCTATTTTTCTGATATTTGGAAATACTCCAAAGTGTGGCCCTATGTATAAAAAAGGCGAAAGAAATGATGTTACCAATTATAGACCGATAACAATCATATGCAACTTTTGTAAAGCTTTCGAAATTCTACTGCATGATAACATTTATGCACATGTTCAACTGAAAATATCTACGCAACAACACGGTTTTATGAAAGGTCGCCCCACCGTAACCAACTTAATATGCGCTACTCAGTACATTGCTGAATCAATTGATTCTCAAATACAAGTAGACTCAGTCTATACTGACTTTCCTAAGATGTTTGACAGACTGAACCATAGGAAACTTCTCTGTAAACTTGACAAATTCGGATTATCTGGCGGTTTACTTCAATTTCTTGAGAGTTACTTGACATAGTTCAATTCGTGTCTTATAGTGGATATAAATCTGTTGAATACCGAGCCACCCCAGGGATCAATATTTGGGCCCATTTTCTTTACCATTTTTATTAACGACATCAGTGATCACATAGACGTATATTTCTTAATATATGCCGATGACGTCAAGATGTTGCATAGGATTAATGATTTTAATGACTGCGAAAAACTTCAAAACAACTTAACTAAGCTATCAGCTTGGTGCGATGAAAATGAACTTCACCTAAATGTTGGCAAGTGCAATGTTATGAGTTATACAACCAAGGAGTCCCCAATTATAATGTTAATGGCGACATGCTGAACAGACCATCTACGTTCAAGAATCTAGGTGTAACTTTTGATAAAAAATTAACCTTCACTAACATATTGATGCTGTAATGCATACTGAATGTTAGGCTTCATTTTGCGTAACAGCCATGATTTTAATGATGCGAAAACCTTAAAGATGCTTTATTTTGTTTTCTCTCGATCTAAACTGGAGTATGCTTCACTTGTCTGGCAATCTGGGTGTATAATACTCATAATGATAAATTGTAAAATATTCGGCGCCGCTTCCTAAAATTTTTAAACTGGAAAACTGAAGGTGCATATCCACCAATTGGAGCTTTTCAAAATCAATGACTTGAAAAATTTGATATTACCAGTCTTTCCGAAAGGCGTGAGTCCTTTGCTTTGCGTTTTCTAGATAAAATTATGCACAATAAAGTAGATTGTAGTGAAATATTAAGCCAACTGAACTTTTATGTCCCAATGGTTAATTCTCGTCATTCTCATAGCTTTTATTTATCCACTCCTAGATCTAACGTATTAAAGTTTTCTCCTCTGTTTAATATTTGTACTAGTTGTGAAACTCATTGCAGCGAATTGGACATATTTGCCTAGCAGTCAGAAATATCATCTACTGTCGTGCAGTCTAATCGCCTTCATAATTTCTATTTGTGTTTTTTAATTAGGTTAGGTTAGGTTAAGTTAGTTTAGATTTCCATCCTATAAATGGTTTTGTACTCTTGTATGATTAAATAAATAAATAAATAAATAAATAAATAAATAAATAAATAAATAAATAAATAAATAAATAAATAAATAATGAAATACGTTTCATGGTACGTAATTGTAGTAGTTGCATATTCGCCACGTTTTTATGGTATATTCATTGGTTGGATATGTTCAATCCTCACATTCTTTAACTTCCTACGTTTCTCTAATTCTACTTTTATTTTTTTAAACTGAGTGTTGTGCAAATTATTGGTATAGGAAAATACATTTATTGGATGCCGCGTTTTGTGTTATTTCTAATGCACATGTCAATTTTAGTAGCAGAGATTATTGTGTGCTAGCACATACTAGCACAACTATTTTGTATATTTATTTATTTATCGTATAAAATAAAACTGAAGAACTGTAACTTGCATTAGCTCGTATGAGAATAAAAATTTAACTTAATCATATATAAATTGTTTATTGCATGATCAATATTGGATTTTGTCGCAGTGTCGAGTCAAAATGTGTAAAACCAATTTAAAATAAGTCGTAGAAAATATTTGATAAATAAGTATTTTCGTCACAGTGAAATTCTTTTATTTTAAAATTATACAGGAGTTAAAATGTGAGAAACAAAGTTCAAACGTTCAAATAAGACGTACAAGATATATAATATAAAGTAAACTTCATATTTCTAAGTCAGATAAAAAATTTCAAAGCTTTGCCGCCTATTACCACTAGGATAGAGCGGGGCATGGATTAAAATAAGAAATTAAGGGAAACTCGCCAGTATCAGTTATAATTTCTAATTACGCCACTCACTCCTAAAATACTTTCCGATCTAACGGTCACTACTATTTACTTAATTTTTTACACATATACATAATGCTGTAAAAGGGCAAGCAGAACGGCACAGGTATTAAGCAGAGACGGACCACAGTCTTCCGCGATATTTCGAACGAGTTGTGTTATATTTAGAATATGTTATACAATATGAATATGAGTAGGTTATGTGCTTCATAAAATAATACAGTGTGTGGTTCAGTGTTTACATTTTATTTTGATTGTGAGTGCCTAGAATGTATAATACTTTAACATATAAGTGAAATTGCTCTTTGTTTAAATGTATTTTATGTAAATATTCCGGCGGATGGTGAAATATTCGAGTGTTTTCTGTTTTTTAGTGTTCAGACCTTGGGAAGATCCTCAACCTAGTACCAGCAGAGAATTTAACGAAGATATGAGAAATGGTAATGGCTCGCAAATTACAGAGAAAAGTTCTAGACAATATTTATGCGAACATACTAAAAAAGTAGTTTTAAACGTGTATAAAAATATAAAAGAAAGTGAAGGTGAAAAAGGAGCCATAGAAAAAACGGCCTACTTAACAGACATTTCAGAACGGTCTATCTATAGAATAATTAAGGATGCGGTACCTAATCGAAAAGTTAGATCGGATAAAGAAGCAGCACGAGCATTAGATTCGTCTATGGTGAAATTGTGAAATTTATAGCAAGTATATGGAAAATGAGGTACCAATGGTGGAATCAATACATATGGAACTGAAAACAAATGGTGCAGTATCAGTTAGTCAAGCAACACTTCGGCGCTGGATAACAAAGATAGGATTTAGGTTCAAGATTATTAATAAAAGGGCAGTAATTATGGAAAGCTTCAGAATTGTGCAGTGGCGTAATGAATATTTGGAAAATCCTTGCTGGGCAACAATAATAATTCGATAGGTATATTAAATTATTATTGGCGAAACTGAGCGACAAATGAATATTTGGTATAATTTTAATTTAGACTAATAAAATTCATCAATGCTCCACCAATATATAAAATATTATTCCTATCTTAACACAAGCAAAACAGAATAATTTTTTTAAATTTATCATTATCACTATAACAACCCACATAACATCTCATGGATATGTACATCCATAGCATATGCATTAGGTGTTGGAATTTGAATATGTATTGTTAAATATACATATGATATGAAATGTATATTCAGCTACTGATATGCATCAGCGTCATATACAGTGTATATTGCTGGAGGTATATACATAATGATTTATACATAACATGTCCATTAAGGTATAATTAAATTATACGCGTACACGAATTTTATCTTATTATCTGATGCGCATGCGCTACTAATTTATGGCATACTACGTCAGCGCACTAATTGTAGTTCGCAATAGCCGGCGCCAGCAGCCATTAAGCGATTAAGCCCTGTAGTGTTGTGTGCATAGTGTTTATGTGTGATGAAAGTTAACTCTTTCTCATTCTCTGGATTTTATATTTGCTTATTTCTATATTATGCTGTTACATTTGCATGAAACTCCCATGATGTAAGAGTATATTTATTATAATGCAATTCTTTAGATTCGTAAATACATACTCTTTTAGGGTTAGAAAATTTACAAGTTTCATATTTAACTGATTGTGGCAGGTATGTGTTTAGTAAAGATAGCGGAAAGTGACAGAGGTCTAAAAATTTGCTGTTGTGTCATATTGGGTATGTATTTTATAAATATAGTGAATAAAAATTACATACGTTCATATTATATAACTTATTACCCATGGTTGAGAATGTTTTAAACATATATGTAGGACATGAGTAACTATAGTAGGTATTATACATATGTTTACAATTTGTTAAACTACCGGAAGGTAAAGAAGTATACGTCAATATTGAAAATTTTGAATATTGTGTAATATTAGGTTATTTTGTAAAGTTTGTGTATGTTTAAAATAGTTATATAAAATATATTTCTTATTAAGCTATCTGTGTTTTATTACCTCTTATATGGATACTATTGGATACCTCTGAAGTAGTTCCCACGAACATCAAAACACTCGAACACTTTCATTCGATGCGTGCTGCTCCAATCGTGTTGGTATCATCGGGATCATTAAAACTTTTCGTTTTAATCATCTACCGATGATACCAACGCGACTGGGGCAACACGCGTCGGGTGCAGTATTCAATAAGCGTTTTGATGTCCGTGGAAACTACTTCAGAGATATGTAATGTATATTCATAAAATACACGATTGTGTATATGATGTGTGTTTCATATCCAGTGAATGTACATTGCATATGTTTATGTACATTCAATGGATATAAAATAGATATGGAAGTCGGCGACAAACGTATCTGCTGGGAATGTTAATTCCACATCCATTAGATGTACATTAGACATACTATCTCCATCTTGTGGATATACATATCCATAGATTGAAGATACAGTGTATGTACATTGCATATCATTTTGTTATGTGGGAAATAACTATTTATTTATCAAGCATACATTAAATTAATTAGATTGTAACTCACGCCACAATAATTTTAAGTACGGTCCTGAGCAGCAATAAATTACGTCGGCTTTGACACTTTTATGGCCGAGTTTTATGGCTTTTTTGAGTGTCTCGCATCGTGTTTACTCCTTTGTCGGGATTTTTTTATTTGACTTAGAAATATGAAGTTCACTTTACAAATTTATTAAATGCAAGGAAACTACAAACCAATACATACATGCAAGTAAATATGTCTAAATACAAGCTATTCCGGAAAGCAAACCTCAGCTTAATCTAATATTGAACTTATCCTTGATATTTTACATTAACTAAATAGATATATTAAATTGTGTGTAATTTTTAATGGCATAATTTTGGCCTCTTAAAATGTATATTGCCATGTGAGATATTGTCATAATGTTTTCTTTTAAATCCGTTTGTCACTGTGTATCCGTTTGTGGGTTGCAATTCAACATGCGCATTGTAGCTGTTTGTGGTATGCCTTTCTGCATTTATTGTATATTCGCTTCTCTGCTGCTGCTGAGCATATACACTGCGGTGGTTTATGTTCTGGCGGTTACAATCATGGAGGCGGTTTTGTAAAATCTGGAAATTGAAATTATTTCCTTGGAATTCTGTTTCTTCTGGAGTACTTCCATGTGCATTTTGGTCTAGTGATTGGGAGTTCCTGACTGACTATGAATGTCCGATTCTCACATAATCCAGTTTCTCCCTTTCTACCACCTCTAACTTCGCCTTGATTATGAGCCTCATTGCTGAGCAAGCCATGGTTACAGGATCCATCCCTAGGCACATATCGTGTATGAGTTGAAGCGTGTATTGGTTTATATCTACAATTTCATCTTCATCATAAGGGCCAAAAACTTCAATATTTTTAATGGTACTCATCTTTTGTAATTCACTTGAAATAAAATCACTAAACACTGGTTATAATGGTGGTTCCTTCACAACTGAATGTTACTTTATAGTGCAATATCTATTTATTTATATATAGGGAATGAGGATTAATTGAAGAGTTGAGAGTGACCAATAGGGGTTGTTATAATTCTATAAGCCCCGAGGGTACCCGGAATTTAGGATTACCATATTTCCAGGTATAGCTGGCGGTACCTATTTTGATCCCAAAGTCCACGTATCCTTACAAACATATTTTATTATTCAAATTAAGGATTCAAAAATGGCCGTAATAAATAAGAGAAATTTCTAATAATTTCTAGGGTTGGTAGTATCCAATAATCATCGTGAATGATTCAACGTACGTTGGAAATGTCTAGTTTCATATTTTTGAACCGCCCCTTCCACGTTTGTCTGTGAATGAAGTTAATGTCATATGGCGCGACTAGATGGAAGGATACTGAAATGCATTTCATGGTACGTAATTGCAGTAGTTGCATGTTAGCTACGTTTGTATGGTATATTCATTGGTTGGACATGGTCAATCCTCACATTCTTTAACTTCCTATGTTTCTCTAACTCTACTTTTTATTTTTAAATTAAATTATTCGTTTAGGAAAATGAATTTATTGAATGCCGCGTTTTGTGTTATTTATAATGCACATGTCAATTCTAGTAGCAGAGATTATTGTACGCTAGCACATGGATCTATTTCGTTTAGCTAATGTCAAATAAGACGTAGAAAATGTTTAATAAATAAATATTTTCCCCGCAGTGAAATTCTTTTATTTTAAAATTATACACGAGTTAAAATGTGTGAAACAAAGTTCAAACGTTCAAATAAGTCGTAGAAGATACATCATAAACAAATTTATTAAATGCAAAGAAACTACAAACCAATACATACATGCGAGTAAATACGTCCAAACACAAGCTATTGCGGAAATAAAACCTCAGCTTAATCATATACCTACTGTAGTTATCCTTGATATTTTACATTAACTAAATAGATAAGTATATTACAAAATTTTATTTTTAGTAGCATAATTTTGGCCTTTTAAAAAGTATATTGCTTTGTGAAATATTGTCATAACGTTTTCTTTTAAATCCGTCTGTAGTGTATCCGTTTCTGGGTTGCAGTTCAACATGCGCATTGTAGCTGTTTTTGGTATGCTTTTCTCCATCTGTTGTATATCCGTGTAGCGTACTCATTTTAAGATAGAAGCTACATGTACATTTCATATAGAGCTCCCCAAAAAGAAATGAAAAGCGGTAACCAAGAAAGAAAATAAGAAATACTTCAAGAATAATATTCTGACAAAAATTAATAAGATTTAATTTTACTGTTTGTTTTAACTTGAAACAATATTATATTATTGTATTATACATTTGCAATATATGATAATTCAAGATATTTAATTTTATTTTATTAAACTTGTGGTTAACATAACCACAATTGGTGACCCCCCCGACGTGATACAATTGGCGTGGTTTCGTCTAGACCATTGACCAGTTGGAGCATTTTGGTGCCCGGCGCAGAGGAAGTCTCGTCTGAAATTTATAGCTGAATTTATGGTTTTGGATCCCTCCGAATTGGCAGTCTGAGAGTTGTTTTTATTAGCATTGATGCTAAGTGTTATTTGCGAGGCCAAGTGAGTACGTTGCATATATTACTCACCATTACTTAAAGATTTGCTAAGCAATCAATATTTTTTATTTTTTTTTCCTACGTCTGTCAATTTGTGATATTAATAATGGTTGATCCACCTCAGACAACTGTCGAGTTAATCGGATCCCTGCCTGTTAATCAACAATGTGTAACGTCTGTCAAATTACCCCCTTTTTGGATGTCAAATCCATTGATATGGTTCATGCAAGTTGAGGCACAATTTAATGTTTCGAGAATAACCTCTGATCGTAAAAAATACGACCTAATTGTTGCCCATTTACCCTTGGAGATAATCAATAATATTTACGATGTTATCATTAATCCTCCAGAACGAGATTTGTATGGTAATTTGAAAACTATTGTAATTTCACGCCTTTCCTCCAGTGAAGAGAAAAGGCTTGAAGATTTATTAACCGGTTCAGAAATTGGAACCAGGAAGCCTTCAGATTTTTATCGTTCTATGTTAGGTGTTGTTGGCGGTTCGCACATGGTGAGTCAGGATTTGCTAATGAATTTGTGGAAACGACGTTTACCGAAAACAGTTTATATTGCCTTGACTGCTTCGGGAAAGTCAGATTTGCAAGTAGTTCTCGACATAGCTGATAAAGTTTGGGAATCTTGTCAGACTCCAGTTCAATCTAATTTTTCTGCTTTGCCTGTTTCAATCCCTGACACGTTTCCGCCCACAACATTATCAGACCTTTTAACTACTTTTAATAACTTTTCTACAAGTTTCCAATTGACTTTAAATCAAGTTTTACAAAGACAACAATCACTTGAATCACAATTGTCTACTTTACAATCTTCGAATGATACGATTCGTCCTTCCACGTCTCTAAATGAGACACGTTGTACTAATTGTCATAACCGACGTCGTTCACATTCACGATTTTCTAATAATCGAAATAATTTTGATCCTTCATGCAACACAATTTGCTATTATCATCAAGTATATATAAAGACCGAGCATATATGTGCGGCGGTCCTTGGTGTACTTTTTATAACGTTCCATTATTTGATAATAAATCAAATAAATCGAATAATTCAAAAAAACTAGACAGTTCTATTGTCATGTCTGCTGACACTAGAGAGCTTGACAGCAGACGTCGCCTTTTTATTTTTGATGTATCAAATAATTTTCGCTTTTTGATTGATACCGGAGCAGATTTGTCGGTTATACCGAGAAATGCTTTTACAGATTTAAAGGTAAACAAGGATTTAGTTCTTACCACGGCTAACGGTGGAATTGTTTACACCTACGGTAAGAAACTTTTGAAAGTTAATTTGGGATTACGTCGTGTGTTTACTTTCATATTTAATATAGCTGACATACAGATCCCGATTATTGGTGCAGATTTTTTGGCACATTTTGGTTTAATTGTGGACTTGAAGAACAATATTTTGATCGATAACAAGACAAGTTTGTCAGTGAATTGTTACGCCGAAACTAGTTCTATCATTTCCACGAGGTTATTTTCTTTTGAAGACCAATATACGGCATTATTGCATGATTTTCCGCAATTGGTGGGAACACCAGATTATTTTTTACCTGTAAAACATACTGTTCAACATTTTATTGTGACTGAGGGTCATTTACCTTTTAACCGTCCACGTAGATTGGATGCAGTGAAATTTGATGTTGCTAAGGAGGAATTCGCCCATATGGTAGAATTAGGGATTTGTAGAGCATCTTCTTCATCTGTCGCTACTCCACTACATATGGTTGCAAAAAAGGAACCCAATGACTGGCGTCCGTGTGGTGACTACCGACAGTTAAACGCTGTAACAGTTCCTGATAGGTACCCCTTACCACACATACAAGATTTTAATGCTCATTTATTTGGTTGTAAAGTATTTTCGAAAATAGATTTGATTCGTGCTTATCATCAGATACCTGTCGCCGAATGTGACATTTATAAGACAGCAATCACAACCCCTTTCAGCTTATTCGAATTTATGCGAATGCCCTTTGGTTTGAGAAATGCTGGTCAGACATTCCAAAGATTTATGAATGAAATTTTTTCTAACTTGAAATTTGTTTTCGTGTATCTTGATGATATTCTTGTAGCGAGCTCGGATCATACACAACATTTGGAGCATTTACGCTTAATCTTTGAACGCCTTAATGACTATGGAATCAATATCAAACCAACTAAATGTGTTTTTGGCACTAGTGGTTTGACCTTTTTGGGACACTATATTAGTCCAGAAGGTATTGTGCCATCTAAAGAGAGAGTTGAAGTTATTATTAATTTTCCTCAACCATCTACTATTAAACAACTTCAACGTTTCATCGGTATGATTAATTTTTGTCATAGATTTGTCCCTAATTTTTCAGAAATTTTGAATCCTTTACATTTGTTGAATGCTAGAATGTTGCGTGATAAAAGTAAAGTTATTAATTTCTGGCCATTGGATTGTTCTGCTAGTTTTGAGAAAGCTAAGCAAGCTTTAATAAATGCACAGTTTTAGCTCACCCTAGTTGTTTGGAAGGAGTGACACTTTCATTAACTGTGGATTGTTCTAGTGTATCAATGGGTTCGGTGTTAGAACAGACATTTCATAATTCTACTTCTCCGTTAGGTTTCTTTTCTCGAAAACTGACAGATGCGCAAAAACGATATTCTGTTTTTGACAGAGAGTTACTGTCACTTTTCACTTCAATTAAACATTTTAGACATATATTGGAAGGCCGCGTTTTTACTTGTTATACCGATCATAAACCGTTGGTTTACGCTTTATCGTCAAAAGCAGACCGTTCACCTCGGCAGATCAGACATTTGGAATTTATTTTACAATTTACAAACGATTTACGACACATTCCAGGTCATGCTAATATTGTCGCAGATACTATGTCACGGATTGATGACGTTAACGTTTTGGAACGAAATACTTCAGACATCATAGACTCGTTAAACTCTTCCAGTTTTAATTTAGCAATATTAAAAACTACCCAAGATGATGATGATCAACTTATTTCTTTATTAAACAATCAAAAGGTGAATAATAAAAACAGTAAAATAAGCTATTTGTTAAAACAAATTACCTTTTCGGATTCGCATTTTTTAATTTGGTGCGATGTTTCACGTAATGGATGTCGTCCTTACGTACCAAAATGTTTACGTCGAGTAGTTTTCAATATTTTTCATAATTTAACTCATGCTGGCATTAAAGCTACTAAAAAATTGATAACCACTAAGTATTTCTGGCCCAGGATGAATTCTGATTGTAATTTATGGACGAAAACCTGTATCAACTGTCAAACTTCAAAAGTCAACCGTCATACTAAGACACCTATAGGTGATTTTGAGATACCCAAAGGCCGTTTTGAACACATTCATATCGATATTGTAGGACCTTTACCTCCTTCGCATGGTAATTCTTATATATTGACAGTTGTTGAAAGATACACCCGCTGGCCAGAAGCATATCCGCTCGTAGACATTACAGCAGAAACAATCGCTAGGACTCTTTTTGAAAACTACGTATGTCGTTTCGGTGTTCCACTAGACATAACAACGGACCAAGGAGTGCAATTTGAGTCAACTCTATTTTCGGAATTTTCAAAGTTTTTAGGTTTTCACCGGATTCGCACAACTAGTTACCACCCTCAGAGTAATGGTATGGTTGAACGATTCCATCGAACCCTAAAAACCACATTATTAGCGAGAGCAAATACATCACATTGGTACGAAGAACTCCCTATCATTTTGTTGGGTTTGAGAGCTATGCCTAAAACTGATTTGCGTTACTCATCAGCAGAACTAGTTTACGGTCAAACGTTACGCCTCCCCGGAGAATATTTCATTAAATCAAATTTTGACCCACAAGTTTCTAATTTTATTGTTAAATTACGTGAATATTTTGATAATTTACAATTTACTGCCTCAAAACGTCAATTTTGTCAAAAATCTTTTATCAGCTCTGATATTAACAATTGTACATACGTTTTCCTTCGAGAAGCTCGATTGAAATCTAAGTTTTCACCTTTATTTGATGGGCCTTTTGAGGTGGTTTCTCGAACTGATAAGATTATGACTATCCTTAAACGAGGCAAAGCTGTCACTGTCAGTCTTGACAGAGTTAAACCCGCTTATTTGTTGACTGATGAGGTGGATCAAACTTTTACTTCTTTACCTAAACGTGTTCATTTTGTTATTGATTGCTTGCGGTAATTTTTCTTTTGGCAGAGGGGTATATGTGGCGTACTCATTTTAAGATAGAAGCTACATGTACATTTCATATAGAGCTCCCCAAAAAGAAATGAAAAGCGGTAACCAAGAAAGAAAATAAGAAATACTTCAAGAATAATATTCTGACAAAAATTAATAAGATTTAATTTTACTGTTTGTTTTAACTTGAAACAATATTATATTATTGTATTATACATTTGCAATATATGATAATTCAAGATATTTAATTTTATTTTATTAAACTTGTGGTTAACATAACCACAATCCGCATCTCTGCTGCGGCTGGGCATATACACTGTGGCGGTTTATGATTTGGCGTTCGTCCACGTGGTTATAATCTCGTAATGTAAATCCTGGAGGCGGTTTTGTAACATCGGGAGGAGGAACACTGAAATTATTTCCTTGGAATTCTGTTTCTTCTGGAGGTTGCAACTTCGTTGATTGATTAGGATGAGAGGCGCCGAAATGTTGATGATCGGGAGTACTTCTGTCTGCATTTTGGTCTAGTGGTCGGGAGTTCCTGACTGGTAGTGAATGCCCGGTTCTCCCAAATTTTAGATTCTCTCTTTTTACCACCTCTAACTTCGCCTTGTTAATGAGCCTCATTGCCGTGCAAGCCATGATTACAGGATCCATTCCTGGGCACATATCGTTTATGAGTTGAAGCGTGTATTGGTTTATATCTACAATTTCATCTTCGTCATGAGGGCCAACAGCTTCAATATTTTTAATGGTACTCATCTTTTGTAATACGCTTGAAATAAAATCACTAAACACTGGTTATACTGGGGGTTCTTTTACAACTGAATGTTACCTTATAGTGCAAAATCTATTTGTTTATATATATAGCGAATGAGGATTAACTGAAAAATTGAGAGTGACCAATAGCGGGTGTTCATGTTTCGATAAGTCCCGTGGGTACCTGGAATTTAGGATTACTATATTTCCAGGTAAAACTATTGGTGTCTATGTTGATCCCAAAATCCAGGTATCCTTACAAACATATTTTATAATTCCGATTAAGTATTAAATGGTAACTATAAAAAATAATACAAATTTGTAATAATTTTAAGGGTTTGTAATATCCTATAATCGTTGTTAATAGTTTAGCTTACGTTGGAAATGTCTAGTATCGTATATTGGAACCGTTTCTTCCACGTTTGTCTGTGAATCAAGTTAATGCTGTTGTATGATGTGAATAGATGGGAGGATACTGAAATGCGTTTCATGGTACGGAATCGCATTTTAGCTAAGGTTTTGTAGTATGGTATAGTATAATAGGTACCGGCAGTTATACCGGGAAATACCAGCTATACCTGGAAATATGGTAATCCCAAATTCCGGATACCCTCGGGGCTTATAGAATTATGAACGACCCCTATTGGTCACTCTCAACCCTTCAGTTAATCCTCATTACCTATATGTAAATAAATAGATTTTGCACTATAAAGTAATATTCAGTTGTGAAGGAACCACCAGTATAACCAGTGTTTAGTGATTTTATTTCAAGCGTATTACAAAAGATTAGTACCATTGAAGCTATTGGCCCTCATGACGAAGATGAAATTGTAGATATAAACCAATACACGCTTCAACTTATAAACGGTATGTGCCCAGGGATGAATCCTGTAACTATGGCTTGCACAGCAATGAGGCTCATAAACAAGGCGAAGTTAGAGGTGGTAGAAAGGGAGAAACTGAATTATGTGAGAATCGGACATTCACTATCAGTCAGGAACTCCCAACTACTAGACCAGAATGCAGATGGAAGTACTCCAGAAGAAACAGTATTCCAAGGAAATAATTTCAGTGTACCTCCTCCCGACTTTACAAAACCGCCACCAGGCTTTATAATACTAGAATGTAAGCTCGTGGACGACCGCGACCGTCAGATCATAAACCGCCACAGTGCATATGCTCAGCCGCAGCAGATATGTGGATACACAACAAATGGTTCAAATGGAGAAAGGAATATCATAAGAAGCTACAATGCGCATGTTGAACCGCAACCCATAAACATATACACTACAAACGGATTTAAAAGAAAACGTTATGACAATATCTCACAGGGCAATATACATTTTAAGAGGCCAAAATTATGCCATTAAGAATTAAACTTTGTAATATATTATATATTTAGTTCATGTAAAATATCAAGGATAACTTCAGTAGGTATATGAATATTCCCGTTTTATTTCCGCAAAAGCTTGTATTTGGACCTATTGATATGCAGGAATGTATTGGTTTGTAGTTTTTTGCCTTTAATATATTTGTTTATTATATACTTTCTATTTTTTTTCCTTCTTCAATTCTTTGGGACTTCTTGCCACATGTGTGTTTTCTTCTTAAGCGGTGCTCGGGGAATCTATAAAATATCACAATTAACCATTATATTACTAGTAAATAACCTCTACGCCCGTGACTTTTACGTCAAAGGATCAGTTAGAGGTAACTTTTTTTTAAATAAACAACACAAATAAGTATAAAAACTTGAAATTAAATATTTCGCCGACGTTTCGGAAATCTAATCTGTTTCCTTTTTTAATGCTTTTTTTGAAAAATCTGTTTCGCTGTGTATGATAAATACACAGCTCTAAGAATGTTTGTTATATTCAATATCCATAAATACTTACTATTTACATAGAACTGTTGATATAGTTAACATTTTTTTAGTTTTTATACAATGTTAAGTTTGTGAAGTTCTTCTTTTAACATTGGCAACCAAGTTGTACAAACATCTACGGAACAATTCGACACGCATCTATCCTCATTCAATAATATTATTGCGGATTCTTAAATTTATTTTTATTTTTTGCTATCAGCCTCGTTTGTAAAATTTTTTTTCCGAGTACCAGTTTATTCTATGGACTCGGAAAATTTTTTTATAAAAAATTTTGAGGTCTTGGCTTGTAGTACCCACACAGCACAAGACTGTCCGAGGAACGTACTATGGCAAAGACCATTTAGGATTTGGGCTTGCCTATGGACGTCTCAATATCCCAATATGTATGCATTTCGGCACTCTTTTGGTCATTCCAATGTCACTACTTGGTACCAGAAAAAGGCAATACGACGGACGTCCTGAAGGATGTCTGAAGGATATTTCGGGACGTCGTAAGTACTACGAATGGGCATCCACAGGGACATTAGAGGACGTACAAAGTACACACTGACACGTCCAGGAATATCCTAATATTATATTTTCTTATATTTCAATATATTTAACCATCGCCAAAGAAACCACATTTTTACAAAAAAAATAAACTAAAAATATTTTATATGTATGGACCGAAGTGCTGCATGCCTACTTATAATTATATATAAGTAGATAGCGCATAAATCCACATATACTTTTTTTGGTTCCTTGTAAAATTTTAGTTTCTCTGACGATAGTTAATACACTGAAACAATAGAAAATATTATATTTCTCATTTCAACTGACCGAAAAACCCAAGGAATTACTCATCTATAGTTATTTGATATAAACGGTCAAGAAAATAAAGTCAGATGTACGACCGACTTTAAAAACAAACTCACATTTGTAATGTCAAACTACTTCGAAAAAATATAGAATAATAAGTATGTTGCACATAACTCCATAAATAGTTTGTTTTTTGTAAAAATTTATTTCTATTGAAGGTTATAGTATACATGAAAATGTTAGAAAATATCGTAACTGGCCGAACTATATAAAAAAAATTACACATGAAGGTATTTGAATTATCAATCAAGAAATTAAAAACACCTAGGGGTTATAAGAAGCTAAATATATTAAATATTTAAAGACAAAACCATTTGTAACATCAAAAAGCAAACTTCTTAGAAGAACATAAAATAACATTTTTCAAACTAAATTATATAAAAACATTTTTTTTTATCAAGTAATGTGTTCCTACTTCTCTACTATCTTCATTGCCTTTTTGCCCTGCTCGGATTCTTTTAAACACTTCTCTGCTTCGTAGCACAAGACTACATTATGTTAGCCATATATAATTTGCGTATTGCATGATCGATGTTAGTTTTTAGTCAAAATGAAAATCTTTTAATGCAAAATATATACAAGAAATAAAACTTGTAAAGCAAATCTCAAATAAGACGTACAAAATATTTAATAAATAAATATTTTTGTCGGAGAGGAGTTAAAATGTGTGAATCAAACCTCAAATGAGACGTAGAAATGATATAATAAACAGATTTATTAAAAGCGAAGAAACTGGAAACCATTACAAACATGTATATAAATAGGTTCAAATGCGAGCTATGCAAAGTGTTTTATTCCGAAAATAAAACATCAACTTAATCATATATTGAAGTTATTCTTGATTATTTTGCATTAACTATAAATACATATATTACATTTTCATTTTTAACGGCACAAGTTTGACCTCTTAAAATGTATAGTGCCACGTGAAATTTTGTCACAATGTTTTCTTTTAAAACCGTTTGTAGTGTATCCGTTTCTGGGTCGGACTTCAACATGCGTATTGTAGGTGTTTATGGTGTGCCGTTCTCCATTTGTAGTATATACACAATAATACACATCTCTGCTTTGGCTGAGCATATACGCTGTAGCTGTTTATCAGTGTTGCCGTTTTGCCATGAATGGAGAGGTCTGCCAGTAAACTTGCCAGGAATGACCTAATGCCAGGAATAACTTGTTAGGGATGTTGATTTGGAACAAATTTCCAATTTTTTTTGTATTGTTTTAATTAACACATTAATCGTAAACTGCTTGCACGCAAGGGATCATGCCCCCGCTCTTCGAAGCTGTAACCGAGGTAAAAAATTGTATTGCTAGGAATCCCCCGCTCTTCGAAATTGTAACAACAATTGAGGTAAATATTGTATTATGGGGAATTTCACCCCCCGCTTTTCAGAATTATATCGAAAAGTTGAGAGTACGTGAGTGCATATGTTCTTTTCCCCGGACCCCGATTTTTTCCCGAGGGCCCTGGGAATACAATATTGCCAAATTTTGACAGGACATGCCAGGAATGCAATCAAGTTTCGACAGTAATTTTGTTTTGACCTTGTGGCAACACTGCTGTTTATCATCTGACAGCTGTCCGCGTGGTTACAATCCTGTATTAGAAAACATGGAGGTGGTTTTGTAAAATAAAGAGGAGTTCCTGAATGGTAGTGAATGTCCGGTTCTCACATATTTTAGTTTCTCCCTTTTTCCCACCTCTAACTTCGCCTTGTTTATGGGCCTCATTGCTGTGCAAGCCATAGTTAGAGGATCCATTTAACATTTCGTTTATGAGTTGAAGCATGTATTGGTATATGTCTATAATTTCACCTTCGTCATGGGGGCTAACAGCCTCAATATTTGGAATGGAACATGGAACTAATCTTTTGTGATACGCTTGAAATAAGATCACTAAACACTGGCTATACTGGTGGTTTCTTTACAACTGAGTGTTACTTTATAGTGCAAAACCCCTTTATTTATATATAGTGAATGAGGATTAACTGAAGGGTTGGGAGTGGCCAATGGGGGTCGTTCATAATTCAATGCCACAAAGCCCCGTGGGTACTCGGAATTTAAAATTACCATATTTTCAGGTATAACTAGCGGTACCTATGTTGATCCCAATGTACAGATATTCTTTCAATCCCATTTTATTATTCAGATTAAGAATTCAAAAATAGCCATAATAACTAAGACAGATTTGTAATAACATGAAGGGTTGATATAGAATCCTATAATCGTCGTTAATGATTTATTTATTTATTTAGCATACACTGCTCAACAGGTAGTATAACCCATTTACAGAGCAGGACAAATACATAAAATCAAAATATTAAGTAAGTATATACAATATCCATTAAAAAAATATAAAGTACTCCTAAAAATAACATAATATTATAACTAAAGAAAAACAAATATCAAAGACAAGAAATATAAAAATACACATTATAAGATAAGCATAATAATAAAACTATTTAAAACAGAAACCAAAAAAAAATAAAGAATCAATGGCTATAAAAATATTTTATGGAATTAACAGTGCAGCTGAAAATATCAAATTTGTCACAATGTTTATTGTAATTATGACACATTGAGGATAGAGGAGAAAATTTAAGTCTATTAGAGCGCGGAGTGGGAAGATACAAAGTTTGCATTATCCGAGTATTTAATGGGACATAAAATTGTAATTTATTTTAAAATTCTGAGCAGTCGATCTTGTTATGTATTAGATTATGTAAAAATATTTGAGAATAGCAAACCCGCCTGTTCTCAAGAGTGTCCATAGAAAATTTTGATTTAAATTTTTTGGATTTAACGCACGTTGGGAATGTCCAGTTTCATATTTTGGAACCATTCCTTCCACGTTTATCTGTGAAGTTAATGCTGTAAGGTGTGATTAGATGGAAGCATACTGAAGTGCGTTTCATGGTACGGAATAATAGTAGGAGCTGCATTTTCGTTACGGTTTTGTAGTTCATTCTTGGACACGTTCAATTATCACATTCTTTAATTTCCTTTATTTCTCTAACAAACACATTTGATTAAATCAACTAGGTATAATAATTATGTGCATGTGTGGCAAAGATCATGTTTGTACTTTATAGTTATATAGTTGTAGGACGTCTTCTAATTACTATGAACGAATAAAATTATTTTGATTATATTTTTAGACTCGTCGAAGAGGTTAAATCCATTGCTGAGAATATTGCAGCCCTAAGTGCTCAACTGAAACAAGCTGAAATGTCTCAGGCAAATTTAATGAAGGCTAGAAGTGAATTGGAAAGAGAGATAATGTTAAAAAGAAATACACTAGAAATTGACGGCGATAGGACAAGAAGAATTCGTTCGTATTATCCTTCCGCCACTGCCTTATCAGGCCATTGAAATTTATTTCCAAAATGAGTGCAGATTATAACAAAATTATATTTATACAACGAAAGAATTTCACAGCATACTGGAAAATGATAACTCTGCAGTGTGTAATAAAATTATATAAACAATGTAACATTTTCTTTTATTTCATTTCTTATAGTAAGAGAGCCCAAGACTATTTTTTAGAATACATTTCATTTTACTAGAACCCCTAATTTTAATATTAGACTATCTGCGCGAAAAGGGTCGTGAGGTATATGATAAGTGACATATGCTAAGTGGTTAAGGTTTCTGGATGGTGCACAAGTGTCGATCGTGGAGAATCAGCCAAACGGCAGACCGAGCGGGAAGTAAAATCAGGACCAGAATGCTCTCTTGAAACAAGTGAAGTGATAAATGATATTTTTCGACAGTAGAAAATATAGGGAATTTTAAAGGACACCATTCTTCCCTCGACCAGTTTTTCCAAAAACCGGAGAGAAGAAAGCAATGATAGACTTCTTTAAAGTGATATTAGGCATAAATACTAACCGAATTTAAATAGTGTCATTTCCGGTCATAACCCCAACATCAAAATCATATACGATTTTAGCGCATAAGAACCCCCGATCGGTTCGTCGAAACTAATTGGAATTATTTCTATATCTAACACTAAATGAATAAGAGGCAACAGAAATATGGCGTCAACCTCCAAAATGGAGGTCATATCTGACACTGAAACTAAACAAGAAAATATTGACCCAAGCAGAAACAAAAAATCAATGAAAAAGAGTCAGAAGTTTGCTTCTCACAAACACCTACACGGTCTATCCTATATTCTATTACATTCGCCATATGGCTCTCGCTGCTTGTTGTGTCCTAAAGCCGGCCCTGATATTATTGGAAAAATGACAGCTGGCGGATGCGGGAAAAAAATGTCAGAAATACTTGGTTAGATCAGTTTTTCAAGTATGTGTTTTTTGTATATGATATTTAATAAATTCCTCAGAAAAAACCTACGTTAGACAATTTATTTGTGTTATTACTACATACACAACATTGGCGCAGTCCAGGAACCAGTTCAGTGAGGGGGAAAATATTAAATAGAGAAAATAAACCAGTCCAGAAATATGACGGCGCTGGGTCATATGGAAATGTTCAACCCTAAGGAACCAGGAAATTGGGAAATTTATAACCAGAGGTTTGATTTTTTCTTGGAAGCAAACGACATAACAGATGAAAAGAAAAAGAAAGCCGTTTTACTCAGCCTTGTAGGACCGGCTACATATGAACTTGTAAGATCCCTGTTTGCCCCAGAGACGATAGACACGAAAACCTACAAGGACATAACCAAAATACTAGCAAATCATTTTGCACCAAAGACTTCAGAGATAGTATCCCGTTTTAAGTTTTATAGAAGAAATCAGCTTCCCGATGAAAGCATATCAACATACATTGCTGAGCTTAGACACTTAGCGGAAACATGCAACTTTAGAGCTGTGTTAGAAGACATGCTGAGAGATCGATTGGTTTGTGGAGTTCGGGAAGAGGCACTACAACGTCGACTACTAGCAGAATCAGATTTAACTTTTGATAAAGCCCAGAAGCAGGCAATCGGTTACGAAACTGCTGTGAAACATACCAGTGTACTTAGAGAGTCAACAAGTAACCAGTCTATTGCGGCGCAAGTGCATAAAGTGAATAATGGCAGTCAATCCTGTACTAAAAGGTATGATGCAAAGAACAAGAAAAAATGTTTTCGTTGCGAAGGCCCGCATACACCAGACAGTTGTAAATTTAAATCAGTGACATGCAACTTTTGTCAGAAGATAGGGCACATAGAAAGAGCCTGTATAACGAAAAAACACTCTGCCAGGAAGAAGCAAGCTAAATCTAACACGTGCTTACAAACCGAAGGTACACCCGATCAAGGGAACAACACATGGGAAATCAAGGAAGCCCATATTTTAAATATAAATGAGACCAAAGACAGTGAACATGTAATACGACTACAGTTAAATAATCGTCAGTGTCAAATGGAAGTAGATTCAGGGGCGGCCTATTCAGTGATGGGTTCGCAGACATTTGAAAATTTATGGCCAGATGGGAATAACAGACCTATTTTAGAACCAATAGCTGTCGCATTGAGAGATTACCAGAAAAACAGAATCGAGACGAAAGGAATGGTCCATGTAAGGGTACAGTTCAAGAATAATTGCGTTGAGTTACCGCTAGTGATTACAGAACAAGGTGGCAGTAATTTACTAGGCCGTAATTGGTTTGAACCACTTGGTATAAGTTTACAAGGAATCAATCTAGTCTCGTCAGACTCAGACATCGATAAAATTGTTGAAAATTTCAAAGACGTTTTTACTGAAGAGTTGGGGACATATAAAGGACCGCCAGTTTCCTTTGAATTAGACCCTACAGTGAAACCTATAATAGGTAAAGCCAGACGGTTACCATTTGCCATGAAAACATTGGTAGAAGCGGAGATTGACAAATTAGTCAAGGAAGGTGTGCTGGAACCAGTGGCGCACCCTAAATGGGCCACGCCAATTGTCGCAGTTGTGAAACCAGGTCAAACGTCTGTCCGAATTTGTGGTGATTTTCGTGGAACACTAAATCGAGCATTGAAAACTGATTGCTATCCAGTACCATCCGTGGCAGACATTCTAGCCACTTTAGCCGGAGGAAAAGTGTTCGCAAAGTTGGATTTGAGGCAAGCGTACTTACAGCTACCAGTAGATGATGCCGCTGCTGAAGCACAGACTATCATTACGCATAAGGGTGCTTTCAAGGTTAAAAGATTACAGTTTGGGGTCAGCGTCGCACCTCAGATTTTTCAACGGACCATGGACACCAGATTATCAGGAATAGAAGGCGTACTACCCTATTACGATGACATTCTCATCATTGGAGCAAATAAGGCAGAACTTGCTATGCGACTAGGGGAAGTATTGAAGCGTTTTAGAGAAGATGGGCTAAAGTTACGCAAAGAGAAATGTATTTGGTACACTGATAAGCTAGATTTTTTGGGGTATAGACTCACAGGTAAGGGAATTCAACCCACAGAAGAAAAAGTAAAAGCCATACACAAGGCACCAGCTCCAAAAAATAAAACAGAGCTTCAGGCATTTTTGGGCTTACTCAACCTCTACCATATTTTTCTCAGGGACAAAGCTACTATAGCTGAACCACTGCATCAATTACTACACAATGATGTTCCCTGGCAGTGGACTAATCGAGAAGAAAAAGCATTCACAGGCGTGAAGAAGCTATTAACCTCAGATGTATTATTAGCTCACTATGATAGAGACTTGCCATTGATTTTGACTTGTGATGCTAGCCAATATGGAATTGGTTGTGTACTGGATCAATTGGATAAAGAAGGCAGGGAAGGTCCGATAGCTTTGCATAGTCGAACAATGACCAGTAGCGAAATAAACTTTTCTCAACTCGACAAGGAAGCACTAGCTATCATAGTCGGACTAAAAAAGTGGCATAATTACATTTATGGAAGGAAAGTGGAAATCAGAACTGACCATCTTCCATTACTAGGTATTTGGGGAAAGAACAAAGCAACACCTCAAATAATGTCACCCAGAATGACTCGTTGGACATTAACAATATCAGCTTATCAATATGATCTGATATATAAACCGGGTAAGACTATTACCAATGCAGATGCATTAAGTCGCCTACCAATACCAGTAGGAGAAGAAGAGCTACCACCGGTAGGAGAAGTATTAATGTTAGAAAATGTACCAGAACAAGTGCTCACGGCTAAAGATATTGCCAATGAGACTAACAAAGATCCAATATTAGCGAAGGTGCTGAGATGAACATGGGTCGGTTGGCCAAAAAACAACCCCGCAGAGTTTAAACCATATTGGACCAGACGCACTCAACTTTCAGCATACAAGAATTATTTATTATGGGGTAACCGAGTAATTATACCACCTAGGGAGAGAGATCAAGTCCTGAAGATACTACATGCAGTACATCCGGGAGTGGTAAAGATGAAAGCACTAGCCAGATCGTACGCGTGGTGGCCAAATTTGGATCAGCAAATAGAGAATTTGGTTGCGAGTTGTACAACATGTCAAATGAATCGCCATGCACCACCATCGAACCCAACACATCCATGGGAATGGGCTAGAGCGCCATGGACAAGATTACATATCGATCATGCTGGACCATTTCAAGGTCAATATTTTTTTATTGTGGTCGACGCATTTTCTAAATGGTTAGAAGTGAGGAGAGTACCATCCACCTCTTCGGAAGCTACAATTAAGGTGCTTAGAGAACTATTTGCAACGCATGGCCTTCCATAAGTAATAGTGTCAGACAATGCAACATCATTCACTTCTACAGAAATGCTAACTTTCCTACAAAGGAATAATATTAGGCATGCACGCATTGCTCCATACCATCCATCTTCGAACGGACAAGCAGAGAGAATGGTGCAGACAACTAAAGAGAACCTTAAGAAGTTAGACAAGGGTGATTGGGAGGTTAAGTTAGCAAGATTGCTGCTAGCACAACATGTAACACCGCACATGACAACAGGATCGTCTCCAGCCGAACTCTTAATGAAGAGAAAGCTCCGAACAGCTTTAGATTTTCTACAACCGGACTTAATTAGAGATATGACAGAGAAGCAAGATAAGGTGCCAGATTTTAGAAAGTCGATAAGTTTCTCGGAAGAAGATCCGGTGTTCGCAAGAAATTATTCAACAGGACCAGTATGGATACCTGGACAGGTAGAAGAGAAAACAGGTCCATTATCATACACAGTGAGGACATCCCAGGGCGAAACAGTGAGGAGACACTCGGATCAATTACGTAACCGAGTAGAAACAGGTATATCCAAGCATGTAGAGGTGAGAACCGAACCAAGTGAGAATGAGGAGACACCTTTGACTAGTGAGATGACTCCTATGGTGGATACCACACCCACTAGCCCGAAGATGGATGCCGTGACACCAAGACCAGAAAGAGTCAGGAAAAAACCTCATTACCTACGGGATTATGAGATTTAGGGAAAGGGGTGTTGTGTCCTAAAGCCGGCCCTGATATTATTGGAAAAATGACAGCTGGCGGACGCGGGAAAAAAATGTCAGAAATACTTGGTTAGACCAGTTTTTCAAGTATGTGTTTTTTGTATTTGATATTTAATAAATTCCTCAGAAAAAACCTACGTTAGACAATTTATTTGTGTTATTACTACATACACAACACTGCTGACAACAAGCATGTGCCATATCTAACCCAGCGTATGCAGCAGGTCCGGCGGTATATAAAACATTCAAGGTTTGGTTCCGGCACACGGTTTGACCGTCCGTTGGGCGTGTTCGGCGGACGACCGAACTGTGTATTGGAACGAACCCCCAGACTGGATGCCCGGAATCCGCAGCAACGCTCACCTTACGCTGGCAAATCAATCAACTCAACATAACACTCGCCGAGTGCACGCGTAATGAGATTTAATTTTTTTTCTCAACACGTTGCACCACGCAAGGAAAATTTAACAGATACCGTCGTCAGCCAAACTACCGTAGTGCAAAAACTAAAGAATCACCTGATTGACCTGAATATGACAGATGACAAAAAAGAAGAAGACATAACTAGAGCTTTCGAACTAAAAATAAAAAAGAGAACACTTACAGATGAATTAATTGCCAAATTCACACACCCTATGACTACACAAAAAATTCTCACAAAAGAAGTTATTCCAGAAGTACCTACCAAAAACTGATTTGAATCAGTTAAGAATGCCATAGCCGAAAGGGACATGGACGCCCGTGGAACGAGTCGAAGCTACAGAAGCAAATGAGAAAAAATCTATAAAACCACCACCACCCGGTCATGGTATATTCAAAGACCACAAGTTCCTGAACAACTTTTTATCCAGCAAACACAAAAATAAATACCATTGGAAACACTTCCCCCATAGAAATCTCTTACAAGTAAGGACGTTTGAGAACTGGGTGGAGGCATACAGGAACTACGAGTCTGGAAAATTCGCATATATTATACACCCAAGGAACAGACGCCTTTGTTTATATTATATCACGACATTAACATTTTAAACATTAGAGAAGAGCTCACCAGTAAACATAAAATCTCTATTGCAGAAGTTTCGAGTAAATTCTAGTCGTAATTGTACTGAGAACCCAAGTAGGTACTCAGTAACAGGTACTCGCGAGTCCTTTTCGAAATTTTCAGGTACTTTACATTATTAGCTACTTGAGTACTTTTGGCAGCTACGACTGACGAGTAACGAGTACGTGTACCGACGTGCAATACAGGCAAGTCTGAGCTTGTCTTTTTTCATACAAGTGTGCAGGACAGTCAGTATCAGTCAGGAGGTATGAGAAGTGAGAATCTGACGTGTGAAACTATATCATGGATTGGTAAGTTGGTGCTTATTTAAGCTTTGTTAACTGTCGTAGTTCTTCAGATTTGTAATAATAAATGGGAATTATCAAAATAAGAACTGACAAAAGAATGAAAACACTGTGGTTATTCATGTATCACGCTGTATCTAGGGAGCTGGTGGCAGAAATTTTTATATGATCCTATTGTGTGACTGAAGTCGAAAAGTGTAAAGACGTCACAATAAAAATCCGAAAGAACCGTTTCAGTCATTATGGCCGTTTCTGATTTACATTTCTAACAAATGTATAGTATGCGTTATTGCTAATAGGCCAACTGTTAAGGGACGGGTAAGACGCAAGACGAGGTAAAAGGCAGAGCCGGATTACCGGTATCGTTAAATTAAAAATATCTACACGCGCATTAAAACACATGTTTGAACTACTGCTGCCAGCTGCCACGGTCCTGACTATTGTTTGCACGCTTTGGCACGCGACACGAACAGCCCATGACCTTTTGTCTCGCTTTATAAAGTAAGAATTGAAAGACGGTCGATGTCGGCGCTTTTTACCTCGTCTTGCGTCTCTTGCGCCGGACCTCTTACCGGTTACGCATACTATAACTGTTTTTGTTGATGTCGATCTACTTTTATTTACTGGTAATGGTGTAAGTGTTATTCTAATTTTTAGTCTATTATATCTATTTATTTTTATTTTATTTTCTATTTATTTAATCGTATTTATATTATCCTCCTGGTGGAGTTTAGCTAATGCTATTCCACCACTCAACCAGGACACGTATGCATAGACGTCAACACTACAATCATTCCCTGCGATATTACCATCTACTGCAGCTGAGATTCGAACTCAGGATAGATAACAGCGACTAGACATGTTGTGCCACCCAACAGCGGTCTAGCTCACTGCTACCATCTCGGTAACACATTAAAGACGCCACTAAACATCCTTACCCTGGCCAGGATTCGAACCCGGGACTCCGTGGTCGCAAGCCAAACGCCTTAGCATTGCGCCACCGAGCCGGTAAGTTTCAATTTGGTATCTTCGGACGTACTCGTACTCTTTACTCATTTTTAGCAGAGTACTCTCCAAATTTTGCTTTTCGAAAGTACTCGTGGTGAAGTACTCGTGAGTACTTCAGTGCGGTACTCTGCCCAGCTCTACACAGATGTCAGATGGGGGGGCACGCTACGTTGACAAGCAGCGCAGTGGGCCAGAATCCAAAATTCTGACCAAAATTCTGAAACTCTGCAAATGTACTTATTGTGCATAGGTCTTTAAGGGACAAATAGTAAAAAAAATTGAAACCCTCTGGGAGTGAAATATAGGGGTTGAAAATATAAACAACCTTCGATATTTTTGAAACTCAGTTTACGTACTTCAGATACCTAAATTTCTATGACAAAAATAAGGAAAAAAATATGATCCCCTGGGAATGAGCTATGAGGGTTGAAAATATAAATATTTCACATATTTTTTCAAACTTGGCATACGTGTTGATTGCACTTAGGTACTTATGAGAAAAATATTTTTAAATACTTGAAATTAATATGTAAGAGTTCAAAAAATTGTTTAATCAATGTTTTTAGAAAGAGATTCAAGAAAATTATATATTGGTAACATTGTGGAATAAAAAGAGATAAAAGGCATTCAAAACTTAAATTTATTATAGATACATCGGCTTAAATCTTTTTTAATTAACTTGACATCGGCTTCAATACACTCGTCTTCAAAACGACTCAAAACTACTGTTTGCACATGTTGATTACGGTTTTCGATTTCAGCTTTTTCATGCCAAATTTGGAATAGCGCCATTCTGGTGCTGATGGAATCTAAAATGATTATAATAATACATACCTCTGCTTCTTATTTTGCTCGAAATAATAAAATAATTGTTAAGGGTATTAATATTATTATTATTATTATTATTATTACTATAGGGTTATTATTACTATTATTTAATTACATAACAACACGTAATTTCAAATTTCCTGTTTTAGAATATATGTTTTACTCAGTACTTAAACCTATACGCCACAAAATCGTAACATATCTGATTTTTTTAAATTGTCAATGCTGTATAAGAATAAATCGAAGCTCCCAGAAGAGCACGTCTTAAGAGCATTTTTTTTGTGTGCAGATACTAGCTTCCATGACTGACCAATTGATGTCAAAAACACAGGGGGGTATAACGGATTTTGATTTGTAACTCAACAGAAACTTTTATTTCTCGTGAATTTTAAAAGCGTCGGCATTAAGTACTTTTAATAAACATTTGACAAATTAGAAGTAATAGGTTATTTAAAAAACATGTAATACTGTGTTGTACTTACCCAGAGGAAGATGTTCCATCTTAAATTTCTTTGATAACGTCTTTCAAATTCACTCATGACACAGCGAAAGTTAACTTGTCTTAAAGTAGCGAACTATACACACCGATGATAGCACGATAAGAACTGCCGAACTCTTCTACCAGTACAGGGCAAATTTGCCTACCTACCACCATAAAAGCCTTTGTATTGTGTGCTCTGGAGGTTTTTCTTTCGTGGTAAAACTTGTTTGGGAACCTTCTGAGAAGTTGAAAATTTGCAATTTTGGCCATAGCTTTTAAGAATTTTGACCCACTGTGCATCAGACCGGCACCGACAGGTCAACATGCACTGGAAACAGAATCATCAGACGATACGGAGGATAGTCCGGATGAACAGCATCTCGAAGGCAACTCTTCCCCATCTGAAGATGAGATTGCAAACAGGTCAGAGCGACGAAGCAATACAACTGTAGTCTAAGTACATGCACCTATGAGTGTGCAAGGTGAGGCAGCACCAATTCCTCGACAACATGCAGTCCACCGCCCTGCAGCATCGAATGCCTACGACAACACTGAAATCGATCCAGGTTAAAGGCAGATGTCCTGATAGCCATTTTAAAATTCCCCAAAATTCTTGTAGTACCTAACTTATTCCTTATACGGAAAAGTTAGCAATTTTACAAAAGCTGTTTCGAATGCTATTCTTTTTATCAAAACTTTAAAGACGGTGGATTCACACGCAAGAGCGCAATGTGGATCGACTTGGTTTCTCAAGAGAACCACTAAGCCCGATGAAGGGACGAATTTCGAGACCTGTTCTTTTTATCAAGAGGACCTCTCAGTTTCAACCATTTTCAGTCTACAAAGACGGCAGGATCCGACGCAAGAGCGCGTCCATCCAAGCCTAGCCATCAAGAGACAGCGCCTCCAAAAGCTGTTCGATGGATCAAGGATCCAATCCCATATCCAAGTCCTTAGTCAAGCCCGAATCAAAGACAGTTAGAAGATGAAGAGATAGTGGCATGAACATTCTCAAATCTTCGCATCGCTACGGTTGTAGTGTTTTCTATTTTTGCATTGTAACAAATTGCTTCTAAGGCTTATACTTATTGGCATTGTGCTTAAGACCAATAAAATTGTTAAACCATTTCACGTTGATTCCTGAATATTTAAAGTACCACCCTTGGCAAGAGCATTAATCCAAATATCTGCTTCCTAATAACTATCAAAAACATTCGACTGTACACAAAAAGATTCACCAACCGAAGGGGGGTGTTATTGAACAAAGTAAAATGATTCATTTAAAAAAATATCCAATTTACTGAAAAAGTAAATTCAGACAAAAATCCCATGAAAAAATAATATTTGAATCAGTAAAAAGATTTCTAAACACCTTTGGCATCATATTAAATCGAAATCCACGTAAAAAATTATTTCACTAAAAATGACCAAAATATTTTTCATCTCAAGGACGACGGTCAATCGCCTTTGGGCTCCGTCGTCCGAATTTTCAAAAAAAGTCCAAAAATTTCAAGTTGCACGGAGCGGAAAACCGCGCTCCGCCCGACGAACTTTTCGAATGTACCACGAATTTGGTTTTTCGAAAGTACAACGAATAAAATCACGGGGGACGGAAAACTGCTCCGTCCAACAGATTTTTTCGAAAGTACAACGAATTTGGCTTTTCGAAAGTACCACGAATTTGGTTTTTCGAAAGTACAACGAATAAAATCGCATAAGACGGAAAACTGCTCCGCACAACAAATTTTTCGGAAGTACAACGAATTTAATTTTTTGAAAATCTCAAAAAATTATTTTTATAAAAATACAATAACAAGACGTAAATAAAGCAGAAAACCGCTCCTCGAGATGAATTTTTCGAAAGTACCACGAATTTGGTTTTTCGAAAGTACCACGAATTTGGTGGTTCACAAGTCGAAATCTTCAGTCAGAATGTAGCAAGCAGTTATTTTAAACATCAAAATTTAGGAAAAAATCAATGGGGCGGTTTTTCTAATAAAAACCAAAATCCTCATTTAATATTCCTCCAAGGGTTGGAGCATAATCCTAATACAAAGCCACAAAAACGTACTGAAAAATAGTCAAAGAATTCAAAGTTGGATTCCGAGTCGATTCCGACGAATACAAAATATTTTTTATATCGGTTCAGGCGGACAACGCCATACTGATCGCTCGAAGGCGAGTCGACGGAAAAAAAGTATATTTGTGTTCGATGCCGTTAGTATGTTTATAAAAGCAGGAAAACCATCGGACACATATAGACAGCTTCTTTAAGCATCTTGACAATTATTTCGAGAATTTTAGTGCCAAATTCAAAGTGAATAATTTTCAAAAAGTTTTGCATACATTTTACAAATATTACTAATTGGGAGTCTGAATCTTTTTGTACAGTCGATTGTCATAGTTCTCTCGACGCTGGATGAGTTACACTAATACACTCCTACGGGAGGTAACGGCTTGCCAAGTGGTGGTGCTCTTTGATGTTTGCCTTATACACATTAGCTAAGTATTGAATATTTATATTTTTTACATTTTATGAATTATTTCAATAAATGAGAATATATTTTGAATTCGGTTTCTTATTGATCCACTAATTATAAGATTTGACAGACGGGCGATTCTGAGGCGTGAGTCGGACAATTACTTTCCGCGGGTCACCTCTGATCCCGCCAAGTCTGTGTACTTGTCCGAATACTCATAGAATCCATCGACGGTCTTAATTATTAAGAAGTGTTTCTGAGAAAGTGCTAATTAAAAGCTATATTCATTAAAAGTGCACTACCCGACATAAGAGTTCGACAGAGAGAGCAGACTGTAGCAATCACAGTAAGTATAATTTTGTTGATCAGTATCGTAGCGGCGACACGGCTCCGGCCTAGATTATATACAATCCTTGTCGTGTCCTTCAGACCAAAAGATACTAGGTTCATCTACACCATCAGGTGGCATATATTAGTCTTAATGTTTTTTGCCAAGATCATCTGAAATGTTAATTTTTCTTTTATTTGCACAGGGGCTGCTGAAGTCGCTAACGCTTCAAAGTCTTGGAAGGACACCGAAATGGCTATTGCATCGTGATTGAAGAGGGCAAAAGAAAGAACAGAGAGGGTGTCAAAAAAGAGAGAATATTATAGAGAATAATATAAACTAAGATAATTATAAAAAGACGAAGTGTGCAAAACGTTAAGAGATCGAAGGTGAGATATACATTTATGTTACGTTTTATTGCACACTTGGTTTATTTCTTATTTATTTATTTAAAAATTCCACATAGATCATTATACAATGACATGAGTTCGTCACTAAGTGGGTTAATGTAGAGTAAAATGGGTACACATAAAACTTACAACTACACATATCAATATAGAACAGACTTAATAATTTGAGAGAGACATGCAAAAGAGGAGAGAAAAAAGTAAAAAATAAAAACCTGTACTGTGCCAGCACAGGGCAACCCTGGGAAGTACCAATAAAGACAAAACTATTAGGGAGAATAGAGTTTAATTCAGACCACTGGTAAAATATTCATTCAAGTTGTAGAAGCTATGTCTTAAAAGAGTATATAGTTTTGACTTTTTTCTTAAAAATAGTTATAGAAGTAATAGACTTGAGATTTTCAGGTAACTGATTGAATATTTTTATTGGCATTATGTAGCTACTTTTAGCCGTTGAGGCAAGTCTATGTTGGGGTAATCTTAATATAATATTAAATATGACTTAATGTATATATAACTATATTATACTGTACTATAGTCTGTTTTTAAACCAGGAGGAGTAAATATGAAAGTTCCATTTACACCATTAAAGTAACTAGAAAATACACTAAAACCTTTTTGGCGTTTTGGGCAACCAACAATACACGACTACAGTGTTTTTGTGTGTATTTTATTACAATATATAACGCATCGACCTCTATTTGACCTCTAGATATTTATATAGCCTTCATACAACTTACGCAATATGAAGGCACCATGGCAAATCAACATTTGCTATTTGTTTGGGTATTATGTGTTTAAGAAAAGATGACATCGTGATATAATTTATTCTCGATTATAAATATAAATCCAAAACAAATGTTTTTGTTATATGAAAGTCATAACTTTAACTTTTCCACTTGACTTTTGCTGGCGTTAAAAGACCTCCGGGCCATAACTGTTCTGTTTCCATAGCGTAACGTTAATAGCGAACGTCATGCGCTATTGAAAATTGCCATGTCTCTAACCGTAATTATCCGCCGACTGACATGAAAGTGTTCGAGAATGTCCGATTCGGTGTTGCCGCAGCCTTTCCGTCGATTTCGGTAGATATTAAGGCCAAGTAGATTTCTCATTGAAGGTGTTTTCTTACAAATTTTGAAGATCGGGAGGGGAGATTTCTCTAAACATTTTTTTCCTCACTTGAAATTTTGAAGAACGGGGGGATTTCTCTACACAATTTTTTCCCTTCTTTGAAGAGCGGGGGGTCGATGGTCCGAATTTATTTCAAAATATCCGCGGCGTTAAAAAAAGTTCGCCAATAGGCAACACTGTTGTAGCGGCAATATGTACCAAGGGGCGGCGAGAACACATGTCACATGTCCATGAAGGTTCTCAATAAGTAAGAGAAGCGTTGTGGCGATCGCCAATGGTACTTTCATTAAGAATTGACAAAATTAACATTTATAATCTAAATTTTGAAATGATTCACTAAATGAAGTAGATTTTTTTTCATAGCCTCGCATGTTTCTGAAGATAAAAGTTACAAATAAAAGAAGAAATATTATAAAATTTTAAAATGTTTGTTACCTACCACTGGAGTAAAATTATCCCATGGTTAAAGCAAAGACTAGAGTGAATTTTCTAATCTTTGGTTAAAGCATGAACATATGTATAATGCATATGCATAGGCTTAACTACAGGATTTCTTCGCGAGGATATCCTATGGTTAAGTCTATGCATATGTCAGTAGAATAGCTATGGGGATTCGGCGCCAAAATCCCATGTTATTTCTTATGGAGGTTCATTCTGCACATTTTTGTCTGATTTTCTCCCCACCACATTTTAGGCTCCGCCTTCGGGGAAGGTCCTACTGGTCTAGGAGATATTATTGGTCGAGGTGTCAGGGCACATGATCGAGGAGTACAGCTTTTAAACAGAGTCTGTATACGGACTATAGGGGCCAGTGGGCGGAAGAAATAAAAATTATGCAATGAAATAACCATAGGGCTGCCAAATTGAATTCCCCATAGTTTGACAGCAACTAACCGAAACTCCTACATGTCAAACAACACAACGTTTGGCGGGAATTTTAAAATAAAAGAGGTTTATAGGAACTTAACATATTTTTAATTGTTATTCATTCCAGTATTTCCTATTCTCATTACGATATTTTCGTACTAAATGATAGTAGCACACTAATATAGAGGATATAGTAGTATAATAACTACACTGTATTGTCAAAAAGTACAAATTAATGTGATTTCGCAAGATGAAAAAAATAGTTGAAGATTTCTGAAATCAGAAAAATCAAATTGACAAAATTTAAACGGACCATGAAAAATGAAAATATTTTGTTATCAAAAGAAATTTTGTTAGTAAAACTTTTTAAGGATTTTAATTTCATTTTTACAGTTTTTAATTTCCTTTTTTAATCATATCCTCATCTGCTCAAAAAAACATCACTCCTAGAGGTTATTTCACAAATGTGTTTAGATTTGTCTTGACTAGACTCTAGCAGGGATGTCTTTAAAACGTTTTATTCATAACGTTTTAGGGACGATAGCAAACGGACGACTTTGGGACGTACAACATAAACGTTCAGACCTAACGAGGACCTAAGCGTGCGTCCTGGGGACGTTTGTTGTTATCAGGGCAAATAATTAGCCACTTTTACCTTCAGATTTATACAAAAGACATTAAAAACTGATATATAATGTGCAAACGATAAAATAGAAATTATAACCAAATAATTTATAACAAGAAATTAAAATTTTTATAATATGTCAAAGTTTACGACTATTGCCTTGTGTAAAACTGGCGAAGGCCTGTCCAATCACAGATGTATGATTTAGCGCGTTAAATTTAAACTGCTCCTCCTGGTTTAAAAACAGATATAGGTATTATAATACATAACTTTTAAATCCCATAAAAATTGTATTTTTGACACTTGACACTTGAATTTGTAGAGTAAGAAGTTAATTTTAAAAAAATACAAATGCCATAACTTATTTTTTTTAAAACTAAAAACTAAAAAACTGTTAACTATATCAACAGTTCTATGTAAATAGTAAGTATCTATGGATATTGAATATAACAAACATTCTTAGAGCTGTGTATTTGTCATAGACAGCAAAAAAGATTTTTCAAAAAAGCCTTCAAAAAGGAAACAGATTTCCGAAACGTCGGCGAAATATTTAATTTCAAGTTTTTATACTTATTTGTGTTGTTTATTTAAAAAAAAACAGCCTCTAACTGATCCTTTGACGTAAACGTCACAGGCGTAGAGGTTATTTACCAGTATCATACTGGTTAATTGTGATATATTTTGTAGATTCCCCTAGCACCGCTTAAAAAGAAAACATACATGTGGCAGGAAGTCCCAAAGAATTGAAGAAGGAAAAAGAAAATTAAGATAATGCCACAAATAACATTTAGTCAATATTTAAAAATACCAAGTATTAAAATCAATCTATTTGAATAATTTTTCTAGATGGTAATTACATATTGTCATTTTTTTTATCTTTTTGGCTTTTCTAACCACATTTGTTCCCTTCGAAATAGAATCCAATCACTGAATTCTATTTCGAAAGAAATGCATGTGGTTAGAAAACCCAAAAAAAAACATAAACGCCCTCTGCTGTGAATACACCTTAAAAGTGGTGGAGTAGTTACCTATGTTTTGCATAGTATGTCCCAACATTTTCAGGACGTCCTCTCTAGACCTACATTCGTCCCACATAAGTCCTGGGTTGGACGTCCTCGGGACACCCCGTTTTGCTGACACGGAACGTCCCTCAAACGTCCTCGGTACGTTTTAAGTCGGTAAAGTACGTTCTCGGTACGTTTTCATGTCCTCTGGGTACGTACTTGGGACGTTTTTGGGACAGCCATGTACTATTGGGCAGTGGCGGCTCGTCAGGGTAGGCTGAGCCTCCCCTTGGAATAACCACCATATCTTCGAAAGTAATATCTTGAGAAATTTCTATTAGGTATATCTCAATTTTCAATATTTTTTATTGTTTATTATTAATTAATTTTCAGTTTATAAATAACATTTTTGCATTTCCTTTCCACAAACATACCTATAACGTTACAGTCCGGATAGTCTTTGTATGCATATTTCCCGGTCGGCCGGTCTTATACTGAATGATCACTGCGGTTCGCTGGAGGCTAATACGAAATAGCTTCCAACTTTACCGCATTTACTTATAACATGAATGACCTTGAATTTCTTTGCGCTGTGTAAAAATAGCAACACTTGGAATAGCCAAGTATGAGGCGAGCCTCAGACCTCAGCTCTTTATAGCGCATGTGCACAGGTCATTCAAGAGTCAGGTGATTCACAAAGAAAACGAACTGACGTCTGACAGTTGCGTTTAGCCGGTTAAGAACAACTTGACGTATAAATACATAAAACATTTGATAGGCGGGCTAGAAATAAGTGCTCTAGGTGAAAATATTCCCAACAACATGTCTTGTTGTCCAGACGTGGTGGATTATTTGTTATTAAATGGATTTACTACTCTTATTTATGACGAAAAGGTAAGAATTAAAAGAAATGCCAGGCCTACACCAGCAATGCTTTCGTTAGTTTTTAAAAGTGGTAAACAAAACAGAGGGTTTTGTGATAACAATTATAAAAAAGTCGGGTGGTTAAAGGCATCATCGGTTAGAAACAAATTATATTGTTGGAGATGTTTATTATTTACTAATGATCAATCCTCAATTTGGGGCAGGGCCGGGTTTAATAATTTGCAAAATTTGTCGCGAGGTTTAGAAAGGCACGAAAAATCCCAGGAGCACATTTCATCTTGCATTAAATTCGAAATGTTTGGTAAACAAAATATTGTAAATTTCTTGGATTCTGCACATAAGAGAGAAATAGAAAATGTTAACGAAAAGGTCCGTGAGAATAGGGAAATATTAAAGAGGTTAATAGATGCCGTTATATAGTTATCTTCACAAGAAAATTCTTTCCGAGGACATGACGAAAAACGAGAATCGTGCAATAAAGGAAATTTCAAAGAGCTGGTAGATTTTTTGAAAACTTATGACCCAAAATTAGAGAACTTTTTGAATAACGCCACTATTTTTTGAGACAATTCCGGTAAGCTTCTGTAGAATGATCATTTTCAGCACTTAAACGCATAAAAACATTTTTACTAGAAACAAAATGAGTCAAGACCGCCTTTCAAATGTATCGCTTATTTCAATAGAAAAACGTTTTTTGTCAGAATTGAGGAAACGCGATTCATTTTATGATGAAATAATCAACCATTTTGCTAGTTCCAAAAATCGCAGGTTACCATGTCGACGTCGATCGCGTTTCGATTGGGACAATTCCCCGCACGAAATAATTAGCGTGAATGCTACAAATTTATTTCGTATGGGCGCCAGTAGCACCACGCTTGGCTGGAAGCGATCTGGTCGACTCTCAGGGTGAGTTCTTTACGGATAGGCACTGTGATCTTAACTGCAGTCGAGGACCATCCCCCGCCAACTGCTCAACTACTATTTTCTGGTAAAAGTAAAAGATCCATTTTACTATTACGCGATTTATTGCCTGTCCTAGGCTATGTACAACAAAACAAAATAAAACAAAATTTAGAAAACAAAAACAAACAGTAAAATAAAATAATTTGGCGTAATGTGAACCAATTGGAAAATTAACCAAAAGTTAGCAGTCAATGGTGAACAAAAACAAAAAATGAAAACAACCTATGAATAAACAATTGGCCGTCGTAACAAGGACCAAAATGAACTAGCTGTGGTTTTGAGATAATCTAAATTTCCCCAAAACAACAAAAAATAATAAAATAGAAAAAAACAAACGTTAACTGGGCCATTTGCCTTAACTTAATTATTTATTAATTGAATAAAAAAAAAAACTGTATTGTAATAGTAGCTCTGGGAGTATTTACATTTCCCAAAACAAAAAGAAAATTATAACAATTTAAATCAAATACATTGACACAAGCCTTAACTGTCAAATGTTATCGAATCCCTGAGTTTGGATATCGTGAATAATTAATTATTTAATGCACCCATCCCATAGTTATAATATAGCGAAATTATTATAACAACCCGATAAAATAAAATTCAAAAGAATCAGTTGTTTAATTGAGCCTCGTAACTGATGAAGTTACGAATCCTTTGTACACTGAATAATTAATTAATTTAAAGTGCCAAAGACAAACATTACTAATAAAATGTATTTATAAAAAAAAAACAAAAAATTTTAATGAGATAGTTTAGATAAGAAGCAATTTTTGAAGTAACATTGTAACTGGGAATGATACTAGGTAGTTAATAAATGGATCGACGCAAAGCAACTAAACGAACTTAGAGAGAAAAAAAAAAAAAATTTACATAAAACAAACAAAAAAATTAACCATAAGCGTGACGTAAAAAGAATTTAGTGAAACGGATAATTTAACTATTAAAAAAAAAAGAAGTAAAACATAGTCAGCGTGTAGTCCGTGACTGTCGAAAAGAAACAAAAATTAAATAAAATTGGAATTATCTCACCAAGTCCTGACTGTTAGCCCAGTGACACTATATTCACTGCACACCCTGTACACTTTTATAAATGTATATTTTAATTCAAGGCGCGTCGCGATTTAGTTTAGTTTTTTATTTTGATTTGGGAAGCTAGCCCCGTTTCAGTCATATAATAAAAAGCACTCTGTATATGAATCTTAAAAAATGAAATAAAATTTTAAAATGGCACTACACAAAAAGGAAATCTAAGAAACAGTATCTTCGGAATTGGTTGTATCTGCGGAATCGGCGATGAGACGTTCAGGACTTACAAAATAAAATTTGTACGTCAATCTCTGACAAGATACATTTTTCGACTCCCCGAAAATCCTCTTTTAAAAATCGTGTGTTTGTTAACCACTCTTGATTATTTTGTTAGACGACTCTCCGGCGCCAATTTCCATATGCCTGGTATTCAATAGCTATGCCATGTGTGCTTTACTTGGGTGGCCTCAGTTATCGGCAGTTTAGCAATTGCCCTTTGCTAATGCCTTTTTCGTCTAAGTCAGGTACCTAAGTAGGTACATTGGCTTAAGAATACTGAAGCGTTTTTATCATATGGCTGTTTGTAAAGAATATATGTCTATATTTCACTGATTTTAACTTAGTTTATGTACAGGGTGTGTGATGAATAGAAAACACGCACGTTACGTTAACACCCCCCTTCTTTCGGAAGAGACAGGTCACGGCTAGGCGCTGGCTACGGATACCTTACGCCTTACGTATAACAAGAGTATGCGGTAGTACATGGTACGTGCTTAACTAATACAATGTGCTCCTGCGGAGCTATCTTCCGTCGAGGAAGAGTGAATGCTTAACCTAGTTGTATAATATGACAATGTGCTCCCGTGGAGCTGTCTTCCGTAGAAGACAATGAACACTTAACTAGTAGTCTTTTTAAATATTTACGTTCATGGTTTATCGGGACATTTTCGCCTCGCGCACTTTGTCCCGGCTCCGTCGGTCACTGGACCCGATGTAAGAATGTTGCGTCGTTTCGCGCACTCGCGCACTTTGTCTCAGATCCGTCGTTCACTGGATCCGGGCGGCTGTGTAGCGTCATTTCCCGCACTCGCGAGCATTTTTATTGTCTTTTGCTACGGTGGTTCCGTTCAAGTGTCTTCGCGAAGTCGCGCACTCGAATGCCCGCCGGAAAGGTGGCGGTTTCGCGATTGTCTCGGTGGATTTGGCGTCATCTGGTGGAGAAGCTCTCGTTCGGACGGCTCGGTCCAGGCTGTTGGGCTATTCCGCGGGCTCGGTCGTACTGTTCGCTGGATCCTGGTGGTTCGTCAGTTGCGTCACTCTCGACGTTATCAGTAATGATGGTTTTCGAACATTGTATACCATGTGTCATGGGATTGACATTTCGCTCTGAGCTCGGCCTACCCTCCACCGTATCGGTGAGGTGGTCGGTGGTGGCCTCTGAGGATTTGGGTCTGGCAGTTTCGTCGATTCCCTCTTCCTCTGACGAATCTTGTCCTCCCTCGGACGAGTCTTCGGAGTCTGGCGGCAAGTCCGAATCGGATCCCGATTGAATGTCATCGATCTCCGGCGGTGCGGCACGGAGATCATCCACGTGGACGTCGGTTCCGTTTCTTCCCTTACTTATATGGTATACTTCGTCGGATAATTTGTCCATCACTAGGTGTGGCCCTGTCCATGCAACGGCGAAATGTCGTTTATTGGGGCGAAGTACCCTGGCCATCACCCGGTCTCCAACCTTGAAGGTGACTGGAGTGTCCTTGTTTGCGGGGGCATACCTCCCTTGGTATGTCCGCTGTCGACTTCGCACGCGATCTATACGTTCAGCCCTGCTGGTTTCGGATTGTTTTCGGCGCTCATCTTGATAGGCTCGGAGAGCCCATTCTCCGGCCTGTGGTGGTTCATATCCCAGTACAACGTATGCAGGGGTTTGTCCCGTGGCGGCATTTCTTCGCGTACGTAGAATGCGCAACGCGTCGGTTAGATGACGATCCCAGTGCTCTGGATTCTGCTTGAAAATTAATGTACGGATGATCTTCTTCAGCTCCTGTACTCGGCGTTCCACCGGATTGCCTCGTTGGTGGTATGGAGCTGAATAGCGGATTTCCACGTGATTTTTCTCGCACCAGACGGTATAAAGCACTCCTTTAAAGTGTCCTCCACTGTCCGATATTATCACTCGCGGCATACCATATCGCGAGACGATGTGTGTCTTTAGAAAGTCCACGAGCACTTTTCCATTGGCTGCGGGTACCGCTTCAGCTTCCACCCATTTTGAGAATACATCCTCTGCCAAAAGGATGTATCTGTTCCCGGTTCCTTCGGCAGATACATACGGTCCCAGAATGTCCACGCTGATGGTCTCGAAGCACGTTGTGGGAGCATGTGTCCGAAATGGAGCTTTGACCGCTCGACACACTAGACAGTGCTTCACGTATTCTCGTACCACCTTGGTCAGCCGTGGGTGGTAGTAGCCTCTTCTTATCGCGCGCAGCGTCTCGTCTCTGCCAGGGTGAGCAGCGCCTGGTGTGTCGTGATGGTGGGCTATCACTTCGGTCAGTCGAGAAGATGGTACGTATAGCTTATGCAATCCTTCCGTCACTCTCCAGAATTGGCCGTCCTGGACGCTGTGTCTCCTCTCAAAATTTGCGTCACCTGGCGTGCGTGCTCCATCTTGAACGATGCGGTTCCAGCGTTCCATCGCGTGTTGAATGGTCGGTGATCGTCGTTGTCCGTCTGTCACGTCTGCTACTAACGCGGCTTGCGATAAAGCGTTTATTGACTCGCGCGCGTGATTTGCCTCGGGCAGTAGCATTCGTTCTTCGTCTACGTTGGGTCGCGTGGCTGTCGGATCGGGATGGCGGCTTAAAAAATCGGCCAGGAGATTTTCCCTTCCAGGACAGTGTTCGATGGTAAACGAATATTCCTGCAATAACAATGACCACCGCATGAATTTTGTTTTTTGATCCCGATGTTTGTTGAGCCATAGAAGTGACCGGTTATCTGTACGCACAACGAACGGTTTGTCCTGTAAGTAAATCGCGTATTTCTTAATATATGTTACGAGGCTTAGACATTCCAGTTCGTTGATATGGTATTTTCTCTCGGTCGGCGACAATGTCGAACTCGCGTAGGATATTATCCTCCGTTCTCCATTATCCCCAGTCTGATATAGCACGCCTGAAAGTCCTAGTAAGGACGCGTCAGTCTGTAGGACGAACGGCTTCGTGAAGTCGGGTCGGTGTAATTTAAGGGGCTGTGACGCGGCGTCTTTCAGTTCGTCGAATGCCTTTTGACATTCGTTGTCCCACCTGAACTTGGTCTCCTTGGCCAACAACTTAGTCAGTGGTCGCGTTAACAGAGATACGTTAGGTACGTACTCCCTGATCCAGTTGAATAAACCAAGGAAGCTTTGAAGCTGTTTCTTGGTGACTGGAGGCTGACATTCACGAATGGCCAAGAGGTGTTTGTCTTGTGGCGTAGTCGTATAACCTCGTATCGTGTGTCCCAGGTAATCTAGCTCCTGAGCTGCGATTGTGCATTTCTCTGGGGACACGGTGAGGTTGTGGGTCCGTAGGCGTTCAAAAACGAGCCGCAGATGCTTACGGTGGTCAGTCAAGTCTTTACTGAAAATTATGATGTCGTCTAAGTATACCTGCACGAACTTATGCAGGTATCCGGTCAGAACGTCTCTAGTCATTAATTTTTGAAAAGTAGACGGAGCGGTCTTCAGTCCGAATGGCATTACCCGGAACTGGTACGCCGCTCCATCGGGGGTCGAAAATGTAGTATAAGATTTGCTTTGGGGGTGCATGGGCACCTGCCAGTATCCACTCTTTAAATCGAGCAGCGTGAAATACTGAGCGTCCCCGAAGTCTTTGATAGTATCATAAATTTTAGGCAACACGGATGCTTCATCGAGCGTTACAGCGTTCAGCCTTCGATAGTCTACACAGAACCTCGGCTTTTTTCCAGGACGTTCGATAATCACTGGAGGAAAACTATATGGTGAAGTACTGGGTTCAATTACGCCCGCCTTCAGCATCTCCTCAACCTGCTCGTTAAGGATCTGCTTTTTCCCTGGTGATAGGGGATAAGGTCGAACATGAATCGGCGTGGTATCTTTTAAGATAATCTTGTGACAAGTCGTTATAGTCGTCGCCTGGGTTGGAGAGTCAGAGAAAATGTCCGCAAATTCTTCGAAGAGGGGTGTGAGAAGAGCGCGCCCTTCGGAAGGAATATCAATAAGAGGATGAATTGTGCGGTTTGGTCTGAGTATCGAGTCCCTGTCTGTTTGATCCCAGAAGACGGTTTGTCGGTTGTCCGTCCCTACGTATATACACCGCCTGTCGTAGTCGAGAAATGCTCGTTCGCCATGGAGAAACGGAGCCCCGAGGATAATATCCTCGTTCAAACTTGGAATCACGTTAAACCGCGCCGAATACTGAATGTCGTTGATTGTAAAATTTAGATAAATGTCCCCTTGGGAACGTATGGTTTTCGCGCCGCAAGCCATCCCGAACTCGATATGATTAGGTTCGGCGCGATGTCCCGTGGCTAATTTTGAACTAATTATATTCCTGGTCGCACCTGAGTCGATCAAGGCTGGACGGCGTTGCCCATCCATGTGAATATAAATTCGAGGGAGCTGCGTGAGCTCGGCGGTAACGAACAGCCTCTCCGTCGACGAAGGCAGTTGTTCCGAGAAAGAGTGTTTGTAAAGATGGGTTCCCGTGGAATCTGAATGGTCGCTGGAATCGCGACAAGAAATGGAGATGGGCTGCACGAATTCTTCCGATTCGTCGCCTGATTGGTGGCGGCTACTGCTGCTAGAATGGGGTGTGAAATTCTCCCTGTGGAGAGTAGAAGAGAATACGGTCGGCGCAACGCACCGGGCCCTGTTAAGATTTGGTTCAATTTTCTGAACTGTCGGTAATGATTTAGATGAAATAAGGTTGGCCAAGTCGCCGGTGCTGGGCGAGCTTGCCTTAGGGGAGTTTTCGGTGACCTGGAGGTTGGTACTGGTGAAAGGTGAAAAGAAGGCATCAACTCCAACGGTTGACGATTGAATGTTAAGTTCGCTTGGCCTTGGTAAATGCGAAGAATCCCCTGAGTGAATATTGGGGTTGCCTGGCTTGGCGAGAGTGACAATTGTCGCTTCGACAGAGATATGTTCGGGGTCGTTTCGAAAATCGGATTGTTCTCGGGGACGGAATGGGCCTGAAAAGAATGCCGGAAGCGAGGGCCATGGGGAAGGCGATGAGTGTTTGTCGACGCCATTCAGTTGAGTGATGGAACGGTCGTCGTACGATGACCCGGAACGGGTTCCTGGATTTTGGGAATGTCGGTCCTCTGGTGAGAGGCCTTGGGGGTTGACGTGAGCATTTAACACCTGCCGGTGGGGAACGTTCGAAGTTTGAACGGCTTGGCCCATGGTGGACCTGTGGGAGATTGACTGGGTTGAGTTTAACGCCCCCCGACGGTTCTCGTCAGCTGCTCCGTGAGAAGGGTCGTGAGAGGGAGAGACCTCGGAGAGCTGCCGATGGGAGGTCCAGGCTGAGTTTAACGCCCTCCGGCGGGCTTCGCAGTTTTGGGTCTGCTTCACATATTGGAAGCCGCCTGATTTTGCGCGTTCGCCAAGGAGTCGCGGCTGGTAACTCCTTCGGCTCGCCAGTTTCCCTGGTGGTCATGATCATACGTAGTAGCGGTGGCATCTACGGTACGACGAATGATACCGTGCCCGTACCCATTCTCTCTCGCAAGAGGAGGGTTGTTGCCTCGTGGAGGGTTGCTTCTCCAGTTCTCCTGACTCCGAGAATTTTCTCGTTGGTTGGATTGAGGAGGGGGGCGAGACCGACTCTCTTCCCCACTCGCCTCCGGACGGGACTGCCGGTACGGATTTTTGGGACACTCGTTGTGGTAGTGCCACTGTTGTCCCGGGCAGTACCTACATGGGGTACTTGGCCCCCGACCTGAAGACCGTACCTGTTGATTGGCGTGGTGATTTTGCCTGTTGCGTAATGTGTCAGAGAAACATCGTTCTGTAGTCCTTTGAGGGGTGGACTCACGCATATCTTCCTCGACCTTCGAAGCTATTGCGACGAGGTCCTCGAGGGAGCGATATAGCCGGCCCCGGATGCGCGATCGCAATTCCGGGAGTAACTGGTCTAGCACCACCGTGACTCGGGTTTGCTCCGGCTGATCGGGGGCGACCCGGTTGAATAGACTCATTTTTCGAGTCACAAATACGGCAACGCTCTCTCCAACCTTCTGTCGTTCTCCGTACAGTACGGTGGTGGCGTGCGCCAGCTGTTCAGTAGCTTCGTATCTAGAGAACAAGCGCTCCACGAACACTTCATATGATGATATGAGGTACCGGTAGGGCTCATACCAACTTTTGGCATTTCCCTTCAACTGGTCTGCTGCCAGAGCCAGCTGTGAGTAAGGGTCGTTGATGTGGAGAGTATGGAAGTGCTGGTCCATGCGGTAAACGAATTCACGAGCGCTCTCATGGATAAGACCACGAAACTCAGGGAGTGGCAAGGGTCGAGGCTGAATTGCTGGAGGGTGGTTAACGCTCCTGAGCGCTGAGACGAGAGCCTCCGACAGTTGAGCGAACGTGCGCTCTAATGGGGTCTCCCCATACGTCGAAGGTGGAGCATCGCGCTCCATAGCAGTAGACAGACTACGCTCTGCAGACCTGTCCGAGGCGATGGTTACATGTCGACTCGTTCTCGGTATGAGAGGTGTAGACGTTTGATGGGGTACTGGTAGGTCCATCAACAAAAGATCACTGCCTATTTCCGTATCGTCCGTCCCTTCGGACTGATCTACTATAACGGCTCGATTTTCCCGCTCCATTGGAAGATGCGCCTGCTTTGAGGTAAGCGCAGTGCCAGAGAAGGCTTGACGAGAAATTAGAAACCGCGAATTTGATATGGCTGCTCTCGAAACGAGAGATATGGGGACGAAACTTGTCTATGACTGAAGAGGTCGAATGCTGTCAGGCGTACTCGACAGATACGATGTAGGGTTGATGGGTAGACAAATGAGAAGAGAAAAAAAAATTGTAAAAAAAATCCTACAAGGATTACAATGGATCCCGGTGGATTGGTTAGCTGCGCGGTTCCTGAGCCGAATTAGTTAGATGGCCCCACGTTGGGCGCCATGTCGACGTCGATCGCGTTTCGATTGGGACAATTCCCCGCACGAAATAATTAGCGTGAATGCTACAAATTTATTTCGTATGGGCGCCAGTAGCACCACGCTTGGCTGGAAGCGATCTGGTCGACTCTCAGGGTGAGTTCTTTACGGATAGGCACTGTGATCTTAACTGCAGTCGAGGACCATCCCCCGCCAACTGCTCAACTACTATTTTCTGGTAAAAGTAAAAGATCCATTTTACTATTACGCGATTTATTGCCTGTCCTAGGCTATGTACAACAAAACAAAATAAAACAAAATTTAGGAAACAAAAACAAACAGTAAAATAAAATAATTTGGCGTAATGTGAACCAATTGGAAAATTAACCAAAAGTTAGCAGTCAATGGTGAACAAAAACAAAAAATGAAAACAACCTATGAATAAACAATTGGCCGTCGTAACAAGGACCAAAATGAACTAGCTGTGGTTTTGAGATAATCTAAATTTCCCCAAAACAACAAAAAATAATAAAATAGAAAAAAACAAACGTTAACTGGGCCATTTGCCTTAACTTAATTATTTATTAATTGAATAAAAAAAAAAAACTGTATTGTAATAGTAGCTCTGGGAGTATTTACATTTCCCAAAACAAAAAGAAAATTATAACAATTTAAATCAAATACATTGACACAAGCCTTAACTGTCAAATGTTATCGAATCCCTGAGTTTGGATATCGTGAATAATTAATTATTTAATGCACCCATCCCATAGTTATAATATAGCGAAATTATTATAACAACCCGATAAAATAAAATTCAAAAGAATCAGTTGTTTAATTGAGCCTCGTAACTGATGAAGTTACGAATCCTTTGTACACTGAATAATTAATTAATTTAAAGTGCCAAAGACAAACATTACTAATAAAATGTATTTATAAAAAAAAAAACAAAAAATTTTAATGAGATAGTTTAGATAAGAAGCAATTTTTGAAGTAACATTGTAACTGGGAATGATACTAGGTAGTTAATAAATGGATCGACGCAAAGCAACTAAACGAACTTAGAGAGAAAAAAAAAAAATTACATAAAACAAACAAAAAAATTAACCATAAGCGTGACGTAAAAAGAATTTAGTGAAACGGATAATTTAACTATTAAAAAAAAAAAGAAGTAAAACATAGTCAGCGTGTAGTCCGTGACTGTCGAAAAGAAACAAAAATTAAATAAAATTGGAATTATCTCACCAAGTCCTGACTGTTAGCCCTGTGACACTATATTCACTGCACACCCTGTACACTTTTATAAATGTATATTTTAATTCACGGCGCGTCGCGATTTAGTTTAGTTTTTTATTTTGATTTGGGAAGCTAGCCCCGTTTCAGTCATATAATAAAAAGCACTCTGTATATGAATCTTAAAAAATGAAATAAAATTTTAAAATGGCACTACACAAAAAGGAAATCTAAGAAACAGTATCTTCGGAATTGGTTGTATCTGCGGAATCGGCGATGAGACGTTCAGGACTTACAAAATAAAATTTGTACGTCAATCTCTGACAAGATACATTTTTCGACTCCCCGAAAATCCTCTTTTAAAAATCGTGTGTTTGTTAACCACTCTTGATTATTTTGTTAGACGACTCTCCGGCGCCAATTTCCATATGCCTGGTATTCAATAGCTATGCCATGTGTGCTTTACTTGGGTCGTCTCAGTTATCGGCAGTTTAGCAATTGCCCTTTGCTAATGCCTTTTTCGTCTAAGTCAGGTACCTAAGTAGGTACATTGGCTTAAGAATACTGAAGCGTTTTTATCATATGGCTGTTTGTAAAGAATATATGTCTATATTTCACTGATTTTAACTTAGTTTATGTACAGGGTGTGTGATGAATAGAAAACACGCACGTTACGTTAACAACCACTCATTTATAAAAATATTCAGGCTTTAAAGCAGAGATTAATATAGGTAGTTGTTATTTTAGAAAAAATATTTTTATTTGTGTTATTTATTTTTTAGGAAATATTATTTTTTATAATTCTCCATAATATAGAGTTCCGCGGTTATATTTTTTTTATATAACTTCTTTCTCAAAACTATTTTAATTTCTATTAAAACTTATAATTTTACACGCCTGGAAGTGATAATGAATACAATTTTTTGTTTGTAGAAAAACACTTTAATTTTTTTACCAAAACTATTTTTATTTTTATTAAGTTATATAATTTAATTACAAGTGGGATAGTAGGACTCTTTTGGATACCGATACTCTAATTGAAAATAAGTTGTTTTTATACACATAGTTAAAAGTTCCATTATAGTATTTACACTCAATTTAGTTCTCGCTTCCAAATTATTTTCATTTAACAATTTGTCTTTGATTATTTTTAAAGTTTTGTCTACTGGGACGTTAGTGAACAGACTAACTACGTCAAAACTAACCATCAGATGTGTATTATGAATACTGTTATCATAAACTTTTTCGATAAAATGTTTACTATTTTTTATATACGAGTCAGTATTTCCAGATAATGGATTAATAATTTTAAGCAAGAATTTTGCCAAATTGTGGCATGGCGAATTAATGGAACTAACAATTGGTCTTAATGGGACATTTTGTTTATGTATTTTCGGTAAGCCATAAAAATGAGGAGGCTTGCTATAATGCGGTGTAAGCTTCCGTCGTTCAAAGTCATTAAAATCATTTTTGTATTTAAATAAAGTTCTATAAATTTTGCCCTCAATTGATTTTGTTGGGTCTTTACTTAATTTTGAGTATGGTCCTTCATTGATAAGTGTCATAATTTTCTCATCATATGTATTTTTATTTATAATGACTGTGGCATTACCTTTGTCCGCTGGCAAAATTTTAATGGATTCATCTCTCTTCAAAGAGGATATTGACCGTTTTTCTTCCGTGCTTAAATTTTCTTTAATTTTATATTGCCTCTCTAAAGCAATTTTTGCCCGCACGCGATATTCATTTCCATTTCGGTATGGCAATGGGTTCTCCATTGTCACCGATTTTAAGCAATATATTTATGGAGGATTTTGAGGCTAGGCATGTTCAAAATTGTGCATACAAACCGGTTATCTGGTGGAGATACGTAGATGATATCTTTGCAATCTGGCCTCATGGTATTGAGTTACTAGATAATTTTTTGGATCATTTAAATAATAAAGAACCTTCCATTAAATTCACTTTAGAAAAGGAAACTAGAAATGAATTACCATTTTTAGATGTTTTAATTAAAAGAGTAAATGGTACAATTGAAACAAGTGTTTATAGAAAACCAACACATACCAACAGATATTTAAATTTCAACTCAAATCAGTCGATGCACGTTAAGAGGGGTGTTGTAAAATGTTTGTATGATAGGGCCAAAATCATTTCTTCTAATGATGAGATACTAAACAATGAGAAGCGGTTTATAAAGGAAGTTCTTATTAATAACCAATACCCTGGGGGTTTTGTCGATAAAACCTTCATAAATATTGAAAATAACAATCAGGTACGACAAAAACCTGAAAAGCGTTACACAGCGTTAATTCCTTATGTATGCGGATTATCCGAAAAGTTGCGCCGCATCGGTGATAGATTTGATATTAGGACGGTATTTCAAACAAGCAACACTTTAAGATCTATTCTGACAAAGACGAAACCAACAAACCACGAGCAAAATTCAAAAAACTGCATTTATAGTATTCCGTGTGAGTGCAACAAACAATACGTGGGTGAGTCATCCAGACCTTTTAGTGTAAGATTGGGCGAACATCAAAATTATATCAGAAAAAATGAAATTCAGAGGTCCAAGATCTGCGAACACGCGTGGGAGAACGGACATAGAATAAACTGGGACTCGGCAAAAATTTTAACAAAAGAGGCAGATAGCAAAAAAAGAAAAATAAAAGAATCCGCGATAATATTATTGAATGAGGATAATTGCGTGTCGAATTGTTCCGTAGATGTCTGTACAACTTGGCTGCCAATGTTAAAAGAAGAACTTCACAAACTTAACATTGTATAGAAACTAAAAAACTGTTAACTATATCAACAGTTCTATGTAAATAGTAAGTATCTATGGATATTGAATATAACAAACATTTTTAGAGCTGTGTATTTGTCATACACAGCAAAAAAGATTTTTCAAAAAAAGCCTTGAGAAAGGAAACAGATTAGATTTCCGAAACGTCGGCGAAATATTTAATTTCAAGTTTTTATACTTATTTGTGTTGTTTATTTATCAAAACCAACCTTTAACTGATCCTTTGACGTAAACGTCACGGGCGTAGAGGTTTTTTACCAGTAACATACTGGTTAATTGTGATATATTTTGTAGATTCCCCTAGCACCGCTTAGAAAGAAAACATACATGTGGCAGTGAAATTCCCAAAGAATTGAAGAAGGAAAAAAAAAATTAAGATAATGCCACAAATAACATTTAGACAATATTTGTATGCTTTTCTACGAAAGCCATTCATTTGGAACTAGTATCTGAACTCACATCAGATGCTTTCATTGCAACATTTAGACGATTTGTTTCACGCAGAGGGAAACCTTAAAATGTATTTTCTGATAACGGTTCGAATTTTGTCGGGGCGAATACAGATTTGGTGGAATTAGGCAGATTTCTACAAAATAATGAAACCTCACTGGTAGAATCATTCGAAAACGAAGGAGTTACGTGGCGATTCATTCCGGCACATTCTCCCCACTTTGGTGGTTTGTGGGAGGCAGGTATTAAGTCCTCTAAATATCATTTGAAACGGGTAATGGCGAATGCTTCTCTAACGTTCGAAAAGTTTTATACTCTGCTCACGCAAATCGAGGCGGCATTGAACTCCCGTCCTCTCACTCCGTTATCTTCGGATCCTAATGACCTGGATGTTCTTACTCCCTCACATTTCCTCATTGGCAAAAGACTAACATCTTTACCAGACCCAGATGTCAAGGATATAAAGGAAAATCGATTATCCAGGTACCAGCACATACAGCAACTTTATCAACATTTATGGTCACGCTGGTCAAAGGAGTATGTGGCTGAGTTACAAAATCGTAGTAAGTGGAAGACTAATCAAAGCAATTTAAGTGTGGGACAATTGGTTCTTATTCGCGATGATAATTTGCCGCCCTTATATAAAATGGGGACTTGGTAGAATCGTAGATATTCATCCAGGGTCAGATGGGAAAGCAAGAGTTGCAACGATCAAGACATCAACTAGTGTTGTGAAACGCGCGTTCACTAAAATTTGTCCATTGCCACTAGAACCTGCTAGTGACGCGTAGTGTGGATATTAAGCGACTATGTTAGAATGACTTTGGTTCATGTGTAGTGTAGATATTAAGGGACTACGCTTGGAAAGACTATAATTTAAATTTAAGTTTATTGAAAGGTTTTCACACCCTTTCAAGGCTGGGGATATGTTTAAGATTTGTTGTAACTTCTCGACGTAATACTGGGTGCACATGCACATTTTTATCTCGGCTATGAGAGCGGGGAGGGTCAGGGTTTTAAGTGGCTTAGCCCACCCCTATGGTAGTATAGCTAAATTAGTTAAGCGTTAAACATGTAAATAGTTCGTAGATTCTAAGTTAATCATTAAGCTACAAAAGTTGGGTGTATACAGTGTGTTGATAATAAACGTGTAAAAGCCAAACAGTATTTATTAATCACCATTGGACGGTTCAGTTTCTCACATTGAAAGAAACAGAGTTCAAAAAATTGTTTAATCAATGTTTTTAGAAAGAAAATTATATATTGGTAACATTGTGGAATAAAAAGAGATAAAAGGAATTCAAAACTTAAATTTATTATAGATAAATCGGCTTAAATCTTTTTTAATTAACTTGACATCGGCTTTAATACACTCGTCTTCAAAACGACTCAAAACTACTGTTTGCACATGTTGATTACGGTTTTCGATTTCAGCTTTTTCATGCCAAATTTGGAATAGCGCCATTCTGGTGCTGATGGAATTATTTTCTGTAAAAAAAAAAACAATTAATTAATTACTAAAATGATTATAATAATACCTCTGCTTCTTATTTTGCTCGAAATAATAAAATAATTGTTAAGGGTATTAATATTATTATTATTACTTTCGGGTTATTATTACTATTATTTAATTACATAACAACACGTAATTTCAAATTTCCTGTTTTAGAATATATGTTTTACTCAGTTCTTAAACCTATACGCCACAAAATCGTAACATATCTGATTTTTTTAAATTGTCAATGCTGTATAAAAATAAATCGAAGCTCCCAGAAGAGCACGTCTTAAGAGCAATTTTTTGTGTGCAGATACTAGCTTCCATGACTGACCAATTGATGTCAAAAACACAGGGGGAGTATAACGGATTTTGATTTGTAACTCAACAGAAACTTTTATTTCTCGTGAATTTTAAAAGCGTCGGCATTAAGTACTTTTAATAAACATTTGACAAATTAGAAGTGATAGGTTATTTAAAAAACATGTAATACTGTGATGTACTTACCCAGAGGAAGATGTTCCATCTTAAATTTCTTTCATAACGTCTTTCAAATTCACTCACGACACAGCGAAAGTTAACTTGTCTTAAAGTAGCGAACTATACACACCGATGATAGCACGATAAGTACTGCCGAACTCTTCTACCAGTACAGGGCAAATTTGTCTACCTACCACCATAAAACCCTTTGTATTGTGTGCTCTGGAGGTTTTTCTTTCGTGGTAAAACTTGTTTGGGAACCTTCTGAGAAGTTGAAAATTTGCAATTTTGGCCATGGCTTTTAAGAATTTTGACCCACTGTGCATCAGAGCGGCACCGACAGGTCGACATGCACTGGAAACAGAATCATCAGATGATACGGAGGATAGTCCGGATGAACAGCATCTCGAAGTCAACTCTTCCCCATCTGAAGATGAGATTGCAAACAGGTCAGAGCGACGAAGCAATACAACTGTAGTCTAAGTACATGCACCTACGAGTGTGCAAGGTGAGGCAGCACCAATTCCTCGACAGCATGCAGTCCACCGTATTGCAGCATCGAATGCCTACGACAACACTGAAATCGATCCAGGTTAAAGGCAGATGTCCTGATAGCCATTTTAAAATTCCCCAAAATTCTTGTAGTAACTTATTCCTTATACAGAAAAGTTAGCAATTTTACAAAAGCTGTTTCGAATGCTGTTCTTTTTATCAAAACTTTAAAGACGGTGGATTCACACGCAAGAGCGCGATGTGGATCGACTTGGTTTCTCAAGAGAACCACTAAGCCCGATGAAGGGACGAATTTCGAGACCTGTTCTTTTTATCAAGAGGACCTCTCAGTTTCAACCATTTTCAGTCTACAAAGACGGCAGGATCCGACGCAAGAGCGCGTCCATCCAAGCCTATCCATCAAGAGACATCGCCGCCAAAAGCTGTTCGATGGATCAAGGATCCAATCCCATATCCAAGTCCTTAGTCAAGCCCGAGTCGAAGACAGTTAGAAGATGAAGAGATAGTGGCAAGAACATTCTCAAATCTTCGCATCGCTACGAGTGGTGTTTTCTATTTTTGCATTGTAACAAATTGCTTCTAAAGCTTATACGTATTGGCATTGTGCTTAAGACCATTAAAATTGTTAAACCATTTCACATTGATTCCTGAATATTTAAAGTACCACCCTTGGCAAGAGCATCCATCCAAATATCTCCTTCCTAATAACTATAAAAAACATTCGACTGTACATAAAAAGATTCACCAACCGAAGGGGGGTGTTATTGAACAAAAATGATTCATTTGAAAAAATATCCAATTTATTAAAAAAGTAAATTCAGACAAAAATCCCATGAAAAAATAATATTTGAATCAGTAAAAAGACTTCTAAACACCTTTGGCATCATATTAAATCGAAATCCACGTAAAAAATTATTTCACTAAAAATGACCAAAATATTTTTCATCTCGAGGACGACGGTCAATCGCCTTTGGGCTCCGTCGTCCGAATTTTCAAAAAAAGTCCAAAAATTTCAAGTTGCACGGAGCGGAAAACCGCTCCGCCCGACGAACTTTTCGAAAGTACCACGAATTTGGTTTTTCGAAAGTACAACGAATAAAATCACGGGGGACGGAAAGCTGCTCCGTCCAACAGATTTTTTCGAAAGTACAACGAATTTGACTTTTCGAAAGTACCACGAATTTGGTTTTTCGAAAGTACAACGGATAAAATCGCATAAAACGGAAAACTGCTCCGCACAGCAAATTTTTCGGAAGTACAACGAATCTAATTTTTTGAAAATCTCAAAAAATTATTTTTATAAAAATACAATAACAAGACGTAAATAAAGCAGAAAACCGCTCCTCGAGATGAATTTTTCGAAAGTACCACGAATTTGGTTTTTCGAAAGTACCACGAATTTGGTGGTTCACAAGTCGAAATCTTCAGTCAGAATGTAGCAAGCAGTTATTTTAAACATCAAAATTTAGGAAAAAATCAATGGGGCGGTTTTTCTAATAAAAACCAAAATCCTCATTTAATATTCCTCCAAGGGTTGGAGCATAATCCTAATACAAAGCCACAAAAACGTACTGAAAAATAGTCAAAGAATTCAAAGTTGGATTCCGAGTCGATTCCGACGAATACAAAATATTTTTTATATCGGTTCAGGCGGACAACGCCATACTGATCGCTCGAAGGCGAGTCGACGGAAAAAAAGTATATTTGTGTTCGATGCCGTTAGTATGTTTATAAAAGCAGGAAAACCATCGGACACATATAGACAGCTTCTTTAAGCATCTTGACAATTATTTCGAGAATTTTAGTGCCAAATTCAAAGTGAATAATTTTCAAAAAGTTTTGCATACATTTTACAAATATTACTAATTGGGAGTCTGAATCTTTTTGTACAGTCGATTGTCATAGTTCTCTCGACGCTGGATGAGTTACACTAATACACTCCTACGGGAGGTAACGGCTTGCCAAGTGGTGGTGCTCTTTGATGTTTGCCTTATACACATTAGCTAAGTATTGAATATTTATATTTTTTACATTTTATGAATTATTTCAATAAATGAGAATATATTTTGAATTCGGTTTCTTATTGATCCACTAATTATAAGATTTGACAGACGGGCGATTCTGAGGCGTGAGTCGGACAATTACTTTCCGCGGGTCACCTCTGATCCCGCCAAGTCTGTGTACTTGTCCGAATACTCATAGAATCCATCGACGGTCTTAATTATTAAGAAGTGTTTCTGAGAAAGTGCTAATTAAAAGCTATATTCATTAAAAGTGCACTACCCGACATAAGAGTTCGACAGAGAGAGCAGACTGTAGCAATCACAGTAAGTATAATTTTGTTGATCAGTATCGTAGCGGCGACACGGCTCCGGCCTAGATTATATACAATCCTTGTCGTGTCCTTCAGACCAAAAGATACTAGGTTCATCTACACCATCAGGTGGCATATATTAGTCTTAATGTTTTTTGCCAAGATCATCTGAAATGTTAATTTTTCTTTTATTTGCACAGGGGCTGCTGAAGTCGCTAACGCTTCAAAGTCTTGGAAGGACACCGAAATGGCTATTGCATCGTGATTGAAGAGGGCAAAAGAAAGAACAGAGAGGGTGTAAAAAAAGAGAGAATATTATAGAGAATAATATAAACTAAGATAATTATAAAAAGACGAAGTGTGCAAAACGTTAAGAGATCGAAGGTGAGATATACATTTATGTTACGTTTTATTGCACACTTGGTTTATTTCTTATTTATTTATTTAAAAATTCCACATAGATCATTATACAATGACATGAGTTCGTCACTAAGTGGGTTAATGTAGAGTAAAATGGGTACACATAAAACTTACAACTACACATATCAATATAGAACAGACTTAATAATTTGAGAGAGACATGCAAAAGAGGAGAGAAAAAAGTAAAAAATAAAAACCTGTACTGTGCCAGCACAGGGCAACCCTGGGAAGTACCAATAAAGACAAAACTATTAGGGAGAATAGAGTTTAATTCAGACCACTGGTAAAATATTCATTCAAGTTGTAGAAGCTATGTCTTAAAAGAGTATATAGTTTTGACTTTTTTCTTAAAAATAGTTATAGAAGTAATAGACTTGAGATTTTCAGGTAACTGATTGAATATTTTTATTGGCATTATGTAGCTACTTTTAGCCGTTGAGGCAAGTCTATGTTGGGGTAATCTTAATATAATATTAAATATGACTTAATGTATATATAACTATATTATACTGTACTATAGTCTGTTTTTAAACCAGGAGGAGTAAATATGAAAGTTCCATTTACACCATTAAAGTAACTAGAAAATACACTAAAACCTTTTTGGCGTTTTGGGCAACCAACAATACACGACTACAGTGTTTTTGTGTGTATTTTATTACAATATATAACGCATCGACCTCTATTTGACCTCTAGATATTTATATAGCCTTCATACAACTTACGCAATATGAAGGCACCATGGCAAATCAACATTTGCTATTTGTTTGGGTATTATGTGTTTAAGAAAAGATGACATCGTGATATAATTTATTCTCGATTATAAATATAAATCCAAAACAAATGTTTTTGTTATATGAAAGTCATAACTTTAACTTTTCCACTTGACTTTTGCTGGCGTTAAAAGACCTCCGGGCCATAACTGTTCTGTTTCCATAGCGTAACGTTAATAGCGAACGTCATGCGCTATTGAAAATTGCCATGTCTCTAACCGTAATTATCCGCCGACTGACATGAAAGTGTTCGAGAATGTCCGATTCAGTGTTGCCGCAGCCTTTCCGTCGATTTCGGTAGATATTAAGGCCAAGTAGATTTCTCATTGAAGGTGTTTTCTTACAAATTTTGAAGATCGGGAGGGGAGATTTCTCTAAACATTTTTTTCCTCACTTGAAATTTTGAAGAACGGGGGATTTCTCTACACAATTTTTTCCCTTCTTTGAAGAGCGGGGGGTCGATGGTCCGAATTTATTTCAAAATATCCGCGGCGTTAAAAAAAGTTCGCCAATAGGCAACACTGTTGTAGCGGCAATATGTACCAAGGGGCGGCGAGAACACATGTCACATGTCCATGAAGGTTCTCAATAAGTAAGAGAAGCGTTGTGGCGATCGCCAATGGTACTTTCATTAAGAATTGACAAAATTAACATTTATAATCTAAATTTTGAAATGATTCACTAAATGAAGTAGATTTTTTTTCATAGCCTCGCATGTTTCTGAAGATAAAAGTTACAAATAAAAGAAGAAATATTATAAAATTTTAAAATGTTTGTTACCTACCACTGGAGTAAAATTATCCCATGGTTAAAGCAAAGACTAGAGTGAATTTTCTAATCTTTGGTTAAAGCATGAACATATGTATAATGCATATGCATAGGCTTAACTACAGGATTTCTTCGCGAGGATATCCTATGGTTAAGTCTATGCATATGTCAGTAGAATAGCTATGGGGATTCGGCGCCAAAATCCCATGTTATTTCTTATGGAGGTTCATTCTGCACATTTTTGTCTGATTTTCTCCCCACCACATTTTAGGCTCCGCCTTCGGGGAAGGTCCTACTGGTCTAGGAGATATTATTGGTCGAGGTGTCAGGGCACATGATCGAGGAGTACAGCTTTTAAACAGAGTCTGTATACGGACTATAGGGGCCAGTGGGCGGAAGAAATAAAAATTATGCAATGAAATAACCATAGGGCTGCCAAATTGAATTCCCCATAGTTTGACAGCAACTAACCGAAACTCCTACATGTCAAACAACACAACGTTTGGCGGGAATTTTAAAATAAAAGAGGTTTATAGGAACTTAACATATTTTTAATTGTTATTCATTCCAGTATTTCCTATTCTCATTACGATATTTTCGTACTAAATGATAGTAGCACACTAATATAGAGGATATAGTAGTATAATAACTACACTGTATTGTCAAAAAGTACAAATTAATGTGATTTCGCAAGATGAAAAAAATAGTTGAAGATTTCTGAAATCAGAAAAATCAAATTGACAAAATTTAAACGGACCATGAAAAATGAAAATATTTTGTTATCAAAAGAAATTTTGTTAGTAAAACTTTTTAAGGATTTTAATTTCATTTTTACAGTTTTTAATTTCCTTTTTTAATCATATCCTCATCTGCTCAAAAAAACATCACTCCTAGAGGTTATTTCACAAATGTGTTTAGATTTGTCTTGACTAGACTCTAGCAGGGATGTCTTTAAAACGTTTTATTCATAACGTTTTAGGGACGATAGCAAACGGACGTCTTTGGGACGTACAACATAAACGTTCAGACCTAACGAGGACCTAAGCGTGCGTCCTGGGGACGTTTGTTGTTATCAGGGCAAATAATTAGCCACTTTTACCTTCAGATTTATACAAAAGACATTAAAAACTGATATATAATGTGCAAACGATAAAATAGAAATTATAACCAAATAATTTATAACAAGAAATTAAAATTTTTATAATATGTCAAAGTTTACGACTATTGCCTTGTGTAAAACTGGCGAAGGCCTGTCCAATCACAGATGTATGATTTAGCGCGTTAAATTTAAACTGCTCCTCCTGGTTTAAAAACAGATATAGGTATTATAATACATAACTTTTAAATCCCATAAAAATTGTATTTTTGACACTTGACACTTGAATTTGTAGAGTAAGAAGTTAATTTTAAAAAAATACAAATGCCATAACTTATTTTTTTTAAAACTAAAAACTAAAAAACTGTTAACTATATCAACAGTTCTATGTAAATAGTAAGTATCTATGGATATTGAATATAACAAACATTCTTAGAGCTGTGTATTTGTCATAGACAGCAAAAAAGATTTTTCAAAAAAGCCTTCAAAAAGGAAACAGATTTCCGAAACGTCGGCGAAATATTTAATTTCAAGTTTTTATACTTATTTGTGTTGTTTATTTAAAAAAAAACAGCCTCTAACTGATCCTTTGACGTAAACGTCACAGGCGTAGAGGTTATTTACCAGTATCATACTGGTTAATTGTGATATATTTTGTAGATTCCCCTAGCACCGCTTAAAAAGAAAACATACATGTGGCAGGAAGTCCCAAAGAATTGAAGAAGGAAAAAGAAAATTAAGATAATGCCACAAATAACATTTAGTCAATATTTAAAAATACCAAGTATTAAAATCAATCTATTTGAATAATTTTTCTAGATGGTAATTACATATTGTCATTTTTTTATCTTTTTGGCTTTTCTAACCACATTTGTTCCCTTCGAAATAGAATCCAATCACTGAATTCTATTTCGAAAGAAATGCATGTGGTTAGAAAACCCAAAAAAAAACATAAACGCCCTCTGCTGTGAATACACCTTAAAAGTGGTGGAGTAGTTACCTATGTTTTGCATAGTATGTCCCAACATTTTCAGGACGTCCTCTCTAGACCTACATTCGTCCCACATAAGTCCTGGGTTGGACGTCCTCGGGACACCCCGTTTTGCTGACACGGAACGTCCCTCAAACGTCCTCGGTACGTTTTAAGTCGGTAAAGTACGTTCTCGGTACGTTTTCATGTCCTCTGGGTACGTACTTGGGACGTTTTTGGGACAGCCATGTACTATTGGGCAGTGGCGGCTCGTCAGGGTAGGCTGAGCCTCCCCTTGGAATAACCACCATATCTTCGAAAGTAATATCTTGAGAAATTTCTATTAGGTATATCTCAATTTTCAATATTTTTTATTGTTTATTATTAATTAATTTTCAGTTTATAAATAACATTTTTGCATTTCCTTTCCACAAACATACCTATAACGTTACAGTCCGGATAGTCTTTGTATGCATATTTCCCGGTCGGCCGGTCTTATACTGAATGATCACTGCGGTTCGCTGGAGGCTAATACGAAATAGCTTCCAACTTTACCGCATTTACTTATAACATGAATGACCTTGAATTTCTTTGCGCTGTGTAAAAATAGCAACACTTGGAATAGCCAAGTATGAGGCGAGCCTCAGACCTCAGCTCTTTATAGCGCATGTGCACAGGTCATTCAAGAGTCAGGTGATTCACAAAGAAAACGAACTGACGTCTGACAGTTGCGTTTAGCCGGTTAAGAACAACTTGACGTATAAATACATAAAACATTTGATAGGCGGGCTAGAAATAAGTGCTCTAGGTGAAAATATTCCCAACAACATGTCTTGTTGTCCAGACGTGGTGGATTATTTGTTATTAAATGGATTTACTACTCTTATTTATGACGAAAAGGTAAGAATTAAAAGAAATGCCAGGCCTACACCAGCAATGCTTTCGTTAGTTTTTAAAAGTGGTAAACAAAACAGAGGGTTTTGTGATAACAATTATAAAAAAGTCGGGTGGTTAAAGGCATCATCGGTTAGAAACAAATTATATTGTTGGAGATGTTTATTATTTACTAATGATCAATCCTCAATTTGGGGCAGGGCCGGGTTTAATAATTTGCAAAATTTGTCGCGAGGTTTAGAAAGGCACGAAAAATCCCAGGAGCACATTTCATCTTGCATTAAATTCGAAATGTTTGGTAAACAAAATATTGTAAATTTCTTGGATTCTGCACATAAGAGAGAAATAGAAAATGTTAACGAAAAGGTCCGTGAGAATAGGGAAATATTAAAGAGGTTAATAGATGCCGTTATATAGTTATCTTCACAAGAAAATTCTTTCCGAGGACATGACGAAAAACGAGAATCGTGCAATAAAGGAAATTTCAAAGAGCTGGTAGATTTTTTGAAAACTTATGACCCAAAATTAGAGAACTTTTTGAATAACGCCACTATTTTTTGAGACAATTCCGGTAAGCTTCTGTAGAATGATCATTTTCAGCACTTAAACGCATAAAAACATTTTTACTAGAAACAAAATGAGTCAAGACCGCCTTTCAAATGTATCGCTTATTTCAATAGAAAAACGTTTTTTGTCAGAATTGAGGAAACGCGATTCATTTTATGATGAAATAATCAACCATTTTGCTAGTTCCAAAAATCGCAGGTTACCACTCATTTATAAAAATATTCAGGCTTTAAAGCAGAGATTAATATAGGTAGTTGTTATTTTAGAAAAAATATTTTTATTTGTGTTATTTATTTTTTAGGAAATATTATTTTTTATAATTCTCCATAATATAGAGTTCCGCGGTTATATTTTTTTTATATAACTTCTTTCTCAAAACTATTTTAATTTCTATTAAAACTTATAATTTTACACGCCTGGAAGTGATAATGAATACAATTTTTTGTTTGTAGAAAAACACTTTAATTTTTTTACCAAAACTATTTTTATTTTTATTAAGTTATATAATTTAATTACAAGTGGGATAGTAGGACTCTTTTGGATACCGATACTCGAGTCGTAGGAACGAGAATTTCATAAGAATGATTTTTTCATCTCATCATATTTTCTATTTCCTTTTCATTCTATTCTTTTATTAGTTCTATTCTCTCAAGTCGTGAATCGGTATCCTGGCGAACAACCCACGGAAAAAAAATGTAACGCGCCGTTGTAATACAGGGGTGGTGGGGAAATGTACAAATTGTAGTCATATTGCACATCAGTTGTCTTTCAGAATATCAAGCCTCCTCTGCAGACAATATCACGAGCCGTCACTGCTATTAGGGTTTGTCCACTTCTCAAATAATTCGGCTGTCATATCCTCGTGGCAGTGGCAGTGGCAGAGGATTACTTGATATTTTTAGCAGACAACAACAATTAGGAATAAAACCCTTTTTACTTTCAGCATGTAGAATTTTTTTCCTAGAACATGGAGCACTTAAATTACACTTTTTGGTGTTATCTACCCAACCGTATTGAACTACATCATGGGTATCAAACCATGTTTCGTCAAGATAAATTATGTCTCTATTTGCATCTCGGTATTCTTTTATTTTACGCAGGTACTCGTGTCGATAATCAACCATGCGTGCTGATTCCATAACTACCATTCGTTTGTCCAATTTTTTGTACCTAAAACCACAATCGAGCAAAGCGTTTCGCAAAGTATCTAATGATTTATAGTTATAATCTGGATAGTCGCGTAACTTATCAATAATCATTTTCAATGTGGGCACCTTCATTGTAAAAGTCATACACAAATCGACGAATGGCATCTTTGGACGCGTTATCAAGTTTTTTAAGTTTTTGTCCAACTCTTTTCCTTTTAATAGAATGATCAACTACATCCCCGGCTCTAATAATCACATGAATTGCAGTACAGCTAAATTTGGTTAATTCACAAATCCTCTTCACAATTTGATTATATGTAGAATCAATATTTTCGCCTTTTAAACACGAGTAAATATTCAAAATAACCCCTTGAGTTTGAACGTGCAAATCTTTCAAATTCCGCTTGTATAGGCTCTGTATCAAAATCATCCGTTTCGTTGTCACTATTATCCAAAGGCCTCCAAAATGCCATTTTAAACAATTAATTGCAAAAAATCACTCAAACACAGTAATAAAACTAATAATTTGTTCAAATATTCACTAGAATTATGTAATTTATAACGCTGCCTGGCTGTACTGCACTGCCTCGTACAGATCATATGATACAAATAGTTCATACGTATTTTTTGTTTTATATGTTATGGCATGTAAAACCTCTGAACAAGGTTGGTGTTGACAAATCAAATTCGCTAATTTCACCTATATTTCTATTTGATCAAGTCCACGTGGACTGTAGACGAAGAGTGGTGAATATAAATCTGTAAAATTCTGTGTTTTCTCATTCAATGTGAAGTGATATATTGAATACCCCGTAAGATCCTCTAGTTCCATGCTGTTCCAACTGAGTTCGTAAATACTATACCTCCTCGCGAAATAATAATTACTTTACCGTGAAACTGTTTTATTTGCAATATCGTCACCACTGGGATCTATTTAGCATTCCATATAACACCATGTACATTTGCTTCAGTGTGAAGAATTGTTCTAATTTCAGCTACAGTAAATAATTCGTTTTTGGCAAATAAAGCTTCTTCGATATGCGGTAGAACATCACAAATTATGTCAATAAACGTATGTAAAAATTTTGTCACGCACGAAGTGTGGCACTTAAAGCCTTTGCTATCATGTCCACACAACTACTGTCTCCAAAACCTTGAATTCTGTGTAATATTTCACTATTATTAATTTCTTTGACATTTTCCAAACATTGTCTATTAAATGAAACCAACTTTGTTTTCTTTTGCTTTTCTGATTACGTTCTTTGCAGCGGATAAAACAATCCCTTGTTAATATTGCCGTTGTTTCTGACCTTCTTGTTTTTGTGATTTGGCTGTCTTCGGGTTGCGAACTTTTGTTATAGTAGAATCTTCTATAAAATCCACTATACAAAGCCCATAATTGAGGCTTGTAGGAAACATAACTAAAGGATACATATTTTTTTAGCAAAAGCAAACCAAGCTAAATTAACTAACACAAATAAATTTCGTAAGAACGAATTATTAAATAAACAAGTTAACCATTATACTCTTTGCCCATTTACCGCACTTTTTATATAATTGTTCCACATTCTATAGGATACTCCCCGCAGTTTTTCTTGCCAATAATATTAATTTTGTATATTTTTTGTGCAATTATACAAAACATAAAAAAATCGATTCTTTTAAAACTTAAATAATTAATAACTTTTTCATTTATTCTTTAATAACACCAATTCATTGTCCAAATTTCTATACAATCGGATTTCTGTTCTTGGGTTATTGTTCGTACAATAACGTGATGGACGGTCCGACGGACAGACAGACAGATGGACCAACATTTTGAAAGTTGTTCAGAATTCGATCGGTGATATGAAAATTTTGTCTCCACGAGCGTTATTATACCCATTTTAGAAATTAGCCGACCAAATGCGAATGCTCAAATAACACATTCTCTTTAACAACTGAGTTCTCGAAAACTTAACAGAATTTGAAAAATGTGTTTTATTAAAAAAAACTTCTTTGATTCATTGGCTACAACTTTGTCGTTATAGTACCTAGTTATCTTTAATAATAATAAAGTTAACAAGCGATTGGATTTTATGCTGCAAATTACAGAAAGCTACGGTATTTCTTTTTTCTTTTATTAATAGGGCATTAACTATCTTAAATTTTTAAATTGATAAATTGATAAGGTGGTGTTTGTATCTGTACTAAATCTAACAGTGTTAAAGTGTGTTTTTTAAAACGGATTAAATTAGTTTTTTGGACTATATTACAATTTAACATTAGTGCTATGCAATGATGTAATTAACTCTAAGAAAAGTGACTAATTATAATCAATAATCTATGGTTTATTATAATGCAAATTCACTGATTGCCATTCAGTGTTCCTCTTTTTATGGTGTTTTTTGTTAATCAGATAGCCTTCACAGCAAAAAACTTTATAGACAACATATCTATCTTATCTTATGACAAAAAGAAATGTAAACATCAAAATAATGACCTGTGCACAATGCAATATTGTACTCTCCACTGAGGAACTAGCTAAAAAAATAAGATGTGATTACTGTAATACACGGCTATGCCAGGCATGTTCTGGTCTCAAAGAGACAGAGATACGAGTAATGCAACTTAGTAAAAGATTATTAAAGCTAAAATGCGAGGCATGTGAGCTCCAATTTGAAGAAAATATCATGAATAAGTTTGCTGATATGCAAAATAACTTTACTATACTACTAAACTCTCTTAAAAATGATATTTATGAACACATATCAGAAACAAAGGCTGAGGTTGTAATTCTTAAAGAAACCAATATCGAGCTGATTAACCTCCTAACCAATGGTGATAAGCAGCAGGCCTCACCTCTATACCCATATGCACATGCAAAGAACTCTCAGCCACCATCGATGCGGAGGGGAAACGAAGCAAGGACATTGCCCTTATCGCAGGACGTACCCAAATCTACCTATGCAGAAACAACTAAGAATCATAGAAAAAATACTTTAAACATACCAGAACAACAGCTCAGCAATGATAACAAACTGCAAATTAAAGATAAGTCGAAGAACTCTGTGTCAGCTGCAATAAACCAAGATACCGTCGATGAAACCCAGCAAGATTCTCCTACTAACGAATATCAAGCTGTCAAAAGAAGACGCAGAAAAATAAACATGGGTAGCGGCAACGGAGATTCTAAATTTCATGGAAAAAATGAGAATAACAGAAAAATTTGGCTATTTGTGACCAAAGTACCTGATGACGTAAAAGCCGAAGACATCAAAAACTACATTGAAACACATACAAAATCAGGTAATTCCCCTGAGCAAACACATAGTGGGCAGGTACCTATCGAGCGTAGGGTCGAAGTAAAACTTTTAAACACAAAGAACACTAGACCAAATAACCAATCCTTTATGATAGGAGTTGAGCCTGAGTTCCAGGAGGAGGTATACAAACCAAGTTTTTGGCCCAAAAAAATTGGTTTTGAAAGATTTGATTTCAAGAGAGGTCATCATTTCCTCAGTCATATGCAAGACTCGTCAGATCCTAAGCAACCATCCACTTTTTTAGACAAATCCACATAGAAGCTACGGCTCTTAACAATCAAAGACCTAGTCAACGGAGCTACCATCAAAATCAAAAAGTAAATCATATAAATATGAGTACACAAGACATAATATGTAGTTATCAAAATGTAAGAGGTCTGAATTCCAAAATTACAAATTTTTACACTTCAGTTTCTCAAGCGGAATTTAACATAATAGCTTTAACTGAAACATGGCTGAAAGATGATGTGCTAAGTACTGAACTATTTCCCGAGCAATACACTGTGTACAGGAGTGATAGAAAACTTCATTTAACAGAACAAACAACAGGAGGTGGGGTGTTACTAGCCTGCAAAAGCGAAATAAGGTCAGAAAAACTTGCATTACCAAATATTTTTAATGATTTTATAAGCATTGATGTCTTGTGCTGTAAATGTTACTTTAACTTCACTGTAGTATATGTTTTTGTAATATATATTCCGCCAAACACTAGTATAGACAATTTTGAAGCATTTTTTGATAGTCTGGAACAAATTGAATTTATATTAGGTAAAAATATACTTGTCTTTGGAGACTTTAATGTACCACAGTATGTAGACAATGATTCTAATGATAGAAAAGCTACAATAATTAATAACTTTCTTACATTCCTTGACATTCAACAACATAATAATATAAACAATAATAGAGGTCGTCTACTAGATCTTGTCTGTTCTAATCTAGGTTGTGAGATTGTACACGATAATGCACCACTTGTGAATGAGGATATTTTCCACCCGGCACTTTATGTTACATTAAGCATTACAACAAAATATAATAATTTCCAGACAAAAAAACCTGAAAAATCATATAATTTTAAAAGGGCGAACTATCAAGCTCTCTATAGTGCTCTAGAGAACACAGATTGGTATTATTTGCAAAGCTTTCAGAATGTTGACATAGCGACAAAAGAATTCTATGATAAATTATATAAAATATTAGACGAATGCGTTCCGGAATACAAACATTATAAAAGGTCTTATCCACAATGGTATTCGAAAGAAATTATCAACAATATCAAAGAGAAGAACAAACATCAAAAAAATTATAAAAAAACAAAAAACCAGTACCACTTAAATAAATTCAAGGAACTCCGATCATTAATCAAACAACAAATAGACAAAGCATACGATAACTATCTCACAAAAGTTCAAATTTCTATATCTTCAGATTCTAAACAATTTTGGTCATTTGTACATTCAAAAAAAAAACAAACAAGGATACCAGGTAAAATGAAATATATGGATAAATCCTATGAAAATTCGGAGGAAATTGTTGACATATTTAGTCAGTTCTTCAGCTCGGTATTTGCGAAACCACAAGATAATATAAACTTTAACAACAATAGTGACAAGAACCTCTTTGAGAACATTAATATAACGCACATAACATTATCAGAAATCGAAGAAGCTATAAAAAAATTAAAAAACAAATTTACATCAGGTCCGGACTTAATACCATCATTCGTGGTCAAAGACTGTGCATATGTGCTATCAGTTCCGTTGTATATAATATTTAATTTATCTCTAAAAACATCAACATTCCCAAAAGACTGGAAAATAGCAAAGGCCTGTCCAATTTTTAAAGCGGGAGATCCAGCTAACGTAAATAACTACAGACAAATCTCTATCCTAAATAATTTTGCGAAGGTTTTTGAAATGATCTTGTATAACCACATCTATCTGTCTACTAAAACAATGATATCACCATACCAACATGGTTTTATGGCTAACAGATCCACCATCACAAATTTAGTTCTGTTCACTCAAAATGTATCAAATACCATCGATGATCAAGGACAGGTGGATGTGTTGTACACAGACTTTTCTAGGGCTTTCGATAAAATTGACCATAAAATATTATTAAACAAATTAGAGCACTTTGGTTTTAACAACCAGTTGTTAATGTTCTTTGAATCGTACCTGCAGAATAGATATCAGTTTGTATTCTACAATGGTTCCAGATCATCATTATACTCATCGACATCTGGAGTACCGCAGGGTAGTAATCTTGGACCTTTGCTATTTCTGTTATTTATTAATGATTTATGCGAAACTCTTGAATGTGACAAACTAATATATGCAGATGATCTCAAACTCTTTAAAAATATAAAATCTGAAGATGACTGCAGAAAACTTCAAAAGGAACTTGATAAAATCAGTCAGTGGTGTTCACTTAATAGACTAGATCTGAATGTCGGTAAATGCAAAGTTGTTTCATATACGAAAAAGAAGAACAAATTTCAGTACAACTATTCTATAATGGGAACGATACTAGAGCGCGATACATTGATTAAAGACTTGGGTATTTATTTCGATCCTGAGCTAAACTTCGGAGAACATATAAGAATTAAGTGTAATGAAGCAATTAAATTACTTGGTTTCATTTTGAGAAATTGCAAATCATTCACCAATCTGGAGGCTTTAAAATTATTGTACTATTCATATGTAAGGTCTAAACTTGAATACGGAGCAATAATTTGGAACCCATATTACCAAATTCACAAAAGCAGTGTAGAACAAATACAGAGAAAATTTTTAAAGTTTATGACATTCAAATCAACAGGACAGTATCCAGAAAGAGGTGTAAATAACAGCAGCTTATTAAGCACATTTAACTTCAAGAGCCTGGAATTTAGAAGAATTTGCTATTTTCTGGTATTCTTATTTAAATTAATGCATAACAAAATTGACTCGCCGGAAATGCTTGTCCAGTTAAATGTTCACGTTCCAAGGTTGCATTCTCGTCAAAATAATATGTTTTACAGTGAACGGGCTAATACAAATGTAATGTTAAAATCACCCATTTACTGTATGTGTAATTACTACAATAAAATAAATGAATTGTGCGATTTAAATGTGTGTTCCCAAAAAGAATTGATAAAATGCGCAAAACAAGTTTTCAACATGTGAGTATTCCCATTATAAAGAATTATGTGTGTATAAACACACAAGTAATGTGTGAATGTTGATATGTTTTTATTTTGCTCTATATATACGCTTTCATTGTAAGTCTTATGTCATAGAATTATGCTATAGTCTGCTATATTATATGTTTATTATAAGTTCATTATAAGTTCATCATAAGTTTATCATATAATTTCTTCTACAAATAGTCATAGAATTATTGTATTATTGTATATAATTTTTGCCCTGTAATTGGGTGGTACCTGTTGGGCAAATAAAGTGTTTATTTATTTATTTATTTATTTATTAAACTTTGATTATTTCAACGTGATTAGAAGTAGGTATTCGAGTATTACCTGTTTTAAATTTAAGATTAATAAACTTACTAATAAGAAATATATTACAAGTTAAACAAATAATATAGTTGTGGTTTATATTCGAGATTTATTTTCATGAATAAACAAAAAATCATGACGCATAGAAATAGAAGTAGAAATAGAAATATAATACCAACAATGGATACACATTTGGTACATTTGGTAAGTCAATAACATATGTATAAATAAAAATGAATGTATATTATTATACAAAATAATAAATAAATACATAATAAATAAATAACAACATATCAATGGCCCTATAGGGGCAATGTCACTGAAAATATAAGAAATTGTAAAAAAGATTTAGAATCTAAAATAATTTTTTTTAAAATCAGACAAACCATTTAATAGAAATGTCTTAATGATCATACCGTTTGTACAAAAAATCAGTAATTGTATAAATAAAGCCATTTCTTAGTAAATTTGTTCCTTTTTAAATATGTTCGGTGGAAGGTCTCTTATATTGTGTGGTAGACTGTTAAATAATATAACACAATTATAAGGTGAATCTTTAAAAGTTGTTGTTTTATAGGTAGCGATCAACAGTTTATCACCTCTGGCCTTGTATTATATAAATGTCTGTTTAGGCTAGTGAAAATTTGCAGATTGTTTTTAAAAAATAGCAAGCACTTATATATACAAATGCAGGGAGTGGTGCGAATTTCCTTTTTAACGATATACATAATTTTTCCAATGAAGAATATATGGATATGATACTGGCATATGGTGTAGTAAGACAAAATTCAGTTCCGGCTGCTAGCCTTTATGCGCTAATGTTTCCCCAAAGGTATCATTCGGGACGCGTATGGTTCAGCGTGGTAGAAAAATTGGTAATTTGCGGCCAAGACCTGAGCAATATGGGAGAGCCATATTAGACCTAGGCATATTATTTTAAATATGGAGGCAGAGCTTTTGAAAATCGTAGAGGAGCAGCCTAGCACTAGCACCAGAACTATTGCAGCACAATTTCGTATATCACAATCCACAGTTTGGCGAATGTTCAGGCATGCATTACTTTACCAATTTCACGTGCAGTGAGTGCAAGCTCTACTATCAAGGGACCTTCCGTTTCGAGTGAACTTTTGAGTGGTTGTTACACCCCAGCATCAATTAAACCCAAACTTTACCATGAACATTTTAGTTACGGATGAAGCAATTTTCACAAGAAATGGTATTCATAATTTCCGGAACATACATCATTGCCCATATTGGAAAATCCCCATGCTACTCGGCTAACAAGTTTCTGACAACGATTTTCAGTAAATGTGTGGGTTGGAATTGTGAATGGAGTACCTACTTATTTTGGTCCTATCATTCTTGAAAATCGTTTAACTGGTGCTCTTTACTTACAATTTTTGCGTGATACTTCGAAGAAATTGCACTCAACGTTAGACAGCATATGTGACTTCTTCATGATGGTGCTCATCCAGTATACTTTCAAGACCAGGTGTGAGAACATTTGGATAATGTGTTTCCCAGAAGGTGGATAGGTCGAGGTGGTCCAACTGCCTGGCCCCCTTATTTGCCCGACTTCAATCCGTTGATTTTGATTTTTAGGAACACATAAACTATGGTTACATTACGGAATACTAAGGAAGAGGTGGTAAATTGCATACGTGCTGCATCTGCAACAATTCAACAACAGCCAGCTTTAGGCCAGCCATGTGGGGGGGGCAATGGATTCAAAGAGCTGACAAATGCATTGAAAATGGCGGAAATATTCATCATAAGCTATTGTTCCCTAAGTTTATGCGTACAGTTTAAGAATCACCCTGTATAACCTAATAGACTCTGATGATGACTAACGAGGCATCACAATATAAAATACTATATTGTAATATAGGTACCACTGTAGTGCACGGATTTGGAATTTTTATTAAAGGCAGATATACATAATATTTATGCACCAAGTGCATTATAGAGATTATAACGCCCGGAGTGTAACATGATGCAGCCCGAGGGATGCACGTTGCCTGATGGGCGTTATAGTCTAATAATGCTTGTGGTGCATGCCATATTTTGTTTTTCACGAAAAATAATTTTTTTTTAAGAAAAATTGACTTTTCATTTTTTAAATATTTTTTTTAGTAGTCTAGACATTTGTTGACATTTTTTAAATATTTTTTTTAGTAGTCTAGACAATGTTGACACTTTGACATGTATTAATTGTATCTGTCGGTATGTTGTGTTCTTTCAAATTTAGTAACGTAGTTCAGTGCTGCTAGCTTCTTCTTCTTACCCTTTTTAACAAGTAGTCTATGTATGATATGACAGTTATTGATATTTTAACATTTGTTGATGTTGCTTTGCTTTGTACGTACATAATACGTTTACCAAAATAAAAGGAAAATTAATATGGAAACACCACAAAATATCCGAAATAATGCGGGAAAAGCCAAAGAAAATGTATTGCCGATAAAATCCAAACCATTATACGATAAGAAATATGGAACACTTATTCTTTCTTTGTTTCTCATTTAACAGGGCATTATGGCCATAACGCCCACTCATTATGAGCGTCTTTATGGTAACCGTATCCAAGTTATAATAAACAAATAATATGCAGGTGAAAAATAAAACAAATATAAAGGTTTATAATATGATATAATTTCTGAAATAATTAACAATCTTTATATAATATTTAAATAATAATAATTAAAAAGTAACATAAAAAATAACCGCTAAGATTCATAAAATAATACAATAACAAATTTCTTAAATAATTACCAAACATCTGAATGTCCTAAATAAAGTGTGGATGTTACACAGCCTACATTCCTATTCGATTATTATTAACAATAATCATTCATGTCAAGTGGTTATTGTTGTTAATTATTTTTATGTAAAAACATTCGAAACATCTTTCTCAGAAAATTGGATTATCTTATGGGAATGTCCAATGATTATAAAGGACTTGGGCATGAATTCACGTAAGATGCCAACCTATCAACCTTTTTGCCTATAGGCCACCCCAGACGTATTGCGTACTACCAGCGGTTTGTCAACAATTTAATGAATTTCGTCCTGCGAAACATTTTTTATTGATGAAACGTAGTTTCATCTTTCGGGGTATGTCAAATCTCAAAATATGTGGATGCGGAGTACTGATAATTCACATTTTTATATAGAATCTCTACTATATCCTCAAAAAGTTGGCATTTGGATGGAAGTTTCTCGCAAGAGAATAGTTGGAATTGTTTTTTCAGTTTCACCATAAATGCCGAGAGGTACAGACATTTTCACATTTTGTCTGCATTTGTTTATTAACAACTCTACTAGTGGAGTAAGAAAAGGCCGGACATTGATATGCATAGTTTTGTAAGAGCAAAATTATGATTTCATACCTTCTAGGGTATCACTAGGAGTATATCTGAGTTTTGGACCTTCAAAACCTATTTTTCTTTCATCATAAAATATTTAAAGAGAAAAAAGTACGTCTTTATTCATATGTCTGTGTCCTCATTTTCTGACAAAAAAAGTTCTCCGTAGTTCATACCATACTTATATTCACAAGAAGTAAAAACAAATCAATTTTTTTTTAGATTTTGGTGATCCACAGGGAAGGAATTGTTTCAGCCAGCAACCAAGACATTTTGGGAGGTGTCTCACTTCAAGGGCCACCAAAGCCACAATTTCATTATAATCTCATAAAAATTTGATTGCAGTTGCTCTAATATATAATAAATATACCATATCATCAATAAAAATTACTAAAAAATGCGATTTATCAGCTTGTTTAGTGGGAATCCCCCCTTAAGAGTTCTGATCGGCTTCATATTTTCATATACCTTTTGTTGAAAACAAAACACCCTGAAATTTTGGTGCCCCAACTTTGAACCCTGTGGACACAAATGAATTTGTTATCTAAAATTTGAATTGCCCGCCATTTTATGCCATTAAGTCAAAAATGGATAATGTTTTTCTTCAAAATGTAGATCTCGATGCCAGCTTTCCGTTGACAAAAAAAAGTTGGTTTAATGTTTTCAAAAAAATTATCCATTTTACTTAATGGCATAAAATGGCGGGAAATTCAAATTTTAGATAATAAATCCATTCGTATCTACAGAGTTCAATATTTGGGCACCAAAATTTCAACAAAAAGGTATATTTTCTGGAAGTTTGAAGCCGATTGGAACTCTTAACATCCCGGGGCGTTAAAATGACTGGCTGATTAGCCAGTTAACTTAATTTTGTATGTTATGTAGAGTAGCATTATTATGAGAAGATGCTCGCAAAAAATAATGCGCAGAGACGAGTTTGTGTGCCTTCATTGTTTTAAGCCAATGAGAGCGAATTGCGTCATATTTGACGTCGAAGCCAGTGGCACCGTCAATCTGCAGTCACAGGATCTGTGCTGCAGTATACTTGTTGTGTTCCCCATTTCTGATTGAATTAAGTGATATAACCTTACTTTCAGTGAAGAATGTCTTCATCATAAACACCAGAGTGTGACGAGTTTTAATATTCTACATTACACAGTTCCTCGACCTCGAAAATTTGATTAGAATTATTATATATCCTTCTACCCCAGGGGGTCAATTCTCGAAATTATTCCTATGGGAAATGATACTTTTGGAACGTGCAAATTGTATTCTTGACTGATCCTATGAGATTGTTTTCCATTCAAATCAGTGGAATTACTTCACCTGATCATTTCCAGCAGAAAATAATATCATAGAACTAGTCAAGAATTCAATTTACACGTTCCAAAAATCTTATTTCCCATAGGAATAATTTCGAGAATTGACCCCCAGATGATGCTGTCACTGGCAAAAATATTCGCGCACGTTAGCTCCGCCCCGAGCATCTTCTCATAATAATACTACTCTACTTACTCAAATGACCCAAAACCAACGCAAATTTGCTGGAATTTTTATTACAAAGATTCTGGTTTTTTATTTGTCCCAATCGAATCTCTAGAACTAGAGATATTCACCTTTTTATCTAAATAAATACTGTTCAAAAAACTAAACTGTTTAAAAAAAAAAAAGTCCAAAGCTCAGATACATACTCCTGGTGATACTCCTGAAGGTATGAAATCATAATTTGGCTGTTACAAAACTATGCATATCTCATCGTTTCCTTGGTAATTTTTTACTCACTATACATGATAATGAATTCAACATGATTATCAGCAAGACGGAGAAATAACACCCATACGGCAAGAGAAAATATAGCTTCTTTTTGAGAGTTTTTTAATAACCAACTGATAAGTTTACATTCATAAGTTGAGTTTCCTCTGTACCTAATTTGCAAGAACTGGAAAAAAGAATTGTTGAAAAATAAGCAATCATAAGACCGTTAATACTGCAGAATATTTCTTGTCGGAAGAGGCACATAATTTGTGCATCAAACATGGACGGGGACAATTTCAAGTTTCTTTTAAATTCGCTTTTTGGTGATAGTAATCTTAATATCACAGCCTTTTATTTAATTTATTATTTTTTTTATCCCTAGAATTAATAACATGTGCACATTATTGGAGATGATGTCAGTTTGGGATGCAACTTGAAACACTTTGACAAAATCATTATAGTCTGTTTTTAAACTAGGAGGAGCGTTTTAAATTTAACACGCTAAATCATACATCTGTGATTGCATACGCCCTCGCCAGTTTTACAAGGCAATACTCCCAGATTTTGACGTTGTAAAAATTTCAATTTCATGTCATAAATTATTTGGTTATAATTTCTGTTTTATCATTTGCACATTACATATGAGTTTTTAGTCCATTTTATATAAATCTGAAGGTAAAAGTAGCTAATTACTTGGTGCCTTTATATTGCGTTATTGGTATAAATGCTGTATAAAATATCTAGAGGTCAAATAGAGGTCGATGCATTATATAATGTAATAAAATATCCACAAAAACACTGTAGTCATGTATTGTTGGTTGCCCAAGACGCCAAAAAGGTTTTAGTGTATTTTCTGGTTACTTTTATGGTGTGAATGGAACTTCCATGTTTACTCCTCCTGGTTTAAAAACAGACCATAGAAAAGGATGACAGCAGTTTTTAATTCAATGACCATCATCATAATTAATATCATGGTATAAATGGAGTTGGACTGTATTTACTAATATTTATATAAACTTATATTAATCATTAAAAGTATATTTTATAATTGTTAATACGTATATATTACCATAAGTACAACAGACTTTGAAAAATGTATAAACACTGAACAGTATACAAAAAATTCTGGTATAAAAATTAATGTGTAACTTTTTATATTAATATATAAATATATCAGCCTTATACATAACATTCTGGTACAAAAAATAATGTGTAATTTTTTATATAAATATATAAATAAATATATCAGCCTTATTATACCCTTCGCAAATCCAAACCAAAAATATATTTATTACATTTGATTGGTACATTTCTAAAACCAGTAATATCGTTCGTAGAGACAGAGTTTTCATATCACTGTGTTAGTGATCGAATTCTGAACAACTTTCAAAATGTCCGTCTGTCTGTCTGTCCGTCAAGTTTCTTGTAAGCACGATAACTTTAAGAATGAAAAGTTCGATTGTATTGAAATTTGGACAGTAAGTTTGTGTTAGCTAGAGAAAGAACCCTATATTGAATTTTTGACAAAATTGATCAATAAACAAGAATTTTTATTTAAATTTATTACTTATATTTTAAAAAATATATGTTTTGTAATTAAACAAAAACTGTTTAAAATTAATATTATTTATAAAAAACTGCGGAGAGTATTCTATAGAATATGCAACAATTATATAAAAAGTGCAGTAAATCGGCGAAGAGTATAATAGTTAGCTTGTTTAAAGTTAATCACAGTGTGGAAAAGTTTTGAATACTTTATAAAGTAAAGAAAAAATATTTACTAATATAGTTAACATTAATAGGTCACTCATACTTTTCATCATATACTCAATAATAGATATACACTTGTATTTTATTAAATATTTTATACTGCAAAATGTTACAGGAAAAAGTTTTATAGAATTAAACAAGCTAACCGTTATACTCTTAGCCGATTTACTGTACTTTTTATATACTTTTTGTACATTCTATAGGATACCCTTCGCAGTTTTTTTTATAAATAATATTAGTTTTAGACAATTTTAGTTTAATTACAAAACATAAAAAAAATTATGTAATTTTTTTTTTATTTAAAAAATTTATAAATATTTTATTTATGGATCGATTTTGTTCAAAGGCAATAGGGTTCTTCCTCTAGCTAACACTAACTTACTGTCAAAATTTCAATGCAATCGGATTTTTCTTTCAGTGAAATTTTTTCTCTACAAACAATATTACCGGTTTTAGAAATGTGCCGATCGAATGAAATATACTCTTCGTTTTGTATTTGCGAAGAGTATAATAATAGCTATTTGTGCAACCAGTTAGGAAAAGTATTTTCTCATTCACATAAGGTGTAGGCTTATGGAAAAGACACTTTTCCTATGTGTTTCACACGATTATTTCTACTGACTCTTGGAAAAATGATTAACTCAAGATATTTTTTGAATTATATATTAGACAAATATTTAAATAGTTGGAATCACGAATCTGGTCCTTCACGTCATCAATATATATACTTCTCAAAGACATGGCATTTTTCTATCACTTAAATACTAGTGCATGACAATGTAAATAACAAAAAGTCACGTCTGATGGGACTACGACAGAAGTTCCAGGCGTAACGACGCGTTTTAGAGATGATTAATACAACCGGTTGTTGTAGTCGCAACCAACGTTCCGCATTCTCTCAGTTTAGCAGTGTTGCAGTTGTATTTGTTAAATTTAATGATTTCCTATTTCCTCTCGTTATTCATATGTTTGTAGTGTTGTATAGTGTGGTGTTTTAAGTTTCCTAAATTATGTAAATAATCTGTGAGTACTTTAGTTTTACTATTTGTAAAGAAACTAATCTCAGAATGCCCGGCAAGACTGAATGCAGTAGCCACACATGGTGATGAAATTAGTTGAGTACTTCAAACAGGAAAAATGCAACGGAAGTCCTCTTTTACCTACGCAAGCAGTCCATGAGGTAAACCGCAAAATTAAATGTGGCAGATGCTTATAAAGTAAATTTGGTTTTAGTGTACTTCTAATGCATTGGGTATTTGTATGCGGAGGGTGCAACGGTTTTGATAGGAAACCCGTGAGGAGCATGACACTCCAAATACTACTGTGGCAAAATATGGACCCAGAAAGAAAAACAGAACTAAGGAATTCAGGGAGGCAAGGAAGATGGATGTGAGGGATACAGTTTATAATATGTACTCTGAAAGTAAGTTTGTGGCGTAGTTGATTTTGTAGTTAGTCTATCCGACCACTGAAGTAGTGTTGTCGGTTGGCGAGAATATTATATTATAAAATTAAAATTGTATGAAGTGAAAACTACTATTTAATGGAAAACTCTTCAAAGGGTACGCCCATGCGTGCCATACTGTGTGACCTTGAGTCAATTTGATTCGAAAAAAAGATGATGACGTGAATGACAAGATTCGTGATTTCAACTGTTATTACTTTTTTTTGACAATAATTGGAATTAAAAAGTTGGATCAGGAAATTTAATTTCATTACTAAGGATTGTTGGTTTAAGAACGAGTAAATATAAACAAAGTTTGTTAGTGTATGTAAGTTTTTCGCTCAGGAAAATTGAGAAGAAATTGTGAAATGTCTGATTTAAGTGAACCTTCTAAAGCAAGTGGAGTGAAGGTGATCACTAAAGAAGTTTTATTAGCATATTGCTAACAAATATCCAGAGCCTACAAGAGCTCCAAATTGTGGAGCCTTTACTCAATGTTGAAGACAACATTATCAATGAAAAAAAATATCGATATAAAGAAATTTGTAAGTTTACTAGCTTTTATTAAACGAAAATTGTAGCCAATATTTTAACAAAATCAGAAGTAGAAACATTCTTAAAAGAAGCAGAGGACACAACCTATTTGATGATGAAGGTACAATAAATCTTTACATCATCCAAGTATTACCATTTTTGTTCATTATTGCAGGTAGTGTTGATCGTTGGAATTAGTGGAGCATGTTGACGAGAAGGACTAACTTTTCTTCAGCTTCAGAATAATAAAGACATGGGATCATTTATTTTAATAGAGATTCCTAACACAAAGACAAAGGTGCAAAAATAATTTACAATTTCCATTGGGAACTTCAAAGGTGTGAATCTTGTAGAAATATTTCGAGAATATTTTTCTCATCGTCTGTCACCAATAATGAAACATCCAAAATTCTTCCTCGGTTATCAAAGCAGAAAGTATACAAGACAATGTGTTGGTATAAATACCAAAGAAAAATTGCAGAATTTTTGAAGTCGCATTCCACCTATACCAGACACTGAGAACATCTGCAACGATACTGGCTGACACAGGAGCAGACATCACCGCTCTTAAGAGACATAATGGATGGAGAGCATTGAATGTGGCAAAGGGATATCTAGAAAACTCCGTTGAATATAAACTTCAAGTAACATCCAAAATATTGGGCCAAAAAGAAGAGGTAATTAATGTAAATACTAGGCTCTACGTCCACTTCCGCTAACACCTGTACTGGGATTTAATTTATGAATTGTAAAAAGTAAATGTTAATATTTATCATGATACAAAATAATATGTATAGGTATAAGTATTAATAAATTGTTATTTTGTTCTAAGAACATTGATTTACCACTTTTTAGTGCAGAAATATCATTTCCACTCTAGTTAGGAAAAGTTCGATTTTTCCTAATTGAAATTAGTATTGAAATATAAAAAATTTCCAAACGTCAGTAGAAAAAACACTTGTTTACATAATCACTCCCTTATTTATACAGACACAGAAGTATTTGTAAGAATACCAAAAATTACTTATCAGTTATTTTAGAGTGACCCTTTTTGGATTGACATATACTTAACTCTTAGAATACTGTTGGAAAGCAGGATTAAAATTAAATATCTCCAACAGATCTTTTTTTTTAATATATAAATATGGATTTTAAACATTTATTATTTTGTTAGCACATTTATTTTTTTGAGGTACAAAATATCAATCATATATCATATCACCCACTGGGCATTGAAAGTTGCAAAAGTTTCCTGCAATGTTGCATTTAGTTAATTTTAGTAATTTTTAATTGTTCAGTTGGTTCAGTTGCTGGAAAGCTTCAGCAAATTTAAAAGAAATAAGTTAAAATTTGTAAGTTTATGTCAAAATACATTATAAGTTCAAATGTAAAATACAAATGAAACTTTGTCTCAATGTTAATTTTGCAAATGTATTGTAAGTTAGGTCTGTAAATCACTATATATTTGATTTTAATTAACAAGAGTAACATTGCAAGCACAACTTTGTGGAACATTGAGTTAAACTAAAGATTACAAGTAACATGAAAATTGACTGTGCAAAATCCAGTCCTTATTGTTTTTCAACATTTCAACGCACGCCATTTTCTAACTGTCGAATGTCAGTTCATTTCAGTTTTGCGAGTTTTGGAGGCTTGTCTCGGCATTTTTGTGAAAGTGAAAGCGTCGTTGAGTTGGGTAGGAATTAAAAAAAAAACATAAAAGCGGTACCTATACATTCATTTTATAATTTTTTTAATGGAGTTTTCAATATGGAGAAGAAAAAAGTGAGTGATAGAACGGTAAGTTTGAGGTTAATAAAATTACGTCGCAATGAAATCGTCATTCTCTAATAGTTTAATGCTACTAAATATGTGCATCAATGAATGTCATTAAATGTAAGTTAAAGGCCTGCTTTTAAGCTATACTTAATTCGTTGTTTTAATTAAACAAGTGCTTGCTAATTTTCAAAACTGAGTGCTTGGTCTAGAGACTTACTTCTCATCGTAATTTTTTACGTTTGGCCACTAGAATTTTTTTTCTGCAAGTGATTAATTTTAATTTCAGTATGCTCTGAGATTGGATGTATGTGGCACATCCCAAAATATGCAAACCTATGTCATGCAAGGGGGTATAAAGGATTGTATACCTATTTCCTGTAATATTTAAGGTGTCCAATTACTTTTTAAAAAGTCATATATTGTTTCGTACTCTGTAATAGTACTTTCATTATAAAGTTTTAAAATATTCGCTGCAGTAGTTGGTAGCATAATAGCCAGGTAGTTAATATTGTTATATTTTGCAGCTGCAGTAGGTACGGATATCATTCCCAAATTTAAGTGACGACCAGTTTGAAAGGTTTTCCATGGCGTGGCTCCAACATGCGAAAACAAGATATCTACGAGGTAGTCATCAATAGATAAAGATGATAGACTCCACAGATATGTTTTCATGGCTTCTGTTATTGGTAACATTTTTTTTCTATAAAATTTGTGTTAAATAATACAAAAACTACAAACTAATTTGTAATAAAATTAGAAATGTAAGTTATTAATCACGTGACAATAAATAAATATATGTAAGTATAACATTTTGCATTTTATTTTTTATTTACAAAACAATTTGAGTTTATACTAAGACTAATTTTGATATCTACAGAAGCACAAAATAAATTTTTCCCTTGAGATTCGGCATATGATTTGTTACCTCGGCCAGTTTAAGTGCTTGCATGGGAATATTATGAACTAATGTATTCTGTAAAAAAAAACAATCTCGTAGATCAAAAGTGGGAGTGCATGCCATACTATTTGAAAAAGAAAATTGTACTTTGTCAGTTACTTATGCAGACAAATGTATCGACTAAGAAAAGAAAAACATTTAACTTGTCCATATTTTGTTTATTTGATATAAACTTATTCAGGGTTGGATAGCCAAAAACTAACATTTGTCTTGAAAATGTAACTATATCAACGTCTCCTATGCTTATGCAGAAAATTGTGGAAATTGGACCTAAAAAGGAGATAAAAACAACTACCACGCGTACAGTATTTTGTTTATTTTGCATAGTCTTCAGGGCTTAATAGCGAAAAAGTGGATGTTTCCACAACGTAGTCTTGTATTACAAAAAAACTGGTTAAAAATATAAATTGTATAAATAGAATTTGTCCCATGACATTCACTTTTTGCTTATTAAGCCCTGAAAAAAATTATGCAAAATAAACAAAAATATAGGCAGGGTATAGTTGTTTTTCTCCACTTTCTAGGTCCAGTTTCCACAATTCTCTGCATAAGCATAGAAAACGTTGATATAAAGTTACATTTTCAAGACAAATGTTAGTTTCATTAGAACATTTCAGTAAAAAAATAATTGAAATGTACATGGAAATTATCGATGTAATCATATTGATATTTTAATTTTCTGCTTTGTAAAGTTTCTACAACTTTACAATCAAAAGTCATAAACCTTGCCGGTACTTTGCAAAATGTAACATTGCACTGCAATATTGCTGCATGGCCGTTAGGGCTGTTGCATCAAAGTTGCGGGAACCTAAATATTTATTACTCATATGTTACAACTTCCAAAATAAGATTTCTAGAACATTGCTGAAATATTACTTTGCCCGGTGGGCATATAATCGAGAAAGAATTACATTACAAGATTTTTGAAGATATTTGTCACAAAAATCATATATGACACACACACATATTCATTATGTACGTATATATTTTATAGGCAAAATAAAAGTCTTCATACTATTAGAAAAGGGGATGTAATCATTTCAACATCAACGCCTAATGAAACAGAGGTTTGTGCTAAGAAAGGCCAAGAGTTAGAAGTTCATAAGGAAAATATATAGGAGTAGCAGCACAGCATAAATTTTTTATGCTGTGGTAGCAGTAACATTTATACTACTATGAAACTTAGATATATAAGGTTACGAAACAGTAGTAATGGTAATCCTTATAGAGTGTGCCATTTAATCTCTTTAAGCAGCTGTATAAAATGGTTATTGAAACGTTTTATCAACAATTTATGTTGCTAGTGTTTTTGTAGCTTGGTGATGGTATATTTAAGGTATTCTTACAAAACGAAAATTATTCATTTGGCACATTGAATATAATACTACTTTTCCATGCAAGGCCCCATTACATGTATGTGTACTTATAATTCAGTTTTCAATGTGAATCCATTCGTAAACATATATGTTGCAGATTCAAATAAGTCACAAATGGCCTCTTCTTTAGTATCACCCATACCCATTAAAACAGCATGAGTATCCGTAATTTTCATCATCATAATATAAGGCTGATTCCTTTGAAATACCTCAAACTTACAGTCATAGCCAAATTTCTTCATTTCAACTCTTAATTCTTCCAAAGAAGTCACTCTTTTCTACAAATAAAATTTTTGGGTATAACTTAAATGTATAAAGAATACAAACCAGCTTTTATTTGCCAAAAAATTAATTATATCGATAAAATGAAAGAAACAAAAAATTAATATTATAACAATGATTGATAATGCTTCCAACGGATCAAAATGTACTTGGAACTTAGATAATTCAACATTCAAATTGAACATATGCAGATATCTAAGTGATGGTTACCACGTGTGTTGTTATAGAACATTACTTTTTTGTCTTGCACAGGGGCGCCAAACATGTTAGAGATGCTTTGCATCACGCAGTACATATATTTATATCACTCATTGCACTCAATGGAAAATACAAGTTCTGTAACTTTTAAAATAGGCGAGTCTGCCTGGGGTAAAAAAGAGAGGATTTTACAAATTTTATATACCGTTTGACTTAGCAACGGATTTTTATAGGAAAAATTCCGCTGAACAAGATTTTCTTATGAAAAATTTTCCTAAACCGCGAGCTTCATGGTCAAATAATTGTTTAAACAAAATTTCTTTTGTTTTTATTTAATGAAATAAAAACGGTTTGACGGATTCGAAAAAATCTTGATTCAATCGAAGGATATTTTCAATACGCGTCGTTTGGCGTCAGGCACAACTCATTTTGTCAACCCGTTCATTTGTTATAGCCAAAATAAATTCCATAATTAACAAATTGATTACTCCGAAACTAATGAGGTCGGGATATTATTTTTTCAAAATATATGCCTTTTATACCAAAGAATATACCTTTTTTTTTTTTTGGCCCGATATCTTCAATACTTTTTGATTGTTTAAACAGTTGGCATAATTTGCTAATTTGCAAATAACTTTTTTTTCGAAAATTTGATCGACTTCAAACCACCTTTAAACAATAAATATTGATGTCAGGCATAATCCTCATAGAAGTCTGCACGAATGCAACTTTTTGTTTTTGTTTATTTAAAGTTTAAATTAATTTTGCAAATTACCAAATGGAATATCTCGTCTCTGGGTAAGCTTATCGAAATGTGGTTTTGTGCATATGAAAGTGCTTGCAAAAAGGAAAATTTTCAGACCAGAAAGACCTTGATCAGATAACCAGAATCGGAAATAGTAGTATCATTACGTGAGAGGCTCTAATTTCTTTATTAACAACTTTCTGGACAGGAGGTCTGGTGCAAATGAAAGCTAACAAGTTTTTCCATCAACCACAAAAAGTTCTACAAAAAATATTCAATCCCTGAAGAGTTATACGGGTTTTTGACCCTTAAAAAATCTCTCCCGCAACGTGAAAATAGTAAGTTTTGACGCGCAATGGGGTAGCGAGTTCGATCCTCGGTGTGGGCAAATTTTTGTTGTTGTCAAATTCACTTTTTTTTCGTGCAATAATATATTTCCTATAATAAAATAAATTTTAAATTGTAAAAAACGCTATAAACAATTATTATACTCTTCGCAAATACAAAACGAAGAGTATGTTGCATTCGATCGGCACATTTCTAACACTGGTAATATTGCTCGTGGAGAAAAAATTTTCATATCACTGTGTTGGTGATCGAATTCTGAGCGGCTTTCAAAATGTCCATCTGTCTGACCGTTTGTCTATCTCTCTGTCCGTCCGTCACGTTTCTTGTAAGTACGATAACTAGTAAAGAACGAGAAGTTCGATAGTATTGAAATTCGGACAGCAAGTTAGTGTTAGCTAGAAGAAGAACCCTATATTGTCTTTTAACAAAATCGATCAATAAATAAAAAATTTATAAATTAAAAAAAATAATAATTATTTTGTAATTAAACAAAAAAATGTTTGAAAGTAACAGCATTTACAAAAAAAACAAAAAACAGAGAGTATCCTATAGAATGTGCAACAATTATATAACAAGTGTAGTAAATCGGCGAAAAGTATAATGGTTAGCTTGTTTATTCTTGAGAACTTCATTAAATCTGTAACTCTTGAGCTGCTGCTGTGCACCTGCATTGCATGCTCTACATTTCTTATAGTTGAAATCATGAAACGGTGGAATACTCTAATAGTTATTAGCGTTAATAGATATTAATTGTAAATATTTGTAATTAAAACAATAAAATAATAATGCCATTAAAATAGTTAAATATTTTCTTTTGATTATTTCTCATTTACAAATAACAAAGTGTGTGTTTTTTTCATGAGACGTGAACTTTTTTCATTATAAGAAAATAGTGAAAAAAAATATTGTTTATTTTTTATTTTTGGTCTTTTTTCGACAGGCACCCCCCTCAAATAAAGTAAAACAAGCCTTCTCTTTCACAAAAAGTGGTAAAGAAAAGAAAAACTACCGACAAAGCCTCGTTGGACAAGGACAATGTTTGTTGCAAGATAGCCATTTATTTAATGAAAATTGCAAACAAAATTATTTGCGACGTTTTTAAAAATTTCTCAGAAAGTGAAGACATTTACTATCATAAAAAATACTTGGTTACATGAAAAAAAAGCAAATTTGAGTAAAAAAAAATTGTCCACAATGAGGATCGAACCCGCCACCCCATTGAGCATCAAATCTTACTATTTTCACTTTGCGGAAGCGATTTTGTTAAGGGTCAAAAACGCGTATAACTCTTCAGGGATCGAATATTTTTTGTAAAACTTTTTGTGGTTGATGGAAAAACTTGTTAGCTTTCATTTGTACCGAACCTCCTGTCCAAAAAGTTGTTAATAAACAAATTAGAGTCTCTCACGCAATGTCACTTTTATTTCCGGTTCTGGTTATTCGATCAAGGTCGTTCTGGTCTTAAAATTTTCCTTTTTGCAAGCACTTTCATATGCACAAAACCCCATTTCGATACGCTTATTCAGAGCCGAGACATTCCATTTGATAATTTGTAAAATTAATTTAAACTTTAAATAAACAAAAGCAAAAAGTTGCATTTGTGTAGACTTCTATGGGGGTTATGCCCGACATCAATGTTCATCGTTTAAAGTTGGTTTGAAGTCGATCAAAGTATCGAAAAAAAAGTTATTTGCTAATTAACCAATTATGCCAATTGTTTAAACAATTAAAAAGTATTGAAGATATCGAGCCAAAAAAAATATGGTATATTCTTTGGTATAAGTCATATATTTTGAAAATTTCTATTGCTAGATTATAAATTATGAAGTTCAAATATTTGTTACATGCTTTATTAGTTAAATAGTTGCTCAAAATATAGATAGTTGGCAATTTTCACTTTCTTAGTTAAATAAAATTTGAAGCTCGGTTAGTAGGTACTTTTGTTGCTGCAATAGATTTTAAAGCTGACCAAAACGGCAAAAATCTGATGCTACATTAAGTACTACCCAATTTTAATTATTATTATATTATTTTAAGTATGATGCACCACTTCTAAAAATTTGAAAAAAACTGACAATAAACTACTTATAGCAGTGTATTTTTGGTAAAAATTCTGTGTACGCGAGTCATTTTCTTGACCAAATAATTACTTGATTTCTTCAATATTTTTTTTTATACGAAAGGAACAGCAAAATCAGCACAATTTTTTTTCTAAGATGTATTCAAATCACATCCACATTTCATAATAATTAACGCACAACTTGTAAAGATAAAAATCGGCAGCTACTGGAAGCGGCTGGAACCTCCCCACGGTGGATCTTTGAAGCCGAAAAGAGCACTAAATTGGGTGCGTTAACGGCACTAAACGTAATCCAATCTCAACCATGACCTTTTCAGATCTTTTGGAGCACTAAAGAAACCATCATGCAAACTTCTGCACTTTTTTCTCACTTGCACCACATAATATCAACATATTGAAATTCATTATTTGCTATTCTCTTAATGTTTCAGGACATAAGATTGCACCGCATGTATAATGATGAGAGTAGAATACTATACTTTGTCCACGACTGTTAAATATTTAATATTTATTTAATTCATTTTTATTTGATTTCTCCAATTTAAGAAAGATTCATACACGCCATCATATACAATTTCCTTGATTTTTCGGGCAACATTTTAATGAGACGATTTCTGTAGCTTCCCTTACCTCTGGCAGTGTCAAAGGAATCTTGTTTTCACTGTCAGTATCAATTTGTTTAATTATATTGCTCTTTTTGAGTAATATGTAAAATTATTGTAAATATCTGATGTTTAAATGACCCAAATTTTGACGTTTCAAATCAGTAACAAAATTACGCTTTGACTAATTCGTTAACACTGTGTAAACAGGGCGCGAGCATTTTATGCATTGAGTTATAAGGTAGGGAGACGGCATGCTATACAAATTTCCTATACAAAAAAGGCATCAGTAGGCGTGGCTAAATGTAGTAACAATATGGTGGTTTTGCCAACTAAAGTAATAAGAACTTTGTACCCCGACGAGACAGTCTATCTGATGGATAACGTAAATAAATGTTGAATTCAATAAATGCAAGAGTTTTAACAGTTTTTATTCTACGAAATACATAACCTGAGTATATTAAAAAAAACATTTACCTAATTAGCTGTTTGTTTTAATACGGCTGTTTGTTGTTTACATTACCTATGAAATATTATTCCCGTTAATTTCTTCTTCACACCATCTCTAGAAGAGCAACTTCTTTTAGTACACGACACCATAGTCCTTTTAATGTTTATTGTCTAAAATTTAACAAACTATCAGTAAAAATCACAATAAATCGCACAGAAAACAAACTGTCACTATTTGACGGAAGAGTAGTAACAAGATGGTGAAATGATGCCGTGTTTGATCACGTGACTGCTTCTCCCTATCTTCTAACTCAATAATTTTATGATTAACATAACTCGGATAAAAAGAAAATAAACATGTTGAATGGGACCAGGTCATAAACTCATAAATTATCCACAAGTGCATGTACCTAAGACGACCGAGCACCCTCCCCAAAGTGGCTAGCACGAAGCGAAATGCAATGGACTGGCTTCTAACGAGTGGAAGTAGTAACATAAGCTAAGGATGAAAGATAAGTGTTATTTCTATTTATTTCTAAGATATATTTATTAATCCTTCACAGATGGGAAGAATGTTGTGATTCGGAAATCCATTGTTTCACATATACGCGAATGAATGAATTCTTCATGTGGAACGGGTACTTTTGTTTAAGAAATAATTTATTTACTATAAACTCTTTGTTTCTCGCTGCAGAGTTATTAGTTTTATATGGGGAATTTGTTTATTTGATTACCGGTTAAGGCAGGAGATTTATGATTCGTAAAATATATACCTGGATTCGTCCCTTCTTGAAGTGGGTGATATAAAATAAGCAACGCCAGATGTGTGAATGAAACAGATAAGTTTTTGTTAAGATAAGTTTTATTTAAAGCGTATGGCATAAGGGTCTATTATTTAAACTTAATAAGATGGGATGCCCTAAATATATCCTTTTTCTCCTCAAGAACATGCTAAGCAATAAAAAATTAAAGTTAAAATCCTAAACGCCAATTCATACCGATTCGCTCCAGAACGGGGACTCCCACAAAGTTCTTCAATCTTTCTTGTGCCAACATGTATAATTATCAATATGAAGATCCTGAGTTTTTCTCTCACATGGGATACGTTCTGCAATTTGCCGATGACACGCCCTAATTTCACATGACATCACTATGAACAAGGCAATTCAAAACCTACACAGCTTAATTGACTCTACATGCACTTGGTTTAATACTTGAAGGTCTAAATCTAATCCTTTAGAGTCGCACTTTCTCATATTCAACCATCAAATATCACCAGATTCTCCAACTGTCGACATAATATCAACATACCATTACTCCTGAATCTTCTACCAGCTACCCTGGTATCCTCCTTGATAATAAAATTAACCTCCATGCTCACACAGAACTCAAAAAGAAGAACATAATTTCAAGAGCTAAACATTTTCAAAGTTTGACATACAAGAGGAATGAAATAAACGTACCAACTGCAAGCAGAATATACAAGCTAATATGCCGTACTATGATATAATATGGTCATACTTCGTTTTAAGCTGCAAAACCCAATATTTAAAAAAACTAAAAATAGCTGAAACATCGGTAATCAGGAAAATAACAAAGATACGACATTGCAACAATCCTCTCCACAACCCACCCAACGCCCTTCTTTATCAACTGACCAACATAGTACCTACCTATTGAAGAATGTCTCATCCAATTGTCTACAAGCTTTGCCCAGAGACCCCAGAACTAAGAAAAAATAGGAGGATATATTGCATAAGACGAACTCCAGGAATTAGACCCAGGCACAAACATCCCCAAGAAACCACGTACTATAGAAAAAACTGGAAATTTTTAATATATAAATATGTAAATACATATAATCACTAGATTAGTATAAAAATTATAAATTATATTAATATTGTAACAATAGGCAGAAGGACCCCGGTCAATAGCCTGTTGAATCAATTTTTGTTCAATAAATTATTTTATTATTATTATAAAGAATTTAAAGCAATAAACTTCTAATTTCAAAGATAGATTATATTAGATCAGATTTTTGTCATTATCAATTTCTTTTGTGTGAAGTTTTCGCATTTCATGACTATTCATTCAATATCAGCTGTTTTCACGATTCATTCATTATCAGATGCTGCTTCTGATTTTTATAGTCGACCAGAGAGTAGCAGTAGTGAACAAGTAAACATTTAAAAAAAATATTTTAGTTGTTTCTCCATTTTTTCTTTGCGCTATTATATTCGTATGGACCCGTTGAACATCTTACATTTTTCCGAATAACTTCTGAATCATCCTGTATAATAACTTCGGACATATACATAATAAAGAGAGTGAGTCTTAAGATCGTCAATTGGAATTATTTAGCTTTATGAATTGTTATAAAAATTTGTAAAATATGTGATAAAGTAAAGTAAAGTAAAGTAAAGTAAAGTAAATTTATTGATGTCAATACATTATTACAATGCTTACATAAGTCATAAACAGTTTCATATTATTACACAATCACCACAAAATTTAAAAGTTGCATTTTTTTTTTAAAAGAACGAAAAAATAATTTTACAATACATATACATGTTTGTTTGTAGACGAGACATGGCTTTCCCGCGGCACAGAATCCCCTAGGTTAAGAACGTGGTGTCTACCATAAATTCTGCTACACTGTAATATGCCCTGTTTAAAAGACCATTTTTTACGATATTTAAAAACTTATTTTTAGGCAATTCTCGGATTTCATCTGGTAGTTTGTTATAGAACATGGGTCCATAATAATTTTCAGCATTTCTACTTCTACTGAGCCGTAAATATTTTGTTGACAAGTTATGTTTCTTGCGTGTTTCATAATTATGATGTAATTTGTTTGAAGTATATTCTACTTTATTTTCGTGTACATATTTTAGACATTCATAGATATACATAGATGGGACCGTTAATATTGTTAATTCAATAAATTTGTTTCTAACATTTGCTCTATAGTTGAGCTTTAACATAAATCTAATTACTTTTCTTTGAATTGAAAAGAGTCTTTTTGTATGACACGAGTGTCCCCAACATAGGATTGCATACGAATATGTTGATTGGAATAACGCGAAATAAGCTTTTAAAACTACGTTTAGCGACAATATGTGAGATAAATTTCTTAATAGATATGCACATTTACACAATTTTGGACATATATATTCTATATGAGCCTGCCATGTTAATGTTGAATCTAGGATTACCCCTAGGAATTTTACAGATTTCCTGCTGTCCATGTTTTGCTCCCGTAGGGTAAATATTATACTTTCGGTTTTTGCTTCGTTTAAGCTTAACTTACTTGTATCAAACCAGTTTCTTACTTTTAACTGTGTCTCACTCAATTTATTTTCTAGGGAGAATTTGTCTTGATCAGTGTTTAATAACGTGGTATCATCGGCAAAAAGTACCACATCTGCGTCGGGTGCACATGCATTCAAATCATTTATATAAATTAAAAATAGCAGTGGACCCAACACAGATCCTTGTGGTACTCCATGTCTTACCTTTTCAAGATTTGAATATTCATTGTTGTAATAAGTTTGTTGCTGACGATCAGTGTTAGATATGATGAAATTAATTTTACAAAGCAACAGTTTACCCCATACATTTTTAGTTTATCTAATAATATATTGTGTGAGACACAGTCAAAATAAGCTAAATAATTGAATTTTCATATTAAATGTTTAGGTTGTTTACAGACATTTGAACAGAATTCTTTATTTTTAGCTGATTTGTTGTAAAAATACGCATTGACATTGTCGCCTCCTAGGTACTGGTAGCACGAATTAATTAAGTAGCAGGGATGACATGCCACTGCATTCATTATTAACATGCCGTCACACCCAGTCTATATTCTGCTGTACTGCGGTTCAATGGTCACTTCAGAGATGGCACCAGTAGTACGATCTTTGTTGTAAACTCAATTCAAACTAGTACAATGCATTATTCTAAACGAATAATGAAGAGTATGTACATTTGTTTCATTTGAGAACCTAAATAAAATAATTCAAAAAAGAAAACATGATTTCTACAAACAAACATAGAAGATAACCGCAACAACTACAAAACAATTTATAAAATTATATCTGAAGCAACAGATGAAGTTACATCTGATAGGAACTCTCCATTGCAAATTAAAGGCGACAATGACACACCCTTTTGTGACGAAGTAGCAATGGCAAACTACTGTAATAAATACTTTAACGAAATAGGATAAAATGTTTGAGAAGATTGAAACTCCTGTGAACTTATTCCAACCTCATTACAACTCTGAATCATCAATGTTTTTGACTCCGGTATCTGATAAAGAAATAATACAGGCACCCTAAAAAACCACTGCTCCCCTGGTACGGATAAAGTCAATGCAAAACTAATAAAGAGATGTCATATATATCTTCTTAAACCTTTAAAACATATCATTAATCTTATCTTCGAAACAGGCGCTGTACCATCCCATTTTAAAACAGCTACTATCACCCCCATTTTCAAAGCAGGAGATCAGACTAAAATAAATAATTACCGTCCAATAAGTGTCATAAGTAATTTTTCAAAAGTATTCGAAAAATGCATTAAATCTAGACTTGAAAATTTTCTTCTAGATAATCAAATTTTATCAAAAAACCAATATGGATTTATTAATGGTCTGAGCACAAATGAAGCAATTTACGAACTCACTAGAAACATTACTAATAACTTAGATAACAATAAAAAATGCCTAACAGTATTTTTGGACCTCGCAAAGGCGTTTGACACGGTACCACACGACACTCTCTTAGACGTCTTAAACGCCTATGGGGTACGTGGTGTCGTGTTAGACATCTTCAAAAGCTACCTCTCAGGAAGACATCAAACTGTCAAAATCGGTAGTTCAATCAGTGATCCACTAATCGTTAAAATAGGAGTACCACAGGACACAGTTTTAGGTCCGCTATTGTTTATTACCTATATAAACTCCTTAACAGATATAAACATCGATAATGGCCTAGTGATCTCCTATGCTGACGATACTGCAGTGGTCTTCAGTGGCTCCTCCTGGGACAGTGTGAAAATAAATGCAGAAATTGGCATTATGAAGATAATGCAATGGCTTAATACATTCAAACTAACCTTGAATATTACTAAGACAAATTATATAGCGTTCTCATTGACCTCAGCAAATCGCCCCAATTTCAACTGTCTACAACTAGATGACGCAAATAGTAAACTCAACGAAGTTGACTCTACCAAATATCTTGGGCTTATTATTGATTCTCACCTTAAATGGGATAAGCATGTTACTAGACTTACTAATAATATAAGGAGACTTATTCTTAAATTTTATACTCTTAGAGAAATCCTATGTAAAAAATTATTAGTAACAATTTATAAAGCTTTGGTTGAGTCCCTGTTGAGATATGGTGTTCTAGCTTGGGGTGCTCGCTACAATATTTCCCTTAGACAATTAAGGGTTGTCCAGAATTATGTATTGAAGGTCATCAATAAAAAAGATAAAATGTTTCCTACACGATTACTGTATTCTAAAGAATTACTGGACATTAGATCTCTGTACATTCTCTGTGTCTGTTCATTCGTGCATAAGAGTACTAACCCAAACATAAAAACCTTCGTTAAGCACTCTCACAATACCAGATGTAAAATTAACAAACATTTAAGTATACCGAACAGCAATACTAATATCAACAAACGGTTTATAAATTATCTAGCTCCCAAATTCTATAATCTAATACCCAATCAAATAAAATCTATAACAATCCTAAAAAAATTTAACCAAGAATGCTCCCAATACATATATAACAATCCAAATAAATTCCTATGTTTTCTATAATGTACTATATAATTAACATACGACCTAATTGCCATTTCTAACCGTTATTCTCATTGTCTTTCCTTGTCTCTCCTATATTATAATCTGTATAGTTTACCTTACATTTAGTTAAGTTTTTAGTTTAGTGTAAGTTTTAGTTTTAATTTTTGTATGTTGCTGCACATACGGATGTTAAGTCATCTAGGTGCAATATTCTTAAGAAGGAAATTCTCTACATCTAAATATTGTATATATATTTTTGTATTTAATATTTGGAGTAATCATAAATAATAAATAAATAAAAATAAAAAAAAATTTTACAGATAAAAACTATTTCTTGAAGGCCCCTATCTCAAACAATGTGTACAATGGGGTTTCTAAAGGTGCTGATTAAGTATATTTTACTAGTTTTTTTTTCTAAAAAATTCGCTACTTATATAAGTAATACTTTTTTTGAAAATCGACCCACTTTTTTCATCCTAGAGAATCGGACGCCTCTGACTAAAATCAAATGTGGTTAAGTCTAAGGACTCACTTTATAGGTATATATTCACCACCAAAATTTCAAAATGATCGGATATCAGATCAACGAAATACGAGGATGTCTTCAACTTAAGTGAATCACACTATACCGGGTGATTCAGTTTGGTATTCGCCCCCCTATATCTTTTTTATTAAAGAAAAAAAGTAGAACAAACCATATATATTTGTAAATCGCTTGTCAAGCTCTATCAAATGACGTCCTTAAATCATCTTTGTGATCATATATGCCAAAGTAACGATAGTCAACTTTTTTTTCCAAATGGTATGCTATACTTTTCTTTGACGATTGTTGTAGAGATTCTTTTTCTGCATTTTCCTGTGTAAAGAAAGTATACACTTCCATAAGAAAGATTTAGAAAAAATTAATAAAATATGATTGAACATCATTCAAAGGTTTTGTTTCGGAATTAACATGGAAACAATTGAATTCTGACATTGTTAGTAATGTCACAGAAGACAGGAACTATACAGAAGCGAAGGCTCGCCTTTGCGGCGGGACCAAATTTTTTTTTCCTTCTTCAATTCTTTGGGACTTCCTGCCACATGTATGTTTTCTTTCTAAGCGGTGCTATGGGAATCTACAAAATATATCACAATTACTGGTAAAAAATCTCTACGCCCGTGACGTTTACGTCAAAGGATCAGTTAAAGGTTGTTTTTTTTTTATAAATAAACAACACAAATAAGTATAAAAACTTGAAATTAAATATTTCGCCGACGTTTCGGAAATCTAATCTGTTTCCTTTTTCAAGGCTTTTTTTGAAAAATCTTTTTTGCTGTGTATGACAAATACCCAGCTCTACGAATGTTTGTTATATTCAATATCCATAGATACTTACTATTTACATAGAACTGTTGATATAGTTAACAGTTTTTTAGTTTCTATACAATGTTAAGTTTGCACAGTTCTATGTAAATTCTCTTTTTATTCTGTCTTTATTTATTTATTTAATTTTTGGTGTTTTCGAAGGCATGTGAAACAATAAGCTTCTTTTTATTTCCCAAAGATCTTGAAACGTAGGTACTTTGCATTACTGAAACAACTAGAAAGTTGTTAGCTATACTAAATGATTAGCAGTTGAAAAGAAGTAATATGAAAGGAAATATTTTTTTATCAGTTAAAGCTACTAACTCTGGGTGAACTCGAAATACTATTTATAAATTACATCTTGATAAAAAGAATGGGGTTCTTTCACAGAGTACGTAACTACACAGAGACGAAGGCTTTGGCGGCACCTTTGATTTTTGATAGCTCAATATCTGTGACCTTCAGTACCAGTTATTTCTATACTGAGAGAAATGTATTATTCAGTATACACTGGAAAAACAGTGCATATCAAAATATCAAATTTGATAGAAACCTATTACTATTTGAATTGTTTATAATCAGCGCCTATTTTCAAGTGGTCCTTATGTCCTATCAAACTTTCAAAAGACCCAAAATGACCGTGAAAATGTAATTATTATTAATGCCTTCCCTCGGCACCTGCACTTGATATTCTCTGTTTTAATCATGAGCTACAAATGTATTATTTATGTGAGGAAATAGTATCCTGATTCTTTTATGAAGGATAAGAATAAGCATTTTAAGAAAAATATGTTCATTGTAGATCTGATGAATTGAGGGCAATGCTGAGGAAAAAATCAAAATAAAATATTTTAATTTTTATTTATTACAATCTTAATTCTCAGTTTCTCCTTTCAATATATGTTGTGAAATAGTGGTGTTTTAGGCACGCAACGTGAAGATTGACATGTCAAATGACTAAAATACTTCTTTCGCAACACATATTGAACACGATTTTTCGTAAAATCGTCATAAATTTATTTTAGTAAAGGAACAAAAATACAAACACCATAAATTTATTTAAATCACTATACACAAGTTGGCTATTAGGTCATTGCTATACACTCGTTGTTTGTTCTGCGTGCCTAAGAGTTTTGCGTGCATAAGAATTTTGTCTATGTAAATGAGATTTGTGCGTAAAAGACTGTCATCTCGATATCCATATGGTAATCAAAATGATTATGTGACAATTTTACGAAAAAACAACTTTTGCTTATTCATGTATTAATTTAATTGCGAAATAACTTGAAAATCTTTATTTATAAATACAGAGGTAGAAGACTATTATATTCTTATACTACATACTATATTATTCAAGTTCGTTGTTGGTGTCTTGTTACTATATACATATAAATATAAGACAAATCAGAGGTTATAACTACCTATAAAAGAGTACACAAGTACAACGACTAATACCTCTCATCTACAAGAATCGGTAACCTAATATTAACAATTAAACGCAGAAATAGTTTTTGTATTACAAAATCTGTGTTGAAATCAGTTGATTGATTTAAAATGACATAAAAATTGATATGGGTAATAGTTAATTACCTTTAATGACAATTTAATGCTAAAGTTGTAAAAGCGAAATAAATTTTATTTTGCTGTTTGCATAGATTACTTACATTTTCGCAGTAAATGTTAATTTCATATTAAATTAATTCTTAGATATGAGATAATATAGTAAACGTAAACACAAAAGTGAGGTTGATTAATATACCAGCTAAATAATGGCGGAATCCGCACATGCGTATGAAAATTAAGTTTTGGCGGGAAGGCTCGCTTTCGTCTCTGTGTAGTTACGTACTCTGTGGTTCTTTGACATTATAAGAAAGCTTAAATGTTATAAAAGAACAAAATTATTTAAAGCGAATTTAGTATTTTCAGGGCTGCAACTTGGTTGAAGACATATTTAATGATCTACTTGATATAGACATGAATAAGCTTCATTTAAATTATAAGTTATGTAAGAAACACTTCGGAAAAAAATATGTGTAGGAACATGTAAACATTTGTTTGATAAAGTCGTTCCAATAGATGTACTGAAACGTACGCAGCTAACAAAAGTGCTGTTGAGGAGTCAAACACACAAATTAATATTTTATCAGGTGGGTCTTTCTGTTACAGAAATTTAAAGAAGTATGTAGATATAGAAGAAAACACAGTGCCTAGATGTTTTTGGAATTGCAATGCTTAATATTTTTAAAATTATTTTCAGGCATTACCATTGTTCCTCATTTATATGAAAAAAGTCCTAGTTATTTCTGTTCAAAGTTTTCCTACTACAGCAGCTATTTAGCCATGTATCTATGTAGTAAATGTATTATAAAACAAGACAGTTTTCCCAGTTTACAGTGTACTGGACCGAAATATTGATATATTTTACGTGTACATGATTTCTCTGAGTGTAGTAAGACATATTACTGTCACTTAGAGGTCACAAAACTCAGACCCACAATATCAAAGGTATCGCGGCAAGTTTTCGCTTCTGTATAGTTCTTGTCTTCTGTGGTAATGTCCAACTGGAAATACGGTTATTTGTGATTGTGTTATTAGCTTTTATTTTATGCCATACTTATAAATAGATTTATACTAATGAAGAAAAATTGGACATGACATTAATTTATGGAGAGTGCGGAAAAAAGCAAAGCACCCAAACGTTTATATCATGAACGCTTTCTAAATAGGCCAGTGCCATCAGACAAAATGTTTGCAAAATTGGCAAGAAATACGGGTGAAAGTGGAAGTATTGAGAAGAAAAGAAACATTTTTAGACCCGTTCTGAGTTTAGAGTTTACTTTACAACTCTAAATGACGTCGAACATCTTAAAAATACAATACGAGTTGAATATTAAATGTTGAAGTTCTTGAATATGTATGTATCCAAAGCGTGATAAACACAAGGCAATTCTGTTTAGAAGCGAACGGAGGTCTCTTCGAACATGTGAAGTAATAAATAATGTTTTCATTTGCTTAATACAGCAGTAGCAGCTGACGTCACAACATGGCCGCTCCAGCTGACTGGGTGTCAATAACCTAGTTTTGCATTTGTGTCCATGTAAAATAATTTGAGTTTTTAAAGAATTTTTTTAGTGCTTTTTTAAACGTTTTTCTTGTGTAAAATTAATTGTTGGTGTTCTTTATCTATTATACATTTCGTGAATTACTGAACTGACTTTTATCTAATGCTTTATTTATATATTCGAAAAGGCGTGTCATCTTGTTCACATGTCAAAAGTTATTTCTTTTCCATATGGTATAAGTGAATTTTAGTAATTTTATTTATATTCTGCATTTTAGGAATCCCCTCATTAGATTTCTAAGCTGAAATATATTAATGGAGTTAACCTATTTGATTTAAAAGTGGGAGATTCAAACTACATCCTTGGATAATTTTTCAAAAATATAACATAGCACTGAATTAATGAATCGATGTGACCCTTCTTGGAATTAAAATTAATATCTAAACTATAAGACTATCATTATTCATATTTACCTTTATAATTATGTATAATGTGTATAATTTAAAACATTTAATTATGGTACACGATGCTGTTAAAAGTGTGTTATTTCTTAAGTTCTGTCGTGATTTAGCTCACTTATCTTCACTGATATTTTATTTGTATATATTATCAATATTTTGAATGTCTGTAATTATAATTATATGAATCAAAACTAGGTATATACCTATATAAAGTATTCGGAGCATTTTACGTTGTATATTGGTTTATGATTTTAATTAAATGGAAACTGAAACGGTCTCATAGTCCTATCTTTATATTAGATTTACTGTTACTCCTGCATTTCACAATACAAACATCTGATTGTTGTTATTAATGTGGTAAACACTTAAACTTGCTACAAACTTTTGAGCCTAACGAAAGTAAGATATAAATCAATAAAGAGTTGATGGGAAATATTTTAAATTGTCAAGAAACGTAAATTCGACAATAGGTTTATAAAACCATTAACATATGATTGATATATTGCCATAAATCAATGAGTAGTGTGACAACTTTTAACCTAGAGTGTAATAATACCACCTAAACTATATCATTGCTTAGCTGTAACACTCTATATTAATTAAACATTTACTAAAATATGTCGTGATATTATGTATTATATGTACAAAGAAAGTCAAAAACCCAATATAGCCTTTATTTTCACTAATTTATGGGTTCACAAAGATGTCAACGTTCTTGACGCTAAATTTTACACTTACAAAAACAAACTATTAAAATATTTATAAAATTCTCCCTCACACTAGGTTTAAAAAAAATAATAATAAACATCACTACACATATCTGATATTAATCATCCACTTTAATTTATATTGAACGAAAATTGGCACCAACTTAAATGCAAAATTTCTGCATTTGCCACCCAGTCAATTGACAGCTGGCAAAAGTGTGACGTCACTACTAGTGCTCTATTGTTAATTAGTTATGTCAACGTTCTTGACATCAAATTTTACACTTGTAAAAACAACACTAATAAAGTATTTATAAAAGTCTCCCTCACACTAAGTTTAAAAAAAATAAATAAACATCACTACACATATCTGATATTAATCGTCCACTTTAATTTAAATTGAACGAAAATAGAGCAGTAGCAGCTGACGTCACAACATGGCCGCCAAAGTTGCCTGGGTCACAGAACAACCTGAAGTGGAACTCGCATTGGCGGGAAGTGTTGGCGCACGTGAAATCGCCATGTTTTTGGGAGCGTTTGTAACCTTGCCGAGTTTTATTTTCAGTCACAGTTGCCAAGTCGAGTGTGGAATATCTGTATAATATATTTTATATATTATGTAAATGTATATATTTCTAGTTGGAGTTAAGTGGTGTTAGAACTGTTACTTACTTTTGATTTGTCCTTAGTGTGTATTAATAGAGCAATAGCAGTGACGTCACAGTTTTGCCAGCTGTCAGTTAACTGGGTGGCAAATTCAGAAATTTGACGTTTGAGTTGGTGTCAATTTTCGTTCAAGATAAATTAAAGTGGAGGATTTATCAGATATATGCAGTGATGTTTATAAATATTTTTCTTAAATCTAGCGTGAGAAAGAATTTTATATATACTTTATTAGTGTTGTTTTTTCAAGTGTAAAATTTGGCGTCAAGAACGTTGACATCTTTGTAAACCCATAAATTAGTGAAAATAAAGGCTATATTGGGTTTTTGACTTTTTTTTGTACATATACAATATCAAGACAAATTTTAGTAAATGTTTAATTAATATAGGCTCAGTTACAGCTGAGCTGTGACATAGGTTAGGTAGTATTATTACGCTAGGTTAAAAGTTGTCACAATACTCATTGATTTATGCCAATATATCAATCATGTATTAATGGTTTTATAAACTTATTGTAAAATTTACGTTTTTTTACAATTTAGTATATTTCCCTTCAACTTTTTATTGATTTATATCTTACTTTCGTTAGGCTCAAAAGTTTGTAACGAGTTTGTGTTTACCACATTAATAACAACAATCAGAGGTTTGTATTATGAAATGCAGGAGTAATAGTAAATCTAATGTAAAGATAGGACTTTGAGACCATTTCAGTTTCCATTTAATTTAAATTGTAAGCAAATACGAAACGTAATATGCTCCGAATACTTTATATAGCTATATACACCTAGTTTGGTATCTGTTTTGATTCTTACAATTATAATTATAAACGTTCAAAATATTGATAATGTACACAAATAAAATATCAGTGAAGGTAAGTGAGCTAAAACACAACAGAACTTAAAAAATAACACTTTTAACAGCATCGTCTACCATAATTGAATGTTTTAAATTATACACATTATACATAATTATAAAGGTAAGTATGAATAATAATAGTCTTATAGTTTAGATGTAAATTTTATTTTCAAGAAGGGTCACAATGGTTCATTAATTCAATGCTGTTATAGTTTTGAAAAATCATCCAACGATAGTTTCAATCTCCAATTTTTAAATCATATAGATTAGCTCCATTAATATATTTCAGCTTAGAAATGTAATGAGGGGACTCCTAAAATGTAGAATATAAATACAATTATAATAAATTCACTAAAATTCACTTACCATATGGAAAATAAATAACTTTTGACATGTAAACAAGATGACATGCCTGTTCGAATATGTATAAATAAAGCATTAGATAAAAGTCAGTTTAGCAATTCGCGAAATAGGTAAATAACACCTACAATTAATTTTACACAAGAAAAACAAAAGCATTAAAAATCTTTAAAAACTCAAATTATTTTACATGCAAAACTAGGTTATTAACACCCTCTATTGTTTGTATTTTAATAATGGAAAAACTTACGTCAAAATGTGGTAGAGGTGCGTGTTAAGCCAACTCTGTCAACTCCGTTTGTGCGAAGCCGGTCCTTGGAGTGCTCCCAATAAAATGGCTGAAGGTCACCTATTTTTGCCACATCTTTTTAATGTTATTTTATGAGAGTTACACTTCTGGTTGTTCTGTGCCTGGGTGGTAATAACCTAGTTTTGCATTTGTGTGCTTTCTGATTAATTCGAGTTTTTAAAGAATTTGTAGTGCTTTTTTAAACATTTTTTTCGTGTCACATCAATTTTGGGTGTTTTTCGTCTATTATACATTTCGCGATTTATTGATCTGACTTTAATTTAGTGTTTTATTTGTGTTTTTCAACCGGTGTGTTATCTTGCGTACCTGTCAAAAGTTATTAATTTTCGATATGGTAAGTGAATTTCAGTGAATTTATTATAATTTTATTTATATTCTACATTTTAGGAGTCCCCTCAATACATTTCTAAGCTGAAATGTATTAATGGAGCCAACCTATATGATTTAAAAGTGAGAGATTGAAACTATATCGTTGGATGATTTTTCAAAAATATAATATAGCATTGAATTAATGAACCATTGTGACCCTTCTTGTAAATAAAATTTACATCTAAACTATAAGACTATTATTATTCATACTTACCCTTATAATTATGTATAATATGTATAATTTGAAACATTTAATAAAAGTGTGTTATTGTTTAAATTCTGTTGTGTTTTAGCTCACTTACCTTCACTGGTATTTTATTTGTGTACATTATCAATATTTTAAACCTCTGTAATTATAATTGTAAGAATCAGAACAGATCCAAACTAGGTACAAAGCTATATAAAGTATTCAGAGCGTATTATGTTGCATATTTGCTCGCAATTTAAATTAAATGGAAACTGAAATGATCTCACAGTCCTATCTTTTTATTAGATTTACTATTACTCCTGCATTTCATAATACAAACCTCTGATTGGTGTTATTGATAAACACTTAAACTCGTTACAAACTTTTGAGCCTAACAAAAGTAAGATATAAATCAATAAAAAGTTGAAGGGAAATATTTTAAATCGTCAAAAAACGTAGATTTTACAATAGGTTTATAAAACCATTAATAAATATATGATTGATATATTGGCATAAATCAATGAGTATTTTGATAACTTTTAACCTAGTGTAATAATACTACCTAACCTATGTCACTGCCTAGCTGTAACTGAGCGTATATTAATTAAACATTTACTAAAATATGTCTTGATATTATATATGTACAAAAAATGTAAAAAATCCAATATAGCCTTTATTTTCACTAATTTACGGGTTCACAAAGATGTCAACGTTCTTGACACCAAACTTTACACTGGTAAAAACAACACTAATAAAGTATTTATAAAATTTTCTCTCACAGTAGATTTAAAAAAATATATATTTATAAACATCACTACATCTATCTGATGTTAAGAAATCCTCCACTTTAATTTATATTGAACGAAAATTGACCCCAACTCAAATGTCAAATTTCTGAATTTACCACCCAGGCAACTGACAGCTGGCAATACTGTGACGTCACTGCTAGTGCTCTATTGACACCAACTCAAATGTCAAATTTCTGCATTTGCCACCCAGTCAATTGACAGTAGGCAAAAGTGTGACGTCACTGCTAGTGCTCTATTGTTAACTAGTTTTCTTAAGTGATACCTAGTAGTTTTTTTATTGGTAATTACTATTTATTTGTAATTGTCCATAAATTAATGTCATGTCTAATTTTTCTTCATTAGCGTAAATCTATTTATAAATATAGCATAAAATAAAAAGTAATAACAATCACAAATAACAATACTTTCAATTTGATGTTACTAACAATGTCAAAATTCAACTGTTTCCAGGGATAACTATGTTGATTCCGAAAGAAAATCATTGAATTAAGTTTTATCATATTTTATTAATTTTCTCGAAATTTTTCTTATGGAACTTGCATACTTTTTTTACACAGGTGAATGTCCAATTTCTCTTTATTAGTGTAAATCCATTTATAAGATTAGCGTAAAATAAAAACTAATAACACAATCACAAATAACAGTATTTCCAATTTTACATTACCAACAAATTCAAAATTCAATTGTTTCCATACTAACTATATGTTGATTCCGAAACAAAACCTTTGAACGAAGTTTTATCATATTTTATTAATTTTCTCGAAATTTTTCTGATGGAAGTGTATACTTTTTTTACACAGGTGAATACAGAAAAAGATTTCTACAATAATCGGCAAAAAAAGTATAGTATATGAAAAAAAAAAAAAAGTTGACTGTAGCTACCCTAGTAGCACCAAATATAAAAGAAATATTTATTATATATTGTTTTATGTTTATATATTCCTTAAATATTTGAGTGACAGAAACAATATTTGTAAAATATTCAAAAAGAAATATTATTTTAGCAATATTTACTTGTCATAACATAAATATTGATAAAATAATATTAGTAGAATAATATTTATTTTATATATTTAAATACATATGGAGGAAATATATATATTTAACATATTTATAATATTATATAACATAAAATGAATATTTCCGTAATATTTAGTCATATATTTACCAATACTTCCTTAAAATCTTAATCAATTTGAACAGTACCTAGAAAGTTCTGTTAGTACCTACCTAGGTATATGTTTCTTTTTTCCCTTATTTCCTTTACCTTGTAATTTTGAAATGGAAGAAGATATTCAGCGTTGCCACTTATTGTATGCCTGTCTAGAAATACAACATTTTTTTATCTGGGTAATCCGTTGGAGATAGATAAATACACTTTCTTTCGCTTACTTTACCTTAAATAAATATATTTGCTTACATTTGTGCAATTACGATTGTAAAAACTGCACAAAGATATTACTACCGTAATGTTATTTTATCGGCCTTGGCAACGCTGCACATATTCGTAGTTGGTAATAATGCAGTAATGGTAGTTGGTCACTAGAGACAGAGACAGCGACGAGTGCGACGACGATCTGTATTCTGTGCATAGTTCTGATTAATAAACTAGAAAGTTCCTTTATTCCTCTGTCTATAATAATTATCAAGGTAAGCGATATAAATGACATTATTTTGTCGATTCAATGGTTTCATTAGGTCCCTGCAGTTGACAGTGTTAAGAATTTTACCATGTTTCACGATGCCGGCCGATCTGTTTGCATACTTTTGTCATTTTTATGAATTTTATTAATGTAACGTATTTATTGCGAGTACTTCCATAGAAAAAATATTGAGGCTGAATACATTTTATATTTACAAAATCTGATCAACATACACCATTAATTTAATTTATAATATTACATCGATTACATATGTTCCTAACCTAAAAAAGAATTTATGGCAATTTGTTTTATAATTAAATTATTTGTATATTGCTTATATTGTACTAACTGTGTTTATACTCGTCACCTTTATACAAAGGTGTATACCTATGTGATCAAAAATTATAAATAAAAAATTCAATATTTTTTGTTTGATTTAATTTTATACTACTAATACACACATATCTAGCAAACAGTTATTATAATATACAGGCGTATCAGTAATGAAGTAATAAAATAACTGGTCATATCTTATTAGGTAAAAAAAAAAATGAGAAAAACAGACTTTGAAAACGATCGGTGGGATCTAAACGTTACATACGTACACATTTTTTAGCTGCTGGGACCTGAGCCATCAACCACCAGTTATTTTTCTAGCTATTATTTTTAAGAGGTTTATAGTTTAACCACCTATTTTTTCATATCCAAACAGATTATAAACAAAGTTTTCTGAACATGTCGAAAATGCCTTATGGCAGGGGATGTGGAAATAAATATAGTAAATACAGATTTTTGAAAAAAGAAATGAGTAAATTGATGAACAAAAAAAAAGAATTTATAATAAATCCAAATGTAACCAAAACTCCTCCACCGCATGCAGATATTGGTGAAGAACAACATCAGAATCAAAACAATAATCAGCCTCAACTACAATTTGAACCTACATTTTTCCTATGCAATAACCAACCTACACCCGATCCTACTGACAGTGATGGTACAGTTCTTGAGGAAAATGATTCAAGTCATAGTTTGTTACAATTTCTTAGACGTTGGTCTCTAGACAACAATATAAATCATTTACAGTTAACTTCTCTGTTAAAAGGTTTAAAAGAGGTTTTTCCTCATTTGGTATTACCGAAGGATTCACGAACAGTATTAAAGACACAAAGAAGTTGTAACATACGTTCACTTTTTGGTATTAATGTGAATATGTCTGGTCTGTTTAAATATTTCGGAATACAAAATAACTTGGAAAAATTCCTAACTCATATAAAAATAAAAAACGAAATTTTGAAGACGCCTTTATTTAGATTGATTTTTAATGTTGATGGCATCCCACTGGCGAAAAGCTCGACCAAGCAGTTTTGGCCAATATTATGTAAGGTTTATTTTGAAAAATATAGGTTACGTCCTTTCCCAGTAGCAATTTATTATGGTAATAGCAAACCAGTGTCCCTATCAGACTTTTTTGGAGAATTTATAACAGAACTAAATACTTTAATACTGGACGGTTTTGAATATAATGGAAAGACAATTGCAATATCAGTTATATGTTTTACATGTGACGCACCAGCTCGATCATTTTTAAAAAATGTCAAGGGACATAATGCCCATAATGGCTGTGAAAGGTGTACTGAAAAGGGTGTGTATTTTAATAGACGAATAATATATACCAAACATAATTTACCAGCCAGAACACATACTGATTTTAAAAACTTTAATGATCCCCATCACCACCAGAGCAAAATTGCAACACCTGTATTAAGTATAAGTGGCTTAGATATCATTAATCAGTTTTCTCTTGATTACATGCATTTGTGTTGCTTAGGAGTTATGCGGAAATTACTGGCTTATTGGTGTAAAAAAGATTCTCTGGGTGTGCGAAAAGTATTGCTTCCGGTAAGATTAAGGGTAAGATTATCAAATAGAATGAATTATTATGCCAAGTTTGTACCTTCTGACTTTTCTCGTAAACCTCGTAGTATTAATGAATTAGATCGATTCAAAGCCACTGAATTCCGATTGTTTCTTGTTTATTTAGGCCCAATCATTTTAAAAGGCATTTTACCTCATGAATTATACAATCACTTTCTGCACTTTCATAGTGCAATAAGAATTTTGTTAGACCATGACCTATTTTGTCAAAATGAGTTGGTAGAAATCGCAAAAAAGATGTTGGCTAAATTTGTTAATGATTTTGCTACATTGTATGGAAAAGAATCTTGCATTTACAATGTTCATAATTTAGTGCACCTGGCAGACGATGTAACAAAAAATCCTGGACTATCGTTAAATGATTTAAGTTGTTTTCCTTTTGAGAATTACTTAGGTGAGCTAGTCCGGTTACTAAGAAGAGGAAATAGACCTTTACCTCAGATTATAAAAAGATTGTCTGAAAAGACTTTTTTCACAGTGGTGGAAAATAGTAATGATATCAACATTAAAATACACAATAATAACAAATTAATTACATTTCAAAATTTTACTCTCCGTACTTTTGGGTTTAAAGACTGTTATATATTTTTAAAAAATAAACTTGTTCTCAGAATTACTGATATTTCTAATAATTGTATTTATGGAAACATGTCAAGCACGTTAGACGATTTTTATGTTAATCCATTAAGTTCTCGTACCATTGGTATATATAAATTTAATAGTTTCTCTGAAGAAATTGTAACATATAATTTATGTGATATTTTGTATAAAGCATTTGTTATAAAATGTAATATATTTTATGTAGCATTCAAGTTTGTACACTTGAATGAATAAGTTTTAGTTATAGAACTAGTTATATGTATGCAGGACCGCCATCAGAAAATTGAAGGCCCCCAGGTCGTAGATTTTGTCAATCCATTGGTCTTGACTGGGGGCCTGGGATAGGTGACCTCATCGACCGCCCACCCCCCCCCCCCCCACTGATGACGACCCTGTATGTATGTAATAGTCACCTCTACTGGAGGGAATTTATTTTACTATTTAATTCTGTATTCATAACCAATAAATATCAATTTTAGAATATGTGGGATATCGTATTTTGGAAAGATAGTAGTGATGAGTCAGTAAATTATGTACCATCCTGTTGGGCTAATCAAACTAACACCCTATATAAATTCCCGATCACCAAAAATGAAAAAATCGTCAGGAAATATATTCATGACTGTGTTGATTTGCATGCTGATTTTAATTGGTATCCAGCTGAACCAAAAAAAATTGGTATTAAATCATTATCAGATGCAAAAAAGTTTTGTCTCCAAGGAGAATATACTTCGACACTGGAAACAGATGAAAAAAGTAGCAATATTGAGTACAGTAATAAGTCAGGCAGGTTGAGGAAGAAAAAAATTATTTCAGACTTGTCTGATTCAGAATTATCATCAACAACATCAATTTATGATGAAAGACACCGAGTAAAAGGAAAAGCAAGTTGTATGAATAAAAACGAGAAAACTGGTAAGTGTATTTTTCACAGAGACTTGATATTATAATTGACCGAATAGACCTTGACCAGTTGTAAAAAAAAATAATTGTCATACAATATCCCTAATAGAAAATTAAAAATCTAATAATTCTCTGATATAAAGAAAACACTGTTTTTTATCATTGATATATTGTAAGTTACACGTTACTACAGTTTCGGCACCTTAGCGTGCTATTATCAAACTAAAGTCGATGCTAAGGTACCGAGACTGCAGTAACGTGTAACTTACAATGTATTAGTGATTAGTGAACAAAGTAAAGTACTTTCTTTATATCATCATGATTAATTATCACAAAGTATAACGGCTTCCACAATAAATTTTTTAATTAATTTTCTGTTTATATTTACAGGGCTGCAAAGTGAAGAAAATGCTAGTGGTTCAAGTTCACATTCGCAAAGATATCTGGTAGCTCGCACACATAGCAGAAGTAATAAGATTTTTTTTAAGTAAAGATTTACCTATATTAAATAAAAACTGGAAGTCCTTTTACAAATTATTCGTTCATGTTACCACTGTAGGAAAATAAATAATTTTGTGTGTTCCGCTTCTTCATTTAATAACTGAAATTTAGTTTAATTTTAAACAATTTGAGATCATTTTTTAAAATAAAATATACAATACTTTTATTTTTAGGCTTGGATAGAGAACAATTTGCTGTACAAAATTCTGAAAATTCTAACGAAAGTAATATATTATTTCCTTCGCTGATTGCTTATTTATATCGATTTTATAGTTTCTAGAGGGCTTGCTGAATTAAAATATGAAATTAGGTTACTGTCGCAGAAATGTGATAAACTAGAAGAACTCTTGCAAAATTTTGTAACTTTAAAAGTAAGTGAAGAACCCGATGATAATGTTGATGAATTTTTGAGCCTACTGCCACTAAATACTGTAAATGCAGTTAATAGTTTTAATGAAGCTATAAATGCAGATAAGAGAAAGTTTAGAAAACTGGTATGTATAGTTATTATGTTATTTAAATTGTTTTTAGTTTCATAAAATTTCATGATGTAGGTACAATTATTATACTTAGTGGGCGGTGATACAGCACACAAAATGATATACCGCCAGATGACCAAAATTCTTACTAATGAAGTTGCAATAAGATATTCTGGACAGGGGAAGAAGAAAAAACTTCCGTTTGTAACCTTAAAATTATATGATGCAGTTGTAGGTAAGTTACATTCTTCTATAGTACCTTAACTGGTTTATACCGATATAATTAAAATTTAATTTAGATGTAGCTTAAAGATGTACAGAAGGTACTTTACAAAAACCGTTCATACAGGCAAAAGTTCACGATTTCAGTTTAAAATAAAAAGCAACTAGTAATTCATTCACAGTAATATTTTATAACTCCCCATTATATTAAAACATTGCTCAACTAACACTATTTAGAGCTCGATTATAATGAATTAAGCATTCACCTGCATTATATATAGAACATAAAAATAAAAATTATAATTCAAAATTTTGCTGTGCATGCTGCAGAAATTCAAAAATTAGCTTGATGACATATTTTAAAAATTAAAATAATTGTAACTTATAATTTTATGGCAAGTCTAAGCCAGTAAGTCACTTTATCAATCCAAGAATGTCCACATTTGATGATGCATGTTTAACTGTTTTGTACGCTAAATTATGCCTGCATAAAATGAACCATCAGTTCTGCTTGTAAAAAAGATATTCCATGTCATTTATTGTGTTCCAGCCGCTACCAGAAAAAGGATCAACACCGTAACTGATGATGATATCAAAAAAAGTCTAAGTCTGTTCCTAGCCACTGCAAAGTCTCGACTCAAAACAACAATAACGCCAATTGATGAAAATCCATTGTTATTGCAAGATGACAATGATGCTTCGGAAGTTGAATGAACAATTATATTTTATATACCTGGTGTAAATTAGACAAAATAAATATTTTTGAAATATTACATTTCTGAGATTTATTTAATATTTTGAATAAAATCTCCTGAATATATTATCATGCACATATTTTTAAATATTTACAAATGATTTCTAAACATTTCACAAATATTTCCTAAATATTTAGAAATGATTTTCTAAATATAACAGTCCTATGATTTATTTAATATTCGGAACAAAATATCAGGTACATATCATGCAAATATTTCAAAATATTTACAAATGATTTTTTCTTAATATTTATTTTACATTAAAAAGAGTGGCGCCTAAAATATTTTTTCAATATATTTATTTTAATATTTATTCCATATTTGGTGCTACTAGGGTATACTCTGACATATATGATCACAGAGACGATTTAAGGTCGTCATTTGATAATGCCTGACAAGTGATTTACAAATATATGTATATGGTCTGTTGTACTTTTTTTTTTAAATAAAAAAGATACAGGGGGCGAATACCAAACTGAATCACCCGGTATACAATGTGTTCACGGAAAAGCGATCTTATGTTCTGTATTCTGCTCTTGCTTGACCTAAAACGTATTTTCAGTATGTTAGAATTTCAAAAATGTATAGCGGGCGCTGGTGGCAGCTTAAAAATGAAATTCGCTTTTTTTACTATGAACACAGTTTTATATATTCTGCTCTTGCTTGACCCAAAACCAATTATCAGTACGTTAGAATTTTAAAAATACATAGAGGGCGCTGGTGGCAGCTTAAAAATCAAATTCGCTCCAGGTAAACTGCCATTTCTGTGTTAGATATTGAATTTTTTTTTAAGAACTTGCTCAAAATTAAAAACTATGACGTACCGAATTTGATAACTGAAGAGCATCCATGCAAAACCAGACATGTCCATAGTTAAGTTGAAACGAGTTAGTGATGAATTTTTAAGTATTTTCTTGATTAAAATCCATTGCCGCAGTCAGAATCGTGCAAAACCGGATATATTATATGCTAAAATCATAGTAAAAACATGAAGTCCAAGCAAAACAGTACATGTCCAAACACTACAAAGTGAACAAGAAGTTCTTTCAAAATGGTACATATCTAGTGATAATTCTTATGGGAGTAATATATGTGCCACCAAAAGCAGACCAAATATGAAATTTATCTGTAATGTCGCTTTTCAGTTTCTGTATGGTTCTGGATCGTCTCGATAAAGGGCAATAATAGTAACTACATGTTAATAAAAACATTTGTGCTACTAAAAATTAATAGTTACCCATGTCTCAAAGCGTCAATATAACCTTCAAATTCTAGTGTTTTAGTGTGTGCGATCTTTTGTATTCTGTGCAATTGATGTAAATAAAATAAAGTTAATTAATAAACAAGCTATGGATGTGTGCTTGGGATCAATAAACGTGTGTTCGAGAAAAAAAAAAAGCAGAGGGATGCTTTTTCATTTTAATTTTAAGTGCTATGTTGTCTTCTGAAGTTCGTTTTTTTATTCTTTTTGCGAATTTTCTGACCCTTTTTTCATAAAAACTTTTAGAAATTACAGTTGTATTAAATAAAACAAGAAAAAAAACAAATCCATTAATTAGTCTGTGCATAACATGACATGTCCATTGATCAGTCCGAGCAAAACACGACATGTCCACGCCGTCCTAGCAAAACAAGACATGTCCAAACAAAAAATGGCATTATTTTGGTTGTTTACAAAAAATATCATTATATTCAAATGACTTTCGCGTTCAGTACAAGCTGAGAATATATTGCAATAGAAATTTCGAGTCTTGAACATGCAGACTCTTAATGCAAGGAAATTTGCGATTATCTCGAAATGACTTTTACTGGACATGTCCGGTTTTGCATGGATGCTCCTCAACTATATGCATATTTTTGTATTTATTTTTTTTAAATCAACGTCCATTATGGAACCTAAAATGAAACGTGAATCACCTTGTATGGTTATTAAATTTGGTACGCCATATTATTTAATTTTGAGCAAGTTTTTCTTATAAAATCTTTCAATATCTAGCACAGAAATGGCACTTTACCACAAGCAAATTTTATTTTTAAGCTGCCATCATGCAGCGCCCTCTATGCATTTTTGAAATTTAAACTTACTGAAAATGGGTTTCGGATCAAGCGAGAGCAGAATACAGATAATTGTGTTCATAGTAAAAACAGAATAGTTATTTACACCTATAATATCGTTTTTCTGTGGGTACACTGTATAAAAGTTCCCCTATATAACACGATTGACAGTTATTCAAATGTTGAAAGAAATTTAAATATTGTATTTTGTAATGTAGGTTGTATTAAACGTCTTTATGAATAGTATATAATATCTCAGTTTTATGAAATGATCTAGTATTACACATTTAAATAATCGATTTTACATTTAATGCAAGTATTGTTGCTTTTTTTAATTGTATTTTTTATTAGCATTATTATTTGTTTGATGCTGGTAATTTGTAACCTTACCCGGTAACTGGGATTATCCCGTTGGATATTGTATCTAAATAAATAAATATTATAATGAATGGAAAAAGCAGTAGGTATTATATAATACACATATCATCGCATCACGTTAATCAAGACAAATACTTGCTCATATACAAAAACTAAAATAACTGAGAAAACTTATTATTAGAGAATAAAGAACCCCGCACCAAATGCATGGGAAATTTTGATGTCGACGGAATCGTTGCAAATTCAAGGCGTAGAATCCTTAGGTCATTTTCAATAAAAACTGTTATGGATAAAGTTCCAAAATGTCTATTTCAAAAATACAACAGGTCGAAGTTCCAAAATTCAAAATTTTGAAAACATAATTTTACGAATTTTTTATCGAAATGGTAAATACTTTTAATATTTAATTCGCATTAAGAATATAATACTGATGTACAGTGTACCATAGGAAAATACATTATTTTAATATTCATATAAACAAATAAAATATTCTTACGCAAATATGAAGAATCCTATTTTTATTCCAATGGAAATCAGCAAATCAAAATACAAATGAGATGTATGATTCATATTCCCGATAATATATTTATAAAAATTACTAAAAATTAAAAAAGTTTGCATGCACAACAGAAGAAAGTGTATGATTATTGGACCTTAGAAAATAAATATACCTTTTTCCTTCTGTTTTAATGATTCTAGGCCACAAATGTTCTTTAGCTTAAAAACTGTGATTTCGGGATTTTAAAGTAAAATTGACATTTTTATTGCATAATATTTAAAAAACACAGGACAAATTCGCATCACGTTGCTATTTAATTCAATTTAACTATTTAATTCAATTTTATTTAATAACGCTTCTGGTAAACTTTTATCAAATATTATCCATTATTATTATGTCGAAAATGCGGTTAATATATTCCTGGAATATATACATATTCATACATATACATATTCACATTGCACTTAAACAATTTATTTATTTTATAATTCTGTTTGGTCAGTGTAGCACCTAAACATCAAGGATGTTTGTATGTGCTAGGTATAGCATATGGCAGTCTTTGGTTTTTAATTTTGTACTTTTAGATATAATAATATAACTAGACACTTACTTACTACCTACTTACTAATCTAATTATAACTATAAATTTTAAAGGAAATATTATTTCACAAAAATGTGAAAATAATATAAAAATGTGAGTAGATCATTAAGAACAAATTTTAAGCATTTTAGAATAGTTCTATAAATTTTTCATAATTACTTTTTATGAATGCTTGACACTCATGACGATATTTCTTTTTATTTCTTATTTTCTTTATATTTAGAGGCAGGATATTGTAAATTTTTGGGGCGAAATAATTTATGGATCTCAGATTGATGTTTTTGTTCACAACTGGTATTTCCAAATTACAATTATTTTTATTTCTAGTTCCATACTGATGTTTTATGTGGTTTTTTAAATTTACAGATTTATTTATATGTGTGCATATGGATATCATATATAGAGTACGTATGTTACATCGGTCTGTTTCGGTGTATAGTAAGTTGGTGGGACATAATCTTTCTTTTTTATACATAACTTTTATGATACTGTTTTGGGCTATTTTTAGTCGTTTTATTGTATTTTCATAGGCTCCACCCCAGACGGATATACCATACTGCAGTATTGACTCAACCAAATTTTTGTAAATTGTTGTTAATAGTTTTTTATTTAAGATGTCTCTGAGTATATAGAATTTATGTATAAGAGTTCGTACTTTTTTTGTTAAATGTTTAATTTGATTTTCCCACTTTAGATGTTTATCCACTAATATGCCTAAATACTTAATACAATCAGTTTCTTTTATTTCTTAATTTAGGTTTTTTATTTTTATTGTGTTGAAATTTGGACGGCTTGCCATGGTTACTGAGAAGGCTATATACTTTGTTTTTCTTATGTTTAGTGACAGTTTAAATGTATCTAACCAGTTTTTAATCTTTTGCATTTCTTCTTGAGCTTGTTTTTGTGCCATATGCCAACTGTCACCACTAAAAAGAATGACAGTGTCATCGGCGTAAGATATGACTTTTCCTTTTGTTTTTATATTTGTGAGCTCATTTATATAAGTGTCGAAGAGTAGTGGTCCAAGAACGGTACCTTGCGGGATTCCCATTTTGACATTTTGTGAGTTACTTACAGTGCTGTTTATTTTAACATACTGTGTTCTTTTTGTCAGATAGCTTTTGAGGACATTCCACACTGGGCCCCTTACTCCGTAGTGCCATAAAACATCTAGAAGCCTATTATGGGGCACAGTGTCGAATGCTCTCGCTAAGTCTAAAAATATTGCTATACATTTTTTGTTTTCATCTAAAAGTTGTGTTATTGTTCCAGTAAGTTCACACATTGCATCAGTTGTACTATTTCCCTTTTTAAAACCATAATTTTTCAAGATGGCCGATGGCAAGGTTGATCCTGAGAAACAGTGTGGTTTTTGTAAAAAACCGGTAGTTTTAAAAAGAATAAAATGTGCAAATTGTGAAGCAAGTTTTCATACAAGTTGTTCAACAAAAAAAAAACAAAAAAATGCTGTGAAAAGCCGAATCTCGAAGAAGAAACACAAAAAATTACGACTGAGGAAGATAATGATCCATCCAAAGACTTTATAATAGAAGAATCCACAAGTTTGGAAAATGAAAATCTGTTAGTAGAAATAAATAAAGACTTACGACAACATATAAAACTGCTCATGAAGAGAATCGAATTTTTGGAGGCTGAAAACACTGATTTGAAAAAACTCGTCAAAGAAAAACATGCATCGATTGACACTCACACAAGAGGTGCACACAATAAAGATACAGTGGAAGAAATGAAAAGTGAGTTAAAAATTTTTATGGAAAATAATTTTCGATGTATTTCAAACGAAATCAATGGAATAAAAAACAATTTAAGGCAATTTAATGTAGATATCACTAAGCCAACAAAAAATATCCAGCAAAAAACTGTAGCACAGAAATCAACAACAGAAAGAGAAACATCAAAACCAGTGACTCCAAAACAAAAACAAATTTCACTGAAGGAACATAAAACAGTTACACCAAAACAATTCACAAAAGTCTTGGAAAATGCACAAAAAGAGAAAATGGACTACTTGATCAATATTAATACATCACCTGTGCCGAGAGAAGAAATATACAAAAATAATGAAAATGACGAATGGAAAACTGTTCAGAAAAAAGAAAGAAAGAAATATAAAAGAAATATAGGGAAATCAGAAGAAAATAATGAGAATTTCAGGGGCGCTGAACCTAAGGTCTGGTTATACGTATACAGAGTATTAAAACATGTAACTGAAGACGACATAAAACAGTTTATAAAGAAAAAGACTAACTCAGCAGACAATGAAATAATTGTTAAACAGATAGCCTCAGAAAGTATGCAGTTTAATCGGTATATGGTAGCAGCCGAATTTAAATACAAGGAAATGTTTTATGATCCTAAGTTCTGGCCAAAAGGAGTGGGATATAAAAGGTTTGATTTTAGACGATATTATGAAACAAATAAACAAGATAAACCTACAAATTCGAGACCAGTCTCTTTTTTAGAATAGTTGCTTCACAGGAGGGAAATAAGAAAAAACATCGAGGTGAGCAAAGAACCTTGTTTAGTATTTTTTATCAAAACATACAAAGTATTTCGAATAAAACGGATGAAATAATACTGTGTCTGGACGAAATGGCACATTGTATTGAAATATTAGCATTTGCTGAACATTGGCTTGATAATGATAAAGAACCTTTTGTAAATATTAAAAACTATTGTATGGCTTCAAGTTTTGTGAGACAATCTTCGAAATGTGGCGGCAGCTGCATATTTGTGCGAAATAATATTCAATTTAAAGAACTGCTAGACCTCAAACAAAAAAGCTGTGAATCAGAAATCGAATGTAGTGCTGTTGAAGTAATGTCATTATTTATAAAAATTATCAATATTTATCGCCCACCTAATGGCAATTTTGACTCATTTATAAGTATCCTTGAAGATATTTTAATATCTGCGACGAAATCAAATACATATACCATTGTTTTATGTGGAGACTTCAATCTTGATCTGCAAAATAAAAATGACAAAAAAGTAAAATTGTTTTTTGGACATGCTCGTAACATTTGACATGAAACCCTCGATACATGAATCAACTAGGATAAATGCAACATCGGCAACTACGATAGACAATATTTTTATAAACACTTCGGATTATTTAAGTAAGGTGATAAAGAATGGCCTTTCAGATCATTTTGGTATAAAAATACAGATACCTACAGACTGGAAACAGAAAAATGTGAATAATAAATTAGAGTGTAGAATAATCCATGACGAAAAACTACCACAATTTAGAGAAAAGGTAAAAGAGCTGAACTGGGATCAAATCATTATTAAAGAAAACCCAAATTTAAGTACTTCCGAATTTCTAAAGCAACTTGTAGAAATACTCAATGAAATATATCCCAAAAAATTATATAATAGAAGAAATCAATCAAATCTCTGGATGAACGAAGACTTAAGAACAAGGAGCAGAATTAAGAGGCAATTATATGAAGGGATGCTGGAAGGAATTGTGGCAGAAGAAGTTTATAAGCAATATAAAGCTGATCTTAAAAAGAAAATCGCTGAGGCAAAGAAACACTTCCACTCTAATTATATTCTAAATTCAAGTAATAAAGTCAAAGCAACATGGGCATTAGTGAAAGATATTACAGGGAAAAACAAACAGAGTAACAATTTTGATATAGAACACATACAACAGAGTGATAACCAAAAAAGTCAAAAGGAAATTCTAAATGAAATAACCCTAGTGAAAATGCACCATAGATGCTATATAGATACATATAAAAAAACAAATATGAATTTATATGCTTGTATATGTTCTATATGGAAAAGCCAAAGTGGCCGGATAAAGCGGTATCTGGATTTATATGGATTGTATATGGCTCAATAAACATATAAGAACATATTAATTCATATTAGAAACCAACATGCAATTTTATATGTATTTTCAGGGATTTATATGTGTCCGAATCATATATAATGTTTTTATCTGGATGAATATGTCTTTATATGTCTATATGGAAAATTCATCAACTTCCATTTAATTTATTGTAGGGAGCACATAATACATAACAGGTTGGTAGTCCTGTTAATACTCTTCATATGATCATATGTTGGTAGTACGTAGTACTTTTTTCTCGGCCATTGTTGATTGTGTTTGTCATTGTGTGTTCTAGTATTTTGTGAAAAGTGTGTTATTATAATTATATTTTCCACAATAATTTACGTAATGAATTTCGCATATGTTTGTTTTGTGGACGATAAGGTTAAAAAGATAGTAAACTTAAAAAATATAAAACATGGAACAAAAATAATACAGGAAGGAAAAGCTGACATAGGCAAAATTTACAAAGTGCTGTATGATGATGGAGAGTACTACAAAGCAAACATTATATGTTTGGGTGGTAAGTATAATTTATTATTATTATATTTGGCCTGTGGATTTCGACTTATCTTTTTACATATCATAAATTATCTTCTTTGAAATGAAAATCCTGAAAAATGAAGCATGAAAATCTGCAGAACTTAAGTTAAAAACAAGAGGCGAGTAATACAGTTTCGTTTATAGACTGCAATTGATTTGAGAAAAGCATAATATGTAAATCCCGATATATTTAGGAATTGTAGAGGTACGAATTCAACAGTTGCAGGTTACAGGTTGTCAAAATTTTAAATTTTACGTTAAACTTATAACTATAAATGAAGATTTTTTTGCAATCATTGACTTCGTACCTCTACCATATATCTCTCTATTTCACTAGATAATTTACAGTTTGGTAATTATTGTTGCTGTTAATCATAAGCTAATTTAATTTGTTTTTTATGATTTTAACAAGGAATAAATAAAAAATTATGAGTCATTTCATTAGAAAAGTAACTATGATTTTTTTCTGAAAAGAAACATATGAAGAAGTTGAAAACCTGATTTCAATTAAAAGGCCTCGATTGCCACTCAACCGTCTTATAAATGAAATGAATGAGACTGCTACGTCGACCACCGACTCTGATGCATCTTTCGATCCACCAAAGTCTTTGGAATTGAAAAGAAAGGTAAGGTACCTACTTATAAGTAGGTACATATAAAATCTAAATTATAATGCACATATGCAGTAAAGATGTTCTTATTGGCATTATTGTAAGTTAGTAATGCTAATGATGACCTAATTAATAAACCATTAGATATAAGAAGTGCTTTTTTATAATCGCAGGGATTGTCATCTGCACATAAAGAAAATTATAAAGATATGACAAGTGAGATACTAAAAATTAAAGAGAAAAAAAAAGTTATCAAATCGAAGAGGGCCGAAGAGGAAGAAAAAGAAACTAGCAATGCCATATTAAATGAAAATATAAATCTTAAGGAGGAAATTGAACTTTTAAAACATAAATTGAAGAATAAGGATGATAAAATAGAAAAATTAGAAAACCTAAACTATAAGTTACAGGAGCAGGTGTTGGAAAAATGGAATGGTAAGGCTGTATTTTGTGAATAAGATATTGTGTAAAAAAAATATATTAATCAGACAAAAGTGCTAGAAAGATGCTTGACATTCCATGAATATGAATTGCATTTTTTTTATCTGTTTATATGCTTTATACTTTCTAAAGACAGTAAATTAGGCATACTAAAATATTAATTTTTTTTGCTCTATGAACTCTATGAATACAAAACCCTACACAAGTGGATATAAGATAAATATATCGCATGTTTTGTGAAGGGTTTAAGAAAGGCGAACCAGTTTTAAATAGAGATAATGATAAAAAAAGTAAAACGCTGAGCAAACTCTCTCCCTCTTTAAAGAGTTTTGTGAAAAGACAGTCAAGACACCTCTTTAGAATTTTCTTGGATGATAGGATATTTTAATTAATCTATACTTATATACCGTGTAGGTATTTCATCTGGCAACTATTATGTTTTGTGAAAGTATTATCTCGAAGAATATTTGAGAGTTATATATTCTATTTTTTTTTTCAGATTTTATGCAAAATATTAATAGTGAAAACAGAAAAGTAGAAAAGGATGTAGTAGAAATAGAAACCAGAAAAGACGGGAAAGTTAGTAAACATATATTATAAATAGGTAAACTATTTAATAACCAGTTTAAAAAAAATTTGTTTGTAGGTTCATCTTGGTAGAGGTATTTGGTTATCAGAACATCTTTATGATACTGTGGATTTACGAGGAAAGAACCCTACCAAATTTGTACGGGAATTAGCACTTAATTTATTTGGCGCTAAGGTGCTTAGAAATTCCTCTGTAACAGGTACAGTTTCAAATCGTACCAAAGCTGATGCAAAATTGCCTTTAGACCCTCAAAAAATTATGGCTATTAAAGGTAGGTACCTAATTATTTTAAGAAAAGCAAATAAATCCTACTTGTATTTATTTATATATGTTCATAACATTTATATGTATTTGTGCATTTGTTGTAGATATAGTTGCATGGCGTTTAAGGAACCAAGGGGAGGAAGAATGTAATATTAAAAAAATATGCCTTTCTATTCCTACGGTAATAGCCCAAAAAATAATAGATTTAAACCGCCCCTCCCGGCCATATTTAGGTTTGTTGTGTTGAAGCTGATAAAATAACTTTCCACCCTTGTATTTTTGTTTATAGGTACAAAAAGTAAAGTCCAAATACAGACACAAAATAGAAATGAAATAAAAGAGGTCGATAGTACAGACGAGTTTCAAGAACAAAAGGAAGAAAACATTGATGAAGGAGAAAGCTGTTTAGAATTTGTAGTGGATGGAACTGGACACCTAGTTAGTGAAACTAATAGTCCTATTGAATCAGAACAGGCAGAGTTAATTTTATTGGACAGTAACTAGTTAAAATATTAACAAATTGTAAGTTCCAACAAATTATTAGCCTATTTATATGTATGTTTAATAGTTAAATTTTTTAAATTAACCATATAAATAAAACATTTATAATTTTGCAGAAATGACGGTTATTAAAAATTGCAGTTATTATATGAAAACGTCAGTTTTAATGTCATATTCATTTTTATCAGACAGATGAATGAGAAATCTAAATATTAAATTCATATATTTAGATTTCTCATCTGAAGCTGTCGCTCAGTAAATTTTTATTTTTTCTTTTTTTAATGCTGACGTTTATGACCGATTTTTAAAAATATTTAATAAAACACTTTTGTTTAATAAAAATATGTTTATTGTATTTCAAAGTTGTTGGGTAACTTACTCAAATAAAAAGTATTTTCCAATTTTATAAAAACGCATTTTTGTTTTACAACCTCAACCTTAATTAAATAATAATTATCACTAAAACATTCAACTTGAAGTAGATGCTGAAGTTCGTTTTTGTTACATTTAATTTTTTTTATATTTATTTTTTTCCCATATAAAAATACATTTTCATCGGAGACTACAATTTCAAATATTTGAAAATACTCTCCACTGTGTAGTTCCACAACACAATCATAAGTCTTCTTTGGTTTTGTATAATTTACTGAATGTAATATTATATCATTAAATATACACCTTTTAACCGAAAAATTGTCTTTACCAATATAATCTTCATTTAAGAATTTATATTTGTTATTTTTATTTTTACTTACTTGGTATTTTTTACCCATTATTTTAAAATTTCTGTATTTTGAAAATTAATATTATATAATGAATAGCAAAACTCTGTGCATTTTGGGTTATAGTTGTTATCGGCATTATTAAGGTCAGATAATATAGTATTTGCACGGTATATTTTTTTTGAAATTTGTTTTATTATTTGTGTTGGGCCTGTAACAAGTTGTTTAATTCGGAACATTCCTGATTCAAATGGAAAAGTGCTTGTAGCCCAAAGAGGACCCGTCTTACGTACTGATTCAGGTAAGTGACATAAACTGTGTACATTATATGTCATTGCGTTTTCACCATATAGTGTTTCCATATCTTTAAGAAAACGTAAAATTTTTATTTCTGTGTCATCAATGAGTTTTTTGGAAATATTGGTTATTAGAAGAGTGTAAATAGCATCCACCAACAAAGAAAAATGCTCAAGGTACTTGGGCTTGAGTATCCCTTTCAGACAAGGTATAGAATAGAAAAGTAACCAAAATTTCCATTCACTGGCTTTCCATTTGGCTTTCTCATTAAGTGCTCTAGGTGTTCTGTGAATTTCTTTAGGGGGTTTGATCATAAAGAGCCTTTTATTGATTTCTTTTAAATTTTTTGGATTTCCAATATAATAAGAGAATTTTTTGGAAGGATCGTATGTAGTCCATAACTCCCATAGTTGTTTGGTGACTCCCAAAATAACACCATGCATATAATCTGGAGGAAGTGACCAAATTATGTCAAATAAAGGTAATGTCTGCAATATCGATGGTCCTTTTATACCCCTTACATTTTTTTCGTAGTCAATCAATGTTACATCTTGCAAGTCTTTCATAGTTGACTCATTTGTTCTTATTTCAATATTTACATCATTAATATTAGGATATTTGACCTGTCGGTTAACCAATTTTCCAGGATGATAACACCAACTGCAACCATAGTATCCATTAAATTGGATTCTATTCTGAATAACAGGACGTGCAACCGAATCTGTACAAAAAAATAGAGGCATGAGCTTAAATTTTTTTTTACGTCCATAAGGATCAACACAATCTACTCCTAATTCCAGTAAGTTTTTTGCTTGATTTTCAATGAATGCTCCAAGAAAAGTGTTCATAAAGTTGGGTTTTGGTTCATTTTTACCTGTCCAAATTCCAGCAAAGATCAGTCGTTTAAACCTGTACTTGGGTGATATTTCATTTATAATAAGTTGAATTGGCCACATAGATAACCCCGATGAATTAAATATTGGAGCTCCATCTGTACTTATGTTATACGTCAATTGAAAATCACTCTGTTCTTTAAGACTGTTGTAAATTTCTCCACTTTGAACATCTTTTATGTTAGTTGTATCGTTACATGCATCAGACAACGATAAAGTGTCATAAATTCTTTTTTCTTTTAAAATGGATTTTAGTTGATGCGAAACATCTACAGTGACAAAGTTGTAGTTGTTTTTAAATGAAATAGTTGATTGTAACTTACAACTTGAATTTGGACATTGTACAACCTGGTTCTTTACAGCGTCTGTCGTTATTGGACCAGCAGTTTTAGTTTCACATTGTTGGCAATAAAATACGTACTTGAGAATGTGATCTGGTGGATCAAAAAATTTTGAGACCATGTATTTTGTTGTAAGAAATACATCATTTTTAATGTTGGCGCAAATTTTCAATAAACTAAAGATGTCATTTCGAGCCTCATTTGATAAATTGTGACGAAGCGATAAACAACATACCATCATAAATATGTCCTTTTTTCTTAGCCTTGCCTCTGGGAAAATGTAGATTTCATCGTCATCATTTAACTCATTGTTATCAAACTCTTCATTGGCATCAGATTCAGGTTGTGTATTTCTGTTACAATCAGATAATGAACAATTATTATCATCATAACATTCTTCGTTTTCTGAGGATAATGGAGTTTCTGATAGTTGGGCTGTTGACTGTTGATCTGCTGATAAAGGCCCTTCGCAATATAAGCTGCTGGATATTTCTTCTACATCATTTTCATTTTCTTGTCTTACTAGTAATATGTCTGCAATATTTTTTAAGACCAAATAATAAACGCTTATATATTTGCTTGAATACTAACCTGACATTTCTTGGAGTTTTTTTTCCCAACGCCACTGAGTTTGTCTACTAATATTTTGAGATGTATGTTCCAAGTATTGCTTATAGTACTTCTTATCCATCTTATGTTTATAATTTAAGTTTTTTTTAAATTTTCAATAAGATATAAATTAAAATATCGTGGAAATTTTTCCTATTTCTAGTATTTAAAATTGTCTTTGATATTTATATGGAATTAAGAGAATGGATAGTAAATATCCTTTATGGTATTAATGTATATCTATAAGGATGAATAGTAAACTGAATGAACTTGCATGGCATATTCATATATGGAAACCTATATGGTACAATATGGAAAAGGAAATTGATATGAGTTTATATGAAGCAACAGTAAATTTCGAATTTCTAATATGAGCCTATATGAAATTACTATAAATTTTCAGGATTTTTCATATATGGATACATATATGGTCTACCATGGAAACATTTTAAATATGTACCTATATGTATCACTAGTAAATCTTATGCTCTCAATATGATTTTATAAGGAGTAACAGTAAGATTTATTTTATTTACATATTCTTTCATATAGGGAAGCTATATGGTATTACCCACACATTCCAGTTTCAGATACACACAACAAACCATATAAATTCATATATATTTTTTTTTATATGTTTCTATAGGTCATTTTCACTAGGGAAACAATTACTACATCAATGTATGTGACAATATTAATCAAAATTCAAGTAAAAACTTTAAACATGTGTTCAGAAATAAATATTCAATGGTTCTGTATGAAACAACACCTGTTGAAATATACAATATAATTCACTCCCTAAAAGATACAGCAGCTGTAGGGGTTGATGAGGTGCCTACAAAACTAATGAAATATTGCGCCAAGGAACTGTGTCAACCTATATCCCAACTAATTAACATGTGCTTCAGTTTTGGTATATTCCCTGATGATTTAAAACGAACAGTTATCAAACCATTGCATAAAAAAGGTGATAAGAACGACATCACTAAGTATCGACCTATAGCTCTGATCTCCATAATTGCCAAAATATTTGAGAAAGCTCTACTGAACCGTATCGTAGACTTCACAGAACATTATAATATAATATCAGATATGCAAAGTGCTTACCTAAAGGGAAGGTCAACTGTTAGAGCAATATACATAGGAATTTGTGAAATCTTGGATGCAATCACCAGTAAAGATAAAGTTGCAGCTCTCTTTTTGGACCTATCAAAAGCCTTTGATAGCGTAGATCATCATCGACTCTTAGAAAAATTGGAAATTATGGGATTCCGGGGCAATATACTCAACATCTTGCAGTCTTATTTAAAGAACAGAAAACAGTGTATTGTAGCGATGGATGATGGTAAATACATTAGTTCAGACTGGGAAGTGGTAAAAAAAGGTGTCCCTCAAGGGTCTATCTTAGGCCCAATTTTATTTCTCCTCTACATAAATGACCTACCAGAAATTGTCAAACATCTTGTCAATTTATTTGCTGATGATAATTCATTAATTATAAGAGGGGAAACTAATAAGGAGTTAGAAGATGAAATTTCAATGTCAATTGATATTTTAAATGACTGGTATGCCGCAAACAATCTTAAACTTAATATAAACAAGACTTACCTGTTAAAGTTTAGTCTCAGAAAGGAGCCTCCATTAGTCGTGAATTACAATGAACAACAACTGACTTCAACCGACTATACAAAATTTTTAGGAATTGTCATTGATGCACAGTTAAGTTGGAAGTGTCATATAGAGCATCTTGCCAAAAGAATTAGTGGCTTTACGTATGCATTACGAACCATATCAAGATCTGTAAGTGAGGATGCAGCCATGGCCTCTTATTATGCATACGTCAACTCCAGAATGAGGTATGGCATTATATTCTGGGGTAATTCTGTTGACGCTGACAGAATATTCATACTGCAAAAGGCCTGTCTGAGAAGCATTTTCCATCTAAACAAGAGAGAAACTTGCAGTGTAATCTTTAAAGAAAAACAGATACTCACTGTTCCATGTATGTACATATACGAGTGTGCCTGTCATGTTAAAAACAATTACGGTGATTTCTTTAATAAGTACAAAGTGGATCATATGCATGACACACGTAATAATATGTTACGCTTGCCAAAGACGACCACATCTCAGGTTCAAAGAAATGTTGAATGTCAATTAATAAAAATTTACAATAATTTACCCAATAGTTATAAAGACCGACCTGTGAAAGATTTTAAAAGAACAGTTCACAATTTCCTTACAACTAAAGCATTTTATTCCATCTCCGAGTTTTTCAACTATGAATTCTAGATTTTTTAAATTTATATGTATGTTTGTTGTATTATGTATGTTATTATTTTGTGATATTATAATTGTAACTATGTTTGTACTATATTTGACGTGTTCTACACCTGTTTGGTTTTCTTTTATAGAATAAAGATTATTATTATTATTATTATTATTATTGATTTTGGGATAGTGTATTGTTTTTTTCAAAAAAGTTGGTTAAGCGTTCTTTTAAACATTTTTCGAATATTTTTGCGAAATTATTAATTAAGCTTATTGGTCTGTAGTTTTTTATGTCATTTTTGTTACCTGATTTGTGGATGGGTATTATAACTGACGATTTAAATTGTTTGGGTACTTTTCTGGTCTTAAAAATTATGTTAATAATGTGTTCTAAAGGTGCAAGGATATATTCATGTAAATGTTTGATTACTTCTGTTGAGATTCCGTCTTCGCCTGGACTGGTATTATTTTTTAAATTATTAATATGTTTTACTAACTCATTTTGTGTGACTGGTTTTAAATACATAGATGAGATACTACTGTTTGTTGTAATACTTTCCGGACTTGAAGGATTCGGTATGTTATTAAACATGTCTAGTCCAATATCTGCAAAGTATTTATTGCTGTAATCAACCATGTTTTCTTTATTATTAAAAGGTGCATTTGCATCATTAAATATCTGAATGTTTTTGTTATTTATGTTTGTATGTCCATGTGTTGCATCTGTTATAATTTTATATATTTTTTTCATGTCTGAGCTTGCACTATCTATTTTGATTTTATAATAATCATTTTTCGTTTTTATTATAATATTGTTTAAATTGTTTCGGTAGTTCTTGTATTCTCTCTGTTTTTCTGTATTGTAGTTTTTCTGTAATTCTTTTTTCATTTTTTCACGTTTCTTTATAGAGTTTATTGTACTTATTGTGATCCATGGTTTGATTTTTTTATATTTTTTACTGCAGAGTATTTTAGTTGTTGATGATTTTATTATTTCTGATATTTTACTTGTTAGATAATTTGTAGCTTCTTCTGGATCCGCAATATTTACTGTCTCCCTCCAATTTGTTTCGATAGCTAATTGTTTTAGCTTCGTGTAATTTAATTTTGTATAGTCATTGTCGGAGTTATTGTCATCTACTTGTTTTTTTGTTTTATGTTGGATATTTAATACAATAAGAAAATGGTCCGTTATGTCATTGTTAATAATAAAACATTTAATCTGTACGTTTTCATATCTTATAGGTTTTTTTATATGTATGTGGTCCAAACAAGAAGACGCATTATTGTGGATTCGCGTTGGTTGATTTATATATGGTAAAAAACCATTTGACGCAAGCATTGATAAAAAGTTATTTACCTCATTATCGTCGCCATCTAGTGTATTTATATTGAAATCCCCTGTACAAATTCCTATATCTTGATTGTTGTTTTGTCCCAGATATTCATTCAGTTCTTCTATGAAAACAGGTACATTCGTTTGGGGTGGTCTATATACAGTTACTATGGAGTATTTTATTTTGTCAATTTCTAAATTTATTTTAGTAATCGTAACATGACTATCTGTTAATTTTGCACTTACAATATCCACCTCTAAATTAGATTTTGTATAAACCAGTAGTCCATCATTTTGATTATAGTTAGCTAGATTGCTATATGTGTTATATCCTGGAATATTAAATTGTGTTTCGTCTGGTTGCCAGCATTCACCGAGTATAATTATATCACAAAAATTTAGTTTGTAGCTTTCTAAAAATAGTAACAAATTATTAACATTTTTTTGTACACTCCTAATGTTTAAATGAATTATATTTAATATTTTAGTGTTTATCTTGACTTTTTGGATTAAGTCTTCGCCGTTCACTAATTCGGTTTGTTGTATTCCGTCTTCTATTTGGTCTAAAATCTCCATTTTTTGCGTATTAATTATTTAATCCGTAGTCTGTTTTTGATTTTAGTACTTGAAGATGATATAGGCGTGTGGGGCATTCTAGATCACTTGCTTTATGTGAAGTATTGTGCTTTGTTTTATACTTAAAGTTTGCTACTTGACAGTTTTTGCATTTGTATTCAAGGTTGCTGCTACATTGTTCTTCAGTATGGTTTCCCATACATTTTGGGCATGTCGTTTGATTTTCACGTTTATTGATTTTATGATGAAATTCTTGACATTTAAAGCATCTTGATATTTGTAAGTCTTCATAGACTGGAAGTCTTTCCCACTTAATGTATATTTTCTTACTCCTCATTACTTTATGGTATAAACTCGGAGAACATTCTGCATGAACTGCATTGTTTTTGGGGTTGATATAAGTTATGTTTAGTGTGTCTTCTTTATTTATAAATGGATTTTGAGCTCTTAATGTTTGTTCTAGTTCTTCTTTAGTTAATTTCTGATTAAGTCCTATTATTTTTATTCGAGGTTTTCATAGGCTTGTCTCCTGTACTTCATATTTTTCTGTTAATTTTTGCTCTACTTCTTTTTTTAATGTTTCTAGATCTGCTTTTTGGACACATTTTATTATAACACTTCCTAATTTTAAGGTTTTAAAGGTTTGTATTCTTATGTTTAATTCTGCTATAGTAATATAAATAAAGCATAACAATATTATTTAATTTATATGACTTCTTAGTAAAAATACATAACACATAAGTCCGTATCGATAAAAACATACGTAATATCGCGTTTTTAAAATTTTGAATTTTGATCTTCAACCTGCTGTATTTTTAAAATAAATATATTTTTGAACTTTATCCCTAACAGTTTTCATTGAGAATGACCTAAGGATTCTATGTCTTGAATTTGCAACGATTTAGTCGACAACAAAATTACCCATGCATCTGGTGAGGGGTCCTTTATTAATTTCATTCATAATTCATTACAACCACGCACTAAATGTACTTAAACACTTACTGCATTTAAAATACTTACATTTAAATTTGGTATCGCTGGAAATTTGGTAAAATTTGACACAGCATTACTTGACGGAGACGATAATATTTCATAGTTTCTGAGGATCTCTTGATTAAGTTTGCTTATTTTTTCTATTCTGTTTAATTCTAAGGCTTCTGTTTTAGTAATTACGAGTGAAATATTCTCTTTTGTTAATCTGAAATTAAAAATTATTCATATCACAATGGACACATAACTGATCAGTGCATAGGCGTAATTTGGGGGGGCGGGGTCAAGAGTAGGCAACCCCCCCCCCCAATATTTTGAAAGAGCATTAAATTGTCGACAGCAAATCTGACAAAATCCGAAATTCTTCCAGAAAAAATAATAAGTATGACAATTACGCCAATCAAGTCAAAGGTTTGCGATACCATCAGACAGGGGTGACTACCATCAGACTTTGTGGAGCATAAATTTGGAGCGGGGCCTTTTTGTAATTCTCCTAAAACGACAGACAGGCGAGTTAAACCCTAGATGCCCCAGGAAAAGGCTTATATGTACAGTGTGTCTCACTTAAGAGTGTAACAGCGCAATAATTGTTTTGTTTTTTCCAATTGAAATCAAACTGATTTTAAAAGATAGAGGTCACCAAGATCTATTTAAAACCACCATATCACTTTACATCTTTAAATGCAAGGCCTTCTACGATACTAAATTCAAAAATCTTGAATCCGAAATTTAGTTAAATTCTAAAAAAAATCCCTTTGAGGCATTTAAATAAAAATTATTTCTAAATTAATTTTTTTAAAACAATTTACACAAGTGAATAATAAATACAACCAAAAGAATTAAATATTATGTTCCATCAAACCTCCATCAGCCCTAATATGCATGCCTCAATTTGCTTTCTGTTATTGTTCATAACTTTCCGGAGGGTTGCAGAACTTTGGATTCAGGATTTTTGAATGATTTCGAATAAGTTTTGTTAACAAAATGTTTTTATTAAGAAATGCCTACTGTGATTTTTTGATTTTTTTCATACAATTTAGTATCGTAGCATTTAAAGATGGAAACTGATTTTATGGTCTTAAATAGACTAAATAACTTTTTATAGCACTCGCTTTCCCTCGCTCATTTGGGTTTATCGGGTTATCGTATTAGTATTAGTATTACAGGGTTCGCTTTGCTTCCATCTATTGGGTTATTTGTGAAAAATTCCTGCCTACCCAATAAAAATGCTGAAATTACGCCACTGGATCACTGCCGGATTACCCACTAGGCACTCTAGGCACGTGCCTAGGGGTGCCTACGCTCTGAGGGGCGCCGAAGGCAATCCTCAGTAACAATAATTTTGGATAAATAATCATTCTATGGAATGACATTCTTCAAACTTTTAATAAAATCAGTAAAGCATTACAAAATCCAGATATAGACCTGCTAAAGGCAATTAAATTGTTTAATTTTCTACCGAATTTTAATTTTAAAAGGCCTCCGAGACAGTTTTAACTGTTATGAGTAAAAAGGAAAAGTACTAACAAATTGTTGTAACGAAAAATTTTTTTTCGTTGAAACGCCCGTGCTACATAAATTTGAATTACCTGCGGTAAACGGCAACGCGAAGTCAACTAGTGCGCATACGCGGTAGAAACATCACTGAGGCCATTTTTAATATGGAAGCTTCTTCACTTTCGCTTCCGACGCTGGTGAGTTGAGATCATTTACTTATTCTTTAACGGATTTTCACGTTTATTTCTTTAGTCCTTTGGTATTTTGAATATATTTGATAATTAAATGATGTCATATTATTGAGTTAACGTAGCTGTATAGTTATTTTTGGGAATTATTAAAGGATATTCCGTGTAACAATTTATTTTTATTGAGGCACGTGTTTATGCGATTTCGGTGTCCACTGGACACATGTATCTTTGTTAATTCATTAATTATCGTGGCAATTTTGTATTTTGTGGTGGCTTGAGACACAATACCGTGGTGTTTTATCAATCTTTTAGATTATTGTGGACGAGGATTAAACTCGGAAATTAATCAAGGGATAAATTAGAATATTTGTTTCTTAATCGTGTGCAGACAATCTCATCTCATTAAGAGTCGAAACCTAAAGTCATTTTGTCGCATTTAATTAACCTCGTGTGAGTATAGGAGGTTAAGATATATTTTTTTATTAGTTTAATTTTTCGGGAGATTAAGCCCATAAATTTTGTTGCTATATTTGATACAATATTAGTTTTTTTGAGATAGTAATTCAGATATTTTCTATCTAATTCAGTTGTGCTAAATTTTGTTACCTTTATTCAAATTTTTGGTCATAACCAGTGTCAGCCATCTTATGAACGGCTGAATTGCATGAGAGTAGAGTTCTCTCATTTATTAATTTCCTTCATTATTATATTAATCAGTAGCTTATTCATATATTTTCAGAAGTAAAATTTTACCAACACTCAGGTTTTTTGTTAAATTGCTAATAGTTTGGTTTTGCAGTGACCTTCATCACCATAGTTTTTTTTTAGCTTTTCTTGTATTTCTTTTATCTCAAGAAATATCTTGCCAATAATTTTTTTTATTAGACAAGAATTAATATCTAAAGTTTTCCTTTTCTCACAATTTCAATTTTTTTGCTATTGTCAACTGGTTCTTTACATTACCCCTTTTTCATGTAAAACTTTGGATCAACCGAAGCACCGCAAGAGGAGAAGTTGGATAGGAAAGAACTGATTACTCATTGGCTGGACATTCTTTCCAAACGCAGCATCTGCCTGGAGAAATCTCGTAGACCAGGACACAACCATTATTTAGTCCTCGTTCCCAAGTATCTGTGGCCATCTCCATAAAAAATTTCTCCGTTGGTCAGAAAAAAAAATTGTAAACCAGTTGATCATTTCTTAAATTGCAATTTTTTAAATTAATCAAATAATATTCCTGTTTTTGTATTTTCACCATTAATGTTTTTAATCATTTGTAAAGTTTTGTAAAATTTTTACTTATACTTATGTTAATATATTATTTGTTTTATATTTGATTTTGATTATTTTCTCCCCCTGATAAAGTTTGCAAGAGTGTCATATACTGAATACGCTGGCGTCCAAATTCTTTGTAGTTTATTAAAGTTTTGTTTGGTTAACTTCACAATCAAATAATTGTTCAAAAGAATATATATAACTCTTCTCACCACAGAGTGACCCTCGACCAGTCCTGAGCTAACTAGTTGCTACTCTATCATAGCTTCCTCAACAGCCAGCTGAGAAAGTTGTGGTTGCAAATTGGCACTTCAACGCGTGTGGCCAGAGTTAGAAATTTTGAATTTTTTTAAATAATTGTTTTTGAATTTTGTTACCCTTTCTCTTAAATACTGATATTCTTGCAAATTCAGACTCTGCTAGATTTATTGATATTTTTCTTATATTTTGTATTTTGATATTGTCACACTTGCATATTCAGTGTACAATATTTTATGATAGAAAATTTCTAATTATCTGATTTATCTATTTGTGTTTGATATTGAAAGATTATTTATGCCTATTTGAATTTTTTTGCTATCTTGTTGATATTTATCGCTGTTTTGGTATATCTTTCGCTAATATTTTGCGGCGTATTTTGCGAAATTAATGAATGATCTACAGGAGCTACCTGAATGGTATATTGACGTACGTGCCCGTTTGTATGATGCTTACCTTCGTAATTCAAAACAATATAATTTAAGAAAATGTGAAGTTAAATTTGAAGAAAAATTATACTTTATCTAGTAAACCAAAAAATTATTCTGCAAAATATTCTTTGTATTGTTAAAAAGGTGATCTCTAATTTAGTTTATAATCTTAAGGATACCGATGGTAATGACACAGGAAATTGGCATGTTAAGGATCTTAAACCAGACTACGCGAATTTAGACTCGGATGATGATGACTCCGAACCAGGGGGTTCGTACTCGGAACACTTAGAATAAAAATTTCTCTATCTTTCTTTATGTCCTTTCTTTTCTTTTCCGGCTGGGTAACAACAGTTACTCAAGGGTTGAAGGTGGGCCACTTTTTTTGCTGGTTGCATGTGCCTCGTGCGTATGTAATCAAGCATTTGATTTCAACTATGCGGTTGAAAGTTCACCAAGTTTTTCTTTTCTTGTCCTGTCTTAATGAAAATGATACCTATGACTACCGAATAATAATTTTTGTGTAAAATATTAGACAAACAATTCAATACCGTCCTTTATCGGTTTATTTTTTAATTTGTTGGGAATCTGCTGTTGTAGTATGCATTCATAATTTTTTTCAAGTTAGTTATTAGACAAACGACTCACTCTCGTATTTTATCGAGTTTATTGTAGTTTATCAGAGTCCGCTGTCATAATACAGGTTCGTCACTTATAGTACGTAGAAATTTTTGGTGAATTGTCTTGCGCATGGTTGATGTTAAAAATATGACAGAACGTCATTCTTCTTTTTGTGATTGTCTCTCTCTTTTCTTTCTCTATTCTCTATTTTTCTATATTTCTCTATGATCACTTTGGTCGGTTGTATTATAAGTAGATTTTTGACAAATTTGCTAATGTACTCCTCAACTAATATTTAGAATTTGGTGAACGGCCCTTGGTCTTTTGTTATATGGAAACCAGTACCTGTTGTTTTTTATTTTGTTTAAAATATGTCATTTACCAGTTGTGCCTTTTGTATTTGTGGTCTGGTAGACATATTGGTTTGTGGGTAAAGTTCACATATTTTGGTTTACTTGTGGGTTGAGTCCACGTACTTTTGCTTATCTTGTGGGTTAAGTTCTATGTATTTCATTTATAGATTAAGTCCCTTGGAGCTATATCCAATTTTTTTTTCTTGTTAACAGTTAGGACATTTCTCCTACTGTTGTGTCTAGGCAGGTAACTTGTTTCCTGTATCGTGGTTTAGGTGTGCTTATGTCTCTACCAATTTCAGCACTGGCAGCCACTACAACACTGCTCGGGCATTTCACCACAATGTCTGTGGTGCTCCCCTAAAACATTTAATCGTTCCTTTTCTCTTATTTTCTTTTCTCGTTTCATTTTACTCTGGGGGAAGCATTATTTCTTTCGGGTGGGATTTTCAAAAGTTTTCATGTGTTGTCGAGCAACACTCATTATCGAGGCTTTTCATGCAACTAGACTTAGCGCAGAATGGGTGTGAGTCAAATTACCTTTCCTCTTTTTGTATCTCTTTGACTATACGTGGACTCTTGTTGAATAGTCTCAGAATTGCTGATGTTGATGACTTTATCCAGTAAAACGAACTTTTCTTGTGGAATCTTGTATAAACAGTAGGAATTACACAAGTTTGGTTAATGTTTAAACTTTTTTTCTCACTACTTCTCTCTCTCCCTCTCTCTTAGTTTTATTCGTTTCTCCTTGATTAGTTAAACTATGCGATAATAGCGTGATGTATCGGGTGTTTTCTTTTACAAAAAAATATTTTTTTTCAAACTTAGTTTTCAAACAAAATATTTTTATCGGTAGTTTCCATGGTGCAACGAAAAATTTTTTTTTCGTTGAAGCACTCATGCTATATAAATTTGAATTACCCGCGGTAAACGTCAACGCGAAGTCAACAAGTGCGTGTACGCGGTAGAAACATCACGGAGGCCAGTTTTTAGTTTCGAGGTTTCTTCACTTTCTCTTCCGACACTGGTGAGTTGAGATCATTTACTTATTCTTTAACGGATGTTTACGTTTATTTCTTTAATTCTTTGGCATTTTGAATATATTTGATTATTAAATGATGTCATATTATTGAGTTAACGTTGCTGAATGAATTGGGAATTATTGAAGGATATTCCATGTAATAATTAATTTTTATTGAGGCACGTGTTTGTGCGATACCGGTGTCCACTGGACGCATGTATCTTTGGTAACTGATTAATTATCGTCGTTTGTATTTTGTGGTCGCTTGAGACACAATACCGTGGTGTTTTATCAATCTTTTAGGCTATTGTGGATGAGGATTAACCTCGGAATATAATCAAGGGATAAATTAGAATCTCTGTTTCTTAATCGTGTGTAGACAATCTCATCTCATTAAGAGTTGAAACCTGAAGTAATTTTGTCGCATTTAATTAACCTCGTGTTAGTACAAGAGGTTAAGAGATCATATTTTATTACCTTATTTTTTTGGGAGATTAAACCCATAATTTTTTTGCTATATTTGTTACAATATTACTTTTTTTTCAGATAGTAAATCAGATATTTTCTATCTAATTCAGTTGTGTTAAATTTTGTTACCTTCATTCAAATTTTTTGTCATAACCAGTGTCAGCCATTTTGTAAACGGCTAATTTTTCATGACAAGACCTAGTAATCACCCATTGCTCTGAATTTTTTTTATCCAAATTTGAAAACGGAGATTGACACTGATGGTAGTATGGTGGGAGCAGCAGAAATTTTATTTCAGATACATAAGGTGACTGATTCGTCACATGGGGTGGCTTATTTTAGTTGACAAACGTCACCTACTGAGTGACGTTATCATTCTTATTTACTTCAAACTATAGCTGTTGAATAATTGCGCAATTTTTGTGCGAATTAATGGGCTACGGTTTGCGTTAGAAATTTATTGTACTGCAATACAAAGCACTGTCAATAAGAAAGATTAAATTTCACACGTGGCAAAGAATTGGCTAGAGTAACAAGATTTGGGGGCCCAAATTTAGGACCACACAACTATTTGATTCGAAATATTTTGTTGTTGACTAAAGGCAGTAGCGCAGGTAAAAAAATCGTATGAAATAAAAGATGCAAAAGTGCATAGAAAGTTTATCAGATGGTTCGGCTAAATAGCTAGTACTAGAATCTAATCGGTGGCCGATAAGTAAATTGTCACGATGACATTGGCTACTTCAGTGTAAAGAGACATTAGCAATAATCCAAGAAAATTATTTTTTTTGGGAATGTGACAGTTTGTTACGAATTATGTCAATTAATGTTTTAATTGTCTGTATTACAATGCCTCACCTGGAAGAAATCTAGGGATATTGTATCTCCTTGATAAAGCAGCGGTACCTACCATTTCATACTTTGCAACTCGATCATAGGGGACCATTTGTGATAAGTCAAAGAAAAAAAAATTTAAATGTTGGTTCTTGTTTATTTTCGATGGCTTTACTAAATTTTGTATTGAGTGTTATTAACAACTTGAAATATCTGATAGATGATTTTTTGGGGTACCAGTGCGACAGAGGAACTGCCTTTATAGCATACTCATTTGAGACACACACACGTTTTGAGAATTTTGTTTAAATAATGGCACCAAACAAATTTTAAATTAGATTGCTACCCTACGAGCTAATGGCCAGTGTGAGAGATACGATCAAATAATCCTTAGTTTCCTTTATGCATTCAGTGGGAGATTTGGTACTGGTTCGAGTGGTTAATATACAGGGGAAAGCAAACTACTGTACTGGAAGTTAAAGCCAAGATTTCAGTTGTATTTCCGATTGGTCGACATGAAATGATTACTATACTGGTCAAGCGTAAGCACCAGACGTTGGTAGCAGTTGGCGACACGAATTTTCAATTTATTCAATTCAAAATTCAATCAATTATAATTACAGATTTCTTAATGTACAACACTGTCATTCATTTTAGAGATTTTTTCTGATATAGCACCTAGCTGATTAAACAGCTGTATGTGCTCAAAGATAATTAACTAAGTATAAATGATAACTATATAACATATTTTGTAAAACCATAAACAGTAATTTATTAACATAAATAACTTGGTGATCAATACACCTTAACTAACTAAATAACCTAAAATTAAAATTAAACTAATACTGGTAAATTATTTACCTATAAATATATTTATAGAATATTTATGAAGTTATTGTATCTCTCAGTAATATAAGTTCTGCATTTTTTGTTAAACTTTTTTATATTTTTTATATGTCTAATGTTAACTGGCAGCAAATTGTAAAACTTAGGTCCAAGATAAATCAAAAATCATTGGTTTATATCTTTATGGCTCATAGGAATTTGAAGATTATTTTGTGTTTTGTTCCTAGTTTCATGCTGATGATTTACATAGTTCGTAATTCTTTTTTTATGAACATATAGACATGTCGTTAGAATATATAATGATCTTACATTAAATATATCTTCATTGTATAATAAAGCTGTTGGATAACGCTTTCCTTTATTGTATATTACCTTTAAAATAAAATTTTGTATAACATTTAACTGTCTTAATGCGTTGTTGTACAGACCGCCCCATACCTCTATACCATACCTAATTAAGGATTCCACCAATGTTCTATATACCATTATTAATAGATTTTTCGACATCATACCGCGTAACAAGTAAAATTTGTGAATTAATTTTCTAATATTATTTTTTAACCTAAAAGTATATGATCTTCCCATTTTAAGTGCTTATCAATTATTATACCTAAGTATTTTATATTTGAAACTTCTTTAATGCTATTATCAAAATTTTTTTATAGAGATGCTGGAAAAACTAGGACGGTTAGCAGATGTAATTGAGAATGCAATGTAGTTAGTTTTAGTTAAATTTAGTGTTAGTTTGTGATGATCCAACCAATTTTTTATTGTAAGCAAGCCTGATTTTACCCGTTCCCTTACTTCATCCCAGCTTTTACCCGAAAAGAGCAGTGCTGTATCGTCTGCATACGAAACTATTGTGCCGTTAATATCAAGATTCGTTAGTGAATTTATGTACGCAATGAATAGAATGGGTCCGAGGACTGTTCCTTGGGGAACACCTATTTCGACATTAATAGAATCACTATACGAGTTACGAATTTTTTCCTATCAGTTAAATATGATTTAAAGACATTCAACACGACACCTCTAACCCCATAGTTTTCAAGTATACTAAGGAGTTTGTCATGAGGTACGGTGTCAAATGCCTTTGCCAGGTCTAAGAACACAGCAATGCTCTTTCCGCCAACATTGAGGTGTGTAGTTATTTGACCCACAAGTTCACACATCGCATCACATGTACTATATCCACCAACAAATCCAAATTGATTTTTTGATAGTATACTATTTTCATTGAAAAATTTTATCAGTCGAAGTTTAAGACATTTCTCAAATATTTTACCAAAGTTGTTCATTACACTTATAGGCTTAAAATTATTAATATCGTGTTTACTTCCTGCTTTGTGGACAGGACTAACAATTGTCGTTTTGAATTGAATTGGAACCTTGCCTGTTTTGAAAATTAGGTTTATAATATGTAGAAGTGGTTTTATAATAAAAATATGCATGTCTTTTATGATTTTTGATGGCACTCCATCAATCCCAGGAGCACTATTATTCTTTAGTGAATGTATATGATTAATAAGTTCATTGTGGTTAACTGGGTAGAGAAACATAGACGAATTAGAGATGTGACTTAAGTATACTCCATTTACAGATTTGATTTGGTCTGCCATGCGTTTACCTATATTTATAAAAAAATTGTTACAATTTTACATTTACATTTCTTTATCAGTTTCAAATTTAACGTCATCCAGTAGGATGTTTATATTTTCATTACTGTTAATTCTTTGTTCATTTGTTGCCTCTGAAATAAGTTTATAGAGTTTTTTTTATATCTCCCTCATTATTTTTAATTTCATTTTGATAAAAATCATTTTTGCACCTGGCAATAAGCTTATTTATGGAATTGCGGTATAGCTTATATTGATTTTTTAATTCTTCACTACGGTATTGCAATAATCTATTTTTCATTTTATCACGTTGCTTTATTGAATTTATTATTCCATTGGTGATCCATGGCTTTTTTTTTCTTTGTTCGGGGATATTTATTATTTTAGTGCTTTTTGCTTGCCCATAACAATGCAGGAATATTTTATAGAAGGCATCAGTTGCTACTGCCGAATTAGAAGTATTTATTACAGACTGCCAATCTTGAGTTTGTAGTAGATTTATTAATTTGTCATAATTTATTTTTTCTATTTTTATCTCCTTAGTTTTTATCAATTTATTAGTAGTCTGGTTTACTGGTTTTAATAATACGTTTAACATTATTGGGTAGTGATCAGTTAAGTCTGAATTTAGTACAAATGATTGATACCAAATACACTCAGAATTTAATTTCCTTCTTACAAATATATGGTCGATACATGATGCAGTCGTTGATGTTACTCTCGTAGGACAAGTAATAAATGGCGAGAAACCATATTCATTCAAAGTAGATAGATATAAATTAATATGCTCATTGTTATTATCACATATATTTAGGTTAATATCTCCAATAACGATTTCTATTTGGCTTTTTAAATTTTCTGCTAAATGTATCTCAATATCTTCTATGAAATGCCTTTCATTTGTGGAAGGAGGTCTGTACACACAACTGATACCAACTGCTATATTTTGTATTGTAATGGTAATTTTACTTAAGGTAACAAGTGATTTTGATAATTTATAATCAATTATATGTACGTTCAGATTTTGTTTTGTATAAATAATTATCATTCCATCATTTTTGTTCAAATTTGCATTACTATAATGGATACTATACCCAGGTATATTAAATTGATTGCATGTGTGCTGAAAACATTCACTTAGTACTATGATGTCACAATAAAACAATTCAAATGCATGTAAAAATAGTAAAAGATTGTCAATTTTTTTTTTTATACTTCTTATTTTAACATGTACTAGATTTAGAACCTTATCTTTAATGTTTATGTGAGTCTTTAGAGTATCACTACAAATACTATCCTGTGGGAGATTGATGTTTTCTTCCATGTCCTCTATATTATTGAGCACTTCTACTTCCCGCTGCTTAGCCATTACATTGACCATAATCTATTTTACTTCTCATCACTTCTATTAAGTATTTGTATGATGGACACTCGAAATCACTAGCTGTATGATTTACTTCATGGTTGGTTTTGAATTTTTGGTTTGCTTTTACACATTTTTTTGTTACTTTTGGGCAACTTTTTCATAAATAATGCCGAGACCATTGTGCAAAACTTGCAGACACACGTAATAAATGATATAAACAATTTCATGGATAAAAAATTACAAAACCAACATTCAATGTTTTTCATGCCCGTTACCCCTGACGATATCAGAACAATAATTAGTAAAATAAAAAATAAAAAAACTGAAGATATAAATGGACTCAATACTTACATCATAAAAAAATGTTCCCCTTATGTGATAGAACCCTTTGCAGAGGTTACAAATGCGTGTCTAATGCAAGGTTATTTCCCCACTCCTATGAAAATGGGGAAGGTTATACCAATATATAAAAAAGGTGATATTACTCAACCAGAAAATTACAGACAAATTTCCATTCTACCAGCTTTTTCTAAAATTTTAGAAACAGTAATCTTTAACAATCTAGTTAATTATCTGGACTCAAATAAAATACTATGCCCATATCAGTTTGGTTTCAGAAAAGGATTGTCAACAACTGATGCAATAGTGTCCTTAACAAACTGCATTAAGGAAGCCTTTGAAGATAAAAAAACAATATTTGGGGATATTCACAGATTTAACAGCAGCATTTGACTGTGTTGAGCACAGTATCTTACTTAACAAACTTGAATTCTATGGTGTACGCAGCAATTGCTTAGATTTGATTAAGTCCTACTTAGAAAACAGAGTTCAACTTGTTGAATGTGGTACTGATCAGAGCAATGTTATGCAGATAAAAAGAGGTGTGCCACAAGGGTCAGTACTGGGACCTTTACTATTCCTGGTTTACATTAATGACTTACCAAACAGTCTAAGTACCTTAAACGTACAAACAATAATGTACGCAGATGATGCAACTTTTGGCACAAGTATAGACATTGAAGACGACAGGCAGTATATCCTTAACAATATACTTGAGCACGCCAAGGCTTGGTTTGCATTTAATAAACTGTTGCTGAATGAAAGTAAAACTGTAACATTAACATTTCAGTGTAAGTCAAATGCAGTAAGTTTGAAACATACAGAATTTACCCGTGAAACCAAATTTTTAGGGGTCAACATTGACATACATTTGTTTTGGGTTGAACATATTGACTTACTCTGTAACAAATTGGCGAAGTCCGTTTTTGCTATAAAAAAAATATAAAAAATACCGTGACGTAGCGGCGACAACAACTTATTATTCTCTTTTCCACTCACAACTTACCTACGGAATACTGGCATGGGGAAATGCGGCCCATTGTCACTTACAAAAAGTCTTTATACTGCAAAAATCGGCGGTAAGAAGTATAGCTGGTGTTAAATGGGATGAAAGTTGTAGACCCCTATTTACATCTTTAAAAATAATGTCTGTTTTTTCTATAATAGCATTTTTTAATATTCTAATCGTTAAACAAAATTTGCATAAATATCTTACATTCACTGACGTTCATCAACATGATACCAGAAATAAGAGCAACTTAGTAACACCTCAAAACAGACTGCAGATAAGCAATAACATCGGAGTTAGAATGCTAAATGTTCTACCAATGACATTTCGTAATCTGCCACTGCATGTGTTTAAAAAAAGATTAAAAAAGATACTAACTGAGAATTGTTTATACAACACTGAAGAATTTTACCAGGTTGTGAATGAAAATGGAAGCAATTTTATAGCTGGAAATACAGTACCCTGAAATAAATTATTGATGTATTTATGAATATGTGTGTATTGTATTGTTTGTTAAGTTAGAAGTTTGTCCATATTCTGTATGTTGCTTTTTACATGTGATACACCCTAACTTTAGTTTATAAGTTTTATTCGAAATGGAGATTCACTATCCATCTGGACGTATCTATAAAATGTATATTTTCTAAAGATCAATAAATTTATTATTATTATTATTATTCAGCGATATCATGCTCACCCATGCAGTATACACATACTGTTTTCTTGTTGCACTCGTTATTTTTGTGGTAAAATTCCTGACATTTAAAACATCTAGGAATACTGATATCTTCATACACATTGTATATCTTTCCCATTGCAAACATACTTTTTTTTCATACATAAATTTTTGGAAAAGCTCTGGAGAACATTCGGCATAAATAGTCTTAGAATTATTATTCTTATGTTTTTTTATGTATGTGATTTTTAATTCCTCATTATCCTTTATGAATTGATTCTGATCTCGAATATCTTCTTCGATTTGCATTTCGGACATATTTGTATCACAGTTTACTATTTTTATTCTAGGCTTTCTCATTTTGGTTACACGAACCTCATAATTTTTATTCAGTACTTTTTCTGCTTCTTTTTGTAATTTTTCTATCTCTTCTCTCTTTTGACATTTAACCACAATACTACCTCCTTTTGTTTCCCTTGTGTTTTTAACACCAATTTTTAATTCAGCAGGTTTAATTTTATTAAATAGGTCTTCTTTGGTTTTTTTTTAATTCTGGTTAATTTTGGGTTTAATAATGAGACTTGGAACACTTTTAATCTGCTTGCATCCTTGTTTACTTGTTATGTTGGCATATGTTGGCCTAATTGTTTGGGGCTCTCTGTTTCGAATACTTTCTAAGTTAATGCATTTATCTATTAATGCCGTATTCTTTGATACAACTTCCTGTATAGTTTGTTGTAGTACTTCCATCTCATTATTTTTGGAAAGCTCCATTTTAGTTCTAAATTCTGTTCTAAATCCTTGGAATAAATTAAGACCAAGTAGGTTAAGTGTGTATCAATGTTTGGCATTCGTAATAAGATATGGTATTTAATTACCTGACGCATGTATGATGCCCAATGAGCACACATCTAATGTTTAAGGCGTCCGTAAGCATGAAGGGTGTTTGATCATCAGAAACATGTATGACGCAATAGAAAAATGATCCATAAGCATGAAGGGTGTTTGATCACCAGAAACATGCATGACGAAGTAGAGAAGCCGTCCATAAGCATGAAGGATGTTTGGTCACCAGAAACATGTATGACGAAGTAGAGAAGCCGTCTGTAAGCACGAAGGGTGTTTGATTACCAGAAACATGTATGACGCAATATTTTATGCAGAGTGTGTATGGTATTGAAATGCAAATATGACCCTGTTTTTCACGCAAGGTCCGGTGCACTTGAAATACCCAAGACACACAGATGAGTAAGTGAGCAGGGTTCGGAACCTGTACATTTCCTAGAGAAATCCTGTAAGGGATTTAAGAGGAATTCGAAGCATTAATGACACATGGCTCACTACAGAAGGAGTCTAGTCTGCCTCTACTATTGTAATTCTTTTATCTTGTAGGACTGATTGAGGACAATCAGAAAATCAGGAAGGCCGAAGAATCTGTTAGCGAGTGACCTTGACCTTGTCTACTGTGGTATGAAGTAAGCCATCCAGCCCAGTCCATAATCGCAAGTGTGACAAATTTATGGCCCTCATGTTTAATAAACATTAGGAACTGTTGGAACCTTTGCGTATTAAATTTTGCAATGTAACATTATTCATATATCTACTTTGTACGAAGCTTGACGTTCATTAAACTGTATTTCTTTAATTATTTTTTTTATTCTTTTCTAAATTCTTTAACAACCCTCCCCAGTGGGGTGGAAATATTTTCAAATTTATGGAAAAAGTGGTATGGTACAAAAAAAAAGATTATGAAATTACAATTTTATTTTTTGTTTATTTCTGTACGATGAATAGTTCTAAAAATATGATAGTTTAAAAATGGCGCTCGAACGTTTATCAGCCGAGATATAATTTCTACCTCAGGCGTACCCCAGGGCTCGATACTAGGACCACTGCTCTTTGTGCTCTTCGTTAACATTTATCAGATTATATTGAGTACGCCAAATTTCTGCTATATGCAGATGACCTAAAAATCTCTCTCACGATAAGAACTAATGTAGATTTGAATTTGCTCCAATATGATGTCAATGCCATTTCTGATTTCTGTGAGGATAATGACCTGACTTTAAATGGAACTAAATGCAAAGTCTTATCCTTCACAAGGAAGAAGAATCCTTTGATAGGAGTATATACTGTGAATGGTGTTCAACTTGAACTGTTAGAGGAAATTAAAGACCTGGGTATAGTATTCACTAAGAATTTTATTTTAATGACCACATCAAAAAGCTAACGGCTGAATGCTACAGAAAACTCGGTTTCATCCTTAGAGCCAGTCAAGATTTTAATTATAAAACATCAATAATACTGTTTAATTCATATGTGTGATCCAGACTAGAATACTGTTGTGTTATTTGGAATTCTAGGGCTCTCACATATACTGATATGATAGAAAAAAATACAAAAAAAATTTTAAGGTCCATGTATCTTAAAATGCATGGCACATATCCTTTTTTAATATCATATGAACGACAAAGAGTTGAATTCAACATTCTTAAGTAAACGTCGCGATAATGCCCAAATTCTGTTCATTTTTAACGTGTTATATGGCCACTTGCTGCACCAGATATATTATCGGCCATAAACATAAACGTACCAGATATTAGGTTAAGACTTAGAGATATTGTATTCAAGATAAGTAAAACAAATTCCCCTATTGATAATTGTTTACTTACTGTAAACAATTTTCTAAGAAACTGCGATATAGATATTTTTAATACTAATAAAAATGAGCTATACTCCCATCTGTGCTTACAGCTTATATGTTACTTTTTGTATGTTAATCCGTTTTAATTCATTTTAGTTACTTATACTCTTATTATATTCTGTATATGGTTTATTCCTGTATATTTATATTTTTATCTAACTGTATACATGTAAGTGGACAACGTCTGTTTGTATGCAGTATAAATAAATAAATAAATAATGTTTAAATTTCAAATATGTCGGAAACAATCAGTATGATGTTAAAAATACGTAAAATAGAAATTGAAGGGCTTGAAGCACTCTTTTATAGGATTTTTTCTATCTGTACAGCGTGAAAGATAACAATATTATGTGCAAAACAATGAGTCTTTGTAATTTTACTTTAAGAAAAAATATAGGATTTTCCCTCTGCCATTGGCCACATATCATGGAAATTAAAAAAATCTTTATCAGTTTTATATAGCATTACTGACATGCTCTAACTTTTTGTCATTTTTAAAGCTTCGTTTTAAAAAATATAAATACTTCACATTAAGAAAAATTTTACAATTTTGCTGAAAAAAATTCCTCTTTTTTTTTTGTAAATAGAAAATTAAATTTTCCATAAAAATGTCAGTGGTAGCATATGTCTATCTTAAATACTTTTGGCAAGAAGTAAATTTTGTATTCAACTTTCAATGCCACCACTGACTTTTTTATACAAAATTTAATTCTTCATAAAATTGACTATGTCCATTTTCATAACTCAATGGTATTGGCAGCTTTTCAAGCCAAAAGTTCCGGGGTCCAATTTTATTCGTGTTTTTTTTAGAGTAGCCAGCAATTTAGATAATAATATTAATAATGTACTATTTTGTTTGCAAGCAAGTGTACATGCCTGTTGTTCAATAAGATTTAACTAACAAGAAGTATTCAATAAGACTTCAGCCAATCCAGTTTAATCAGCAAGAGAATTTACTTATGAGTCCCCAATTATTTGTAGCCGGTGGAAAAATTCTAATATTTTAAGTTCCTGTCGAACAAACGAACGTCATGTCTTTATTAGATCGAGCGGTTCTCTGTTTTACAACTTAAACTGCTATAAAGTTTGGTACGGTCTATATAGGAAAAGAAAGCTTAAGAAGCAATACATTAATTTCTTTTTTAAAATATTTCCGGAAATAGTAGAAATGTGAGGCTTGAACTTTTAGAGGCAAAGGAATACATTTAAATCTCATATTTCTTTAAAACTTTTGATAAATTGAATCTATCAAAATTAGAGCATGTTGGTAATACTTTAATACATTAATAAAAATTGGTAGAGATTTTTGGAATTTCTATTCTATGGCCAATGACAGCAAAAAAAAATCATTCATTTTTTATTTAAAAAAATTACAAAACACATATATCGTTCTGCACGTAACATTATTATCTTTGAAGCTGTACGGACAGAAAAATATCCTATGAAAGAGTACGTCAAGCCCTTTAATTTCTATTATATGTATTTCTAACACCATACTGATTGTTTCCGACATATTTGAGATTTAAACATTATATCTCGACTGATAATAAACGTGAGAGCCCCATTTTTAAACTATTTTATTTTTAGAACTATTTATTGTTTGTTAAATTCTTACAGACCAAATTCTTTCAAAGTTAAATACAAGCAAGCAATAATTTCTCACCAAATTAGTGATACTTCTTAAATTACAAATTATTACGTACTTTTGTGTATTTTTTAAATTATTTTGTAAGTTTTATTTAGCTTTACTAATATCCACACTCAATTTTTACACTGTGACAGTTATTGTTGATAATGTTATGTTTTTACTACTATGTATGTATTTTTGTAGGGATTGTGGAAGAACGTTTCTAACGAACAACTCCCCTTTGTGTTATGTATACTTTTATTTTTATGTGTACTTAATGCAATAAAGATTATTATTATTATTATTATTGTACAGAAATAAATAAAAAATAAAATACTTGTAATTTCATAATCTTATTTCTTGTACCATACCACTTTTTCCATAAATGTAAGACTTTTGAGTTATTTATGAAGGACATTCTCAAGGTACCAATTTTTTAAAGCTAAAGTAATCTTGAAATTGTTATAACTTGAAAATTATAAATTATCATGAAACATTGTAAGCCACCTTTTTCACTTACAATATGATTCTAATCAGATTCGGTGGTTACTATTTTACTATTTTGCCCACCCCTTTAGAGGAGGTGGGAACCACCCCCAAATAATAAAGAGCGGCAATTTTTAAAGGGTATTTTTTTTGTACTCTGTATTAGAAACTCAATGCAAAAAAAATCATGAAAATCCATTCCTTATAACTGATGGGTTCCATCATTTTTTACAATTTGTGTCTAACTGTCAGGGCCGGTCTTAGACATTTGCCGCCCCTAGGCACTCATTTATTTGCCGCCCTGTATTATATACCGACTTTAAAATATCAGTGGCAGTCTTTTATAGAAAATAAAATTGAATTGGGCGGAATTAAGAAAATAACAAGTAAGCAAAAATGAACAAAGGGACTTACAATTGAACACTGATTTTGTATGCACACTCAAGTCTTCAGTTTTTAAAAATAATACGTAAAAAAAGTTTGTAGCACTTATACTAGAACGCTTTTTTGCGCGACTTCATTGCAGCAAAACTGTCAATTATTGAATTTAAGTCCATTGAACGAAATGTTTCACCTTCAATGTACATCAGTGCTAAAGAGCTTCGAGGATCGTAAATCATTTTGGACACGTTGAAGTGTAGAAAACGAACGCTCGCCTTCATTGGTGATTGTGTTTAAATGAGCTCCAAAATTAATGCATTCATCTACAAAGCAGTCTTCTAATTCGTTTGAATAAATTTTTAATAATTTATTGGGTGTCTGTCTTATTTCATGTGGTGGTGTGGTTTTTATCTTTTCTAGAAAATAAAAATGAGAGAGTAAATTTTCGTAAACTATTTTACGGCAACTTAATTCTTGTTGCAAATGATCTATAATAACATTAGAAAGTGTTAATTTTGAAGTGGTGACTGCTGTTTTCAAATACTGTCTCTGTCTCTCCAGCATGACTTCCTTCAAATTGACGTTTTCTCTTTTTTGTACGCTTTAAATCAAATTGGTATTCTTGAATATCAGAACAAGACTTAGCCAAATTTTCAAAGCTACTGAAATCGATCCTAAGCGTTTTTAAGAATTCCGTCAAGGAGTTATAAAAACTGACCACACTTGCAAGATCAATATTAATGCTTTGTAGTTCTTTATTGACTATTGTCCCAGAATAGATGTCCACAATTTTGCTAAAATCGTTGTTTCCAATTTATTTAGCTTTTGCACAAGACCTCTTGCTTCGGACTTAGTAGCTGATTTTTCATTTGGATCACTTGTAATTTGGTTCAAAGCTTTAATATCAGGAAATTGCTCGCTTAAAGCTTTACAAGCATCATGCCTCGCCGACCAACGGGTTTTTGATAGTGTTTTGAGCGTTAGAAACTTCTTATCTTTGCGAACAGAAACAAATATTTGCCACCTGTGTTGATGCTGTGAAGAAATTGTAAAGTTCTTGCAAAATAGAAAAAAAACTTGTAGCTTCTTGGCAAGACTCAGAGGCACATGAACCAATTAAATTTAGTGAATGTGCAGCACATGGTACATAATCAATGAAGGGATTTCTTTCCATTAACCTCGCTTGTAAACCTGAATAATGTCCTGACATATTAGATGCATTGTCATATGATTGACCATGACAATCATTAAAGTTTAAACCATTTTCTTCTATGAAGTTGAATACTGCAACTTCTAGTTCCTCACTTTTATGACCGGGATTTGGAATAAATGCTAAAAATGTTTCTTGGGGTATTCCCGTATTGTTTACATACCTAATAATGACGGTTAACTGGTCAATATGGGTAAGGTCAGGAGTAGAATCGACACTAATTGAAAAATATTTAGCTGTTTCCAAAATCACTGTTTTCAATTTTCGTGCCATAACTTCTATAAATTCATTGCAAATTATTTTCGAAACATAAGACGTGTCATCAGATCCAATATTTTTTTTAACGCTTTAAGTGTTCGTTTAAGAAGGGATCAAATTCCGCTATCAACTCCAAAATTCCAAGAAAATTACCATTACGCAGTGAACCTATTTGTTCATCTGATCCACGTAAAGGCAGTCCTCGGACAGTTAAAAATTTTATTGTAGCTGCGACTCTTGTTAAAACATTCCTCCAGTAATCCTTCTCTTCTTCCAACTGCTGAAGAACAGTGTAATCTACATGCATTTTGGTATTGCTTCTTGTTCTTAATTCCATCAAGCAGGTTGTGTGGGCAAGAGAATTGTCATGCGAACTTACAGCTGACGTTTCATTTTTCCAATCATTAAAACCAGTTGTAAATAGAGACTCTTTTATACTCAAAAGTAAGCAAGGACCGCAGAATATGCAGTTTGTTGATTTGGAAAACAATAACCAGACCCTGTCTCTTTTTTCCCCGTTTTTTAAATTCCTTTCAAAAAGGTGACGCGATAAATACCTCGCAGTATCTGCATACTGTGTTTTGGTATCTTCAAAATTTATATTTTCGATTTCTGGAAAACTGTTGTCTGCCATATAATCTTTACGCTTATCATTTATTTTCCACAGTGCAGGATCGTTGCTTGGAATATCGGCACTGAACTTTTCAGTAACAATTTCAGATTCAGATTAAAAAACGGTGTACTTTACACTGTCACTACTGTCGCTATCAGTATTCATGGCTTTTTAAAAGTTGTTCTGTTGAAGACACACGTGGGTCTAGAAGTTCTGAATCTGTACTTGATGTTGACGGTATTGGTTTACCTTCACCTTGAGAACATGGAGCAAAAAACGATTTTATGTCTCTAGTGCGGGAAAGAGCTTCTTGTCTTTCTTTTTCTTTTTTTTTGCGAGCTTTACGATATTTAGCACCACTATATAAGTCGAGCCCGACTGTCACTCATTTTTAATAAAAAATTATTAAAACTTAGGGACAAGTGACACCATGCGACACGAACGCAAAAGTGAAACTAAATAACTGAAATAATAAAATCCTGAATCTTAAATATTTCAATCGCAGATCGACAATTAGTACCCTCAGCCTCTGCTTAGTAGAAAAATAATAAATTCCCCGAATTCCAGTATAACTCTGTTTCCAAAAAATAATTCATATCATCTCTCTTGAAGCCCGAGGCCATAAATAATCCAACTTAAATACAAAGGGATATCATGGCCCCTGCTGGCTGCTGCTGAACCTTAATTGTCTCATAAATCAATTATTTATATTCTTGTTTTGACACTTTGTATTATTTTCTTACAGGTAAGTTAGATATTTCAGTATCTATTTACTTTACCAGATGTTATTATCCCCTCGATTTTATGAACTTCGAGGTAGGTATAAGATAGTTGTCCCTTGTCAACATGTGTTGACCACTTGTAAGGAATGAACAAATTTAAGTAATATTATACTGATATACATCAATTTATGCAGAATTGTTTACATTTTAATTCGATATAATTTACAAATTTACATTTTACATACAAAAATTTTGCCGCCCCCAAAAATTTGCCGCTTTAGCAGTCTGCCTAGTGGTAAGACCAGCGCTGCTAATTGCACTAGACTATATACTTTTCGCTGATTTACTGCACTTTTAAATAATTGTTGCACATTCTATTGGATACTTTTTGCAGTTTTCTTATAAACAGTATTGGTTTTAGACATCTTTTGTTTAATTACAAAACATTAAAAAAAACGTTAATTAAAAATAATTAACACCTAGCTTTTTTTATTATACTCTTCGCAAATACAAAAAGAAGATATTGCAATATTGCATTTGGCACATTTATAAAACCGGTAATATCGCTTGTAAAAAAGTTTGTAGAAAAGTGCAGTGTGTTGGTGATCGAATTCTGAACAACTTTCAAAACGTCCGTCGGTCACGTTTCTTGTGAGCACGGTAACTTAAGAAAGAAAAGTCCTATATTGTATTGAAATTTGGAAAGTAAATTAATGGTAACTAGAGGAAGAACCCTGTTGTTTTCTTCAAAAAGGGTTCTTCCTCTAGCTAACACTAACTTACTCTACTAATTTCAATACAATCGGACTTTTCTTTCTTAAATTATCGTGCTTACAAGAAACGTGATGGACAGACAGATGGACGGACATTTTGAAAGTTGTTCAGAATTCAATCACCAACACAGTGATAAGTAATGTTTTTTTCTACAAGCGATATTACAGGTTTTAAAGCTGTGCCGATCAAATACAATATACTCTTCATTTTGTATTTGTGAAGAGGAAGTATAAAGATGTCTATTTTCTTTAATTTCATATGATGTGTATGGTTATATGGTTTTTATGTTTTTTATCTTTACTAGTGAAAATAAATATTGCATTATTGTTATAGGAGGTATATATTAGGTATACATGGAGAAAAATCCAATGAACCATTTTAAGCACACACCTCCTGCAAAAACATTTTTAAAATTATAAGAGAGCAGTCAACATGCGTCTGCTTTTTTTTATCGTAAAATACACCTAATTACATGGACTATTTTCGACGACGCAGTAATTTAGTGTTAAGGCCACATGACTTACTTTTCTAACATCTTCCTAGCAGCATCTTGTTTAGAATCTTTCTTTCTAAGACCATACCCTTCTGTTGTCCATTGTACAAAACAACAACGTGTGACAAACCTTCCATTTAATGCAACAACTTCATCGTAATAATTAGGATAAGGAATATCATGTGCAGAAGCATACTCGTTTAACTGGCCAACATAATTAATACATTGATAATTCTTTTGAAAAGTAGTGGTACTTCCTGTAATAAATCCAGATGATATCTGCTGTTCAACGGCATTTTTTAATCCCAATAATTCAAGAGCGTTTTTTGCACTATTCTGTTTGGCATCTTTTTTCGTAGACGCAAAACCAACTGCCTTAAGTTTCCCAATTTTTACCGTGCACATAAAACTAACCCCAGGTGAACCAGTACAACTTTCAATGTAATAATCTGGAAGACTTTCCTTTCTTTGAACCATAAGTTCTTGTAAAACAGAAATTGGAGTTTTATTCATTCTGTTTTTATTTTTGTCTAAAAAGTAAATACTTGTTTTGACTGTATAACTTTTTTTATTTAAAATAGAAAAGTTGTTATAATAAAATTGCACAACTTTACCTTGTGGGTGCACAACAAATTAGATCTAGAGCGATAACGGGGAACCACAAAATTTCCGACAGTGTTATTCGACTTTGGTAACAAAATAAAACTATAAGCTTTAAATCACGATTAATTTTACACAATAAACACACACAGAGCACAAAATGTGGATTAAACTTGTATCAGTAACAAAACCTTTATCAAAAGTGTATCAAAATATATACCGAATAAATAAAAGCAATGAAAAAAAGCCACATCAGTAATAATTCAAGGTCACCAACGTTATCACGATAATGTTCCCAAAAAACATAAAAATTCATGTTTTTTAAATGAGTTTATATGTGCCATAAACAATAGGTCACAAAGCCCTTAAAAGTACTTTATTTACGGGCGCTGTAGACAAATTAAACATTTTTAAAAAAATGTCTGAGGTGTTTTGTATCTTCATTTTCTCTAGCAAATAAACAAATTTGAGTGTGCGCCGCTCCGCTCGCTGCGAGTGGAATGCGTAATTAAAATTTTTCATAAAAGATAACAAAATCAACTTTCTAATCTTTATTCTCATTACCACCCTTACCTCACTGAAAGTGTGAAAGTTAAATAACTCAAATTTGGGATGTTGGTGATGTTGCTTGCAAAGTGAGGGGCAAATATGTTTATTTTTGAATTATTGTAAATATTTAAAATTGGTTTTAGACACTGTAGTCTCTGATACCATAGTCCCGCCATCTCTATCTGTTGCTCTCTCTCTCTCTCTCTCTCGAGCTGCGGAATTTTGGAAAAATGGTAGTGATACTAGTGATGGGCATAACCGGATTATTTCAATAACCGATTACTTGGTATTTGAGTGATTTCAATAACCGGATAGCGGGTAATTATTCGAGTGGTGGTCACCTGAATAATAGTTGCAGCACTGTTTATCTGTCTGTCTTCGTCTATTTCGTCTTCTCCGTCTGACTGTCCTATCTTGTGAGTTCTCTAAAAATGGTTCTCTAATCTTTGGTATCACTGATGAACGTCTCTACTGATCACAGATCACAGACTCAGAGACTCTACTGATTGTCCAAATCCAAGGTTATTATATAAAGGAACTAACAGGTCGTTTGGAAGCATATTAGGTATCTGTTCTTAATTAGTATAGAATTATTCATTGACAGAATAAAGCAATATATCATCCAACGTTTTTGAAACCTTTTTTCTATAATTTATTTTATACAAGAAGAAAAAACAATCAAATGCGACTATCATCGCGGGCTACACATGACGTAGTAGCACTTGACGATTTTTCAAGGTTTTTTAGTAATCTTTGTCAATAAGTACCCGATAAATCCCAAAACCGTTTCCGTTGGATGTCGTGTGTCTCTTTGATTTTGGAGTCAACAACTATCTTCGCCTAATTCGTCTTCTCCGTCTGACTGTCATCGACTGTCCTATCGTGTTAATTCTCTAACTTTGATTTAGTTTTATCAACTTTTGAATTTTTTCTCTTCTGTTTGTTGTAGGACTTTGTAATTTTATGTTATTGGTGTTTATATTGGTGAATTTAGACTGTATTCTTATTCGTGTACGGAAGTATAGTATTTCACTCGCATTGATTTGATTGGCTATCTCCTTATTGAGCAGTTGAGCACTCTTCGTTATATAGGGATGGCAACGATGTATCGATATAAAATAAACATCGATTATTATTTCGTTGATATATCGATCTGAGTCTTGTGATGTATCAAATGATTCATAATCGATATATTACATTTTTTTGCCATCCCTACTCTTCGTCACAGTCTTCGTGCACAGAGTAGTAATTACTACTCTGTGCTTCGTGCTCTTCGAACAATATGCTCGAAGTTGTGATAATCCTCCTTGGTGTGGTACCCCACTAGAAGGGGAAAGGGGATTTCAGGTTTTCTATCCTTTCTTCTGTAGTTCTGTGGAGGTGGTACCACTGGTACGCGTACGAATATTTAGCAAGCGGCTTTACATTTATGCAATGCAATGAAATGGATGGCATGCAATACTTTGCGTGATAATTTTTGCATCTCCAAAGCACTTTACACTACTGCAATATTTTGTGAAATCTTTGGGACTACCAACCAGACGAGGAGAAATACTTTTATGGATATGTTTATTGTTTATTTATTTACTTTACAATCACTGAATCACTATAAACAGAAAGAGAGAAAATAAGTTGTATTTCCCAAAAGAATTATAAAGTAGGTAATAGTAGGTTTGTTGCTTCAGTTCCTTTAATGCGTGGTTAGCAACCCAAATATTCCCAAATAAAATAACTATATTGCATCTGCAATGCAATCAAATTAGAACACGCGCTAATTCAATGCAATGAAAAATATTGCCATCAGCTGATCGAAATAGCTGGATGTACGCATGCGCGCAATGAAAATTTGCATGGCACCTGCAATATTGCATTAATGTAAAGTGGCTTGAAGAAAAGTTACTCGAGTAGAAAAGTTTGGTTAAGTAGTAAATAGTAAATAATTTCTTTAGACGATTATTTTTACTTTTACGTGTGTTTTTGTATTGTCTGTTGTCTAAATGGCAAACAATAAAGACATATCTTTTGCCAATTTAAATCTAAACAATTGGATTATCAGACAATGTGCGACCATAGGTAGTGGAAACAATGATAGGATTCAGAAAGAACAAAATTAAAACTGTATTTTTAGGTGTCAAGACGCCCACGCCAATTCAGTTAAATTGTGTACCAGAAATACTTAAGGGCAAAGATTGTATTGGAGCGGCAAAGACTGGCAGCGGTAAAACATTGGCATTTGCATTACCAATTATACAAAGATTATGTGAAGACCCATATGGAATTTTTGCATTAATTCTGACGCCGACGAGAGAATTAGCTTATCAGATAGCTGATCAGTTTTCGGTTATTGGCAAACCTATGAACCTGAAACAGTGTGTTATTGTAGGAGGTAACGTAGACAGAATCATATATAATACTTAATAGTTCAGCCACTTCATTATCTGATTTATGTTGAAAACTACTTTTTTGTTATGAGTACTTGACATTCATATTCCTACCTTGTTGTTCAGTGGTGAAGCTGTTGCCGCATAGTTGCATGTTTTAAAATGGTTTAGCTCACGGTGTGACGTATTCACGAAAATATAACAAGTGAACTCAATGGGGATTTACCTTCGATACAAAGGAATTCATCTATAAGGAAAAGTTTGTATTGTAACAGCAGAAAGTCATAATATCTAAATCGCTCTCACGTATTGGTGAATTTGTGTGTATCGACGGTAAATCCCTCTTGGGTTCATTTGTTTTATTTTCGCGAATCGTGATACCAAAAATTGTCTTGGTCAAAGGTGGTCATGGAATTAATAACTGCTTTCCTAGCTTATCTCATCGTTTTATAATGATTATTTCGATCATTTAGGCATGATTCTTTCTAATCATAAAATCAGTTTTTGAATCATTTTAATTTTGCTTCTGGAGATGTAGTTTACACAACTACCAACATTCCTTTAACACAACGCTCGAATACCAACACTCAACGTATGTTTCTCTAACCACGTTAGCATCATTGAGAGACTGACTTAATTATGGTTTTCACCACATAGTACAAAACTTACCTAATTGAAACCTAATTTCTAACTGGTCTGCTAGTTAATGCAATTTGGGAATACAGTCAACATTTATATTTAGACGATTTTCAAGAACACTTCCCAGATTTAGCAGTAATGCCATAGGATGGGTCACTAATTCTGTTGGCATGTTTTTCGAAACTGGCTGGGTGACTCGTGAGAAAGGTGGGTCAATTGTTCATGAATGGTTGTAAAGGACTTGGGCATGTATCCATGTAAGATGCAATCATATCAAATCAATCTCTTGTTAAATGTGGTTTTGTCTTTCGGGGTACGTCAATTCTCTCGGATATGGAGCACCGTTAATCTATATATTTATGTCAAATCTCCAGTAGATCCTCAAAACGTTGGTGTTTGGATGGCAGTTTCTCACAGGAGAATAATGGAGCTTGTTCTTTTTTATTTCGCCATCAATGTTGAGAGGTACAGAAACAACATTTCGTGTGTATTGATAATGTATAATATGCAATGTATAATGATAAACTTCAGCATGGTTATTTTCAGCAGACGGAGCAACAGCACATGCGGCAGGATAAAATATACTTCTTTTCGAGTTTTTAATAACTGGCTGATAAGTATATGCACATATCTACACAAGTTAAGTTTTCTCCAAGGTCACCCTATTTAACACGTTCACTGTGTTACCAGAGCTGGATTATGACTTTTTCCGCCTATAGGCAACTATATTATACCACCCCCCCTCCTACTACAAAACTTCACAATCAAAACAAACAAATGAAAAAAAAAATCGTTTTTACCACTTGTATCATGAATAACTATTATGAACGTTTTCTGGATTTCCTACTGGCAAAACTATTTATATCAGTAAAAAAAAAGTTACAGATATTTTTTTCTTCGCTCATATTTAAAATCTCGGTGTTTCATGGCATTCTAAACCTATTTTAATAAGAAAAATTGTTGAAATTTTTTTTTACGATTACTATACTTCCATTGCACTATGTGGATGTGGAAGTAATTAAATGCACTAGTTAAGTCATGATGATTGACGTGCGCGTGCAATAACTTGCTGTTACCTGAGCGCTCAGAGCCTAGGGAAATCTTGAAAAATCACCAAAAATATTTCGGAAGAAAATGTTCGTCAAAATAAGAAATACAAAATATGAACGTATAGCCAATTATTTGGTTTCGAGATAAAAATTTAAAAATTTCACTCTCGAAATCAATAAAAATCATTCTTTTTTGTTTACATGAATTGCCATTACTCGGCCAGATGTGAACAAAAACGATCGATTTTGGGCTCAAACGATTCCCTAGACTCTAACGCTGCCATGTGATTGCAGGAATGCAGAAAAACATTCAGTGTTTACAGTTATTTTAATGTAAACAAATAGCCGAAAAATTCCACGTTTTCTGTGTTTCTCAAGAAAAAAGTGTCGAGAGAGTTTAAAGTTTCAACAAATGTCGATCTACAGTATTGTTATACTGTGTTTAAGGATCATTTCTACAAAGTTTCACACAGACCGATGAAAAATTGTGATAGAGCGAGTTGAAAAAAAAGTCAAACAACGCGGATTAAAACAAACGCCGGGTACGCTTCTATTGAAGGTGATCCGGCATTCGACCCACATCTGTGACCAAATCTACCAGACAGAAGAGAAATAATAGATTTTAAGAAAATTTTTATTTTTGTTGATAATTTTCAAGTATGAAAATTTGCTGTTTTTTTTGTTGTTCGTCTCCGGCGCCCCGCAAGGCATCGGCGCCCCTAGACAGCTGCCTATATTGCCTTATGGATAATCCGGCTCTGTGTGTTACCAGTTACATGTGACTGGTAAGTAACTTTTTGTTCAAGTGGTACAGAAATCTGAAAACTTTGTTGTTCTTGCGGGTATCATAAAACAGTTAATATTAGTGATAGAGCGACATTACAGGTACCTTATGATTGTCGTGGTCTCTAGTATATGTTAGTTCAGTTTGCTGCTACCAGATGTCTCTGGTAACACACTGCAAGGAAAATTATTTCGTTGTGGGAGTTACCGGATACATGTATCTGATAGTCACTTTGAAGTTACATTGTGTGAATATATATTGTGCTTTTTGTTTTCTTGTGAAATAATGGGGTCTAGAGCTAAAAAAATGGTTCAATTGGCTACTGAACAGCAAATTAATTTGCCAGGATAGAATGTTGAAGAGAATTTAGAGCTTGAAATGCCAAATAACCGTAAGATTGTCGCTCCTCATGCTATAAATTGCAGAGGAAAATATAGAGCCTCACGTAACAAATTTTACCCAATCATGTTTTTCAAGAACTAACTTGAAATGCTAGTGTTCCTAGTACTTCAGGAGTTTTCACTAATAAGGAACATAGCGATTTAAGTGATGCTGAGTCTGAACCTGAACCTTACTAATTTGGAAATTCTTCAGATCAGGATCCAGACAATATTCCCAGCAACCACTATACCAATTCTGAAGTAGAATTAGTGTACCAAGAAGAAGAACCGAACAGTGGAACCGAAACTTGCTATTCATAGGACGAACCTGGAGATAATCATTGAAAGTTTATAATTTATTAGTTATTTATTTTGTGACATCTGTTATTAGATCTTACAGATGTGTGGACTATCGTAAATACAACCAGAAACTATAATATTATCGAGCATCCCGTTGATAAACCACCTGATTTTTTTAGTACCAATATACACTTTACCAGACCTCATAATATAGCACAATGGCTGCTACCTATGAAGCAAGATGTATACTACCAGATAGCACTATTACAATTGAGCATATTTATAACCATGACAGAAAAGTTCACCAGAAGCATAGGGCTGGTACTGCCAGAATGGTAATCCGAGTCACCAGATCTGGAAATCTGGTAAATTAAGAATCGACATAATACCAACTTGCTGCCACAGTGAACGTGTTAATCATTATGAACTATTTTGTTATCCCTTACTTGAAAAATATAATTTTGAAAATTCCTGTACCTAAACGAAGTGGAACAAGGAATTGTTTAAGACTAACCATAACGGCATTAATGTTGCGGAATGTCTTTTATAGCATGAGGAGACGCGTAAGTTCAGGGCCGTTAAGAGGGAAGGTCAGCTAGCTAGGGGTAACTGCCCCAGGGCTTGGACATCTATTGATGGCCCAGACACGAAAATAAACTATAGTCATTTTGGACATCTTATACATATCTTATTAATATTCCTTGCAACTTGGGCACGTAGTTGAATATATAGTGGGGCTCAGATATGAACTGCCAGGGTCCTCTGTGGCTTTTGACGACCTTGCGTAAGCTTGTGAATTGAACATATGGCGGTGGACAATTTCAACAAATTGGCTTTTTTGTTAATAAAAAGGTTAACCAATAGTCTTTTATTTAGTTTATTATTTTATCTATAGAATTAAAAACATACACATTATTGTAGATGATATTATGTGGGATGTAACTTGAAAGACTTTTGGATAATCATTACGAAAGGATGGCATAAGCTAAGATAACATTTTTTAATTTCATGATCATCTTTGACCAAGATAAATTCACGGTAGGTGTAGTTGTCTCCATTTGTTTAGTGCACATAAAAAAGACCATAAAAACCAGCCATCAAAATATCAAAGTAGGCGCTATAACCTGCTTACAAAGGTACTACAGAGTCGTACTTCAAATTTTTCCTATTAGATTGTACAAAATAATACTAGAGATTTAAAAATCGTGTTTTCAGTACAAACCTAATGGTGTTTCCGGTAAATTAAAAAATCTTGCTCTGTTTTGCGTCAAGATAGTTATGAGTGATTTGCGTGACTATATCACAAGAGTTAGAAATCTTAATTAAAAGAGATGTGTTTCTGTTTATTTTTTATTTTAATCATGCCAGAACATACTTTACATAAGAGTAATGATGTTTTCTCTATTAATACGTACAATATTAATACATTATATTTTTTATTTAATATAGTGTAGAAAAATAAAGCATGCACCGGTCTCTCCTTATAATAATAATAATAATTTATTCATCATAAAAAGTTAACACACTATAGGCATTTTAACTTATCAGACTTGTCAAAGTTACAAACAATTACATCGAAAAAAAGGAAACATTAAAGCTTAATACAGACATTATTAATAATAGTTGAAAAATATTATTGATATTCCATGAATTCATCCACCAAATAAAAACAATTTGATATAAGAAATTTATTTAATTTATTTTTGCAGACATTCGCAGTCACTAATTTTAAAAAAGTGTATTTTATTTTAGTATTTTATTCCAATATAGATAGGAGATTTTTGTCCTATATCGAGCCTTGAAAAGGGTTGGTGCGTTAATTGATTACTTCTTGTGTTATGAGAGTGTATCTCATGATTTCTCACAAAACTGTTTTCATTTGCCCCAATGTGCAGGATAAGCTGTGAAATATATAGACATGGCAACGTTAATATGTTGAGTTTCTTAAAAATTGCCTTACAACTTGTTAATGGATGAGCGTTGATCATACATCTGAGTATTTTCTTTTGAATTATGAAAGCCCTTTCTAGATAGGCTGATAAACCCCATCGAATCAAATACGCAGGGTTTACTGTACTAGACCATAAGGTTTTTAAAATAATGAGGAGACCGTTTCTCTTAGGGTTCGGATAATGTAACAGATATTGCTTAGAGCAGACATTATTTATATGAACTTCCCATGTAAGTTTATGGTCAATAGTTATGTTGTTAGCACTTGATATGGATTTGCCACATAATTTAATTGACATGTTATAATCTGGAGTAATATTTTTCGTATAAAATTCCATATGCAATGTTTTGTTTACGTTAAGCGCACGTCCATTTTTGTTACACTAAACATCAAGTTGTGTAGATGCTGTATTCAGGCCCGACGAGAGGGGGGGGGGGGTGTTCCCTCCGGGCCTGGCGGTTTTTGAGGGGGCCCGGTGGTTTTGAGGGTGCCCTGGTTCCACCCGAAGTTGAGGATTAGCATTTGCATTGGGTAAGACGAGAGAGGTATAAAGAGTATCTAATGAGCTGCATTGTATATAATGAGATAAATAAGAAATTGTTAGGTAAAGATTTTGATTGAAGGAAATATTGATATCTCCCTGTTTGAACGAACGGTTTTTCAAATGGGCTCCACGCTAAGATCGGTTTTATCAAAAACCGACCTCTAAGTATTGTTCAAAATTCAAAAAATTGTATTTATAGTGTTCCGTGTGAGTGCGGAAAACATTACGTAGGTGAATCATCTAGACCTTTCAACGTAAGGCTTGGTGAACATAGAAATTATGCTAGAAAGGGAGAATTTGAAAAATGCAAAATTTGTGAACGCGCGTGGGATAATAATCACAGGATTAAATGGGACTCGGCGAAGATTTTGGAAAAAGAGAGCAACGGAACTAAAAGAAAACTTAAAGAATCTGTTATTATTTTATTACACGAGGATAGATGCTTTTTAAATTATTCAATAGATTTTTGTACTAGTTGGTTGCCTATACTTAGAGATGAAGTAGGTAAAAATAAGATAAATATAATTTAATGTCTCGCGTTACTATGGAAATACATAAACAAAGAACTGTCCTAGTTGACGGCTAAAAAGTTTTGAGAACGGAAGTAGATTCTCTTCCGAAACGTTAACTGCCTATAGCTTTCATTTTCATTTTTTAATTTATAACATGGTTCTAGTTTATATATTTTTAGGTGAGAGTCTTTTTGAAATAGTCAAGTATTCAAGAACCAACACCTCTGTCTGATCCGTTTGGCGCAGCAGTTTTTTCATTCTAATTTTTAAATATTTTTCAGTGGTAAAATACACAACAAAAAGTAAGAAAATCCCTATATGCCGCAAATAAACAATTATAGATAATATAAGGAACTAAACATTATGATCCATTTAAAAACTTTTTTACCTCTTGAAAAAATATCGTAAAATCAACCGTTTTTGAGAAAAAGGAACTAAATTACATCTGCCAAAGTGTTAAGTTAAAAGCGACGAGCCCTATTATATGAGAGATTATAAAAAAGTCGTGCAATAATAGTATCCTTTAATATGTTGTATAAATTAGCAGCTGGGGGCGTAATAATAATGTCATAAATAATATTGATGATATCCATTGGCAAATTTGCAATGATATGGTCATATTTTTACGCTTCAAGGTTATCCGTGCAAGGTTAAATTGTGCCTCTACTTGAGTAAACCAAATTTCTGGTTTAGACGTCCAGAAGGGGGGAAGTAAAGGAAGGTATGGTTATGGTATTATCATAAAACACTGTGAATGTATAAGTTCTATTTATTACGTCTTTACAATTCAAGAGCTTTTTAATATCTAATGTAGGGTCGTGGTGTTGTCGGTATGGTTACAGAAATATTCAGAGAATTAATATGTTTGCTAAGCATAATAAAAACGTCATCAAAAATAAAGCTGGAGCCTGTTATTGATACATAATTATTTGTTTAGTCTAAGGCAGCTAGAAGTGAATACAGTTTTTGTAATTTAATTTACACCAAAACCAACAGGAAGTTTCAACGACGTGACATATTGTTGATGTGCGACAGTTGGATTGTTGATAATTGCGTTTTCAAGTTCAGTTGGCACGACTCAGTGCGGGATTTGAAATATTTATTTATTTATTTATTTATTTACGGGAAAGCCCAATGAGTACATGTGTATATAATAACAGTGACATAATTAACAAAGAATGTGTATATTACCTAGACTTATTTGATAACAGACTGTTTCTTAACCTATATAGTGATATATTGAACAAATCTAGCTGTATAGTGTTGGCATTTTTCATAACCCTGGTGATACCTAAATTTGCACCGTATAAAGAACGGTGATTTGAAATATAAAATGTATATGAATCCCTTAGCTGTCTTGGGGGTACATAGAAGTCTAACATAGATAGCAGTTCTGGACTGTCTATAATTCCGTTACAGAGTTTAAATGCCAAGACAATGTCTGAGTTAAATCTCCGTTGCTGTAAAGTCTGAATGTTGAGAAGAGTTAGTATTTCATTACAGCAGATTTGCTCACTGGGAATGTGGAGTTTAAACGCTATATAGCGCAGAAATCTTTTTTGCACTCGTTTAATTTTGTCTATATGTATCTGATAGTATGGAAACCAAATAACTGAACAATTTTCGAGTTGAGATCTATTGAGTTATATAAAGATTTTATGGCATAAATGTTGCTAAATTCTGTACATTGTCTTTTAATATATCCAAGGGTTTTTAGAGCTTTATTACAGATTGATTCGATGTGATGTACAAAGGTTAATTTAGAGTCAAAGTAAATTCCTAGATCACGTACTACATCAACATTATCAATAGGTGTATCATTTATAAAGTACGTGTTTAGTGACTGGAAAATCCCTTTATCAAACTGAATATATTTACATTTTGTGATGTTAAGAGTCATTTTTTTGTTACTACACCATTTCTGAAATCTTTCAATGTCTTCTTGTAGTTCTATAATGGAGGTGGGATCAGTAATTTCTTTAAATATTTTTAAATCATCAGCATATAACAGTACTTGAGTATGCAAGAAACATTCAGTAACATCATTGATAAAAAGATTAAATAATAATGGAGCCAAATGAGATCCTTGAGGAACACCTGATATAACCTTGATTTCATCTGAATAGTAGTTATTAATTTTAACAGTTTGGACTCGATCTTTTAGGTATGATTCTAACCATTGAAGGAGCATACCATGAACATATTGAGATAATTCTTTGAGTAACAAAGAATGATCGACCTTGTCGAATGCCTTGGAGAAGTCTGTGTAAATTGAATCTACACAGTTACCCCTCTCCAAGGCACTGACAATGTAATTTTCATATATTAATAGATTAGTTGTTATAGATCGACCTTGACAAAATCCATGTTGTTTAGAACTTATAAGGTTCTTTAGTTCTCCTGTCAAATAGTCATTAACAATTGATTCAAATATTTTAGGTATATGAGAGATTTTTGTTATGGGTCTATAATTAGTCACCATTTCTTTGTCACCAGTTTTTTTATATATAGGAACGATATATGATTTTTTCCAAAGGGTTGGAAAAATTCCTTCCGACAGAGATTTATTAAATAATAGCCACAGAGGTCTGGATATGGCAAATGCACAAGATTTTAGGAAATATGAAGATATTTCATCGGGTCCAGGCCCCTTTTTACAATCAAGGTTATTCAGTTTGTTTAGAACCTCAGATATATTTATGGAAAAGCTACTGATATTGGCAGAGTTAACCTTATAATGTGACTGATTATAATTCAGTGGGGCAGTGTAAGTGTTGGTGTCTGAGTAGAAAGAAGAAAAGTACTTCCCAAATAGATTAGCTATTGCAGGCCCTTTATCAGCAATTTCATCGAGATATCTAATATTAGGAATGAGATCTTCTTTATTCTTAACACGTACATAGTCCCAGAAGACTCTAGAGTCAGATAACAAGTTGTTTTGTACATTATTTATATAGTAGTTATAGCACCTAGCTGACTGCTCTTTACAGAGTGTTCGCAATTTGCTAAAAACTTTATAATCTTTGTGGCATTTTGTAATTTTATATTTTCTGTGTGCTGCTCGTTTATTTATTACATTTTGTTTCAATTCATCATCGAACCAAATCGGAAATTGAAAGTTACTTTTTAACTTAATTTTAGGTACAAACTTGTCGATGCACTGCATTAACAGTGTGTAAAAAACTTCCACAGCAGTATTTGTTTCGGCATTTAAAACCAGATCCCAGTGAACATTTAGAAGATATTCATTTATGGCATTAAAATCACTGTTTTTGAAATTGTATAAAAACTCCTCATATTCTAGATGTTCATATAAATGGCCACAATTAATAAAGATAGTGATTGCTAGATGATGTTTATCACATTTTATGAGTTCCTCTAAAGCACTGGATACATTCAGAGTAGAATTGTTAGAAAAAACTAAGTCAAACATCACATTATTAGCATTTGTAATCGAGTTGAGTTGAAATAAGTTTAAATAGGGGAATAGTTCCAATAGACAGTCAGCTGAGGGATTATGACCATACGAAAGTAGACCAAGATCATCATTTTGCCAGCTAATTTCTGGAAGATTGTAATCACCAACAATACATAGCATTGTATTATTAAAAATTGATGACATATATTTTGTTGAGTCACAATGTAGCTGATAACTATCTTTGTTTGACGTTGGCGGTAAATACACTGCACCTAACACCATTTCTATTCTTTCGTAGTTGATTAGGATCCAAAGTTCTTCAAATTTGACAGCAGGTACATTATAGTCATGTCTGATAACGCGGGCTTTAATTTTATGATGCTCTGCCACAAGGACTCCACCACCTCGAGATTTTCCTGTTGCTTCTAAGTCTCTGTCCTTTCTAAAAACCTGGTAGTTATAAAACCCAAGCTCTGAACTAAGAATATCTGGAGATAATGAACTTTCCGTAATAACAATGATATCATAAGAGTTAATGGCAATATTTTTTCTAAGTTCTGGTATTTTTGGTTTGGTAGTCTAAATAGATGGATTAATGATTGATTTAACAAATTATAAAGGAAAGGAGCATATATAGTGTACCCACCTAACTGAAATTTTGAGAGCAATTTGTATTTATGTTCGAATCTTCGATCTTCAACCAGTACGTCCAAAAAATATTTCCAAATCTCACAAATCAAATCTTGTACCTCCGCCACTCAATACTATCCAAAATCAGAGTCAATTCAATCGGGGTCACCAACCTGCGTGAACAGTCGGATTGTCGAAATTCTAACGTCACTGTTGTCGATAATATCACGTTGGGGTCACCAATTTATGTTGGTTTCCACATAATTAAAAAGTCAGTATAAACATAGGTATAACAATTTTTATCTTGTCAGTAATAAAATTTTACATTGATGGATTCATCTTTTTGATAATGGTAAAAAATATATTGTTGATTGATTAATCATAATAATAATGTAACCCAAGTTACTGATTTTATTTTTTATCCTTGGGGACTATAGTCTGTTTTTAAACCAGGAGGAGTAAACATGGAAGTTCTATTCACATAATAAAAGTAACCAGAAAATACCCTAAAACCCTTTTGGCATTTTGGGCAACCAACAATACATGACTACGGTGTTTCTGTGTGTATTTTATTACATTATATGATGAATCGACCTCTATTTGACCTCTGAGTATTTTATACAGCGTCCATACCATTTACGCAATGTAAAGGCACCAAGGAATTAGTTACTTTTACCTTCAGATTATAAAAAAGAGATTAAAAACTGATATATAATGTGCAAACGATAAAATAGAGATTATAATCAAATAATGTATGACATGAAATTAAAATTTTTACAATGTCAAAATTTACGACTATTGCCTTGTGTAAAACTGCACTGAAAGAAACCGACCAAATAGAATGTTTTGTGACAGATCATCTTAGCAAAACATTCTATTTGGTCGGTTTCTTTCAGTGTAGATGTGTGATTTAGAGCGTTAAATTTACAACGCTCCTCCTGGTTTAAAAACAGACTATAGTTTATATGCAAATTAAATTAAACAATGTAATAAGTAAATTAGGAAAGTAGTTAGGTAACAAACACTACAGCTGGCATCAAATCATAATTTGGCAGTACTATGTGCCGATATGATCATTTGGTGCTTACAAATTATTTTTAGATAAAACTTAAAAACCGTTTTCTTGCATACCCCTTTAAGGGGTACAACTGGACAGGAAAGGCTTATTTTGGAAAATTTTATATGAAGAACCCACCTTCATTTTCGATAAGGAATTAGTAGTTAGAGTACTTTCGCGAGATGCGCAAGAGACGGAGTTTATTCTGCATTAGTACTATGACTCAACTGCCACATAAATTTAATAGAATGATTTACTTATGTTACAAACAATAAATCTTAATGTTTTTAGAAAGTTGTGTAATTGAGGCGATCGCCAAAAGTACGTATCTGCATACCAAGGTCATGAGGTTTTGAAACACCTCTAAATTTTTTGCACGTTATTACGGGACATATATCATTACTTGCGTGACATGAAGTAGCACCTTTATGAGCCATTTAGAATCTGTACATTTAAGTTTTGAGATTATGAAAAGTGTTGATTTGATTTTTCATTTCATATCTTCACAATATTCTTGAGACTATATCTACTTACAAATTTCATGTTCCCACACAGAGAAAAATGTGTGTGATATTTTACCACAATTGTAGAAATTTGTACTCCAAATTGGTCTTAAAATGGTGACAGGAACAACTTGTGCAAATAAATAATACATTTTTGGGGCAATGGTTTTGTACAGTTTATGTATTAATATTCTTTGAAAGTTTTGTACAAACTTAAAAATCACATAAATTGAATTCTTTGCAAATTTGAATTATGGTGGCATAAAACTACATAATTTTATTTCACTTGTGGAACAAATCTCTAAACAGATTAAGTTAGTTTCTACAATTTGTGTGAAATTTTTAAATATATTCTGAAGGTTTCCCAAACAAACATTCACATCTAAACCTCTTCATTTGTAAAACATATTTACAAAAAATTGTGCTCTTAAGGCCCGGTTGTACCAAAAGCAAGTTCAAGGTAAGTTTAACTGAACGACAGTTCTACGATGAACTCAGTTCAAGAGCAATTATGTTGTACCATCAGTTTTAAACGTTCGTTCAGTTGAACTTGATTTCATCGCTCGTTGGCACTATTGGATCAGAGTATGGCACATAATTCTCTAACAGAAGAAGAAGATTCCACCGTTATTAACCATACTTTATTTATACAACTTATTAATTACCATAGAGAACTGAAAAATTTTCTTTGTCTATGTTATTTACCATTTGTTTATATCCAACTATAACGTTATAAGTTTGTTTGACATGGCAGCGAAAAAAACTGTGAAATTTAATAGAACGACAAATAAAACTGGTAACAGAATAATTAACAGCATTTAAATTTTAAATAATCTAAATATGCTTTATATATAACAATAAGATCAATCCCATACGTTGTTTAAATACGAAGAAAATAACTAAAAACACATAGGTAAACCATGCACATCTCACCAAATCAAAGGAAATATTATTATACAAAACACGTAATTGTCTATATATAATGAAAACTAAACTTAAAAATGTTTATTTTCATAGCTGATAGCACAAGAAAGTTAAAAAAGCAAACGAAAACAGCGAATTTCACGATAATTAACTTGGAACATTGAGGTTATATGCCCTCCACTCTCGTTAGCTGTCAGATTTTCCACACGCCCTATGCAAACATTCGGATATTTGAAACCTCGGCAAATAACAATTTAATTTAGATTAAGTTAGGTTATGTATGGGCTTGAACTACTTCAACTTTCCTTGAACCAACCAGTCCTTTTGGACCGTTCAACTAAATTGTTCTTGATCCACTATAGAACGCTTCAACCCTAATGGTACAACTTAAATTCATTACTTGATCTCTGTTCAGCAGTGAACCAAAGTTCAACAAGATGGTACATCCGGGCCTAAGTGACACAATGTTTATAGTTTTTTAAGAGAATGTGTTTTTAGTTTTCCACAATTTCTAAATGAGAAATCCACAAATTGTATGTTTATTTTGTCAACTTTGTAATTCATTTTGCACAATATATACACTTAATTCAGAGAAGCTGTTGAGTAATGTATGAACTGGGGTTAGTTTTGCACAATTTATTACTCTATAATCTCCAAATTATGTATATATTTTTTGGTTCGCCGTGCACTCATTTCACACACTATATGTACCCACTTGATTTTAATTGTGTTATTCTGTAACACAGATTGTGAAATATTGTTTCCAAAATTGGAGGTATTCCTAAAGGATTTCAATAAAAAAAAATTAAAGAATAAATATTTTATTTTAACAGAACAACAATACATAAAAGACCATGCATTTATATATTATCATATGGTAAAGAAAACATTTCTATTTTTTTAAATACAAATAAATTTTATATGGATAAAGTTCTAGTTGAAAAGAAGTAGGTGACTTACATTTATGCTTAAAATAAATCCGTTTAATAATTCTAAATTGGAAGGCTTCCAGTGCTTCTTCTTTTCAGCTTCTATTAACGCAGTTTGTAGTAATAAAGCTTATGTCGTAGTCACGTCATATTCTTAAAAAAAAATAACACTTATCAGTTCATCACCAAAATCAAATGTATTGCTTACCATCAAAAGTGTTATCTTCGTTTTGAAGCAGTTCTTTTACAAGTTTGCCTTTTGGGTTTAGTTGTATAGGAACAGCTTTCTGTCGCTTCGCATAAGAAAACGAAATTACTCTTTAGCTGTAAACGAAATCAAGTATTAGAAGATAGGTATCATGCATTCTTCGCATATAAACAAGAAACCATTTTTATATTTATATGTTAACGAAGTTAATTTAAGAGAACATATATGCAAATCTGTAACTCTGTGTGAAGTACTTACCTATGTGAATGCTGGAATTAGATCTAGGAAACCCCACTCGGTTAATAAGTTTTCAACAAATTCCATCACAAATGTAAGTACTTGTATAATTCGGAAGTGTACGTCTTCACTTAACGAAATACCACCTGGATCTGATGCGTAATTGCCTGCGCGTATATGCGTAGCGTGGCCGGCACGGTCAGTACAATTTTGAACCAATAAACTTCACGTTAAACAAATTAAACAATTATGCAAAATTTTAAAACGATATCACCAAACTGATTGTGAATAGTATGTCATTAAATTGTGCAGTTTGTGCGGGCGGCATAGATTACTATTATTGTTAAGCGGAAATAAGTATATTGGGACTCCTACTTTCACAAGTTTGTCAACAACCGTTTATAAAATAAAATCACATTTTTATGTTACACAAGTTGTACAAATCCTTTAAACAATTACTTAAAACTAATTGTAAATAGAATGGCAACAGAATATATAGTTTGAGAATACTATTAACAATTAATTAAGTTAAATTTGCTATGACCCCTTAACCAGCTGTAAACCGTTATTTAAAGATTTGCAAATACTTTCCCTACCAAGCTTGTATATTTACCGATTAATAATGTTCATCAAAGAAAACGAATCTCAATTCCTCAGAAACAGTGACATTCATGCGCATCATACGAGAAACGAGGGAAATCTGTATCAGCCATATTCTCGCCTTGCATTCAATCAATCAATCAAAATATACTTTATTGTCGTAAAGAAAAATCTTGTTGACAAAGCTTGAAAAAATATATAAAACTACAAGTATATACAACTATAGTACAATATAATATATAAAATATAAAATAAAATACAAACATAGAAACCACTAGTCATGATTTCCATTAGGAGAAAATTCTCCAAGACACATCGGCATTAAATGTTTCAATAAAATTAATCGGTGTATCAATACCGGCAGCATCATGTCATTTAAGAATAAAGTATTCAAATTTTTATGTGATAAGGCATTTTATGATATTGATGAGTTCCTAAACTGTTGAATTCGTTTCACCTATATCTAATTTATCAATTTTATATTATAGTGTCTCTGTGTGAAGACTAATTCGAAAATAATAGTATTTATTATATGTATACTTGTAGCTGTGTCTAAATAGTGGAGTGCAATTGTTGTATGGTGGTGGGATGTGTGGTGAACCATTCGGGAGGGAGGGGTGTGTGTTTCGCCTGGAGAAGGGCGAGATATGCATTTCTCTTTCTTCGGTGTCTTGCTGCACATCGCGCCATCGTACGATCAATTTCACTATACCTGTCACCTTATAACTTAAATCCTTAAATTTTTTACAATGTTCTTTTTATTATGTGTTTTATATTTGTACCCTATTTCACATTATTGTTCTTCTTTTTTGACTATTCAGATAAGTTATATGTTTGTATAGCTTTGTGGATGAATAAATCTTATCTCTTATCTCTATGATATGTTGAGAGAAAATAAATAAATTTAACTCTAAATTTCGTCAATTTGTTGGTCGAAGTTTCCAATAAATTCATCGTAACTAAATCTTTATATTGGATAAATAAAATGCACAAGAATTATGCACAATTAAAATGTATAAAACTATATAACGTTGTGCCTTAAAATTTTACAATTGTTTTAAAAAATGCAACAAGACGTTCCACAACATTGTGCAAAATGTTCCAATCCGATTTCTCTCTGTGCACTCGTCTGGAAGTTCCCAAACAATTCATGCAGACAGATAGAGTTGTCACATAGTCTCTTATAATATATATAATATTGTTACCTCTAGTTTAAATTTGATTAATATTTTCAATTTTTTTAGGTGTAGATATGGTAACACAAGGAATACAATTATCTAAGAAACCTCATATTGTAGTTGCAACACCTGGCCGTTTAGCCGATCATTTGGAAAGTTGTAACACATTTAGTTTGTCTCGTATAAAATTTCTGGTGATTGATGAGGCAGATAGGCTTCTTAGTGGTCAGTTTGATGAGCAAATAAAAATTATTTTCAGCAATTTATCTAAAACGAGACAGAATTTGTTTTTTTCTGCAACTATAACTGATACTTTAGAAAAACTAAAAGAAGTCACAGGTAGAGAAGTTTTTCTTTATGAAGCACCAGCTGAAACTGCTACTGTTGAACAATTGGAACAGCATTATGTGCTTTGTCCCAAAGATGTAAAAGATGCATATCTTGTAGAAGTTATTAGAGAGTATAGGAGTAAAAATGAAAAAGGAAATATTATGATTTTTACTGATACATGCAAGTAAGTCTTGTTTTTGAAGATAGGATAATTCATATATTATTATAGTAATATAAAAATGTATACATTTGACTAATTAATTATTAATTTGTCGAGAAAAGTAGGAAGATAATTCCAATATTCATTGGGCTTTCACCTTCTCTTCTCATATTGCCGTTATGAATCGGTAGAGGGCAACCAAGATCTATTTGAAAGTTAGCCTGATGCGCCATTAGTCATTTGTTTGTAGTGTGTGTCTGGTGAATGTACTCCTTTTAAATAGGTAAGAGCATTGATGTTTTTGTATTACCAAAGTAAATAGTCTCGGAGTAAGTAAATGTCTTTTTGCGTATAAACCAATTGTAATTGTCTTAATGTTATATATGGATATTAAAGTATATGATATAACCTATTGTTTTGTAAATCCGTTTTTACTGAATTTCTCAGGGCTATCGACCAAGAGAGTTTAAAAACTTGTGAGAGACATTGGGGTTGGTTGGCACACTGGCAACCAACTCCGTTATTCCAGCAATATACAGTGTGTCCCACTTTGCATGGTATCACCTATGTAGCTCAGTTATTAATAAATCAGTTTATTTTAAACTTGGTTAAGTTATACACCTCTTGAAGGTAACTAAAAGCGCATATACCTATTTAATTTATTCCATAGACGTACAGACTAAGGGGGTGAAAATAGGGTAAATTTTCAGATAAATTGTATTAGGATTTTTTATTTTTAAAGGTTACCACCATCTCATAGGGCATCCATTAAAACCCCTTTGTGCCGAATTTTGTTAAAATATCTAGTAGTTTTAGAGGTATAAACAGGTACATAAGACGTTTTGTCAAGAATTAATGGCCTTTAACTCGGAACGAAGTGAATTTAGAAACAAAGTTATTTCACATTTTTTCCTACAAATTTGAAGTGATAAACAAAAATATCTTCTTACTCGCCAAAAACGCTAAGAAGACTCTGCCTATTTATACAGGCCCTATACAGTTTACTTGTTTTAAATATAGTCACCTTTGAAATCGTAAACAAAATGATTAACTTGACAGTAATGGCAGCCTTTCTAGTTTACTTGTGTCATTATTTTGTTGTTTGTGTTGTTTAAATTATTATTCAGTTTCTTATTTAAAATGGAATATCTTTCTGTAGCTGATAAAGTCGAATTAATTCGGATAGTGGGTGAAAATATAATTTCATATAGGAGAGCGGCCAGAATAGAGCAGTAGCAGCTGACGTCACAACATGGCAGCCACAGCTGTTTGGTTGACAATAACCTAGTTTTGCATTTGTGACCATATAAAATAATTTGAGGTTTTAAAGGGTTTTTTGTGCTTTTTTAAACGTTTTTCTAGTGTAAAATTTATTGTTAGTGTTCTTTATCTGTTATACATTTCGTGATTTGCTGAACTGACTTTTATCTAATGCTTTATTTATATATTCGAATAGGCATGTCATTTTGTTCACATGCATGTCAAAAGTTATTTCTTTTCCATATGGTAAGTGAATTTTACTGAATTTATTATAATTTTATTTATATTCTACATTTTAGGAGTCCCCTCGTAACATTTCCAAGTTGAAATATATTAATGGAGTTAACCTATAGGATTTAAAAGTGGAAGATTCATACTGCTTCCAACGTAGTGTTGAATTAATGAACCATTGTGACCGTTCTTGGAAATAAAAATGCTATCTAAACTATAAGACTGTTATTATTCATACTTACCTTTATTATTATCTATAATGTGTACGATCTTAAACATCCTTTTATGGTTTATAACCATCATTTTGAAGAACTTTGTTTTACTCCCATTGAAAGTGTGTTATTTTTTAAATTCTGTCGCGTTTTAGCTCACTTCATTGATATTTTATTTGTAAGAATTATCAATAGTTTAAACATCTGTGATTATAATTGTAAGAATCAAAATAAATACCAAACTAGGTAAGTATACTTATACATATAAAGTATTTCGAGCATATTACGTTGCATATTTGTTTATGATTTTTATTAAATGGAAACTGAAACTGTCTCACAATCCTATCTTTATATTAGATTTACTATTATTCCTGCATTTCACAATACAAACCTCTGATTATTGTTATTAATGTGTTAAACAATTAAACTTATTAGAAACTGTTGAGCCAAATGAAAGTAAGATATAATCAATACAAAATTGATGGGAAATGGTTTGAATTGTCTAAAAACGTAAATTTCACAACAGGTTTATAAAACCATTAATATATGATTGATATATTGGCATAATCAATGAATGTGGTGACAACTTTTAACCTATGCTTAGCTGTAACTGAGCCTGTATTAATTAAACATTTATTGAAATATGTCGTGATATTATATATGTACAAAAAAATTCAAAAATCCAATTAGTCTTTATTTTCACTATATTATGGGTTCACAAAGATGTCAATGTATTTGACATCAAATTTTACACTTGTAAAAACAACACTAATAAAGTACATATAAAATTCTTTCTCACACTAGGCTTTTAGAAAAACGTTAACAAACATCACTACATATAGCTGATATTCAGAAATCATCCACTTTAATTTTTATCAAGCGAAAACTGACGCGTACTCTTATGTCAAATTTCGGAGTTTGTCAACCAATCACGTGATAGCTGGCATAACTGTGACGTCACTGCTAGTGCTCTATTTTCAATGCAAGACATTCAGATCGAAGAAATCTCGTAGCAGCAAAAACTGTATGTAATATATAGACTTTTTAATGAGACTGGTTGTATTAAGAAGCATGGAAATAACAAACATTTAGTTATGTTGTTAAATATTTATTTAAATCATTCTGCTCTTAACAATTTAAATACGTATTTTTTTCTTTAGTTTGTGTATTACATATGATATTGATTAATTAACTAATAGAACACTCAATTAACAACATATCTTTAGTGCTAAGAATTTAAGAAGTTTTATTTTGTTAATTTAAAACCTTTTTAATATTCTGATCAATTTCTTAATGCGCTGCCCCACTTTGTTGGAATTAGCGTAATCCATTGCATAACCTAAGGGCCATTCATATGTACCTGTCTATACCTCTAAAACTACTAGAGATGTAACAAAATTAGGCACAAAGGAGTTTTAAAGGATGCCCTATAAGATGGTGGTAATCTTAAAAAAAAATCGCTAATACAATTTACCTGAAAATTTACCCCATTTTCACCCCGTTAGTCCGCACGTCTGTGGAATAAATTAAATAGGTATATGCCCTTTTAGTTACCTTCAAGAGGTGTATAACTTAACCAAGTTTAAAATAAATCGATTTATTAATAACTGAGCTACGTAGGTGTTACCGTGAAAAGTGGGGCACACTGTATATATATACATATATTTTTTTAGCAATATGGTAAGACAATCGATACGTAAAACTACAAGAGCAAGTAAGTACCGCTTCTAATATTATCATGAAGGCAGTTAGGGAACTGAAAATTGATAAAAATATCATTCGATCTACTTCAACAAAATATCCCCTTTAGATCTAACAAGATATTGCACAAAAATTCCCGAAGCCGAATTAGATAAGGCAGACTCCAACTTTCAGTTTAGCTAATAAACCAAATAGAATACCCATAATGTCCATGCCTTTTTTGATAATTTACAAAAAGTCATGGATCGTTACCACTTTCAGTCATGTGACATAAGGCACATGGATGAAACTGGCGTCACAACAGTCCAGAAACCAGATCGTGTTGTTGTCAGGAGAGGAATTAAACAAATGGGCAAAGCTGAGAGGGGCACTCTGGTGACCCTGGCGATAGCCGTGTCAGCTACAGGTAACTCAACCCTTTTTTTGTATTTCCACCAGCGTGTTTTAAAGATTTTTTCTTAATTGGGACATCAGCAGGAAGCACTGGTTGCGCTTATCCCTCCGGATGGATGAAGGAGGGGAGGAGCATTTTCTGGAGTTTGCGAAACAGTTTGTTAGGAATGTCAAATGCACCAAAGAGCAGCCAGTGTTATTGTTATTAGACAACCGTGACTTGCACTTGTCGATAGATGCTTTGAACTTCCTAAAAAATAATAGAGTGTGTGTCCCATCATTTCCTCCCCATTGTAGCCATAAACTGCAGCCACTCGATAGAAGTGTATTTGGACCTTTTAAAAAGTATGTTAATACAGCTTGTGTTGTCTGGATGATGAATCATCCAGGATCCATAATGACTATTTATGACATTCCTGGAATTGTGAATACAGCGCAGCCATTGGCTGTAACTCAGAATAACATTGTTAATGGTTTTAAGGTAACAGGTATTTCCCCATTCAATCGTGCATGTTCTTTGACATCTGAACTAGATAAGAATGATATGCCGACATTTATTGAACCTGGTCCGAGTACATCATTAAGTGGTCCTATCTCCCCTCTGGAAATTCTCAGGCCTTTTTCTAAAGCTCTGAAGAGAAAAACCAAAACAGTTGCAAGAAAAATAGGGTCAATGGTAATACTGAGTGACACCAGTAAAAAATGCAGTCAAGGAGGAAAAAGCTGCTGCAAAAAGGAAACTGGCTCTGAAAGGCAACAAAAACAGACAAAATCAAAATAATAGAATTAAAAAGAAAATTGAAAATAAAGAAAACGAAGAAGAAACCGACGATGAGGAATGGAAATCTTCAAGTTCTATCGACGACGAAGTAGATTGGGTAGGAGTTGCAAATCCTGATAACTTCAAGGAGCTTCAGCGTGATCCCCGAAAAGATGACTTCGCTTTGGTTGCATTGGTGGACGAAGCAAACACACGATCAAAAGAAAAATTGTTTATTGCCAAAATTATTGCCCAGGGAGAAAAAGATTGGGAAGTACCATTCTTGAGTAAGGTGAAAAAAATGCTGGAAGTTTTATTTTTCCTCTTACAGAAGACATATCTATCTTAAACTATGAGGATATAAAATTAAGTCTTCCCCCTCCTACTTTCGCCGGTGGTACTAAAAGACTGCAGTCTTTCCTTAAATTTGAAGTAGATTTTCGTTTGTTAAATTTGGGCTAATAAATGAAATTTAAGTAACGATTTCTTATCTTCTCACCTTTGTGTCAACTTACCCCAATGCCTGTACCAACCTAGCCCACATCCGGGGTAGATAGGCACACTTAACACGTGATAAAATAATTGGCTGTTACACATTTTCCTGTTAATAAAACATTTTTTCACTATCCCATAATGCAATGCAGGTAAGATGTCAATCTATTATCTAGTTAATTGCCTAGCCTCCTAATATACAAGCTCTTTTAGTAAAGAAATGTCATAAAAAAAAATGCCAACCATCCCCACTCTCCTTCTGATTAAATTAAAATTATCTCTCAAAATAAATAAAGAAATCATGTTTTTACTATAATTTTTGGTGGACCTGACGGAAAAGTAATTAAAAAAATAATGAATTTTATTTATAAATTATAATACACATGAACTAATAAATGAATGTGAAAACCTTTCCATGGATTTACGTTAGATATATACCCGTTCGCAATCATCACTAGAAGTGTAAATTTTTTATTAAGAATTCTAAAAGTGAGTTATTTTTGTTTGCTTGTAATTGTAATAAAACATATTCTTTATATGATTTGTCAAACAGTGGACAAAACTATCTATGAGAACTAAAAAGAAAAACTGTGTAAACATATTAATTTCCTTTGATGGCCCCTATTTCAAACACCTTTGAACCTACTATGATGTAATATTGTACGAAGGGGTTACTAACGGTATCGTACATAGCCACGAAAAAATGTTTATGTTAATTGTAGAATATTATATTTATTTATGGGAATATTACAACATTGATGATAAAAATAGATAGCACACGAATAAGGTGTGTAATTTTTGATCTGTATTAAAAGAGTTAAATAAATAGATATAAGTAACAAAATGACGATAAAGGACCCCACACTAATCTTATGGAAATTAGTTTTTAGCCAAATTTGTTCATATTGCAGGATTTTGTACGTCTTGGGGGTCCTGATTAAAAGTCTTCATGGACACATTGCTCCAAATGTCCTAGAAAAAGGTTTTGATATGAAAGAAATTGTATACCCCTAGATTTCTGTGCTATAGCCCAAAACAATCTCCAAAATGGGGTAAAACCACCCAATATATCAGGGCTGAATGCAAATAAATTGTGAAAAACGTACATGTTTTGTATTTAGAATCTCCCTAATAATGACCCAAGACTACCCAATAGAGGTGGAAACCACCCCTACATAACAATAAAGTACATAAATGCCAATAAATCGTGAAAAATTTTGAAGTTTTTGTAGCTTAAAGTACAAGATATCTTGTACTCCATGATTTATTGGCATTTATGTCTTTATGTAGGGGTAGTTTCCACCTCATTATTGGGGTACTTAATAATAATAATAATAATTTATTAATTCAGTCGATTGTGATTACACAATATAGAATAAGTCAATATATAATAAATATAAAATAATGCATAAACAAGAAAACAATAAAAGACAGTACATAGAACAGATTTAAAAAAGAACTACAAACAGGTAGCTGGTCAGATATAACTAATAAACTAGAAAACATAAATAAAATATTATAAAAATATAAAAAAAGAAACTACAAACAGGTAGCTGGTCAGATATAACTATTAAACTAGAAAACATAAATAAAATATTATAAAAATATTATAAAACAACAATAAAAAAGAGTGACAAACTGGAATTGAATAAAAAAATCAATAAAATAATACATAAAAAATTTACATATGCCATATATAAAATTTTAAAAAGAGCAAACAGTGGTTCTGTTCCATTCCATCCTCTAAATACTCATTAAAGGAGTAATAACATTTGTCATGTAAGAAACTTTTTACCTCTTTCTTAAATTGTATTTCATTAAGAGATTTATATTTATTGGGTAGTTTGTTAAAAGCTTTAATTGCAAGGTATTTAGGACATCGTTCATAAAGAGAAGTTTTATGGTAAGGTATCTGCAATAAGTCATTGTTACGAGTATTGTACGGATTATCTTGATTTAGAAGAGGGAAATTTTCTTTTTTAGCGTATAACAACAGATTTAAGATAAAAATAGATGGCAGTGGTAAAATTCCCAACTCTTTAAAATAGGCTCGACAGCTCACTCGTGCATTTATGCCAGCCATGTATCGGATTGCTTTCTTTTGTAGTACAAATACCCTTAAACATTCACTGGAGCATCCCCAAGCAATTATCCCATATGAGGCAATTGAATGGAAATGTGCATAGTAGTACATTTTTAATAATTAAGAATTGACTTTGTACCGTAATTGACTTATACAATAGCAGATTGGTGCAATTTTTTTGCACAACATGTCAATGTGGACTTTCCAGCTACAATCCTCGGATAAATGTATGCCCAAGAATTTTGTGCTATTAACCTGTTTTAATGAACCTTTATTAGATTTTATTAATAAACTTTTATCCACATTGTTACGATTGTTGAAATGAATAAAGACTGACTTATAATTATTCAATACCAATTTATTGTTAACTAATAGTGTATGGACATCCGATAGTTGATTATTTGTGTTGGTGATAGTATTATTTAGGTTTTTGCTGGTACCAAGTAGTGATATATCATCTGCAAACATTATAAGATTCGAAAATTTCAGATCATTAACATAAATTATGAATAGTAACGGACCCAACACTGATCCTTGTGGAATACCTACATCAGTTTGCAGATGGGAGAATCTTATATTATTTCGGGTCATTATTTATAAATACAAAACATGTACCTATGTTTTTCACAATTTATTTGCTTTTATACATTGTATCCTGATGTATGGGGTGGTTTTACCCCATTTTGAAGGTTGTTTTTGGCTGTAGCGCAAGCATTTGGGGGGTATATAGTTTTCTAATATCATGTTCGGTTTCAACATCGAAAAATACATACAAATAACATGGTCAGGTTCAGGGATCATAATCTTTTTTTTTGTGCGGCTGTTATTAAAATTCAAAGCATCTGTGACTCCAGAAGTAAGGCATTTGGAGCAATGTGCTCATAAAGACTCTTAATCAGTACCCCAATATCTACAAAATCTAGTTCTTATTTCTAAAATTTTGTGCGGATCTGGTTTTAATTTCATGTCCTATTTAACCTAGTTTTATTCCCCAAGATGAAAATGAAATCATATTCGTGACGGGTAGGCCTGCTAAGCGAATCCTTCATAAGTGTTCAAAAAATAAACTGGAACCAGAACGATTAGGAATAGCCTCCGAGGTTGGTTTTTATTGCCAAAAAATCCTTTTTTTCTCATATATGGTACGAATTTATTGACTTTGGTCTCCAAAATCTCAGAACGGTGAGGACTTGGAAGTTAGTGCCCAGATACTTTTGATTAGGAAGGTCAAAATTACAACATACCGAAATATGGGGCATTTTATGTGCAGGGTTTTTATTTTTAATTTTTTCTATTGTGCACCAGTCCTAACTTATTAATGATGGTTGCAGCCTGTTGGAACTAATTGGAATGCCAACCCTTTAAAGGACCCCAAACAATTCTTATGGAAAATGTCTCCCAGCTAAATCGGCTGAAATCGCAGTATATTGTAGATAATTTCTACCTGATCAAAAGTTCTTATGGGCACAAAGTCGGAAAATGGACAGTTTTCCAGATATCGAGGGTGCAAAGGGGATGCTCATTTCTTATGGGAAATGGTCCCCGCCCCGTTGAAATTCACTGAAATCGATATGTGTTATTCCTCTCGAGGCCTGGTAAAAAGTTCTCATGGGCACAAGGTTGGAAAATGGACATATTTCCAGATATCGGGCACAGCATAAGAAAAAGACAGCAGAGAAACTCTCGCCAGAACCATTGAATTTTCAAAACTAAAATCATTGACCTTGAAGATGCCATTTCGGTGTAAAAATCAGGGCTGGTTTCGAAATAATTTCATTTCACAAATGTAATTCCGACAGGACCGTATTACACAATTTAAGTTAAACATAATAAATAAAAGGTTGATGTAAAAAAATATATTTTGAATTTGAACTTTGTTTTATAATAAATAATTAATTAAAGTAAATGCTATTTTGAACTTAGTTACAACAGAAAAAGGGAACAAATAAAAATAATAAATGTCTTAATATATTCGTACAAAATTTACATTTTACAAAAAAAAAATATGTATGAAAATGCGAAGGTCGGAAAGAGATATGTCGCCATTCCACTAATAAATAATAATTTTAGATGGAGTACAAAGTCTATAGGGGAAGATGAAATACCAATAAAACTTCTGAAGCATATGTTGCTGCAGAAGTATCTAATCTTCTGAGTCATATAATAAATTTATCGTTGCAAACTGGAATATTCCCAGAAAAGTTAAAGATTGCTAATGTAAAAGCTGTATATAAGGAAAAAGGGGATAAGATTTTTTTTTCCTTCTTCAATTCTTTGGGACTGGTTAATTGTGATATTTTGTAGGTTCCCCGAACACCGCTTAAGAGAGCCACATACATATATGTGGCAGGAAGTCCCAAAGAATTGAAGAAGGAACAAAAATTAAGATAATGCCACAAATAACATTTAGACAATATTGGGATAAGAATGTTATTAACAATTATAGGCCTATTGCTTTACTCTGAAATATAAGCAAAGTTTTTGAAAAAATAATATAGTCAAGATTAATTAATAAACTATCCTCAGGTCTATTCTGTAATTTTTTGGTTAAAAATAAACGCCCTGCTAAAATTTTAATTTTAACGGAATGCTAAAAATAATACTGATTTTTCTATTCTGTATGCGACCATTTAACGGACCTGTTAAAGTCATAAGTTTTTAACGACCGGTAAATTATTTCTTTCCCTTATATGCTCAAGATCAAATTAAAAACAAACTTAATGAGAGCAGGGAAGTCATTGAATATGAAAGTAGTGAAGACAATGAGTATAGAGCATTGAGTTAAGACGGACAATAGTCCCACAAAATATATAATACACGCAGATAAAATTGAATACCTACCGCATAAAATTATCGTCAAACAGGACCAGCGCTTCTATTTGAGGTTACGATCTCGATAATTTGAAAGCGGAAAAATAATTACAGGATATAAATGAGAAAATGGGTCGTCAAAAGAATCTCAAACTCATTGACAAATATTTTATTCTAGTGAAAAGTCAAAAAATTTCTGAAGTATTATGTTGTCTTCGGAGTTATGCAAATAACAATTTTTCGGTTGGCAAATCAATTCAAAGATTAGATTAAATATTTTGTTTCTGTATTTTGAATGGTCCTGCCAGTTTCTTAAACAAAGTGCCATGTACTGAATGATATACAAAATTTTATGAACCAAAAATAAAATACGGTGTTTTTGCCCCTTTAACGGCGGTACCGTTAAATTTTGAGGCAGGTCCAAAGTCGCCTCTAATTTTAAACGATGTTGGTTAAATTTAACCTTAAAAAAAGTATACAGAATACGACCGACCGTTAACTTCATTCCGCTAATTATTTTAACAGTGACCTTGCCGTTAAAAGTTAACAAAAATGTTACAGAATAGACCTGAATATCAGTAGGGAACCTAAAAAATGACTTTTTGAAAAATAACTTTTGTTTTGGCAATGTTTTGCAGCACAAACAAAACCCATGTTTTAAAACAAGAACAGAGAAATGATCCTAGACAAACCGCACAAAGCACGTCTATGAATGCACTAAATTGTATGCTTTACCGCCCTCACTGTTTACAAGGTTTTACACCTAAATGGCGTCATGCGCGAACGATCAGCGCAAGCCGTTCCCGCCTTTTAAGTTTCCCTGCTGTCTTTTATTTATGCTGTGTATCGGGGGTGCAAAAGGGGTGCTCGTTTCTTATGGGAAGTGGTCCCAGGTGAAATTCGTTGGAATCGATATATGTTGTTCCTTTCGAGCTCCTGATCAAAAGTTCTCCTGGACACAAGGTCGGAAAATAGACAGTTTTCCAGATATTGTGGGTTGCAAAGCCGACTTTGCACCCTCGATCTGGATCTGGAGAACTGTGCATTTTTCGACCTTGTGCCTTTGACAACTTCTTATCAGAGAGGAATAACATACAGTGTGACCCATTTTGAATGGACACACCCCTGTATAAAATGTGTCTATAATCTGATTTTAATGGGGCTTTTTTAAAAAGATGGGCCATCGAAAGCTCTACTTTATGACAAAAATTTAGAGATAAATTTCAATTTTCAAGACCTATGATTTTTTTTCAATGTCAAAAATGGTCAATGGTCAAATTTGATTAGCGATTTTTTAAAATAAAATCTAACTGTACTACTGGATTCAGAAATATCTCAAATGGGTGAATCCAAAATTTCGTGAAAAAATATTAAATAATGACAGATTTATGACAAAATTAATGTAGGTTTGATTTGATTTGATTTGATAATAACTTTTACATCATTTTTTCTAAAAATCGAAGTAGCCCATGAAAAATAAACTATAGAAAGATAAATTAAGTGGATAGTTTTAATAAATATTGTCTTTTAAACAACCTTAATCATATTCGACTTAAAAACATGTACGAACAATTGAAAGTAATAAGAATTATGTATTTAATAAACAAAATAACAACACATTACAACATTAATAATAATAATAAATCACACTAAAACTAAAACGCGATAATACAATTCATCTTAAATTTTTGTAGCCTCTATAAGGTGGCCATTTATTTACACTTGTCGAATCATTTTTTAATATTCTTTACGACATTCTGTAATTGTTGTCTGCACAAGCTTGCCTTATTCTTGCACACAAATCTTCTCTATTACTCGGGTGAGATCTGAAAACTTTAGATTTTTATTAAACCCCATAAAAAGAAGTGCATCGGTGTTAAGTCTGGGGATCGGGGTTGCCATCTAATTAACGGGCTACCTTGACCTATCCGTCGATTAGGAAAGTTAACATTAAGATAAGGTAAGATAAGAACTTTATTTTCCCATTTGGATCTAGTATAAGATATTGGATGTGTCAAAATATTATAGAATTACTACTAATAACTATAAACTACATCTAAGAATAAAGGCACAAACTAACATATAGTAAAAATATCACATACTAGTACACTTAAAACTAACAAATATGAAAATAAAAAGGAAGTTACTAAACATGTGAAATTTTTCTGTACAGCTGTCTGAGATTCATACCCAACATGTATCTAATGGCCCGTTTTTGTAGCTTAAAGATCCTTTTAGAGTCTGATAATGTCCCCCATAAGATTACACCGTACGTCATAAGAGATTCAAAATTTGCGTGATGATAAGTTTTGACAGTGGTGAGACTACACACTTCTTTGAGTTGTTTTAGTGCATAACATATGCTGGATAATTTCATACTCAGCAAGTTGATATGTCCGTCCCATTTTAAGAGTTCGTCGAATACTACACTTAAGAGCTTGAAACTCGTTGTTTGTTTTATTGTCTTATTGTTGACTCTTATGAGTGCACTCTGATCCCATACAGCACAAGGACATCCTCAGAACACACTAGGGACAACTTTTCAGGACATATGGGATATCCTGGGAAGATCCCATTATCACCTTAGGATGTCCGTAGGATATCCAAATGGGACAGTTCGGGCCTTGCTGATGACGTCCTCAGGACATCAGTACGGGTGTGTACAGGACATCATCAGCTCTTATGGGTTATGCCTGGGCTTTACTATGAACGACCTGAGGACATTGATCGGACTTTATATAGGACATCCCCAGTTTTTTTTAGGGTTTATTGGCTGTCTAAAGACAGCAAAAAATACATATTATTTTATAGCATCATTGCTTTTAAACTGAGCCAATAAGCGAATACCAAGGAATACAAGTTTATATAATGGCAGAGGTAAAATGACTTATTAGTCATTTTACCTCTGCCATTATATTTAAATGTGATACATATATGTACAACTCCATACACATATTTGTATCTATCAATTGGCTTATATCACTTTAAAAGTAAATCTACCAAACTAATAGAGGTTATATATAGTCCAATGATATAGGTCGACAAATCAAAATTTTAAGGTAAATACTTGGATTTTTGATATGTTACTTTGAAGTATTTGAACACGATTATTGAAAGAAATTTTTTTTAAACCCCGAGAAGGGGTGAAAAAAAATATAACAAAGTGTTTTTTCAAAAGTAATCAAAATGTGTAAAAGATAGTAAAAAAAGTTTCAAATAAAAATTGTAATGAAACATTACATAAAAATTAATCTCTTGCCTTTTTTGGTATTATTAAAATCAACAGAGTTTAGGTTGGTTAGGAGTTATAAGGGATGATATGTACAATTTTAGAAAATCATAGCGTACTGAAACGTTATAATGAATTTAAAAAAAATTCTATTCACTCAGAAAAATATAAAGGATTATGTATCTGACAATAACATCTGCGGACAATAACCAATCACATTTTGCCCTTTTAGATAATATAATAAATACAAAGATATAACACAGCAGCATTATATTTATGAAATATTGAACGTAATCTTATTTGTCGAAAAAACTTTAAAATGAACGTGGAACACATCGACGCCCGGCGGATTTCTTAGAACTTTCGACTTGTCACAAAAAGGTGGCTAATTCAAAACACAGTAAATGTATTAAAACCAAATTATAAATAACTGCTATTTATATAAGATATAGATTTTTAATACATTTTTAATGAATTATATGTATGTACTCGAGGGGATTATCAAAGAGAACAAACAAATAAGTTTTTAGAAGCAAATTTTACAAACCAATAAAAGACGCTATAAATAAATAGCCTCAAAATAATATATATACTTTTCATTATTTTTGTTGTTGAAATCTCCTAAGTAATAATACCTATAATAGGACGACTCTAGGACTTGCCCAGGATATTCCTACAGTGGATATTTTGTTAGGATTTTAATATCTTTGCAGGATATTACTAGGACATCCTATCAGGATTTGTCTAGTATATCCCCATTTGGGATATGCTCAGGTTGTATATATTTTATTGGGATATCCTAAGGATATCCTGAGGAATGTTGTCCTCGATTGGGATATACGGGACCAAATGAGGATATCCTAGGGATGTCATGTGCTGTGTGGGATGTGGTTTTACAGTGGATGAGCGAAAGCTCATGTTAACAGTTTTTTCCTGATTCATAATTAAATTATTCCTACAAAGATACGAAAATACATCATTAAGTTTTTGATTTGCCTCCTGTACTAGACCTGAATAGTCGCTCGATTCTGAGATTAAAGAAATATCGTCAGCATATTCTACCACTGTGCCTGGGATAGTTTGGTCGAGGTCATTGGTGAATATAATAAATAGCACGGGGCCCAGGTGGTGGAACACCATGGTTATTAGTCATAGTTTTTGGTTCCTGACCATTGCATATAATATACTGTGTTCTTTCCAGAAGATAATAGACTACAAGCCCAGGCAAATTTTTAGGGGGTGATTTTATACACAACGAATCATATATAATCTTGAAGTACTGGTCGAGAAACAAAGTTTAGGCACTATGCCGTCAATTTTCCGCGGTACAGGTGAGTGCACAGGTGAGTTGAAATGTAGAAAAAAAGGGGGTACTTTTCGATTAATTTATACATGACGGCACTATTCTCGTTAAAGAGGCAATGAAAAAAGAATGCTCTTAAACCCAGTGCCGTCAAAAAATAGCGGTACCGGAAGTCAGAAAAAAATTTTGAAATCGGCGAATTTACCCCCCCTCCCCATTTAATCGAATATTTGACGGCGTTGATTTAGTTACCTTTGCATTTCCTTTAAAAGCTATAATACATCTATGCCGTCAGTAAAGGGTGGTACATGGGGTCAGAAATCGCGAATCAAAACCGGATTTTTACCCCTTGGGGGGGTGGTCATTCAGAATTTGACGGCACCGATTTCTAACTTTGAGTTAACATTTATTAAGTGTTCTAAACAGTGTGCCGTCAAAAAATGATGGTTCATACAAAAATAAATAAAAAAATTACTAAAATTTTAGAGCAAAACATTAATGTTTCGTATAAGGTCATTTATTTCAGGACGGCATATGGTTTTTTATAAAGTAGAAGCGAATTATTACGGTTTTATAATGATGCCGTCAATAATTCGTGGTACCCAATGTAAATGCAAAATAAAAATAAAAATGAACAAATTTAAAAATTTTGAAAATTTTGAAAAATTCATACAAATTTATAAGAGCTTATTTCTGAAATATTATTGTGGATAGCACTTCTTTAAACATTAAAAAACATAGAAAAATCGGTGCCGTCAATTTTCTCTTGTTATATTTTATGCATTTCACGTTAAATCTCATGCCTTTTTTGGCTTACTTAACCTACCATTTTGGTCATGATTTTGGTCAAAAATTACAAGACGGCATTAACAATAAAATATTGACCACATTAAATAGTAATTAAAAATTGTGGTGCCGTCAACATTAAACGGAAACTTTACGTAATATGAGAATTTAAAAATTTTAAACGACAATCTTAGAATATTCGTTTTCGATCCAAAAATCGAATATCGAACTTTCATGCACAGATATGTGATTTATCATCAAAAAAAGCAGTATATATTTGAATTTTTATAAAAAATATTAATTTTTATAAAATAAGTGTTTTAAGTATTTGAATAACAATGTATAAATCATTAAAATTTTGTGAAAGATTATAAACTAAATAACTTATTAATTTTCATAAAAAAGGCATTAGTCTTTCATAAAGTTTTAAAAGCAATAATCAATGTTTATAGTATTTTTATTATTATTGAAATTCATAATAAATAGATAAAAAATTTTTCAAAACATAGAATATACTTCATATATATAATACTCATGATTCTTCATCAGAACTCTCGCTGTCTATTTCTGAATTACTTGCAGAGACAGTTTCATTATCTTCCTCCAGATCTAAAATATTAATACAATATATCCAAAACTGGCAGCAAAAAAGGTAGTTGCACAGAGTTTTTTTTACGCCTAGTTTTCAAAGTATCAATGGTATTATTAAATAATGTAACTTTACACATTCCTATTTCAAATCGAATGAATTCCGTGAAAAATAAAATTACCTTTATTAATATATCCATATTTAGAACCATAGGATAGCCTGAACGGTATTTTTTCGACATGAAAAACACATTTTCCAGCGTATAGTACCATGTAAAATTGACGGCATAGTAAAATATGTTATCTTTGAAGGATATAGCATTGAAACAGCTAAATTTTAGGTTGTATAAAATGACCACCCCCCCAAGGGGTAAAAATCCGGTTTTGATTCGCGATTTCTGACCCCATGTACCACCCTTTTCTGACGGCATTGATGTATTATAGCTTTTAAAGGAAATGCAAAGGTAACTAAATCAACGCCGTCAAGTATTTGATTAACTGGGGAGGGGGGGTAAATTCGCCGATTTCAAAAATTTTTTCTGACTTCCGGTACCGCTATTTTTTGACGGCACTGGGTTTAAGAGCATTCTTTTTTCATTGCCTCTTTAACGAGAATAGTGCCGTCATGTATAAATTAATCGAAAAGTACCCCCTTTTTTTCTACATTTCAACTCACCTGTGCACTCACCTGTACCGCGGAAAATTGACGGCATAGTGCCTAAACTTTGTTTCTCGACCAGTACTTCAAGATTGTATATGATTCGTTGTGTATAAAATCACCCCCTAAAAATTTGCCTGGGCTTGTAGTCTATAAGATTTAAACCAGGTTCCTCCGATACCGAGATTATTCAACTTGCGTAACAACATGTTGTGGTTGACGCAATCAAAAGCCTTCCATATGTCAATATAGCTTGCTAAGATGTTATTCCCATTGTCAAGATTTTTATAAATCTCGATTATAAACTCCACTAGGGCAGACATCGTGGATTTTCCTTTTGTAAAACCATGTTGTTTGGTAGACATTAACTTGTATTTGTTTAGGAATGAGAGTAATCGATTTAACATGGCTTTCTCAATTATTTTGGAGAAAACTGATATTAGGGATATTGGCCTATAGTTATCTATTAGGGCTTTGTCACCTTTTTTGTAAATAGATATAATTTTGCTTAGTTTTAGTAACTCGGAAAAAGTTCCAAATTGAAAACTGTTATTTATGATATAGGCAAGTACCTCTGCTATAAGATCTTTGCATTCTTTAACTAGTTGAGTTGTTACTTCATCTCAGCCACTTGAGTTTGAGTTTTTTAAGGAGTTTGTAATTTGAATTATTTCATTGGTAGTGACTGGTTTTGGGAACATGGTTTCATTATGAGTACGCGCAGCAGGTCTATAGTTATCGGGGTCAGCAGGGAGATTTTTTGTTATGTTTTTTGGTATGTCGATAAAGTATTCTATAAACGAGTCTGCCGTGTTCATTAAGCCATCTGGTAACCACTCTAGAATTATGGACAGGGCTGCCATCTAATTGAACGTGTAGATTTACTCTTTCTTGTATTGAAAGTTCATGTAGCATATTCCAAAATTCGTTTCTTAGGAACTGTAAAAACCGCATGCTATTCATATTACCTAAAAAAAAAGAAAGGACCAATGATTGTTTCATTGAGTAGCCCACACCAAACATTAACTTTTTGGAAATATTGTCTTTTACAATTAATGACCCACCCTGGGTTTTCTGTAGCCCAAAATCTACAATTTTGTGACGATATCACCCCATTTGTGGTAATAGTTGCCGCATCGCTGAATCAAGTAGTTTTTAAAAAATGTCTGTTTTTGAGATACTCTCCCTGAGCCCACAAGCAAAATTCCATCCGTGTTTTATCATCACCTGGTTCCAACGTATGTAAAAACTTGGGTTTGAATGGTTTTACCTTATTCCTTTTAAGGCATCGGCAAATATTTTCTCTAGATAAATTCAAATCTAAGCTAGCTACTCTTACACTGGCGTTTGGATTATTGTTAAAATAATTTAAAAACCTGGGTCTTCTTCGTACATTATCCGTTCTTATAATACGCCTTGTCACAGCTCCACTCATTAAAAATTTTGTTTATTTTGGAAACAGTACTTTTAGTGATGTTGGGCCTATTCGGGTGTCTATTATTAAATATCTCACATACCTCTCCCAAAGTTCTGTCATTATCTCCTCTAAGGCGCACAAGTTCAATTTTTTCTGCTACATTTAGAGTATCCATAATTTTAACTTCAAACTAATAAACTAAAAAAGGAAGCTGGACAACCTGGAACCACCTTCCATATCGGGTGAAATTATTCCATTTGCAGAAGAAGTGAAATACCTAGGTGTCACCCTAGATAAGTCACTCAACTGGAATTCCCACTTGGAAAAGGTAATCCACAAAGCGAGACTGTCCCTGTGGACATGTCGAAGAATTTGCGGAAAATCTTGGGGCATTGGTCCCCAACAATTGTACTGGATATACGTTACGGTCATCAGACCAATGATAGGGTATGCTTCAATAGTTTGGCGGTCAAAAGGGCTGCAACAAACGACCAAAACCAAACTCTCTGGATTGCAGAGACAACCATGCTTGGCAATAACTGGTGCAATAAGCACCACACCGTCTGGAAGTCCTCCTGGAACTTCCTCCTCTCCATATTTACCTGGAGAGAGAGGCCAAGTGGGCAACATACAGAATCCATCAAGCGGTAACTAATATGTCGCAGGCTAGCATCATGGAGCACAACAGGCTGTTGGATTACTTAAATTGTCACAACATCCTGGGAATGCCTTCAGATGTGATGCCTACCTGGATCAACCATGAACTGCCCTTTAAAGTCCTGTTTCCTGGAAGAGACGAATGGGATCGGAACAAAACCGACCTACAAAGGGCAGATAGTTGTTGGTTTACAGACGGCTCCAAACCCCTGAGGGAACTGGAGCCGGTGTATATAGTCGCAAACCAAAGGTAAGGATAATTTCGAGTCTTGGTGACAATGCGACTATATTTCAGGCAGAAATTCATGCCATTGCATTGTGTGTACGGAGGCTCGAACAGACGCAACCCAGACACAGATCAATAAAAATATTTTCAGACAGCCAAGCGGCTCTTAAAGCCCTTGGATCCTACCGTTGTAACTCTAAAACGGTTAGGAATTGCCAGGAAGCTCTTGCCCGACTGGGCAAAAACAACAAACTGACTCTGATCTGGATACCTGGCCACTCTTGGCATATCCGCAAACTCTGCCAAGGCTGCTATCCTAGCTTGGGCTGAATTGAAAACAATCCAGCACTGGCAGGAACTACCAGGATTAGTTCACTCAAAGGAGTTTATTACATACCCCTTGAAGTCAAGAACTAAAAAACTATTAGAGTTGAATAGGCTACACCTTTTTTTTTTTTTTTTTGGGGTGAGGAGGGGAAATCCTCATGGACACCCGACGCCCGGGTCTGCCGCGTCGGGTAGTGCCGGACTTTTACCGGCTAAAACCCCTCCCCTCTTCGACCCTGCCCTTTGGTACCGCTCTCGCATCATCTTCAGAGGGGGGCCTTCGGTCTTTACGTTCATTTGTCACCAGCTCTCGTCTCTTTCTTCCTCTTCCTTGGCCTTCAGCGTGTCCCTTATCATGGCCTCTATTTTCTCCCAGTTTCCCTCTCCTTAGGCTACACCTAAGAACTCTAATTGGCCTATACACTGGGCACTGCAGATTAAACCATCACCTACACAGAATTGGACTGGTGGAAAATGCCGAATGCCGTCTGTGTCTGGAGGATGATGAAACGGCAGAACACATTTTATGTACCTGTCCTGCTGCAGAAAGAACCAGGTTCTCAATGTTTCGCAAAGAGCGACTGAAGCCAGAGGACCTGGACGGTTTCACACCCAACAAGATTATCAGCTTTATTAAAAAGCTGAATCTATTGGGTAAACTATAACTAGGAGTGAGCCACAATAGACCTGATGGTCGCAGTGGAGGGTCTGACAGGAGCCCACTCACATGTGAACCTAACCTAACCTAATAAACTAATACTTGATAATATTATTGATCAATTTTATAATTTCAATAACAATATACTCTGAGTATATGCGTATTTTAAAGATTTGACGTCTGACTTTAAAATTTGTTTTCCATGGCACCCCATTATTATCTGCTATTACTCAATAAGACAATATTTATTAAAAGTATCCACTTAGTTTATCTTTCTATTGTTTATTTTTCATGGGCCAGTTCGAATTTTAGAAAAAATCATGTAAAAGTTATTATAAAATATTACCTACATAAATTTTGTCATAAATCTGTCATTATTTAATATTTTTTCACGAAGTTTTGGATTTACCCCTTTGAGCTGTTTCTGAATCCAGTGGCATAGTTAGATTTTATAAAAAAAAAATTGCTAATCAAATTTGTCCATTTTTGACATTGAAAAAAAATCATAGTAGGTCTTGAAAATTGAAATTTATCTCTAAATTTTTGTCATAAAGTAGAGCTTTTGATGGCCTATCTTTAAAAGGAACCCCCGTTGAAATCAGATAATAGACACATTTTTTACAGGGGTGTTTCCAGTCAAAATGGGTCACACTGTATATAGATTCCAGCGAATATCACCGGGGGCCACTTTCCATAAGAAACGAGCACTCCTTTTACACCCTCAATATCTTAAAAACTGTTCATTTTCCGACCTTGTTCTCAGGAGAACCTTCAGGAGTTGGAGAGAAATAATACATATCGATTCCAGCAAATTTCACCAGGGCAGGGGCCACTTCTCATAAAAATGAGCAAACCTTTGGCACCCCCGATATCTGAAAAACTGTTAATTTTCCAACCCTGTGCCCATGAGAACCTTTGATCAGAAAGAAAATACCTACAATATACTACGATTTCAGCCAATTTAGCTATTTTCGATAAGAATTGTGCGGGGTCCTTTGTCTAGATGATTGATCTATTGGATCTGAAATTAAAAACCAGATCGCCAGTGTTGTAACATATTTCTGAAAAATCCTTTTTTTTTTTTTCAGAAATTGTCAAGTGTTGTCTATGACTTTAAATGAGGTGGGTTTTGAAAATGTAGCACTTCACTCGATGATACCACAGCAACATAGATTGGCAGCACTTGCCAAATTCAAAAGCAATACTGTAAAAATGTTACTAGCTACTGATGTAGCAAGTAGAGGACTTGATATACCTGCAGTTGAACTAGTAATCAACCACATGGTGCCAAAAATTCCTAAAGAGTACATACACAGGGTTGGTAGAACTGCAAGAGCTGGTAGAGCGGGAAAGGCCATTACATTAATTACACCATATGACATAAAAATACTACAAGCTATTGAAGAACACATACGTACCAAATTGACTGAATTTAAACTCGATGGTAAGTCACTACTAGATGTGACACTCGTTACATAATGAGGACTGATCTGTAAATTTTGTAAAGCTTTAATATTTACTAACATCTTAACATACATTAAAGTAGTTGGGCAAATTGATTTTCTGTGGAATCTCATGATATATGAACTGCATACCGAGAACTGTATATCTGGCCATTTTTTCCAATTGCAGGGCAATTGACTGTTTTAGAATAGATAAAATCCAATTGCATGACGTACAGTGAGAGTATAGTTATAGACATGAGTGCAATATTGCTACCAATCAGCAGAGAAAATAAATTAAGGTTTTTTGGAAGATAATAACCTAATAATTATTCTTGTCATTGAAGGATTCATGAAAGCAATATAGTGGGCTCCAGATTTAAAAATTAAAAACAAAGAAAACAAGTTAGAATTTAAAAAATGCGTAGAGGGCGCTGGTGGCAGCTTAAAAATGAAATTCGCTTTTTTTACTATGAACACAGTTTTATGTATTCTGCTCTTGCTTGACCCAAAACCCATTTTCAGTATGTTAGAATTTCAAAAATGCATAGAGGGCGCTGGTGGCAGCTTAAAAATAAAATGCGCTTCAGGTAAACTGCCATTTCTGTGCTAAATATTGAAAAACAGGTGGGGTTAAAAGGCCGTTGAACATTAAATTAAGGTTATGTACGTCGGTACGAAATTTTATTTTATTGTATAGATATTCAGGAGATTTCTTTATTAGAATTTTATAAGATAAACATGCCGAATGAAGTAGTCTACGATTCTCTATGTTCAGCTAACCCGTGTCTTTTAACTTATGGGATATTCTCTCACTATACCATAAATTAACCTAAGCCAAGAATTGATTGATTGATGAATTGATTTTTTTTGTATTTTATTTTTGTGAACAGTAGTTAAATTAGGGCAACACGGGCAGTCAGCAAAATGTAACAAAGATAAAACCAGGCCTTCACATAACATCACTTTAACTTTTTGAGATAAATAGTGCCTATTCCCATAAATTAGTTTGATAGAATTATATGCTTTTTGTGTAAGTTTATTTACATATATAATGAGTACATATCTAAAGTAGAGCAAATCCAAAGAAAATTCTTGAAATTCTTAGCTATGAAATTGGATGGGGTTTATCCTCATCAAGGTACAGATCAATCAGCTCTTCTCAGTAGATTTAACATTCCCCCACTTGAAGCTAGAAGAAAATATCTTTCACTACAATTTTTGTTCAAGTTGTGTAACAATCAGATGGACTGTGCTCAACTGAATGCTCAACTTAACCTACTGGTTCCTAGATTTAATACTAGGTCCACCTCACTATTTTACCTTAATAGGGCTAATTCAAATCTGGGCTTTAGGCCCCCCCTTAATCGCATGTGCTCACTTTATAATCGCCTATCAATCCATTTAGATATCTACCACAATAATCATCGTCAATATTCTAATAAAGTCAAAGAATTGCGTTTATCTCATCAATAACGAGCAACTCCCAATCAAGTATTACGGTCCGTAATGCGTGTGTGTATGCAGAAGGTGGTTGGACTGTTAATAATCTTTTATTCTTAATTTTTAACTTGATTGTAACTTTATTCAATTATTATGTTCTAATTGTACTGTCGTCATTAAATTGTCTTGTAAATGGTTTTTTCCTGTTAGTCAATAAAGCTTATTATTATTTCGAGTCAAAAGTGGAGAGGCTCACTCAACAATTTAATGTCAAGGCTGTTTTCTTTTTTAAGCAATTGTACACTGAAAGAAACCGACCAAATAGAATGTTTTGCTAAGATGATCTGCATTATCATAAGTATTTTTTTTGTTAAGACTACATTATCATTATCTAACCATAAAAAAAACTGTTTTGCTAATGAGATTTTGCAACGGTAAATCTTTGACTATTTGTCCCAATAGCAGCACTTACTTAAACTAGGTAAAATATTGTTATAAGTTTTCTTTTTATTAGGGGTAACTAAATAATTTCTTACGATAAATAAGTGCCTTAAGTTAAAGTTAACTATTTAATGGTTAAAACTCAAATAGACCTATGGTTGGTAAGTCACCTGTTAACTGTAAAGACGGGCTTACTAATCGTAATGTCTTATTTATTTTTGCACGTGGCGCAAGCGCAATTGAGTTTTTGTCATCGCGCGCCATTTCATCCATGCAGCGACGCATGCAGTAACTAGTAAGCAATTCGACGTTCGACGAGACAGTTGTGGGAAAGGTTTTATGCAAAGAATTTTTATAAAAAAACTTGTGTTTTATGTTATTATATATTAGTTGCTTTCGTTCAGCAGAGTGATTCATAATCATAATAAACAGGATTTCAATGAACAGTAATCATATGATGCAAAATTGCATGGTATAGGGACAGAGACAACACATGAAACAGGTAGGTACCTTATCATTACGAATCACTCTGCAGAACGAAAGCAGCTATTATATAGTAAACTGTGATTGTGTTTTCTTACAAGTCAAAGTTCCCCTTTTTTAATAGGCACCCTGAATTGTTTATTAGTCGTTTGTTTCCTTAAATGAATTATTTATTTTAATTTGCGCTTCAGGTAAACTGCCATTTCTGTGCTAACCCAGGCAACACCAAATAGTATAATAAACGTTTTTTTTTAGTTTATACCATGCGTTTAAATTTGATTTATCATAACGTTTATTATTTGTTCGAATGTCCGCCCAATAAACGTTTTAATTTAATATATCATAAAGCTTTTATTTCAGTATACCATAAACGTTGTATTTTAGTATACCATGCACGTCTTATTTTAGTATATTATCAACGTTTTATTTTAGGATACCTTATACGTTTTATTTTAGTATACCACACACGCTTTATTTTAGTATATTATAAACGTTTTATTTTAGGATACCTTATACGTTTTATTTTAGTATACCATACACGCTTTATTTTAGTATATTATAAACGTTTTATTTTAGGATACCTTATACGTTTTTTTTAGTATACCATACACGTTTTATTTTATTATACCATATAACTGTTTATAAACGTTCTTATCCTATCTATATTTTACGTTTCAAATAAACGTATGTCTTTAATAATGTATATGAAAAGTACATGTGACGTATTATTTACATTTACTTACCCCCATATGGCTTTTTTATTTTGTACTGGTAGATCTAATAAATCTCGACAATAGACATTACTGTATTGGAAACAGCTTTTTGTAAACATAACGCTCAGTAATTTTTGGTAGCAGATGTTCTATCAGAACGTAATAATGATCGTTAAAAAAAGCACATCTTAAAATATGTTAACCTCTGTCAGTCTCAATATTGAGCTCATGAGCTATAGCTACCTGTGTGGATTAAAATTTAATGACAGGAAAATGCACCGGTGCAGCTAATAATGTATATAAATTATTAAAACAAAAAGGAACTTTTACAATATACTGATGAGTGAACAATAAGACAACAGTGCGAAATGTTGATAGAAGGAAATTAAACTATACATCTGTAACACACATATATTGATAAAATAAAAAATAAACTTTTACAATCGTATATTAATTTAGCAAAATGTAAACAAAATATATCAGATAATGAAACACTAATAGATAAAAGGAAATAAAATCATCTATGTGTGCTTCGATTAAAATTTAATGAAAGGAAAATGCACAAGTGCAGCTATTACTGTATATAAATTATTAAAACAAAAAGGAACTTTTACAATATAATGTATAAGTGAACAATAAGACAAAAAATATTGATAGAAGGAAATTAACCATACATCTGTAACACAACACATATATTGTTAAAATAAAAAATTAACTTTTACAATCGAATATTAATTTAGCAAAATGTAAACAGAACAATGATCAGACAATGAAACAATAATAAAAAAAAGAAAATAAAATCGTCTATGTGTCCTTACTCTAGCTTGAGAATCGTGTCGAAATGTACCATAGAACGTACATTATTATTAAAAAGAGAAACTTGTGCAAAAATAAATTGTCGCTAAAAACATTTTTTGGTAAAAGTTTTAAATTAAAAAAAACTAGAGGGCAATCGAAACGCAAAATTTTTGTATTTGGTTATTTGCATCTTTGTTTTTCTAAGAATGTTTGAAATAAAAATGAAATGAAAAAAAGATCAATATCAGATTGAGCATTAGAAACACATGACTGTCAGTTTGACATATGATCCAAAATAATAAACATACGTCATTCTCCTAATCTTGACACTTTAAACTGATATTTAACATTGCTTATCTAATAATTCTCGACAATAGACAATTTATCTTTTATTTTTGGACAAGACCCCAATTCGATTAGACTAGTTATTTAGTTCCTTTGGAGCCAAATTGTGTTCATAACGTGATTTGGATAACTTCAACCAGTCTTGAATTGCTTTACTTATGGTGTAATCTGACAGGTCAGCATTTTCTCTTCCCGAAAATGCCAGTTTCACAGCTTCTAGATACAAAATTAAACATGTAAATTTATTAAAGGGTTTTTGAAATCTCTTACCATTTAGCAAGTTATATATTTTGGTAAGTTTGAATGCCTGCTTTCGTTTTTTTGTACCATCTTTGGGTGCCGATCCTGCCCAATTAAACCTCATTCCCATTCTGTTTGACATCAAAAATTTTAACATATTCATAGCAGTACTTCTTACATTAGAACCACCGATGGCAGCTACTCGAGTCCTCTGAAAATTTGTTTAGCATTATTAGTGCACTAATATTTTAAATAAAAAATTTACCATGTACATAAAATTGGATTCCACCGTTAACCAAGTTTCGAATGCTGCGAAATCATTCTTGTGCTCAATAGGAAACTGGGGAGTGTCAACAGGTCTAGTCAAGGACTGTATGCTTGTCGTTCGAAGAGTATTCAATATTTCTTGCAACATGACAGAATGTTGCTCTAAAGTAAGCTTCACTGCTGTCAAATCATGGCACATATTTAGGATCCCTGGTGTCGGTTTCGGTCGATTTACTTCTTGAACATTACGGTTGAAGACAGGAGTGTCTGTCCTGGGTTGGGACGGGGACGATCCTGGACTAGATTTTGATTGAGCAGGGTTGAAGATAGGACTTTCAGTTCTGACAAGTAGCGAAGAGGACGATGGGGACGATTTAGGACTGGATCGTGCCTGTATTTGTGAGGCAGAATGAGCAAACCTTGAACTCGATGGAATCATTGTTTGATCAGGAGGTAAGGCCCAGTCACTGTCCTCACTGCTGGAACTACGTACCATATTTCTCTGCCTGTATTATACATGAAAAAGAAAAAAGCTTAGTAAGGGTAAATAAGCTAAACATAAAATATAAGAACCTGTTAATCTTGAATTTCTTTGGGCTTTTTCCTTTTAATATCTTCTTTTTTCTCTTGCAGTTTTCCTTATTTCTTTCAATATTTTCTGATGAATCACTCCAATTTTGATCTTCATCCTCTCTCTCGGCGTTTTCTTCAGTTGACTGTTTTGATATAAATTCATTTTCGGTAGAAGTAGTTGCTGTCATTTCTTCTATTCTCAGTTGTAATCGTTCATTCATTGAACTGAAAGTTTCTGTAAACAAATTATAAAAATAAAAAACAATGCAATACAAGTTTTATTCTTGAAAAATTTACCTCCAGTGTCATGAATCTTCTTGACTGAATATGTGTGCCAGCTGTTTTTTGGTGGGGTGAGGTCCTCAATAAGCTTGTCCAATGCCGATTGTTCAAAAACATTTGGCCAAAAACAATTTTTTTTGTCGTCACTTAGCCAAACCAAAGGAACAACAGCCAATTCTTTTTTATTGTTGTCAAATTCGATGACAGCAAACATTTTGAATAATACAATTTGGAAGGACAAATATGTTTATAAGTAGAGAGATCGTCTCATAGAACAACTAAAATGCAATATTACTACAATATAAAATTATTTGAAAAGGAAATCGGGAAACGTATGTACAGTCATGAGCAAAAATAGGACAAGTCTTATAACGTATTTCTTCTAAAATCTAGTTGTGTATATCTAACTTTAGTTTTTGTGACATTGTCAGTTAATTGACAAAATTCATATTCACATATAGGTAGGACACACAACTCATTGTTTTGTTTTCTAGAGATGGATAAAAGCTGTTATTTTTTAATAACAGGTTTAAATTGCTACTGCTAGCAACTAATCTCTAATTGTTTTCATATGCATTCCTCTGCGATTGGATGAGGTTTGTGTGTCCTCCAGGCTGTGTCAAATCAATTGTCAAAATCAGGTGATCGAAAATGGTCACTACAAATAGAGACATAGGTATTTACATTAATTTACATTAGAGAATAGTATTTTTTTAGCTCATGGCAGTACCGACTAGAAAATGCTCATTTTTTTAAAGAAAATGTACGATAGGGACAACTACAAAACCCTGTTTGTGCGGAAATGACACATATTTAAATGTAATGTCATTTAATAGAAACACGTCTGGTTGCCCCAAACCTTTTACGTAAAATATACCTAATTTTGAAGATTGTAGCGGAAAAGTATAAAAATCGTTTCGGAACTTAAAAGGACAACCAGTACACTTGTATGTACCGCTTATAAAGAAAATTGTTTTAATAGAGAATATTTTATTTCCGACAGCCACGATATTGTCAGGTGGTCCAACAGACAATGTAAATTTGGAAGTAACTAACTTTTTACAAAAAAAATAACCATCGCCTTTCGGATCAACATATTTTGGAACCATACTAATCTGTGACATTGCTTTGCATTTGTTGTTATGTGTCTCTGATACTTCTATTATTCTGTTATGGATTTGTTGCAGTGGTAAATTTTTCCCCATTACTTTTCTTTTCAAGCTACCTAGGTAACTTTCAAATGAAAAACAACTAAAGTTTTCTAAAGGCCCGTACAATTTTATATCGTCACAAATATGAAGGAGTGAATGAACATTATAAGAAACAAAGAATTTGTCGTAAACTTCTGGCCCTTTATTTACAAACATTTTTATAGCCTCATTTGCCACATTGATGTAACGGTCAATAAGATTTTTATTATTTAATATAAATATAGCTGCATGTAACAGTAAAAAATGTTTGTAAACTTTATTGTTAACATTATTTAACAGTACTACTATACCACAATAGAGTAAAAAAAATCTAAATTCTACAGCCTTCCATCTTCGTGACTGTTGTAGAATTCTGATTTTTCTGCCAAATTCGGATGGAATATATTTGCGAATTAGACTTAACTTATTATTGATATTTCCCAAACCTAACCTAGAAATTTTAAACCGACGTTTTCCATCTAGCCAATAGTTAACCACCATTTTTTTTACAATCCCCAGATAAATAAGATGCATAGGGTCTAGGCTAAACTGTGAAACTAATCCTACGCCAAGTTGGAGCAAAGGAGATTTTTCTTTAATTTGGCTATTGCCACTTATGTCCCCGGTGAAATCCTCATTTTTTCTCATATTACTTATTCCCACATTAACAGGATAAAATCTCCTTTTCTCAAGTGATGAATATAAACTAATTACATCGCATCTTTCACATCCATGTTTACTGTTATGCCCCTTAATTTGTTTAATGTACGCCCTAGCGGGTGCATCACAACAGATTACCTCACAAACAACATTAAAATGTCTAGTACCATATCGAATTCCTTTCTGTTGTAATATTACAAATTCGTCAATAAAACGACTTAGATACTGTGAAAGGGGCGACGGCTTACCCTGCCCACAAAAAATTGCCACTACAAATGGTTTTTTGTTCTCGAGGGAATTACTACGCGCTAAAATTGGCCAAAATTCTATAAAACTGTTATTAAACATAGGTATGCCATCTATATTAAATTGTAAAGAAATCTGTTCTAGAGTTTCTAAGTTTTCTGAAGCTAATATTGATTTTAACTGTCGTTTTATTCCAAAGTATACAATTTCGCCATTCAAGAGTTTTGTTGTTTTTACCTTTCTCGGGGTTTTAAGAATAGTTCGTGCATCTTTTTTTAAAAAAGGATACTTTGGTTTTATTAGGGCAATTAATTCATTTAAAGCTTTTTTTGTCAATGAATTGGTGTTAGCCCAATTTGCTAAATTTTCCGTAAAATTCCTATGTTCAAGTGACGTATTGTCCTGAAGTGGACAATCTAACAAAATAGGAACATCTTTCAACTTATTATTAACACACTTATTTTCAAAATGCAACAACGGAGTATTTAATAACAAATCGGCACTAGCAACATCTACTTGAGCATTTTCTGGTATTGGAGATGGAAGAAGGGTTAGGGGCAAATTATCCAAGTGTGAATCAAAGCGTGAGATTGTCGGAACAGGTGTGGAAGTAACTTCAAGGGAATTATTATCGCTACATATGTTGTCTAGAGAGATCTTTGTTTGAATTGCAATTTTTCGACGTAAATGTCTTTTTGAAATAATTTTTGGCATTCTATTTCTGATAGCTGCGCAAGCAAGTATTAAAAAATCACTGTATTTGGCTTTATAACTGCACAAATATTACGATTATATTTTGGTACTCACATATTCAAATCAATAATTTCAATTCTAAATATCACTTCTATAATTCTGACCAGACAGGATAGATACCATCGTTAACCGCCATTCACCGCTACAAACACAGAAATGCAGAAACTAAAAATTGACGCGAACAATGGCCGATACGGCGTTTCACTCCACAGATCAATGTTTATCTGTATTTTACTCCCAATTTCGGATCACAAGTAGCGTCACTAATTGATCAGTTTAATTACTGTTTGCAAAGGTACTGTAACGTGTATGTTATTTAACTTAAACCAATTAAGAATGTCAGGCAGGATCTTCTAACACCATGTTTGGAGAACACTAAAATTCACCAATTTGACAGACATTCGTTATTTTCTCATGCCGGTCATCTATCGGAGGTATGGGTTAATAGATTTATGAGTAACTGACTAAGGTGTGTTAGAGGGCGCGATGGAAGCCTGGCGGGTATTCTAAATTTAAAAATATAAGTACATTACTCATACTCACCTATTACCTCGTAACTATTTAGAACACAATAATACTGCTAGAATATAACAGAGATTTTATATACTTACTAAAATTCTGTGGTCACCCTAGCTGCTTTAATATATACACAATGCACATAAACTTGGAGGAATAAAGTATGTGTAATGTGTATATTATTGAATCAGCTGTCGAGCGCGCGTCGTACAATTGGCGGCAAATTTTAGGTTTATTCCAGCAAGTTGTTACAATCTACATGAATATGTGCAGTCAAATAGTCACAGCAACAAAAAATTCAGATATTGGAAGAATTTTGAAGCTCCCAAACTCGTTCGGAGGTGTTCTCTGTATTGTTGGAACGTAAAACATTTATACAAATATCTGAATTTTTCGTTGCTGGAACGAGATTTTACACTGCGCATACTCACGTAGTTTGTAACACCTCCTGGATCAAACTATCAGTTTGTTCATTTGTGTTGATTTATAGGAACTTTGAAACACGTTATCTCTCTCACACTCAGGTTACTTGTGATAGCACTATCTTTATTTAACGGATTGAAGCTGCTTTAAATCAACACAAATGAACAAACCTAATAGGTATCTTGAGCATGCTGCTTCGGGCATGCGGACTTCGTGAATTTAAAAAAAATTGTATAAACCGTTGTCGGCAATCCGTACAAGGTGGCCGTAGCGCATGGTAAAGGTTAGACATTTGCCCAAAGGTCCCGGGTGCATAGATAACCATCACATGAAAGAGTGAAATCATTATAGGAAAAAGAAGGAAAACATTATTTCTGCCGTCAAATCAAAGCTAAATTTGTGAAAAAATACATCGATCATTAAAAAAAAAGTTCAGCGTGTACACGAAAAAAAAAAAAAGATCAGAGTGTACAGGAGTTGAACCGAGGACCTCTCGCACCTAAGCGAGAACGCCATGCATTGAGCCAACCATCCAGTTAAGAATTACTACTAGGTATAGCACGGAATAAATAGACAGTAAACGCATGGATTTTTAAAGTTCATGAAACGGCCAATGAAATATTCGCAAATACTGCTATGCGTAGGACAGTAAATAGTGCTTATATGCTTCCCGGGTTTGGTTTATATTGCCCCGCTAAAAGCTATTGATTTTAGTCTTATATTAATTATTTCCTGCTGTAAAAAATTATTGGGTGAACTAGGAACTGAGAGTCGTCAGTTTAGGTCAGGTTAGGTTGTGTTTTTTGTTCTCTTGCAAGCAAGTCATGCATTCCGCGTGCGCTAACCGGCACGAGATGCTCAATTTACCGCTTTCTGCGTCGTGTAGACGTCAACGTTAAAAAGACGTTAACTGTACTCGTGCATATTACATTTACCACCTACCGGCAATATACATGTGTAGAGTAAAACTCAAAAATTATAAACTTTATAAAATCAATTATTTACTTAAAATAAGACTACTGCCGTATGTTTTACGCGATTACGAAACCTTAACGTCTTATTTAATCCAGAGGTCTACGTTGAAACTACGTTAACTGTACCTGTGTATTATAGAATAGAATAGAATAGAATAGAAAAAATATTTATTGTGAATTATGTATATGTACAAGAACATTATACAAACACAAAAGGTGACATTCGTATAAACGTTCTTCCATGCCACCAAATACTGCATTACAACGACTACTATAATTAATGTTACATATTGTAAACAAGAGCACTAAATGAGGTATAAACAACAATATAAAAAATATACATAGGGAAAAATATAAGGGTATAAGATATACATATAAAAGTATAAGACATACAAAACATATACTACTAGCGCTACAAGTTTTTTTGTGTCTTTAATATATTTTCTCGGTAGGTTCTTCTGAAACTACTTATTGACCTAGTTTGCATTAAGTTAAAAAAATCGCTTTTATTAATAAAGTGAACAATTAAATATGCAAAACAGCTTTCAAATTTCTTGCTATTATGTCTGGGTATATCGAATCTTACTATATTTCGCAGGTTCAGGTTGTGCAGCTCTAGCCGGGGTACCACGTAATCAAACAAATATTCAGGTTTTTTACTTGCATAAATCTTGAATAGAAACACTCCAAAAAGAAGTAGCCATCTGAACTCAACTTTTAGAATTGAATTCGCATTATAAGTAGGTGTTATATGATCGAACCTACCAATACCATATACAAAACGGATGCATGAGTTCTGAGCTAGTTGCATTTTGTTTTTAAATTCTGCGGTTAAATAACTGTAGTAGACTGTTATGCAGTAGTCTATTTGTGGGTAGAGAAGTGATTCCACTAACTTGTACTTAATTTTGTCGGAAAAAATGAATTTAAATTTATACAGTGATTTAAGCTTCATATAGATTAACCTAATTTTACTGGTCACGTGTTCCTCGAAATTTAAATTCGTGTCAAATATGACTCCTAGATTCCTTGCTGACTCCTTTCGAGGTATTTCTATTCCATTTATGTGCAAGGTGGTAAAATTATGCAGGTTAACTTTACTTATTAATACTTTAGTACCTATTATTAAGAAGCAACTCTTCGAAGCATTTAAACGCAACCCATGTTCCTCTGACCACTTAAATACTCTGCCTAAATCCTTATTGACTTCCTCAAGCGCATAGCTTACTTCAGTTGGTTCAAATGTCTTAATTAATTGTGTGTCATCTGCATAAAGATGTATTGAGCAGTGATCTATAACATCAGGTAGGCTTGCAGTGTACAAGCTAAATAGTGTGGGACCCAGTATGCTGCCCTGAGGGACTCCCTGCCTAATAACAACAGGATCTGATCTAGATTCGTCTACATTTACAATTTGGGTTCTATCACTTAAATAGCTTGTAAACCACTTGCAGACTGTCTCGGAGAACCCATAATAACTCAGCTTGGCAATGATAAGTTCGTGGTTCAACAGGTCAAATGCCTTACTATAGTCTAACAAGACCAAGCAAGCTACCTCCGACCTGTCCATACCACTCACAATATCGGTGGTAACTTTACTTAATGCCGTAGCTGTACTACGGTTAGATCTAAATCCAGATTGAACAGCAGGCAACAAGTTCATATGAGAGATGAATTCGGATATCAGGGTAAAAACAATTTTTTCCGTTACTTTCGATAGGATAGGCAGAATATTTATTGGCCTTAGGTCACTAAACGTAAGTGCATTAAAGATTTTTGGTATTGGCTTGATTATGGACGTTTTCCAAATTTTGGGAAAAACTCCATTTTGTAACGATTCGTTAATTACACTTTGAAGGAATTTGATAATGTGCGGCAGGCTTAGGTCTAACATTACATAACTGATATTGTCAATTCCCATGCATTTTGATTTTAACTGTTTAAAGGCATTACGAATGTCAATTTCTGAAATGACCCTAAAACGAAATGATATGTTGTTATTAAGCTTATTGTTTGTATAGTAATCTAAGGTAGCATTACTGATAGGAGTGGCCAATTGATTTACATTTGCAAAACATTTACTTATATCATTGACATTTTTTAGGTGGGCAGGGATTTCATTAGTTGGTTTAGAGTGGACATTCCACTGGTTTAATTTAGCCCATAATTTCTTTGAATTTTTACTAATTTTATTTATTTCAAAATTCATGTAAGCTTTTTTTTCACTTCTTATAGCAAATGATAAGTAATTTTTTAAATCAAGATAGTATAGTTTATGTTCTGTTTGATGTGTATGTAAATATCTGTTCAAGGCTTTTCTCTTTAGTTTGATAATCTCCTTTATCGTATCTGTAATATAGGGCTTGTATGGATGCTTTAGTTGGACAGTTTTAATAGGGGCATGTATGTTAAATACATTGGTCAGCTGGTCATTAAAGGTAATTACTTTATTATCTAGGGAATCAAGTTCCAAAATGCTATTAAAATTGATGTTTTTAATATCTGCCTCAAAATTGTTTGGTTCAAAGTGACGGAAATCTCTGTAGGATATTAATTTGGCTTCATGTTTAGGAATGTTAACTTTAATTTTACAATGAACTAGTCTGTGGTCGGTTTGATTATACATTTCAGTAGTACCTGTTTCAGTTACTTCGAGCTTGCGGTCAACACATATTACATCAATCAAAGTGCTACTAGTTCTGGATAATCTTGTGGGTTCCGAAATTACTTGATTCAAATTAAAACTGTTCAATATTTGCTCTAGGTACGCTTTATCAGTTGATTGTTCCAAATAGTTTATATTTAGATCGCCTAGTAGTATAGTATAATCGAATTGGATGGAGATTGTAGAAAGAATTTGTTCTAAACAACATATATCTTTATAAGGCATTAAGGGGGGTTTATACAAAGCACCTAACAGGATTTTTAACTGCTTAAGTTTAACATAAAGCCACAAATGTTCCATATCACTGTCTGCATCAGCAACAGCTGTTACATCTATTATCTCACACTGGAAAAGGTTTGATACATAAACGACAACACCACCACCTCTAGTAGATCTATCGGCTCGATGCATGGCGTAACTCGGAATGTTTAATAGGGAGCTTGGATACTCTGGCAATAACCAGGTCTCTGTGACAGCAATGATATGGAACTTTTCCCTTAAAACTAGGTGTTTGAATTCATCAAATGAGGGAACAAGTGATCTGATGTTGACATGAGCAATATACAGATTATTTTTTGCAGACTCCGTTATACGATCACAAGACTTAGACATACGATCTATATTGCTTATGTTATTGCCATTAGAATTAGTATTTATAAAAAATCCAATTTACTTTTTTTAATTTCTAAAGCTCTTAAATATGCTGGACATTGCTTACTCCATGTATGGTGGCTGAAATCAACTTGTTTGATTTTGAGCTTCTCCACTGCATATTTACAGTTAACACATATTGCCTCACTATCTGCAACATCACATTCTTGCACTCGATGTGGGCCACCACATTTGGCACAAACTGCATCCCTATTACATTTATTTGCTAGGTGATTGAAGCCACAACATTTGTAGCAGATTACAATATCTACTGCATCATATACTGCACATCTATCCCAGCCTATATTAATCTTCCCGATATCCAATATTTTACTATAGCTTTCCCCATCTAACTGGACATAGGCAATAAAACTCCGTTTATTCTTTTTGCTAGGACCAACATGTATTACCTTAATGTCTGATTTTTCTTTGGATAATATGTCCTATTATACATTTACAACCTACCAAAGATATACAGATGTGTAGTAAAACTCTCAAGAATTATTACAGGTTTATAAAATCAATTAATATTTTAGTTAAAACAAGACTACAGTCGTCTATTTTACAAGTTTAATGCTATTATAAGATCTTTACAAATAAATTTGGTAGTTTATATACGTTAATAACACGTTGATTCAAGATACGTTTATCATATACGTATAAAAAATAAACGATAACGATATTTCAACCAAAATAATAATAATAATAATAATAAGCTTTATTGACTAACAGGAAAATCCCATTTACAAGACAATTAAGGAGAACAGTACAAATAAGAACATAATAATTGAATGTTACAATCAGTTTAAAAATTAAAAATAAAAGATTATTAATAGCCCAACTGTCATCTGGATGCATACGGCACGCATTACTAACCATAATTCTTGATTATGAGAGGCTCGTTATTGATGAGATAAAAGCAATTCTTTGACTTTATTAGAATATTGACGATGATCATTGTGGTAAATGTCTAAGTGGATTGATAGGTGATTATAAAGTGAGCACATGCGATAGAGGGGGGACCTAAAGCCCAGATTTGTATTAGCCCTAGTAAGGTAAAATAGTGAGGTGGACCTAGTATTAAATCTGGGAACCAGTAGGTTAAGTTGAGCAGTCAGCTCAGCACAGTCCATCAGATTGTTACACAACTTGTATAAAAATTGTAGAGAAAGATATTTTCTTCTAGCTTCAAGTGAGGGAATGTTAAATCTGCTGAGGAGAGCTGATTGATCTGTACCTTGATGAGGATAAACCCCATCCAATTTCATAGCTAGGAATTTCAAGAATTTTCTTTGGATTTGCTCTAGTTTAGATGTGTACTCATTATATATAGGACTCCATACTGTTGAACCATACTCCAGCTTAGATCTTACATAACAGTAGTATAAAGTTTTAAGTGAAGCAACATTAGAAAAGTATCGACAGGTTCTGAAGATAAAACCTAACATTTTTAGTGCGGATTTGGTAACAGTTTCTACGTGCATATTGAATGATAGCTTGGAGTCAATGGTGATACCAAGATCCTTAAGCACTGTGCAGCGCTCAAGGCTTATCGACTGAATTGTATAGTTGAATAAAATTTTGTTGTGCTTTAGGCTAAAGGTTATAACCTTACATTTTTCAATGTTGAGGGGTAGTCTATTTTCTAGACACCATTTATCAACTCGGTACAGATCCTCCTGTAGATTCAGACAGTCAGCCAATGACTGGATAGACCTATAGATTTTTAGATCATCAGCGAATAGAAGCATATTGCTACTAATTTGTCTGCCGATATCGTTGATGAATAGGGAGAAGAGCAGAGGAGCGAGGTTACTGCCTTGAGGGGTACCGCTGGTAGCGGTAAATCTAAGTGATTGGTGGCCTCTGTATTCAACAAATTGTTCCCTATCTGACAAATAAGAATGAAGAAAGAGTAGGAGTTCCTTGTCGAATCCTACGATACGTAGCTTATTTAAGAGTATGGTGTGATCCAATCTGTCGAAGGCCTTCGAGAAGTCGGTGTAAACTGTGTCAAATTGATTATGAGCGTCTAGGGTTGAAGTTGCGAATTCTGTGAATGAAACAAGGTTAGTAACTAGCATAAAATAACGTAAAATAAACGTTTACTAAACAATTTGTAGTTGCCTGGGAAATATTGAAAAACAGGTGGGGTTAAAAGGCCGTTGAACATTAAATTAAGGTTATGTACGTCGGTACGAAATTTTATTTTATTGTATAGGTATTCAGGAGATTTCTTTATTAGAATTTTATAAGATAAACATGCCGAATGAAGTAGTCTACGATTCTCTATGTTCAGCTAACCCGTGTCTTTTAACTTATGGGATATTCTCTCACTATACCATAAATTAACCTAAGCCAAGAATTTTGATTTTTTTTGTATTTTATTTTTGTGAACAGTAGTTAAATTAGGGCAACACGGGCAGTCAGCAAAATGTAACAAAGATAAAACCAGGCCTTCACATAACATCACTTTAACTTTTTGAGATAAATAGTGCCTATTCCCATAAATTAGTTTGATAGAATTATATGCTTTTTGTGTAAGTTTATTTACATATTTTTCAAATCGGAGATCACTGTCAATAATAACACCCAAGTTCTTAGCATAGTCAACTATTTCAAGGTTTTCTCGATCTATATTTATTTGAACCTGATTTCTAATAAGTTGTCGAGATATTTTAGGACCAAAAATTAAAGCATTGGATTTGCTGGAGTTAATAATAAGACAGTGATCTTTTGATGCATTTAAAAAAGAAAGAAAGTCTTCATTTATACGTTGACAGGCACCATCAATGTCAGAAGTGTTAAATGAATAATAAAGCTGAGTATCATCAGCGTATAACTGAATTTGGCAATGTTTTAAACATGAAATATACTGACTGGTATATAGGGTAAAAAGCAATGGTCCCAGGATAGAACCTTGTGGTACACCTGATCTCAGTATTAAGTTTTCTGAGCAGTTTTGTTCAATGCAGACTTTCTGCTGCCTATTTTGCAAATAATTTTGAAATAAATTGACTGCTTCATTTGTGAGACCTATATGTAATAAAAGAGATAAAAGAGTATCAAATGCCCGACTAAAACCTAATAAAGTTATAATTGTACATAAACCCTGATGCTCCTATTATGTCATCAACCACTTGCAAAAATTCTGTATCGCTGTACAACTATATCCAGTTCTAAAGCCCGATTGTATTTTAGGTAGTATTTGTTTCTCTGGTAAATATTTTCTAAGTTGATGTTCCATGATTTTTTCAAGTATTTTAGAGAAAGTAGGTAGAACACTAATGGCACGTAAGTCTTTAAAATCTTCAGGATTATTTTGCTTTCGGTAATACAGTGATTACAGCACTTTTTCCAAGTGGATGGAAAAACATTTTCTTGTAAACAATAATTTACTATATGGGTCAGGTAAGGAATAATATGGCGACAACATAATTTAATCATTTTTAAATTTACCTCATCACACCATGTAGCATTTGTATTTATTTCCATGATTTCTTTTAATACTGTGGTTTCATCAACAAGCCTAAAATTAAAAATGGAATCGAATAATAAATTATTTTTATAATAGTTTAGGATATTATCAGTAGCATCTGTTACTGGCAAAGAATTTGCAAAAAATTATTTATATCATTTACGTTCTTTAAATTTTCAGGAATATTTTTATGCTTTCTTTTTTCTTTTAATGGCTTGAAATGTGAAATTACGCAGCCGTTTGTAATATAAAAAATTATTGTTATTATTTGTTCTTTTAAATTTGCCAAGCGCCCTATCTCTAATGTTTATCATAGTTTTTATAATGTCAGTCAACCAGGGTGTGGGAGTTTTGGTAAATCTTTTTGTCACAATAGGTGCATGTTGATCAAATAAACGTGTGGATTTCGGGTACATCGGCGATCTCTGATTATTGAGTACGTGTGCAGAAATGGAAATTCAGTAATGTGTCATGAATTTATGAAGGCCTCATTACAGAAATTATATTAAGGAAGCTATTGTTCGGGAAAAAAAGCATACATGCAATTTGTAGTTAACAAAAATAAGAACAACGCTAAGCTATTATGAAAAAATCTTTCCCATTGGGGTGTGTGTGCACTAAATCAAAAAATAAATCTAATTGTTTACCGGTTGAGTTCTCAGATCCTAATTAATTAAACGATTATTTTCTAAATGTGGCAGGGCAGTCTAAGATAGAGAGATACTCTGGCTTATTTTAATAATAATTTGAATTATGAAATTAAATTTACTTTTTTAATAATAAGTCATAACGATATTTATTTAGTTATAAATAAGATTAAATCTGAAGCTACAGGCAGTGACACATTAATATAAAAATGATTAACTTGATAATTCCTCATTGCATTGATGTGCTACAGAATATATACAATGAATTTTTGGAAATCGGGATCTTTCCAGACATGTGGAAATCTGTTAATATCCTACCAATAATCCCCAAAATCTCCATTCTTGTAACTAAATAATTTGCGCTCCATTTCAATACTACCATCATTTCCTAAAATATTCAAAAACAATTTCTGTAGATCTGAAAAGTTGTTTAAACTCTTATAATATTTTATCTGTTGTTCAATCGGGATTCAAAGAAAAGTATAACAGCTCATTTAAAAGTTATAAATGACATATCTCTGGAGTTGGATAAATCTATTCTATAAGTATTTATCCTGTTAGACCGAAAGTAAGGCATTTGACTTAGTAGACTTTGATTTGTTACTAGCAAAATTAAAATATATGGGCTTCGATGTTACTGCACCACAGTGGTTTTGCAGCTATTTGAAAAACCGAACTCAAAAAGGTGTACTGCAGGATAACAATGAATCACAATTAGGTCTTATTCATAAGGGGGTACCACAGGGTAGCATTCTCGGGCCAATATTATTTTCTATGTATATTTTTGATTTACCTACCTGCATCAACCATTGCAATATACACTTATATGCGGACGATGTCCAATTATATAAATCTTGTCCCACATCACAGTTAAATGAAACTATCAATATCATCAATATAGACTTACATTCAATAACTGGTTGGTGCTCTAATAATGGTCTCATGATTAATCCCAGCAAAACAAATGCACTATGCATCGGGAACGAACGCCAAAGAAATGTTATCAGTCAAAAGAAGTTAATGATAAATAATGTGCAAATAGAATGGGTCGAATCAACAAAAAATCTTGGCTTATTTATTGATCAAAGTCTAAGTGTTAATAAACATGTCGATCACAACATTAGTACGTCTTACTTTGAGCTTAAATCATTATACCACCTAAATGAACAGTTAAACGAACAAACTAAACTGAAATTAGTAAAATCCCTTATCTATCCTCACACCTATTATTGTTCTACTGTATTTTATTATTTTATAACCAATAAAGTCAAATTACAGAAAATACAAAATTCGTGCATGAGATTTGTCTCTTGCATCCCATTTCGAAATCACGTAACCCCTTACTTAAATAAACTTAAAGAACTTAATAGAGCACATTATCTTTACTACATATTTCTTTTCAAAGTCGTAACATATTATTTATATGATTTACTAGAAAGAAGATCTAATACTTACAACGTGAACATAGGAATAGATTTGTTTTCTGTCCCACAATATAATACTAGTAAATTCGAAGGTTCGTTTACATACTGGCTCCTCATTTGCTAAATAAAGTCTTACATTTCTTGAATTTATCGAATTGCTCATTTACTATGTGTATTAAAAATAAGTTACTAAATGGCACAGAGTAATAGGTGCACAAATCTTATTTATGTGTTAGTATTAATTTTGTATGTATCAACTCTATATTGTTCATTGTTTTTATATAAGGGGAAGTGGAAGAACGGCATTGCCGAACTCCTACCTTTTAAACACTTTTTTTTATGTTACCTAATAAACGATTTTATTATTATTATTATAGATGTCCCACCTCTCCCGATATAACTACCTTAAGCAGACATTTTTCAGTTGGTGAATTTAAGTTTGAAATTATAAACATAAAATTGATTTTAAAACGATCAAGATTTCTGCTTCAGTATGTAACAAAGTTATAGCAACCTAGGTCTTAAAACAGAGAGGTGCTCGATCTAATAAAGGCATGACGTTCGTCTGCTCGATGAGAACTTGAAATATTAAAATTTTGTTTTTACAGCAAAGCTACAGATAATAATTTGGAAGACATAAGTAAATTCTCTTACTGATTAAATTGAATTGGCTGAAGTCTTATTGAATACTTGTTAGTTATTGGACAACAGGCATGTACACTTGCTTACAAACAAAATAGTACACTTTTGCAGTGAATACAATTAATAAAAAACTATAATCTAAATTGCCGGCTACTGTGCCAAAAAAAAACAAATGAAATTGGACGCTGGAACTTTTGACTCGAAACGCTGCCAATACCGTTAGAGCTATGAAAGAAATGGACATAGACTATTCTATGGAGAATTAAATTTTCTATAAAAAAGTCGGTGATGGCATATGTATGTTTAATACTTTAGGCCTGAAAGTGATTGAAAGTTGAATACAAAATTTACAGTTGTCCAGTGCATGACTTTCAACCTTCTTCTCGCCAAAAGTATTTAAGATAGACATATGACTTTTTTGTAGAAAATTTAAATCTCTAAAATTGTTTACGTCCATTTTCTTCGTGACTCTAACTGTTTTGGCAGAGCTGCACAGTGGTTAAGGATTTTGGTGTCACCATTGACTCCAAGCTATCGTTTAATATGCACGTAGAAACTGTTACCAAGTCCGCACTAAAAATGTTAGGTTTTATCTTCAGAACCTGTCGTTACTTTTCTAGCGTTGCTTCACTTAAAACCTTATGCTACTGTTATGTAAGATCTAAGCTCAAGTATGGTTCAACAGTATGGAGTCCTATATATAATGAGTACATATCTAAAGTAGAGCAAATCCAAAGAAAATTCTTGAAATTCTTAGCTATGAAATTGGATGGGGTTTATCCTCATCAAGGTACAGATCAATCAGCTCTTCTCAGTAGATTTAACATTCCCCCACTTGAAGCTAGAAGAAAATATCTTTCACTACAATTTTTGTTCAAGTTGTGTAACAATCAGATGGACTGTGCTCAACTGAATGCTCAACTTAACCTACTGGTTCCTAGATTTAATACTAGGTCCACCTCACTATTTTACCTTAATAGGGCTAATTCAAATCTGGGCTTTAGGCCCCCCCTTAATCGCATGTGCTCACTTTATAATCGCCTATCAATCCATTTAGATATCTACCACAATAATCATCGTCAATATTCTAATAAAGTCAAAGAATTGCTTTTATCTCATCAATAACGAGCCACTCCCAATCAGGTATTACGGTCCGTAATGCGTGTGTGTATGCAGAAGGTGGTTGGACTGTTAATAATCTTTTATTCTTAATTTTTAACTTGATTGTAACTTTATTCAATTATTATGTTCTAATTGTACTGTCGTCATTAAATTGTCTTGTAAATGGTTTTTTCCTGTTAGTCAATAAAGCTTATTATTATTTCGAGTCAAAAGTGGAGAGGCTCACTCAACAATTTAATGTCAAGGCTGTTTTCTTTTTTAAGCAATTGTACGCAACACACGTGATCTGGATGGTCTGATTGTTTTGTAAAATAATTACAATGTAGTGTGGCAACATTTCGACGTATCTCCAATGGATCTCCCAGCAGATATAGTGAAACGCCATGGCGTTGCCTTTTTTAACATTTTCATTATTTTTGTATCGTTCCCAGGTCGATGGAACATGTAACATTTTTTCATATTGTATTATCATAAGAAAATTTCAACTCAGTTGTATAATAGGAAGTGGTCAAATTTCAGTTACTAAATTTAACCCATGCAGATAAACGACAGCCGACGTGATGTCAAACTTAAGAAAATGAGTACATGAGCTATCATTTTTAATTCTTTATTTTCCTCATATACATACATCTTTTTTTAAACTATTCGCATTTTAATCTATAATATAGATTTTTTTCTTTTAATACGTTTCATGATTTACTGACAGATGTCGTTGTAATTGCCCACATGCCGATAGTGTAAAAGGAAGGGATTCACTTGTTAATGGTATTTCGTAGCTCGGCCAGACACTTTTACGACTTAGGTTGCTATAACTTTGAGACGGATTGTATAAAGAAGTATCCATAATAATATTTTTGTAATATAGTATTCTTACTTTTTTCAGATAGCGAAGTTAGTAAGATTTATACTCAAATATCTGTTACAAAAAGCGAAGCATACATAAAATTAGATGAAGGGGATTTCTATGAAAAGAAACTAATAAATAAGAGAAAAAAATGGATATTAGAAGGCCTGGATCCTGATGAAGAAGAAGAAAAACTGTTAAGGAAACATAAGAAATTAAATAAAAAAGAAAAGAAAGCAAAAAAAGAAACAAGTCCCACTAATCATAAGAAATAAAAACACATACTTATATATTTTTTGTTATATTTGTAAATAAAGTTATTATAACATACACTTAATTCTTATTAATAAAAGCAGTTGAGTTGATAATTAAATGTGTAATAAGCATTAAAAAAACCTTTTTTAAGAGTGATCAAAGTGACAAGATGAATCCTAAATTCTGCGCCTAGATGGCGCTAGCGACTACTATGGTAATCTAGTCTTATAGGTAAATTCAATAAGTGAAAATATCAACATTTGTTTTATATTACGGATAAAGATAGTGAAAATGAAGTAGTACTTGAACTCTTCATTTTGAATTTTAAATTGTATCGAAGTGGTTCCATCCACTAAAACAGCATTAATAATAATATTTTATTAGTTCTTTTAGATCATGTTCGTGATGTAGGATAAGGCATTGATTACATTTTTCATTGCATATTAGACATTGTCAAATATTACAAACATATTAAAATAAAATATAAATAAAGTTGTAAATCTAACATATACACATACATAGGTACATATACAAACTACATATAGAAGAGTGTAAGTACATACATATATAGCAATACATGTATATATAAAGTTATCTATTTAAGAAGGCATCAATGCTGAAGAAAGCATACCATCTAATAGAATATTTTTACTTTAAGTATAGAGAAATTAAAGTTGTTAGTATTTTTAAATTCAGCTGGCAAAGAATTATGTAATTTAATACACCAGTAGAAAGGCGATTTCTCGGATAATGTAGAATTGTGTGATGGTATCAAGAGGTTACTGCGTCTGTGACGAGATGATATTCTATCAAAAAGTGTACATTTTTTTTTTACGAAGCATAGGCATTTATAAATAAAAATTGATGGTGTTGTAAGTAATTTATTTGACTTAAAACTTTGTGTACAGCTTACTTACTCCTTGTTTTAAATTAAATATTAAACGAATAAGTTTTCTTTGACAAACAAAAACTCTATCCTTTTCAGTGGCCATACCCCAACACGCAATATACTAAATAAAACTTATGTGTGAATATGCAAGTGAATAGTACAAACTTAGTAGATCCTTAAGATTGAATACATTTTTTATCTGTAAAACTGAAAAATAGGCTTGGTTTAATTTATTACATACATGTTTATTTGTGATTTCCAATTTTACTAAAATTGTAATTAACAATAAGCTGTTTTTAGCAAATTGGGTGATGTTATTTAACTGGAAACTTGAACTTGTGCAATTTGTACACAAATAAATACTACAGAATTGTTGAAGAATATTTTTGACTAAAATTTGCTTCTTAGGGAGATCTCTCTTCACTTGGTGCGTTACACCACCTTCCCAACTGATCTTAGGCCTTGCTCGCTCTTAATAAAACTATGACGTGATGTTCAATTTTAGATAATACGGAAAATACTATGTACTAAAGGACCATTCAAGAAATACGTTCACTGTTAGGGTAGGACGAGGCCACCGAAAATGTGACATATTCAACGATGGGGAGGGAAGGGTTCACAAAAAGTGAACGTTCTCAAAAAAATGTATGAAATTCGTAGTCTCTTAAGTGCAATTTTTTATCCTTAAATATAGAGGTGAAGGGGACTTTGCAAATGAACGTTAATGTAAGGAGAGGTCTCATCAGTATTTGCTGAATGAAAAATTCTTAACCTATTCTTAAGATCAAGTGGAGTTTAGATTACAAATGGTTGTTTAAATACTCTGGAATGATTACATTTCTTAATAAATGATGCGAGTAAAAATGAATATCACTGAAGTTAAAAACTCTACAGTACACAATTTACCTACCCATCTAAAAGTAAATAGACTATGTGATCATTAGATGAAATAGTTCCGGTAAAAACCAGAACTCTTGAATAAGACAATCAAATAATATATTATTCTGTGTATTTCACTAACAACATTTGCATCATCTGGAGGTGATTAAAGAAGTTTTAGTTGTCGTTAGATAATGCCAACATGAATGACGAAATGTTCGTCGAGTATATCGTGTTGGTGTTTTGGAAATGATTTCATAGCCAATGTCGCACAAAGAGGTTTAGAATCTTTATTACATTATACATTAGCAATGAGGAGTTGCGTAAACATCAACCTTTTAATTCATTAGATACAAGTTACATTTCGTTAATTAATTAAGACATATTTTCAAGGTATTTTACCACGAATTTTCATAAAGTTCATAATACTTAGTCACATAGTTGAATAATTTCCAAGTAAGCGTAACCAGCTTCAATTTTCAAAATGTACATTTTTCCTTAAATTTAAAGTTCCTATTTGAATTTAAATTTGGTAAATTTTCTTTTGTCAAGTTGTTTGACATTTAAGCTCATGCGCGATAACCTACAATTTCGCTGCAGCCATTTATGTTGATCGCATTTTATCAAGTGTAAAACGAAAAATTCAGGTAAATGAATAGTTATTGCGGGAAATATCATTAACAACTAATAATAAAATAATTACTAGTCTGGAACGCATTGACTTAAACTGAAAGATTCGTTTTAAGAACTCCATAAAGTTGTATTTTCAAGTGCCACCTAGACTATAGGCCTGGGGCCTTGCTATTCATGCTTTGTGAAGAACATGCCTAGATTTACTAGAGAATAAACATATTGTGGGCGATTATTCTATCAGGCAAAGCCGTACTATTTAGGACTGATAGTTTGTGGTATCTAAAAATAGTTACCTCCATTTTTGTGTATAATATGCCTCTATATGACTTCATTATTGATAATATATTCTAGGATTTACTCAGTGACTCTTATATATTAAAGTTCTTTGACTTATTTAAGGAGTGAAAACTGAAAGTGAGGGTATTTTTTAATTTTTTTTAGTATGACTGACTCAATGAATTTTGGTCCAGACTGGATACGTAATTTATCTTCTGAAGGAAGTACTGGAGGTGGATCCAGCGGAGGTACTCGATATCAGCTTGCTGATTTTCGGTAAGTGTAATGTTGCTTATTTTTATACTGGAAGCTAGAAGGTGTTTTTTATGTATTAATCTTTTTTGAAAAGTGAGGTTAATTTTGATATATATCTGTACTTGTTTGTTGGTAATCCACTAAATGCAGTTGTCCATTTCATTCAGTGATCTTATAATTATTGCAATTTAATTTTTACCTACATTAATTCATTAAGTAGGCTTGTTGCTAGGTTTTTGTTTAAATTACCAGAGTATTTTTTTAATTCTTAGAAGTTAACAATAATTGTCCATTATAATTGCGATTTTTCCACAATCTTTAGTTAAGCAAACTTTGTGTATTACGTTGGGCTGTGAATAATAAATTTCAAAAAGTTTTTAATGCAATTTTAATATCACTACATCCTACAGTGTACAAAGATTTTTTTGTGTAACTTGGGAACTGATTATTTTTACTTTGTGCTTAGTTTTATTCAGAAATACCAAAACTATTCTTTATTTAAGCAATAGGTGTATTTATTGCAACATATTCTTTTTATTAATATTTTTTCAAGGAAAATAGAAAAAATAATTAGAACTTATCACTTTATAATATAGTAATAGTAATGACCCATATTAACACTGAATTTAAACATATCAGATTAGTTCAAACTATTGAAATGAACCCATATTTATCTAAATATAATTTAGGATGTAATTGAAAGAAAATTGTAAAAATAATTAGTGATAATAGGTATATAGTAATATTTATATCTCTTTAGATATCTCTATTTTCCTATATATACATTGATATAAAATATAAAAATAATTATTATTGATAAGTAGATTAATAATATTGCATTCTTCTAAATTATATTTAATTAAAAAACATTTTCAGGAAAAAATAAACTTTTATGTAATAAATTTTGGTTTACTCAAAATGTTACACAATGAAAATTATTAGGTTAATTCACTATGGTAATGAAAACCGTGCTAGCTCCTATCTTTCTCTAAACAGTAACAGAGCAACAGAATAATTGGTCTATTTTTAGAAATTAGCCATAACCTGCATGTGGTAAATTTGTTGTTATATCATAGGAACTAGTTTTTTCTTTAACCATATGTATATCAGTTTGTTCCTGGTGTACATCAACTAAAAAAATAAATAAAATGATTTCTAACAGATAGTAGGTATTCGTATTCAATGTATGTATGTTTTCTTCTCTCCTCTAAATGAAATATTTTTAGTTTGTGTCTCATCATCAGATAAAATTTTCCACCTGGTAATTTTAAAACATTTGACATATTTTCTTTTATGTGAATTTCTGCTTTAGTTACAAGTGTTATTAGAGATAGAATAGGGCCATTAATATATTTTATTTCATATCTTTATACACACTTTAGATATAAAGGTTGATTACGCAGAATAACTTAGTATCCAAGTAATTTCGAATAATCAAGCGCAATTCAGTCGAAGCTTAAGTATTGAGTCAAAGCATATATTATGCATATAATTTTCAAAATAATTGCAGAAAACAGGTCGCACATAACCTTAGAGTTTCGGTTTTATGTACTTCAATAAAAGAAATATGTATATAGAATGTGTCAAAATGGGGCGCGTGCAAAATCTGACAACTAACGAGAGTGGAGGGCATATAACCTCAATGTTCCAAATTAATATTCGTGGAATTCGCTGTTTTCGTTTGCTTTTTTAACTTTCTAGTGCTATCAGCTATTGAAATAAACATTTTTAAGTTTAGTTTTCATTATATATAGGCAATTACGTGTTTTGTACAGTAATAGTTCCTTTGATTTGGCGAGATGTGCATTGTTTACCTATGTGTTTTTAGTTATTTTCTTCGTATTTAAACAACATATGGGATTGATCTTATTGTTATATATAGAGCATATTTAGATTATTAAAAATTTAAATGCTGTTAATTATTCTGTTACCAGTTTACCACAAAAAGCCATCAAAAGGATTATTCGGTGTATGGCGGGTGTTAATAAAAGGCATTCATGTCGAGATCTTTTCCGCCAGTTCGGCATACTAACTATCTATGGACTATATATATATATAATCTACTTCAGTATGTATTCATTAATAAAAATGATTTTAATGTAAACAGCAATTTCCACTCATACGAAACTCGTAACAGAAATGATCTAACAGTTCCAACACACCGCCTTAGTCTTACAAAGAGATCCCATGTGATATTGGGATTAAATCTCTTTAATAAGCTTCCAAACAATATTAAAAACATATCTTACTTAAAGCACTTCAACAAGGAAGTAAAAGATCTGCTACTCAGCTTGTGTATCTACAACATAGGTGAATTCACGAAAACTAGTTTAAAATTTTAGTTATGTCTGCCACTTCGTTTTAGTCTGTTTTGTCAGTCACCTTTTCGTATATTTATGTAAGTACTTATGTCTTAAATGTTATGGTATATTTTGATGTTCGGCAGCTACTGGTACAAGTCTTTGTACTTTTTCTTTGTAATTATTACCAATATTTGACTAGTCTTATAATACTATCTGTATTCTTTTGGACAATAAATGTTTATTTATTTATTTATATTTATATTGTATGGAATCTGGTTGTCGAAAGTTTCACTGAAGGCCAATTTAAGCTTTAAAAGGTATGTAATTATTACTTAACATTGGAATTTAAAACTTATTATGTAACATATTTAATAAATACATAGTAGTATACCTACCGCATGCACAAAAATAAAGTTATAGTTATTTCAGATTGCCATCGAATTACATCAAAGAAGATAAGTTTGTGGTCAATTAAGAGTTCAAAAGAAAAATGATTAAATTCTTTAAGGCTGCATAACCCATACATTTATTTGTTAGTCCATCTTAGATGAGTTACCTTACCTAGTTCAGCAGGTTTTCCTAAAAATTATAGTGTAAAATTTAAATTAAATTATTATAAATAGATTATCCGTTAAGATAATGTCTGGAACTATGACCATATTTCACCTTTGACTCAGTAAGATCAGATCTCTCTAAGGCTCTTTTCGCTTTGCTCTTTGGATTGAGCACAAACTTTTCTTCTTTTGGTGTAAATAGATGGCATTCTGAAATAATAATTTTATTTTCGTGCATGCAGAAGGTATTTACTACTATGTATTTATTAAATATGTTTTGTTATATAATAAACACTAAATTCCAATGTTAAGTAATAATCACATACCTTTAAAAGCTTAAATTGGCATTCGGTGAGACTTCGATAACCAAATACCACAGAATATGATGGCTTTTTGTCGTAAACTGACAACAGAATTATTAACAGCGTTTAAATTTTAAATAATCTAAATATGCTCCATATATAGTAATAAGATCAATCCCATACATTGTTTAATTACGAAGAAATTTACTAAAAACACATAGGTAAACAATGCACGCCAAATCAAAGGAAATATTATTGTCCAAAACACGTAATTGTCTATATATAATGAAAACTAAACTTAAAAATGTTTATTTCAATAGCTGATAGCACAAGAAAGTTAAAAAACCAAACGAAAACAGCGAATTTCACGTTAATTAATTTGGAACATTGAGGTTATATGCCCTCCACTCTCGTTATCTGTCAGATTTTGCACGCGCCCTATTGTTAATTAATAAAAACAAGCTGCTAGTTATGGGTTAAGTTTGTAACCAAGAAGAATAAAGTCTTATTTTAGTAATTAATACAGGGTTTGGACTCTTGAAAATTCTGAAGGACTTATAATATTGAGGGTTTTAAAAATTTCGCTAAAATCAGGAAATTTTGAATCACGATATGATAAACAGTAAACTTCTTGCAAGTTCCTACTGTCAGATTACATTTCGACTTTAAACATAAAAATATAATTACAAAAGTTGGTTACACCACTATTCATTCGGATATTGGATTGTACAGGCATGATGAAGCTCCGTCACTACTTTGTACATATTATTGTCGAAATATCCTTTTACAAACGGTAACTAATCTCCATTCAGTTTAAGAATGAAGTGTTTTTTTTACTTGCGAAGTTATTCTTCATTTTTTCATTGGTCAAAACGCACCATAAGTGATCTATGGTCGATTTGAGGAGTGACTGCTTCGAATTCTAATTGTGACGCATGTGGCTATGTAAACCAGTGTTAGGATTACTTGATCTTGAACCGAATTGACTTTAGTTATTTTTGTATACTTACATTAACTTATAGAGCATTTTTGCTTTCCTTGCTTATCGATTATAATCGTGAAATAATCACGTTTTTGGATTTCGTCTGGTAGGTACAGTTGACAACAAACATATGAGGTATATATGAAATATATACAGGATGGACACCCAAAAAAGCAGAATTGATGAAAAAATCTGAAGGACAGTAAAATTCCGCATGCAATTGTAACACACCTACTGAAGTTCCTTTTGCCTAGATTTGATATCACCTAGCTGTACATAGTGCGCAGATAACAGATGTCTCAGCGATTCCAGCGCCTGACGGCAGATCCTGCAATTGGTGTCAGGGATCTCTGCACCCGTCACGCGACTTCGATAGACTAAGGTGTTTATTACACCATGTTATCAGGCCACAATAAATCCCTCGGTCTCTAACTTAAGCCCAGCTGACCTTAAAAAGGCGAAGGTCAGTTTTGTCGATAAACCCAGTGCTTCTATGTTATTGTAGAATACACTATGCAGGGGTGTATCGACATGCTGCCGGAACAGATTTCTCTGTTCGGCAGCTCTAATCTGGACTGTGAGACAATTTGGTATAAGCTCAGTTACTGACTCGTCGACTCGTTGACCTCCTCGTCTGAAGTCAGTCGAATACCAGACCGAGTTCGTCTGTGGCCCGTTTAGCTGCTTTGAATTTTAGATGGATACCCGTGGATATCATGAATTATGCTGTGCAAAATATCAGCTTCTGGGAGTGAAATCTAAATTGCATTTAGATACTGTGGGTCCTTTACTAGACATTTCATTACAGTCTAAATCTCTCAACAAAAACAATGTAATTTTTATTATTAAATAATGGTTTTGGTTTTTAAAAATATTTTAATATAGTTATATAAACAGTTTTATTTCTTGCAAAAAAGTAGATTTTAATTTGTTTATGTTTGTATGCCATATTTCTATATGTAAAGCCTATTAAATAGAGAAAGTTTTAGAGAATTTTTGGAAATTTCAGTGGTGTTTTTAGATTTGATCTAACTTTTTTAGTTTTTGAAATAATTGGAAAAATCACAATCTTGAGTTTTGAACACTCCTCATAGTTCCTTAATTTCACTTGTTACATCATATTAACTTTGGGTTGTTCTAAAATACGAAAACATTTGAATAGAATAGAATAGAATCATTACTTATTCAATAGTACAAAAATGTATAGAACACATCAAAAGTAAATGTGGTTTAAGTTGTAACAATTCACACAAATGAATAAATATACATTTCTTGAATTAGTAAGTATCATTATCATTTGATATAAAATATAAATAATTGTTTAAAAGACAAAAACTTGATAAAATACACTTTAAAAAACCCTAAAAACCTAACTTAATTTAATTGTTACAGTAATTTAATCAAAGGCAGTAGTGAAGTAGTTTTCAATTTTGTTACACAGAACGTCTTTTAAGCATTTTTTAAAATGTTTAAATGACAACTGTTTCACATGATTTGGAAGAGTGTTATAAATGCGAGGTAACTGATATGTGGCACTTTTTTGTACTTTAGTTCTTGTTGTTTGGATAGGACTTATATATGAATTTGTTGTTCCTCTGGTGTCATATGTATGCACTAGTTCTTGCCTGCTGAACAGTTCGTAATTTGCTTTTACAAAACATGCACTTTCATAGATATAAATATGGATGGTAAGGTAAGGATGTTCTTTTCCTGGAATATGTTTTTGCATGATTCATAGCGTTTTAGGTGAAATATGCTTCTGAAGCAGGATTTTTGGATTTTAAATATTCGATGTGCCTCTACTGAGTTACCTCAAAAGATGATGCCATGTTTTATGCGAGAGATATACGCGTAGTATGCGCTTAAACTTGCTTCTTCATTTATCGCTGACGATAACATTTTTAATGCGTAGTTGAAACCACTTAATTTAGCTGAGATGTAGTTTATATGGGCTTTCCAGTTTAATTTGGTATCTATGTTTATTCCTAGATACATTGTGTTATCAGTTGCCATGAGAACTTCATTTTCAAAATTGACTCGTAAGTCTTTTTTTTGTTAAACTCTAATAGGGTTGTCTTCGATACGTTTAGTTTAAGGTTATTTTTTAGGTACCAATCATGTAGTTTTTCTAATACTTGTGTTATTTTTTCTTCCATGATTTCTGAGGTTCTTATTACAATAGATGTATCATCGGCAAATAATGATGTTAAGTGGTTTGCAATATTTGGTAGTTCATTCACATACAAAAGGAATAAAACCGGTCCAATGTTTTCCTGTATGTTCGTCTTTTGTCACTATGAACTGTCTTCTATTTTCTAGATACAATTTAAGTAGCTGCGCAATTTGTCCACGGAATCCAAGAATCTCCAATTTTTCAAGTAGCGTTTTATGATGCACACTGTCAAGAGAGGTCCAAGTAGAGACATGCTGTATGTTCGGCTTCGTTTATACCATTGATTATGTCTTCTAATAACTAATAACTTCTAATAATGTTGCTCTCGTTGTGGATCGTTTCTTTATGTATTCATTTTGTTTGTCGTGTAGAATTCCATATTTGTAGAGAAAGTCATACATCCGAGTTGCAATAATTTTTTCTATTACCTTTTCTATAATGGATAACAGAGCTATGGGTCTATAATTTTTTATATCTGCCATATCTCCTTTCTTATGTAACAGTTTAAGTATTGTGATTTTAAAGTTTTCTGGAAACATCCCTTTTTGAAAACATTTGTTTATCAGCATGGATAATGGCTCAGTTGGTATGTATGCACAGTGTTTTAGGAGTTTTGTAGGAATTTCATTGTAACCAACAGTATTTATATTTTTGAGCATTTGTATTGTATTACAGTAGTGTCGCGATAATCCGATCCCGCGTTAATCCGGATGCTTCTATAATCCGGATTGCCTTCTTGTTCTCTTGAAGTAATAATAATAATAATAATAAAACGTCTTTATTAAGGCGAAGTTTAGCCATAGGCTACTCTTACACTTAACCTTAGCACTCTGTAATCCGGATTTTACTTGATTTTGTAATCCGAATTCATTCAGGTAACTCTTCTTTGATCTTGTAGTGTCTTAAGAACTTAAACTTAGAAAAATGTTGGAAAATGATTTTAAAACCAAAAAATGAAAATGACTTAGAAGATGACCCCGAGGATTTGATCCCTTTAAGTGCTATGCAACAAAAGATACTAGCAGAAGAAATGAATGTGGATTGATTGAACAAGAAAATTTAATTCATGCAAATGATAGTGCTGACTGATGATGTGATGGAAATTGCCACTTCGGTCAGAAGTAAAAATGAAGACGCTGTCAAAAACTTAAATCTTGCTTTACAGTGGGCTACAGAAAATGACATTCTGTTAAAAGATTATGATGCTACAAAATCTCAAGGAAATTGCTTTTGAAAAACAACAGCACATAAGTCATCAGAGTAAAATCATTCTTTTTAGTCGGTGCCGAAAACTGTAAAAGAGGGTACCACACAATTCTAATGAAGCCGATGAAATTAATGTACAAGAAAGTGATTAAAATGTTAATTATGTAGTTACATATTTTTAATATTTCATTTTCTTGATATAGGATCCTTTTTTTTATTTGTCTTGTTTTTTTATATAAGTACAGTGCTTACTTTTGTTAAATACAGCCTTTTATTTATTTTTTTGCAATTTTAAAAGCTGAATTTAAAATGTTTTGATAATCCGGATTATTTGATAATCCGGATTAGCCTGGTTTTAATTGATCCGGATTACTGCGACACTACTGTATATACTTCGACTGCATCGGTTGGTAAGAGAACAAATGTTTTTACACTATATTTAATAAGAGATTTGTCTATTTGTTGTTTTTGTTTATGTCCTCTACCATGTTTATTAACTGTTCATTCAGGTCTTTCAGATCTCATATTTTATTGTTTGACGAGAGGATAAATTGACTGTTATATTTTTTTTGCAGATTCTATCTCTGCAGTTCATCACTGAATTCTTTGTAATTATTTTTATCTACTTTTCCTTTTAACATATCATCATAAAGCTGTCTTTTTATTTTATATTTAGTCTTCAGGTCTTGTGTTATCCATTTTTTGCTCTTTGCGTTGCTATGTTTTTGGATCGTTTTAGGAGTCACTTCGTTAATTATGTTTAATAATGTACATTCAAATGCCATTTGACATATGTTCCCATCATCATCTGCTAGTACCTCTTTCCAGTTGACTTTATTTAAATTCTCTTCAATTAATGCTATATTTTTGTTTGAGAAGTTTCTCGTTTCTTTTTTAATAAAGGTTCTCGTTTCACTTGCTTGTATGTCAATTTTTATCGTCGTTTACCAGCCGCCAGTATCGTTTTCCGCACTTTTGTCATATGAAAAAGTGTCTTAGAATTTCCATAATCTCTAGAGTTTTCCTGCGATAAAGCTCGCTGCTTTGATAGGGGTTTTTGGTAACGGGCTGCCGTGCTATAATACATTTTTGAAAATAGAATTAAATGTAGTACCTATAGATACACAAAAAATCCAATACAGGGTTCATATAAAATACAAAAGTTGTAAGCATTATCTCAGAAACAAAAAGCAAAATTTGTTTCTCTTACCATTACTGTAAAGATGTTAAAATAGTGTCTACTCAATTTGTAAATTAAAATGAGATAATAATTGAAATTATGGGAATATGAGGGGTTTTCAAGAATGCACGATTGTGGTTTTTACCAATTCAAAAAACTTAAAAAGGTAAGTCAAATTTAAAGCCGCCACTGGAATGTTCAAATATTCTGTAAAACTTTCTCCATGCAACTAACTTTCTGTCTTTTGTAATAATGATGATAGTAATACATGCAGATCCAATTTGAGACGTACTGTATGTATAGGAACTTGTTTGGGAAATAAATGTTTTTTATATAATAAAGCTCAAAATCTAATATTTGTATGTAGGTCTTGTACAGCGATCAACCCTGGGATTATCTACTTCCAAATGTCATGCGAGTCTGTCACTTAGATGGGTGAGCATATCTCATCTCGCAGTCCTGGTTAAAGTCGTAGACTAGCATTAGCTAAACTTCGCCAGGACGTTAAAATAAACAAGGTGTTAAAAAATATATATATATACCTAATGAATCTACCATATAGAATTATATGATATAAACATATATAAATATGTTTCAAAGTAATTGCATAAAAAGTTGTAACATACATAATATTTGTATTATAGTATTATTATCAAGTATACAAATAAAGATTAAATTATGGTGCATGTTTCCTATGTTCGAGTCTGATAAGCTCTGCTTCTGTTCGTAACATAACCTGTTACATATTCCATTACATTTAGTGGAGTCGGTTTAGGAAAGGGTTGGACATTTTTTTAAGATGGATGCATACCCTGCGGAAATTGTTTGTCATGGCCAGTATACCAAAACCTTAAAATTTCTATTTCCAAAAAGGGGTGGAACCGGCATTTTGGACATTTTAAGTTTAATTTGCAGTTTTAATTTTTTTTTACTGCTTAAACAATTACTTAAGGAACGAAAATGGTATCCTTTTATTCTCATTAAAAATTAAATTTCGGCTATCTTGATCAGATCTCAACCGATGCGGCTGAAATTTGGAATGGAAGCAGTCTTTATCACACAAAAACTGTTCCCAAATTTCAGCCAAAATATTAAATAGTTTGACTGAAAATGCAGTTTCAGTCACATTTTCTGAAATATTCAAATCGAAATATCTTAGGACCTAAAAGTCGCATAAAAATTTGCTTTGTGGCAAAAGGTAGGTTATTTTATTACTTTTACGTGATATAAGTCAAAATTTAGTTTTTTTTTACATTTGATCGTTTTTTAGCCATAATAATAATAATAATATTAATAATAATAATAATTCAGAACTATTTTGCTGAAAAAGAAGGCAAATATCAGCGGCTTGGGCAAGAGATCCAGCAAATATGGCATCAAGAAAGGGTGACTGGAACTTCATTAATGATATCTACCACCGGAGTAATCCCCAAAACTCTTGTTGCCAATTTAACTACTACAATAGTCCATTCGTTTCTAAATTCACCCCTGTAATCGCAAGTATCTTGTTGCAACCGATACTCATAATAATGATAATAATAATAACAGAAAATGCCATATTACAACTATGTGCCCGAATCCGTTATGGAAAATGAAACGTACAAGCTTTACTACGACCAATCTATAATAACCGATCAAACCATGCATAATAACAGACCGGATATAGTGCTTCATGACAGGATGAATAAATTAGCGTACATTATAGATGTAGCTATACCAAACACTCACAACCTAGCTTCTACAACACAAGAAAAAATAAGAAAATATGCAGACCTTAAAAGAGAAATAAAAAGAATATGGAAAGCCGATGAAGTGTATATTGTGCCAATTGTTATATCAACGACAGGGGTTATACCAAAAGAACTGCAACAAAATTTAGAGAAGATTGGACTTAGATCAAACATATATCTTACACTACAAAAAGCTACAATATTAAATACATGTCGTATAGTCAGAAAATTTCTTGAGGATTAGTAATGAATCAAAATGAATTGGAATAGCCCTGCATTTTGATTGAATCCAGCCAAAACGCTGAGAATGAGATTTAAAATAATAATAATAACACATTTTGAAGTCAAATGTCACTGATAAGTGTCGTAAATGCTCACAGCCAGGGGAAACCATCGAACACGTCATAGGATCATGCCCTGTTTTGTCAGACATAATCAGAAAGCCAAAATTATTCATTCCCGTCTAGCCTTGAAGTATGGACTAATCAATGCACCAATACTGTACTACAAATACTCGCCAGACGCTGTGCTCGAATCTAGACAGTACCTACTCTACTGGGATCGCCCGATTATCACAGATAAGACAGTGTATTTTAACCGACCAGATATACTCACACACAACATAATGAAAACTGAGCAAGAGAAGTGCAGAAAATATGTTAATTTGGCTGTCGAAATTAAGCACTTATGGGAATTAAGTGACGTGCGAATTGTGCCTTTGGTAATATCTGCAGAAGGAGTTTGTTTACATAATCTTTCGCCTTACTTAGTGCAATGGGCTTGTTCGGCATTTTTTTTTATTTCATAAATCGAAAGTGCAAGTATAAATTAATGGATCTGCAAAAAATCAGAATCATATTCGCACGTTTAGTATCTTAAAAAGTATTACAAATTTCCATCTCGCGAAAATGGGGCGTGGCCAGGCGCTACGTCCTACGCATAGACTCGGCGATCTCAATAGACTTGATGCTCCTTATTGGTTATAATTATAAGTGTTTTCGAAGTATTGTTTGTTTTGCTTACTACTTGACAGTAGGGGAGTACAATTTGGTGAAATGTCAAAAAATTACAAATTTCCCTCGCTCCTGCCAGAACGAATTTTCGACTTCGACCCTGCAACTTACGACCTTCTCCTTTCCGTAGTCACATAGAACGAACTTCCACTCGGCGTATTTATTTAGTTACCAGCGTTTAAAAATTCCATGTTTTTCGACTTTTCAGGTTAAATTTGAAAGGTCCCAGAAAGCCATTTTTCTTACGTCACTTGCGTATAGTGACGTCACAAATGAGCGCTCGGTTTTTGCAACTATTACTAATTTCAACTCCTTATATCTCAAGAACGGAAAAAGTTAATTATACGAAATTTTAAGTGTATAATGAGAATATCGAGTACTATATGAAAAAGTATAAAAACCATATAAAAAGAATATCATGGAACAAGCCCATTAGAAATACCGGAGGTTCTTCGTTACCTTATGCAGAAGGCCGCCATTTTGCAGACATGTCACCTGGCCCGCAAGTTCCTCTCAATGTAGACAGGATGCAGTGAATTCTTCCTCTATCTATATCTTTCGCCCGACAAAGTCGAGATTGTTTAAAATATAATAATAATAATAATAATGATTTATTTATCACATAAAATTTCACACACAATGATGTAGTATAAAATTTATCGGACGAGTCCAAAATTTAGAAATAAACATAAATAAGTACAAATATAGTATAGAAATAAAGAATATGAATACGTAATTGTATAGAATAAGTTATTGAATAAAATAGTTAATTGTACAAGTCTTGTACAATTACCTATTTTATTCAATAATTCAATATTCATAATTGTTGTCTTGTACTACAAGACAACAATTATGAACACATATAAAGAACAAGAAACGTTGAATATCATTGCATTTCCAGATATTCGGCAAGAGAGTAAAATGCCATATTTAACAAATAAATTTTTACTTAATCGACTTCACTAATTGGCAATTGGATTTTTCCTTGAAAATAATTGTGCATTACACAGGGTGAATCACTAATACACGGACGGTGTATATCTCCTCAACCATTTGATATTTGAAAAAAATGTCTTATGTACTAATTGTAGCAGATCACAAGTAATATTTAAAATATACAGGTTGTTTCATGTAGTGATGATAAGATGAACTTAAAATAATATAAGAGAAAGGTTTTTTTTCAAAATTTTGCCTCCGAGGATTTGTTGGAATTTCGGTAAGCTTTAATTTAAAAAAAAATTATTAATTTCCGACAAGATTTGCGCTCTCCAGCCATTTTTGAACCAAAAATCTCGATTTGGGACCACTGTGCATTGTGGAGAACAACTCGTAGAATTACTGTTGACTTTGAAATGCCTGAAAGCTGGTATATGACCTTGACTAAATTGATAGTGAAATGAAGGTCAAATCATTAAAAATACGTTTTTTCAGATTTTACTCTTGACTGCTGTAAATGCACTTTTTTATCAGAAAAAGTGAAATAACGTGGCAACACGGCAGAGCAAGTAAAAAAAAACTATATATGCCTGCATAGACAATTGGACAGCATTAAACAGAAAGGAACCAGCACCCTCAGCTAAAATCAAGAAACAAGCTTGCAAAGAAAGGTTTTGCATCTTAATTACAATATTGAAACTACACCATTAAATTCTTATAAGGAAAATTAATTGGACTTTTTCAGCTGAACACACATTACGATAGTCTACGTTTAAATAAATTAAGAAACAAATTTTTTAAATTTTGTGGGTTGGCTCCTTTCTGTTTAATGCCGTCCAATTAAGAGTCAAATATAAAAAAATGTCCAAAAATATTGGATGTTCCATTAAAAAAATCCAAGCATTACCTTGCCACCGCTATGTGAAACATCCTGTAGATTCGAAAACCGTTTTAAGATATGCCATTCTTGATCTACAATTTTTATTTGAGACATTTTTTTCAAATTTCAAGGGGTTGCGTAGATATTAATCATCCACATACTATTGACACACCCTGTACCAGTTAAACACCTAATAAAATTCACACTATTTGGCGGCCGAAACAGTGTTGCCAAATTCCTTGCGTCCATGACATTGTGTTTTCATATTTCACAGTTTTATTATTTATTATTAAAATATATTAAAAAAATATGTAAATATTACACAATTACAACAAAATAAAATAATAAATACAGAGCCGAAGATACTGGTTGTCATCACATAATATAATATACGACGAATGTCAAAGTAAGGCTAGACTGACATACCGGGTGTAACAGGATCAGGGTATGCCACCCTTTTCTCCTTTAGTTTTGAAGATAATTGATTGAAATTAAGGAGATACTTCATACATAATAAGCGGCACTTTTTGACATATACAATTGGTTTTTTTTTTCACTTCCGATTTCGCTGGAAGTGACACTGTTTCGATTTTTAAATAGAACACCCTATATCTTATTGCATTTTTGAATTCTGCATGATTCTCTGAATCCAACGATGCCAAATAAGTGACATTTCAAACATCACTTTTTTTATATAATTTTTAGTTTTCCATTGAAGTGTGCCATGACGGTTCCGATTTATTCTAAATGACCGGTGTAATGCTACAGAAGTCGAAATCTCGTTAAAAACACTAAATTACGTGATTTATGAGCAAATAAAATTCACCAAAATTGTTTTTGGGGCAAAACTCAATTTTTTCAAATGGAACCATATTGGCACCGTGGTACCATTTATTAGTACTATTAATAAGGAATTTATTCATATGCCGTATTAAAATAAATAAATACAAACAAAATTACATCTAAAAGAAAATAAGAAAATACAATTTTGTTCTAATTAAATGTTAAGAAGTAACTAAGGTAGGTGGCTTTGAAAACAATGAAATATTTGGCTTGTTGGTTTAACAGTGTTTTTATTGTGTTTTTAAAAATTGTTTAAAATTCTTGTTAATAGAGCACTAGCAGTGACGTCACAGTATTGCCACCTGTCAGTTGCCTGGGTGGTAAATTCAGAAATTTGACATTTGAGTTGGGGTCAATTTTCGTTCAATATAAATTAAAGTGGAGGATTTCTTAACATCAGATAGATGTAGTGATGTTTATAAATATATATTTTTTAAATCTACTGTGAGAGAAAATTTTATATATACTTTATTAGTGTTGTTTTTACCAGTGTAAAGTTTGGTGTCAAGAACGTTGACATCTTTGTGAACCCATAAATTAGTGAAAATAAAGGCTATATTGGATTTTTTACATTTTTTGTACATATATAATATCAAGACATATTTTAGTAAATGTTTAATTAATATAGGCTCAGTTACAGCCAGGCAGTGACATAGGTTAGGTAGTATTATTCAAAATTATACAAGAGATGAAAAAGTGGACATGTTAATTATTTTTGTAATTATTTTTGGGGAAAGTAAAAAAAATGCAATTGCAGCTATGGACCTTTATGGCCAACGATATCTTGATAGACAATGTCCAGCGAAAAATTATTTTAAACGTGTTGAAAATCAATTCCGAAGAGAGCCCAATAATGATCCTGAAGAAAACTTTATTATTGACGAAGGAACAGAAATTAATGTTTTGGCTCGAATAGAAGTTGATAAGACTGTTTCTTTAAGGCAAGTTGGGTTAGAATTGAACATCAGTCACCAAACAGTAAGCCGAATTTTGCACACTATAAATCTTTTAAATTCCAATAGAGCAGTAGCAGCTGACGTCACAACATGGCCGCCAAAGTTACCTGGGTGGTAATAACCTAGTTTTGCATTTGTGTGCTTTCTGATTAATTCGAGTTTTTAAAGAATTTGTAGTGCTTTTTTAAACGTTTTTTTCGTGTCACATCAATTTTGGGTGTTTTTCGTCTATTATACATTTCGCGATTCATTGATCTGACTTTAATTTAGTGTTTTATTTGTGTTTTTCAACCGGCGTGTTATCTTGCGTACCTGTCAAAACTTATTAATTTTCGATATGGTAAGTGAATTTCAGTGAATTTATTATAATTTTATTTATATTCTACATTTTAGGAGTCCCCTCATTACATTTCTAAGCTGAAATGTATTAATGGAGCCAACCTATATGATTTAAAAGAGAGAGATTGAAACTATATAGTTGGATGATTTTTCAAAAATATAATATAGCATTGAATTAATGAACCATTGTGACCCTTCTTGTAAATAAAATTTATATCTAAACTATAAGACTATTATTATTCATACTTACCCTTATAATTATGTATAATATGTATAATTTGAAACATTCAATGATGGTAGACGATGCTGTTAAAAGTGTGTTATTTTTTAAATTCTGTTGTGTTTTAGCTCACTTACCTTCACTGGTATTTTATTTGTGTACATTATCAATATTTTGAACCTCTGTAATTATAATTGTAAGAATCAGAACAGATACCAAACTGGGTATATAGCTATATAAAGTATTCGGAGCGTATTATGTTGCATATTTGGTCGTAATTTAAATTAAATGGAAACTGAAATGATCTCACAGTCCTCTTTTTATTAGATTTACTATTACTCCTGCATTTCATAATACAAACCTCTGATTGTTGTTATTAATGTGATAAACACTTAAACTCGTTACAAACTTTTGAGCCTAACAAAATTAAGATATAAATCAATAAAAAGTTGAGGGGAAATATTTTAAATCGTCAAAAAAACGTAGATTTTACAATAGGTTTATAAAACCATTAATATATGATTGATATATTGGCATAAATCAATGAGTATTTTGATAACTTTTAACCTAGTGTAATAATACTACCTAACCTATGTCACTGCCTAGCTGTAACTGAGCGTATATTAATTAAACATTTACTAAAATATGTCTTGATATTATATATGTACAAAAAATGTAAAAAATCCAATATAGCCTTTATTTTCACTAATTTATGGGTTCACAAAGATGTCAACGTTCTTGACACCAAACTTTACACTGGTAAAAACAACACTAATAAAGTATATATAAAATTTTCTCTCACAGTAGATTTAAAAAATATATATTTATAAACATCACTACATCTATCTGATGTTAAGAAATCCTCCACTTTAATTTATATTGAATGAAAATTGACCCCAACTCAAATGTCAAATTTCTGAATTTACCACCCAGGCAACTGACAGCTGGCAATACTGTGACGTCACTGCTAGTGCTCTATTGCTCCAGCATTTGTACGAAAGTGATTAGGAACGTAGGATGGGATATTGCAGTTGGATTTTGTATAATAACATGCAGCCAAACAATGATTTTTTGGGACTGATTTTATTTTCGGGCAAGCCAAGGTTTACAAATTTGGGATTATTTAACCGACAAAATTCGAAATATTGGTCACAAGAAAATCAAAATTTATTACAGGAGGGTAACTTTAAGTGTTTGGCTTGGAATAATCGGTAGTAGAATCATTGGTCCAATAATATTTGAAGGACCTCTGGCTGGTGCCAGACACTTGAGATTCCTGGAAAATGAGATTGAGGGCATTTTAGATGAGTTAAAGTTGTGTCCAAAATATAACATTCAAAGCGGCATCCCTTAAGAATTACATCGCAGAGAGCCGCACGCTTGCAAACGAACACCTGCTTAATGCGTTCAGGACCGGATTCAAGATTTTTATGACTACATTCGTATTTTACTTGTCGTATGACAACTCTCCATTTAAATATTTATTATCACAAAAAACGCTACTGGCAAATTTTCCAACTTAATCTCATTAAAATACTAGCACTACACTACAGTTTTTTTTTCTTATTATCTGCAGTTTCAACAGAAAGAGCACGCACCACAAAAATAACAGAACATTAGGTTCATATTTATTCAGCGAATAAAAAATTGCCGTCAAAGGAGTCATCGTATGTGCTTTATAAATATGAACTCAGCTTTTTAGCATTTCTTTTATTACTGTCAAATATGTTTGTTTTTAAATGTTTTACTTCCCTCGCATACCAAAGGGAAGTATTGTATTCGAGAAAAAATCACCCCCCGAGGTTTTTTCGGATTTTCACGTTTCAGATCACGTAGATTACGAAAACAGGTTTTTCCAATTCCGTCAGTCTGTCTGCCTGTCTGTTGGTGTATTATCTAAAAAAACTACTTGACATAGAGCAGCCAAATTTGGTAGGTAGCTGACGCTGCTGTCAGCGATGAAATGGTTACACTTTCACTTGAAAATATACAGGGTGGACCGTCTAAATGGAGTAAATAATGGGAAATTTTTTTCTTACTCAAATTTAAAATTTCCACGTTTCATGGCATTTTAAACCTATTTCAGAAAAAAAAAATTCAAAACTTTTTTTGGTCGGATGACACTTTAAAATGTTCTCCAAATGTACCTTCCTCGAGAGGTAAACGTATAATAATAGTACACACGGGTAATGAAGATGGATTTGTAAAAGGGTGTTTAATGCTTTCCGCAAAAAACATAGCAAAGTCATCGGCCGATTACCACCAAGATATGAACGCCACTTTGAAAAACGGTTTGCAGAAAAACTGTTGCGTAACATAAAGCCAAATTCGGTCATAGTGTTCGATAATGCCTCTTACCATTCGCGACAAGCTGAGAAAATACCAACTACTTCGACGCGAAAGTTTGAATTAATTGAATTTAAAAAAAAAAGCGAAAAATGCAAACATTAAAAAAACATTTGTAATAGACGAATTTGCAGAACAATATGGTCATACAGTTTTAAGACTGCGAGTTAAATCCTATTGAAAAAATTTGGAGTGCATTAAAAAATTACGTTAGAAACACAAGCCCCCGACTTAGTCATAATGTGATACAACTTATTAGACAGTGGGAAGCTCATAGAAAAGCATTGGACGGGATGCGTGAACCATATTAAACAAAATTGAAAATCAATATTTTGCCACAGTTCCTCAACAATAACCAATTATAATAAATCCAAATGATTCCTCATCATCGTCATCTTCCGGGGAAGAAGAATAATTTAATTATTGGCGCATGCATTGCAGTAAGTAGGTTTAATGTAGATACCAATAATAATGTTATACAATATACAAAGAGAAAGATTTTTTTGTCACATATACCAAAAAAAGAAACAACAATGTATTTTAGCTACACGTGCTTTGGCAATACACATGTATATATTAGAATTATACAACCATTGTTAGGTAGGTTCAATATAATGCTAGAATTAAATCCTAAATAAAACGAATGTAGGGTTGTTGTATTTTTATTTAATAATAGGTAGAACTGTGAAATCCAACATTTATGAAAGCAGGGAATATTTTACTTTCATTGTTTCATTACTTGCCAAACTCTGAAATTCTAACTCCGGCTCTGCAAGTCAACGTGGACTCTACATACTAGACTAATACGCATAATAAAATTCGACCAATCAGTAGATCTGTAGCAGAATTTGCCATCAATCAGATTTAGTGGGCGTAACTTATTTACTTCCCTCAGCGGCAGTTTATACAAAAAACTACTTAATTTAATTTGTGGTCATTTTTTGTCACACCTCCAGACAATAGTAAAAAAAGAATAAAGGAAGCCGCAAATGCTGCTTATATTTTGGATTTGAGTTTACCTTTAAATTTAGGACAGGGAATGTATTTCCGTCACCTGGTTTAATGCCCCTTGATATCTTTGTTTGGGATCATTTAAAAAATATTGTCTATGCAACCGCTATTACAATCCGTGAAGACCTGAAGCTACGAGTAAGACGAGCAATTAATAGCATAATGGTCCACCAATTGGTGAACGTTCTTAGAGAAACAGCTATGCAAGTTCAGAAGTGCATTGACGATAATGGACAGCATTTTGAACAACTGTTGTAATGTTTTGTCTTAATTTTTTGTATTCCAAAACCACCTTATGTGTGACAAGGTAATTAGAATAAAATTGTATTTTCTTATTTATTTTTTATTTATTGTGTTTTATTGGTTTCACCAAATGGGCATCGACCGAAGTCCTTCAGCCTGTTACAAATATTTACAATGCTTTGTTTACACATATTAATTTTTACAGCATATTTATCTTCTTTGAAAAAAAAAAAATTACAAAAAGTTTATATATTCATATTCATGTTTCATTTTTCATTCCCGATTGTTTCGTGCAACAATATGTTCCCAAAGAGTTAGATCTGGATATATTCTTCGGTTGTGTATTCCTGGTTGTCTTGTTTTGCAGAGTGGTTGAATAATGTCTATATTGTGTTCTTCTATAGCAAATTTGGTCGATAAAGATAGTATTCTTTGGTTTATTGGTGTAATCTCTGTGATTTGGTAAAGAAGATTGTTGGGGGGGGGGGGTTATGCAGAGGGTTTCTAGGGTGTCTGGTTGTAGTGATGGATCGCAACGATGATGTTTCTGCTACTTGTAAGTTTATACTCGCTGGTCTTCTTGTATTAAGATATAGAGGGTGAATGTATTCTAATATAGGTCGGCAGATCATGCAGTAAATATGGGCGGCAGTTTTTTTTGCCAATCCCTTTGTTTTTGTATGTTAAGCTCCGGAAATGTCTGCTTCTTGTAATACATTTGTTCTTAATTAATTTTGTGTGCTTGTTAAAATTAAGTTTATTATCTATTGTGACTCCCATATATTTTACTGTAGGTTGGCAGTATATTGTGTTATTATTGATATTCAATGTTGGAGTATTCGGAGTTGCATTATGGTTAAATACGATATATTGTGATTTTAGGGGATTTGGTTTCATTCTCCATTTGTTGAACCATGATAATGTTCTATCCATTAATTGTTGAAGCGCTTCCACTGTCTTGAAAATATTTTTATTATGGCTTACTAGTGCAGTATCGTCAGCGTATTGTAGAATGTATAAATTTAGATCTAAATATTCTGGTCCCAAGTTAAAGTTATATATATCATAGCAGTATATATTGTAGAGCAAGGGTGAGAGTGGGGGTATTTTCTTATTTTCTTTTAATTGTAATTTTGTTTGTATTTATCGCACATTTTAATACGATATATGAATAAATTCCTTATTAATAATAGTAATAAATGGTACCACGGTACCGATATGGTTCCATTTGAAAAAATTGAGTTTTGCCCCAAAAATAATTTTGGTGAATTTTATTTGTTCATAAATCATGTAATTTAGTGTTTTTAGCGAGTTTCGACTTTTGTAGCATTACATGGGTCATTTAGAATAAATCGGAACCGTCATGGCACACTTAAATGGAAAACTAAAAATTATATTATAAAAAAATGATATTTGAAATGTTACTTATTTGGCACTGTTGGATTCAGAAAATTATGCAGAATTCAAAAATACAATAATATATAGCGTGTTCCATTTAAGAATCGAAAGTTAGTGTCACTTCCGGCGAAACCAGAAGTGAAATAAAAATCAATTGTATGTGAAAAAGTGCCGCTTATTATGTATGTAGTATATCCTAAATTTCACTCGATTACCTTCAACACTAAAGGGGAAATGATACCATGATCCTCTTACACCCGGTATATGAATCTGTCATTATGGCATTACTGACTTCTCTTTCATTGGCATCAGACACCAAAAATTTCAAAATTTATTATCTTTATTAACCTACTTAGGAGTTTTAAAAAAAATACTATCTACTAAAAAAGTACTATTCGATTAAGCAAATAAAACAAGATATGGGACACCTAATAAAATCGTTTAACATCTGAACACATTTATTTAAATTTTTCCAGATATGGAAGAGAAGAAATGTTGGCACTGTTTGACAGAAGCTCTAAACCACCGGCCTCCTTAACGAATTTCAAAAGCCTTTATTCTGAATCAAGTCTTCTGCCATTAGCTCTATTGCCTACATCTGAGGAAGATGTAAGTATTCTTATATATTTTGTAATTAACTACTAGGTAGCAGATCTCAGGTATTCATTCCTGAAACGAACTGGTACCACCAATCCATTTAACGTTAGAGAATGGACAAACTTTTTCAATGTATAAAATAAAGTTAATTGGTCTTTGGTGAAATTCTTCGTAACAGCTATTATATTTATTATGGAACTGGCGAAAATTTAGTGGAATATAATTTTTGTATATGTATGGTCAACATGATGCAGATTCATTACTGCAAATTAACAGATTAACATCGTAGTAACTTATCTGCAAAAGTTGTGAAAAAAACGCTTGGAAAGTGATTCATTAAAGGTGTTAATTTCAACTTTGATTTAGTAGAAGTGATCAATTCAAAAGCATTAAAATGCCAACAGAATCGACATTGAGACTTATCCACTTATCCAACTAGAAGAGAAACACATTTGGCTTTATGTGGATGAAAAAATTAATAGTTGTCAGGAAAACAGAAAATTTGATAGTGGGTGGAATGCAGATGATTATTCAATATACAGAAATTTAATTGTATCTAAAGTATTAGACGTTACTGAATTAAGAACTGCAATTAATTTAATGCAATTAAGTTTGAAAATATAAGACGAAAAAATATGCTCAACGGTTTGATACATATTTGTTGTTTATTTTGTGGCCTCCGAGAAAATGTTTATTTATTTATTTATTTACCGAAAAAGCTCTTTTTACAAAAACATACAATATTTATTATTCAGAGTATGGTAGTTTGAATACACAACATATATCAAACATTTTACAAATAATAAAAGTGGTAACACTTGTTTACAAAAAGTTACTACATTTAGTCGCGCCATTTTAGCATTTTACCTCTAAAAAAAAAGGTACAGATACATTGACTTCATTTTTTTCGCAAAGAGTTCAGAAAGACATTTAGAAAAAACAGTCCTTTTATTTTTTGGCGGAAATGTTTGGTTTCATTTTTTGTCCATTAATTGGCCAATATTAATGACCAATTTAATTAAATTAATTGAAAAATTTGTTATCATACACAATATGCCATAGAATTAGACGAAAATGGTTACTCAGGGGTTTTTGGGCTCGCTGATCACGAATTTAGGAAATTCAAAATGGCGGACCGGAAATTGGGCCATTTTCTAGAAAAAATGAGAATGGATATCTTGACCTTGAAAGTCTGTATTCGGGGGGTTTTCGAGGTCGCTGGTTACAAATCCGAGGTCTAATTTGGTAAATTTAAAATGGCGGACCGGAAGTAGAGTCAATTTCTCAAGAAAAACTCGTATCTTTTTCGTTTTTGGGCTGAAAATGAGTACTCGGTGGTTCTGAGGTCGCTGATCACGAATCAGAGGTCCAATTTACGAAATTCGAAATGGTAGACCGGAATAACAGGTCATTTCTCCAGAAAACTCGCATTCTTTTCTTCCTTTGGGCTGAGAGTGGGAACTCGGGAGTTTTCGTTATCGCTGATGTCCAATTAGGGACAATTCAAAATGGTGTACGGGACTCAGTATATTTTTCAGGAAATACTCTTATTTCTCATGCTTTCAGCCCAAAGAAGTAAAAAATACAAGGTATTCCGGAGAAATTGACTTCCTTCGGTCCGCTATTTTGAATTTCGTAAATTGGACCTCTGATTCGTTTTCAGCGACCTCAAAAACCACCGAGTACTCATTTCCAGCCCAAAAACGAATACGAATTTTTCCTGAAAAATTGATTCTACTTCCGATCCGCCATTTTGAATTTACCAAATTAGACATTTGATCGGACACATCTATTGCACTTTTACCTGAGTTGTAGTCTACGATAGCTTTGGGCTTTTGATTAGAAATTCCACGACGTTCAATTGGCACCGTTTCATTAGAATGACAGGTAGATAAAATCAACACATCTCGTTTGTCACGCCATTTCAGCACACATATCCCTCTCTTATTCTCTTGGGCGATAATTTCTCCCTTTTTAAGTTTTTTTGTGACAACTTCCTTTGGGTTCCCTTTGCAGTTAGCCCGCAAAGTTCTTATACAATGTGTTTCAATATCTAAGAGTATGTGTGACAGCTGAAGGCTTGTGTACCAGTTATCAGTAACACAAACTCTACCTCTCCCTAAAAGTTCTTTGGCTCAATTTAGAACAATCTTGGTGGATACTGCTAAATTGTGTTTTTTCTTTTGTGCTGCATAAATACTCACATTCCATGTATATCCATTTTCACATCATAAACTAAAGAAGTTAATGACGACAAACTGTGGCAAGGTTATAAAACAAGGCTGGGAAGACATAGACAAACAATAAGACAGAGTAAATATGCATATAATGACAAGTTGTACTTAAATAGTCAAAATAAAACTAAAGCCACCTGGAGGATTATCAAAAAAGAGGTTAATCTAAAGCACAGAGAACCATACCCCCAGACATTTATAGATGAAAAAGGAAGCAAGATAGAAACATGGGAGGAAGCGGCGGACAAATTTAATACATACTTCCTAGATTCCCTAAAAGAAGATTCTTTAAAAACTATTTCGCAACCAGATAAAGATTCAATTGTAACGTCATCTAAAACTGACTGTTGCATGTCTATGTTCCTCTCACCAGTTGAACCCGGGGAGGTGGTAGATATTATCAGGGATATTTCAAAAAAGGATTGCGCAGGAATTGATGGTATTCCATGCTCTTTGCTCCTGGAGATTGCCGAGTCAATCGCCCCGGTACTAGCTTATTTAATCAATGAATCATTCAGTGAAGGAGTATTTCCATCCAACCTGAAGGACTCCATTGTTATACCTATTTACAAAAAGAATGATAAGGAAAGGCTTGAAAACTATAGAGCCGTTTCCTTGCTTCCAGTTTTCTCAAAGATCTATGAGAAAGCTTTCTATACCCGTTTAATAGACTTCTTAAATCAAAATACATTGCTGTTCAATAGTCAATATGGATTTCGTAGAGGATTATCAACTCAAGATGCGATTTTAGCTTCTTTAAATAGTGTAATAAAGAGCATGGATGATAAATATTTAGTAACGGGCCTATATTTTGACTATACAAGGGCATTTGAAACAGTGAATCATCACCTGCTTATGGCAAAACTGTACAAATATGGAATACGAGGACGGCCCTACAGCTGGCTTCAGTCATATTTAAGGGGGAGGTCACAGAAGGTTGTACTAAGAGCTGGGAACAGGGAATGCACCTCTGATTTACGTAAAGTCGAGACGGGGGTTCCACAGGGAAGTGTGCTCGGCCCCCTATTGTTTTTACTATTTATTCATGATATTAAACATTCCAAGCTGAATCTAATGAAAAACCTAACGCTGTTCGCTGACAATGTCTCAGGAATAGTAGAGTCTTCAAAGATAGAGGACTTAAGTGCACAGGCCAGTAGGTGTGCTCTCAATATGCAAGAATATAGCCATAGAAATATGCTTTTCCTAAATTTATCTAAAACTGAATCTATGCTTTACTCAATCAAGGAAAACAATTACAGTATATTAATAAAAACAGAGAATGGCTCTATGAAACAAAAAACAGCGATAAAATTTTTAGGAATACAATTCGATCCGCAATTATCATGGCACAAACAAGTAGACGACATCCTCAAAAAGATGGCGTTATATTCTTTCATTATATGGCAACTAAGATCACACGTGTCTCAAAACATGCTGATATCGTACTATTATGCACAGGTCAACTCTACGCTATCATATGCAATTGTTGCGTGGGGTAACTGTAACAGAATGAATGAAATATTAATTGCTCAAAAAAGAATAGTAAGAACAATATTGTTCAAAAGACCCGACTACTCCTGTAGAGAACTCTTTAAAAAACTCAATATATTGACCGTCACCTCAATATACATATTGCAATGTGCCCTTTATGTTAGGAAAAACATCTCAAACTTCTTAACACCAAAGGATATGCCACATATCTATGCATTAAGGGAAATAAACACTTTAAGATTGCCACCTCACAGATTAGTACACACAGCGAATAGCAGTTACGTAATGCCAATTAAAATATATAATCAGCTGCCCAAGGACGTTAAACAAATAACCAGCCACATCTTATTCAAGAAAAGAATTAAAGCCATACTCTTGAAATATAGTTTCTACTCATTGGGAGAATTCTTCTCATGCAACTTCAACTAACATGGGTCGTACCCCAGCTATTCTAGTCACCATTGTGGCTCTAACATTGCCAATCTGGTTGGATCTACCTAGTAATGGCTCGTAGATTTTAAATTTTAAATTTTAACTTTCTGTAAATTTTAACTTAAATATTTTATTGTCTATAACATTTGTTTATTGTTTAATTTTAATTAATTACTAGATTTAGATTAGTTACCAACTTGTACGAAGCTTATGTCCTTGTTTGTGATCTGACAGTGAATTGTTAATAAATAAATTAAAAAAAAATAAATAAATATTTTTATGCCATATTTATGAGCTTTTTGTGAATTATAGTGTTTAAAGACTAATCTGCCCTGAAAAGGCACCATCGTCTCGTCAATACAAAATGTCTTATGGGTGTATAAATATCTTGATACTTTGATGAGCTTGTCGAAAAGCGGTTGGATTTTATATAAACGTTCTTCTTCTGGGCACTTTTGGTTGTCAGAGAAGTGAAGCATTTTTAGTAACATTTCAAATCTGTTACGGCTCATAACGTTATGGGCAACATCATTTTTGAATATCTATTTTGTAGACCAGTAATCTCGAATAGAATTCATTCGCAGAGTTCCCATGTAACTTATCAAGTGTATGATTTCTTTCCGAGTTGTTGACTCCCACGATTGCACACGGGCCTTGTTAGAAATATTGCGGTTTTCCGTAACAAATTGTGTTGCTTAATGATTAGTGTGATTCACCATTAGATCAATTATATCAAAATCGATAAAAGCTCTGTAGAAATCACTTGGTTTACATCCTAGCAATGCAGCATGCCATTCCCAAGTAGCACATAGTCATAAGGAAGTTTTTATAACTATGAAAAACGTTTATACAACTTATATTATTTGAAATTATAAAACTAAAAAGTTAACGACGATTATACAACTATTTTAAGTTTTGTAGACGGTGTTTAAACGTCGTTTAATAAAGTTTTTGTAAGGACATTGTTTTGAGTTATATTAAAGTTTTATTAACGTTGTATAAACGAGTTGTTTTATAGTTCTTGCTTGGAGTTGTATTGGAGTTTATACCACGTGTTTTATAAAAGTTATTTATTAGTTCGATATGTAGTTGTTCTAAACTGTATACAACGTTGTACAAGCTGTTTATTATATAACTGTATTTATAAGATGCTTAAACCTTTATAGATGCCATAATAAATACGCAGTTTTATAGTTTTCATTTGGAGTTTTATAATAGTTTCACCAACGTCCAAAGTGGGTATATTTTAGAATCTTTAAATGGTTGTATTAAAGATATATAATGTCGTACGCATGTCGAACATAACCTCTGTGAAAACCTGCTTCGTAATATAAAGTGTGTTATTTTCTAATAGATAAAATATGCTTCGAGTACACAATCAACGTTTTCCTAAACCCTACAGATATACCACTGATTATTATAAAAAAGTAAAAGCATATTTAAATCAATATCATTACATCAGCAAAGTGAAAAAAGTAATCAAAACTCCAAAGGTACAGTGCGTGCAAACTGTTAATCAAAATAAGTGTTCACTTTTATACGCGGAGAAAATAATAAGTATTGTCGAAAACGAGCAAAACCTGAATTGTAGAAATATAACACCATCAACTTCATCAAATTTGACAATTACCATTGAGCATCAGGACTATGACAACTTTGTTGACCAAGCAGATGTCATTGATGATATAATGGAAACTGATGATGATGAGGATGATGATATAGCATACAAAGAACTGTTACACGAAAAACTAAAAATATGGGCAGTAAATCACAAAATAACTCATCAGGCACTAAATGATTTGCTGGATAAATTACAGACTTCCGAGTAGTATACTGCATATTTACCAGTTGACAGCCGAACTTTATTGGAAACGCCAAGAAATGTTAAAATTGTACCTATGGGTTCAGATCCAAGAGGACAGTTTTGGTATCAAGGCTTAGAAACTTGTTTAGTAAGCACTCTAACGCAATACATTAAAAAGAGCGAGTACTAAGTCCTTATCCTTGAAAATGTCTTTAAAGTTAAACTTTATGGTCTACCATTATACTATAGTTCCAAATATGAATTCTGGCCTATATTGTCATCCATTGAAAATATGCCTGACATATCACCAATCATTCATCTTAAATACAAAATAATATAATTCTATAGATATGTTATTTTAACAACCTTACTAGAACTTTGCAAGTTGTAATATTGTTTTATTAACTGCTGTACAACTATGCTTTATATCTACACATTAGTTGTAGAACAGTTTTAATTCAGTTTTAAGAACTCTTATGCCACTATACTTTATACTTTACAAAACCCAGTTGTACAAAGTTTCATTGTAGTTTGACTAACTGTTATGACACTGTAATACAACTTTACATTTATTAATAATCTTAAAAGTTGAAATATAGTTGTAAACACTCTTAAAACGCTTCATACCAACTTTATACATATTGGTCATATAAATAGTGTATTGCACTTTTATTGTAGTTATTAAAACTTTGACGTGAAAATTTCAGAAGCCATTGTTTCTTTTTGCAATTGTAAGAAATCCAGCGTCCATCTTGTGAATGTAGAAAGTTTAATTTTTTAAATAATTTTATTAACAGTTTTTTAGGACTAGACAAATAATACTACCACACATTTTCTTATTTTGGTGTATGCTTAACATTTTACAATAGTTTAAAAACCACATAATGTTAAATATAAATGTGGATGTATTTTAAAAAATCATTTATTTTCTTCATTTTCTTTTATTCTCGAAGCCCATTGATTTTTAACGAGGTAAAACAATTATATTCACGAGCAATATTTGTTTGCACCTAATTTTCAATATCAAATAATTCATATTAGCCTATTATATTTATACCTCTATATGTTTAATTATGCATGGACGCTATAAAATATAAGGATCATATCTAAAGTTATCATATAGTTGCATACGTTCACATTACAACTAGACAAGTTATAAATAAAGAAAAATTATAACAGAAAGTAGTAAAAAGTTATTCACTAGGTGGTGGAATGTATTTTTTTTTTGTAACTGATATACGTATATAAATGAGTGAATTTGCGCGGTTTATATATACATATTTTTTGACTTGAATAAATGTGTTGTATTGAAGTCTTTACATATTTTTATACGTAGGTTGTTATTACGTTATTTTAAATAAAAATAAGACGATTTAAAGTAAATTGTTTAGTAGTATCAGAAAGAGTTATTAAAACCACTTTACAACGTTTCATAACAGTCTTATAGGTTCCCCACTTTGTTGATGTAAACGTTTATACAACGGCAACTTAGCTATGTTTTGGTTTTATTACAGTTTTAGTAAAAGTTACCAAGTTTTAAGAAAAGTTTCTTTAACGTATAACAAACCGTTATATAACCAGTCTGTGCTACTTGGGTTCTTCTTTTATACCGCCCTTAAATTTTTCATCAAACTGTAGGTGATATCCGTTTGGCGGTCCCCAAACTGATTCTGATAAAACACGTAGTTGAATCTGGCTGCCACTCTCGTTCTCAACTTGTTCTGCTTCTGCCACCTGGTCACCACCTTGAATTTCATCCCCAACATGCTCTAATTCAACCATATTAGAATAGAATAGAACAGAATTTATTAACCTTCAATATTGTCAAAGTTACAAAAAAAATGATTTCGTCAAAATCACACATGCTCCAGCATAAGAATAAGATGCCAAGTATTCAGAATATAAATACAGAATCAGAAAGTATTCGTTTTGGTATGGCAATAATTGGCAATAAGTGGAAGCGAGAGCGAAGCAACTAGGCTATTCTTTTCTATCGTATGTATAACACATTGTACAAAGCGCCACCTGCTATCTCCACCACATGTGTGTGGACATCCCTAGTTTAGTTTCCGTCTTACACACGTCAGTTCTCGTTTTGCCCTATACGATAGAAAAGAATAACCTAGTTGCTTCGCTCTCGCTTGCTCTTATTGCCAAATATTACCATGCCAAAACGAACACTTTCTGAATCTGTATATAACGATAATACAAATTTTTATACAAATATAAAATATTATTTACATCGTCCACGAGCCTAGGAAGCTTACTTACAAATTGGCCAGATGGACCAGGCATATTGTCATCTATTGAAAAGGTATCTTTTTGCTTACTAGAGATTTCATAATCACTATTATCAGAGTCTTTCTCACTGCTGCCTGATGGTATAAACACTGGAACATCCTCAGAATTGTCTGAAAAAGGATCATTTGAAGAGTTATCATCTGTATAAAATTACTAATATAATATCTAAACATTTAGAACCTTGAAAACTTACCTTCATGATGTTGTCTTTTTTCCAAAACTAACTGTAAAATATGTGTTCCGCGGCTACTCGTTATAACACAACACTGTTGGTTTACCATGCAAAATAGACTAAACGAACGACATACTTGTTCAGACTGGCATAATTCGATGGGTGGTCACTTCGTCATATATCGTGTCTGCTCGTTTCAAACATAACTGCCAGACCATAGAGGACATCGGTAACTGCTACTGATTTTCCTGGGCCAGAGAGGACACCGGTGTCCTCTCTGGCTCTCTCAATTACAATGTGTCAAAATTATCAAAACCATTTGAAAAATGTTGGTACACAAAAGAAGAAGAATTGTTCAAAAAAATATCATGGTCCAGGGGGAAGGTTTGTTCAAATTCCCCTTGGTGCTCAACCTGATAAGAAAGTTTACACTCTGCGGTATCCCATCCAGGGACACACTGTACGATACATTTATTTTGAATGAATAGTATACAGGATGAGACACTATGTGCACCATCTTCCTCAACCTCTTGAAGTTTGAAAGAAATGTCTCCGATAACAATAGTGAAGCTAATATTTTGATTTTTTAAATGACTTGACGAAAAAAATTTGCCCACACCGAGGATCGAACCTGCCACCCGATTGCGTGTCAAATATTACTATTTTTACGTTGCGGCAGAGATTTTTTTAAGGGTCAAAAGCGCGTATAACTCTTCAGGGAATTGAATATGTTTTGTAGAACATTTTGTGGTTGATGGAAAAACTTGTTAGCTTTCATTTGCACCAAACCTCGTGCCCAAAAAGTTGTTAATAAACAAATTAGAGCCTCTCACACAATATCACTTTTATTTCCGGTTCCAGTTATCCACTCAAGTTCTTTCTGGTCTCAAAATGTTCCTTTTTCCAAGCACCTTCATATGCACAAAACCCCATTTCAATATGCTTACCCAGAGCCGAGATATTCCATTTGTTAATTTGCAAAATAAATTTAAACTGTAAATAATCAAAAGCAAAAAGTTGCATTTGTGCAGACTTCTATGGGGGTTATGCTCGACATCAATATTTATCGTTTAAAATTGGTTTGAAGTCGACTTTTGGAAAAAAAAGTTATTTGCTAATCAACAAATTATGCCAATTGTTTAATATAAACAATCAAAAAGTATTGAAGATATCGGGCCAAAAGAAATATTATATTCTTTGGTATAAACGGCATGTATTTCGAAAAAAAAAAAACAATTCATTACTTTCGGAGTAATCAATTTGTTAGTTAAGAAATTTATTTTGGCTATAATAACAAATGAATGGGTTGACAAAATGAGTTGGGCTTGGCGCCAAACAGCGCGTATTGAAAATATCTTTTGATTGAATTAAGATTTTCTCGGATCCGTCAAACTGATTTCATTTTATTAAATAAAAACGAAAAAAATTTTGTTTAAACACAAACAACCATGAAGCTCGCGGTTTAGGAAAATGTTTCATAAGAAAATCTTGTTCAGCGGAATTTTTCCTATAAGAATCAGTTGCTAACTTAAATGGTATATAAAATTTGTAAAATCACCTCTTTTTTACCCCAGGCAGACTCGCCTATTATATTCGACTCTTAATTGTTAATATCAAGGATAATTTTGTTTTATTAAAGGAACTTTAAACTGTGAATAACATTCATATGTGCTGAATTACTAAAATATTTAGTATTGCATTAAAACAAGTAAAAGACTAACAATTACAGTGCTTAATTATTATTTTTGCCCATTTAAATTTGTCGTGAAATTATCCTCGATATACTAATACTGCTAATATTGCTTTAAAATATTTTCGTTGAATTATTTTATTAGAGAGGTGGATGGCAAGGAAGACCTACTACCCTGTCAGGTCCTCCAAGAGGTAGAGGGGGATCTTTAGAGCGTGGAGGTCGGATAAATAGAGGTAGGGGCAGCTACCAGTATGGAAGGGCTTCAGGTTATGAAAGTGGTTGGGGTAATGGTGAACAGCCAGAGTGGAGTCCTAGAAAAGAATACAATGCAAGAACCATGTCTATGGAAAATTGGAGAAGAGCAAAAAACAATGAAGAAGACGATGGTTGGAGGAATGTTAGTCAGGGACGAAGTGTGCATGAAAAATGGGGTAAACACAAATTTTACAGTATTTTCTAGTCACATTTTTAAAGTTTTAAGTATGTAAGGGCCGGTTTTTCAATGTCCAGTTAAAAGTGCCAGATAGGTAGCTGCTAGTTACGCTTAGCTGGCAGTTATATCTATGGTAGTGTTTATCAACAGTAATTTAACTGCCAGCTACGTATGCATGAGTTGAATTATTTCTTAGCAATGTTGGCACTACTGATTCTACCTGAAGTTTCTCTCAATTGGTTTAATTCAAATTGCACACGTGTTTTAGTGACAGTTTATCTAATTTAACCTCAAAATTCATTGCGTTGTCTAGCGTATTGATTGATGTTCTGTTCTTAATTTTGTGCGTTTGTGTATCAACAATAATTGCAATAGGATTTATTCTACTGTAAGTGGATTTGCATATGCGCATTTGGTTCAATTTCTGACAATTCTGAAACATTTTAACCTAAAAACCAATGTGATTGATTGATATGTTCGTTTCTAATTTGTGATTTATATTAAATATATCATTGCCAATAATGAATACTAATAATAATAATATTCTGGATATGAGTGATGGTGACGATGATATTATACAATTTATAAAGTATGAAAGGAGACCCTATACCATAAGGGAACGAGAAAATAATTTTGAGAATTATGATAAAAAATTTTTAATAAGATTTCGACTGCGTAAAGAAACTGTTTTACATATCGTTGAGATGATAGAGGAAGTTACAGGAATAATTCTGTTCCTCCAATCACTTAAAGTGTAGTTAGCACCTTTTTTCCCTTTTGCGCTCTCTATTGCAATTATTGCTGATACACAAGCGCACAAAATTAAGAACAGAACATCAATCAACACGCTAGACATCGCAATGAATTTTGAGGTTAAATTAGATAAACTGTTACTAAAACACACGCGCAATTGAAAGAAACTTCAGGTAGAATCAGTAGTGCCAACATAGCTAAGAAATAATTCAACTCATGAATACGTAGCTGGCAGTTAAATTACTGTTGATAAACACTACCATAGATATAACTGCCAGCTAACCGTAACTAGCTGCTACCTATTTGGCACTTTTAACTGGACATTGAAAAACCGGCCCTAAGCCAAATACTCGAAATGTTAAAATAATAAACCAAGATCATAATTTTTAATTGTTCGATTGATTGTCCTGCTATTACGCCCCGACGTCCAGTGGTCAGGCTATCATTTTCGTTTCATTAATTATGAAATTCTACCCCTGAAGAGGTGCCATACTTGTAAAAAATAACTTGGATTCTTGTGTCACTATCTCCCATTCAATAGTTGATACATTCCAGTACTTTATTAGCAAAAGAAATGCTATGTCTATCAGAATGAGTATTGTACAATACGAATATAAGCAAAAATGTAATAATAGAACATACAGATTAGCTTTTTACTATCACATAGAAATTAGATGTGATAGTGTTTTAAATTTGCTTAAATAAAAATTTTTGTAAAGCTATCAAACTGATTTTAAACCAGTTCAAATCCTGATAAATGATTGAATTTTGCCCTACCGTTTGTATTTTACTACATAAATCAGAAATAAGCTCAATATAAAAATAATAATAATAATGCAGATATTAATATGTATGACTAACAGAAGAATTTTGAATATAGAGCAGTGAATAGGTATTGAATTTTCTAGATGAATGAGGAGAGCCTTTCAGTATAGAAGATTTTAAGCTTTTTTTTTAAATTTTGTAGATAATTCCCAATGTAATAAAGTAAAATATCTAAGCTATTATAAAAATTTCTAAATACAAAATAATGCGCACCTTTTTATAATTTTTAAATATGACTTATATTGTACATTAGAATTTTCCAAATATTTTATAACCTTTTAGGTCGATCCACAAGTTGGAGAGGAGAAGGTGACTCGGAGGAACGAACTGGTCCTCCAGAAAGAGGTGGTCGTGCCAATTGGCACGACCTAAATAGGGCTCCTCCCTCAAGACGGTCGTGGGATAACGAGGATCACTTACCAGAATGGGCCACGGAAAATCCTACGGAAGGTGGAGGTACATTTGATGAAAGAGGGGCGTTTCATGGTTCAGATGATGAACAGGTTAGTAAAGTAAATGTTGAATTTAAAAACTTTCCTCAGTTTTAGACATTTAAAAAAATTATATTTATTTTTCAGTTTTGCATTGTACATTGTTATAATAATAATTTGTTATTATAAAAAAAAACATGTTTACACAGGTCACTCGGTCTGAATTATATGTTGGTACAAACTTATGATTCTTACACTCATATCAATATGATTTGGCTATATTGTAGTTTCTCGTATTCTAGTTGATAATGTTAATAATTTTGACCATGCTAGAGAAGCAGTGAGTGATTATTAGAGCTCTAACAAAAAATACTCGTAGATCTAGTGGAAAAATTGTTCCCAATTTACGTACTGCTAAATATATGGTAGAAATCATCGAAATATATTTTTGAGTAGCGTTAAATTAAGGTCGGATGGGTAAAGAACCAAAAGCAACAGTTAAAAATGGTCTTTAAAATAGCAGTTTACTTTAAATACTACCTCCATAGAATACTGTTTTGGTGGTAGTAGTTCAAATCATTTAGTTTGACATCCTATTCTAAACTTGACAAACTTGTTTTAAATGACTAAAATTTAAAAAAAAAACAATATGAAAAATTTTAAACGTTGAAAGAACTTTACGTATTAATTATTATGATTATGATTCAATTATCAATTATGTTTGTTATACTGTTACCTGTCTTTGGTCAAATGATTTCAGATCCTCCTCGAATATGAAAATTAAATCTTATTTTGGCTTTGTTAAAATAAATTGCTACATATCAAAATTCAATGCTACTAAAATACCTAATGATCGGAACATATTTTAAATTGTAATTTCAATTGGGTGTACACCAACATCACCAGCTCAAAAAAAGTATCCACAAGACTTATGGTGAGTTTTATTCCTGCCACAGTTTAAGAGTTAAAAAGGTCTAGTCGAGGAAATTAAGCATTTAATCCCAACATGGGATTCCGCCTCACCTGATTTTTATGTGAGATGATGCAAAATGTTCCTAAAGATGTATAGAACAAAGTCAGGGTTATGGGAACTGGTGCTTTCTCGATTTCCGGTCGTAAACTGGGGCAGAAGTGCGCTATTTCCGGTCACCGAAATTTTTTCCTAATTTGAAAAACCATTGGCTATTATACGGCCGGAAATCGAAAAAGAACCAGTTTCCATGACCTTGACTTTGTTCCATACATCTTTAGGAACATTTTGCACCATCTCACATAAAAATCAGATGGGGCGGAGTTTCATGTTGGGGTTTAGGCCTTTTTCTGCATCATTTCCTCGAAAACGAACATAATACAAATCATTGGTCTGTAAAATCAGGATATACTAAGGAACTAATTTAAAATGTATTCTATTTCAACAATAATTCAAAAAATACATACTTAATAGAAAACGAATAAAATACAGGATGATTTTGATTATCGTTAGAATATAAATAACTACCACATAGTAATGGCTTCCTCTATCAATTAATCAATATATAAGTTCACACCTACATAAAGTGCAAATTAAAATTTTTTGATTACGTTACATTATCCTCTGAAATACCTGAGTTCAGACAGTGCTGTGAGTCAAACGCAATCTCTTCTAATCGTGTTACATTTTACAGAGCTAGTCGGATTATTTCATTTGTCATTCTAAAGTAGCATTATTTTGTCGCAATATTTTTCTGAGGCGGTCTCGCTTGTAATGAAACATAAGTGGAACCGCTTCTCCCATCTCTACTAGATGTACCTTACCTGTACATTAAGCATTGTATTAAGCAATTTGATATTTTATAAAACTTGTACAAATGTTTCTGACACAAATTTTATAAAACAACATTACTCTCAGCAACACTTTCATAACGTTTTAACAGCAGCGATAAATGCAAAATTGGCACCTTATCGCTGTTGATATTTTGTAACGCCTATTGAAACAATTACAAGATAATGATATTAACATTTCCATAGGCATTTATGAAAATTCAGTACAATCATATAGCAGTTTTATTAAAGCTTCATTTAATTGTACTACAAAACACACTTCACTGTTTGTTAAATTACTGCTATAAAACAACTGTTTTATAAGAGCTTTTAAATGGTCATTATTAAAGAAAAATGCTGCTTTATACACACTAATGAAATAAAATGATTTCTTAAATATATCCTAAAAGTGAAAGAAGTATTTCTGACACTAAAAGCATATGACATTGTGATTTAATACTAGATACCTAATAACCTATGATTATTATTTAAGAGAGTTGTTCTGGCTTACAACAACTGCTTTTTTTGATGATGAGAACATTTTGCTGTGAAATATAGCCATGTTTTTAATACATTTTAAACGCGTCACATTCATTGATGATTTCTAATAATTTTTGAAATTTTATAAATATCGATTTTATTAATTTAATTTTTTTTGCAATGTAACTTAACACTCATTTGTTTTAGTAGTCATAACTGTATAGTTCTAACTCCATAGATTCTAATAAACATTTGATATTTTAAATTTTCATATCTTGTCATATTTACCACCACGAAGGCTGACCTTTTAAGATGGCTTCCCTCTCTAAAATACTTCTGTGTTAGTAGCAAGCATTTCAAGATATTTAAACAATTATATAATTCCTATAAAACATCTATAACAGAATGGGTCTTATTGTAACTTTCATGTGCATCTTATAAAATATATTACTCACTTTTGCAACACTTTTGCAGTTTAACATTCATTGATGATTTCTAATAATTTTTGAAATTTTATAAATATCGATTTTATTAATTTAATTTTTTTTGCAATGTAACTTACACTCATTTGTTTTAGTAGTCATAACTGTATAGTTCTAACTCCATAGATTCTAATAAACATTTGATATTTTAAATTTTCATATCTTGTCATATTTACCACCACAAAGGCTGACCTTTTAAGATGGCTTCCCTCTCTAAAATACTTCTGTGTTAGTAGCAAGCATTTCAAGATATTTAAACAATTATATAATTCCTATAAAACATCTATAACAGAATGGGTCTTATTGTAACTTTCATGTGCATCTTATAAAATATATTACTCACTTTTGCAACACTTTTGCAGTTTAACATTCATTGATGATTTCTAATAATTTTTGAAATTTTATAAATATCGATTTTATTAATTTAATTTTTTTTGCAATGTAACTTACACTCATTTGTTTTAGTAGTCATAACTGTATAGTTCTAACTCCATAGATTCTAATAAACATTTGATATTTTAAATTTTCATATCTTGTCATATTTACCACCACGAAGGCTGACCTTTTAAGATGGCTACCCTCGCTAAAATACTTCTGTGTTAGTAGCCAAGCATTTCAAAATATTTAAACAATTATATAATTCCTATAAAACATCTATAACAGAACGGGTCTTATTGTAACTTTCATGTGCATCTTATAAAATATATTACTCACTTTTGCAACACTTTTGCAGTTCTTATGTTAAATCTGTTAGGGCAGAGTTGTAAATGCAACCATGGAAATAGAATTGGTTCAGTTTGCATAAATACAGGGTTTAATTAGTTTCATGTCGTTAAAAAAAACTGGTAATAGGGACCGGCTAGAGAAACAAAAAACCTGTATGACTTTTTTCTCTAGGGGCACTTTGAAAAAAACTGACCTGGGTTTACATTTTTAATGTTAAGGTAGGAAACATTTGAGAACCATTGTTTTTCAAGGTCAATGGATGTTATAGTTCCGAATATTATAAATAATAAAAAACTGTAATACCCGACTTGTGTTCCCCACCGGTAGAAGTGCGGCACTTTGATACCACTAACTATGAAAATGTAAATAATTCCTTCTCTTTCGGCACAACGCAAGCATAGCCGCAGGGGTTTAAATTGGATTTGTTTACATGTATTTTTTAATTTGAAACAAAGTTATTGTAGCTTTTATTGTCGTTTATAAGAATTTATAAAATTTAAAAGTGGTGTATTAACATTTGTAACATTGTGTTAAAAGCTTAAAAAATGAGTCATGATTTTATGAAATTGGAAAACGAACAGTTAGATGTCCGAGTTACGATAACAGAAAATAGTTGTGTATTTTAAGTTAGGAAAAAATCTGATTTTTTTAATGAATTGTGCGCATAATTTTTCCCAACCAGGTATCGAAAACTAAAAATCAAGTGTTTGGTCTCTATGAAAGTAATAAATAGATCAAAACAAGACAGCGAATACTAATAATAATAATCTCTAATACCTTTAATACCCAATAGGTAACACACAATAACTGTACAATTAGGTGTTGTCACAAATTTTAAATTCACTTCCACTGTGAAGATAATGCAGTTAAAAACACTTGAATTTGGAGAAACAGTCGAATAATACCTTAAAATTAGCCATTTTAATTTTGTATTGAAATCTTTTCGCCAAAAACACTACATCAATTCACTACGCACTCTTGACGCCATCAGTTATATTGTCAGTGTCATTTTGTGTTATAAACATATTATTTTGCAGATACATTTCCTAAAGTAGCTTTTACAAATCCAGTATTAAGTAGACTTTACGTATTTAATCACATGTAAAATCTTAATAAAGTGAATAAGATGTTGTGTTTAACAATTTTTAAACGTGATTTAAGAAACTAATATAACCGATGACGTCACCGCGTGTTTTGCATACTCGTTCAATTACTAAAACTATATGTTATTTATTTGTTGAAATTTTAATTTGATGGACTATAGCATGCTGTTTAAATATCAATAAGTGCTTTAGTACAATAAGTACTTCATTTTAATAATATCTAAAAAGCAAATTTGTACATAGTGAAAACACCTAATTCTTTTGAAATTTCACTCCATCTCCACGTATACACATTTCGGCATGTCGAATTAAGGACATACGCACTCCGTAATGTCAAAAATCTGCGTTTTAAAACACCACACTAAACTGAATTAACGTTATCAATTAAGAAAACAAACTTAGTCCAAAATGCAAAAAGTAACACAAAAAGCACGAACAAGAAGTAGTGTCTTACTTAATCAAGTACTAACGACTTGAACGATAAGTCAATAAAATAAATCTTAACATGAGTGGCACAAAATTCAAAAAGAACAAAAGCAACAGACAAAACCAAGGAACGATTAGGTCGCGCCGTGTGTACTTTACCAAATGAGGACATAAACTGAAATTATTACTTGAGAATATTACAAAGCAGAGCCTAGCACGCGCAATAAGATAATTTGGCCGCGAAGAAGCAAAAAACATGGCGGTGTCCTCTGTCGGTCGCTTTTAACTGCTTTGTCGGCATGCTTTTCGATGATCTCTTAGGCGCATCATACTTATTTGCACGAATGTCAGAGTATGCAAGCAGTTCTCAAACTATGTTATTAATTATTCTGGAAATTTTTGTTTATTTTTTTTCTCCAAAACTATGAGCTTTAGACCCCATGTTATATAAGGTTTTTTTGTTTGTCTTGTTGTTCCCTACCACCAGTTTTGTTAATAACATGAAACTAATTACACCCTGTATATACTAGAAATTAGTGGCAGGTAATCACCTCATTTACAGAGCTATATATTTATGGTTTATTTATTGCCAAAAACACGTAGTTACTTTTACTAGTGGAAGCATCAGTACTTTTGGTGCAGTGAGTGGAAGCATCATATTTCATTAAACTGCAATATAAACTGTGTCTTATTGTCAAAACCACTATGTTAATACATGTACCTAATATTTTTATAACCACTTTATAAGTTTCTCCATTGTCCTAAATCTGATCTTTTTAGTTTCTCCGTTATATGATGAGCCAAGATCTGCACTTCTCTGTCAGTGTTGTTATACAAAATTTTGGGAGAATAATTTTTTTGTTAACTTGTATATTATAATTATGGCAGATTATCGTTAAAAGGCAGACTTCAATTATGACTAAATATAAATATACAGCTAATGCAGGAAATCAACTTTCTCAGATATGTTGCATTGTATTGTTAGCCACCACCTTTTTATGCTCAAGTAAACAATTTTGTTTTTTTACGACATTGTTGTTGTTTCCATATTACAGCAAATACAATGCTAAATGATAATTATATAACATGCTCTGGAACAACAATATTATCTTGAAAGCAAAATTCTCACATATAGACCTTCAATAAAACTGCCTTTTGGAAACCTTATGTGTACTCAACTTCGTTGGTTTAATTATGTAAATTATGTTTTCTGTAAATTTAGTGTGTTTAGAATTTAAACTATCTGAAATAGGATGCTGATCAGCTAGGCGAATGTGTACCATGGTAATAGTGTTTAAAGAAAAAATTTAGAAACATTTCAAAATGACACACAATGCAAAACTTGTTAACGTTACATGTAATATTTTATTTTATTTCTAATTGGTGATTTCTATAGTTGGAAGGTAGACCTCCTAATAAAAGGGATACAGGACTTCAAAAATCAACATCCCAACAACATATTACCAGTAAAGCTCAGCACCCGCCATTATCTACTTCAAAATCCACAATGTCTCTTATTAATAAACCTGAAGATAATATAAATAAAAGAGAGGTAAATATTGCAATATCAAATACTGTTTTAAAAGCAAACAGTTATGTAGTATAATTTAAACTCTCTGAGTCGTCTGAGATTATAAAATAAGAACAGCAAAACAAAAACATTTTGGTTTTTAATTATGATTTAATAGTCCAGCGTTTAACGGTAAAATAGGTTATTACCTCAGAATTCTTTCGGATAACACCGATTGACGTGAAATTTGGACAATAAGTAGGGAATGGCTCAAGGAACAATAGTTATATAGTGTCGATGTGCGCTTTTACCCTGGCGGTGGATGCTATCCCTTCTCGGGGGGTGGAAATTAGTACACTCAAAATAACTGCAGAAATCGATAGGGGGATGAATTCTATACAAAAAAAAATCTGTCAAGTTTTTTCAATAAATCAATACTTTTTGAGTTATTCGCAATTGAAAATGTTGATTTTTCATCTAGAAAATACATGTTTTAGAGCTGTTTTTCACGAATAACTCGAAAACCTTACGTTTTATCAAAGAAATCATCAGGAGAAAAATGAAGCTTATAAAATAATAATAATTGTAATAATTTATTTCCATAAGACCTGTAATTTACAAGTGTTGAAATTGTCAGATAAAAATACAAATGAATACAAAGGTACATAACAAAAATGTCACTAAGAATATAAATGGGACACAGACATCATAATGATAAATTTTCACAATTAAAAAAATTATCAATAGAATAAAAACTATATTTTTGCAGCTTGTTACGAACTCTTGATTTAAATAAAATAAAGCCTTAATAGAGATAGGTAATTTGTTGTATGCTTTAACAGCCATGACTAGTGGCCCTTTTGCTGATGTAGACATAGTATGTCTTAGTGTACTTATATTAAGATTTGGTCTAAAGTTGTAAGGTGAATTTGTGTCTCTGGTAAGGGTAAACTCGTCAGGATGGGACTTAACGTAACAAGCACCATTTAAAATGTATATATTAGTTAGAGTTAAAAGGTTTAATTGCTTGAATAAATTTCTGCATGAAAATTTAGAGCTTTTGAGAGTCATTGTTCTTAACATCCTTTTTTGGAGGATTGAAACCTCACTGACTCTTGTTAAGTTGCCCCAACATATTATACCATAGTTTAGTGTAGAGTAGACATAAGCATAGTATTTTGTTATTAAAATATCAGTTGTAACATAACTTATGAGCTGCCATAAAACAAAACATGAAGTTGATAGTTTTTTCAATATATCGTTCTGATTGTTCCATGTTAAATGAGAGTCCTTATACAAGCCAAGAAATTTAACCTGAGCACTCTGTTGAACACTCCTACTATTTACTTTTATTAGTATACGTTCATTCATTTTTCTTGGAGAGCACAATATTAGATCAGCTTTGAGATCATTGAGGTTAAAACCAGTGTACAGACAATAATTTTCCATGAAATGAATTACGTTATTTGCTATAGTACTTAAATTATTAATATCTGAATTAACTACTACTAAGGCGTCATCTGCGAAAAGAAGCACAAAACTATGTGGAAAATAAGAGAATATATCATTAATAAATGTTATGAATAACAGGGGGCTTAATACACTCCCCTGGGGTACTCCTGTTTCAATAACTTTGGGCAGTGACTTGAAATTGGTATTGTTGGTCTTTAAAATAACTTCTTGGCTCCTCCCTTAAACGTAAGAGGAGAGCCAAAGTTAGGCAGGCCCACGGATGTCATAATTGTATAACTTAATATTAACGATATCGAAAGCACGTTTGAGGTCAAATAAAATACACACTGTTTTACTTTTGAGTTCAAAATTATGCAGGATATAATTATATACTGCCAAAATAGCATTCTGGGTTGATAAATTGCTCCTTAATCCAAATTGGTTGTTTGACAAGTTTTTTTCTGTTTCTAGAAATTTTGAGTCTTGTATAACAAATCGATTGGTTTTTTTTACTTCTGTAGATGCAATGCTATCCGAGTTATGGCTCGTTGAAGGTGACTTTGTACACCTAAAACTAAATTCAAACCTTTCAACGTTAAACAACCGAAAAACGACGAATTTTTGGAGGAAAACTTGTCAGACCTTTTTTAATAAAGTACTTGAAAAGACCTTTAAAACGAGCTTTAATAAAAGTTTTTAGCATAAAAACTTACGTAGTTATTGATTGATTGATTTGCCAAACCGAGTGCTGGAACCAAACCTTGGATGTTTTATATACAGCCGGACCGGCTGCATATGTTGTGTTGGGCATGGGACATGTTTGTTGTCAGCAGTAAGAATCACATGATGCATGTGGTAAGAATATAGAATGGGAAGAGTAGGTGTTTGTGAGATGCTTCTTTTAAGTTTCCATATTTCTTTTTTTAGTTTTCGTCTGTCATCATCGGATGGGAAGTGTAGGCGTTTGCAAAATGCTTCTTTTTTGTTTCCATGCCTCTTGTAAGTTAACATCTATCATCATCTCCTTATTTATTCTTCATCTAAGTTTTCTGTTTCTGAATCTAGCAGTGTACACCTCCTTCTGCCTGCTTGCATTCACTTTGTTTGTCTGCCAAGGCATAAATACATTCGCTCGCCACAGGGAGCTTTTCATTAACCGTTCCACAGGTCAATATCCATTTATGGTAGAAGTGCAAGGCAGAGCCCTGTTTCGTGGTAGAAAGAGCTTTTTACAGCGGGTTATGAGAAAGAGGCCCGAGAGAATATTTTGCACACCCTGTATATTAGTTTGTTTTTGAAGTAATGAGCTGTTTTCTCTGTAATTACCGAAATTCTAATAGATGGCAGCAGGGGCTAACCAGGTTTATTTTGGCGGTATTATTTGAATTATTTTTTTGTTTCATTCTGTCATTTGTCAACTCTCTGTGACATTGTTTTGCGGATTATTGGTTAGGTATCAGGTTTTAATAATTATTATTATCGCAAGAGAAGTCTATTAACTTTAATTTCTTTACATTTTGGTACAAACATTAATCATAAGTACAATGTTACGCTGTTATGCATTTTCACCAATAACGTTTCTACGAAAATTGCTTAACATGCAACACACGAATACTATATCCTCAGACAATATGGTTTCTGTACTATTAAAAGATCTTTGGAGGATTTTATAAGTTTTTATGAGGCCAATTATATGTTCAACATGTACCCTTTTGCTGGCGATTTTCCTGGTTTTCCTGTACATGGCATTGCGAATACGATTTGATTTTTTAAAAAATTCTGGTATGTTTATAGTGACTCCAGTTACAGCGAAGAGATTTTGGACATCAAATCCCTTGTTTTTAGCGTTTCTAACAATTAACATGAAAACAAACTTATGTGAGGTTATCACCGATGATTGTGCACGTGAACGTCAAGTCAATCAGCCAACCTAAAATAATTAAAATCGATGCAATGCCAACCGAAATTTGGTAGTAAAACCTGGTTAGCCCCTGCTGCCATCTAGCGGTCCCGATAGTGCGAAAACAGCTCATTACTTTCAACTGCCACTTTCCAATTCCGGGTATTTTTCTATTTCATTACTTATGTTTAATACCTTTTCAAGTTTTACTTTTAAATTCTTTTTCAATTTCAGTAAAGAAATAAACTAGTACATTAATATACTAAAACTACTACTTATGACTTTTCTTTTTTCGTCCACAGCTGGTATGTTTATCTTACCTTATAAACAAAGGTTGCTCACACAAATCTACTCGAGTGGCTTCTTGAAAGGTCAGTCCCAGGTAGTTTCCGTTTACAACTTAAGGATCCATACGCTAGACCCATGTTTACTTTTTACTATTAAACAAATATTTTACAGTAATTTCCAATTTTTAATTTGTTGTATACTTTGTTCTTCTATTATTACAATTCACTTTACGCAGCATTTTTTAATCTACCGACGACTTAAATATTATGGATTCATCCATAAAATCTTACGGGGTTATGATGTAAATAAAATGATTGTCTCGTTTTTTCAGAGGAAAAATTGGCAATGAAATCATTGGCTTAACTTCCTTAATTTTTAAGATATCTAATCTCTCCAAAAACCATTTTGCAGGCAACTTCAAGGGCTATAAGGCCTGTGAAGTTGAACTTCCTTAAACCCTTCGTTTTTGAGATTTTTGAGTTTAAAGGGCTCGGGGAAGTGCGAACTTAAAAAGGTGGTCATGGTCATTCTGTCATCATTCTCTTCTATTGGTTTCATTGCCGATTTTTCGTCCGAGAAAACGAAGCGACCATTTTATTTTTTACTTTTACTAGAGCTCCTTTTAAAGGTATTTTCAAGTACTTTAGAAAAGGTCTGATAAGTTTTCCTCCAAAAATTCATCGCTTTTACATTATTTAACATTGATAGGTTCGAATTTAGTTTTCAGCGAACAGTCACCTTCAACGAGCCATAACTCAATTCGCATTGCATCTACAAAAATAAAAAGAACAATCGATTTTGTATTTTATAAGTTTCATTTGTGCTCCTGATGATTTTTCTGATAAAACTTAAGGTTTTCGAGTTATTCGTGAAAAATCGCTCTAAATCGTGCATTTTTTGGATGAAAAATCTACATTTTCAATCGCAATTAACTCGAAAAGTATTGATTTATCGAAAAAATTTCATAGAACATTGTTTTGATTAGAAATTGACCCCCTGCAGTTACTTTGAGTCTACTAATTTTCACCCCCCGAGAAGGAGTGGCATCCACCCCCAGAGTAAAAGTGCACATCGGTACTATGTAACTTGTTCTTTGAGCCATTCCCTACCTACTGTCCAAATTTCATGTCAATAAACACTGGACTAGAAAGGTATTGGCACAGAATAATAAAACAATCAGAAGGGAAACTCTGAGCATTGCCCATATACAATTTAACTCCAGAATCGGCCATCTTGTTGGGGTTAGAATCAGGGGCGTATTCTGTACTGTTGTAATCAGGTCCGCACTTAGGAATTTGTAATTTAATTTTGTAGAATATACTTTTCAACTTTTCTCAAGAAACCTTATAAAATAATTGTCTCTGAATTTTCTAAAAGTTCCCTTTGTATGTTAGTGCTGAATTTCTTATTTTTCGTACTAATTTTGTAAAAAACAGTGGATCACACTAACGCCATGTTAAAAACAAATTTTGACAACTTTACACAACATTTAAATAATCATAATTATTATGATACGAAGGGTGTGAATGACTTGCAATATGAACTTTATAAGAACAGCCTATTTTATTAAAATGCATTATTTTTAAATAAAATTTAAACAATGGCATTTCAATTCAACAATTCTTTAATATAATCTCAAAGCATAAGCACATGTAATTAAAAATTGTTTCTATTCTGTAGAGGAATTTTTAAATGCCTAAACATATTACAATATTTTTCTACAAAACCGTTGAAGATGCCTATTTTAACTCAATGTCATGGAGTTAATAAGTTAATCTCATGGGACAATAAATGTCCTTTTTTATTCTATATGATTGACTTATCCCTATATATGCTGTGTAATATAATTACACGTATATTTTGTTTTATTAATAAATCTATATATTTTAATGCCAATGATTAATTAAATAGTAGTAAATACCGTACTGAAATATTCAATATAAAATTGTTTCTAAAATACAATACAATAACGAATATATATCCTATACTGAAATTAGGTCATATGAGAGGTGTGTATAAATTGTTTCATTATGCGTGTAAAGGAATATATGTGTATTGGCTATGTTATATTATAAATTTAGTTCAAAACATTACTGACGCGATTGATTAGGCACATAAAAATGTGAAGATGTACGAGATCAATGTGGAAACATAGTATAGAATAGGTAGGTACGTCTGTGTATCCATGTTCGAACGAATTATAAGTGGATTAGATAATATGTCAATATTACTTTAAAATATTATTGAGTTATTTTAAATGAGAATATTATATAAAAACAAATGCAGTCAGGCATTGATCAACATAAATAAACAGCAAAACAAACGAAATAAATAAATAATATCTGTCAACTTATGACGAATAGGTTATACGTAATGTTGCCAGATGAGTGTTTGAAATAACACTAAGGAACATGAAAATTATTAATTTTAGTACATAATTTTTTTCATGTAACCACCTGTCGCATTTCTCAAGAAATTGAATTTGAAGACATTTGATTACTGCAAAATGTACCACAGGAATGTTAATGCTTTTGTGACAAAACTACAATTATTTATTTCTAGTTCATCAGAAATTATTGTACATCTGGCAACTCTGTATAGAGCACACGATTATCACTTGTTTTACCCCAGGAACATGGCAAGTTGGATGCGCACCTAGAAATGCGTGAAACTTCCCCTTCCCTGAAAGATTCTATTATGATTGTTTTATTATTCTATGGTATTGGTTTGTTCTCGTGAAGAAACCAGTCAAAATAAATATGAAAAATTAATGTTCATATAATAAAAGACTAATATACTACTACGAATATTATTTTTTATGTTAATAAGGACCCTCCAAAAGAGATAAATGAAGACATACAACAATCCAAAGAGAATGGCACCATAACGGAAAGAAAAAAATCTGTTCCAAATATTCCAGAAAAAATTGATAAAGAAGTGGTCATTCAAGAACGAGCGAAATCTGAGGGACCTCCTAAACCTAGTGAAAAGCAACCAGTGATAACTAATGGCCCTATGCAAGACATACAAAGGTAAATTTATGTACATAAGTGTTACTTCAGTAGACATTCAAAATGAATTTTCAATTTTTTTTGATCCACATGATTCATTATATTGACTTACAGGAAATTAATTGGCCATTGTTTCTGCTGAAAAGAATTTTTTTTTCTTTTTTTTAATGCAAAATGAGATGGGTAAAGATCGGTCTCGCTTAGAAAGAATCTTATGAACCCTATTTCTAAGAGAAAAATTTGTAGTGGTTCATGGTGCGCTTTATAATGAAATGTCATTGAAAGCTTGAAGAAATGTCAAAATGTTAGAAAATTAACTAATATACCGTTTGAGACATTTTTAATTCAACTTGCTGTAGGATATTTTATATAAATTTGATTTAAAGATAATGTTGAACAGATAAATATAATAGAATGGCTCAACTTTCTATTTTCATGATCGTGATGGGTGAAAAAAGGCCGATCTTTCCCCACCTCCTTTCAGTAGAAAGAATAAAGTGAAGACTGGAAATCCCCTCCACCTAGAATAGAATAAAGTAAATATATTGTGCTATATAAAACACATTTACATACAGAGTGAATCGGGAGGAAAGTGCTAAACTCTGGGAGTGCATACTACACAAGTGACATTCGACAGATTATGGCTTCCTGATCAAAAGTCCTTATGCCCATGAAGTCTCTTTCTCAATATTTTCAGAAATACAGAATGTAGAAGTGGCTAATTTTCAATATTGAATAAATAGGACATTAAGACAGTTTTTCATGTATATTGGAACTAGTGGCATTCGATAGATTATGCCTTCCTGGTCAAAAGTCTTTATAGTCCACATGGTTAAGCAAAATCAATTTGCATTTTTTAAAAGAAGTGTGAAATTTGTCAGAGAATATGACGGATATTTTTTAATATGGCTGACACAAATTTTGAATTTAGTAATTATAAACCGATTTTGGTGAGTGATATGTGTTTTCAACTAATGTAGTGGTTTACAATAAGATATAAATATTGGTATCATGATAGGACGTTGATTTGTGCCAAAATGGCACGTATGGCATATTTTTTAAAATGAAGTAAGGAAATTGAAACAAATACTTTATTGCTTATGTTTATATATGTATGTAAATACATATACCATTTTCAACTAACTTGAGGACTACTGTCCCATAATGACATTTTTATGAAATATTTCTATTATTCAATTCTATTGTTTTGATCTCCTACATTGTAACCCATCTTTTGCACTACAAAAGAAAATCGAATTCCAGCTTTGTACTGTAGTTGCAATATCATGAGGCTGACCGAAAGACGAATTCTAGTCGTACCTCTCCTAAGCATATAGAAACGCTAATCGTAGCAAACGTGGACAGTTATGTAAATACCAAATACATGTGCATGTATACATTGCATATCCATTTTGGTCAGTAGCGCAGTGATGTAGAGTCTTGGAAAGAACAGGTGGGTCTTAGTCTGCGTGTCGCCACTTCTTCCTATATTATCTACAGTATCAGTAGGTTGATTGAAGGTTTGAGCATGTCTGGATTTAATTGGGACGAGGAACGTTTAAAGTAAGCTGGCTTAGCATTTCTGGACCGTCGATGAAGTTCAGTAATTTATTTAAAAAAATGGAATGAGCTTACTTACATGTACCTAAAGATACTGGTCACATTCAAGCTCCTCCAGATTCTGCTTATATGGACATACAACATTTGTTTATATTGAACTTTTCCAGGTTGATGGATTGACTATGATGGTTGATTGGCCGGCAAGATCTCCAGACCTGATACCGTTAGATTTCTGTTTGTGGGTACAGTTAAAAAGTTGAACGTGTAAATCAAAAGTCGACAATTGCAATGCATTAAATAGATTACAAGTATTGGATTATTTAGCAATACAGTAATGTGTAGTTTACATTACTGGAGTTTGGCATGTATTTCTCGACTCATCTTGTGTACATAAAAGATGACACTCTCATGCTAATTCTTCCATGTCAGCTGCTTAAACTAACCCTGTAAGAATAGAGAGTGAAAAAGTATGTGCAACACTACAAGTTGTAGAAACTGAACTAAGTTGACATCATTCTGCGACTCTAGCAAATATTCATTATGTTTAGTCTAAATGTTACTAAACAGTGTCATAATATCTGAATATCTGAAAAGTAAGTAAGTTGTCTTACTTTTCAGATATTAATTTATTAAAAATTCATTCCACAAATTTTGTTCAAAATTAAACCTTCATATTGCTAATGAATTTATTTTTAGGACTGAAGAGTCAGATTTTGAAAGACTTCAAGAAGACTTTGTTCTTAAACTAGTGGTGGATGAAGAACCCCTTAAGCAGGTGCCCAGTAATTTTGATGTAGGAAGTATTCAACCCCCTCCAAATTTGGTAGCTCCTCCCATACATGATAAATGGTTTTACCAAGATCCACAGGTAAGAACAATTATAGAAAACATACTCTGTGGGAAAATAAATGGTTTCGGATGGTAACAACTTTGTTACTAAGTGTACGTGAATATAAACTATTAATAACTTTGAAATGTTCCTGTAAATTGATTCGAGTGGTGCCTTATTTACATCAGATCTATTAGATCACTTGACACTTTATCTTATCGACACATGATAATAATAATCTTTATTAAAATAGGGAAATTAAATACATCTGCAGTATAAATAAAATACACATATACCTTATCACAAAATGAATTTTTGATTTAAATAGATTATAAAATAAGTATTTCTTAGTGCAGGTTGCATCGACTAAGTTTAAACCAAAATGGTTTATTCAAGATCAAAATCCGCAACTACAATTGTTATAACAATTGTAACCATAGATTTTGATGTTTAATCAAGCTGATTTTGAGTTTAACTGCGTTGATCCGTCCTTAGATGTTAATTTTTTGTTTCCTAAAAAAAGGTTTTAGCAATTTTTTTTAGACAAAAACTAATAAGATATGAATGGTGTATTGTAATAGTTTGAATTTATTTTACAACAAAATAATTATTTAATAAGGCAAAAATTTTAATTCGTATATACCTACCATTTTTGTAACAAATAATCTTCAATAAAGACCTAGTAATCCATGAAAACAAAACTTATTGCAAGTGTCAATATTTAAATTATGAATTTTTTTTTAAATGGCAACCCCCATTATTAAAAATGACATTTGAAAGAGCACATTTTTCTGCATACGGGATGTTAAATTCTATGGCATATTGTGTGATGGAATTATCGAGAAAATCATTTAACATTAATAGCACACACGTGCATTACTTATGGTCGAACCAGTGATGCAAAATTTCATGAAACTTAAAATTGGCGAAAATTTCAGTGACATTTTTGTGAAAGTTTCGAAATTCATCTGAAATTCATGAAATTTCTGAAATATAAAATTAAACATTAAGTATCATGAAACTTTCGTGAAATTTCAATGAAACTTTCATTTTATGAAATTTAATTGAATAATTCCCTAATATTAAGAAAGTTAAGTGAAATTTCATTGAAATATTTTAAATGATGAAACTTAAGTTCTGTATAATATTCGCAATTTTTTAAACTTCCGAGAGATAAAGAGTAATAAAGCAATCCCACTTTTGAAACTAGTCTCATACATTTTTATTTTTCAATGTTTTTCTTTAATATAAAAAAATATATTTTGTTTTCTCTGCAATACGATTAGAACTTACAAATATGTTCGTGAAAAGTAAAAAACAAATAAATTTAAAAGAAATTTTTAAGCAATGGTTTTCTTTTAAAACTGAATTGCACTAAAAAGTAGAAAATAATTTTTATACAGTGATTAAATTACAAAATGATGATGAAAAAGAAAACCATTGGATGCTCATAAAATATAATATCTTACCTTTATCAACAATCAGCATTGTATTATGAATAGTATGTTGTAATATAGCAGCAACAGAAATACTTTATGAGCGCCGAATGGTTTTATTTTTCGTCATTTTGTAATTTAATCACTGAATAAAAATTATTTTATACTTTTTAGTACAATTCACTTTTAAAAGAAAACCATTGTTTTAAGAATTTCTTTTTTATTTATTTATTTTTTACTTTTTAGTTTCCTGTCCGACTCATTTTCTTTAATTCACCATTTCGATTACTCTTGTCAAATTTTTTCATTTGATACTCATATCAAGGGGCTTGTAAAGAAATAGGTAATCCATTTTGTGTCGGCCGCCATATTGGATTGAAAATAACGTCACACAGCTTATCGTATTCTACTTGTCATAGCCTTTCATTTGATACCCATGCCAAGGGGGTTGTAAAAAAATATGTGATTCGCCATTTAGTGCCGGCCGCCATATTGGATTTAGAATGACGTCACACAGCTTATTGTATTCTACTTTATATGCCCTTTCATTTGACACCCATGTCGAGAGAGTTGTCAAGAAATAGGTAATCCGCCATTTTGTGTCGGCCGCCATATTGGATTTAGAATAACGTCATTCAGCTTATTGTATTTTACTTGTCATAACCTTCCATTTGATACCTATGCCGAGGGGGTTCTAAAAAAATAGGTGATCCGCCATTTTGTGCCGGCGACCATTTGATTTAGAATGTCACACAGCTTATTGTACCACTTTATATACCCTTTCATTCGATACCTATGTCAGGGGGGTTAGCAAGATAAATGTAATCCGCTATTTTGTGGTGGCCGCCATATTGGATCTACCATAATATTGAATATACTATATTGTATTGTCTTCAGAACCAAAGTTGTGTGCAAAATTTCTGCATGATTGGATATAGGGACGTGGTCAAAAATTCGATCACCTAATTTGAACATACATACGTACAACATTTGAAGCTAAAGAAGACCATTGAAAAAAATAATACATTTTTCAAGCTACACGAGTAGGTAATTTGTTAATATATTTACAAAATCTCCTGGACCCCTATTCTTCCACTCCCCGATTCAAGAATAGGGTTCCCGTCCCTTGTAGTTTCTTATTAATGCAAAAATAATAGAACCTGGGAACCTAGCAATGAACAAAAGAAATAAAAAGCAGGGATTCCTATACTTGAATAGTTAACCTAACTTCTAAAATAGATGTTTTAAAAAAGACTTTACCTCATTGGTTGAAAACAAGTTAAAAAGACGCGCCAAATTCAAATTTCATTTGATGTAACAGAAATACAGATTTTGCAGCTGAAACTTTCATGAAAGTTTCAAAAATTTTCAGATTAATCTGAAACTTTCATAAAATTCAGATATTTCAGAAATTTATGAGGATACGTTGAAACTTTCAGAAATTTCAAATTGAAATTGAAACTTTCAAAATGAAATTTGAAATTTTGCATCACTGGGTCGAACTCTGGTAGAGGTACCTATTTAGGACCTGCATGTTTTTCGTGTTTACGATTTTTTTCATTTAGCAACACGGACCTGGTTGTAGCACGTTAGTCTTTACTTGTCAAATTGTATTTAAAGTTCTGATAACGGAATGTTTAACCATTTCACTGCTCTAGACGAATATACTCGCCATTGGGTTAGCTGCTCGAGATGAAATAATTTGCAGATCAAAATTAAATAGCATCTGACTGCTCTAGCCGGATTTACTCGCAAGGTGTTTGTTTCATATCTATGGGAGGGAGCCGGCCGATTGCAATTGCGCAGCAACGGCGAATATGTCTAATCTTGTTTAGTCAATTAGCAGTATGCTAGTAGTGACCACGCACCTTTTGAACCGTATGGGCTCTGTTTTTGCAATTTGAGGTTACATTATATAATACAATGTTTCGAAAATTACCACACCAAAAAATTTTTTAGTATTATTTTTTCAAGAAATAAATGTCTTGTTACTCTTATAGGTTTTATAGGCTAAAATTTGTGTTTTTTTAACTAGTAATGAAAAGTAGTAACATGAACTAAATTGTTTATTTTTTTTGTAAAAAAAGATATAAGTAATACCAAAAAAAAGTATAAAAAAATATATTTACTCCGTCAGACTATACTGCTCCAGACGACTATACTCGCTAGCGGCAGAATAATTGTGCACAGTGCCAGTCGCGGTGCTTGGGACGTGCGCAGTGAAGGGGTTAAGTGAGATACAACGAATTGAAATTTTTATGATGATTGGCTATGGAGATAGCTAGGTCCCTAACACAAACTCTGATGTATGCAGAAAAGTATGCTTTTTCAACTGGTATTTTAAAAATGTAGGTAGCCTATAAAAAAAATTGCCATTGATGTCATAACTGTTTTAAAAATGTTTGTAGAACATTTATTTTTTACATAACAAATTGAGAAATGCATTTAAAAATCAACGTGTCTGAGCGAATTTTTCCCACTTGCTTTGTAACGATTTTAAGGAATTTATTCCAACCTCTACGCGCTCACTGTGTACATGTTTCTCAATTCAATATATTATCTTTCACATCATAGTATGGTATCCAACAATATTTCTTAGCCAATAGTTTCAAATGCTGTTTTTAAATCTACAAATACAGCTATGATTCTTGATCAGTCGTATGAATCCAACTAGTAGCAAGTCAGTCGAAGTGTTGATTTACACAAATGACCTGATTATTGACTTATTAAATTGATATTTGAATTTGATGTGATGACCAACTAGATGTTTATATCTCAAACATGAGAAAATCTTTTGAAATCTAGAATGTTGTTTGATTCAAGAGGATAATATTTTCAGTGGTAGTACAGATCTGTGAAAAGAGATAAATATGTCAGTCTCCAGTTTACTTGGGATTACATGGAATTGCCATCCGAAATTATTCATTTTTCAATCTTGTATGTTTATGCTTAATTAGATATTCATTCTTCTGTTTCGCTGAAGAGAAATGCTCCACTTTCAAGTTTGATCTTTTATTGTCCCCTGTGTCCTATAACAATATCTATGAAAACGTTATAAATGGTCTATTCGAAAAAAGTATAATCGTTCAATGTTTAAATCTTCATATACTATATTTAAATTTACAGGGTCAAATGCAAGGACCTTTTTCAAACATAGAAATGGCAGAATGGTACAAAGCTGGTTACTTTAGCAACCAACTGAAAGTAAGGCGACAGTGCGATGAGCGGTTTTTCCTCTTAGGTGAATTAATTACCATGTGCGGTGGGGTTAATCCTTTCCAATCTGGTGTACGATTTCCAACGCTGAAAAATGATGTAACAAAAATGCCCGACCCTGATATCCTCCAGTTTCAATACTTGTCACAGATGGCAGCATATAAACAGGCACAGGCGAGGATCATAGCAGAACCCTGGAGTCCTATTACTGTGCAACAGCAGGAACTTGCTGCACAAAGACTAATCATGCAACAGCAGGTAAGTTGTTCCAAATGTCTAATTTATTTTTGTTATTGAATTTAATAAAATAAAATTGGGTTGCTTGCAATCCTACCACGTTGGATATTTAAAAACCAGTTCTGGAGGAGGCTGGCACCTTAAGTGTGTGCCTCTGATGTAGTTTCCACAAATACCAAAACAATTGAATACAACGTTCGAATACTAATACTCGATTCACGTTTCCACAACCACATTGGCATCATTGGGATATGAATAAAACTGCTGTTGGTCAAATCCTATAAAGAATATGGGAGAGAGAAATGCTAAAGAATGAAAGAAAGTGAGGTCGCAGGTTTCAGCACTGACTAAACTCGGTGCGAAATTTTTCTGCTGATCAGAACACCCAACAGTTGACAGTCAGCGCATTATCAGCTGCTTGGAAAGTTGCCAGCAGCGCTATTCTTGACTGCACGCATTTTTTTAGCTTACTCGCATTTCACTAAAATTCGAATAAAAATTCATCTTAGACATTCTTGACTGTTCGCAAAGTATTCGAGTGCTCGCATTAAACAACGAGCGGTTTTTGGCAGTCGGTAAATATGCGAATGATGATACATAGCCTAATATTTTATTTGGTATGCTTTTAAAGTCTTAAATTTCGTTACGATAAATTAAGAATATTTATTGTATTGTTATATTTGTTGATAATGGACGATCTGCAGTATATTGCGAACATTGAAAATCTATAAAATGCAGAATATCTTATACATAGGCACAAGTTTAATAATGTAGATCAGTTTGAAGTTTTTATGAACAAGAGTTCATAGGTACACATATTTAGAGTGTTTAAGATATTATGTAGATTTCTCATAGAAACTGTAGAACCATTTAGAGACCACAGAAAAGAGCTACAGATTTGAGCGTAACCACAACAGTAAGGTTTTACTATGAATTTGTAGCAAACAAATAAAAGCTATGCCCAAGGTATCGTAGATCTAAATTATGCAATGTATTGCTCCAAGAATTACCTTTCTGATCTAGGTCGTAATATGCACTAGACACAGACTACCCAATGTATCTAACCTATGCTTGGCAAAATACCGGTCTTACCACATTACAAATATTTGGGGGTTAGTTTAGACACCAAATTAAATTGGAATGCACATATATGCGAATGCTTAACTAAGGCAGAGAAAAGTCTTAATATCTTAAAAATAACTTATAAACGAACCTGGGGTGCTGACCCCAAAATCGCTCTCCTTTTTTACAGATCCTATGTCAGATCCATACTAGACCATGGTAGTATTTTTTATGACTCTGCTGCACATTCAAGACTCGTTAAACTGGACAGATTACAATATAAAGCACAAAGATTGGTATTGGGAGCCTTTAAATCTACCCCAACATGTGCTCTATTGGCGGAATATAATGAGCCCCCACTTAATCTTAGGAGATATTTGGCCCAGAAATTTGTACTGAAAAATTTAAACATTTCCAACAACAAGATCTGCATTAAACTAGCTACCCTTACTTCTTACAGTTTAACAATGTCGTACTGGTAAAATAAAAAAACTCCTATCCTGGCCGAAGTATTTTCAAGTATCCCAAACCATAGTTCTATATATGAAGAGGAGACACTCCCATTCTTTCATGTGGCCTATGACATTTCACACCTCAAAGTCGAAGTTATTTTTCCCAAATATGAGCACACCACAAATAATACACAAATCCAAGAAATCACATCCAAATTCTCTAACCCTCATCAATTATACACTGACGATCCAAGTCCAAAAATGGCATGGGTTGTGGTTTTTTTATTAAGTCCAGTGGAATATGTTTTGGATATCGGCTAAATGAACATTGTTCAATATTTACGGCAGAGTGTATGGCTACTCATCTCATCTCATCTCATTCCCGTACAACAGGCAAATATTTATAACATACATTCGTTGCCTATTTGGTCACGGAGCCTTCAAATCAATGCTGTTCAACATGAAAATCCTTGATAGTCCTATCTGCGACTGCAACGGATATATTGGCGACATCAATCACTGGCTATTTGATTGCAATTTTAATGCAATTGGTGTGAACTTCTTGAAAAAATAATTTTTGGAGAATCGTATTCCGCTGCCATTGGATAGTACCTCGCTGCTATACATAGTTACCAGAAATGAAAAGTTTAAATATATATTTTGGGAGTTTATTAGGTTATGTCGTGTTAAAATATAGGTTTAGATGAGTTCCTCTGTCCTTACCCACTGTCTTTTATATTACCCCCTTACCGTTGCCCCGTGTGTGTTACGTGTTAAATAAAGGCGTCATGAAGGGCACCTTAACGTGAAGTGTGTGTCCCAGTCCAATAATCCTTGAGTCTTGTAACACTAGTTGGTCCTCTCGTGTTAGGTTATAGGTCGATTGGTTTTTAGAATTATAGGTTTTAAATATAGATTAGTTGTGATATATCTACTATAGCGTATAATATGAAACATCTTGGCTAAATGGAGACATCGAAAGCCAGTGAAGGAAAAAAAAAAAAAAAGTTTTAAAAAAATTTAATAGTAAGTTCTTGCCACATACACTGACCATCTTTGTGCGTAAATTCATTAGAAAATTTCTTAGAAGTGAGTTTTGGAAGTTCTTTTATGAATTCTAGAATTATCCGCTTTTGTTCACTAGAGGCATTGCCATTTCGGCGTGTAGTCTCCATTACATAATAAATTCTTGGTGAAATAATAATAAAGAATCTCTATTCTTCAATACAAACAATTTGTCGTGGCTATACGGGCTACGTTCCCAAAGCCATTTCCTTAGGGGGGGAAAAATCTCTATTCTTTTATATAAATCAGTCAAGATACGTCAGCTCTCATTTCACACACAGTGAAGTTAGGTATTTTTAGAAAATTGCCATGATGCCAATTGCATTTTAACGAGTGATTGTTATCGTTCGTGTACATAAACGAAATGCAGTCAAGAGTACCGTATATACAAAGTGTTCGCAAATATGCCGTTCGCATCAATACGTATACGTGCACTGCGAAGGATGTCAAGAATAAGGCTGCAGCAGTTGCATTCTCTAAATGCACCCATTGTACCTAAATGTTAGCTTTCTAGTTTTTATTAGTTTTGGCATGTGCCTTTGTCTGAATCATATTCAGGTATTCTGTGACCTGCAGGGCTGTTTATGTTAAATATGTTGAAAATTGAAATTAATTTGATAAATAATAATAATAATAAGTCTTTATTTTTTTCTACAAAGTAATGTATACACAACACTTTTACACAGGTGGCGGCATTCAACATTGTTACTTTTTCACGCAACCACCTCTTTTACCGAAATGTTAGAAATAAACAATGTTTACTCAAAAAGAGTATGCATTAGAAACAAAAAAAAAAGAAGAATCATTTGTACAATAAACAATATTAAGTACGTTATATTAATTAATAGATACACTTATATGAGCATACACATGCGTATGTAAGAGGATATAACAGGATAACTTAAGTAGTATTGGAAACATTAATTTCGTGAAGAAATGTGGGATTTGACATGTTTTCTGAATCTGGTAATCGACGACGTTGATTTGATTAAAGGAGGCAGGTTATTAAAATTTTTTGTCGAATTGTATGTGAAGATCCTTCACATACAATTCGAATAGAGCAGAGTTATGTTTGGGGACTGTATACAACTCACAGGCACGCGTCGGGCGTGAATGAATATCCGATCCCTTGATTAATTTATCGAACAAATATTCAGGTGTTTTTGATTTAACCACTTTGACTCCCGAGAACTGTCACTAATATGGTCATATTCCCCAAGATTAAAACTATATCTAATACATGAATTTTGTATTTTCTGTAACTAATGTCTTTTAAGTATGTGAGGAGCTGACGGTGTATATAATTCTTCTACATTTTCTTTTATTATTCGAAAGTGATCTTTAAAACTAGATAAACTGTATGGCATGTAACTAAAAATAGGACCTCTTCTTTCTAGGATGATATTATTTTGTTCATTTTCATTGACAGCTTGAACTACATTCAGCAGATCAATTTCGTCTTTCAAAAATTATTCCAAAATAAATGGATCAATCATAATTGTAAAACCTCATTTATTTAAATGTTTTTATTATATATCCACTACATAACATAATCAAAGATTAGAGAGCCAGTTAAGACAGCCGGTGAAAAACCTTTTATATTTTAGTAATTGACCTCGCCCTTTACATTGTCCAATTGTGAAAAATTGACAACACTGTCCTAATAAAACGACCGAACTCAGCTGATCGTCAAAATCCAAAATTACTGAAGAAACATGTTGTCTGGTAGAGTATTTCTATTCTCAATTTAGAAATTCAGCCTAAAGCATTGCTACCAGGATAAATCATTACATGACCTGTTTGTAATAGAATAACACCGAGACTGTGCTTCCAGATATGTTATGCTCTTACCTCAAACGAAAGTAATCGATTTTTTACTTGGCTCATCATTACAGGTACGTCACCTGCTTTTGGTTCATTCTTAATATTGCCGGTAGCATAGCCGTAGGTTAAATGATATTTATTTACTTTTATTAAATCATTTAAGGAGTTGTTCCTTAAACTAACATTATTTACTCTAAATAAATAATGGGTTATACATAAATAATTTAGATTATTACTATTAATTAATATCAAGTAGTAAAGCAATATTTACAATAATTGAAAAGTGATCCTAACAAATAGGGAACTTGCCTATAATTTAAAAAAATAAAATAATACAAAAAAACATAGTGTAACGTTGTAACAAAACGTGTACTTCACAAAAAAAAATAGATTTCTAATTCCACGCAATCAGTATGAGGGACCTAAACAGCGATAAAAAATAATTACAATTATTAAAAATCAAGAAATTCTTGGATTGAATATGGTTCTATATCACAGACATATTGGAAAACTTGTCTTCTGAAATCCTTTTGAAGAATTTTGTTTTTAAGAAAATCAGGCAGTACATTAAAGAATTTGATTGCGGAATAGAATGGTCCTTTCTCAGTTAGAGTTAAATGGTGCATCGGAAATGCATAATTGCTTTTGTGCCGAGTATCATAAATATCTCCGTCGTCGCTTGTATATTGTAGGGTGTGACGTCACGACCTGTTTGAAATGGTTCGTTCGCGTGCAAAACTTTAGTAATTTATAACAAATTTATTATTGGAAATTATGGCGTCATATTTTGCATATCTTATTTTTTAGTATAGTAGAACATTTTGATGCAGTAAAAAAAAAGTGAAAGTTCCCTATTGTCGGTTGACGCTCATGACATCCCCATGAACCATTCCTTTGGACTTTTTTTGGTTTTCAAATTAACACTAGATATACTATAACATACATCACATGAAGCCTCAAGCATTTTTACATTTTAATATATTAGATATATTTAATGGGTGTACTCATTGACAGAAAGTAAACCAATAATTTTGAAATTTTTTTCTATAATTTTATAAAGTGAAAACCGTTACACGCAACTGTCATCGAGGGCTACATGTGATGTAGCACTTGCTGCCGATTATGACCTGAAAACCTGTCTTTTAATAATCTTGGTCAATACTAATTAACATATGTATCCGACAAATCCTGAAACCCTTGCTTTTGTTTGCCGTGTCCCTTTAATTTGGAGTTAACATCTACCTTTGTCTATTTTACCTTCTCTGTCTGACTGTCTTCTCTTGTTAATTCTCGACTCTTTGACATAATCTCAGTTACGGTGACACATTTAACAACTTCATGGCTTCACGCCATTTATTTAGCGACAATCGACTACAGTCAAAAGTAATCAGGTTAAATGCTTATTCTCAGCTGTTCATTCCCTTAATACATCCATTATGGGACATAATCTTCATTTTTGCTGAAAAACAAGAAAATACATTATTTGTTGTGTGCAGATATTTTTAGATTTTTTTTTTTATAAATATGGACAGTAAAACACTCGATAGCCTTTCAAGTAATCTTTTTAGTGGATGAAAATAATAATGAAACTCGATTTATGGTGCAGCATCAAGAAAAAATAGATACAACCAATTATCCTTTTCTGAAATGTGTCATCTAGTGATAATGAATGTATTTCACTAATATCCTCAATTTGCCAAAAGAGCTAATTAAATTATCTAGTTCAAGAGAATTAAGTGAACTAAGAAATGTGTGTTAATTTGTGGGGAAGTTGAATAGTGCATCTGTCCCAGCAACAATCAATAATACTATTTAAATACTATGGTTCACTTTTGTTAAGAAGTTCGTGTCCATTGGAAAATATTTAGATTTAACAATAAATCAACACTAGAGAACTATTGGAGTCCGATGATCATTGCTACCTTCAATCCAGGCACATGAAAGGGTATTTAGTGTTTGAGGATAATCAATTTTATCATTTGTATCCAAGTATCATTGACTGTAGATAACAAAGGTTCCTGATTACTGATACATGTTTAAGTTTTCCATTTCAAAAGTTTAGTTTTTTGACAGCCAATTGCAGTATATTAACATATATAAGTTAATTTACAGTCACAGATGACCTCAAGAACTGTCAGATTATTAGTACAGTTTAAGGTGTTGTCATTCCACTAAGGGCCATTACTTTCGGTCTCCTTTAAACTATAATTGTGTGCCAAATCATTGAAGGTACAATTGTTTCTATGGTAACTGAATCAGTCTAATAATGATTTGGCAGACGGTTAAAGTTTAACGGAGACTGAAAGTAATGGCCCTTAGGGCTGGTACTTTCATCTATAGATAGCGACATTTATTCTGCAGAATAAGTCTTATCTAGGTGATAAGCAAAAAACTGTATTTTCACCTACAAATAGTGATATCTGTCAGATAAATATGCTTATTCCTAGGATAAACTATTCGGAGCCCAAACCGACGAATAACGATTTTATCTACCGGATAAATGAAGCCATGCCAACGCGATTGCGCTCTAATTGGCAGTGTTATTCTATTCTCTAACCTAAGTTTTGAAATGTTGATCTTGTTTTGTATTTAACAAGACTTGGGCCAAAGTCACAGCGGGAAGAATAATAAAAAATGTAATAACTGCTGTTTATTTCCTCAATTTGTCCAAAAATATATCACATGGAACACAGTTTTTTAGATTCAATTAAAATAATTGCTATTTTTAGAGTATTTCTCTTTCATTTTATTTTATATACACCATTTAAAAATATGGAGACACAAAACCGCACAGAAGCTATTGTTCTTATATAATGACAATGACAAACAAAAACAACTATGAAGTATGAAAATGATTCAAATGTCATAAACAAGTAAACAGTAGTAGGGGATTATTACTATCTTTGTTTGAGTGTATATAGCTTTGCATATATTTCTCTTGCTTTACCACATCTTAAGTTGGCAACACTTACTCTGGGAAGTATCTAACGTTATCCATCGAATTGTTAACCGAGGGTGTAATTTGAATGAAAGTACGGATACATGATATCCTATAGATAATAAGCTCTGGTTATCTTATCCGTCGAATTGCTATTCGTCGGGTAAAGTATATTTATACTAAAGTACTAAAAGTACTGAAAGTACCGGGTCTTATAGTAATAGAGGGTGATTCAGCTGAATTGGGCCAAAGTAAAATGATGAGATACCCACACAATAAGATATTAAAACATGCAAAAAGAAAAGTTAAAAACAAGGACTACCATGAAGTATTCCCATAGATGTTCCACCCATAAGACACGTTTATCATGAAGCCAATAAACCCACATCCCTTCCAGATTTAAGACGTATTGATAGTGCTGGTGGACTAAAAATGTATCCTGAATATATTTTCATTCCCAGCCACTTATGTGATATACAGATTCGGAAAATGTTGGTTTTGGTATTGCACTAGTCTCAACAATTATACCGACTGCCCACAATAAAGGAATCTACCACTGACAGAGCTGCCCACGCACATGTGGTGCAGAAAGGAGGCGGCTCGATGTGTGATGTGTAATACGATAGAAAAGAATAGCCTAGTCGCTTCACTCTCGCTTGCTCTTATTGCCATACCAAAACGAACACTTTCTGAATCTCTATGTCATAATACTAAAGTGTTTAATTTAAGTAATTTTTTATTTTGTGACAAAAAACAATGGCAAAAATCTAAACACACAGAATGAGTGAATATTATGCAAATATTTACAGGAAATGCAAAGTAGGACAAAAGGAAATAATCAACATTTACACACAAAATGCAACTTCTGTTTAATAAACTGTAATTTTAAGGTTTTTGTTAGTTTATATGCCTATACATGCATTATAATATGTACTTTAACGGAAAGTAATTAATTTTTTATTCATACCTTCTATCTTATTTGATATTCAGCAGGTTCCTCAAGAACTCCAGTACATGCAACAGCCACCAGCGACCAATCCTTTAATGCATATGATAAATCAGATGCAGCAGGTATGTGTACAAGTTTCTTCAAATTAGGTAATGCTTACAATTTTTATATTTTTTACCCATATATGCCCGTGAGATCAAATAACCCTCACCTTTTCTTTATTTTTCTAAATAAAAATTTGAAATTAGGGAAATTAGTACATTATTTTTTGCTTTAGCTAAATATTCAGTTTAACCGGTAGTTTTTGTGACGAGGGTTTTTTAAATTTGTAGTTTAATTTAATTTGTATGGTTTGTATACCAAAACGAAAATTAAGTTTATTTTGTACATTGCCCGAGGATTTGATATTTAAAAATAAAATTGCTTGTTTCTAGTTGCATTTGTGCTTCATACACATCGTCATTATCTTCCAAAATTTTTGTCATGTTCATTGTTAACTAATTATTATTTTTCTAGCTCATTTTATAGCTATTTACATATGAGACTATATTGCATACTCAAGAATAGATTATGATGATTATCAGACCACAGATTTTCTATGATTAACAAACTACAGCTTCTTAATATGATTTAATATTAGACCACAATTGTACGTCGAAAGAGTTAGAGTAGGTGTTAAGTCAGGATTTGGTAGATTTCCAATCAGGCGACTCTCTGTTTTGTAAATTAAATAGAACTCGAAGGACCCTCGTAATACTTTCAATTTAATCTTAATCTCAGGAACACCAATTCTCACCAGTAATATGGATATAAAATGGCTCATGATATATTGCTTATAGATCAGTAAAGTAATAATAACTTGTAAATAAATGAATGCTAAACTGACAAAGGTTATGTCCTGTTAGCTACCTGTCATTTAGTAATAATTTATCTGTTTAAGATGGCATTTCTGATATTATTTTAATCAAATTAAAAGTCTGATGATATTTTCCTAAATTGTTTTTTCTTTGTAGGCAAATAAGCTTCCGGGGCAAGGATTGGTCGATAAACCACCCCAGAACATCTCTAATTCTATAGACCCACACTTACAACTACATATGGGTAACATCCTCTCCCTGCAGAACAGAATGCCAACAGCTAACATGTCCAATCACTTACCCTCCAATTTACCCGGTTCCTTACCTCCAGAGAGCCTATCTTCGAGTATGCCTAGTCTACAATCTGCTAACCTTAATACGGGTGGCATAGCCATGCCAGGAATGCAATCTAATATACCTGTCAGTTTAGGCGGAAATATTAATATATCTCGACCTACGTCACACGGGTCTGTAGATCAACTTAATTCAGGTCAGGAGAATGATCCTATCAGCAGTTTGCTTAAACAGTTGCAACAAAAACAACAGTCCCAACAGGTAAGCTATAAATATTTGTTTTTTTTTGTGTGTGTGCTTTGATAATAAATTATTTTTACTATGATAGTGATTGTATGTCATACAATAAAAACAACTTCTAAAATATGATTTAGAAATTCTAAAAAGGGTGCAGCAAATTAAGTAAGGCAAAATGGCCCCAGTAGCCTTTGGACCTAATTCGGTGTCAGTAGATCGACAATAGGAAAAGAAATGATTTCTTCGAGTTTTAGCCACCTGTCGCAACTAGGAACCCCTGTACCCTAATAAATATAATTTTTCATTTTAATTTTTTATCTCTGCCAGTTGTGCGTGAATTTTTATGAAAAAAATTCAGGATGTAGATGTGATTTAAATATATCTCAGGAAAAAAAGTTGTGCTGATTTTGCTGACCCGTTTCCAATAGAAAAAATATATACAGAGTAACCCATTTCAAAACGGGGCAGTTTTATAGCTTTTTTCTTTTTTGTCCGACGTAAACCAAATTTTATTTCAACTCTTGACTTGATTAGAAATTACATTATTATTTATTTTTAAATATCAACAATTGATAATAATAAAGTTATTAATTAAACAATTAAGTAGATCATTTCAATTCACTTAATTTAAAAAAATGCCATAACTTTTTTTAAATTAAAATTGAAAAATCTCAAAAACCCATAATTTTTAGAAAATTTTTCGTAATATAAAAGATGCTTAGAATATATTATTTTTTCTCTTGCCCTTTTTTTAAGAGTTCCTACGATCGAATATTTTGTATTTCTGATAGTTTTGGTTTAAAACATTTTTTTATCACATCACTAAGGCATTTATGATTGAAACCAAACTGAATTATTTCATTCTAAAATTAATTTATTTGATAGCAAATAGAAAACAATGCATTCTAGTTTATAGAATGTGATTTTTGACTCTTCTTTCACATAAACTTTTTGATATGACCACTATTTTCAGTAATACTTTGAAGCCCTCTAGTTGCCAAGTAAAGCAATTTGGAATAGAAGTAAATTTACATAATTTGATGTATCACAACCTATGGTAGTACCATTAACATAGAATATTGAAACACCCTGTATATTTGTTCTTGTGTAATAAAATAGAAAATCAATACTTATAGACCATTTTTGGTTGACGTCGCGCTGGTGGCATGGAGGGCACACAACCTCCTCTTTGATTAGCTGCGGTTTGTGTGCCCTCCAGACTGTGTCAAAATCAGGTGACCGAAAATGGTCAATGGTCCAGTGTTTGACGGTAAAAATGGTGGAAATTGGTACACTCAAAATAACCTCATTAATTGATAAGGGGATGATTTCTAAGCAAAAAATGTTCCATGAAGTTTTTTCGATAAATCAATATTTTCCGAGTTATTCACAAATGAAGATGTTGATTTTTCATCTAAAGAATTTTTGGAGCGATTTCTCACGAATAACTCGAAAACTTTACGTTTTGTCAAAAAAATCATCAGGAGCAAAAATGAAGCTTATAAAATAAATCAATTGGTTTTTAAAATTATTTCTGTACACGCAATACGAACCGAGTTATGGCTCGTTGAAGGTCACTGTTTGTTCGCTGAAAACTTTTCAGCGTTTAATAAAAGAAAACTTGTCAGACCCTCTTTAAAGTACTAGAAAAGACCTTTAAAATGAGCGTTTGTAAATGTCGTTGGCTTAAAAACTCCCGGAGTTATGATGAAAATAAAATGGTTGTCTTGTTTTTTCGGAGAAAAAATCAGCAATGAAACCAATATGGCTTAACTCCAATAATTGAAATTAAGCGTAATCCATTTACAATTTACGTTATTTAGATACTAACAATAGGTTCTAGAAGTTTGAATGGTTTAGAATGCCTAGATTTGAAAAAAAAGATTGATTCCATTTTGAAATGATTTTTGATATTTTTGAAAAAATTTTCTTTTTTTTTTACAATAGCTCAAAACTAAAGAAGATACATAAAAAATGCAAGAGGACAAAAATTTTGTTTTTTTAAATTTCTCTACGATGAAAATTGAGATATCACCGTTTTAAGTTCGCATTTAAGTGTGCGGGAGCGCGGCACCTCCTTTGCCGAGCTCTTTAAACTCAAAAATCTCAAAAACCAAGGGTTCAAGGAAGTTCAACTTTACAAGCCTTGTAGCCCTTGAAATTCTCTGCAAAATGGTTTTTGGAGCGACTAGATATCTTAAAAATTAAGGAGTTAAGCCATTGGTTTCATTGCTGATATTTCCTCTGAAAAAACGAGACAACCATTTCATTTTCATCATAACTCCATAAGTTTAACGGCTTTTACTAAAGCTCATTTTAAAGGTCTTTTCAAGTACTTTAAAAAAGGTCTGATAAGTCTTCCTCCAGAAGTTCGTTGTTTTTCCGTTATTTAAGTTGGAAGGTTCGAATTCAGTTTTCGATGCGCAAACAGTCCCCTTCAACAAGCCATAACTCGGTTCGTATTGCATCCACAGAAATATTGAAAAAATCAATTGATTTGGTGTTTTGTAAGCTTTATTATTGCTCTTGATGATTTTTTTGATGAAATGTAAGGTTTTCGAGTTATTTGTGAGAAATCGCGAATATCTCGAAAAATATTGATTTATCGAAAATACTTCATAGAACATTTTTATCTTAGAATTCATCCCCCTATCGATTTCTGCAGCTATTTTGAGTGTACTGATTTCCACCCCCGAGAAGAGGTGGCATCTACCCTCAGGGTAAAGGCGCACATTGGCACTAATATAACTGTTGTTCCTTGAGCCATTCCTTACATACTGTCCAAATTTCGTGTCAATCGGTTTTATGTGACAGGATTCTGAACGAAAAACAGTTAAAAATTGGACTACTATAAATATTTGAGGTTTGTGAACATTAAATAATATAGTGAACTTTTTTTCCTAGATGGATTCCTTGTGGCAGCAAAACCAGTATGTTCCTACTTCAGTTCCCCCTCAGCAGTGGCAGTCTCCACCTGAGGTACCTTTATCCATGTGGGACATTCAACAAAATAACACAGTTTCACCCCCTACAGTTCAGCCGGACAACCAACAACAAATTCAACAGCCAAAACATTCGAAAAGTGAAAAGGACCTACTGCGCACAAAGGAAGAACCCGCGGGAAAGGAAATAAAGAAAAAGAAAGAGCAAGATGAGAAGCTGGCAAAGAAAGAAGCAGAAGAACGAAGAAAACAGGAACAACGGAAATTGGTAAATTCCATGAATTAGATTTACCAGTAAAAATTACAGTTACAATTAGTTACAATTTATTTAATTTGCGTATCATAATACATAAATAATATATAATAAAAGTTTGTATCTTTATTTTTTGTTTAAGGAGGCAGAGAAAAAAGCAGCGGAAGAGAGGAAGAGAAAGGAAGAAGAAAAAATGAAAAAAGAACTGGAAAAGGCTAGAAAAGAAGCAGAGGAGAAGAGATTGAGAGAGTTAGAGGAAAAACGAAGGCTTAAAGAACAAAGAAAAGCTGAAGAAGAGGCACGGAAAAAGTCTGAGGAGTCCAGAAAATTGGAAGAAGATAGATTGAGGTCAGTGATTTAGTACATTTTTTGCTTTCTCAAACTTGGGCATTTTTGTAAAGTTGAGATGAAGGTTTAGATATTTATTTGAAGGTGAAAAAATGCTAGGAAATTTCATTAATAACTTTTCGAATCTTCATATTTATGAGTGAAACGAGTCGTCGTAATGTATATGGATTTATTACCTATTTGTGAAACCATTAGTAATCGATAGGTAATGCGGTCCGAAGTAACAGAAAAAAATATAGGACTTGTATGTCTTGTGAGGAATAAAGAAATGGCATAATAGTACGAAAAATGCCTCCAAAACATGTTTTTTTTTTAAATTCAAATCTATTCAGAATTTATTAATCTTGAGCTATCAAATGCAGTTAATAAGATAAATCAAACATACAAAGGAATTTTTTAATAAAAGCTACTAAGATAACTTGAAATATAAATGAGTAGTTGCAGTTTACAACTTAGTATGGTAGGTTCTGTATATGATTCAGCCATATGAAAAACTTGCAAAAAAGTTTAAAGGAGGCTGCCGCAATTAGTTTTCAATTTATGTACTTACATGAAGAATGTGTTTGGCTTCTTTTATTATCATCACAAAAAATTGTTTCCTAACAAGTTAAGAACGTGGACCAATTCTACTGAATATAATTTTTTGAAATTTGCCCTACCAAATAGATGATTCATTGAAATAAGCGATCTAGTCAATGTGGACTTCCAGGGGTGGAGTAACTGTTTCTTTGTCATAAAAGTTTAAGAATAAATTTATTAGATCTTTTGGTATACTAATCAGAAGCGGTCAGTCTCCTTTAGGCTTTTTTGCGAGCTTTTTTGTATCGCTGGATTTCATATGGAACTTACTATACCTATAAAACTGGAAATGAAAAAAAAACTTATAGTTTACCTACATTTATTGTTTTATTGCCTTTGTAAACTTGTCAATGGTATTGTTGAACAATACTCGAGCATGGACAAACAAATCATTCTGTTGAAATCACAATTCATTTTATTCAATCACGCATTATTCAGTAATAATCTCTATCAAAATAAGTAATCACCAAATTCATTCGGTAACTAATGTCAAATATTTGGGGGTTTATTTGGATAATTAAACGTCAACATGCATTTTAAAATGGCAAAAAAAATGCATATTCAGAGCGAAACATTTTAGAGTATTTATGTTAAAAAATAAGGGAATAAAGACTGCAACAGCTGCCAAAATATACAAAACTATTTGTAGACCTATTAGAGAATATAGACATACGTTATACAAGTAGAGTAGAAATCCAGCTAACGAAAATTTAAAGACTGCCGAGACAACGCCACTAAGATAAATTGCAAAGATATGGCCACAATCCTTTACAAGAACCCATGTAATATTGCCTATCAGTCATTGTAGAAAATGTTGTTGAGTAAAATAGCCATTCGCTGAACACCAGTGGTGTTAATCTTTTGTGCAGTTATTGGGAAGGTGACTTATACTTATTTGTGAGATTTCAGTGTTTGATTTATTTATTTATTTTATTTATTTAATGGCCTTATTTATATTAACGTCCTGGCGGAGTTCAGCTATTGCTGTTCTACCAGTCAACCAGGACACGTACACATAGATATCAACACAACAACCATTCCCTGCGATATTGCCATTTACCGCAGCTGAGACTCGAACTCAGGAAAGATAACAGCGACTAGACATGTTGTACCACTCAACAGCGAGCTGGTGGTTATTTGACATGAAATGATCTATTTGTGAGGTATGAGACCTGAAGTTGGTTTTTGTTTCCTCGTCACTACAGACCCAGGAATTTTTCCAATACAAAATTTATGTTAACTACATGGAAGGTTTAGGTTAAATCAATGAAAATGCCAATCACAATTTCTCTATTAAATAATATGTTGTATGAATTCAAGTGTGTAGAATGGCTTTGTTTATTCTTTGCACTATTAAATCTTCAGTGATTTTGAAAAATATGCTTTTATTAGAGAGATGGACGATTACTTTAAGTTAAGTTAAATATCTGGAAAATTATAAAGTAAGATGAACAATTATAAGAGATTTTCGTCATTTCATGATTGTCTAAGTAACATAGTTAAGTAAATGCTTTTAAATTTTTCAAGTGTCTCTTTAAAGAGGACAAATTATTATTTTTTTTTATAGTTTATTTCGTGTAAGACAATTACAGTTGTGTACACTCGTCAATAAAACATTGTTAATTACATGAAAAGGAAACAAAAAAATACAAATTTATAGTTACTTTGCAGATTACAATTAATGTAAAACAGAAAATATACAAAATAATGCTCTATTCCCTAAAAGAGTATTACAGGAAACGTCAGATTATAATTTAGAGTAATATCAAATAATTATAAAATGAGATAACAGTAACGAAATAACGATACTGCTTACTGTATTTTATCACAAAAAAAACCCAAAACAGATATAAATATGCACATGTATATCCATGTATACAACAAACAAAATAAAAGACAAACCAATATTGATACGAACTTCTATTCTCAATTTTCTAAAAACTCATTAATAGAGTAGAACACTTCTGTGGTCAGTAGTTGTTTCACCCTGCTGGAGAACACATTAAAGTTTTTATTTCTTATTTCGAGCGGGATTTTATTATATAATTTTGACTCCCAGTAGTCCACTCCCTGCTGTGATATATTCAATCGATGATGTGGAATTTGTAATTGTTCTCTATTTCTGGTGTTATACTGATGATTCTCAAAATTATGTGTAAATTTCTCTTTATGTGAATGTACATATTTAAGGCAATTGAGTATGTACAGTCCTGGAATAATATGTACCATGTTCTTTGAATATTCTAATACTGTAATATTAAAAAATGTGTTCACCTATCAAACGGCAAAAGTAGCCTATTATTCAAATTTCCACAGCATTGCAACATATGGAATACTCTTATGGGGAACAGCACCTGATGCCCAGAAAATCTTCATCCTACAAAAGAAGGCAATTAGAACTTTATGTGGCATGACCTACAGAGAGACCTGCAGAGATGCCTTCAAAGAACATGGTATACCTACTATTCCAGGACTGTTCATACTCAATTGCCTTAAATATGTACATTCACATAAAGAGAAATTTACGCATAATTTTGAGAATCATCAGTATAACACCAGAAATAGAGAACAATTACAAATTCCACATCATCGATTGAATATATCACAGCAGGGAGTGGACTACTGGGGGTCAAAATTATATAATAAAATCCCGCTCGAAATAAGAAATAAAAACTTTAATGTGTTCTCCAGCAGGGTGAAACAACTATTTCTTATGATTAGTTCTAAAGTTATTGTGAACAAAATTGCAACAAAGGTCTTTTCGCAAGTTGTTTTGTGCATTGCTAAATAAATAATGAAGGGAAAAACATTGGTTCAGTATGTATTATCTCTGTTACTTGTACTGTTACTAATATGACCCATTTTCTCGATTTAATACAAAAATCTGAAAAAATAAACGACCTTTTTATATTGAAATTTTGTCGATGCATCAAAACTGTGACCTCTATTGTAATGTTTGTAGAGAAGAATTGTGTAGGAAATTTTGAGCTCAACAACACTTACAAACTTTTGATCTTATGCTGCATAATTTTTCAGATGTTTGTCCGGAAAACTTGGGAAACCCCTGTGTTATTTTGTTTGTTATTTTTACAACTTTTATGTCGGATATTTATTCCACACAACTGACAGAATTGCTGCATTTTTTTCTATATGTGGAAGTATTATCTATTATCTTACTGGTTTCATCCATTTTTTAATGAGTTGGAACATGTATTCCGATATCCTATAATTTCAACTGAATTTGAGAACTAAAAAATAAAAATAATGATTTCTTACAAAAATCAGTGAACACTGTGCAATTGTGATTTTTTTCAGTTTCGGCTATGCACAATATGTATAGGGAATAAAATCGATTATTAAAGGTACCATAATAGTGAGAAGTCAAAAATACCTGGCCTTTGTGATTAAAACCTGCCACTTGGCACATTTGTGAGCCCCATTCAGAGCTATTGAAGATTGGTAATCACTGATACGTCCTATGTGGGGATTTGTAACCCAGGTTTCCTACTTGGCAAGTGTAGAATCCTAAAAATCGTGGCTTTCGCAGTTTTATGCCGTAATTTGCAAAATTTTCTATTTGTTTTGGATATTGTAAGGAGTTTATATCGTTAATGTAACATCACATATTATTTAAGAGTTTTCACAAGAACCTATTAAATTCTCAACTACATTATCATCTTTGTAGAAATTATTATCAAGATTGAAATGAAATATGAGCAAATTCAGTTCGAATACAGTGCTATAGTTTAAAGGGGTGGCAATTAAAGTGCCTATTACTTTGTCGCCAAAGTGCAGTAAAATTGGATACTATCCTCTACAAGCTATGTTTACTCAAGAGGAACTATCAATGTTTACGTTATTATAATATAGAAAGTGAATTAAATGGAGAAAATTTTTTGGGCATTTCAATGGTGCTTTTAGATTGGATATAACTTTTTAATTTTCGAAATTATTGGGAAAGTCACAATCGTGTATCAATCATATTTCTTTGAATTAACGTTTTTAAGATCTTTTCGGCAAAAATGGAAGATATAAACAAATGGTTAATGTTTTAGGAGTATCGACTACGTCTTTTGTTTTTTTATTTTAACGCTCCCTTTCTCTCAGTTAGCGGAGTGTTACAAAATTGGCGCCCCACGTTGGGCGCCACTTTTGTAAACTACCTTTTATTTCAGTTCGTGGTTGAATGAAAAAGGTGAGCGAGACTGTAGCAACCAGCTTAGCTCTGCGGTTGGGTCCAGGATCGAATTGAATAATTTTATTTTTGTTTTGTTTATTTGATTTCTAAGGTAAAACCTAGAATTTCTAATCATACAGAGAAACGACTCACCCAGTTCAATCGTGAAAACCAAAGTCTCGTTCGCTTCACCGGAAGAACAGGTGTCGCCTTGTTTCTCTTTGCTTGCATGTCTACCCGAGTGCAACAACATGTGATCCTTTAACTTGGATATGAGTCAAGTATGTGATAGGCCAAGTGCTATAGTGACAATTTATATAACGGGACAAAAGTTTCGTTACATTATATGGATGTCATTGAATTTTGTATGTATTTGGTAATACTTGCAATTCTGTTTTCAACAATATGGTACAATATAGCAAAGTTGGTTGTTTAGTTAGTTAGAAAAACAACCATTTTCTACTAGTAGGGTCTATGGTTTAGTATTCTAGTATTAGTCCAATAAATCTGTCGAAAATATCGCTTTTTTTTTGCAAAAATTATTAACAGCAAACCAAGGTATGTAAAATATCTTAAATTTTCCGTATAATTCAATGAACTATTTTTAAAACAAATGACGAACTTGCGTCCTCTTCAAAATGGCGGCCAAAGTTTGCGAAAAACAGTTTTTTTGCGTTAAAAAAAAAGTTGGCGCTGCACAAAAAAAAGTTTCATAGCAGAGTTGTGTAACTTTTTAATGCGGATCGAGCCAGCCCAGTCCGATCTTAGAAAATTGCAAAATTATTTAGTTATTGCAAAAAAGACGTTAAAAATCGCATTTTTTTGAAATACCTGTATCTCCGTGAAGAAAAGATATTCTTTAACGAAACTCAGTGAAAGCATAGTCCAAGATATATCGAATACAAACATTTTTACAGATTTGCAAAATATTCCAAATTTCTTGCAGAAATCGATTTTTTCGAAAAAAACACGATTTTTTCAATGTCCAATAGCTCATACAGGTCTTCATATTTTTATATCGGACAAGTCCGAAAAGTTTCTTCAACAGTTGCGCTAACCTGTGTAGTTATTGCGCATATATCGAAGCGATCCCTAATATGCGAAAAATCGGTCAAAAAATCGATAATTTTTTTTACCCCAAAAAACTTTGAATATTTTTGACATTTTAAATTATATTGGAACACCATTATTGCCAATGGATAGCTGGCATTTTTCTACAAATTTACAAAAAAAAAATAAAAAAATTGCCCTCGGACTCTGGAGCCGAGATTTTTTTTTTTTTAAAGAAATTCTTGTGGCGCCATTTTTTAAGGTAAAGGGCTGAAATTTGCAGTGGTTATTGTAAAATACTTATATTTTCAATAAAAAATCTTCGCAACTTGATCGGCCGTTGCTGAGCATTGCAAATTCAATGAAACTCGGAGCTCGATGCTGTGGCGTACGCCTGCAGCTGCCGAAAACACGGCATAAAATGTTCAAATGTGTGTTCAACGTGTGACGATGAAATTTGCTCAAATATTGAGGAGAACAGAGTCGTCGCTGATGATATCGACGAAGAAATAGACGAGCCAAATATCACAGAGACTGAGCTAGAAAGAGATGAATTTTCAAATGATGATAACGGTAATGATGATTGTGATGACGATAATGCGGAAATAATATTACATGACGTTTACCGTGACAGTAGTAGTGGTAATGAAGACGAGTCTCCTTAAAAAGCAAAAGAAAAAAAAATATTAATGCAACGTATTCTACAAAAACCATTCGAATACATAAATGAGACATAATAAAATTTTGATGTTTCTTTGGTAATGTAACAAATGTAATAAAGCGTAAAGGAATTAAAATTACTTGCCATACAATAGCACGATTTCGTAGATAGTTTGGGACGATATTTGACAAACCCCAAAATGTTATCGAGGCGGGCGATGTACTATTAGATTTTTTCAGCCATAGCTATGAAGTAATCTGTAGTAAATTTGCTAAGTCGGAAATATTTTATTACCAGTAAAATACCCCTCATAAACTGATAAAAATCCGTTACGATCGATGTCATCGTCAAATTGCTTTTTATTAGAAATGTAACAAACGCGCGGGTAATTAAATGAGGTGAATATGTAAAATAATCAAATCATAAAAGGGGTAATTGATTACAAGAATTCCCCAAACTGCACATTAGGTAGGAACTAGTTACTTTTTACATACATCTTAATAATGACCATTTCTGGAAACCAATCTACGATTTCAATTTAAAAATAAGTTCTTTTTGACACTATGAATTACAAGACATCTGCCAAGACGTTGTGAATAAGAAGAAGGAGAAAGAAATTATCATGCCAATCGTCCGGAATCGCTTGCAGACTGCAATTTCGAGCTGCTGGTTCTCATCAGTACAAGATAGGTCTGTAATGACTGGCCTAAGACTTCCCTACCCTATAATAAAATTTTGATGTTTCTTTGGTAATGTAACAAATGTAATAAAGCGTAAAGGAATTAAAATTACTTGCCATACAATAGCACGATTTCGTAGATAGTTTGGGACGATATTTGACAAACCCCAAAATGTTATCGAGGCGGGCGATGTACTATTAGATTTTTTCAGCCATAGCTATGAAGTAATCTGTAGTAAATTTGCTAAGTCGGAAATATTTTATTACCAGTAAAATACCCCTCATAAACTGATAAAAATCCGTTACGATCGATGTCATCGTCAAATTGCTTTTTATTAGAAATGTAACAAACGCGCGGGTAATTAAATGAGGTGAATATGTAAAATAATCAAATCATAAAAGGGGTAATTGATTACAAGAATTCCCCAAACTGCACATTAGGTAGGAACTAGTTACTTTTTCCTTTTCTAAGTCCACTCGTAAAACAATTAGGTTTTTTAATAATAGGTATAATTAGCTAGCTTAGATGTAGAATATTTTAAGTTGTTTAAATGGACGTGTTATACTGAAGGGAAGCCAATTTGGCCACAGTTGCTTGCCAGGCGAGTACTATGTCGGTACATAATTTCTACTATAGAGGACGCAACCTTCCGGATGACTTGATGCCTCTAAAAAGAGGCGGACTTTCATTCATTGATCTAGATTGCTTTGGGGTGGATAAGGACCACTAACTAAAAATTGACAATAATAATCCCGTCCGGAAAGAAAGACACTTTCCGATCAGCTACTGGTGGTGTGACATCGGCCTACTTTTATCGTGATAATTTTAGTATTCCCGGGTATAGGTATTTGCATTTTTGAGCTTCTGTTATAAAATTTAACTTCATGTCATCAGATTTCTCAAATTAAACGTTACCTCGTTCATATTGTCACTGGCAACTGGCGTTTCTGCACTAGTTTATAAAGAAATAATTAACTTCATGCTAGTTAAGGCTATTGTATTTTTTGGCCCTTCTGGCAATCAGTTTGAATTTGAGTGTAAATGATTTTTTCCTTTAACAAAGTAATTTTTCTTGCTTAAGTTCGAGACTACGGTCCAATTTCCTTATTTGTTTATCTTTTAAGTTGCATTTTCTTCTGTTTTAATTTAAGTATTAATTATTGTTGTTCTATTTTCCAAACTGAGTAGTAGTTCTTTTGTAACGTGTTCTTTTATCCGTTTTCAGCCCTTTACTTAAAAAAATGGCTCCACTAGAATTTCTTAAAAAAAAATTATCTCGGCTTCAGAAGGTCGGAGAGCAATTATTTTTATTGGAAATTTGTAGAAAAATGCCAGCTATCTATTGGCAATAACGACATTGCAATATAATTTAAAATCTCAAAAATATTCAATTTTTTTTTTTTTGGGTAAAAAAAATTATCGATTTTTGACCGAATTTTCGCATATTAGGGATCGTTTCGTGATATGCACAATAATTGCACAGGTTAGCGCAACTGTTAGAGAAACTTTTCGGACCGGTGCGGTATAGAAATATGATGGCCTGTATGAGCTATTGGACATTGAAAAAATCGCGTTTTTTTCGAAAAAATCGATTTTTGCAAGAAATTTGCAATATTTTGCAAATCTGTAAAAATGTTCTTATTCGACATATCTTGGACTACGCTTTCACCAAGTTTCGTTAAAGAATATTTTCTCTTCACGGAGATACAGTTATTTCAAAAAAATGCGATTTTTAACGTCTTATTTGCAATAACTAATTAATTTTGCAATTTTCGGAGATCGGACTAGGCGGGCTCGATCTGTATTAAAAAGTTACACAATTGTGCTGTTAAACTTTTTTTTGTGCGACGCCAACTTTTCTTTTCCAACGCAAAAAACTGTTTTTCGCAAACTTTGGCCGCCATTTTGAAGAGGACGCAAGTTCGTCATTTGTTTTAAAAATAGTTCATTGAATTCTACGGAAAATTTCCGATTTTTTGCATACCTCGGTTTGCTGTTAATAATTTTTGTAGATAAAATCCCTCACTTACTGGACTAATACAGAAATAATAGACTTTGTTGGTTGTGTGACTCGGGAACTTCGCCGACCCTACAATGCTACTATTATTACTGATTATCTTTCCAGGAAATATTTCTCCTAAATAATCTTTAACTGTGCTACGATTATGAGCCTACTAATGGGTATTCATGAACAAGACTAAATACATTATTTATGATAAACCTATGTATAGTATATTTTTTGCAATTTTTTTTTTAATATAATATATAACTTTTCATCTAAAATTTTTATTGCAATATCTGTTTCCTTTTTGCCGTGTAGGTATGCGCCCTTGTTAATAATGAGATATTTGTAATTCTATAGGCAGGAAGCAAAAGAATTAGAAATGAGGCGACAAGCTGAGGAACGTCGAATACAGCAAGAACAAATCCGTATTGCCAAAGCGGCACCTTGGTCTCAATCAAATTCTAATCTAGGTATGAGTCTTGCCGATATTCAAAAAGCGGAGAGGGAGAAAAGGGCCCAAGAGGCGGCTTTGCAAATTCAACGGTTGCAGGTATTGCAATTGTTGTTTTAAGACCAATTAAAAATAGGCGTTAATTATTTTTATTTAGGAGAAAGAGTACCAACAGCAGCAGCAGCAACAACAGGAAAAGCCCACCGGTATTCAACTTAGTTGGGCAAAGAAACCAGTTGAAGCAAGGAAAGTTAAGTCTTTATCGGAAATACAGGCTGAAGAACAGGAGAGATTAGCCAAAGTAAATTACAATTCACTTATTCTATTTGTTTATTTTAATGGTTAATGTTATTTTAAAATTTTAATTTGACCAATATATCATTTATTTACAGCAGGCTGCCGAAAGTCGTCTTCAGAAAGAGAAAGAAGCACCTCCAGTTACGAATAATACTGGTAGTATTTGGAACAGTCAAAGTTTGACTTGGGCCAGTGCTTCTGCCTCAAATTCCCAATGGTCTTCTTCCAATAGTGGTATGTTATGATTTTATAAAGTTATACAAAAAATTAGGTACTTAAATTGTAGACTTATGAGAGGCGTTTGAAACCTTCACGGCTTAATAGAAAAAAACACATTATTTTGAATTAACTTTATTTGTCAATATGCAAAATATTTTTCGAGTCACAACATTTTTTGTGTCAAGAATACCAACGTAGCCATATAACGCAAAACAGAAGGTGTGGCGGCAGCTTTAAGCCAAGGTTGTAAAGTTTGATTATTGCAACTGCAAATATGTGAGTTGTTACATTATCTACCCTTTTCTTTTTTTCACACATTTTAATTTGACAATATGTCAATACCATGTCATGGAGTTTTGTTTCCTTATTTGTTGCCATTGACAACTTAAGGTGCATATATACACCCCGAGGTTGCCTCGTGAGGCACGCTTGACAATGGCTGTACCTGCTCTGACTTCAATGTCGATTTTGCCAAAAAATCAACAAATTTGCAAATTTTGATAAACCTCTTTATTTCACTTGGTATGTACGAATGTATTGGTGACTTCACAAGAGTTACAAATACATCTGTAACAAAAATAGACAATATTTTCTCGAACATAGTTCGTTCTTACTGGGAAACAAATGTATATAATCCATACTTATCCGAAGTGTTTGAGTTTCTCTTATGTCGAATCTACAAAAATTTATTCTGATAACGAAAAACCATATTACAGAGTAATGAATAATTTAACTAAAGGAAATTATAAATTGTCAATTACCAACTCAGATTGGTCATATTTCTTTGAAACTGGGGATGTTAACCTAATGTCTGAAATCTTCATTCATAACATTACCAAATCTTTTGATTCTTTCCCCCTCAAACAGGGGAAATTAAGACACAACAAAATTAAGTACAGTGGACATATCAAATTAATGAAAAATAACCTCATAATGTTGCATGATTTTAGCAAGTTTGACAGTAACTTCTGCAAAAATAGTGCGCGCCTTATTGTGACGTCACTATACGCAACTTTGAACTCGAAGATCTACTGAGATACCGCGACCACTAACAGCCGTTCAGTAGTAAGTAAATACGTGATATTGAAGGCCGTTTTAGGTGTCTGATTAAAGAGGAAGAAGTGGCGTTTTGTTCCAATACCAAAGTGAATTGTCAAAACCGGCTTGGTACAGGCGAACGAAGATGGCTTTTCTGTTAAAAATAGAAAAACATCGAAATTTAAAAAATTCGTAACTAAGTAAATACGTGGAATGCAAGTCCGTTCTAGGTCTCTATGGAAAGAGCGAGATTGGCCCTTTCTCCTGATACCAAACAGTGCAAGGAAATTCGGCTGTGCAAGAGCGAGAAAAAATTGCCTTCTTTAGAAGTGTTAAAATGTCACATAAAAAATTCGAAAACATCAAATCTTTAAACGCTCATATCTAAGTTAATACTTGCAGTGGAGGATCGATTTTAACTTCTATTTAAAAAGGAAGATTGGCATTTTATCGACATCTTAAGTGTCACAGTGGAAATTGGAATTTTGGCTAGGCCTATGCGAAAGAAAAATGGCTATTCTCTTAAAAATTTAAAACCGAAAGTATTTTAAATATTCCTAAGTAAATACTCAGAGTGAAATGGCGCATGATGTCTCTGTGGAAGGAGGAAGAGTGGCGCTTTCTGGTGATACCAAGTTGCACCCGAGAAATCGAAAATTCGGCGCGATAGAAGCAAAAGAAAAATGGCTTTATGGGACCTTTCAAATTTAATAATAATATTTATTTGTTTATTTATTTATTTATATGTAATCACTTAGGCTGTTACAATACAGATGTGAATGTCAATAAGAAGAAAGAAAAAATACATAATTCAGTATATAATACGTAGTAAATATAAAACACAATAAACAGCAAATATGACACAAGTAGAGATTAAAATTCATTGTACGAATATATACATTTCTCAAGTAAAAGTTGTTTGAGACTAGATTTATATTTGTTAAAATTGTTGACCTCCTTAATCACACTTGGTAATTTGTTGTAAAAACTGATACCAGAGAGATAATAATAATAAATAGTTTATTGTTCATAATGTCAAATACATTTGCACAAAAGGATTAGATACATATAAAGTGATATTAACCTAACCCTAGAACAAAAGTAATACGACAAACCGAATCAGATTAAATTATTACAAAACATACAAGGAATAAGATTAAAATAAGATCAAAATAGGGGGCACCCAACTAGCAATTTGATATTTTATAAAAGTTGTAGGAATGTTCCTGACGCGAATTTTATAAAACAATATTACTCTCAGAAACACTTTCATAACGTTTTCACAGCAGCTATAAATGCAAAATTGGCACCATCTTATAAAATATTTCAGTCGCTGTTGATATTTTATAACACCTATTGGAACCATTACAAAATAATTATATAAACATTTCCAGAAGCCTTATGAAAATTTAGTAACATCATTATATAGTAGTTTTATTAAAGCTTCATTTAATTGTACTATAAAACACACTTCACTGTTTGTTAAATTACTGCTATAAAACAACTAAGCAACTGTTTTATAAGAGCTTTTAAATAGTTATTATTTTTAAAAAATGCTGCTTTATACATACTAATAAAATAAAATGATTTCTAAAATGTATCCTAAAAGTTTAAGAAGTATTTCTGACACTAAAAGCATATGGCATTGTGATTTAATACTAGGTACCTAATTATCTATAACTAAAAGAAAAACTTTGTGTAGAAATATTAATGAAATCTTTGCATTCTTTCGATAACCTGAATTCTGGTTATGCTAGCAAATTAAAATCCTACAATGAATTTGTCTAATTTCTTATTTGACAATTCTCATTCTAACACTAGCATCCACACAGTCCCCTACGGCCATGCAGATTAAACTAGTATCCACATAACCCCCTACGATTATGAAGATTCAGTTAAAAATGAGAACAAAGACCTAAAATGAATTTATTTATCTACCTTGTCTTAAAAAATTGTTCATTCCAATGGATTACATTTTCATGAAATCTATCATTCTGTTTCCTGGAAATGCTTAGCCTTTGAAACGTTTTTCGCCCTTATTCTGGAGCTCATCAGAAAGACAAAGCCATTCATAAAGATGTTTCATGCAAAACCAAGACAATTTCTATGAATAAGTGTGAAATGATTATATTTGACATTGACTGATAAAAACAACCTCACCTATCTATTACACAAAGTTTTTCTTTTAGTTATAGATAGTTATTTTTTCTGCTGTTTGCAAAATTCTATAAAGAATGTTTCAATACAATTATAAGCAAACAAATAATAATTCATTTTTAAAACATACATAGAGTATATAGGCTCCAATACTAGTTAGCTAATAGATAGGTGAGGTTGTTTTTATCAGTCAATGTCAAATATAATCATTTCACACTTATTCATAGAAATTGTCTTGGTTTTGCATGAAACATCTTTATGAATGGCTTTATGTCTTTCTGATGAGCTCCAGAATAAGGGCGAAAAACGTTTCAAAGGCTAAGCATTTCCAGGAAACAGAATGATAGATTTCATGAAAATGTAATCCATTGGAATGAACAATTTTTTAAGACAAGGTAGATAAATAAATTCATTTTAGGTCTTTGTTCTCATTTTTAACTGAATCTTCATAATCGTAGGGGGTTATGTGGATACTAGTTTAATCTGCATAGCCGTAGGGGACTGTGTGGATGCTAGTGTTAGAATGAGAATTGTCAAATAAGAAATTAGACAAATTCATTTTAGGATTTTAATTTGCTAGCATAACCAGAATTCAGGTTATCGAAAGAATGCAAAGATTTCATTAATATTTCTACACATAGGTACCTAATAACCTATAATCATTATTTAAGAGACTTGTTCTGGCTTACGACTGTAATTTTTGATGCGAAGAAAATTTTACTGTGAAATATGGCCATATTTCTAATATATTTTTAACGGGCCTCACATTTATTGATGATATCTAATAATTTTTGAAATTTCATAAATATCGATTTTATGAATTTGAGTTTTTTTACAATGTGACTTACACTAATTTGTTTTAGTAGTCATAACTGTATAGTTAGCACGTTTCTGATTCCATAAATTCTAATAAACATTTGATATTTTCAATTTTCATAAATTGTCATATGCACCATCACGAATGCTGGCCTTTCAAGATGGCCTTCCTCTATAATACTTTTGTGTTAGTAGCAAGCATTTCACGATATTTAAATTATTAGACGATTCCTATAAAACATCTATAAAATAATGCGCGTTAGTGTAACTTTTCTCAAATATGTTTTATTGTATTGTTAGCCACCACATTTTTATGCTTAGGTAAACAAATTAGTTTTGTAATGACTTTGTTGCTGTTCCCATATTACAGTAAATACAATGCTATATAATAATTATATAACATGCTCTGGAACAACATTTATTCTTAAAAGCAAAATTATCACAAATAGATCTTTAATATAACTGTTTTGTAAGATGATAAAAGAAATAACTATAAAATAATTCGAATGTACATTTATAACGGTGCTAAAAATGCTGCTGAACGATACTAAAAAATCGGTATAGAACGATTTAGTTTTATGAGCTGTAATATTTTATAATCAAGAAATTACTGATCCCACCTCCGTTATAGAACTACAAGAAGACATTGAAAGATTTCAGAAATGGTGTAGTAACAAAAAAATGACTCTTAACGTCACAAAATGTAAATATATTCAGTTTGATAAAGGCATTTTCCAGTCACTAAACACGTGCTTCATAAATGATACACCTATTATTGATATAATACGTGATCTAGGAATTTACTTTGACTCTAAATTAACCTTTGTACATCACATCGAATCAATCTGTAATAAAGCTCTAAAAACTCTTGGATATATTAAAAGACAATGTACAGAATTTAGCAACATTTATGCCATAAAATCTTTATATAACTCAATAGTTATTTGGTTTCCATACTATCAGATACATATAGACAAAATTGAACTAGTGCAAAAAAGATTTCTGCGCTATATAGCATTTAAACTCCACATTCCCAGTGAGCAAATCTGCTATAATGGAATACTAACTGTTCTCAACATTCAGAGTCTACAGCAACGGAGATTTAACTCAGACATTGTCTTGGCATTTAAACTCTGTAACGGAATTATAGACAGTCCAGAACTGCTATCTATGTTAGACTTTTATGTACCACTAAGACAGCTAAGGGATTCATATACATTTTATATTTCAAATCATCGTTCTTTATACGGTGCAAATTTAGGTATCACCAGGATTATGAAAAATGCCAACACTATACAGCTAGATTTGTTCAATATATCATTATGTAGGTTAAAAAACAGTCTGTTATCAAATAAATCTAGGTAATATATACATTCTTTGTTAATTATGTCACTGTTATTATATACACATGTACTCATTGGGCTTTCCCGTAAATAAATAAAATAAAATAAATAAATAACATTTATAAAATAATTTCTTCATTATAAGGTATATTATGATTTTGCTGTAGAAAGGTTTTAATGATAAATTTATAAAATAGTTCAGTTGCAGACAACAAAATAGTATTTTCTGGAACTCTAACATAATAAATCGGCATTTAGAAGCATTAATAAAATAACAATAAAACAAAATAATCGTAGAACATTTAAATTATAAAACAAAGCTGATTGGGCAGCACACATAGTGGGTCTGCAATCATTAAAATTATTGGTGATTTAGGTATAAAAATTCTTCATTTAGGAGTTGGGACTTCAAGATTGGTTTCAATTTAGCGGAATTAATACTGCGAAGTTGAACTGGTAGGTTATTATAGCAGTAAGAGGCCAGAAAAGTAAATGAATTTCGGAATGCAGCACTGTTGTGTCGGGGAATTGAAAGAGATATGCCAGTTTGTCTTAATTCTCTTTCATGAACATCGCTTCTTCTTTCTATTTTAGCAAATAGGTATTTAGAGGATTTATAAAATATAACATTGTTAATAAATATGACTGTGTGAAGTAAACAATGATCGTCAAGTTTAAGTATTTGTGAATCTTTTAAAAGGGGAGTTATATGATGCAATCTTGGGACATCAGTTATGAATCTAACAGTATGATTTTGCATTTTTTGAAGACGATATTTATCTTCCTGACTAAGACACGGCCCGTATACTATGTCGGCATAGTTAAAGTGGGATAGGACCAATGCATTTGTTAACGTTACTTTTAGTTTTTTGATCTAGTATATGGAGAAAGTTTTTTTAAGTTGATGTAAGCTTTTTTTAAAATTTTGCAGCGGGTTTCCCACATACCACATAGAAAACTAGTACATTTTATTTTCCGCATGTTGTGGTAAATCACCCTGTATAACCACTTGCCATACAACATAAAAAGTAATCAATGTAATAAAACACTCCGAGTCTATGCGTATAGTGACGTAATGCCTGGCCACACCCCCACTTTCGCACGGTGGAGGCTTATAATTATTTTTAAGACACTAAACGTGCGAATAAAATTCTGATTTTTTGCGGTTCCAATATTTTATACTTGAACTTTCCGAAAATATTTTCTTATTTTCTTTCCTGAAGTGTTTAGGTCCTCTTGATACATTAATTTTAGCTGGTTTTAGATTTAATTTTTCTATTATTGTGAGATGCAACTGCAAGATTTTGTTCGGTTTCATTAAACAAAAACAATTCATGATGTCTTGTGATACTATACTATACCTATTATGAGTTATTACATTTTAATAGGTGGTATGAGATATACGTTAGAATTAGAAAACTATTTTAAAGAATGTAATAAAAATAAAACCATTTTTTTTACAAAAGAGACATGTCTAATATATTTATTGAAATAAACGTATTTTAATTATTACGGAGTACAGACAAAATAATATTAAATATTTGCATGTTTCAGGAGGATTTTGGGAAGATTCCTCTCATAGGCAAGTAGCAAGTAAACCGTCCTCAGTATCTAAGAGTAATTCTACAAATTCTATAAATCCCTCAACTAAACAGCAGCAGCCGCAGAAACAACAACCTAAAATTAAAACAAAGAAAGATGAGGCATCTAAAACCAATCATAACAACAATGCCTCATCTTCAGATGAATTTACCAATTGGTGCTATAGGACTTTATCTAATATAACAACTAGTGTAGATAGTAAGTAATTATGTTTTCCTGTGAGAATTCTTTTAAATTATCAGTTTTAATTTTATAGTTCCGACTTTTGTAACTTTCCTACGTGACATAGAATCAGCGTTTGACGTCAGAGAGTATTGTAAGGAGTATTTAGGTGAGAGTACAGCTACGCAGCAATTTGCCAGCAATTTTTTGGAGAAGAGGCGCTCCTTTAAACCTAAGAGTAATGCTCACCAAGATGATATGTGTTCTCCCGCTCCTGCTATTACCCCTTCCTTGCAACATAGTACTGAATTCCAAGAGGTCAAGGTAAGGTACATGCTCGCTGTGTTTTAGCACAGTTTTATAACTTATTATTATATTTCGGGATATCCCCGATAAGGATAGAGTTTTCCTCAATATGTTAGGTTGGTATTGGTTATTTTATTTTTTCTTAAATTATTCCATAACAGCTACAGTTTTGAGTGTAAATAACATTAAAGTCTAACCAAACCCTACTGGATTGCTGGAAATACATTTTAAGTAATGAAATTAGGAAAAATTGTTATTTTTGCAAACACCAACACCGAACAATTCATTATGCCAAGTAAGATAGCATCTAAACTTAACTGGAAGTGATGCTAAACCATCATCCTAGTTTGTTGAACAGTGACAATTAAAGCTAAGCATTTTTGGGTAGAGTAGTATTATTATGAGAAGATGCTTGAGGCGGAGCCAACGTGCGCGAATATTTTTACCAGTGACAGCATCATCTGGGGTAGAAGGATGCATAATAATTGTAATCAAATTTTCGAGGTCGAGGAGCTGTGTAATGCAGTAGATTAAAACCTCGTCACACTCTGGTGTTTATGATGAAGGCATTTTTAATTGAAAATAAGGTTATTTCATTTAATTCAATCAGAAACGGCGAACACAACAAGTATACTGCAGTACAGACCCTGTGACTGCAGGTTGACGGTGCCACTGGATTCGAGGTCAAATATGACGCAAATCGCTCTCATTGGCTTAGATCAATGAATGCATACAAACTCGTTTCTGCGCATCATTTTTTGCAAGATAGATAGATAGATATATTTTTATTTGTTCATGTATAAAATTTAACAATACCCAGAGGGTGTAGAACACGTCAAAGATTACAGTAAAAAGACTAACAAAAGACATATACATAGTACAAGCATCTTCTCATAATAATACTACTCTACTACCTGTAATCTATACAGCTTTATTAATATTTTATGCTACTAGATAATGTGTTTATTTCTTTAGACTTACAAGTATTTGAGCAAGAAATAAAGACAAAATAACACTTTCCACGAAACCAAATTACAAAAATAAATTACATGTCGGGAAAATATTCACAAGTGATAACAGTGGCTGCTTGCAAAGGATTTTTGAATTTATTATAGTCGGTCTCGGTTAAGAATGCAGTTGTTTATGTTATGAGCGGAGCACAGTTTACACAGGCACATTAACCCAATCAACCTGTCACGGCCTATTGTTAAATTTACCAAAATTCATACCCGGAAACAAAAAATATGGTTGTATAGAAAAAAAATTCTAAGAAAGATTTGTGATTCGATGGACTCAATCTGAAGTGGCGAACATAGCCTAAAAAATTTGAGAAGTTGAAAAAAACAGTTTTTCGTAAATTAAAAAAAATGACTATTGTTTTCTTTTAAAATCCAACTTGGCTTTTTGTAGTTAATTTTTTTTATGTGTTTTATCATCATCATTGTTTATTTCACAGCATATTAATTTGCCATCACCTAATATTTTTAACTTATTTGCATTTCTTTCACAACAACTGTTATGAAAAACTGAGTGACAGTTTACACATATCATTACTGTACATTTTTTTGCACAACACTTAAATTTAACTTCACTATTTTCTCTGTTTTTTGGAGCACTGTTACTATCAAACATCATTTTCCATCATCTTGGAACAATGTAGATATAAAATGTATATAAAACATTACTCCTCCTGTTCTTCTATTCAAAGAATCACAGCGTATATTCTTATACCCATTTATATTAATTTCATGATCATTAATGTCTTCAATGGTGTGTTTCTGAAATGCACACAATTTGAAATTTATTTTTATTAATAAAATCTATTATTTGTTCTTTGTTTGCTATAAAACTGCATTTAAACGTACAGTATTAACTTTAGCACTGGTTAATATAACATAATGCATAGTAGAAATTCCGTGAAACAAATACGGAAGTGTATTTCACCTGTGTCTGTAGACACAAATAAAGGCTTAATTATGGAACCTTTACAGTTATAAATAAGTTAACTGTTGATATTAAGGCTTAGTTCCTAAGATTGTGTGTTGACTATAATAATAATAATAATAAAGTTTATTGAAAATATAAGATTACAGTGAGTGCTTATTTTACGTACAAGTGTTGACTATATTTCTATACTTTTGTAAAGTCTATGAAAATAAATGAAATATATAAATAAATGCCGTTGAAGGGTGAAGGATGGACACAATTCAACTTCTAGATAGCTTTTCACATTTTAATTTTATTATAAATAATAACAAAGTAAACAACAACACAACAACCATTCCCTGCGATACTGCCATCTACCACAGCTCAGACTCGAACTCAGGAGAGATAACAGCGACTAGACATGTCGTGCCACTCAGCAGAGGTCCAGCTCACTGCTACCGTCTCGGTAACACATGAAAAACGCCATTAAACAGCCATACTCTAGCCGGGATTCGAACCCGGGACTCTGTGGTCGCAAGCCAAACACCTTAGCGCTGCGTCATGGAGCTGGCTCGTAAAACAAATCCACAGTTTCTTATGAGACTGCACATACCAGAGATCTTTCATCTGTTCACCTTAACTGCTATCCACGCGGTCTACAGTGATGTCAATGTCAAAACAAAGTTTCTTTTTCCATCGTGGTGAACTGCTGGCATCGCGATGATTCGCAAGATTATAGATTCACTTCAGAGCACGCAACCGTAATGACCCATTTGTGATTAGGTATGATAAATTGTTGTCGTGATTTTAATTTTATTAAAATTAAAGGAATAAGGATGAACTAATGGATTTAGTGTTTAGCTATATGATATAAACGCCATAAATAACACCATAACTGGTATGTTTTGACAATTGAATGGAAGAAATTAGCTACAGGAATAGGATGATATTCACCTAAAATATTGTCTTTTTTGGTTTACGGGATGAGCATTGGCCGTGTGCATTGAGTAACTAACATAACCTCAAATTTTACGTGTTCGTAATTTTTTCTCATTTTTAATGTTTTTTTTTGTTTTTTCGAATATCTGGATTGGAACCAGTATAATATTTAAAAAGTTTCTCAAATAATATACACAGAAATTTTTTATATTGTTGATTTTTAAAAATATTCGATATTTACAGGTTGGAAATCCAACCTATAATTAGTGATCTGTTTTTAATATTCAATGATTTAAAACAATTATATGCATCCTATCCTCGATAGTCCATTGATGCTACACTGGTTTCAATACAGAAATGCAAATAAAAACATTAAAAATGTGTAAAAATTTGTAAAAATGTAATATTTGAGATTATCTTAGTCATACAATGCACACGCCCTATTAAACTGGCCATTTGCAGAGTTACAAATAATCCACCACTTTACACTCAAAGACATACTGTCTTCGTCACTTTCGTTTCATTATTTTGTAATGAATCAATAGATTCGTCATATCAAAATTCACTATTAATTTGTAAATTGACCCAAAGCACATTGTTCCATCAACAAAAAGTAATGATCAGTGAAAAGATACAACTTTATTTGTTTTTTAAGCTACATCCAGTGCAGATAAGATAAGTCAGGTGCAATACAAAAGGGTACGATTAGATACAATAGTAAAAATCAGTAGTGGGTAATAAAATACATTACATTAAATCATAAAGTATATAAATGAAGAGATAAAATTAGTTGATGGGGGTAACAATTGAGTTCATTAATTAGTGAGACAGTGTAGAGGTTCCATTAATGGCCTGGATGAACTCGTCAATGGTTTAAAAACAGTTCGAGGAAAGATACTCTTTTAAATTTAAGGAAGGAAAGGTAAATATTTCAGGTCTAGTGGTAGCAGGTTATAGATGGGTACCTGAGTATAGGGGTGATTTTTCATACTTAGTGTGAAAATGCTTGCTTTGGTATATGTCATTTTTCCCTCGGGTGTTGATTGTATGTATGTTGGAATGTTTAGTTAGTGTAGTTTTTTTTCCATGGATGTGTAGTAGAATTTTTAGTAAATATATGTTAGTGACTGTTAGAATCTTACTTCCGCAGAAGGTTGTTTTGCAGGAGGTGTGATAGTCAAGATTGAAGATCATTCTTATGACACGTTTTTGTAGAATGAGAATTCTATTTATACTCGCGAACCGGCCCCACACAGCAATATTGTATGAAATTACTGAGTGGACGTTTGCGTAGTATATTGAGATTATGGAATCTGTGTCTACTTTGTTTTTCAGGTAGTAGGCCTTATTGAGTTTTTTGACTGTGAAGTCGATATGTAGGTTCCAATTCAATTGACTATCCACTAAAGTACCTAGAAATTTGATAGAACTTGTCGGGGTTAAAGTAATATTTTGAACAACCGGGTGAGGGTTAGTGGATTTGTCAATACGGTTGTAAAAATTAATGACAGTTTTTTTTAAATTTATCATTAACTGGTTTTTTGTGCACCATTTACTAAATTGTTTTATAATGTTAATTATTTTGTATTGCACCTCTTCTGCGCATTTTCCTGAAGTAATTATAGAGGGGTCATCTGCATATATAAAGGGTTTCCCCCCTGTGATATGTTGGGGGAGATCATTGACATACAGTAGAAAAATTAGTAGACCAAGGACACTGCCTTGAGGTGTGCCTCTGTAAATGGTATATTCTCTCGATGTCGTGTCTCCATGTTTTACCATAAATCTTCTGTTCGTTGGGCAGGATGTGAATAGGGCGTTGGTGTTGCCCGTTATCCCCATTCTTTTCTAGTTTCTCGGATATGAACTGGATATTAAGCGTGTCAAATGCATGAGACAGGTCAAAAAAGATGCCGGTGGTAATTTCATTGTGGTCAATTTTATTATGTATGTGTTGTACAAATTCCAGAGTTGCTGTTTCTGTCGAGCGATTTTTCCTAAACCTATGTTAACCGTCAGTTATTATATTAAATTTATTTATATATTATATATATTTATTTTTTGCGCAATTACCGTTTCGATGATTTTTGAAAATATGCTTAGTATGGCAATTGTGCGGTAGTTTTCAACATTTTGGGGGTTACCGTCCTTTGGTATTGGTATTAGTAAAGCTGGTTTTAACAATTCGGGAAATTGACCTAGCTGGATGGATTTGTTTATGATATACGCGATTGGTCCTGCGTGTATACTACTACATTTTTTCACTAGATCGACAGAGACCTCATCATATCCAGTGGATTTTTTGTTGGGTAGGCAGCAATGACTTTCTGGACGTTGTTTTCCGTGATCGGTGTAAAAAAGAAATTATGTGCTGTGTGTTCTGTGTAGGTATAGGTTTTGGATAGTTCACCATCAAAGTGATTGCTTAATTTGTCTTCTATGATATTGGAGAAACATTCGCCAAAATGATCAACTATTTTGGAGGTGTCTGTAATGGTTTCATTATTAATTAACAAGGATATGTCGCTATTAGCTTTTCTTGTCGTATCTTTGCTTTTCAGCTCTAATACAGTTTTCCACATCTCTTTTTGCGTGCTTATACTTTACATTTAAGTTTTCACAGTTGATTTGTTTTTTTAATGTTTCGGGACCATATTTGATTTTGTTCTCATGTTTTTCTGACACTGTTTTGCTAATTTTGGGGAAAGCAGTTTGGAAACTCCAGGAGAAGTGTTCATAAAATATACTAAAAATACTGTTAATGTCTTCTGTGCTACCGTGCAGTTTTGTGAGGAATAGTTGATCACCACAAAAAAGTTTTGCAAACTCAGCTCTGGAAAGTCCATTGATTTTTCTAAACGTTTTGGTTAATATTTGCTTATGGCTGGTATTTGTCGTGTTCATTTCCTAGCTTATTGACTGAGCATAGTGGTCTGATAGGCCAGGATCAAAGTTGTTACAGATCACATTGTCCTTGTTTATATTTGTTAAGATGTAGTCAAGGCTAGTCTGTGCGGTGTAGGATCTTTGGTTATAAATTCTAGTAGTATGATTGAATAACGAATTAAGATCATAGGATTCCACAATATCAATTAAAACCGCAGAGTTAAAGGATGGCACCATGTTGTCTATATTAAAGTCCCCACATACAGCTAAACTCCCATAATTATTGGTTCTTTTTGATAAGAGTACAGATAGCTGCGTAAAAAATATATTAACATCAGTATTTGGTGATCTGTAGATACAAACTATACAACGATAGTATCTTTGGTATGTTCGCCCTCGTATCTATCTAAATAGACGACCGCTCATCGTGGCATCTTTGGCATGTCCGTATCCTTACAGTTTGACAACGGTGCTTAGAGAACATACATTTATTTGCATTTTGTTTTTTTATGTGACACTAGCCTACGTGTTTTTTTTAACAATCTGAAAACAATGCTTTGAGAACATGCATTTGCATTAATTTTTTCTTGAAAACACATGATTTACGAGACAATCATTTTGCTAAAATAATAAAGCATTTGACAAAAATGTAAAATAAAATCATGTTAAATATAAAGTTAAATTAATAACTATATTCATCAGGAGTAGTTCATCTTACCCATTTCAAAATAAGTTCGATCAGAAAACAAATCATTATGAAGACAATCCATAAGTAGAAATATACCTTCAAGTTCTATTTTTTTTTAACTTTTGTACTCTTTCAAATAAATAAATAAAACTGGATTTGGAGTCACTTTAAGGTAAACTTTACGACTTATTTCAATAAATATTGTGTCAAAAATCTCCTTAATTTTTGCCAAAGAATATCTGGGTAAGGTTGTGAATCTTTTATACAAAAACACCCTTTGGAGTAAATGTCTATGTTTCTGGTGTGTTTACACTCCAAACTGAAGTTGTGTTAACAGTGGAATTATTGGTAGCAATTGATTTACACTTGTAAGATGTCACTAATTAAAGATGTATGCAGTAAAATGGAAAAATTACCCGTGAACTTTCTAAAAATGCGCTAATAAATTATACAGGGTGAGCCAGTAGTGTGTGGACAGTCAATATCTCTTCAACCATGTGAAAAAATATCTCAATAAAATTGTAGGTCAAGAGTGGCCTATTCTAAAATTATTTTCGAACTTATAAGATGCTTCACGTAGTAGTGGCAAATTTATATTTGCTTCTGAAGGCTTCAGCCCCCTCCAGGATATTTGTATTTAACTCGTAATTATGGATCAAGCATATATTAATTTTGGACTTACACGGCAGTGTTGCCACGTTTTTCCACCTTTTCCATAAAGAAATTCATTTCCGGTGGTCAAGAGTAAAAATTGCAAAAAACATATTTCCAAAAATTTAACTCGTTTCTTTTTATATTTTAGTCAAGACTATGTACTAATTTTCAGGTCTCGCAGAGCCGACCCTAATTTTACAAAGTGTTCTCCACAATGATTCAAATTTTTATGTTTTTAAACTGGCCTAATTTTCCTCAGTGCATGCTGATACCTCATAGGAACTACTATTTTTCATTATTACTTAATGAGATACATGATAATAATTATTGAAAATAATAAATTGTTATTTTATTAATGTAACTAAATGTGAAAATAAACGAAATGTTTAAAAGAAATAAAAAGAAGCAAAAGAATTATAACAAAACGACAGTAATGACATCAACTCTGAAAAATCTGGAAATTAATATAATAGTCAGGGGGGCCAGCCTTGCACTTTGGATTTCATACCGGTTGATTTTTATTTCCAGTAATAGGTCTGATCTTAACAATATGCGAGACAAGTGTTCGAGATGCTAAAACAAATTTTTAATCATCATAACAAAATAAATACATCGATTGGAAAGTCATATGATGTCTTTGTGGAAAGAGGAAAGTTGGCATTTTATCGGCATCGCAAATTGCATTCGGCGAAATCGGAAATTCAGCCCGGCATAGTGAACAAAAAATGGCATTTTTTGACATGTCACCAAATCGATTTTGCTTATTCTTGACATTCCCTAATAAAATAGCGTTGAATTTTTGGTAATGTTTTCATACCCATTGATTTTTATTTCTAGTAATAGATTTGATATAAAAAATATGCAAAACAAGCGCCAGACGTCGCACCTGCGGTGGTGTTGGTTGTGGGCAAATATTAAACTTGAAAAAAAAAATTCTGCGAGTCATTTAATACCACTTCATTTTTATATTATGAATTTTTACACAACAATTTAAAAAAATCAGATGTGTTGTGGAGGAAGATTATGCGTCTGTTACCTATATAAACTTATTTAAAAATATTGTATTAAAAGTGTGAGAACAGCAATCAGCTAGGTTTACAGCGGTGGTAAGACAGTCAGGTAGGGTAATAAACGTATTGAGTGGTCATTGAATCTGAGCTTTGTACAATATCCTTTATGGGCCAACTGAAATTCGACATTTATTTTATCAATCTCATGCTAATTTTGTCACTTATTATACACTTCGCAAATACAAAACGAAAAGTATATTGCATTCGATCGACACATTTCTAAAATCGGCAATATTGCTCGTAGAGAAAAAATTTTCATACCACTGTGTTGGAGATCGAAATCTGAACAACTTTCAAAATGTTCGTCCGTCTGTCGCGTTTCTTATGAGCACGACAACTTGAGAACGAAAAGTTCGATTGTATTGAAATTTGGGCAGCAAGTTAGTGTTAGCTAGAAGAAGAACCCTATTGTTTTTCTATATTTTGTAATTAAATAAAATGTCTAAAACTAATATTATTTACAAAAAAAGCTGCGACGAGTATCCTATAGAATGTGCAACAATTTTATATAAACAGTGCAATATCTCGGCGAAGAGTACAATGGTTACCTTGTTTTTTATATCAAATCTATTACTAGAAATAAAAATCAATCAGTATGAAAACATTATGAAAAATTCGACACTACGACCCTGACTATTTTATTAGGGAATGCCAAGAAGTAAGTAAAATCAATTTAGCCACATGTCAAAAAAATGCTATTTTTTGTTCACTAAGCCGGGTTGAATTTCCGATTTTGCCGGTGCAATTTACGATGCCAATAAAATCCCAATCTTCCTTCTTCTGCAGAGACATCGTACGATCTTCCAGTCGATGTATTTACTTAGTTATAAACGATTGAAAAGTTTAAGCATCTCCGACGAAACTATTTGAAAGTTGAATCAATATTCCACCCCAGTCCACCAAGGGTGCAACGTCTGACTCTTATCTCAAGTTTTAAGTTGTCGCCACTATTTCAAATGATTGAGGAGATATTAACTGTGCACAAGCTTCAAACTCACCCTGTATGTAAGATTTAATATTTAATTTATAAAATTTGTTCTATGAAGCTATACTTTTAATAATTTAGATTTTACTTACCGTTTTCAATTTACTGAAACCGCATCACTATTGCCGATATAATCAATATATTTATGTAATTTTTAAATTGTGATCTTAATGATTTTGCATCACTACATTGTTTTTTTTTTCTTCAGGGCAAAAACAAGAAAAACAAGAAATCAAAAATGTTGAAGGTGGACTCTCGAATTTTAGGCTTTAATGTAACTTCTGCCCCTGACCGAATCAACGTGGGTGATAGAGATTATGGTGATAATTCGTAAAATAGTTATATATGTACCAGAAACATCAAATTGTTATTAACTGTACCTAATTATATTATACATATATGATTTTTAAGACAACTTTTTTTTAGTTTACTTTGCTTATTTATGTGTAATACATTTTTGTTTTACCATTTTACTGTTTAAATATTAGTTTTACATAAAACAAAGAGTCCAGCTTTTTATTTCCCCTATAGTATACTTCTGTTCTTTAGGCCATCATACAATGGGGCGAAATGCCCGAAAAGTTGGTCAAAACTCTAAGTCATAAAGCTGGTCCATAATGAACTCGTCATTACGATAAAAATAGTGAAAACATTTCTTTGATAAAATAGGGTTGTTGTTTTTAAGGGGTGGGAAAAAAAATAGTAAAATCCTGAAACTTTGGATTCTTATAGAATTTGACTATCTAATTCACCAATAAAAAATAGGGAAATATCGTTATGATGAACTAAGGTTCAAGGGAGTGGAAATCAAAAGAACTTCAGAAATTTCGGATTCTCATAGAATTCGACCCGCAAATTAATGAAAACATAATGAAAAAATCCCTTTGATAAAATCGGGTGGTTTTTAAGACATGTAAGTCATATATATAAATTTATATTTAGGCACTTGAAATCATCTCTACATTAACATATAGATCCCAACTAGCAATTTAATATTTTATAAAAGTTGTAGGAATGTTCCTGACAAATTTTATAAAACAACGTTAGTCTCAGAAACACTTTCATAACGTATCCACAGCAGCTATAAATACAAAATTGGCAGATGGTGAAGAGGCAGATTATATTGATGGCAGTTCTAATGCAAAGCAATGCATAGGTAAGGAGGGTGGGTGGGTGGAACTTTACATGCAACCACCTACATGTGGTGAGTTCTGGGTTGTTTTATATTAAAACAAGCGAAGAGCTGCATAAATCATAAGTTTTTACAGTTTCACTCATTTAGAAGAAAGTCAAATTTGAAGAGCCTGGGGCACCGCAAAACGTAATCGTATGAGGCTCAGTTTTCTCACAGTAAATTGACCCTACATGTAGCCACTTTTCTACATATAGGAGAAACCAAATTCTAAAAAAAAAAAAAAAATCACCATTTTTGCTCCACCCTATTCTTCATAGTCAAGTATCTGTTTGTATTGACTTTGTCTTGAACTCCCATCACACTCCCACTTGGACAATAACACTAAGCTACTAAGTTGTTCTTTTGAAAGTGTTTGGAAAACTTCTTCCTGTACTTTCACAATTCGCTTAACTATGTGATTCAACAGAGCTTGCAACCCTACAGAAGCGTTCTTTTTCGTTATTGTAATAGCTTCATGTTCAGTGCTTCTTTGCTTCCTGAAACTCTTTGTAACATGGAAATTTTTCTTTATCTGCTAGTCTTATTACTTCATTCTGTTGTCTTGTAAGTTGTGCCTCAACTAGTACAGATAGAGCTTACTCCCGAGAAAGTAGGGTTGATTTGCTTTGACTCAGTTTGTAAACTTTTCGATACTTTTGAGCCTATTTTGGCGTTGAGAACTTAATTTCTTTGACTACAGTCGCAGCATTCACTTCTCCCCGTGCACAAAGACTCATTTTAGCGGCATACACCAGTTGAGAAGCACTTGCTTGCAATTTTAGTTGTTCTGTTTTTCTGTGTTTAGAACGTTCACTGCTTTTGAGAAAATCAACAGAAGGCCGCCAACCCGAAGTTGACAGAATAGGATTTGCGTACAGTGGAAAAGTAACATTGTTATCCAGCCACTTTTGATTTTGGGTGAAAAATCTTGTCCTGTTCGATCGGGGAGCATTCCACTTTATTTTAAAGTCAAGTAAAATGGGAAAGCTTATGCTTAATTATTTCAAGGTTTTGCGGTGGACAATTAGAAACTTTCGACTCATGCGCCACCAAGTGCTCACACCTGTCCTCAAATTTGTGTCAAGAAGATGACAACATAACGTCCAATAATGTTCATTTATTTAAAATAATATCGTCCTCCTTGGAACCTATAAATAAACCACTATTAGGAATAAAGGAGAACGGATATTATAGTAAAATTGAACGGTCACAACGCACATTATAATTTTTTTCACCAACATGGGTGTATCTGGGGGATGTTTTCTTTCACAATAAACCAGCTGATGTATTGTACTAACAGGCTCTATAAACCTTTTTGTCTGGAAATGCCTGGTAACTTTTGGTCCAAGTAAAAGTATATGTCACAAAAATTACCACGTGTCGCGATGGTTCAATTAAACTTTTAAATGTTTACAATAAATTACGTTACTATACATAAAATTTTAGTATAATATAGTACTTACCTCCAGGTATAGGATTCATTTTAATAGGGCACTTTAAAGTCTGTTTGTTTTTAAGAGTAACTATATGAAAATAATCGAAGAGAAACTGTTACTTCAACAACACTTAACTGTCGACTTAAGGGGATCGGAATGTAGCAACCCTGTCTCCTGTAAACTAATGGTAATTAGTACTCAGGTAGTCTGCCTCAATGACTCATGGGTCAAAAGACTTGAATTGCCGATTTTAAAATGTTTTGAGCAGCTTTTCCATGAATATACCCCAGTGTGCATAATTCAAATTTGCACCAATTAACATCTAGAAACCATCTTGTATCTCCACACTATACTCTATTTATTTTCTCACAAAAACGACTTAAATTATAACACAAAAAAATAACGATATGTCGTAATACTCATTTGTCGGTGTTGAGTGCAGAACATAACTTTCTTCACAAAAAAAGCAATTGTCATATCCAGGGTTCAAAGTTCTGAAGAAGTGGGTTATTACAAACCTCTAATAACACTTTATTTACAGACTTGATAAATGAATTCTGAGACCGTTTACTTTCAGTCCTATCTATGCATTTCTTAGACATACTTCTAAAATTAGGTCTATGTTATATAAAATTTTCTACCAAATTCAATGCCAGAGGGCGATTTGTAATTTAAGGTTACGTTCATCCACTTTGTTAATTTTACACCCCTTTTCGACGATACACGATATTTTAAATTTTTCAAATATTCGTGCTATCTGGAAAACTATACATGCCATATAAGGATCAAATTTTAGATGGATGTTAAATAATGTATGGCGATTACGATAGCAGCATTGAAATAGTATTTTGGTTACTTATCCTCCAAGAAAAAAAGAAAAAAAAACACGAGGATGCTGAAATATTGCATCGAGGTACCTTTTCTATTTCTACAGATATTATATCGATTGTATGAGCAGCTAGTATTGTAGTAAAAATTCAAAGTTGATTTATTCTAGTGAAAGATATCAATTTGTTACAAAGAACAATTAGGCTACTGAAATGTCTTTTAGTAAAGAACAATTAAAGGGTTTTTATTGTTTAATGTTTTTTAACACTTAAAAATCTAAAAACAAAATCACAAAGTGCTACTAAATTCCGTGGTGTATTTTTGAGAGGCATCTGAAGAGGCCCATTTTTTTATTTTTTCAAAATAACTCTAAAACAATGCAAATATGGGGATTTTTATGAGAATACTTTTTTGTAAAAAATTAAATTTCCCATCCAAGTACTTTGTTAATTTTTTTTTTTTTTTCTATTTGTAGTATTAACATGTTTGCTGCTATGACAGATTTTTGTGGTATCAATATTTATGCTGCACATGCCTCTGGGGACATGTGATTGTCCTTAACGTATGTGCGTCACATACTTCCAATAATATTGAAACATATTCTTTATAGGATTTTGCAAACAGCAGAAAAGATAAATATCTATAACTAAAAGAAAAACTTTCGTGTAAAAATATTAATGAAATCTTTGCATTCTTTCGATAACCTGAATTCTGGTTATGCTACCAAATTAAAATCCTAAGATGAATTTGTCTAATTTCTTATTTGACATTCTCATTTTATCACTAGCATCCACACAGTCCCCTACGGCCATGCAGATTAAACTAGTATATACATAACCATATATCCATATAACCATAATCATGAAGATTCAGTTAAAAATGAGAAGAAAGGCCTAAAATGAAATTATTTATCTACCTTGTCTTAAAAAAATTTCATTCTAATGGATTACATTTTCATGAAATCTATCATTCTGTTTCTTGGACTTTGAAACTTTTTTCGCCCTTATTCTGGAGCTCATCAGAAAGACATAAAGCCACTCATACAGATTGACTGATAGAAATCTATATTTAATAACAGCACACGCCTCATGCTGCATAGAGGATAATAACAAATATTCCATAAATTTTCAGGTGTATGTGGAGTGTTGATTTAATTTCTGACTACTCTTTTGTCTTACGCACAATGGAATAAACTAAACATTCGTTATTGTAATGCAGTTATGGAAGAATTCAACAAGTTCGGCGCATGCCCCAGAAGGCATGTGCCTTCTTAAGACAGACACATGCTCCCGAGGCCCTGCGACACAGTCAATGTGTTAAAAATAATTAAAGAACAAAGTTAGAAACTATAGAAATTCATTTTTTTTCTTTTTCCAGTAATTCGTCCATAACTTTTTTTACGGCATCCTAGGTATATATGTGTTCAGAGAAAAAAACGTAAGTAAAAAAACAAAAAAATTGATTTTATTATCTGCTCTGTATGACAAACGGTGACCGAGATATCGCCATTCAAAGTTGACATTTTGTGCCATATTTACCGCATTTTTTCTCTTAAATTTCAGCAAATCAATTTATTTTTGTGCAATAAAACAATTTTAAGACAATTTAATAATAATACAAATGTTTCTTTAACGTTCTAAAATAAATATTACGTTTTTACGAAAAAGTAATATTACAAACAATTAATGTTTGTGATTAAGCTTTATAATATTATAATTGAATTTTATCCATTGTTTAAAATAAACTGATTTTTAAATAAATAAATATTGTAGAAAAACATTATGAACAATAAATGCATTTCTAAAAATAACATTTTTATTTGTAAAGGTAAAATAAAATTGTATATTGTTACGTGTTTCCGCCCCTAGGAAACGCCCTGTATGAATCCGTGGGTTTCAAAATAATAATAAAGAGATAAACACCAACACTTTATTTAATAATTTACTGATTACACAATGACAATACTTCTAACCTCACTTTCGTTACCAAACTTCACTTTAATAGAAGTTCTCCCCCTTCCGCCGGTGATCGCGCCTTATATACTCTGAAATTGCCTCCAGAGTCATCCAGGACACAATCGAGAATTTTCTCCCACCACACTCTAGAAAACTCTGTCTCTTTCTACGAGTTTCCAGTAACTATTAGGCATAGGCATGTCATAAGGAGCTGTAATGCATAACAATATTATTAATATTAACAAGTCGATTCTTCATTATTAATACTTTCGATGGCAATATCAACTTCATTGTCAATATCTTTATGTGATATTTGCGGCACATTTGCATTTTTGCAATTAATTCCTGCACATTCCTTGCAAAATATGGAGCATTTGATGCCAAACTTTCTGCAGTCACAATTTCCATGACAGCCTTTCAAACAGACACATATTTTTACAAATAAAGATTTCGTTGCAATGGACAGAGTCATGGCAATTGACAGCAATACATTGTTTGTTTCCTTCCAATCCTATTGGAGGGGATTTAACATATTTCCCTTCCATTATTGGATCTGTCCATGCAATCTAGCAGTATCAGCTGTTGAAGGTAACTGTGATAGTGTAAACGTCGCATTCTTCGATAATCTTTTAAATAATTGTAAGCGACATTTAGCTAGGCACTTATCATTCCATTTTGAATCATATAGTTCAGCTGAAATTGATTCACTTGCAGCACAGATTTTTTCCTCTCTGGCATTATCTGTTAAAAAAACTATAGCGTGGCGATATCTTGGTTGCCGTTGGTCGTACGGAGCAGATAGAAAAAGCAATTTCCTTGTTTTTTCACAGACTTTTTTTTCTCTGAACACATAATAATATATAAGTACCTAGGATGCCGTGAAAAAAAGTTATGGACGAATTAGTGGAAAATTTTTAACTTTGTTCTTTAATTATTTTTAATACTGAAAATAGGAAAAAAAATTTTTCAACAGCGTGCTTAGTTGCTGGAAATTTAATTTTCTACAAAAAAGTACCCTTAAAAATCTCCAAATTTGCATTGATTTTGAGTTATTGATTGGTTGATTTGCCAACGTAAGGTGAGCATTGCTGCCGATTCTAGATATCCGATCTAGTGATTCGCTCCAACACGCAGCTTGATTGCCTGCTGAACGGCCAAATGCAGTCGCTCAGTTATCTATTATATATGACTGGGCGGCTCCACCCGACCCGCCCGATGGGCGACCAAACCGCGTCCCGGAATAAACCTTGGATGGTTTTATATACCGCCGAACCGGTTGCATACGCTGGATTGGACATGAGACATGCTTGTTTGCCAGCAGCGCAAGCCACATGATGCATGGTGAAGGAATATAGGATGGGATGTGTAGGACGTAGGTGTTTGTGAAATGCTTCTTTTAAGTTCCCATCTATCATCATCGGGTGGGAAGTGTAAGTGTTTGTGAGATACTTCTTTTTAAGTTCCCGTGCTTCTTTTAAGCTTCCATCTATCACCATTATCCCTATTTTTTCTTCCTCCGAGCCCTCTGCCTCTTCTGTTTCCGAATCTCGCAGTGTGCACCGCCCCCTGCTCACTTACGTTCATGCATGGTTTCATGTTTCCCAGAAATCAGCGTTTTAGCTCACTGCAATGAGCTTTCATTTATATTAACCGTTCCACAGGTAAATATCCATTTACGGTGGAAGTCTCGCAGTAAAAAGAGCTATTTTCAGCGGGTCACGAGAAAGATGCCGGAGAGAATATTTTGTATGCCCTGTATATTGGTTTGTTTTTGAAGTAATTAGTTTTAGTTTTAATTTCTGCTTTCCAATTCGGGGTAATGTTTTAATTACATTTCCTATGTTTAATGCCTTTTCAATTTAAGTAAAGAAATAGACTACTCCAATAAACCAAACTACCAGTTCAAAAAACTTAAACTTATCTGTTTCATCCTTGCTGGTCTATTCTCTGATTTCTTTATTCACTTCGTATATCTGTTACTGCATTCCCTATAGTTAATTGTTGCAGTATAATTTACGAGTTTATGACATGATGCACTTTATACTTATAGGCACTGGTCCCATTGTACCTGTTTACTTTCTTTTAGCAGAGTTATCTTATGTTGCCAGATGTTTGTACCCTTTGTTGAGTTGTTTATATACACTTTTAGTGAGTCTTATACTCAAATATCAGCTACATGAAATAGTCAAATGTATGCTAATTTATACCAACTAATGTAGGATCGTTCACGCTTTAATTTAACATGTTTTCTGACCATTTTTACCAGAGTTTACTCGATATTTCGTAGGAACCATTTAAAATGTGTCTGCCTTCCGAGTTATTTTGAAAAAACTAAAAAAAAAACTAAAAAATGGGCTTCTTCGGATGGCTCTCAAAAACGCACCACGTAATTTAGTATAGTCTGTACGATGAATGTTTGCGCGAGTATGAAATTAGATAGGACCTATGTGCTTGTTGCTGAATGCATTGAAATGAGCAAATATCTAGTTACGTATGTCTTTCAACCGCTCGAGTTGTCGTAGCGTAGTGCTAGTCAATAGCTATAATATGTGTCATTTTAGATCAGTGCATGGTGTTCTTGCATTTTTGATTTTTTCTTTTTATTCTCTTTGGCTTTATTTCTGGTGTTAATAGAGAAATTCTTTTATTGTTTTTCTATTTTATAGACTTACAAATAATAAAAGTTAACACAAAATTCTTAAAAGAACTAACCTAACTAACAAATTTCTCATTTTTTTATGCACGTCACTGCTGAAGAAAAGCAGTTACCTTCAACAGATTACTCCATACGGTTCTTGTTTATGACGCACACGCAAACATTCTTCGTACAAACTATAGCACTATGTTATTTTATCGTTTTTAGGTGTTAAAGTAACACATTCAGTACCAAGCTAATATTGTAAGTTAGTAAGTAAGTATTTATTCATCCATTTAGATTATGTTTACATAATATAGAATAGGTCAAGTGTAAATAGATAAAATGTATAAAATGTAAATTTTAGAAAAGTTCTAAAAATGAGGTACAAGAATAACAAATGTAACAAATAAATAAATATACAATAGTCACTTAAATATTTAAATATACAAGCATAAAATACGATCATCTTAATATGGTTATACAACAATACAGAATAAAACTAAAAACATAATAAGTTGTAACAACTTGTAACAAATCGTAGTGGATATCACAGGGTGTCAGTCATATATTCATTAAGCGAATAATAAGGTTTTTCAATTAACATACCTTTAATACTCGTTTTGAACTGTTTTTGGTTTAAAGACTTGTATTAGTTAGGTAATTTATTATATACTTTAATAGAAACAGAACAAATATTTCTAGTAACATGCGGTGACCATTAGTTTTATAAAGGGTCTATAAGTGTAACAGATTTGTATAATATGTTACGATGTTTTATACTGTTACTAAAGTAGTCGCGGAGTTATATAAGTGTTTTATAGCATGACTATTACTTACAGGTCTATAAGATGGTAACAGATATATTTCCGTTACTACATTATAAAACTTAAAGTGGTTGCTACCAAATGGTATATAATACAGTTATATAAGGGTAACAATTACTACATTATATAACTATTAATTGTTTAGGTTTATAATGGTGTTAGTTGTTACAATTATATACATCAGTTACAGATAGTAACAAGGTTCAACCTTTATATAACTCAAGAGCGCCAGTAGATACTATAAGACTTAAAAACTTATTAGTTGATTATAGGTTATGTTTTGTAAAGTAATTGGCAAGAGCAAACAAAATGTTTAATAATGAATTTGGCATTACAAAATTGGAAGAAAATAAAATACAGCAGCACATTTCACCGGAAAGTTTAAAAATACTTTTCAATCCTCTTGAATTCAGTTCCAAAAAATTATACCTTTGAAATTTAAGAAACTGAAAAGAATGAAAGAACTGCAGGACTGGAAGTCAAACGTTCTGGTGGACAATATACAGAAAACGTTCCTTTTGGCAATGAAAAACAGAATAATATCACGGTTGGTAATGTTGATAATGATACTGAGGAGGTCACAAGTAAGAAAAAGCGGCTTACTACTGAACAAGTAGAGGTTAATACTGTTGAACATTATGAAAACAGAAATAAGTGGTTTACTGAACTAGAAGATGATGATAAGTTTTCTCAGTTGCATGATTTGGAAACAGACGATGAGAAAAATGAAAAGAAGCGTAACGAATTAAGGATGTGGGCAAATATGTTTAATATAAAGCAGAACGCTTTAAAAGCACTATGTAACATTTTTAATAAACGTTTGTCAAATGTTTTTCCGAGAGATCCTAGGACATTGCTGCAAACGCCTGTGATTGGTTGAAAATTAAATAACAATTGTTTCAGCCAATGGCAGGCCAAATCACCATTATTTACACGAATTAATCGCAAAAAAATTGTCTACTGATGGTGTTATAAGATTACCAAGAGTTGCCTAATAAAATTTAAAGATATGTAATATTTCAAACAGTTATTTTAAAGTAACCAATATTTATAACAAAGCTTAAAGTTATATTACATTTCTTAAAATACAGTAACTGTTGATAATAAAACATCGGCCATAAGTTTGGCAGCCATCTTACGGCAATGAGTAATCATTATTTAAAATTAAAAAATGTTTATTAAAAGCTCAAAATTTCGTAACAAATGAAGTGCAATTATATAGTCATAATTGCATGTACAAAACATATTTCTGTACTATTTTCTAAAAAAATGTGTCATTAAAATTGTCATATATTTTTTTTATTTAATTTTTTTTTTAATTGCTTAACATTTTAGAGGCCCACAGTTTTTTCCGAAGTATGAGGGTCATATTTTACAATAATAATTTATTCGCACCAACATTTGATCTTTGTGGATGTCAGAAGCCAATTTAAAAAGTAAATTTAGTAACACGCACCTTTATCAGTGCAAAATTTCCACTATACCCATGTAGGTGTACCTACATCATTTAATTTCATTACCACATTATTCTTGGGTCAGTTGGTATAGGATCTCTAGGAAAGAGATGACATTATAAATGAGAGGGAGAGAGGTGTTAATAACAAGTTTTTTAGTGGTAACGGATATATTTCTATCACCAATATTTATGGAAAATGGTTATATAAAAAAGTGATATAGCAGTTACTGATCTGTTTCTGTTACTTACTGTTCTGCAACCTTGAGGTGTATAGCGTGACTAAATATTGGTGCCTGTTACCTTTATATGATTCTCCATTTAAGCGTTATAAGCGGTTTATAGGAGTAACAGAACTATTCCCAGTCTTGCATTATATCACTTGAATGTATATAACTCGGTGTCGGTAATAGGACGGTTACTCTTATAAAACAAAAAATGTTTGTTGGGAAGGTATTTTGGACTAAGTTCAAACAACCCAATGAACAATTTTTGTTTTGTAAAGGTACTCTGAATATCACCATCACCGAATTATAAAAACTTTAGTAATGACTATTTTCCATGAAAACTTTTCAATTACCACTTTATACCACTTAAAGAGCTTAAATGGCGCGCTCTATAAGGGTTCCCATTACCTATCTCCAAGTTTTATAGTAAGAAGTAATAGAAATGTAACTGTTACTCTTATAAACTTCCTTATAAACTTTAAACACAGAACCTCCCCTTCTCGCTCTTTCTGTCACCATAAACCTCTTTCTCTTTCTTTAGTTGATGATGATGAAATTATTACATCTTTCTTTCTAACAGTATGGAGACTTTTACTCTGTATATGAAATATACGTACTTCAATTAGAAATATATTATACTTGACTTTTATGGCAAACATGCCTTTGAAATTTTCATGCAAATGCATCTTTACTGTAAAATTGACATTTGTACCTCGAAAAAATAAAGGCGCCGCCGAAATTACACATATTTAAAAATTTTAACTAAAAAACTTTTTTTTAAATTTCTCACAACATTCGATTATTTATAAAAAACTGCACTTTTAACTTATGGTACATATTCATTTTTATATAAAATGTAGTATCAGCTGGGTATGTTAAATATTCAACCTGTTTTTCAACAGTTTTCTTAAAAGTATCAATATGGCGTCCACTGACAGGATCAAAAATAAGGCATCCATATTGAAATTACCAAAAGGACACTATAAATCTGAAAAGAAACTTCTGGGATTCTTATAGAACTTCTGTGCCTCTATATAACCAAGAATATGTGGTTAGATTTTTCCCTGAACATTTCAGGGGTGGACTTGAATAAATTAACCAATATTTAATAAAATTTATCAAAATTCAATTAATTTATTAAAGCATTTCCACAAAAATATGTAACGTCAGCGGTCCTGCTACAAATACAACTTTATGGATTGGTAATACTCATTAAAATGGCAAAAAAATCGTCGACCTTTTTCTGGACGCTCACAAACAGAAAGGCAGATATGCTGCAATTTCAAATGCTATTAAAGTGTGTATTCATTTATAGACTGATGTCCAGGTTTACTTATTTACCTATATAGGTATTTACATATAGTAAAAACAGTGGTTAGGTGTAATTTTAAAGTGTAGCTTTTAGATTGCGTTAGTACCTGGTTATTTTAGATATTTATTGTTATTAAGTTTTGTGATTATTTCATCGTTATACTTATCTCGATCATTACTTTGGGCTAAAAGTAACTTAAATATAATTAAATATAGCAGTAGAACGAAATCCGACCCTGCAATGACCATGAATATTCAGATTCTGAACGCTAATTATAAGTTGATTCCAACCTGTAAAAATCAACAATATTAAAAAATGTGTATACTACATGAGAGTTTATGAATGTCACACTGATTCTGGTTTAGAAATGAGAATAAAAACATTAAAAATGAGAATAAACTTAAACAAAAACGTACAATTTGCGGTTATGTTAACAATTATTGTTATTGTGAGACGAGAAAGTTTTATATTCATCAGAGCCAACTCTTATATAGGAATTGAAAACTAGTAGTTTTATAAATTTGTGACTACAACTTCTATAAAAACTCTTTATATAAATAATAGTAATAGTTACTAAAAGTTGTATAAGTCTGTGATGGCAATGTTTCCGTAGCCGTTTTATAAAACCTAAGGTTTTAAAACTTTTAGTAATTTTACATACCTATTAAGCAACTTCGCAACTCTTTAGTAATCTTATAAACCCATTTTATAAACTCACAATCTTAATAAACCACTTATAAAAAATAACAGTTACTTTAAGTGAGCAAAATTGTTCATTGGGAAGCTGGTACGGTGACGAGGAATCTACAGGCTCTGGTTATTTCTCGTATTATATGAGTGGAAAACATTTAAGTTATTTAACTTCTTCAGATTATATTTGGCATAATATAAGAGATGCATTATAAATATATTGATGGTAGCGTTAGAATTTGCAGAGCTTTAAAATAGTTCCTACAACTAGCCCTATATCCGATATCAGCTAAGTATCTAATGGCCCTTTTCTGTAGTGTAAATACCCTTTGACTCTCACCACAATACCCCACGCAATTACAGCGTATGATATGATTGAGTGAAGTTGTGCATAATAGTACATCTTTAAAGATTCAATCGACTATATGAGATAGTTGCTATATGCAGTAACAAGTAGTAGCGATTTTCTTGCAGACAAAGTCAATATGTGTTCTCCAGCTGCAATCCTCGGATATATATAGTCCTAAAAATTCAGTAGACTCAATTTGTCGCAGGGAGCCACATTTTGATTTAATTAGAATACTTTTATTGTAATTGGTATTAGAATGATTGAATCTAATGCATACAGATTTTTACTATTTAGTAACAACTTATTATTCGAAAACCAAGACTATAATATGTTGCATTTGGATGTTACAAGAATTAATAGTATTACTTAAAGTATTTTCACTACAGAGTATGGAGTGTCATCAGCAAACATAAAGATGTTTGAGAATCGTGGAACCTCAATGGTTGTGGGTAGTATATCAGATTTGAAATTATTTACCTCGACAAACTGAGTCCTATCCTTTAGGTAGCTTTTAAACCATTCCAAGGCTTGACCACATATGCCATACTTTTCCATTTTATTTAGAAGAGTCTTCTTGTGACATACTAGGTCAAACGCCTTACTAAGATCCAAGAAAATTCCAACAGCATTTTTTCGGTTGTCCATATTTTCATACAGTACGTTCAACAACTTATTTATAGCACCGATGGTGGAGAGACCCTTCCGGAAGCCAAACTGGTTTACATTGAATAACCGGAAAATATTGAAAAAAATTGTAATTCTAGTGGCTATAACTTTTTCAAATATTTTTGAAAAATTAGTTAGGATCGCAATTGGTCTGTAGTTTTCAATATTGTTAACTTCACCTGATTTAAATAGTGAAACAATTTTGGCAATTTTCAGTTCTTCAGGAAAGATACCTTCACTAATTGAGAGGTTTATTAAGTACGTCAGTGGTTTCACAATGTGTGATATGCATTTTTTTAACAGACTTGAACTGACATTATCAGAACCAGCAGCATTCAAGTCCTTTAAATTGATAACAACATTGATGACTTCCGATTCTGTCACTGGGTCAATGAAGATACTAGATGGATTTATAGTAATGTTATTACAATCAGCATTATTAGCAAGTGACATACTTTCAACAAGCTTCCTAGGTACATTAATGAAGTAATTGTTAAAGGTATTATTGATTGTTCGAGAATCATTCACTACTTTATTATCTATATTTAGATGTACATCATTTTTTGTGTTAATTTTAGGTTTGATGATATTCCATGCCGTTTTAGATTTATTTGCTGAGTTTGTTGAATGTATGCACGAAAACCATCCATAAGACAAGCTCAGCAGACACCGGTGTCTGATATCAAAACGGATTATGTCCCTTGTGATTTTATTTTGATATTTTGACATATTTTTGATTAGTTTTTCAAGTTTATATTTGTTTTGTAATACCTGTTTTTTCTTCAAAGAAAAATGTTTACTTATATAATCTAGTTTCTTACTGACATAACAGTGTGTTCGCCCTGGCCTCTAAAATACATATAATTTTAAGTCACAATAGCGGACACAGCTTTCAAAATCTATATAAATGTTTTTATTAAGAACCTATGTCATATACACCATTATACAGGCCATGGTCGGCAATTAACTCTTCGAATGTGATTGTCCACTGGCCAATGCTATCAGACAACAATAAAAACCCTTTAACCCAACTATTCTTCTTTCTACCCCTTAATTTTGGGCATATTCGATAGCCTGAATAGGCGAGCGGAAAGGTTACATTTCTAGGGATACATGACAACAATTATTATACGTAACTATTTCGTATTTACTAATTATTCAGCTGGTACCCAGTAATGAATTACTTTAGTGACTGAATTTTTTAAATTTTGTGTAGACCCTAGATACATAACGCTAAGATAGTTATATCGTAATTCACGTTATTTAGGAAAGTCGTGAAACTTTCTGCAAATTCAATTCGCATATCAATAAACATTCTAAAATTTGAACTTCATTTACAGTTCCGTTTCCGAGATTCATTTGCTCAAAGTTCGCAGTTTTTATCGACACTTAAAATTGCGCTAATGGATACCATGCGAAATAAATTGATGTCGTGACACTATTTTCCCTCTTATGACTGATCCTTATTCGAGACTGATCTCAAAAACGAGGCAAATTGAAATTAATTCGCTCATAGTTCGCAGTTTTTATTGAGTTTTAACATTGTGCTTATGGGCGCCAAGCGAAATAAATTGATGTCGTGACACTATATTATTCCCTCTTACGACTGATCCTTATTTAAGAATGATCTCAAAAGGGAGGCAAATTTAAATTAATTCCTGACGAAGCACTTGTATAAATATCGAGATGACCCACCGTAACATAACGTAATGGCAGCTACCCAAAAATTATTGAATGGAGGACACGAGTAGTAAACGTGGTAACGTCGCACTATTTCTAATACTTGGCGTAAATATTTGAAAATACTTTGTGTTTATTTTAAATGCAATGTCATATAAGAAAGGAGATTTAGAAATCTTCATTCTGATTTTATTTATTGTATGTAAAATAATATAATTTTTCATTAATTTATTAAAAGAGGTAAAAATATATTGACATTGGTGACGAGTCGATCAGCTGGCGTCAGAACTTATATGCAGTGTTGCCAAATCATTCCCAACTCTCTCACTCTGTCTCTCGCATCTCAAGTTTATCTAGTTTCCCTAACAGATCGCACCACTCACGATATAACTACCTTAAGTTTAGTATCACCTGACGAACATCGATTTTTCAAAGTATGCAGTTTGTCAGAAAAACAGGAATGAAACTTTACAAAATGTGGCAAGTGTTGGATGCAAAACATCACATTGTTCCCAGTACTAAATAATTTATATCTTTGGCCAACAGAACTAAGAAACGATTTCGGATTATTACTACAATACTAGAAAATAAAACAAAATAATGTGTTTATTTACTGTTTATAAAATTAAACGTATTACATTAAAAAAGTTAACTTTTCACATCGTAAAGGATTAAATATTATGCAATAAAAACAAATTTAACATTTACACTCTGCATATATTTTTGCTTCTGTGATCAAAAAAACATTCTATTCATTTACGGTATCAAATTAAAGAAAATGGTACATTTGTTTGAGGAATTGAAATTATCTTACAGAATATCAATTTCTCCATCCTCTCACAGATCCTCGCCCTCTTGTTCCTCTTCCACCCCTTCCTCTTCCTCGAATTGTGGATCGATCTACAAATATTTGAAAAAAAAATGTAATGAGGTGTTTGCATTAAAAAAAATATAATTTGTAAATTAAATATTATAATTTTGCCAAGCTTCACTTCCTTCTCCTCTCCGATAAGTTGAAATATAAATAATTCAGTCATATGAAATAGTAATAGTACAAGTACATTATTGGATAAACCAAATGGCCATCGACTGAGGTCCTTCAGTCAGTATTATAAACAATTATACGAATTATATGAATTTAATGAAGTAGTAATAGTGTGTTGAACCTTGGAAGTAAGACTCAATATTAGTTCATAAAGTGAATATAATTATTCAATTTGTTGTGTTAGTACTGGACGGCCACTGACCGATGTAGCATCTGATGATGTTCCCCAATTTGACAAATCTTACAGCATATGTGACTTTACTATATAGTTAGGGAATTGCGTGCAATTCGACGACGAAAGGTTACCGGCTGAAAGTCAGTAATCGAAGAGAGTATATAACTACAAAACTTTATTCTCTCTAAAAATTTTTGGCATGGTGGGAGAATATGGAGGGGGGGACAATTGTTTTTTTTTAAATTCCTTCTACCGCGCACCGACTGGAAGTTTCGTGAAAGTGTAATTGAGGTATATGGAGTACATATACTAACTAGGTACCTATGTGGAGAGATATCGGTAAAAATTCGTTTAAAAAAAATTACCCCCCTCTATATTCTCATTTTTCTTTAAACCACATTTTAATGAATTTTTACCGATATCTGTCCACATAGGTAGTTAGTATATGTACTCCACATACCCCTATTACACTGGCAGACGAAACTTTAAGTCGGTAACCTTTCGTCGGCGAATTGCACGTCATTTCTTAGATTAATATAACTCTTATATTATATACAACTTTCTACAGAATTAAAGACAGAATAAATATATTAAATGTGAAAAATTTTGTTTATAATAATATAAATCATAACGATTTACATACCAAATTTATAGAACAGAATAGAATAATTTATTGGTGTCAAATACACAATGTGTTAACACATGTCAATAGAGTGGTAGAAAAAAAAAGGTTTAAAATTATAAAATTAAAACAAACATATTAAAAGTCATATAGTAGGTATACTTAATCGCTAAAATTACATAGAATGTATGAGACATACTTAAATTGTATAAGACAGTCATTAGAACAGAACATTTGACAAAAAGGAATCAGTTACACGGATAATTTTTACTGTTACTTGGTATCTACCCCTGAATTTATATAAAGATTTACACCTTCTTGAAAGACCACAGATAAACATACTCAGTTTGTTATTGTTTATGCGTATTACTATGAAATTTTTGTCAGGTCGCTCGTTAAGAATTCATTCATGCTATAAAAGGTATTTATAAGCAGGTACGTTTTTATTCTGTTTTTGAACCTGGAGTGATTTAAGAGTTCTACGTCAGGGAGCAGCACGTTGTACAGCAAGATGCCATAGTATCCAGTGCCATCCCTAGTGTAATTGAGGCGTAAAAAGTTTTGGTGAATATTATGTTTATTCCTTATATTGTAGGAATGTAAATCATTGCGAAATGAATATTCGTCTAAGTTGTTCTTAATGTAGAGGAGACATTGTAAAATGTAGGTGCATGGTACAGTAAGTATGTTTAAAGTTTTAAAATATTCTCTACAGTCGTCTCTGAAGCCCCTTAAGGTAGTTATATCTCAACATCTGTGAGCGAATCGATAAACTTGAGACGCGAGAGAGAGAGAGTTGGGAAAATTTGTCAACTCCGCATATAATTTCTGACGTCAGCTGATCGATTTTCAAATATTCACATCAATTATGATAAATATTGCGACGTTGCCACGTCTACTACTCATGTCCTCCATTCAATGTCAATAATTATTTAATATTTTAACATTATGTTACGGTGAATCATCTCGATATTTATTCACATGCTTCATCAGGAATTAATTTAAAATCATCTCGTTTTTGAGATAATTCTTAACTAAGGATCAGTCGTAAGCAGGAAAATAGTGTGAAGACATCAATTTATTTCGCATGGCGTCCATTAGCGCAATGTTAAATTTCGATAAAAACTGCGAACTTTGAACAAATTGATTTTAATTTGCCATGTTTTTGAGATTATTCTCAAATAAGGATCAGTCATAAGAGGGAAAATAGTGTCACGACATCAATTTATTTTGCATGACGTCCATTAGCGCAATATTAAATGTCGATAAAAACTGCGAACTTTGAGTAGAGAATTACTAGGATGTCCGAGTTTGGTGATAATTCAGAGGATTTGTCTTTCTGCAGTTTTTATATTTTTTAGTTCTGGCGTGGCGGTCTGTAATTTAACAATGTCTAGCATAAGTCTGCACATCATTTTCTATAAACAACAGAGAATGTGTATCCACTGTCTTACTAGACCTGTCAAAAGCTTTTGATAGTGTCGACTATGAGATAATGCTATTAAAACTGGAAAAATATGGGATTCGAGGAAAATGTAAGAGCCCGATAAAATCATACCTTTATGACAGAGCCCAGTGTATCATACAAAATGACAACAAAACAGGTCATCAAATAAAATCGGAGATGGAAACATTGACTAAAGGAGTGCCACAAGGATCTATTTTGGGCCCCCTCTTATTTATACTCTACTCAAACGACCTACCAAATTGCATAGATGATCATGTGGTTTTATATGCAGATGATACCTCCATAGTCTTCAACCAAAAGTCGCAAGAAGATTTAGAGACGAAAATACAGTCAACAATATCTACTTTGGAACGGTGGTTTGTCCAAAATAACATGCTACTCAATGTGGATAAAACAAATATAATCAAATTCTCTTATCCTCTAATAGAGGAAAATAACCTTAATATTCAATTCGAAGAAAAAACTATACAATCAGTAAGCGATGCCTCATTTCTTGGATTACAAATTGATAGACGACTAGACTGGAGACCTCATATAAATGTATTATCAAAAAAAATTGCTCAGTATTCCTATGCGATAAAGATCATTGCTAATTCAATCAGTAAAAATGTAGCTAAGATTAGCTACCATGCATATGTACAATCGAGAATACAATATGGAATCATATTCTGGGGAAATTCGAGCGAGGTAGATAGAATATTTGTTCTACAAAAAAGATGCATTAGAAACATTTATAATTTAAACCAAAGGGCATCATGCAAACCAGTATTTATGTCAGAAAAAATATTAACTTTAACCAGCATTATGATCTTCGAATCAATCAAATTTGTCTGTGAAAACAAACACTTCTTTCGAAGTTGTGATAAATTTCATAAGTAGAGCACACGTAATAAAGCAGATCTGTACCCTGTAATACCAACAACTACATACATTCAGAAAAATGTCTACCACACCTTAGCCAAGATTTATAATAAACTGCCACTAACTATAAGAAACCTCAACAACAAAGTGATGTATAAAAAATTGAAAAACCTTCTGCTTAAAAAGGCCTACTATAGCCTCAGTGAATTTTTCGAAGACAAACAAATAGAAAATATGAACTGAGATACTTATAAGTTTTTAATATTTTAATGTTAATAATGTTTTATATTTGTCCTGTACACTTATCATGGTTTTATATTTTATCAACTTATTGTAATTTTATACATGAGTATTAGCTTGTTTTTTAATATTTTATATTTTGACATGTTCTACACCCTTATGGGTAATTCTACTATATTAAGGAACAAATAAAATTGATTGATTGATTGATTGATTGATATATATTTGTTGCTGTTTTTATGTTAATTCCCTCTCTTTTATATGTAAGTGCAATGTTGCTCTAGCTATTATTTTCCTTTTAATGCTTTTTGTATGTCTATTGAAGTTTAATTTGTTGCATATTTCTACTCCTAAATATTTTGTGTTTTCTTAAGGTTTTACTACTGTATTTAACATATTTACTGTTGGTGAGGCCATATTTATCTTATAGTTAAATATTACTGATGCTGATATATCTTGGTTACTCAGTTTGTGGTATTAGGGGCTGTCCATAAATAATGTCACACTTTAAGGTGGGGGGGTTTCTGAGGGTTGTGACACTTTGTGGCAGGGGAGGGAGAGGGGGCTCAAGCAATTGTGATGTCACAATACAAGAAAATAATTGTATAAACACTATTTTGATTATTTATTACCATCAGCATCTTTGATATTATTAATTTACATAAAAGTTAGTGTGACATGGCCCTCAAGGCCCTTGCATCGACAAGAACCAAATCAAAATTGGTTCAAAACTGTAAACAGGCTCTCTGCGAACTTGGCTCATCTAATTGGGTCAGGCTTCTCTGGGTGCCACAGCAGCATTGAGGGTAACGAGCGGGCAGACGCTCTTCTATTTTGGCCTTTGGACTTTCAATAAATAGGTTAGCGGTTGCACAATGGGCCACAAGGCCTGAGTGCGGGGACCTTTGGTTGCCCCGCTAGAAGAAGTAGTGTGACGTGACAGACAGAGGGTAGGGGGGGGGGGGGGCGGATTGGATGAGCGTGACAATATGTGACACAGGGGGGAGGGGAGTCATAAATTGGCAAAAGCAGCGTGACATCATTTATGGACGGCCCCTTATCACCTATAATACACCTAGAGCATTGATAATACCGAGATAATTTTGTCATAGAGACTGCTGAAAACGGATTGCTTTTACCTTTAAGCAACACACTTGAAGCATTCTTTACGACAAAATTTAGTATTTATTAATGTTAGAGGTGTATTCGGTAAGATAATTTTATACTAATTTTTGCTATTTTTGACCAATTAACACAGTATTTAAGTCAATATTTTATTTATTAAAACTGCAGTTACTGAACGTATAATTATTAAAGTTATAAGTTGAAGCGGAACTTGATGTAGTTGATGTATTGTTGGTTCTTACTGCAGATATATTTCCTCGCATAGTGTTGATTATTTCACAATGGTGATCTTCATCAATGGTTAGATCGGGCTTTATGGAACCAGAGTTATTATGACCCATAATTTTTATTAGTTGCTGCTTTGGGCCCCCTTTTCGCCAAATGACTCACTGCGATTTAGCGACTAGAATGATTAGTTATCTTTTTATTTTTGGTATCCAATCCAATAGCTTGTGCTGATGATTTGGTCCATACGTTAATCGTATTCCTGCCTATAGGCATATTGTCAAACCAGGAATCATTTTCAGATTTCCAGAAGCGATTTGGTCTTAAAAAAAGACAACTGCTAGAATATTTTTACCTCGTTTATATAACAACTTATGAAACAACCTAACAGGACATACATTTTGGTTTTCAATATTTGGCACAAGCCATTTACTACTTGTGCAATTCTTTGACCCCCCTTGGTAAGTTTTGCTGAAAATTGGATTAGATTTAATTCGATTGGTCGGCCTTCCATGATTATTTTTCTCAATATTTAAAATAACCTATATTAGGCAAGCAGCAGCTTCTCCACCGCACCAAACTAACTCAACAGCTACAATATGGTAAAAACATTTTTGTAAACCTTCTGAAGTGTTTTCATCCCATAATTTAATGATTTCATTCAAATCGTTTAAACTTAAAGGTACTGAACTACATTTTGTTTGTTTAGATCTATTTGTAGTCGTTTGCGGGTAGCATCTCTTGCATCACGAGCATTTTTGAATATAACACCAGTAAACGGATCAAACATTATTTTGAAGTCATTGAATTATTTTTCTTGTAGCAGCTTACTTGTAACATTCCAAATAGTCTTAACAGTTGCCTCTTTATATTCTGTTCCATCAGGTTTTCTCATGTTGACTGCATAATCTTTTAATATCAAAGCCAGTTCATTCAAACTGCATTTTTCATTCAGTTCGTATTTTCTGATCAAACAAAATTCTAATAACATTTTCCACGTATACTTTTTACTTTTAATGGTGTCTCTGGGTGTATTTTCTAATACAATTTGATTAATTGAATCGTTCGAAACATTACCAAACCTTTGTGATATTTTTCTAAATTGATTTTCAATTTGACATTTGTTGAATTTCAACATGACATTTAAACATATCATTTGTGCCTTAACTGATAACACCACATGTATGCGTGTTATCTTGTTGGTTACAACAATCATACATCCCTAAATCATGATTTAAATTGGTTGCATTGAATACTTTAAAACCAAATATCACGCCTCAAAAAACCCCCAATCACCAAATTTTGTTAAAATATCATCCCATATTTAACTTTTCAACAACTTATTTAAAAAGAAATTTAAAAAAATTACTTTAACACCCTGTATCTCTATTATTATCAACTTTTGGACCGAGGTAAGTTTGGTTAAATCATAATATTTTGACGTAAGGAATCTGCCATTGCAAGTTTCATAAGCATCTCGAATAACGTGAATTGCGATATAACTACCTTAATGTGGCCAACAGTGTTAACTTGCATGTGTTATTGCAGCATTTCTAAATAAATAATTTTTTACTCTTACCATAATTTTGGAAATTGTTGCTAAACTTTCCACTAGGTGGAGTGTAGAGCTTTACATTATCGCTTCCTTTAGTCGAACGAACGTGTTTGGTCGATGAACCATTACTCGAGTCAAAAGTTATCGGAACATGCCTTTTCTGGGGTCCGGCAACCTTGGAAGGAGATATCTAAAATAAAACAATAATTTTATAACTAAATAAGCTTATTGCCACAAAAAGTTAATCAGATTAATTGTTCCGGGAGTCTAAGATCTAAAATATTGAAATATGTCGTATTTCTTTCGATACATATGAAGAATAAAAAGAACATTAATTCATTTGTGGATCCAATATTATTCTGGTAGTATAAAAAGTATACCTGATACATTTGTAACCATTAGAGACATTATTAATGGTATAAGATAAGAGCATGGCAGACAAAGAAAGTGATTTGAGAAATTTTGAAAAAATTTTTTTTAGTGGTGGAAACTTTATTAAATAAAACAATAATTATTTTATAACTAAACAAGCTTATTGCCGGAAAAAGTGAATCAAATTGATTGTACCTGGAGTCTAAGATCTTCTAAGATCTAAAAGATTGAAACATGTCAAGTATTTCTTCTGATACATGTGAAGTATAAAAGAAACTTAATTTATTTGTGAACTAATTATTCTGGTAATATAAAACATATACAGATTCGGCAATTGCAGTTCGTGATATGTAAACGTGTATCTGCGCAGGTAAACCACGCCTTGTCGTAGATCAACGCAGAGCATTGGTATTCGCTCATACCACCACCGCTTGACCGGGCAACGACCCCACACGTTCTGCTTTCAATAGGAAGTTTATTCCCTAAATCATGAACTATATTTGTCGAATCTGTATATAAAACATATGGTACAAGAGCCAATCATCTGACACATTTGTAACCTTAAGGGCGGGTTGCATAAAGCATAGTTAAGGCTTAACCAGAGTGGTTAGTCAAATTCGTGTTGTACAACAACACATTAGCATTAACTGCCCGCGTTAAAGTTCAATTTCTTAACTGTTGAAAAATAGGTGGTTAAAGTGAGGTAACTGTTTTATTATAACCTCAAAAACAAGAAAGTTCCAAGTATCAGAAATTGCTGAAATCATTAAATTAGTTAAGTCAGTTCAATTTTACCTCCGGTTAGTTAACCAATCGGGTAATGAGATTTATATACAATATAAAAATCACATTACCGATTGGTTAACTAACCGGAGATAAAATTTAACTGACTTAACTGATTTAATGATTTCAGCAAATTATGACACTTGACTCTTTCTTATTTTTGATGTTATACTTTAACAGTTACCTCACTTCAACTGCTTATTTTTCAGCAGTTAAGAAATTGAACTTTTACCCGGGCAGTTAATGCTAACCAATTGTTCTACAACATGAATTTGACTTAAGATACAAAAGTACTTACACAAGTCAAAAGAACAACACAGTAGTATGTAAACAAACTGAGACATGAAAATAATTGTAATAATTAACAATGTATAGAATAATGTTAAAATATAAAATAACATTTTTTTTAATGGTAGAATATATATATACATATAAATATACAATGTAGAGTCGGGTACAATTCAAACTGACGTGTGTCATGGCCGCTAAAACGTCTGAACTAAGATTTTATTTAAAGCATAAGAAATACCAGTAGTTCTCAAACAGTTCTTAGCAATGATATCGCTAAATAATTTTAAAAATATATAAAAGATACTATCATAAAATGTTAAGATTATTAATTTAGTAACTTCATAATTTTAGTGGAATTCTGATTATACAGTGTCCATAAAGTTGGCTACATATGGGAAAAAATTGTATTTTTTACATTTCTAAAAAACTCTATTGGGGGTTTGTTTATGCATGACACATGACACATGTCATGCGATCACCGGTTTGGCAGGACTGTAAAAAATAGTTGACGGTGGTACCGAAAAATGGGTCAAATTGTTAAGATATCGAAAAATTTTATGAAGAAAAAGTGCATATAGAATACAAGGACTCCATATAGTCGCGTCATTTTAGCATGAAAAATCTGAAAACCTCAAAAACAGGGTCAATTGACTTAATTCTTGTTGCAAAGAGTTCAGAAAGGCATTTAAAAAAACAGTGCCTTTTATTTTTTGGCGGAAATGTTTGTTTTCATTTCTTTTCCGATAATTGGCCAATTTAATTAAATTAATTAAAAAATTTGTTATCATACACAATATGCCATATAATTAAACGAAAATGGTTACTCGGGGGTTTCTGGGGTCGCTGATCACCAATCTGAAGTCCAATTTGGGAAATTCAAAATGGCGGACCGGAAATCGGGCCATCTTCCAGAAGAAGAATGAGAATGGATATCTTGGCCTTGAAAATCTGTACTCGGGAGCTTTCGGGGTCTCTGATTACGAATGCGAAGCCTGATTTGGTAAATTCAAAATGGCGGACCGGAAGTAGAGTCAATTTGTCAGGAAAAATTCATATTTTTTCGTTCTTGGGCTGAAAATGAGTACTCAGAGGTTTTTAAGGTCGCTGATTACGGATCAGAGGTCCAATTTACGAAATTCAAAATGGCGGACACGGGAGGAACAGTCAATCTCTTCGAAAAACCTCGTATTATTTACTTTTTCGGGCTGAAAGTATGAAAAATAAAAAAGTATTTCCTGAAAAATATACTACTTCCGGTCCGCCATTTTGAATTCTCCCTAATTGGACATCAGATTCGTTATCAGCGATAACGAGAATCTCCGAGTCCCCCCCCCCCCCACGTTCTGCCCAAAAAAGAAAATAATACGAGTTTTCAGGAGAAATAGAGTGTTATTCCGGTCCGACATTTTGTATTTCGTGAATTAGGCCTTTGATTCGTTATCAGAGACCTCAGAAACCCCCGAGTTCTCATTTTCAGTCCAAAAGCGAAAAAGATACGAGTTTTTCTTGATAAATGAACTCTACTTCCGGTCCGTCATTTTGAATTTACCAAGTCAGACCTCAGATTCGTAATCGATCAGCAACCTCGAAAACCTCCTAGCACAGATTTTCAAGGCCAAGATATCCATTGTCATTTCTTATGGAAAATGGCCCGATTTCCGGTCCGCCATTTTGAATTCCCCAAATCGGACTTCAGATTGGTGATCAGCGACTTCAAAAACCCCAGAGTAACCATTTTCGTCTAATTCTATGGCATATTGTGTATGATAACAAATTTTTCAATTAATTAAATTAAATTGGCCATTAATATTGTCCAATTATTGGTCCAAAATATAAACCAAACATTTCCGCTAAAAAATAAAATCTATTTTGAAGCAGATATGAGGAAAATAAAAAAGTGCAAATTTTACCCCTACCATTAATTACTATATGAAAAATCATAAACTCTTGTGTCTATTTCACAAATATTTGACTAGTTTCGACAAAAACTGTATGTATTTTAGTTGAATAAAGGTATTTGCATGTAAAAAAAGAAACGAACCCCCAATATAGTATTTTTTAGAAATCTCAATAATACAAATTTTTCCGATATGTAGCCAACTTTACGACGGACACTGTAGGTATATAGGTTCGGGCACAAATGAAACTGATAACAAAAAATGAATTGCCCAATTCAGTCAATAACAATGAGTAATCAGAAAAAGAAATCAAAGACTAATATTGCTACAGTCCAGCAAGAGACACGTGAAGGTTTGGGCATTTCTTGCCAGGAAAGGATAGGATCGTAGTATTAGTAGGGGAAACGATGTCAGTAAAAATAAAATATTTCATATAACAAAACAAAATCTGAAATCTCGATGAGAATAACGAAAATAAATTATTTTTCTTTTAGCGGTAATAAATAAAAATTCTAGTTGACAAAATAAAAAGACACATTTTTGGGGAAAATATAGTTTTAACAAAACTCGAGGCGCAGTTTAATAAAATAAAAATTATACAGTTCAGAAGCAACAGTCATAGAGAACACATCTATTCTTTAGCTCTCTGAAAAAGTTTATTAATTATTAGTGATTAAAAAGGGAAAAAATGCCATCTAGTAGTGATGGTGAAAGTGCAATGGAAATTGTGGCAGATGAAGATGGAAATTGGAAAGAAGTAAGAACAAGGAAACCGAAAAGGAAAAAAACACAACATTATAGTAATGAGGAAATAACTAGAATTATAATAGGTAACACACAATCACATTCCAATCAAACAAAAACTACAGAGATAAACACAGATAAAAACACAGGAAATACAAAACATCAATCAACACAAAAAGCTACCACAAACAAAAACTACTCACCATCAATGAATGGAATTAAACACAAAAAATATAAATGCATGTTTTATCTAACAGCTGAAGCCAACTACACAAGAATGCAATTTACCGATTTATGGGCTAGACTTTACCCTGATGCGAAGGATGAAATAATTAAAACTAAGACGGGTTTTATACTAAAAACAGACACGGACGAAAGTGCAATCCTACCAATTCTTGATAAATTAATAAGTATGTCCAAAATACAATCCTACAAAGAAGCATTACCGAATACAAAAACACCAACAACCAACTCCAGTCCAAGCTATTCAGTCATTATAGGTTCGGTCGAACAAGAAATCAACGATACTCTTATTAGCGATCATCTCAACAACCTAAACTTAGAACATCGTTATTGTAGAAGAATTAGATCTGCAGCCACCAACAAACCCACTACTCTCATTAGAATTATAACTGGAACACAAAGTACATGCGAAACTCTGTTAAAAGATGGTTTATTCTTTAAATTCAGACACTACCCAGTATACCCCAGTAAGCCACCCCCACCATCCCCAAAGCCATGCAGCAAATGCTTGGCCTTTACACACACAACTGAAATGTGCAACGAACCCATGAAATGTGCCAAATGTTTTGGCAACCATACATTGAACAAGTGTACATCTACATTACCACCCAAATGTACTAGTTGTAATTCAGAAGAACATCAAGCTTGGTCGTACAAATGCCCCAAAAGACCTACAGCTCCTATACAAGGTATACCAAACGTACAAATAAAATCGCTTAACAAAAAATCTCACGAAATCTCAGGCAACAAGAAGAAATCAAGGATACATGCACCTGTTACAGTTCACGACACAACAGAGAAGAATTACTAATAAAACTCCGTAAGAGATTTATCTACAATTTTAATTTGGATACAACTGCTATCTTTTCTGGAAACAGAGTATACATTCTAATATTCGAATTAGATGTCGAAGACGCAATTTCTCCCACTGAGCCAATAAATGACACGAATAACATACAATACGAACATGTCAGACATTAATATTCTGTATTCAAACATCAATAGTTACACGAAAAAAAAACATATAATAAATAATTATATTGAAAACAACAATATTTCATGTGCGATGTTTGTCGAAGCAAAAATAAATAGCAGAAGTAACACATCATACAGGGATTGGACAGTTATTCAATATGAAGGTAACCAATTGCATAATTATACGAGAGGAGGCAGCTTAATACAATCTCATCCTGAACTGAAAATGGGAAAAGAAAATCCACCCAGAATAAACAACCCACTTAATGAATGCCTGCACTTTAATATTCCCTTTCTAGATGACAAACTACATATCTTTCTAGTATACATCCATCCCAATGCGAGAATTGAAGAAAACATTTTCACCAAAAGTACTTTATACAAATATTCGATCATTGTTGGTGACTTCAACACTAGTAACAATAGGCTAAAGAAGAGGCAGATTAACAACTTTATCCAAAACACCAATTTTTCACAATACGATACGCCACCCACATTCATTATGCCCAACAACAATGATTCAACACCGGACCATCTCCTTTACTCTAACAATATTAAAAACAATATACAAGTTGAACTGACTCCTGATTTATGCTCCGATCACCTAGGCTTTAAAATTAAAATTGACCTGCAAAAACCAGTAAACCACAAGAGAGTAATGAAATATAATTTAAAAAAAACAAACATCAACAAAGTAAACGAAATAATGTTAAATTATTTGGACAATTCAGGATATACTGACGAAGAACATATAACGGATTTCAATAGCAAACTCTCCGAAACAATATTACAAAATACCCCTAAAACAGAAATGAAATATTATACCCACGAGCTTCCTCCATTTATAATACAGCTAATAAAAAGAAAAAGAAAAATGTATCGAGAATACAGGAACAACAATGACCCTATTGCTAAAACAGACCTCAACAAGTATAATAAAAATATTCAAAAATTGATTACTGAATTTAAAACACATAAATGGATTAAAACGTGAGGATATAAATAAACAAAAAGGTAAAAATTACTGGTATGAAATAAAAAAATTGACGAAATACAACAACAAAAATGAAACTCATAGACCAATAGTGGAGAACGGTAAAAACTACGAAACCCCTGAAGAAAAAGCAAATATATTTGCAAAACACTTCGAAACTACTTACAGAAAAAAGCAAAACAACTTTGACGATGACAACTACACAGAAATAGAAAATTGGTACACAACATACATCACAGAAAGAGTCCCACCAGAAAACTACAACATCGAGGAAGCCGATTATTTTGAGATACTAAATCAAGGAAAAAGCACCGCTCCAGGACATGACATGATAACAAAAAACATCTTAAAACAACTAGATCTACAAATACATTTACACATTATAAAAATATACAAATATTGCCTTATAAATCATTATATCCCTGAAGAATGGAAACTTGGAACCATCGTCACAATACCAAAACCTAACTTGGATCATACTAAAGCAACTAGCTTTCGACCTATAACGCTCCTACCAGTCATCGGTAAGAATTTTGAAAAATTATTAAAAAAAAAAATAGAAGAAAGTGTAGAACATCGTATACCCAGATACCAATTCGGATTTAAACATAAATGTTCCACGCTACACCCACTTGTTACCCTAATTAATAATATTGAAACCACCAAACTGAACGGAGGAAAAACTGCAGCTCTATTTATTGACATAGAAAAAGCATTCGACAGCATTTGGCACACAGGCATAATTTACAAACTTTACAAACTGGGTTGTCCGAAGTACCTTATATTATTAATAGACTGTTTTTTGAAAAATCGACATCTAAAAGTAAAAATTTCAAGTTCATTCTCGTATGAGTTCACACCAGAACAGGGTCTCCCTCAAGGTTCACCACTTTCTCCGTTGCTATACAACATTTTCTGTGCAGATATCTATTACCACCCCTACAACGATGAGCAACATTTTTCACACAGTGCTTATATACTCCAGTTTGCCGATGATACGACTTTAATATCTCACAACAGTTCTATCGTGACAGCAACACAAAGTTTGTTAAATCTGATTAATCACACCACAGATTGGTTCAATAAATGGAGATTAAAACCAAATCCATCTAAATCTCAATTCATCATCTTCAATCATAACCCTGGTCCGAATTCTCCAACACTTAATATGTATAATCATTTGCTTTACCCTAAAAAATTCACCAAATATCTAGGAATAACCATCGATCATAAAATCAACTTTAATAGCCACATGGCACAAGTTAAAAAAAACACAATCTCACGATCAAAACACTTTAGATGTCTTGTGCATACAAAAGGAGGGATTGACATTCAAACTGCTAGTAAAATATATAAGACCATATGCAGACCCATGATAGAATATGGTCATGTACTTTTTCAAAACTGTAAACAACCAGCCTTACAAAAGCTTAGCATAGCAGAAACAAGTGCCCTTCGTTTGATAACCAAAATCTGTCACCCCAATAATCCCCTACACAATCCTCCTAACCAACTTCTATACCAACTGACAAATATCCAACCAATAAAAGATAGACTCATCACACTATCCACAAGATTCTCCCAGAATGAACACAATAAGGAGTTAATCGAGAGTTTATGTGCCAGAAGACAACCAAATGGCAGGACAAGATGGAGACACCCCTTAAGAACATTATGGGAAATAATAAATTCAAATTAAATTGTTCTTTTTTTTTTTTTTTTTTTTTTATCATACCTTAAATCATGTTAATTGTTTACATTAATGTATTATATATATAGGCTGAAGGACCCCGGTCAATGGCCTGTTGAATTGTACTAATTCAATAAAGCACTTTTATTATTATTATTTAAAAATTATAGAACGAAAATTATTAACTTTTAACAGAGCTTAAATAAAAAAAAAAAAAGGAGACGAGTGTGGGGATCAATCCCGCACCAACCCCATTTATATTTATTGCATGGAGCATCTTACCGATTGGGCTAGGCTAGCTACTTTGTTTTATTTTAAGATGTGTACTATGTACGTAATAGAAAATTGTAAAACTTAATGGTTTGATATTGTTCGTTTAACGGATGAATATCCACTATTTACCACTAAAAATAACTTAAATATTTCATATAAAGACGTTTTTCATATTTAGAGTGGTGTTAGTTCACGGAAATAAATAATATTCGTCGTCAAATCACACAGTTTGAGAATCGCTGAGCTTATGACTATGTTTCTCACTCCTCAGTGTGCATTTCATATTTCCGTCTCAAAAGAAGTGGGAAAGAATCTTGATAGACATACATTGACAATGTCTTTAGGCTATGGCTTTAAGTTTGTGTGCAAGAGATACTGAAAACGTATGTGCAATATTAATTCATACAACGGTCTTTTTAAATTTTACCCGACTCTATTATTCAAATAAGACTTAAATTACTAATTTAATTCTGAATCACTATAAAATGCCTTTGACAGGAGAAATGTTTTTATTCTACATTTAAATTCCTTTTCGGGTAATGCTCTTATAGTTTGAGGCAATACATTAAAGTATTTAAGACAATAATAACCAGTTCCATCCCTAGTTTTATTGAGTCTCAAATAATTTATGTTTAGGTTATTCGCATTTCTTGTAAAATGCGAGTGTATTTGACATCACCTTGGATGCAACGCTTCATTTGATGTATAAGAGACACTGTAGTATATAGACCGATGGTAATGTCATTATGTTTAATTTTGTAAAAGCATCTTTACAATCTTGCCTAAATTTTAACCCCCCAATGATTCGTACGGCCCTTCTTTGTACTCTAAAAACATTGTCACGAGAAGCAGCATGCCCCCATACAAGAATGCCATACGATAGATACATTTCTAAGCAGGTATATATTTTTAGATATTTTGCTACAAATATAAGTGGTATGATGATCCCATGTTAATTTAAAATCTAGATATAGACCTATAGTCAGGGTTATTGAAAATATATATATATTCCACAGTGAAAACATCATTGTTTCTGTTTTTGTGATGTTTAAACTCAATTTATTGGAGTTTTGAGCAACTGCTTATGTTAGATTGACCTCATCTAACAAAACTGACAGGTCTGTGTTACAATCAGTTATGTTACAGTCGTCAGCAAACATTATTAATGACGAATCTATTATAGAATTAGGAAGGTCATTTATATATACTAAAAATAGAGTGGGGCTCAAAACTGAGCCTTGTGGGACTCCCGACTCAATGTTAAGTAGGTCAGACTTCAATTCATTATAGAGGACGTATTGGCTTCTTTCACTAAGGTAGGATTCTAACAAAAGTTTGCTACTGTTAGAAAAACCATAATAATCCAGTTTGTTAATTAGTATTTGTTGGGACACACAATCAAAAGCCTTTGATAAGTCTAGAAACACAGAACATGTGAACTTTCCTTCTTCAAAAGCTTGATTTATGATAGTTGTTACTTCATCAATCGCCATTGTTGTAGTGCGTTTGGTTCTGAAGCCAAACTGGTTAGGATTAAACAGATTGTTTGCCTCAAGATAATCGGTTATTTGGATTTTTAATATGGTTTCTAAAATTTTAGCACTGTAAGGTACGACAGATATGGGTCTATGATAGATAGATAGATAGATAGATTTATTCCATTTCATTAGACATACTACAAATAATATAATGTGTATAAAACAGGTCATTTACAATACCATAAACTAAGATAAAAAATTGAACACTTATTGTTTAAAAAAATTTAAAAAAAAACATTAAAGTATACTCTTACGTTACAACCTACTCAACGATGGTTGCAACCTAAGACAATCATTGTTAAAAGCCAAGAATTCTTGAACAGAATATGGTTCCATATTGCAAATGTATTGAAAAGCTTGTTCATTGAAGACCTTTGGAGAAGTAATGCCTTTAAGAGAATTAGGAAGTTGATTGTAAAATTTTATTGCTGAGTAAAAGGGGCCTTTCTCGGTTATGGCTAGACGATGCATGGGAAACGCATAACTATTCTTATGTCTTGTATCGTGAGTGTGATCAAAGTTTGAGATATTGAACTCAGCCTGATGATTTTTCAAATATGTTAAACATGAGTATATATACGATCCTGGTATTGTAAGCAATTCATTTTTCCTAAAATAGTTCCTGCATGAACCGTTGGCCTTTATTTTATAAATTATTCTTGATGCTCTTTTTTGTATTTTGAATATTTTGTAAAAATCGGAGGAACCACCCCAAATTTCAATTGCATATTTAGCGATAGAGTAAAAATTTGCATAGTAAAATATTTTTAGTGTTGACGCATCAAACAGGCGTGATAATATCCTAATCGCGTAACATGATTTGTTGAGTTTATTAACAGTTTCATCTATATGCAAATACCATTTCATGTTGCTATCCAGAGTTACACCCAGTAACTTTGTGGAATTTGTATTTAAGATTGGTGCTTCATTTGACAGTTTATCCGGCAATATGAGATTCGATCTATCAGTTCTAAAAATTACACTGCTCGATTTAGACTCGTTTAATATAAGCTGATTACCTTGAAACAAATTCTTTAAATTTTGCCATAACTGAGAGAGCTCTTGGGCTACCTCTTCCAATGTTTTACCTCTTATTAGCAAATTGGTATCGTCCACGTAATTAATTATGGTTGCTTTAATATTATTGTCTGTAACATTTACGAGATCATTTATATAGATTATAAACAAAAGTGGTCCAAGGACACTGCCTTGAGGTACTCCATAAATTTGAGTTAGAGTGTCAGAGATATATTTATTGCCATTGAGTGATATTACTGTTCTTTGCTTTCTATTGTAGATATGAATTGAACCATTAGATACCGGTTCCTCACACACCTATTTGCTCTAACTTATTGAGAAGATGATTGGGATATGAGAAATTTTCTTAGTGGTGGAAACTTCACTAAATAACTTAAAATGTCTTTTACAATAATTACTTGTATGAAGCGAATATTTTTTAGCGAATACAAAAATACAAGTGGCATATAACCCTGTTAGTGGAGGTCCAGTGATATTCTAAACCTGCAAACTATGCCACTAGGCATAGTTATTACAAAAATACGATCGGCATACATCCTGGTTAGTGGACTTCCAGAGAAAGACACACATCTCGGTTATTGGAGATACAGCAGCAAAAATGTCTAAGTTATGCAAAATTAAAAAATAAAAAAATTATATTTATTTTTTGATAAAATTACATTCTTACCTTAGTCTTGTTATCCACCGCCTTGAAGGATAACTGGACACTACATTTGTACACAGGAGGCGTGTAAAACAAATCTTTGATAAGGGACGTAATGTTGTCTAATACAGCTGGTGCTATTTTGATCTTTTCATCCTCTTCCTTTTTTAATCGTAATTTTTCCAAAGATTTTTTACAGCCTCCTACTCCTCTAGAGAAATAGTTCAACCTCGCTCGGAAATCCTTTAATACTAAAGGATCTGCCGTTAGAAAGTCTGGGCACTGTCTTGCTAAACGATGAAAGGAATATAGGAGACATTCTACGGTGGTGAAATCTAAATTAGGTATTTTATCTATATCCACATCTTCTGGTGGCAGCGGCATAAATTGCTGAAACCAAGCACAATCAGTTTAACGAAATAATTTCTGCAAATACTAAAACACTCGAACATTATACTTGTCAGGCATTTCGATAACTACGTTGGCATCATCTGGAAATGATTTGCTTAACTTATAATTAATAAATAATAATAATAATAATGACAATTATTCATTAACAATCAAAGAGTAACCGATCAAGGTCCTTGCGAACAGTTGCTTGTATATAATATAAAGTGTATTTTTCGCAGATGATGTTTTCTACGGTAGATATGACATTTATTTGCATTATGGATAGTTATAAACAAGCTAAGAGACATAATGACTTAACATTTTTTCGGTCTAAAAAAATTTAAAAATTTATTTTAGTTTATACCACAAAGAATATAAAAATTATAATCTGAAATACAAATTTTTGATGTATGACTTGATGCCCTTAAACAATCGATGATTCAGTTTTCAACTTTGCAACTGGTTTCTAAGAGTTATTGTAAACACTTTAACTTCCCAACTAGCAATTTGATGTTTTGTAGAAGCTGAGAGAATGTTTACAGCATTTTTTATAAAATAAGATTGTTCATACAAACATTTTCAAAACGTTTATGCAACGCTTATAGATACAGAATGAGCACAATTTATAAAACAAAGTAGTTCTTTAATTTATTTTATTATGGCACCCATGAGGGTGTTATAAAATAATTGTATAGACGTTTACACAGGATTAAAAAAATTAATACACGATAATTATAAAATTATTCGAGATACGACAACACATTTTTATAAGCATTCTAGAGCAGCGAATTCGAGACTCTCTCATGCCGTTTTATTTTTTTGGCGTAGAACTAGGTCAAACATGGTAGGTTTTGTTAAACATGTCACTGGGCATATGAAATCGTATTTCATGACATTTTTTCGGGGTCTGGAACTTTTTAAAATAAAAAAAATAAAAAATATTGTATTTTAAATAAAATGTTTTTTTTTTTGTTTCCACCGTCATATCTTCAAAACTAATGTTGATATCGAAGTGGTTTTTTTTTTCAAATAAAGTACACACACTAGCGCTTTTAACTGCACTAATGGTTTTTACACAGTTCGCATTTTCATTTCCTTAAAAATCAGGAAAACTAGGTATTACAATTTTCACCAATCCATAAACTTTTTTATTTTTGAAAATGTTTATACACATACAGCGAAGCAAATGTAACCCAAACATTAGAAAAGTTTTGGAAATAATTATTTTTTCCCAATGTGTATCGTTTGGCAACGGCGATTTTTTTTAAAGCGCGCTAAATTAGTCATATGTATTATTACGGCTCACAATGTAGGTACGTACATATGGAAGATAGGATAATACGTCTAACTAGTAGTTTGTGGGATTTAGAGTATACGTACTTTTAAATAAATGCGATGCTGTAGAATATTCCCAATTTAGTTTTCTAAAATAATGAAGTGCATTATTTGTAACAAATGTGTGCGGGATAATGACAAATCTGTGGTACAAAGACCTAGGATACACGGTTTGTTGTTACTAATATCTAGTGCCGAAAAAAGACAAGACATCGCGGAAATGTTGTGTCAAAAAAAGTTTATATTTTAAATGGCGAAATTTAAATAAAATATCATATAGACTATCGTATAGACAAGTTCTAAAAACATGAACGTTTTTTGCGATCAACTGATTTAAATCACATAGTTCTAGTATCAGAAAAATGTGATTTGTAACATTACTTAAATATTGTCTAAATGTTATTTGTGGCATTATCTTAATTTTCTTTTTCCTTCTTCAATTCTTTGGGACTTCCTGCCACATGTATGTTTTCTTTTTAAGCGGTGCTAGGGGAATCTACAAAATATATCATACAATTAACCAGTATGATACTGGTAAATAACCTCTACGCCTGTGACGTTTACGTCAAAGGATCAGTTAGAGGCTGTTTTTTTTTTAAATAAACAACACAAATAAGTATAAAAACTTGAAATTAAATATTTCGCCGACGTTTCGGAAATCTAATCTGTTTCCTTTTTCAAGGCTTTTTTGAAAAATCTTTTTTGCTGTGTATGACAAATACATACTGGTTAATTGCAATATATTTTGTAGATTCCCCTAGCACCGCTTAAAAAGAAAACATCCATGTGGCAGGAAGTTCCAAAGAATTGAAGAAGGAAAGAAAACATTACTTAATCGCACAAGAAATATTAATAATAGATGGAGAATTTAAATTAACAGAAAAAGTAGTTTCACTACATAAACGTCATTCAGAAATTACCAAAAATCTATTTAGCAAACAGGAAGATACCAGGATGGTTTTACATGCAATGTACGAAACTAAATTTAGCAAACAAATATTGATCAAGTCAGTTGATATCTATTAATTTTACTTACTATCTTTTTTTTTGGACTCTGACTTAAATGGAACTAATTTATTTATGCAACTTGGACACGGCACTAGCAGACGATTTTTGTCAATATAGAAGGTAGCGCAAAGTTTAAGAACTATAGTTTGTTCTTGTCACTTCATTGTTTTACCGGTTGCGACACCACTAATGGTTTTTTTAAAATGGAAAAAAAATCTGCGTTTGATGTTCTTAAAGAATATTGTCATTTTTCAAAAATTATCGGAACTGCCATGGCTGTCTAAAGACGAAGCTTTAAAACTTTACAAAATTGATTCTACTACTGTACAAAAACAAAGATAAACAAATTTAGATGTTAAATGGCCTAAGGATCAAATTAGCAACAACAACAAATGGTGCTTCCTTCAACTGAAGACACCTTTTACCAGCACTCTTAAGGTAAACATATATATTTAAATAATAGATTTCCTATCTAATACATTTAGTTGACTATTGCAGGTTTATGTATCAACTTAGAATATCGTACAGGAGCAATATACCAACTACACTTATAAATGCAGATGGTTCAGGACGAAATTTAAGAAACGATGTTTGGACAATATTTTCCGATGATAAGTCAATTCCTGATTTTGTTCGGCAATCATTTATTGTTCAAGTATTTATTGTTCAGATAAAAATTGTTAAAATCGAAAATATGACTGTGTTAAAGGAGGCCTAAAATGTTGTAACGAGTGTAAATGTCATACTTGAAATATTGTTATATAAAGGTTTCGAGGAATGTACAGATGAACTAGAATGCTTTTAATGCAGGGCCTATGTAACTAAATACTTATTTGTCATAAGAAAAATAGTTGCAAAAAATAAAAGTTGTTTTATTCCCGAGTTTTTGTTTAATTCAATCAAAAATATCTAATAACCTACTTATTAGGTATGTACTTTATAACAATGATTTATATTTACCTAGCTTTTAAATATTTACTTACCTTAAAACAACAAAAGGTAGGTTTATCTTATCTTACCTTAGGTCCGTACCTATTTTGGAGCTGTTATTAAAAGCTCGATTAGTACACATGAACCCAACAACCAGGTGGTAAGCAGTATAATGAGAACCGGGCACGCAAGAATATGTTTTAGCCCGTTTTAAAAAAATCGCTGACTACGTACAATAATCAGTACATCAAAAATTATCATTCTAAAAACTTTTTTCATATATTGGCTTCGATTTGTTCACAGCATGCACATACAAATTTTAACAAATAAAAATTTTACTCGATTCATAAAAAATACATTCACTAAAATAACAACTTTAAGTTTGCTATTATTTTAACAATTAAAAGGAAAAGATTTTATAATCACATTGTACATAGAAGCGCTATTGTGTCTACTTCAATTAAAAAAAAAAAGTCAGTTCGATAGCACAATTATTTTTATAAATATAGCTGTGGGGACGTTAAAAAACATGCTTCATGGAAAATTCCATTTTTTACAGTTTTTTCGAAATAAAAAAGTTTCTGACCGCCAAAAAATGTCGTCAAAAGTGGTTTCATGTAAACGATCACCTAATTAAAGAATCGCACCAAGTCTGGTTTGGTTCTACACAAGTTTTTTCTCTCTCGGAAACTAAGAAACTTGGCTTCCGAATTTTACTCGTCTATTGTGTTATTATTTCCATTGATACTCTTTTGTTATGTACAGCAACAAAAATATGTCATTTATTTTTTAAATGTTTTTGCAGACAATAATAATTCTCAAAATAGTTTTCAAATATTACAAAAGTATATAGATTCTATGTGACATGGCTGCGTAACTAACAACATGTTTAGTGTAATAATATCAGATATATGTTAACTGTTTTGGACTTCGTTTCGCCAACAGTAAAGTGATTTTGGGAAGGAAATTTTTGTGTGAAATATGTGGTACATATACTATGACATTTTTGAGCGCTCTAAAAATAACAAATATTTAACAAAATTAAAAATATAAAAAATAATTTTTTTGTATTTCGATCTTTTTGTGGTATAGCACCAATTGTGTTTCGCAGATAACATATTTCACAATGATATATTGTTGTTAAAATGGTTATATCACTGACTTGGCAATTCGGTGAGCTAAAGGATGTTATGGGTAGCATATTTGATCCCATTGCCTAACAATAACTGAATCAATATTCAGTTTCTACAAGTAGAGGAGCGAATTCGAGACTCTATCGTGTCGTTTTTTTTTTCTGGCGTAGAACCAGGTCAAACATGGTAGGTTTTGTTAAGCATGTCACTGGGCATATGAAATCGTATTTCACGACATTTTCTCGTGGTGTGGACCTTTGTAAATTAAAAAAAAGGGAAAATATTGCATTTTAAATAAAATGTGTTTTTTTTTGTTTCCACCATCATATCTTCAAAACTAATGTTGCTATCGACGTTGTTTTTTTTTCAATTAAAGTACACACAATAGCGCTTTTAACTGTACTAATGGTTTTTACACAGTTCGCATTTTCATTTCCTTAAAAATTAGGAAAACTAGATATTTGAATTTTACGTATTACAATTTTCACCAATCGATAAACTTTTTTATTTTTGAAAATTTTTATACACATACAGTGAAGCAAATGTAGCCCAAACATTAGAAAAGTTTTTGATACAATTACTTTTTTCCCAATGTGTATCGTTTGGCAACAGCGATTTTTTTTAACGCGTGCTAAATTAGACATATGTATTATTGCGGCTCACAATCTAGGTACGTACACCGCGTATGGAAGATAGGATAAGATGCGTCTAACTAATAATATACTATTAACATGTATTGACCCCTCACCTTAACCACGAATATCTCAAAAACGGAGGAACGGAAAAAATTGAAAAATTTATGAATATTGTAAATCATTCACTGACATTTGAATAATGTACATCGGATAGTTTTGAAGTGCTGCTAAGTTATATTGAAAAATGTCCTACTTTTTAAGGAAATTTTGACAATACCAGTTTTAAATCCGTTATATATTAGAAAATATGCCTACTATATAAATAATATTTTATATGCCGATAAGGCATGGTATTTTTTGTACGAGGAAATTTTTTCATAATTTTTTATTCTAAAATTTTGCAGTTATTCTAAAAAACGTGACATCATGTTTATTCGGTTATTTATCAAGGTATTTACAAAAAGTTTGATAAAATAGTTAATTATATAAAATGTATAAAATGTAAGCATTTTCAGAAAAAAGAATTGGTATATATCAAATATTTATCTAGTTATCAAGTGCAATAGATAATATTATTGCCCGCGTTCTGCAATATTATCTATTGCACTTGATAACTAAATTAATATTTGATATATACCAATTCTTTTTTCTGAAAATGCTTACATTTTATATAATTAACTGTTTTATTAAAAATCTTTTAAATACCTTGATAAATAGCCGAATAAACATGAGGTCACGTTTTTGACAATAACTGCCAAATTTTAGAATAAAAAATTATGAAAGATTTCTTCGTACAAAAAATGCCGTGCTTTATCGGTATCTAAAATATTATTCATACAGTAGGCATATTTTTCAAGATATAATGAATTTAAAACTGGTATGGTCAAAATTTCCTTAAAAAGTAGGACATTTTTCAACATAATTTAGCAGAACCTCAAAACCGTCCAATGTACATTATACAAACTTCAGTGAATAATTTACAATAGACACATAATGAACACATATTTTTTCAAATTTTCTCTGGTCCGCCATTTTTGAGATAATCGCGGTTAAAATGAGGGGTCAATACATTTGAATCGTATATTAGTAGTTTGCGGGATTTAGAGTATACGTATAAATACTTTTAAATAAATGCGATGCTGTAGAATATTCGCAATTTAGTTTTCTAAAATAATGGAGTGCATTATTTGTAAGAAAACTGCGAGGGATGATGACAAATCTGTGGTACCAAGACCTTAGGATACAAGGTTTGTTGTCACTAATATCTAGTGCTGAAAAAAGACGACATCGCGGAAATATTGTTTCAGAAAAGATAGTATTTTAAATGACGAAATTTATTTAAAATATCATATAGACTGTCGTATAGGTAGACAAGTTTTGAAAACATTAACGTTTTTTGCAATCATACAGTGCCGCCGTGCTGCGCCGATTTGCAACAGATGCTGCACAGTACTTAATCGAATACGAAATATTAATAATAGATGGAGGATTTAAATTAACAGAAAAAGTAGTTTCACTACATAAACGTCATTCAGAAATGACCAAAAATCTATTTAGTTTTGCATGCAATGTACGAAACTAAATTAAAAAATCTGCGTTTGATGTTCTTAACGAATATTGTTGTTTTTCACAAACTATCGGAACTGCCATTGCTGTCTAAAGACGAAGCTTTAAAAATCTTTACAAAATTGATTCTAGTACTGTACAAAAACAAAAATTAACAAATTCAGATATTAAACGACCTAAGGATCAAATTAGCAACAAAAACAAACAGAGCTTCCTTCAACTGAAGGCACCTTTTACCACCCCTTCTTATGGTAAACATATATATTTAAATAATAGATTTCCTATCTAATACATATAGTTATCTATTGCAGGTTTATGAATTTTTTTAAGAATTTAAATGAGTTTTGAGTTTTGTTTAAGAATTTAAATGAGGCTCTAAAATTAGCGTCTAGAATGTGTCCAAATATTGTTCTTTGTGGCGATTTTAATATTGATTATTTAACTGCTCATGATAAAAGAAGGAAATTATTATGTGACTTATTTGAAGCTTTTCAATTAATTCCAACTGTGAATGAACCAACTAGAGTGTTTAGAGATAGCAGGGGGTGCATTAGTTCAACATGCATTGACTACATGATCACAAATTTACCCATGATAACTTATAACGTCAGTGTTGTAAATCCTTCATTAGGGGATCATTTTGCTCTCATATTATCATATACACCAGTAGCTACAACTGAGGTAAACAGTGATATGTCAACATTTTATAGAAGGGTTATCAACGAAAATAACTTAAGAGAATTTAAATATCTTTTAACTTCTACAGATTGGAATGACATATATTATTTGGAAACAAACACTGCCTTTCAACATTTTGTTGAGTCATTACTATGGAGCTTCAATGTTAGTTGCCCTTATAGGCGTGTAAAAAGTAAAACAAACAAATTAGATAAAGGATGGCTAACACAAGAAATAGTATCTGAGGGCAGGGCACTAAAAATCTTGTTCTCAGAAATGTTGCACTCGGATGTTCCTGACTCAGTTAAAATATACACAAACAGGAAAAAGGAGTATAAGAGAAACATCAAATCTGCAAAGAAAAACTATTACAGTCAAAAAATAAGCAATGCCGAAAATAAATCTAAAGAGATTTGGAAAATTATAAATAATAATTTAGGTAGAAATAAAAATAATCAAAATAAGGAACTAACACTATATATAAATAATAATACAATAACTGGTAGTAATGTAGCTGACTATTTTGCGATGCATTTTGCGTCTGTGGCCAGTGAGAAAATAAATAGGTACTTTGCTTATAATATGTCTTTACCCTGCACTGTTGCTAGCTACACGGAGGGGTCAATATTTGTCTCGGAAGTTACCGAGCAAGAACTATTAGACACTGTTAGAAATCTAAAAAATAAAAAATCGTCCGGCTTTGACGAGCTAACCGCCCATGTACTTAAAAATATTATTGAGGAAATATCAGATCCTCTATTATACTTAATAAATTTATCATTTAAAGAAGGAGTATTCCCTGATATATTAAAAAAGGCATGTGTTATACCAATTCACAAGAAAGGCAATTTAAATGATATCGACAATTACAGACAGATATCCCTTTTAAGTGTCCTATCCAAGCTAATTGAAAAAATTGTATCCACTAGAATAATGTCCTTTGTTGGTAAGGAAAATATATTGACAACATACCAGCATGGATTTAGGACAGGCAGATCCATTGAAACGGCATCATGCCAGTTTTTAAATCACCTTTATCAGAAATTAGACGAGGGCAAATATGTTGTGTCTATATTTTTTGACTTGTCGAAGGCCTTTGACACTGTCAACAAAGATATACTTCTAATAAAGCTAACCAATATTGGTATAAGGGGAAATCTATTACAATGGATAAACTCCTACATGGAGGGGCGGAAGCTTGCAGTAGCGTGTAATAAGACTGAGTCGGAAACATATAATGTAAATTTAGGAGTTCCTCAAGGCTCTATACTGGGGCCACTGCTATTCACCCTATACGTAAATGATTTGCCAGTACACATCAGAGACGGTCTCACCATAATGTATGCGGATGATACAACAGTAACCGTAGCAGCCATATCACTTAAAGAATTAGAATATAAAATAAACTCTGTGATTGATGACATGAAGACATGGTGTGATCGTAATAAACTTATCTTAAATGATACGAAGACAGTGTTTATAAACTTTAATATGAGAAGACCCATAAAATTAGAAACTCATCCACTCTCTGATATCACTAAATTCCTAGGGACCTATGTCGATAATAAGTTAACCTGGAATTCCCAGGTTGAACATATATGTAAGCAGTTGAATAAATCTTATTATGCAATATTACAAATGAAAGATACTCTCAATGAATATGGTCTGTTAAATATATACTATGCGATGGTGTTTTCGCATATCTCTTTCAATATATTAGCATGGGGCAAGCATTGTCAAAGAATTTTTATAATACAAAAAAGAATACTCCGGTTAATATTTAACATGAATTATAATGAAAGCTGTCGAAATATCTTCATTGAAAAGGAAATTCTCACCACCCCTTGCATTTATATATATAAGTGTTTGCTATTTGTTAAACACAATCCACAAATTTTCACTAGCCTAAATAACAGACATTTACATAATACCAGGCAAGGCGATAAACTGTTGATACCTGCTCATAAAACAACAACTTTTAAAGATTCACCTTATTATAATTGTGTTACATTATTTAATAGTCTACCACATAACATAAGAGATCTTCCACCGAACACATTTAAAAAAGAAATAAAAACAAATCTGCTAAGAAATGGCTATTATACAATTACTGATTTTCTGAACAAACAAGATAATTAAGGATTGTTTCTATTAACTGGTTGTCTGATTAAAAAAAACTAAATCTTTTTTTACTACTTGTTATATTTCCAATGACTTTGCCCCTATAGGGCCACTGACATATTTTGTTATTTATTTGTTATGTATTTATTTATTATGTTGTATAATATATATTTCCATTACTTGTATGTGTGTATATATGTGTATACATGTGTAAGTTTCGATTTGTTGATATACATTTTTATTTATACATGTTTTGACTTGCCAAATGTACCAAATGTGTATCTATTATTGGTGAATAAATTTCTATTCTATTCTATTCTATGTATCAATTTAGAATATCGTACAGAAGCAATATGCCAACTACACTTATAAATGCACATGGTTCAGGACGGAATTTAAGTGACGATGTTTGGACAATATTTTCATTAAGTATTTATTGTTCAGATAGAAATTGTGAAAATCGAAAATATGATTGTGTTAAAGAAGGCCTAAAATGTTTTAATGAGTGTAAATGTCGTACTTGAAATGCTGTTATTTAAAGGTTTCGATGAATTTACAGACGAACTAGAATGCTTTTAACGCAGGGCCTACGTAACTAAATACTCATTTGTCAATAGAAAAATAGTTGCAAAAAAATAAAGTTGTTTTATTCCTGCGTCTTGGTTTAATTCAATCAAAAATGTGTAATAATCTACTTATTAGGTAGGTACTTACTTTATAACAATGATTTATATTTACCTGCTTTTAAATATTTTTTACCTTAAAACAACAAAAGGTAGGTTTATACCTTAGGTTCGTACCTATTTTGGAGCTGTTAATAAAAGCCCGATTAGTACACAACACCCGTAGTCCGCAGGCGGTAAGCAGTATAATGAGAGCCGGGCGCGCAAGAATATGTTTTAGCCCGTTTTAAAAAAATCGCTGACTACATACTATAACCTGCACATAAAAAATTATGATTCAAAAAACTTTTTTCGTATATTGGCTTCAATTTGTTCACAGCATGTATATACATATTTTCATAAATAAAATTTTTTCTCGATTGCTGAAAAATACATTCACGAAAATAAGACCTTTAAGTTTGCTATTATTTTAACAATTAAAAAAAATATATTTTATAATCACATTGTACGTAGTTAGAAGCGTTATTGTGTCTACTTCAATTTAAAAAAAAATCAGTTCCATAGCACAATTATTTTTAAAGATGTAGCGGTGGGGACGCTAAAAAACATGTTTCATGGAAAAATCATTTTTTACAGTTTTTTCAAAATAAAAAAGTTCCTGACCACCAGAAAATGTCGTGAAAAGTGGTTTCATGTACACGATCACCTAATTAAAGAATCGCACCAAGTCTGGTTTGGTTCTACGCCAGTTTTTTTTTTCTCGGAAACTAAGCTACTTTCCTTCCCAATTTTACTCGTCTAAAGGTAATGTTGGCTAGTAACGAATGCATGTCTGTATTATTTGAAATATATAACTCCCTCCCAAATAATCTTGACATTGAATTTGAGGCTTGTTTAATGTGTGGCATGTTATTAAATATGCCATTCAGTATAGAAATATAATAAATTATAATGACTAACATTCACTATTAACAATTTAGCCCTGTGAAGATATATGTTTCTTATTATATGCAAACTTTCAGAAAGAATAGGGAAATGTAATTTTTATGAATTATGACACATTTTATAGATTTGTGACGACAGATATATTTAAAAGTTTAGGCTAATTAAATTTGAAATATATCAAGCATGATCTTACTGTAATTTTACATTCTTATACATCACATTGTTGCATAAAGAGCAAGTAATGCTGGAATTATAATAATTTATTTTGATGGAAATATTTAACCTTCTACACATATCCGCCACTGTTGCTTCTGGATTGTTATGATTTCTATCTTTTTTTTATAGTATATGATGTCATTATGTTGGAAGCAAACAAGGTATGTATTGAAGAGATAGCTGTTATGTACCTAGACTTGTTCTTTGATCGGAGACCAGAGATATTAAAAAAAAAAAACTGCGAAAAAATAGGATTCGGAACATTCTATTATTTAAACAAAAGTTTTCCACCACACGGACTTACTCCAAAACTTTTCACTACACTTCTTGAAATGTTTTCAACAAGTTCCAGCAAAAAAATTGTATATAAAGACAATTGCTTTCTAAGCAATTTAGACCCTTAGATTTAGTCCACTACTGTGATTTTAAGTATCTGCTGGGCATTTTGTGGTTAAGTTCTAAACAAAAATGTTTTAGTTTCAAATCTTATTTAAAGTCTTTAAAAAGAACAATAAATAAGAAAAAATGACTATGCATATACTTTTATACAAAAGTACCTCAAAACATGATACGGCGAAAGAAAAATGAAAATTGCAAAAATATTATGATGCCAGTGCATGAGTCATATAAAAAACTACAATTAATTAACGACAAGACATGCTTTCCAAGACTGTTGTTAGCAACCTGGTTAGCATATCTGAAAGGGATGTTGCAGCTCTACTAGACATCCATATAAAATAATGGTTACTGCAGGTCGTAGCTACTTTCATACACACATAAAGAATCACTGGACAAACTACAGGATGGTAATTCACCATTATTAGGGTGGCAGATTTTGTTATACCTTTTTTATAAAGCAGGATTTTTAAGGATTAGAAATATGTATATACTCCACGACAGGTGAACAAATTAAACAAAGTTGATTTGTACCCTACGCTTATTCCTAGGCATTTAAGGCTGTGTTATCAATGTCAAAATACCGCGTTCACAGTCGTAAATCTTTCAACATATTGTTCTCAAAAACAAACCAACAAAAATCGGGTTTGATTTAAATATTAGAACTAGTTAACTTAAATCTAGTACGTATCATATTTTATATTTGAAAGCTAAATCGAATTAAATATTTCCTTTGGATTTTTACACGCGAACGTGGCACTGAATCGTCCGTAATTCACCATTAATTTTTTTATATTCTTTAATGGGACTCAAATATTCAAATAAAATATGATACGTACTAGAATAAATATACTAAATGTAAAAAAAAGTTAAAAATCGGCATAATATTTGCTCCTAAGGGAGATTAATATGTTAGAAAAAATGTATTCAATTGTGCCAATTTAATTGGACGGTTTACTAATAGAGGGCGAAGCAGTAGCTATTCGAAGTACCAACTATGCTTCAAATCACTAGAAACTGCAGGGTCGAACTTTTTGTTTTCTCTACCATTTAAAATAGCTTAAAATAATTTAAATTTACTTACCAATTGAATTGTTACATTTCTAGTAGCCCGGGAGGCAGCGACAGATTTTTCGCGTTAATATCTATAAAGCTAGATTTTTTTCCAAAGAGAGTTTAGATAGTATCTATAATGAAGGCGCAATTCTACCAAACTCTTAGTGGTGCATAAATGAGTAAAAAATTAAATATTTAAAATTTCGTTTTTCGAATTGTCACGAATTGTCAAGAAATGATGATTCGCCTTCGCTCCTGCTGGCCCCAATTTTCGATTTTCACCTCGCGATTCATGTTGTACGGTCATTGCCGACCTTCTCCTCGCCATCGAGATATAGAACGGGTCTCCAATTGCCGTATTTGTTCAGTTCTTACGTTTGAAAAAGTGACTTGCGGTCGTGCTAATCGGCGACTATTTTTAAGTGGTTTCCCGAGTTCGAATCCCGCCCGGGGAATTTTTTTTTTTTCCATTTTCAATTTTTTGGCACATATTTTTGATTCTATAATTGCGATTTGCTCCGTTCTATTGCATTTCTCGGAGAAGTTTTGTATTTTCCACCGCGGAATATTAAGATGCTCTATTTGGATAAAAAGTCACATTCTACTTCCGGGTGGCTAAATCTTTGGTAGACATTGCAAAAACGGCAATACGTAGTCAAATCACGACAATTATATTCCTCATTAGTATTAATGAACAGACAGTATTTTTATAGATCTGTTGCTTTTATTTACTCCATTATGTTATATTATTTTGGTAAGGAAATTTCTAATTTTTAATCGAAATAGTGCATTTCGCGGCGGAAAATGCAAAACTTTTCAGAGAAATGCAATAGAACGGAACGAATAGCAATTATAGAATAAAAAATATCTACCAAAAAATTGAAAACGAAAAAAAAAAGTATCCCTGGGCGGGATTCGAACTCGGGAAACCACTGAAAACAGTCGCCAATTAGCACGACCGTAAGTCAATTTTTCAAACGTAAGAACTGAATAAATACGGCGATCGGAGACCTGTTCTATGTCTCGATAGCGAGGAGAAGACCGGCAATGACCGTAAAACGAGAATCGAGAGGTGAAAATCGAAAATTGAGGGCGGCAGGAGCGAAGGCGAATCGTCATTTTTTGACAATTCGCGACAATTCCAAAAACGAAATTTTCGTCCATCTATTTTTTTCTTTAATTTTTTACTCATTTATGCACCACTAAGACTGGTAGAATTGCACCTTCATTATAGATGCTATCTAAACTCTCTTTGGAAAAAATCTAGCTTTATAGAAATGATTTCACGAAATGGTCCAGGAGGCGGCTGCAAATTTGTGTGGGGAACGAGTGGACGGGATTTAGCAGTTTAGAATACTGCAATAATATGCCCTAAACTCATAACCGCTGGTCGGCCGATCACGGTCCCTGGTGGTAATGAGTAATTACGGTAATTGTTTATTGGGGCAATGCGATTGTGGTGACAAAGTGGACGTTTTTTTTTTAACCTAATTTGTTAATTATGATTCAAAGAATGTAAAATGCTCGGTCGGCCGACCCCCACCCCTGGCGATAGCCTTGGCCGACCATTAACAACAATGCAATTTTTAATGCCTAGCCTCCCCCAAGGAGTGACCAGGTCGGCCTTGGTCTATTCGAAAGAACAAAATTTTTCCTTTCATAAAACCCCGGTCGGCCGATCTCGGTCCCTGACTTTAATGAGTAATTACACTAATTGTCGTGGGGGTCACAGGGGGGGATTGTGGTGATAGAGTGGACGATTTTTTGTTTAAGCTTTTTTTTTTATTGTAATCTCGAGTCCTTGGCCGACCATTTGCAACGAATTGAGCAGATCGATCTTGGAATATTCGAAAGGGTGAATTGTTATTACCTCACTGTTTTCACTTTTATAGCTAGGGGGGGGGGGTGATAAATGTTGTAGCAACTGCACTCAGAGAAAAAGTGTACTATAGTTTTAGGTAAATTTCTATAGTTTTAAGAAAACGTTCTAATTTAAATATGAACCTATGAAATGTTTCTTTGTTTTAAGTAAATCATTTATTTAATTGTATAAAATTTTACTTAATTCAAGTGAATTATTTATTTCATTTTATGATATTGTAGCGTTTATTCACCTTTTAGGATACACCCTGTGTGAATCCGTGGGTTCTAAATAATTTCAACAAAAGATTAAACACCACTAACACTTTATTTAACTATTTACTGACTACAATACTTCAAATTCACTTTATTTACTATTTATCTAACCTCACTTTTCTACTTGTTCACTTTTATAAACTGCTTTCTTCATAAAACTTCCCCCTCTGCGCCGGTATCGCGCCTTATATACTGCGAAATTAGCTCTAGATTAATCCAGAATCTTCTCCAGCCACAATCTAGAAAAGTCCTTGGCTCTTTCTAGAGTCTTTCCAGTCACTATCAGTAGGCATAGGCGTATCATCTCCAATTCCAAGGGGGTGTAATTCATAACAATATTTTAAATTGTTTCTAAGATGTTAAATTACGTAATATCAAATAAATCAATTCTCTAGAAGTAAATAAGGAATTGTTTGTTTTAAAGGAAAAAAAACTTTGATTCAATAAAATCTGATTCAAATAAATGGATTTACTTAAAACTAGTTAATTTTTTCTGACTGTATGATCTCGGAATTCATCGCGTGTTTATGATGGCATTTTGCTTTTATAAAATTACATTTGAAAAAAAATATTTACGATGTTAATTAAAAAAATGCATATACCATTTATTGAAATAAATATACGTGTTTCATTTTGAAGTTACACTTAGAATAACTTTAAATTTGGATCGGAGAAAAAAATTGTCCGAATGAAAGTTGTTTGTTTTGGAGGGTCACATATGATGACATTTATCAAGGGCCTATTAAGGCCACCCTATGTAAGATATGGCCACCAACTTTGGTTTTTTAAGAAACCCCTTTAGTGACTTTTACGATTCTCACCGAGGAAAAACTTGTCCTATTAATTTTTTTCGTTTATAAAAGGACATGTAATGGCACTAACCAGGGGCCTGTCAAGGCCACATTTGGTAAAATCTGGACACCAACAACACACCGAAGGAAAACGTGCTTCCTTATTATAATCTCATAAACGTAGATATTATTCGTTTCGAAATTCTGTAGAAAACAAATTATACATATTTTGAGTAAAAAAAAATTAAAATCCCCTGTATTATTCTGTTGTTGGAATAATACCCCCTTAAGGTGGCCATTCCCTAGAAAGAGACATCCGATAGGGAAATATTTACTATTTTTGGCCATAACTTTTTTCTCTTAGTACCTACGTATATTTAAAAAAATTATAAGATTACCTAAGTAGAACCTTAACAAGAATATTACTATTAATTTCAGTGGATTGCAAAATAGTTAGATTTAAATTAAAAAATTATGCCAATTTTCCTAGTTCGTACTTTTAAATTAAACTGTTTTGCAACCAAGTACATCACCAGGGGTTGGGTCGGCCGACCGAGCATTTTAGACTCGAGATTACAATAAAAAAAAAAGTTTAAACAAAAAATCGTCCACTCTCACCACAATCCCCCTGTGCCCCCCACGACAATTAGTGTAATTACTCATTAAAGCCAGGGACCGAGATCGGCCGACCGGGGTTTTATGAAAGGAAAAATTTTGTTTTTTCAAATAGACCAAGGCCACCTGGTCACTCCTTGGGGGAGGCTAGGCATTAAAAATTGCATTGTTGTTAATGGTTTTAATGGATTTCGCTCCTCGCGCTACACGGTCCAGTTTCGAGGATCATTTCTACCAAACAAAAATTGTTACGAGCTCATCGCTGCGTTTCCGAGATACGGCCGCTCAAAGTCAGCGGAGAATGGAAATCGAAGTTTTTCACCGCTTCCACCGAGAACGAAACGAGACACAGAACTGCGCTTCGCGCCATTCCATTTCTCTCACCTTCCTACGTCCTCCTGAATTTGTTTAGATTTTTCCCGAAATGTCGAAATTTTGTCACCCGACGATGACCACTGTCATTCCAAAAATGAAATGTAACAAAAAACACCTACTCACGAAAAATGTGACATTCTTTCACGTTCTACTCTCCTACCTACATAAAGAACATAGAAAGAGAACGCCACTGTGCTCTATTCGATTTGTCTCCTACAGTTGTATACTCCTGATATTTTTCATATTTTTTCTAAAACATCAAAATTTTGTTACCCGATGATCACTTTCATACCGAAAGTGAAATGCCACGAAAAACACATACACAAGAAAAATGTGATATATTTTCACTTTCCGAGGGCCCTATCCATATAAAGAACGCAGCCGGAGAACGCCACTGTGCGCTATTCGATTTGTCTCCCGTTATTGCATACTCCTGACTTTTTTCATGTTTCTTCTAAAACATCAAAATTTTGTCACCAGATGATGATCACTTTTATACCGAAAGTGAAACACCACGAAAAACATCTACACACGAGAAATGTGGCATTTTTTTACTTTCCAAAGGCTCTATCCACATAAAGAATGCAGACTGAGAACGCCACTGCACGCTATTCGATTTCTCTCCCCTTACTGTGCACCCCTGTTTTTTTTCAGATTTTTCCTAAAACATAATTTTTGTCGCCCGATGATGACCACTTTCATACCGAAAGTGAACTGACATGAAAAACACCTACACACAAAAAATGTGACATTTTTTTACTTTCCAAGGGCCCTATCCACACAAAGAACGCAGATGGAGAACGCCACTGAGCGCTATTCGATTTGTCTCCCATTATTGCATACCCCTGATATTTTTCATATTTTTTCTAAAACATCAAAATTTTGTCACCCGATGACGATCACTTTCATACCGAAAGTGAAATGCTACGAAAAACACCTACACATGAAAAATGTGATATTTTTCACTTTCCGAGGGCCCTATCTACATAAAGAACGCAGACGGAGAACGTCACTGTGCGCTATTCGATTTCTCTCCCCTTACTGCGTACCCCTGATTTTTTCAGATTTTTCCTAAAACATCGAAATTTTGTCGCCCGATGATGACCACTTTCATACCGAAAGTGAAATGCCATGAAAAACACCTACACACGAAAAATGTGACATTTTTTCACTTTCCAAGGCCCCTATCCACATAAAGAATGCAGACGGAGAGCGCCACTGTGCGCAATTCGATTTCTTTCCCCTTACTGCGTACCGCTGATTTTTTTCAGAATTTTCCTAAAACATCGAAATTTTGTCGCCCGATGATGACCACTTTCATAACGAAAGTGAAATTCCATGATAAACACCTACACATGAAAGAAGTGAAACTGTTCTATTTTCCGAGGACCCTACCGAAGAAAGAACGCAGATGGAGAACTCCGGCGCGCGACATTCGATTTCTCTCCCCTTACTGAGTACCACCCCTAATTTTTTCAGATTTTTCCTAAAACATCAAATTTTTTTCACCAAATGATGACCACTTTTACACTGAAAGTGAAATGCCACAAAAAGCACCTACACACGAAAATCGATGAATAACCTTTAAAATTTGAAAAAGAAAATCACAAAAAACAATATCTGACAATAATTGAAACTATGACTGCATTATTAGATTTTGTAGATAGTTGCGGTGGCTGCTGCCTAACGTAACATGAATTGTTTAATTATTCACAATCATCAAATCCTATTTCAAAAGTTACAAAGTAGAATAGGAACTGAATCATTTTTTATTCACTGCTGCAAATCTAGTCAAGGCTTCACAATAGTGTCTGTACGGCCCTGCACAATTCTGTTGCCAACAACTGATGATGAAATCACTACTTATAGCTAGCCAATTTATGGTTCCTGTAATATCGGCATAACCATTAGTTCGCTTTTTCTATATACGAATTTACTGTGGCGTGCAAACACATTCTTAACACGAGTTTTAGACATAATAATATTAATATACATTTTTGTTGGTAAAATTCGAGATAGAATGTGAAAAATATAATTAAGTTTGACATTCTAGGGTTATAGATCAAGATTTCAGAGCCGCCAGCCGTCATTTTAGGAAAGCTAATATTTCGGCGATAAATAGTGTGATATGTAGTTGAGAGCGTATGCTAGCTTGAAAGCGGGACCCTTCTTCAGATAACAGATACAAAAGGTACAAAAACCTTACTAACTTACGTTAAAGTATAATAGCTGGTTTTCATATATGTTTGACAGAATACTCTTAAAAGCCAATATTCATTATTGTCAGACACGTTCCGTAGGCCCTAACTTCTGCCAGAAGCTTCAAAGCTCGGAAAAACCCAACCTAACCTAATACATTTTTGCTTTGTTTCGTTTTCTACATAGTTGGTAGTAGATATGATTCGACAGTTATGTTAGGTTAGGTTGGGTTTATTTCGAGCTTTAAAGCGTCTGATGGAAGTTAGGGCCCACGGAAAGTGTCTGGCAACAATGACTGTTGGTCTTTAACGGTATTCTGTCAAACATACATGAAATCCAGCTATCATACTTTAACGTAGGTTAGTACGGTTTTTTTGTACCTTTTGTACCTGTTATCTGTAAAAAGACTCAGCTACATATCACACTACTTATTGACAAAATATTAGCTTTGCTAAAATGACGTAAGTCTGGAGGCTCTGGGATCTTACTCTAGTAGGTTTGTCTATATTTGTTAAATTAAGTAATTTTCTTGTTTGTTTTAAAGTTTTTTTCATTGTATTAGTAAGTTATTCTATCGGATGCAAGGACAGTGCTATCTGCATATTGTTATTGTAACATATATTCTTCATAAATATGTGTCTAAGTACAAGGAAATACCTCAAATTATTACAACATACACAGAGGTGTGCCACAAGGGTCGGTGTTGGGCCCGTTACTATTTACTCTGTATGTTAACGAATTGCCAACTTGCCTTACACCTACATGTGTCACAATGTTCGCAGATGACACAACAGTGGCGGTATCATCACCGACTGCTGAGGATTTAAATAAATCGATTACGCGAGTTATACATGATTTTCAAAAGTGGTGTAGAGAAAATAATCTCATTTTAAATATAGATAAAACCATCTGTCTCAACTTTTACAATAAAAAGAAATACCCTATCAGCAATATTGTTGTCAATAACATCACTTTGAACGAGAGCTCAGTCACTAAGTTCTTGGGGGTATTCCTAAATGATAATTTAAGCTGGTCAGCTCACATTAACCACGTGAGCAAAACAATTAGCAGATCTTACCATGCCATCTTAAAAATGAAAGACCTACTTTCTACACATTACCTGTTAAATGTATACTATTCACTGGTCTACAGCCATCTGTCATATAATATTGTCAAAGTACCTTTCTTAAATCAGGTAATTCATATTGTCAAAATTAAGAATTAACGTCCCTCTGTCGCTCTGTAAAGCCCGCGAGCTAGAAAAAACACTTTTTACATTATTAGAATAATTCGAAAAGCAAGCCTTCGCTGCTGGAAAATATACACGAGCCACTCTCCCCTACCGATCGAATTTTCGGGAACGGCGAACAAACTGGAATGTTTAGAACGACTAGAACGCCTGGAGTCTTCGATTTTCGAACACTTCCAGACGCTTTGATTTATCTTATATAAACCGAGACGCGCTCAACGCATTCAGTCGAACCGAGCCAATCAGTCAGTAAGATCGGGATCCAGCCACGCAACAAAACAACAACAACAACAAAAGGCAAATTTCTACTCTAAAGTGTTACTCATCAACATAATTAATTAATTTAAACATACTTAGTGATAAATAAATGTATTGTTAGAACGTGAATAGTAATATATCGCTATTTTGACTCCAGAAAATCTGACTTTTAATCATTCGTGTAAAATCGATACAGGGTGTTATTTTTTCGCCGAGCCGAGTTCTTGTGCGCGAATCTGACTAAAACGAAAGTCACGTTCGTGTTCATGGCGCCCGTACAACGTGTGGATTAGAGAAGTGGCCGAGAAGAAAAGAACAAAGAAAGAAGAGGAGAGTAGTGTGACTTACTCAAGGGGCTCTGAACTGAGTAGGGGTTTCAAAGGTAAGGCAAAAACGCTACGTGAAGACCCATCGAAGGGCCAGAACTTCTCAAGTCCAATTTTCACAACAAAAAGAACATGGAATCTTACGAAATCGTTATGAAAACACTAGGAGAGGCAGCGGCACGACAGGGAATAAAACTGCCACACCTAGAAGGACAACCATCTTCCTCAGGGAGGGAAGAGGACCCCATACGACATATATACCCGAATACTGCACAACCAGGTGAGTCGATTTTACATTCATCAACCCCACTACGAGGGGAGCAAACAAATGTAAATATCGAGCTAAACCAAATTTTCGTGGGCATGGCGGAGGCAATTAAGCAGGCTATTCAAAACGCTACTGCAAGTTATGAAGGGGGCAAAATGGAGAGGGTTATGCAAACTATAAAAAACTCCCCCATGCACACTTTCCAAGGGCTGGACCACGAAAGTGCATATATGTTTATATTTAATATGGAAGAACATTTTCGAAAACATAATGTTACTGACCAAACAGAAAAATTAATAATGATTACGTCACAATTAAGAGGCCATGCAAAGGAATGCTATGAGCCACATAAAAATTTAATATATGACTACGAAACATTCAAATTAAGACTGAGGCAGACCTTCGACACCATAGCAAAAAGGGCTCAGGCAGAACACATTTTGCATACAAAAATGCAAGGATTTAATGAATCAGTTACGTTATTCATCTCTAAGAAAATCGCTTTATTTAACAGAGTAAACCCAACCAGACCGCCTAAAGAGAAGGCGCACTGCATCTATAGACAACGAGATAAGGGCACAAATTCGATTCAGTGATTTCGATACTCCTGAAGAATTATTAACTGTAGCAGCAGAGGTAGAAGAATATCATCTTCCGAGAAATACCAATAACGACAATTGGAGAAATCATCCAAACAACAGTAATAATAATAATAGTAACCGTGAAGAGGCACCGAGACAGGCAACCAATACGACAATCAGAAATACGAACCAAAGGACAGCACCATTATAGGGGAAAATACGCAAGAAAGCCGACCACCGACGACATGCCGATTTTGCGGAGGATGGCACTGGCAAAGAAATTGCCCACAAAATCCGTACACCACAGGGCAAAACCAACGAGTCAATAGGCGTCAGGAAAACTCCCAAGGGGCCGGCGCCCGTCCCAGATCCAACAACTAAATAACGATTCCTCGGCGTCCGGCCCAAACAATATAACCAACCCGGCAACTCCACTAAATTTCGACAATGTCTTAAATATCTCCGCAATTTTTCAAGAAAAACCGATAAATAACATGGCTACTCAGATTGATTCTGAGAACATTATCAACATTTCCACTATCCTAGAAAAAACAACGCTAAAAGACGTGGCGACCCAGACCGAAACTGCCCCGTTATTATCAATGCAAGATTTACGAAAATCAAGGCAATTACCACATATTAAGATCCTCGCAAACGGACAGGAAATAAACGCTGTTATTGACACAGGTGCGGAAAGCAACATAGTCAGGGCAGGACTCGTCGACACCGAGCCTCAAATCAAAGACAGAAAATTGTTTGCAATGGCATGCGGAGGCCAAACAACAGAATCCCTGGGAAATATCGTCTTAGATCTAGACATACAAGGTAACAAAACTCAGGGTGAATTTGAGGTAATTAACAAATTAAATAACGAACTTGTTACGCCATTCCTGGAGGACGAGGGTGTCCATCTTGATTATGAAAGGAAGTGCATGTATATGGGAAAAACGTTAAGGAAAACTATATACTGGAACCAAGAAACAAGGCATACCCCCAAATATCGACAACTCCACGAAAAAATTCGTATTCCACCGGAGGCTGAACAATTACGATACGAATTACCCCAGCAGGGCGAACTAAATATACCAGCATATCAAGAAGAACGAGACGAGCAAGAAGAACAGACCCCGGAAGAAAGGACAAAAGAAATAAGGGCAAACCAGGCAGAATATCAAGAGAGGTATTCTTCGCCAAACGATAGACCTGAGGTTACCTTCGAAGGACAGGAAGTAATGGTAAAGGCCCTTCGAAAGAAATCGAATGTATTCTTACCCTCTTGGACAGGCCCACATCTAATAACCAAAAAAGTCTCCGACGAAGTATGCGAGGTCCGACACGGGAACAACACTTATTTGGTACACGTAGACGATATCAGGCCTCCAGTCGCCGGAAACGAACCTCCCGAGCAGCTAGATACCGATGAAGAATCGGACCCCGATGATGACGACTTAAATGACGAAAATCCTGAAGATGATTTCCCAGACCGTCACGAAGGCCCTGAAGAACATCCCCCTGATGATGACGATAGAGACGATCAAATCCTACTATTTGCCTCAGCGCATCTACCTGCCTCTGCGCATTTACCTGCCTCAGCATATCTATCTGCCTCAGCGCATCTACCTGCCTCAGCTCATCAACCTGCCTCAGCGCATCTACCTGCCTCAGCGCATCTACCTGCCTCAACGCATCTATCTGCCTCAGCGCATCTATCTGCCTCAGCGTATCTACCTGCCTCAGCGCATTTGCCTTCCCCAGCGCACTATGAAAATTTGCCTGCCTTAGCTCACGAAGAAAGCTTGCCAGCCCCAGCAAATAAAGAGAAAGTAACCGTATCCACTCCGACACCCGATGAACCAACCACCTCCACGAGGCCAACGCAAACACATGGAGAAACGAACAGACCATATAAACCAAAGCGACGACGAGCAAGACTTGTCATCATGGACCCCTAGAAATTGTATCCTTCTTTTCAGAATTACGTTTATTTTCATTATTGTACATATCTTAAGTTTCAGCATTGTATAAATTTAGTTTTTATTATTTATCAAACACGTTGTAAATATCTTAAGTTAGGTAAAATTGTATACTTTAGGTTTTCAAACACTCAATAATAATAATAATAATAATAATACACTTTATTTCATGAAAATCAGTCTTATAAAATATTTTAAAACTAATTGAGTGAAAGGCGTCAATATATATTTAAGTTATTTCAAACAGTAAAATCATTAATTAAAATTTTGTTTTAAAAACAACTTGATTATAAGAAATAAAAGAACAAATAAATAGTAGCATATAACTTTAGGTTGCGTTTAAAAATTCCTTCTCGCTATATGGCTCAAGAGCTAAAATAATATTAAAAACTTGTTTTTTAAAATCCTTAAATGAGGTTATCTCCTTTACATTTGCGGGCAGTTTGTTATAAAACTTTATACACGAGTAAGCAGGGGTTCTCTCAGAGAGAGTAAGGCGATGCTGTGGAAAATTGTAGCATAGAGATCTCGTGTTATGGTTATGTGTAATTTCATATTTAGCAAATTTTGGTTTGTTTTTAAACAGAAATAATAGGCACTCATACACATATAGACCAGGTACCGTTATGATATTTAGTTCCCGGAATTTACCTCTACATGACTCCCTAGTATTTAATCCCGTGAGTAATCTTATAATACGTTTCTGTATGATGAAGACTTTGTTTACATCTTTACTTCCTCCCCAAAAAATTATTCCGAATCTTAAAACTGATTGAAAGTTTGCATAGTATATTGTTTTAAGCACATCTGGTTCCAGATACTTTTTAATCACTCTGAACGTGTAACTGACAGAGTTTAGTTTGTTGCATACATGCTGAATTTCTTTTGACCAGCACAAGTGTTGGTCAATATAAATACCAAGGAATTTAGTATCTTGCGATAAGGTTACATTTTGGGTCTGCAGCATTGCCGAGCCTGGTATATCTGCTCTACTTTGTTTAGTCCTGAAACATATAAAATTTGTTTTGTCTGTATTTAATAAAAGCCTGTTTATTTGAAACCAGTCATTGGTACTAGTTAGTGAGATATCTCCTAGGGTTACTAAATCCGGAAATGTCTCAGCTTCTATTAGAAGGTTTGTGTCATCGGCATAATTTATTAGATTTGAAGTCTCACCTGAGAGTGCACAGGCGAGGTCATTTATATAAATAATAAAAAGCAATGGACCCATGATACTGCCCTGTGGAATTCCGATGCTGATTTGTTTACTCTCAGACAAATATTTTTTTTGATCTCTTTCAATCACTACCTTTTGATGGCGATCCGTGAGGTAAGAGCAGATCCATTTCAGTGTAATTCCTCTGATACCATATAGTTTTAATTTTTCTAGCATGATAGAGTGGTCCAGACTATCGAATGCTTTCGACAAGTCAAGAAACATTCCCAAAACTATATTCTTTTGTTCCAGACTATGAATTATTTTATTCATAAAGTCGTACAGTGCTGTCTCCACTGACCTACCCCTCAGATAGCCATGTTGACAGTCATTGAACAGTTTATTTGCATGAAAGAAATTTAGTAGTCTGTTCGCCATTGCTATCTCAAAAACTTTTGAAAGTGATGGTAACAAACTTATGGGTCTGTAATTTTCTTCTACTTCTGGATCTCCCTTTTTTTATACGGGTTTAACCAATGCTAACTTTAATTTTTCTGGAAATATACCATACTTGAAAGAGTTGTTTATAATGAAACATAAGGGAGCGCTCAGTTCAAGTGCGCAGAATTTTATAATACTACTCGGTATTTCATCGTGCCCTGCACTCATTTTGTTTTTTAAGCTGGCGATAATATCTATTACCTCTTCTGTAGTTACCGGATTGATAAAGATAGAATTTTTATTTGAATTAAGATTTGTTGAAAATTTTATTTTCGGTAAATTTTGAAGTATTTTAGGAGCAGCATTTATGACGTAATTATTAAAATTGTTACTTACTGTTTCAGGGTCCCCTGGCAATTGATTTTTGTTATTTGTCTTGTTTTCATTGCCTTTGATTGTATTTACAATTTTCCACACACTTTTCGATTTATTATCACTCTCCTGTATCTGATGTTTATAGCATTGTTTTCTCGAATCAATTAGCAATTGGTTATACCTGCGTTTTATCATACTGTATGCCTCCTTGTACCCATCCTCTGCCCTGCTTAGCACTAACAGTAGGTCGAGCTGTTTTTTACACTCAGTAATTTCTGGTGTTTTGTAGTATTTGTGTTTTTTGTTTCTATTTCCTCTTATACGTTTTAGTGGAAAGCATTGGTTGAAAATGGGTAGTAGGGTTTGCATGAAATTTTCCCATTGTTTGTTAACATCACTTTCATTCTGGCTAAAGACATTTTGCCAATCCTGCTCTGCCAAAATTTGCTTAAAAATATTTTTATTTTCCTTATTAAATATTCTACTAGTGAAATTGGTTCCACGATTTGAATGATCATCAGTACAAAAAACAATTTTTTGCGCTGTATGATCTGATATATGACTGTCTATTATTTCTGCCGTGTATGATTTACAATTTGTATAAATGTTATCTATACAGCTTTTGCTTGTCCTGCTTACCCGTGTATAGTTTTTAATGGATGGATATACATTAAAAGAGCTCAGAAAAGACAGAAAGTCAAGTGTAGACTTTTCATATTCTTTTTTTATATCAATATTAAAGTCACCTGCGATGAATATCACAGTACTTTCGTCAAATATTTTTGTTAATAAGTCATCCATTTTTGCGAGAAATCCCTCTATAGAAGCCGTTGGTGTCCGGTACACTGATATCACAATAATTTTGGTTTTTTGTAGCTGTACTTCTATCGTGGCACATTCAAATACACTATCTTCTGAGAGCACTACCAGGTCGTTTCTTGTCTTCCAATTTATACCATTTCTACAGTATATTGCTGTCCCTCCATGCAGCCCCTCTTGTCTACAATAGAAAGAGGCTAGGTTAAATCCAGAGATATTGTAGGATTTTAATTGTGTTTCCGATTTCCAGTGTTCTGAGACGCATAAAAATTGACATTCTTCATGCTCATCTAACAGCATTTGTAACTCATCGATGCAATTTCCTATAGACTGTAAGTTGTGATGTATAATGCTATACTTTGTTTTGGAATTTCCAATGATAGTGTCCCCGTTTTTGCAGCTGTTTATAGTTTCTGCTGTTCTTGCGGTATTTGAAAATTTTCAGGTTGATTTGGATTGTCTGATTTCTGCCTCTTGAAGTGATAGCTATCCACAAAAGTTCCTGCTACCCAGAAATCTCAATCGTAGAAATTTGCCTTAGCAAACGGGGGGAATGCCAAAGTACCTTTCTTAAATCGGGTAATTCATATTGTCAAAATTAAGAATTAACGTCCCTCTGTCGCTCTGTAAAGCCCGCGAGCTAGAAAAAACACTTTTTACATTATTAGAATAATTCGAAAAGCAAGCCTTCGCTGCTGGAAAATATACACGAGCCACTCTCCCCTACCGATCGAATTTTCGGGAACGGCGAACAAACTGGAATATCTAGAACGACTAGAACGCCTGGAGTCTTCGATTTTCGAACACTTCCAGACGCTTTGATTTATCTTATATAAACCGAGACGCGCTCAACGCATTCAGTCGAACCGAGCCAATCAGTCAGTAAGTTCGGGATCCAGCCACGCGACAAAACAACAACAACAACAAAAGGCAAATTTCTACTCTAAAGTGTTACTCATCAACATAATTAATTAATTTAAACATACTTAGTGATAAATAAATGTATTGTTAGAACGTGAATAGTAATATATCGCTATTTTGACTCCAGAAAATTTGACTTTTAATCATTCGTGTAAAATCGATACAGGGTGTTATTTTTTCGCCGAGCCAAGTAAAATAAATTCATTCAAAATTAAATTGTGCAGTATTCTTGTGCGCGAATCTGACTAAAACGAAAGTCACGTTCGTGTTCAATATCACACTCTGGGGTAATGCACCGGAAAGCATAAGAATTTTTATAATGCAAAAAAAAATTATAAGACTAATATTCAGCATGCAAAGCACAGAATCATGCAAATCTGTTTTTGCTGACAACAAAATTATGACGCTCCCATGCATATACATTTTTAAAATTCTACTACATACAAAAAAAAATATTCACTTGTATGAAACAAATTGCCAGCATCACAATTATAATACGAGGAAAAGGAATGAACTGTGCACTGTGAATCATAATACATCTAAGTATGAATTTTCGCCTTCATATGCGGGAGTAAAATTATTTAATAAGCTTCCTGAACGCTACAAAAATCGAAATTATAATTCGTTTAAAAAAATATTAAAGAACCTGCTTGTCAATAAATGTTATTATACAGTTACTGAATATTTAAATGATACTATAGATTGACATCATTTTAGTTACTCATGTGATATCTATATATATATATATGTATATGTATATACCTATATGTTTGTTTGTATTTATGTCGTACACTAGTTTGTTATATTTACATATTTTTTTTCTCTTATTATGACGCAGTTTAGTTGTGTTGCATACATCAACTAAACTAATATCCTATATTCATCTTACTTTTTTTCTATGCTATTTAATATCTATTTGACATGTACATCCATTTCAATATGGCCTAAGTATGAATAGAGTTATTATTATTATTATCATATGAGAAGTACTGAAAAATGTTATTCAGAAGAAGCAATGGTGGATGTTCCTGCAGTAAGTCTCGCTTTGAATTTAAATTAATATTTAATCAACACAAAAGGACAAATCAAGCCTATCCGAATTACATAGAGGCCTCTGGCTAAAAGTCGCCTATATAAATTGAAAATGTTTGTTTATGCATTTTCTTAAATAATGAAATATTATTATTATTATTATTATTATTATCATATTACATATTTACATAATTTTTAGCAACTAAACTGGTAAAAATTAAATTAACTACATATTTTTATAATCACATGCTTAATTTATTTTTATTATTATTCATTCACATACCTTCAATTTATCAAAAATTTGTACAACGTGCAAAGATGGGTTTTCCAATTTACCACAATGTGCACTAAGTTCTGTGAGTTGCTTTAAAAGCTGATACTGTAAAGTGTCGCCATTCTTTAACTGACCAATAGCATCCCATTGAGGTAAGACTTGGTCGCAATAATAAATAAGAAATTTTGTTGATTCCACATTAGCCTACAATAAAATAAATACATAGTTAATTCTACAATTATTTAAATAACAAACAAAAAATGTGTAGTTGTGAATTTAAAAAATAGTTACTTATAAGCATATACAGTGTGTCTCACTTAAGAGTGTAACAATGCAATAATTCTTTTGTTTTTTGTCCAATTTGACTCAAACTGATCTCAAAAGGTAGACGTCACCAGGGTCTATATCGCTTTACATCTTCAAATACAAGGCCATCTACGATACTAAATTGTATGAAAAGAATCAACAAACCATAGTAGTTTACTTAGATTCTAAAAAAAATGAGGTCTCGACGAAAAAAAACCTTTGAGGCATTTAAATAAGAATTAATTTTAAATTTACAACAATAAACACAAATGAATAATAAATACAACCAAAAGAATTAAATATTATGTTCTATCAAACCTCCATCAGACCTAATGCATGTCTCAATTCGCTTTTTGTTATTGTTCATAACTTTTCGGAGGGATGCAAAATTTAACTAAACTTCGGATTCGGGGTTTTTGAATGATTTCGAACAAGTTTTGTTAACAAATGCCTACTATGATTTTTTTATTTTTTTCATACAATTTAATTTTGTAGATGGCCTTGCATTTAAAGATGGAAAGTGATTTTGTGGTCTTAAATAGACCTTGGTGGCCTCTATCTTTTAAGATCATTTTGATTAAAATAGGACAAAAAACAAAAGAATTATTACGCTGGTATACCCTTAAGTGAGACACACTGCATGTACATAGCATGTATTATCTATATGAACTGAGACCCATTTAAATGCAATTCTTCAACCAACAGCAAATAATGTTGCCAATATTACCAAACAAAGTGTATGTAAATGTAAAAATAATTATATTCACACATTTAGGACGGGTTGTATTGACGTTGGTTTACTGGAACTGCTGATACAATTTTTAAACTATTTGAATTGAAAATTTTAAAAGAAGTTGAAGGAGAGATCTTAAAGTATGAGGAAGAAGACACCTAACTCTAAATACTTATTTTTATTCCTAAAGTTTAGAATAAACAGAATTGTTATTAAAACTACATTGGTTTGTTCGTTTTGTAGAAATATATAATTTTTCCTTCTAGATTTTGAACCACTGTGTGACTAATTGAATTTTTTTTTCATAATTTCTAATCGTTTCTTAAAGATGACTCACAAAGAACAAAAAATCAACCGTGGCAAAAGGTTGAGAACTTCTAACGGGTATAAAACCTCCCTGATTAAAATTCAACTATTGGAAATTTCTTTAAAATTGGCTTTTCTGAAGGCAGTTAGTAATAAGAGATAGTGATTTTTATATTTGTTGTTTTCCAAAAAATGGCAGAGGATCTGGTAATTTTTAAAACTATTTTTGAATGGGTCAAAAAACCATTGTGAATCAAAAGAAGAATATCTAGAACAGTACCCAAATAGGAGCTGATAAACCTATGAGAAAAAAAACCGAATTGGAAACGGAATCACTAGTAAAAACCAGAATTGAACAGGACGTATTTTTCAATTTTTCTTAAAACCAGAAGTGAACCAGAACCATTATTTTATTTCAGTTGGAATACTTTTCTTTTTTATTGGATGTAATTTATTTTCTTAACACATTTGCTAATCATTTTCACTCATTACATTATAGATGTTAAATTACTTACATTAAATATTGGTAATACACACTCAACACACATGATAATACGATCTGTAGTTCCCTCTTCGAGCGGATCAAAATCTCTATCAATTTCTGCTCTTTCTGCCACCAACTCGATCAGTTCCTTTTGGCCTGCTATTGTCTTTGCAAGTTTTGATGCAGTTAAGTAGGACATCACTATCCAAAATTCAGTGGCACTGGCATCCTAAAATAAAACACAATTCTTTAAAATTAGACTTCACAGTTTCTATATATTCATATTTAAAATCTATGTTAACCTAAACTTTTCTGACCTAATGTTATATATTTATTTCTAGAAAGGGTTGAGATGATTAAAAAAAATATTTTGAAAAATACGAAGTGTAATTTTTATAAAAAGCATTTGAAAAAATATAACTTTGAAATGCTTTTCATACAAAAGGGCAAAACGAATTAAGGACAGGATCGAAATGTCAAAAACTCGTAAGCTAGTACTTATGTTAATCCTAGATGGCACAGTGTGTATCTTATTTTATTTTATTGGCAAGTTTCAATATTTGTCGGAATGTTGTCCGCATTGCCACATGTACAAAAATTTCTTTAGTATAAGATATAATAAATGTTACAAATTATAATTATAAATAATACCCAATTACATAAATAGTCGTAAAATAGGTAGTATCAGGTTAGGTAAATTCTAAAATGTAGGTGTGCATAATTTATGCCATGTACAACTAATATCATATAGGGATATTGTTTAAATTTTAAAATGAAATAGTTAACCACATTATTAATTTCGAACTAAACAGCAAGAACCTTTTATCCAAATTATGGGAACATATCAAAGTTTGAATTATTGCAAATGGCAAAGACAATATCTATTTAAATTTGGCAACTGTGCATCATCTAATTTTTATTGGACCTAACAGTTGTAAATATGTCCTTGAACGTAGTATGTGTGAGAAGCATTCCTTGTTCTAGCGTTCAACGTCAGCCTAGTGGCTAGCGCGTAGGGTCCCTGGTTCAAACTCCTACGTCCGCTGATTTTTTTTTCTTTAATTGTTTAATGATTAATATATTTTTTCACTAATTCTTTTCTATGATTTCTTTACGTTAGGTTAGAGGTTTTTATTCTGCTTAAAATAATTTCATTATTTCGTGTGATTTCTTTAGGTTAGATTAGTAGGTTTTTATTCTGATATCTAATTGTTATAATAATAATTATTAGCGCCGCAGGCAGTATAATCGTCGCTGATAAAGAAATGGGGGGTGCGGCGGTGTCCCCCGCCTTGTTTTCACAAAATAACAGGAAATACTTCAATTTCGACAATTTCTCAATTTGTAGAATTTATTACACATTTACAAGGTAATGCGCATGCTCGAAGCTCCGGACTTTCGGCAAAGATTAAGGAATTAACAAGATAGGACAGCCAACGGAGAACCTTGTATCTTTTAGCAATAGCGCCATTGACGTCGACATTTAAATTGGAGTTTTCGCGCCAATAATAAAAATTGGACAACACTGTCTCCTGATAGAACGACCGAACACAGCTGACTGTCAGTAGCCAAGGTCACTAAAAAACAGGTTGCTTAGTAATATATGTCACACGAAGTATTTCTATGTTTATATGTAAGGTATCTATTTGGTTAGGATAGAATTGTACATTGAAAGAATAATTTTGAAACTTTTTTCTATAAAATGAGGAAAAAACAGCCACACGCAGCTGTCATCGAGGTCTATAAGTGACGTAGCACTTGTCGATTTCGATGAGCCAACCTATCTTTTAGTAAGCTTGGTCAAATTCGTTTAAAGGTGTTTCAGAATCTCATGAGCCGCGAAATGCGCAAAAGGCAAAGTTTAATCTGAGTTATAAGTATGTTTTTGAAGACACTGGAGGCTGCCTTGCTGTATACATAAACAAGAGCTCGGGATAAATTGTAAACAATAAATATAATATTTTTAAGAAGTGTAACTGAGTCAACAGGACGGATTATGTCTCTGCGCATATGAAGGTCACAGCTCATGAGGTTTTAAAACACCTTCTAATACATAACCGACAAATCCCGAAACCGCTTCCGCTGGATGTCGCGTCCCTTTAAATTGGAGTGCACAACTGTCTTCGTCTATTTCGTCTTTTCCGTCAGACTGTCCTGTCCTATCTTATTAGGTCTCTAATCTTTGCCTGACCTCTAGATATAGTGTATCATTATCCTTTTTTCCAAAAAAATTAACATACTTTTGCACATATCTAAGAAAAGAACATAACCAATATCCGAGTAAGTATATTGGGTTAATCATTCTTACACAATAAAAATTTGCCAAAACTGGCTGATTGAACCCGTAACTTCAGGGTTTAGGTTACACGTTGTTTCCTCTCGGTGAAGCAGTCACAAAATGAAATATAAGATACTCTTTTCTGTGGAAGCATAAACGAGATAAAGTTATGGACAGTTGATGAAAACACTAATGCCATGAACCATATTTAAGGTTCAAACATAATTTATATATTTACATTTCATTGAAAATTCACCTAATTTTTGACAAAAATGAACAGAATTTATTGTATATATTGTATACTTGGAATATAGTGCCATTTTAGTGCTTGAATACAGTTGCAAACTGTTGACCATTTAATAATACTTTCATTGTTTAGTTTATTTAACAAATTTAAATTTGCCACTTTTGATTTCATTCATAAATCAAAATCATTACCTCTTTTCATTCTTAAGGATATTGGCGCCATCTTCTAGTTACATGATGAACTTATTCTAAATATTCTTTACAATTATTCTGATGACTCATCGATTTGTGTTAAAAATCAGTTTCATACATTAAAATGTACAAAAGCAATTTTATGCAATTTTTTACTCAGATATGAGATAATGACTGTAATACGCATCAAAACGACCTAATTAAATGTACCTAAATAACTCTGATTATCTAATATAGCTACAAATGTATCGTCTGATAATAAGGCAATTTTAAAAATTTATTCCGATTTTATCGTGCACTTAAAAAAGAAACAAACAGGTCAGTTGTCTTTGGCCGACTTCTGTTATAATACTGCCCACTTTAAAACTTGGTTTGAATTACTTATAAAAAAGTTATTTATGAAATACCAAGTGTCGATTTGACGGAATTTTAATGATTATTAGGCAACCACATATACACTTTATGACATTTCTATCCTGACCTTAACCTAAAAATGAAACATAAGACATAATATACATGTACAATGTAGAATACGTATTGAATCTTGTTTTGTTTTATGTTATTTACATTTAAAGATATTTTTTTCATAGGCAATTGGACAAAACACGATACTAAAAGTTAGTAAGAATACTCGGTAAAAATTTCCGGGCAATAATAATAATATTTGCACTATATTGTATCCGTAAATTACTTGTAAGTTGTAAATAAATATTAACGAACATAAACATAAAAACACAAAATTTTTATACATACAGTTTAAGATCTTAACTCGGATCTTAATAGGATAATTGCTAAGCTTAATGGGGTGTTTGCATGGTGTTGATATAAATGCACATATTAATAGATCGTGAAAAATAAAGTGGCCCGTACTTTTAAATTTTTTCATTAAATCCGTATTATGTTTATAATTAACGTGAACCTAAAAATAGCGGGAGTATCGTGACGTATGAAAATTTATTGAATCCGCGCCATCTATTATTAAATAGAACATGTATATTTTTAATATTAATTCGGTCGTCTCCTTCTTCTTATATTACCCAGAGACATTACCAAAAGCCAAACGTCATAATTCATAAATATAGAACGGCGAATAGTGAATGATGTGACAGATTGTTTATTTTTGTATTTTTATCGGAGTAACTCTAGTTTATCCTCGAAATATTTGAAGAATAAAGAAAATAAATTTGTTGCATACCGTTTTTTGTAAATATATTCAGATCTTAACATGTTGCCTTTTTAGATTATAAATATGAGTTCCTTTAAGAACTGCATTGTACCAGCTCCTTTTCGCATGAACACATCAGTGAATTTACCAGACAAAATATTTTTAACTGTCCCTAGAGACTTTAAACGCAGAACCGATTGGTTTACTGCTGTAACAAATAGTACAGACATTAATTTGGAGTGGTCAGAAGCAGCACAGTATTACTTATTAGTAGAGACTTTAGAGCCCGCTACAATGCATTTTAAAGGAGGAGGGATCGACTAAAGGATATACAAAAACGAAAAACAGATTCTTATTTAAAATTGTCTGCTGGATTCGAATTTGGAGTTCGCCAGTTAATTCGGAATAGCGAAATTGGAGAAAAAAACATATTTTTGTCAAAACTCGGAAAAGTATAAAAATGTGTATTTTCTTATTTTTCACTCAGTATTTCGAGCCTTGTGAGCAGTGATGCAAAATTTCAAATTTCATTTTGAAAGTTTCAATTTTAATTTGAAATTTCTGAAAGTTTCAACGTACCCTCATAAATTTCTGAAATATCTGAATTTTATGAAAGTTTCAGATTAATCTGAAAATTACCACATTTTTGAAACTTTCATGAAAGTTTCAGCTGCAAAATCTGTATTTCCGTTACATCTAATGAAATTTGAACTTCGCGCGCCTTTTTAACATGTTTTCAACCAATGAGGTAAAGTCTTTTTTAAAACATTTATTTTAGAGGTTAGGTTAGCTATTCAAGTATAAGAATCCTTGCTTTTCATTTCTTTTGTTTATTGCTAGGTTCCCGGGTTCTATTATTTTTGCATTAATAAGAAACTACAAGGGACAGTGACCCTATTCTTGAATCAGGGAGTGAAAGAATAGGGGTCCAGGAGATTTTGTAAATATATTAACAAATTACCTACTCGTGTAGTTTGAAAAATGTATTATTATTTTTTTCAATGGTCTTCTTTAGCTCGAAATGTTGTACGTATGTATGTTCAAATCTGGTGATCGAATTTTTGACCACGTCCCTATATCCAATCATGCAGAAATTTTGCACACAACTTTGGTTCTGAAGACAATACAATACAGTATATTCAATATTATGGTAGATCCAATATGGCGGCCACCACAAAATAGCGGATTACATTTTTCTTGATAACCCTCTTGACATATGTATCGAATGAAAGGGTATATAAAGTGGTACAATAAGCTGTGTGACATTCTAAATCAAATGGTCGCCGGCACAAAATGACGGATCACCTATTTTTTTACAACCCCCTCGGCATAGGTATCAAATGGAAGGGTATGACAAGTAAAATACAATAAGCTGAGTGACGTTATTCTAAATCCAATATGGCGGCCGACACAAAATGGCGGATTACCTATTTCTTGACAACCCTCTCGACATGGGTATCAAATGAAAGGGCATATAAAGTAGAATACAATAAGCTGTGTGACGTCATTCTAAATCCAATATGGCGGCCGGCACAAAATGGGGATCACGTATTTTTTTACAACCCCCTTGGCATGGGTATCAAATGAAAGGGTATGACAAGTAGAATACGATAAGCTGTGTGACGTTATTTTAAGTCCAATATGGCCGCCGACACAAAATGGATTACCTACTTCTTTACATCCCCCTTATATGAGTGTCAAATGAAAAAGTTTGACAAGAGTAATCGAAATGATGGCATCTGAATTAAAGAAAATGAGGCAGACAGGAAACTAAATAGTAAAAAATAAATAAATAAAAAAGAAATTCTTAAAACGATGGTTTTCTTTTAAAAGTGAATTGTACTAAAAAGTATAAAATAATTTTTATTCAGTGATTAAATTACAAAATGATGAAAGAGAAAACCATTGGGCGCTCATAAAGTATTTCTGTTGCTGCTATATTACAACATATTATTCATAACGTTCTATTACAATGCTGATTGTTGATAAAGGCAAGATATTATATTTTATGAGCATCCAATGGTTTTCTTTTTCATCATCATTTTGTAATTTAATCACTGTATAAAAATTATTTTCTACTTTTTAGTGCAATTCAGTTTTAAAAGAAAACCACTGCTTAAAAATTTCTTTTAAATTTATTTATTTTTTACTTTTCACGAACATATTTGTAAGTTCTAATCTTATTACGGAGAAAACAAAATTTATTTTTTTATATTAAAGAAAAACATTGAAAAATAAAAATGTATGAGACTAGTTTCAAAAGTGGGATTTATTACTCTTTATCTCTCGGAAGTTTAAAAAATTGCGAATATTATATAGAATTCAAGTTTCATCATTTAAAATATTTCAATGAAATTTCACTTAACTTTCTTAATATTAGGGAATTATTCAATCAAATTTCATAAAATGAAAGTTTCATTGAAATTTCACGAAAGTTTCATAACACTTAATATTTATTTTTGTATTTCAGAAATTTCATAAATTTCAGATGAATTTCGAAACTTTCACAAAAATGTCACTGAAATTTCCGCCAATTTTAAGTTTCATGAAATTTTGCATCACTACTGCTTGTGAGAGATATTAATCTCAAATTTCATGAACATATTCCTCTAATATTGTTCTCGATTGATGCATGAAGCAAAATTGTTTTATCGTGACATCTTTATAAAAAATATATAAACTATTAAGTACATGTTAGGCAAAAATACGAAAACGCATTGTAAAATATAGTAAACGATAAACTTTTTTATTATTAAAGACAGTTTTTGGAAACCATATTTCTTTTAGCTGCTGTTTAGTTTAGTCGCAAATGAATTGTTAAAATTCGGCGCGCCAGCAACACGAGTTTCGCTTTTGATATCAGTGTCTTAACTATCATAATTATGCCTGCTTGAGAGAGATTACACTGCATTGGGTACGGAATAACTGTGGCTTCTTAAAGAACTAATTCATTGAACAGGAACACACATTTTGTTTCATTTCAATTACTAATTATGAAACACACATTAAAAATAATAAATTCAAATATTTCATTTAGATTCGGTATATTTGTACACAAACACAAGAATTAAAATAATTATAAGCATGAATACGTGATTCTTTTACATATCTCATTTCAGGAGCTAAAAAATCATGTTATTGACATAAGTCATGAATCATATCCATTGACACTAATGGCAAGTTGTTAGAATATGCTTTCTCATAGCCACTTTCCATTTTTACCTGTTATATTAGCACAAACAAAAACGCAAAACCGAACGATAAATCTCAAACTCTACCTGTTTACTATATTGTTATAACCTCAAAATATGACTTATTTCCTGCGTAATGTTGAAAGAAGAAGAGACGCAGTTTTTCTTGATCGAAATTTACAAAGATTTCTGCATTACTGAGGCATTAGTTCCAAAATTCAAGACATGCTTAAAATTCTCCTACATCACAAGATTATTTATTTAATTTAAAGTATGAAAATATACTTTTTTTTAAATGCAAACACCCCATTACCGTATTGGCAAAAATACCACTTTTTGTGAAACGTAGATTAATCGATCATAAAAACATAGCAACACGGTAAAGCAAAGTCTGGTGGTAACATTTGTTTTTCTTTGTCACTTGTCTTTACAGATAAGCAGTGAAAGTAAGAAAGATAGCTTATGTAATGTTTGTCTCATTTTGTTCCGAAGAGCATTACAAATTTTTAAATAAATAAAAGAGAATATCGAACATTTGACATTTTATGCACAATGGATACCAACCTAAACGATTCTCAGCAGTTTGATCTTAACTAGGTATTTATACTAAATATTAGAAATGGGTTATTTCCATAATGTTGTTTTATTGTGGTATTTTCAGGTAACATAACGTCGTGCTGCAAAATGCTAACATAACCCATTACTTGCAACAAGTGTCATCACTTGGATTACATTACCCTTTGAAATATCTGAGTTCCGACAAAACTCAATTTCCTCCACTCACGTTCCATTTGACAGAGCTAGTTGGTACATTTCATATCCATCGTTTTAAAACAGCATTATTTTGTGGCGACATTTTTCTGGAGCGTTCGCGTTTGTAACGCTACGTAAGTGGAACAGCTTCTCTCATCTCTACTAAATGTATCTGACTTGTACATTGCACATTGGTACCATTGTAGGAATAAAAAATTAACAGTATTACAGTGTTGTCACGATTTCACTGCCTCACCAAAGCTTTAATTCCTTCGTTAGTAATAAAAAATGACTTATACTAAATACTAATTAAGTATATAAATCTAATAATTATTATCCTTCTTGATTGTATCTACTTTATCAAATTAACAAATAACTATGATAACTTTATTAAAATACCAAGAGGCCAAGTTAGAATCAGGGCATTTTCAGTGTCAAAAATTTCTTCCATAAAAATTCGCAAATAAAACGAAAGAACCGTTGAAAAGAAAAAAAAATCTGCCTAATAATAAATATTTGGTTCTAACAATAATTTAGTTCAATGATATTCAACTATATCACACAACATATATCAACAAATTTCAATTTTTTTGTACTTTTGTTTCCGATTGATTTGTTAAATTGAGATTTCTATATAATAAGAAATTTATTTTATTTCTCTTCGAAACATTGTTAGTATTATTATAGCACCAAAATAATTACCACTAACCTGTATGATTTTTTTCCCTCCCTCTAACAACAATTCCTCCACATCAGAACTTAGTTTATCCTGAACTTTTATCAACTTTTTGTACAAAAACTGTATACATTTTTCTCTATGATTTTCATCAGCGCTATGTACATAATTTAATATGGCCTTAATTGTGTTGAAGGAATCTTCTTTGAATACTTGTGTCAATGAATTGCATGCAGTGTTGTAACCTTGATCATCTAATTGCTCTACTAATTGAGCTAATATATCGGCTATTCTGTATGCATGCTCTTTTGCGTCCTTGGTAATAATAGGCAATACTTTCATAGCACTTATACGAATCTGAAACAGACAGAAAACAGTAAATTTAAAGTTCCATGCAGTTAATAGAAATTTATATTTCTTAGTGGCGAAAAGCGAATTTATTAATACCAGAAAAATAAAATAATCCAGATGCATTTAGTAAATCTCTTGTGGATATGTACTGTAGTTGCCGAATACTAAGATGCCGCCTCGCACAAATTAAGTCCCACCCATTCTTTCTAAGGCCCTGCACTACTGTCCAAAATGGATTTGCAATACCTATGTGAGCATGCACTTGATTTCTACGTAATCACCCACTTTTGCTACAATTGGTGTTTCTATATTAGGGAAGTCAAATGAAATTTTCACTTTGGAAAAATTCATCGATCGATGATTTATGTTGAAATTTGTTCAGAAATGTGAGAACAAAATATCAACATACCACCGCGAGAAATTCTGCGAAAATGTTTTTATTAAACAATTTATTAAATTCAGTTTATATGAAAAAACTGACACCATTGGAAAAAAAGAAAAAAATTTACAATAGAAACATATATGGCATACGTTTTTCGAATTAAAGTTGGGCGGGTAGTAATTTGTTAACTAACGCTCCAAGTCGCGCTGTGTCGGCCGTCCGCTCACGCAGGAATAGGCTTGAGCGAGCGCACACGTTCTACATAAGTGGCTATAACTTTTGATTGACAAAAGCAAATGATATAAAACCAATTGAATATTAAAAAGTAACATTTTTCGACCTGAAACTTTGCACAGAGGTAGTTCATGACATGCTGATCAGAAGTCCATTGTGACAAAAAATTATATGACAGGATTTCGAGAAATTGGCTGAAGAAGGTCCTAATTCGACGAAATTTTGACTTCTCCTATCACAAACGTTATTTTCCTAAATTTTTTATCTAGAACAGTAGATTTAGCTACTATTCTATTTACCTCCAGGGGTTCAAGTGGACGAGTAATCATTTCTAACAAATTTTTCCTTAATATCTTTACAACTTCAATCTTAGGATTTACGTTTTTGAGAGTTTTGTAATCCTCTAATTACCGGTATAATGGTTGACATGTTAAATATTTTTCTTCAGATAGAGCTATAGTCAGTAGTTCAACTGGTTTTAAAATTGGCACACAGCCAGGTAATATATTCCATTCGAGTGCATCTAGAAATTCAGGAGCAGTTGGGAGGTTGATAATCGTTACCGAAAGAGGATCCTTGATCTTCAATAATCTTTCCATTGTTCCATCAAAGTTGAATTCCACCTTATGGTTACGTCTTGTTTTATTTTTAGGATTGAAGGTTTCATCTGATGTTAAGTTGATTTCAATTTCTTCGATACCAAAATACTATGTCTAAAATGGCTTACATCATATTTTTTTAATATGGTTGAAAGTGTTTCATTTTCTCCCAGAGCTTCATTAACGCTTACATTTAAAGTATGAGCTACACACAGAAGATATTTTTGTAGGAAATCATTGATGGCCTTCTTTATATCTGAACCACCATTGGGCACTACAGTAACGATTTTGTCATAGATATTCCACTCATTTAAAATTGTTATATAGGCAGCTATACTTTTGCCTATATGGCACCCAACTATTTCCTTTCTTAGGCTTGTAGAACATCTCCCTGTATAAAATGGCTCGTCACTGTAACATACGCTCTGTTACTATCTGATGTCCACATGTTTGTAGTAATTGAAATATATTTCACATCACTTAACATCGTCTTTAACTTTACAACTGACTGTGAGTATAATTCTGGTAATATCTTTATTGTGAGTTGTGTTCTACTGGGTGGTATGTACAGAGGTTGCAACTCTTTCATGTATTCTAAAAATCTGCAATAACTACTAATAAGGGTCGATAATCACAATAATCAGTTACTATCATTTTGGTCAATTTTGTACCAATTAATTTTTTTTCTGAGTTTGATAAGGCATTACCATGTGCGCCATATAACTTTAACTGTCGAGATCGTATTGGGGTCGGTGTAAGACCTTCCTCTGGGACTATGCTGAATGATGTAGATAATACACCTACTCTTTGAGTTTGAAATTTTCCTGCAGATGAAGAGGAATGTCCTGGGGTTGCTGCATCTATGTCTTGAGTTGAGTTTGTTACTTTTAACACTAAGATTCATTTTGATATTTTTAAAATGCATAAATATTATGAAGTTTTAATACTATTAACTTTTAATTTTAAATTTATTTCACAGCTCGTTTCGCCAAGAGTATCATTAATATCATTTCTTTACTCATGTCACGAACTGAAACATGTGTTATTGTGATGATTCTCAAAATCATTCTAGTACCAAGTATTCGATTCTTGATATTCAATTATTCTCATCGCTAATTTTTTTGTCTATTATATATCTAGCCAGCTACCCTCATGAAAAAATATTTAGTTAATCACATTCCATGCATTTAAATTTATTAAGGTTATATTGCAATTCACGTTATTCAACAAGGTCACGAAACTTGCTGCAAATTTAATTCACATATCAATAAACATTTTGATCAAATCTGAACTCCATTTACTCCGTTTCCGAGATTCATTCGTTCAAAGTTCACAGTTTTTATTGACATTTAACATTGCGTTTATGGACGCCATGCGAAATAAACTGATGTTGTGACACTATTTTTCCCTCTTACAACCTTATTCAAGAATGATCTCAAAAACCAGGCAAATCGAAATTAATTCCTGGCGAAGCACGTGTATAAACATCGAGATGATTCACCGTAAAATAATGTAATGGCAGCTACCCGAAAATTATTGAATGGAGGACATGAGTAGTAAAAGTGGCAACATCGCATTATTTCTTATACTTGGCACGGATATTTGAAAATACTTTGCTTTTATTTTGAAAGCAATATCATGTAAGAAAGTAGAAGAATTACAAATCTTCATTCTGATTTTATTTATAGTATGTATGATAATACAATTTCCATTAATTTATTATAAAAGGTAAAAATATTTTTTAAATTTTGTCAAAAATAATACAGATACCTGACTCTTAATATGTAGACTAGTGAATGAATATAGTAATGTATTTGGATGAATGAATACATTTTTATATTGAATTGAAAAGTAGGTATACTTTATTTATTTATTTGATTTTGTACTCAGTAATCACTTCTACATCCACGTAGTGGAGTGGAAGTATACTTAGTAATCGTAAAAAAACAACACATGGATTGGGTTTTACAGCCCAATTCTCGTCGAAAATGTGGTGGCGCCATTCCTGTCGTTTTTTGACTCAACTCTCTCGACACTTAATTTTTTTTTGCACTTGATCATTGCAATTTGACATTCTTAAATTGTTAAATAACCGATCCTCAAATCATTTAAATAATAAAATTTACATAATAAACATTGTTAAAAGTTCAATGAAATCTTGCACGTATCGTCTCCTCTTACCGGACTGACATTAGCAATAAGTCGATCAGCTGGCGTCAGAAACTATATGTCGCATCTCCCGAGATATAATTATCTTAAAAGTATTAAAAATTAATAACTAAAATATTTATCTCCAATGGCATTTTTAATCTTGATTTCAAATAATGTAATGCAATTAAACTTAAAATCCACTAGAAATGTTTCCAAATTAGGAAACGGCTATATTAACTGACTATTTCTATCAATTAAAATGCAAAGAAACTAACTACAGCACATTGTTTACGACTCAATGTATATCAGAACATTGAATGGTGAATTTTAAAACATTGCAATGCTCAGTAGCTGTATTTTGAAGCATTGCAATGCCCCGCAGCTGCAATTTCGTGCATTGAAATACAAGTAAACCATTGTAGGATGGCCAACAGCCGCGCAGAGAGAGAAGAAATATCGTCGCTATTGAATAGAGACAAGTTTCGTAACTATGAACGTAGTACAGTCTGGGGAAGAAGTTTAAGTAAAAGGTGCTCTCTTATTCACCAACAATCCGGGTATGTCACAGGCCAATTGATGTTTTCGATTGAACAACAGTTCTTTGTACACGTAACATTAATGTTTATAAGTAGATACTTCTAATAGGTAGGTACCATGTGTTAAATATAAGTTATACACTACGAGCACTTTTCTCAAGACTATACCGATGTTTACACGAGGAAGGAACATAATAAAGGTGGGATGGTTTCAACTACTGCGCATCCTAATCTCGTTGGCCATTCTAGGATGGTCGACCTGTACTTCAATGTTGTATAGGAATGCTTGATAATGTGTTGTGAAGCATTAAAATACTTCAGCAGAGCATTGCAGTGAACTACGCAATGTATTTTGGCGTATTAATTCTGGGCAGAGCATTACCCCTTGATTGCAGCTTATTAAGACAACATAAATTTTATTACCATACTATCCCCATCTTCACATAGATCTAATATGGCATTTAGTGCCTGCTTTTGGAGAGCCGGAAAATGTTTAAAAAACTTTGAAATTATTTGTGCAGCTAACTTCTTTTCTTTATCATTTCCTTTTGTGCCTTCTATGCATTCTAAATACTCCTTCGAGTGCTAGAAAAAAAACATGTAAATTAATTAATGGAAATGATTTAGCAATAAATAATTGTAGTAAATCACTTGTTTACTTTATGGAATATAGATACTTAATGTTTTCAAAAATTATAGTTTGGTCAAAATAAAAATGAGACAGGTCACATTGAGTATTTTTGCAAATTAACAGATGAAACAAACCTAACAATTTAAGATGTAATTAAATATATGAAAATTAAGTTACATAATACATAGTCATAAATATTTTAATGTTTTAACGTTGGAAAGTTTACCCTCTTTTTTTACTAACCTGTGAAACCTTGTCTTTAGCGTCTGATAAAACATTGTACTTTTCATACAACTCTTCCAAGCTATCTGTCATTTTTAATTTAAAAGTTTTCACTTTACTGATCACGTTTTTAGTTATTATTTATTTGAATAATTCACTTCTTCCATAAATAATAAATTCTACTGAACGACCGGTGTAGCAGCTGTAAAAGCGTGTCTGTCAACCATTTTGAATTCTGAGTTTTTGTCACATTCATATTCATTTTATCAACTGAGTTTCTGAACATCAATCATAGTTATACCATTGGCTGTTAGATGTCGTCCTACTACTCTTCAAGTGCCCATGGTAGAAACATATATATTTCTACCAACACCACCTAAATAGGTGGTAGGTGGTGTTGTTTCTACCATGCAAGTGCCAAGGGTGCCAGAGTTCACTGACCATGGAACAATAACATCAACCTAGTACAAACTACACTCTAAATAATTAGACTACTCACTGGAAGAGGGAGCCATCGGTACCTTTAAGAACATTAAAAAATCATTGAAAAGTTGAGTTGTAAAATCAAACAACAATTCCCAGGACAGAAATTAATGAAATTAATTTTTTTTTTAACTATTCGTTATAAAATTGCTTTTAATTCTGTAGAGACCAAATTTCGAAATTTCAAAATTCAAGATAGCTAATCCGGAAATAGAGGACCCCGCACCATTAGCATTGTGGAATTTTCTTCAAACTTTAGGAATAGGTAGCTCAAGGGCTTCCGAACAAAAAATGTCATATGAAAAAATGGATTTAATGCCTACAAAATTTTGAAAATTCAAAGATTTTTAACTTTCAGTCACTGTAATTCTGCAGGGAAGGCATTAAATAATTTTTTTCATATGACATGTTTTGTTCAGAAGCCCTTAAACTGAATATTCCCAGTTTGAGGAAAATTCCACTAAAAAATTTTTTCCAGTGGTGCCTAATGGGTAAGCGGTGTCCTTTATGTCCGGATTAGCCATCTTGAATTTTGAAATTTCCAAGTTTGGTCTCGGTAGAATTAAAAGTAATTTTATAACGAATAATTAAAAAAAATTAGGTTCATTAATTCCAGGCCTGGGAATAATTATTGTTCGATCAAAAAATGAGCTATTTGCCCCACTGTGCGCCGACTAATAAAACGCTGTAGTTTTTCTTCTAATTAGGTACTGGATTCTTTAAAATTCGCATAAAGAAATCTAATGCGAAAATACATACCTACCTAGACTTGTAAAATAGACTTTATCTGCTAGGTAGTAGTATACCTATTATACCTACCCATATAACCAAGCGAAATAGGTTTCCATGGACTATATAGATTAGTATAATAATATAATCTATAAAGATTTCTCGATAAAGATTTCAACTATATAGCGTATTTATAGTTAGTACCTACAACTAAATATTTCCTCTACAGATATATTCTCTATATTTAATCTGTACAGAGAATATAAAGCATTACCTGTATATATTTTCCCTGCATAGAATATATGATTTACATTTATAGCAGATATAAAGTATCGTTATATTATCGATAACTCATTAATATAGGTCCTGTAAAGTTCTCCAATAAAAACATTGCTGTCATGGAAAATGTATTACAACTTTATTAAGTCTATATGCCATCTATAGATATTCTATACTAAATACGTATCGAGTCTTTATATAATCGATACTGATATTTCCTCATTTATCGCACATCTTGAGTAACATTAAATTATATAGACGAGATAATAACGCAACAGTATATAGATTATGTTCAGTTTTCTATACAGATTCTATTTTAGAACTTGCCTTGTTAGTACAGAACTGACGCGTGTGACTGTTAAATGTGAGGTCATGCGTTCTACGATTTGCTATTACCAAAGATTAGTGAATTCTCTAATATTTGCTATTACTACTTGCAAAGTAGTGAGTACAAGAAAATAATATCCATTATCCATATGACGAACGTTTACAGTTCTAGGTGTTTTGAGTAGGTAATGTTCTTGCATCCAATAGTAGTTCAACATGATTCCCATCGTAGATCAAAATTCATAATAATTTAGAAATATGGGTTAATTCAATATTTCCGTTTATTTCCCATTCACGTAATTTATCGAAAAATGATTTCTGAGTCAATACCTGCTCATCAACTTCTTCAATATTACCACCGGACGATGATCCTGATGTATCTACTTATTACGTACATCCTTTGTTACTTGAATTTTTTTCGGAAATTTCACTGTCTGTAGAATAATCGGCATCAGTCATATTACATTATTTGTTTCTTGTGTATCTAGTGTATCTATTGAACCAGTATTTCTATAAAACAAATTTATTGAGTATTTGCCAGTATATTAAATAATCTAGACCGTTTATTGTAATCCTACTTCTAAAAGTCGACGAGTTTCATATCCTCTAGCCGTATCGATCAGTTCGCACCTCCACCCAACGACGACAAATTTTCTTTTTAATTTTCGGCATTTCGTTAAATTTTAATTAATATGTAGTAACTATACTTATCTCTACGTAAATTATAAATATGTATACCTATACAATAAGCGAGAGTTCAACACTAGGCCAGGTAGCGTAGAGAGTAAAGCCACTAACCGCACTAGTGCACTGAAATTGTAGATCTGCGTCGTAAGTTCGCGTCCCACCAGGATCCCACATGCATTCAACAAGGTAAGTACATAAATATCTGAAGGTTTCTATAAGTTTATCAGTAGGTACAGTAAAAATTATAAAGTAATATATGCCATAAATTCCCGAAAAAATACATACAGAACAAATATTTTTTTTTCAATTTAATTATTATTTTATTTGCAACATGTGCTTAAATACACTTAGGGTATATCGACGTATACATAACTAATAATCTACGAGTTGTGATAGCGATTCGATAAATTAAACTTCATCCAATCTAAATCCAAAATGTATCGTGGCGATAGCGAATCGATAAATGCCAACTTTATTCAGTCTGTACCCAGAATGTATTCAAACCCGTATCGTCGTTGTACCAAAAGAATATAGGCTATCTTTATCGACTTAAGATTTTCATATATACCCGATACAGGTTATATACAGTTTGGTTATACGGGTATAATTATAATCACAAATGTTTTCGCTTTGTCGCTTACGTCATCATTTAATTTACTAATTCCGTAATATTTACTCAGCTCTAAAACGCATCGTTACGATTGGAACTTCTGTCGTAGCCCCGTCCCATCAGACCTTATACTTTTTACTACTTGCCTATACGTACGAAAAGTAGATACACTGCTTACTTTACACACCCTATGTAGTGCGTATACAAAGTTAAACGGTACGGACCAATGTGTAAAGTGATTGTTTATAATTTAATTTATATCTATATTTTTAGTAACAACCATTTCGGCTTTGCCGTGCCGTTTTTGACCTTTTTTTAGCTGTTTCAATCATGCCTACGGCTTTTAGTTAGGAATCAGGAGCCTCAAATTAGATCAGAGGGAGTGCATTTAAGATATATAGTCTTGAATATAGATGTACGTTATCTGGAATGACCGTATGTGAAGGCGCCAGTCTGTCCGCGATTGTAAAAAAGCATAAACATTTTTTTGAAAATTGATTAATTTTGTGTTTATACTGCATTTATAGGCTTATTTTTAAATTCCATTAAAGACTTTATCGTTGTTATCGCTCTCCGTTGGTACAGCGTCTTTATTTTCATCGAGCTATGTGTACTAGTATAAGAGGAGCAAAGATATTGAAAAAGTATTTTCTATTGTAGAATTTATGAAGATATGGCGAAGAATTAGGGGATTACATTGTGTTAAAATTGATAGTTAGATGTTATCGGATTGGCTGATAATGAATCTGACGTCAAAAGTTAATCATTTAAAATGATAAGTCCAATAGGACTGCCATAGTTGCATAACTTTTACGGATTTACATGAAATTTGGCCACTAAATAGGATAACAAGTCTTTGAAAAAAATTAAACCTCTTTAAAAAAAAACGATCACGAAAAATTATTAAATAAAATTTTACGTCGCATCTTCCTGATAATTGAACCCTATTACCTAATATCGATTTTGAGATTGTGCGAAAAATGAACAAATTACAAAATCTGGCGACCTTATTAGTCGTGTTTTTTTAGACAGTTGTTCAGTTGCATTAAAAGCGCACACAGTGCCATCGGCAAATTGCGCTTGACCAACTAGTTACTAAACTTACAATTGGAATATTATTGCGCAGGCAACGAAATTAGATAAAAAATTAATATACAGGGTGTCCCTTTAGTATGGGGCAATACTAAAAGTGTGTAATTTGAATTAAAATAGCACTAATAATACCTGTACATTTTTCCTAGGGCTCCCATTTTGGCGTTATTCGCCCTTAAAGATAAAATTTTGAAAGAGTATTTGCTGATAGCCTCTATACTGCTTTATCAATTGTAATAAAATTTGGATAGCAGATATAGTAAGTAGATATCTTTAATTCAGAGTTATGGTGCCCTTAATATCTTGTCTAGGAAGCTAGCCAAAGTATTAGGGGTAAAACAAACCTAATACTTTTTACTCCTATATTTATTATAAAATATTTCTTTGAAAGTTGAGATGACAAATAAATAGTGCATTGAAATGTTACAAAATTTAGGCCGAATAAAAAAGTTATAATTAAACATAGACAAGCATTTTCAACAAAAATAATATTTAAGGGTTGTAGCTTATTTTATATTGATTTTATTGAAAAAACACATCAGATGTTTTTTGTAGATCATTTTATTGCGAGCAATTTTTAAATTTCTTTCTTTAGAGACATGTTAGGACGCTGCAAAGGGATCAAACTAATACACGATACAAATGTATTGACCCCTCACTTTAACCGCGAATATCTGAGAAACGGAGTACCAGAAAAAATTGAAAAAAATTATATGTTCACTATGAGTCTATTCTAAATCAATCACTGAAATTTGAATAATGTACTTACATTGAACATTTTTGAAGTTATATTGAAAAATGTCCTACTTTTTAAGGAAATTTTGACCATACCTGTTTTAAATTCATTATATCTTAGAAAACATGTATACTACATAAATAATATTTCAGACACCGATAAAGCACGGCATTTTTTGTACGAGGAAATTCTCTCATAATTTTTTATTTTAAAATTTTGCAGTTATTCTCTAAAACGTGACGTCATCTTTATTCGATTATTTATTAATGTATTTACAAACATTTTGATAAAATAGTTAAATATATAAAAGTAAGCATTTTCAGAAAAAAGAATTGGTATATATCAAATATTAATTTAGTTATCAAGCGTAACAGATTACCTTTACGCTTGATGACTAAATTAATATTTGATATATACCAATTCTTTTTTCTGAAATTGCTTACATTTTATACATTTAATTAACCATTTTATCAGAAATTCTTTTAATACAATGATAGCCGAATAAACACGACGTCACGTTTTTTGAGAATAACTGCAAAATTTTAAAATAAAAAATTATGAAAAGATTTTCTCGTACAAAAAATGCCGTGCTTCATCGGCGTCTAAAATATTATTTACATAATATGCATATTTTCCAAGATATAATGGATTCAAAACTGGTATGGCCAAAATTTCCTTAAAAAGTAGGACATTTCTCAGTATAACTTAGCAGAACTTCAAAAGTGTCCAATGTACATTATTCAAATTTCAGTGATTGATTTAGAATAGACTCATAATAAACACATAGTTTTTTCAATTTTTTCTGCTTCTCAGTTTCTGAGATATTCGCGGTTAAAATGAGGGGTCAATACATTTGAATCGTATATTAGTACTCTATTCAAAACGCGCGAAGGATGCAAGAAAGAGCGCTGCGCGCTGGTCTGAAACTGTTTGACTATATACTTGGATCGCCGATTATGAAAATCGGAATCCAGCATTCCTAAAAATTGGGGAACACCTCAAAAAATGCAAAACACCCCTTTTAGAGGGTTTTTCGCGATAAATTTAATAGAAATTTAAGAGGATCCTACGAAATCCCCGTTTCTTATTATTAATTTGCAAGGGTGGCTGATTTATACCAAATATAGCCTAATTATATAATTAGGGATAATCAGAGAGGGTTAAAACCACCCCTATATCGACTTTAAATTAAAGAGAATGATAAGAAAATGTCTACTTTTTGCTTCAAGTTTGGTTGAATGGGCATTACGTGGTAAAAGTAATATATCCTCAACCCTTAAGGAGGTAAAACTACCCCTTGCTACCACTAAATTGAGGCAGGCTTTGAAAAACGAGTTAATTTTCTTTTTGCATTTTCATTTTATTTTTGATGAAATATTACATTTGGAGGGTTCAACCACCCCTAAATGTAAATAAAGAAAACATATCAAAATATTAATATTTCATCAGAAATGAATTGAAAATGCCAAAAAGGGAAACATTTAACTCGTTTTTCAAAGCCTGCTTCAATTTAGGGGTAGGGTTGAGAATAAATTACTTTTGCCCTGCAATACCCGTTTAACCAAATTTGGAGCAAAAAGTAAAATAAAAATATTTTTTTCCAAATTTTTAAATTTTAAGTCAATATAGGGGTGGTATTAACCCTCTCTGATTACCCAAAATCATATAATTTGGCTATATTTGGTATAAATCAACCACCATTGCAAATTAATATTAGAAAGAAAGAAGATTTCATGGATCCCTTTTGATTTCTATTAAAAATTATCGCGAAAAACCCTTTAAAACGGACGTTTTTTTGCGTTTCTAAGAGTGTAGCCAACTTTTAAGATTGCGGGACCCCAATTCTCGTTATCAGCGACTCAAAAAACGCATAGTAAAAGTAGTTGTTCTTTCCTGCACCCATCTATTTGCAGCGTCCTAACACCTCTCCAGAGAAACGAAATTTAAAAAATGAGTAGAGAAAATTGTTTGTAATAAAATGATCTACAAATAACATCTCATCTTTTATTTTGTATTTTGTATTTTTTCAATAAAATCAATAGAAAAAAGTTACAACCCTTAAATATTATTTCTCCTGAAAATTTTTGTCTATTTTTAATTATAACTTTTTATTTTCAATTTTACGGCGAGTAGTATTTGACCAAGATTGTAGAAAATTATATTTTCTACAAAAAATGCCATAAATAATGTTTTGTGAGATTTACGGTTCTCAAGATATCGTAAAAAAACTGCTTGCGCCCCCTCTCTCAAGATGGCGGCCAAATGGGGCGGCTTTCAACCTCGAAAACCAAGTTTTATTCTCACACTGGACCCCCTACACATCAAAAAAATAAAATCTTATCCTGTCCAACATGCAAGGTGAATATATCATTTGATTGGACTAATTATTAAATTCTCTAAATAGTTTTCTAAAAAAAGGTGCTTTGTTCGGTATGAATAAAGCGATTTGTTATGGATAAAAATTGATTTCAGTGATTAGCGGCAAAAGTGACATTTTCCTAATTGGAAAGAACTCTATTAGTTTCCTAATAGAGTTCTTGTGAGTGCTCCTGAGAAAACCAAACCGTTAATCACGGCCAGGCCAGTAGGCAGAAAATTAATTGTAGAGCTAGGGTGCTCATCGAATTTCAGGGGTGCTCATCGAATTTCAGGGGTGCTCATCGAATTTTAGGGTGTGCCAATATTTTCATAATTTAGTAAAACAAGCAAAATGGGACTATTTTCCATACATATTTCCACAAAATAGTAGCACACAGGTAATGTTATCAGGGGTGCCTGGCAACCCCCTGACTACAGACCTGATCGCAGCTAGTCTGTACACAAAATGGATGCTGGCACCAAATAAACGTTATGTTATGCCAATAAACCACTATTACATACTGAAGTATATTTACGGCTTAATTCTAAGGTGTACATATTCTCTTAAATTAATAAATTTGAATATTTTCTCAAAAAAGAATGCTCTTTTTTCATTCAACTATTAGATAGGTACAGATTATTTTTGAGCTGATTCAGTTGAAGGGCTGGGGGTAAATAGAGATAAATGGGGAAAAAAGTAAAGCAAACTAGTAGGAGTTCAAAAACTAGGGCTTTGGTGTATATACTATAGATTCCAACGCCTCAGTTTCTATTGTGACATCTGTCACCCCCACTCCATTATTAAAAGAGTCAGCAAAATAAAATTGAGATATTTACTTGAAATTTGGTAGACATATGTATTATAACGAGCTTAGTCCGTTGAATGGTTAGGGGTGGGGGGTGTGGGGTAATAAGGGTATAGTCTTCTCCACATATTCAATGCAAATAAAAAAGACTATAAAAATAGGCCGTTAAAACATCAAAGTAGGTATTTTTACCTACCGAGATGGTCCTACAGAGCCGTATTTCAAATTTTCGGGTATTAGAATAAACAAAATAAATACTAGAGAATTAAAAATCGTGTTTTCGGCAAAAATTTAATGATGTTTCTGGTAAATTAAAAAATCTTACTCTGTTTTGCGTCAAGACAGGATATCTTACGCATTGGTGGACGTATTGCCCGTCCTTCGAGATATTGATAGATTCAAAGTACGGCTCTGCTTACCTTGTCCCAGGGCATGACGTTCTAGTTAGGAGTGATTTGCAAAACTACATTTCAGGAGTTAATAAATTTTAATTAAGTAAAAGAGGTTTGTTTCCGATTATTTCTTATTTTAATTTTGCCAGAACATACCATACATGAGAACAATGTTGATCTATGTATTAAGTACTACATTATATTTATGATTTACCATATACTATTATGGAGGCAGCTATAAATAAGTAAAGCAAGCTAGAAAGAGTCCAGGGATTTGGGATTTGATGTATATAGTGTGTCTCACTTAAGAGTGTAACAGCATAATAATTATTTTGTCTTTTGTCCGATTTGAATCAAACCCAACTAGCAATTTGATGTTTTATAAAAGTTGTAGGAATGTTTCTGACACAATTTTATAACACAATATTACTCTCAGAAACGTGTAAAACAATATTACTCTCAGAAACACTTTCATAACGTTTTCACAGCAGCTATAAATGCAAAATTGGCACCATCCTATAGAATATTTCAGTCGCTGTTGATATTTTGTAACGCCTATTATAAACATTACAAAATGATTGTATAAACATTTCCAGAAGCCTTATGAAAATTTAGTTCCATCACTATATAGCAGTATTATTAAAGCTTCATTTAATTGAAGACACTTGTTCTGGCTTATAACGACTGCAATTTTTGATGCGGAGAAAATTTTACTGTGAACTAACTATGGCCATATTTTAAATATATTTTTAACGGGCCTCACATTTATTGATGATTTGTAATAATTTTTGAAATTTTATAAATATCGATTTTATGAATTTGAGTTTTTTTACAATGTAACTTATACTAATTTGTTTTGGTAGTCATAACTGTATAGTTAGCACGTTCCTGACTCCACAAATTCTAATAAACATTTGATATTTTAAATTTTCATATCTTGTAATATTTACCATCACGAACGCTGGCCTTTCAAGATGGCCTTTCTCTATAAAATACATTTGTGTTAGTACATTTCAAGATATTAAAATTATTAGACATTCTTATAAAACATCTGTAAAATAATGCGCCTTAGTGTAACATTTTTGTGAATCTTATAAAATAGATCACTCACTTTCGCGATAATTTTGTAGGTGTTATGATAAATATGTTAGGACTGTGTTGTAAATGAAACCATGGAAACAGAATTGGTCCAATTTGCATAAATATAACCTAGAAATTAGTAGTAGAATAGTTTCATTTTACAGCAGTATAAACTGTCTTATTGCCAAAACCACTACGCTGGTAATACATGTACCTAATATTTTTACAACCATTTTTTTAAGTTTATCCATTGTCCTAAATCTGATGTTTTTAGTTTGGCCGTTACAGGATCTGTTAAAATCTGCACTGCTCTTGTCGATGTTGGTAACCCAAATTTTGGGAGAATAATTTTTGTATAAACTTGTGTACTATAATTATGACAAATTTTCATTAAAAGCCAGACTGTAATTATGACTAAATATAAATACACTGTAACATATTTTGATACCTAAATATTAAAACGTGTTACATCGGTGCGAACGGCAGCTGATTTTTTGTTGGAGAGCACAAGGCCGGGGGTTAGGATTGTGTGAACACTCAAAGGGCGCCACCGGCTGTATGTTACATAATGTGACTTAAATAATTTTGCCAGCCAGGAACAAAATCAAGTTACTAGCAAGCATGCGATGGAATTCTCAAAACATATCTGTAATATCAAAACTCTACTTTACTCTATGGAATCTCAAAATTTAAGCAAATATCAGGAGTATCAGTGCAAATAATAAGAACATGTAGATATTAGACATTTATTACAACACACATGTGATGTACAACAGTAAAGAGTAAAAATAAAAAAAACTTCAAACCTTACCTAATCGTGGTTCATACGTATGAAAGAAATTCTATACAGTTGATCAAAAAACTTGATTTGAATTCAGACTTAGATCTCTGACTGAGATTCTCTTGCAACTACGAGTTTGCCAATATGCAACTATGAGTTATAATTTACAACCACGAATTAAAGATTTACCATGAATTGAATTTTATATGTGTGACATAATAGTAGGTAAATTAACATCTCACGGTACCATGGGTGTTTTACAGTAAAACTCTTAAATGTATCATCATTTTACACATAAACTTAGTGCTTAATTTATAGTTGCAAGATTGTAGTATAATTTACTTCAATATACGAACAAACATCACTGAATTAAACTATAATATTTTCTTTAAAATATTTAACTAAAATGAACAAAAAAACCTGGTCAAGGCCTTGGCATTTTCTGTGACGACTGCAATGTGACTTGTCACCATTTCATAGACGTTCTCGACGTTGGCTGCAACTGCAGCTCCGTGCTGCATCAAATTTCTACCTAAATCTCCGGGAAACTGCTACGAACGACTCTGCAAGTCCTATACTTCTCAAAGTGTCAGCGGAACCCACATAAAACCAAACATCTGAGCGACAGACTTCCTCCTATCACTCCTCTAAATACTGGGCCCCTTTATATAACCATAAATGGCAGCAGCATTCATTCAGAACTTAAACCTCTCCAAAGTATATATGCCCCTCCAAACATATACTTATACCAAACACTCTGTAATAATTACAATAAATAAGAACTAAATAAAATCCCAAACTAAGTAAAATAAGAGCTCACCTCCTATAGAGAGTATTACATAACCTCACGAGACACGTGGCGATCAGATTACGACAAGCAACAGAATTCCTTCCTGGAATTTACAAAATGCTTCTGGCAGGACGGTAAAGAAACACTGGGTACATCAAATCAAATCCCTTTTCAGTGTCAGCGATGTAAAAACCAAATTCTTCACTGCAAAACCGGGACCGCCGCCATTCCGCTATCTCGTCGCTGTCGAAGAACAAACCACCAGACGGAAATCCCCCCCCCCAGTTCTCCGTGTTGCCAACTTGAACATCTAGAGAACTCTTTCTCTAGCCAATAAAAATGCGCCAACAAAGGACTTTGCAATTTAAAGACTGAATTACACGATTATGTAATATCCCAACAAGAATATGTGAGGAACACCTCTAACTCAAAATTACGCTTAAAGAAAACATGTTTACTACCCATAATTTCTCATCAAGATAGGCAACCATCTACTATCGAATTCTAGATCGTGGGTTGCATACTCAAACAAATGAATTAATCAAGGTCAATTTACAGTGTTCAAACTGAAATTATTAATGTAGCTTTTTCAAATGCTACAACACAGCTAACGCAGGAAATCAATTTTCCCAAATATGTTTTATTGTATTGTTAGCCACCACATTTTTATGCTCAATTAAATAATTTTGTTTTGTAATGACTTTTTTGCTGTTTCTATATTACAGCAAATTCAATGCTATATAATAATTATATAACGTGCTCTGCAACAGCATTTATTCTTAAAAGCAAAATTGATACAAATAGATCTTTAACATAACTATTTTGTAAGGTGATAAGAAATAACTATAAAATAATTCGAATGTATATTTATAACGGTGCTAAAAATGCTGCTGAATGATACTAAAAACTCGTTATAAAACGATTTAGTTTTATAAGCTGAAATATTTTATAACTTAGTCACGAAAACATTCATAAAATAATTTCTTAACTCCATTATAAGATATTTTATAATTTTGCTGAAGAAACGTTTTAATGGTAAATTTATAAAATAGTTCAGTTTGCAGACAACCAAATAGTATTTTCTGAAACTCTAATATAATCAATCGGCAGACGACATTTAGAAGCGTTAATAAAATAACAATAAAACAAAATAATCGTTGAATATTTAAATTATAAAACTAATTTGCTGGTTGGGAACTGATCTTAAAAGATAGTGACCTCTATTAGAATTTAACTTCGAATTCAGGGCTTTTGAATGATTTCGAACAAGTTTTGTTAACAATTTTTTTTTATTAAAAAATGCCTACTATGATTTTTTTCATACAATTTAGTATCGTAGATGGCCTTGCATTTAAAGATGGACAGTGATTTTGTGGTCTTAAATAGACCTTAGTAGCCTCTATCTTTTAAGATCAGTTTGATTCTAATCGGACAAAAAACAAAAGAATTATTACGCTGTTACACTCTTAAGTGATACACACTGTATAGGTACTACAAACCAGAAGCTTTCATTTTTTTTTTTTCGGTCATCTGCCACCCTTATCACCCACCACCTCCACTCCAATATTAGAGGAGTTTACAAAATAAAATTATGAGTGTATGAGAACAACAATTCTTAAAAATTTTTTTGGCGTCAGTCACCCACATTACCAAACACCACATACTGGAGTGCAAGTAGAGTTTCAAGATATTTTCGTTTAGAGTGACTTAATAATAGAAGTGGAAGTAGTGATTCCTTAGACAGCGGTTTTTTAGTCTGTAACAATATCTTAACTACTTGTTCCGTATTCTTGAAACGGTGAAAACCCATGTTCCTTGTCCACCAGATGGCCGAAAGCGTATTAAAAAAAAGTTAATAACTATTTCCCTCCGATATAAATGACCCTTTGGAGATAACAAATGACACTCATTAAATTCCAACCCTGCATATCTAACTTCGATTATTATAAAAATAAAAATGCATGGCACGAAGAATCGACACGATGCGCGATGCGATGGCATGATGTGAAATCTCTGGAGGCGTTGAAAACTGGCGACTGCATAAATCAAAAGAGCCGCGACGCTAAGCGAACCTCTGGGACGCATTTGGGCTTTTCAACCACCGTCGAGTAGCACCATAACCAATATGATTCATGAACTAACAAATGTTATATCTCTATAACAGTTTGAATTTGTCAACTTTGTCAAGTAATGTATGTATTGCCCTAAACAAAGGCGGAACGGCCCTTTGTGTGGAAATTGGTTGTAAAATCATTTATTTCATGCCTACTGTCTAATCTGTGAAAATTACTGTTGTAAAATTTATATAAATAGATACACGTGCAGTGCCCATAATTTTAAAACCGATAACTGCCCTTTATGTACCGACTGTTTATTTGACTTGCTTAGCCATTATATATTATATAAAGTGTTTTTATTAACTCCATAGTAAACACATTTTTACATTTTATATGAAATATAGGCGGAATTTCTAAAATTGATGTTATGTGTCTCACACCCAACAATAAACTCACGGCCACTTGAAACCAATAATCTCTATAGAAAGGACGTACTTAGCAGAATAAGCATTGACAGTTAGTCCCCGTATTTTACTTCCACATCCACGTAGTGGAGTGGAAGTATATAGTAATCGTAAATTTTTTTTTCTTGAAATAGGCTTAGAATGTCATAATTGTCATAATATGACTATGGGATTAGAGGACAACCACTAAACTAGATTAATTCATTTTTACCCAATCGTCGACAGTATGTGAGTATACAACATGTTAGTGAAAATATGGTATACAGAGCCAAATCTGAATGTTTGTTTTTAAATATGGGAGTTCCACAGGGATCAATATTGGGCCCAGTGTTATTCATATTATATATTAATGAGCTCGATTGGGTTTTATATAATAACTTCTTTTCAATGTATGCTGACGAACTTTCTATGATTATTTCATATCCTATGTATAATGTGTTAGAAAGTAAATGTAATAATGTTGTAGAAAAGGTATTTTCCAATCAACATCAGTTGTACTTCAATGCAGATAAAATTCAATTATCTCTGTTTCATAATCGACAGACAAAATGCGAGTTTATTTCTTTTCAGGTCAATGAGTCGATTATAACGAGTACCCATGAGACTATAAAATTTACGTATCGATGAGTGCCTGACTTGGAAATTACATTGTGAACATCTAATTTCCAAGCTAGCATCAATTTCATTTTTATTTAATAATATTAAAATCGTGCTTACCAGGGAGCAATTAGTTAATTTATACTATGCCCAAATGGAGTCTAGATTAAGATATGGTGTCTGTTTCTGGGGGAACTCCACTCTATCACAGAATGTTTTCATTGCTCAAAAACGGATAATGCGTTATATAGCTCTTGTTTCTAGTACCCACTCTTGCAAAGAGATCTTTAGAGATGTTTTTACACTGTATGCGATTTTTTACCTAGTTTTTAAGGTATATGTTGTAACTTGACTATTCCTATACAATTGCAATGTTGTCTTGATGAAAAAAAAATATTATTATTAATATTATTATTATTATTATTATTATTATTATTATTTTTTTCGGTTAATCCGTTACCGGACAGGGCTTCCGTGTTTTCCGATCGATACCACACGGTAGCCGCGCTGGCAATAATTACGGCCACTCCCCACGACCTGTGGGGTTAGTGACGGTATATTCCTGAATCGTGTGCCCTAAGTAGACGAAGGGACCCCAAGATAACCGCCTTCTTATTATTATTATTATTATTATTATTATTTTTTGTTCCAAAAAAAAATTATATTATAAAACGTCGAGATTTTAAATTTGAGCGAAAAAAAAAAATTCTGTTTGTCAGTCGGTCGGTCAGTATGTCTGTCTGTCGGTCTGTAACTTTTGTTTTGTGCGTACGTTTTCTCAGCAACGGTTTAATATTTTGACTTGAAACTTAGTACACATATGTTCAATGACGGTGAAGAATTGGGGGGTATATAGGGTAAATGAAAGTAAATAAGGGTAAATAAGTAAATCAAGCCAGCAGGAGTTCATAAAGTTGAGATTTGGTATATACTGGATGCTAAGGTCTCAATTTTCTATTTGACATCTTGCACCCCAACCACAACCTCCAACAACCTTACTTCCTTATCAGTGGCGTAATTCGGGGGTGGCAAGGGGTGGCCGTTTCCACCACAGAATTGTTCAACCCAGTATTTTTCCACTCCAGGATTTTGAAGTAAAAATATCAATAATTTCAAACAATTGTAAAATAAAATTTTATAAGCTCGGCACTTACTTGATTCATTATTAATCAAGCCTTATTTAGCGCAGAAAAATAAAGTGTTTATTGAAATTTGGATATTATAATGTTAAATAGAAATAGTTTGGCTATTAATTAAAGTAATTAACAATGAATATTTTAGGGTAAATACAAATTGTTAGCGATTATTTTGTGGTGAACTGAAAAAAATTAAAAACTTAACAATCTATTTATAGTTTTTTAATATTTCTCGGGGGAGAACCCCCGGATGGTCCCTTACACGTAGGGGCATTCCATACTCCCCAGACTCCTGAACCCGGTACGCCTTGCCACCCCAGTTAAAAAACTGAAACATTGCCCATGTTCCTTATTAAAGTTATCAAAATAAAGTCGAATTTTAGCGTGTATATGAGAACAAAAGTCATCAACAAATTTTTGGGCATCTGTCATTCCGTTGGGGTAGACGATTTCAAATATTATTAAAATTCTATGGACAATTATTTCCATACACTAGAGTGCCAATACAGTATCAAGATGATTTGTTTTATAGAGAATTGAATGAGAAATCTGTACGTGGAAGTAATGATTCTTTAGGCAGTGGTTTTTTTAATTATTGCTATTATAATTTTTTCACTTCATGTAATATTTACTCATGTAATGTACATTCATTTACTCTTGCCTATGGTATCTTCTTACCACGCTCGAATATCTTCAAAGATATTTTGTGGTGCATTATGTCTATTTTTTTATATAGCACACAATTTTTTTCTAACGAACATTATTATTATTAAACTGAATGAGAATGAAAAGCTCTGTTGTAAACATATAATATAAATTTTGTTTTTTAATGACCAGCAGTAAATATTATATCAAGTCGCCTAGTACGAGTAATGAAAATTCATCAAGAATGCCTTACAACTCGATATTTAGAAAATTTCAAAACATTTCAGAATACAAATTATTTTCAAAACAAGGTTTAATAATGGTTTCGTTGAACATTCCATTAATTATTATACTCTTACAGTTTATTCCAAAAATATTATTATCCTGTGCATACCATCTGCAGTTCTGTGTCAAAATAATACCATTCGTAGTAAATGTTGTTTCGTCACTAAAAATTAATTTCTTTAAAAAAAATGCGTCATTTAAATAATTTCTTTGTGCCTATAAACAAAATTCTAACTTCCTTAAACTATCTTCTCGTTCCAGTGTATGCAGGAACTTTGGGTACTCTTTCAATTCGTGGCGTTTGAGACACTTTACGGTGTGATTAGCACGCAATGTATTCACTATCATTTCATCAGTCACAGGATCAATCTGATTATTATTTATATGAATTGGTCGTGACTTAAAAACACGTTATTAAAAGTATTATTAATATTTGGCACAGTTTTAAAGCAAAGACAGAAAAATATTATTTTACCTACATTTGCAGTTGATTAGTGGAGGCTAGTTAAGCTTTTTCGGTTTAATTTTGTTCATTTCCTGGCATTACTGTATATGTAAAAATGATGTTTTATTGATATTTTAATTAGTTGCGTAAATTAAATAAGTACTGAAAACGAATATTTTTACCCACTTTGTATATATAGGCTAAATCTCTATTTACATTTGAAAGTGAAATGTTTTTCATTTACATATAATTGTAATAAAAGATCTTTTTAGGATTAGGAAATCATGGGAAAAAGTATTCTAAGAAAAATAAAATAAAACTGTCTATAAAAATATTAATTTCCAATCTTTGCATTCTATCGAAACTTACATTCTGGTTGTGCTAGCAATTAAAAAATTCTAGAATTAATTATTTAATTTCTTATTTGAAACTATCATTGTAATACGACCATAAAGAGTAAACCAGTATTCACGTAGCCCCTTACGACCACGAAGAGTAAGCTTAAAAGCCTATTGAATAGACAGCCCTTTCTCATTTTTCATTTACTTTCATGGTACGACCACGAAGGGTAAGTTTAAAATGAGAATAAAGAGCCTATCTATTGAATAAATAGGCTTTCTGTTCTCATTTTGAACTTACTCTTTATTGTCATCAGGGGCTATGTGGATACAAATTTACTTTTATGGCCGTAAAGGGTTATATAGATGCTAATGTTACAGTGAGAATTCTCAAATAAGGACTAGATACATTCATTTTAGAATTTTTTAATTGCTAGCATAACCAGAATGCAGGTTATCGATAGAATGCAAATATTGGAAATGAATATTTTTATTCATAGTTTTCTTTTTATTTTTCATATATTACTTTTCTGACGTTTGCAAATCCTATAAAGAATATGTTTTGTTACAATTATAGGCTAAGTTTGCAATTTTAAACATTTATTCTTAATGAAATTTCTCAATTAAACAAAGCTAGCTATAGACCGTGTTCCCATGCCAAAAAAGGTACCCGATTAAACACCTCAAATTTAAAAGGTGAAAATGGTTGCAAACCATATGAAAATCAGTTTACGGCCGCCAGACTAGTAAAAATTTGTTAATTGTTATTTTTTATGAATTTAGCTAAAAAAATTATTTTACCTTTCAAAACATCTGCTTGAAATTTACGCAATTTGTGGTAAATAACGAACCATGTTTGAAAAAATTTGTCTGCCTGACAATTTTTGTTAATTAGTTTGTCAGACTTAATTTTTCATTTTTTAATTTCTTTTTTATGAAAGTGCACTTCATAACACCTCCTTGATTTTTGTTTTAAAATGAAGTTTAAGATCTCCCCTATCTATTACAACTTGTCTGGCTGACAATTCTTGTCAGACTTAATTTTGAATGCGCAGCATTAAAGCATCAGGATCAATCACTGGCATCTCATAACACCTCCTTAAAAAAATAAAAACAGAAGCTTAAGATCTCCTCAAAAATGTTTTTCACCATTAGTGGAGCCAATGAGTCGGAATTTTGGCCCGATTTTGTTACAAATGAGGCACGCAACTACACCCTTCCCTTTCCCGTTTTTCAGGGTATAATAATGTCAGAGACATGATCATGACCACACTTGGGGTTGAATCTACCTTTCCAGGGGGTAGAAAAATGATAAAATATATGTTTTATCGTTGAAAATTTAACCCCCCCCCCATTTTTCGAGAATGCTAATGACGAATCAAATACTTTTAGGGGACTTCGACCCTTTCTATCCCGTTAAATGAGCAAAACCCAACCCCTTCGTGTGTATACTTTCAGTTGTGGTCGGCAATATTTGGTAAAAGGGGAATGGATGGAAATTTAATATTAGTCGAACTATACAGAAATGGCGACGGCCAGGGAAGTTTGGGGCAACACTTAAGGGTGGATTCTACCCTCCTAGGGGGTAAGAAAGTGATATTACTCCTCTTCTCATTTTACACATTTATCTCCCCGTTCTCGAGGTTGAGGAAGGCGAAAAAAATAGTTTGAGATGAGTTTGACCCCTCCTACCCCTATTAACGGATAAAAGCCACCCCCTTCAAGTGCTTCATTTGAGTAATGCCCGGCAATGCCTATTTGAAGTGGGGTTGCTCGATATATTACACAGGTGGAATCTAAACGATGCTTTGGGAGTTTTAGGACAGTCCGTGAGGGTTGATTCGTTCCTGCTAGGCGGTGGGGTGATCTTTGTATCTCCTTCTGAAAGTGGTAGATAATAAAGAAAATTCATAAATTTCACTTTTCTCGTATAGTTCGACTACTATTTAATTTCCATCCATTTCCCTTCCAAGTATTACCGAGCACTAATCTAAGTATACACGCGAAAGCAGTGGGTTTCGGTTATTTGATGGGGGAGGAAGGATCGCCTAAAAGTACTTTATTCGTCATTAGCATCCTCGAAAACGGGGGTAAAAATTTCAACAAGAAGCTGGAAAGGTAGATTCAACCCCCAAGGGCTGTCCGGTCAAATCTGCAGAAGTTCGCATTAAAGCCCTGGTTGTCGCGCGTCCGTGCACGAAAACCGATAAAAAGGGTAGTTTTTGGGCATTTGAAATGGTTGCCGTGAATAAAAACTTTTTTGTCCTTATATTCGTGTTCAGCACCCTGGAAAACGGGGAAGGGAAGGGTCAAGTTCAGTTCCTCATTTCAAAATCAGGCCAAAATTCCGATTCATTGATTGAATCCACTAGTCGTGAAAAACATTTTTTCATTGACAGCAAAATTTTAGAGGAGACTAAACTTCAGTCGTTTTTTTTAAGGAGGTGTTATAAGATGCCAATGGTTGATCCTGATGCATTGATGCTACACATTCAAAATTAAGTCTGACAAATTAATTAGCAAGAATAATTGTCGGCCAGACAAGATGAGAGATCATAAAGTTCATTTTAGAACAAAAATCAAGGAGGTGTTATGAAGTGCACTTTCATCAAAAAAATCATTTGTAAAAAATTAAGTCTGACAAATTAATTTAAAAAAGACACAATTAAAAAAAAAAAAATATTTACCGCAAATTGCATAAATTTCAAAGCAGGTGTTTTGAAAAGTAGAATAATTTTTTTAGCTAAATTGAAAAATTTATGAAAAATAATAATTAACAAATGTTTACTAGTCTGGCGGGCGTAACATGATTTTTACATGTTTTGCAACCACTTTCACTTTTTAAAGGACACCGCACACTTCTATAGGTGAAATTGGCTTCCGGTCAAATTGAATGAATTTTTGATATATTGTAGCCCGAATTATTCTAATCCAAAATCATTAAAAGTTACTATCCTCTACAGGCTAATTTCAGGGCGCCGAAGAAAAAAATTATTTTTGAGAAAAAATGCAACTTTTTCGACAAATAAAGGGCCCCACACGCCCGCGCGAGTTGCGAAATTACAGTCTGTCAGTTGACATTTCGTAATGACACTTTAACATTGGCGTCAGCTCTGGCAGTGGTTTGCGAGCGACAGTGGTTAGTTGAAATGTTAGTATCTGTAACTTCTTTAAACTTGTTTTCTTCTTTTTTGAACTGAGCTTTCAGCACAGTGCATGTACCAACTGAATATGACACATAATTTTGCAGTAAGAATAGAGTGTTTCATCTGTGAATATAATGGATTACCGAGACAAATGGTGCGTTTGGGCGAAGAAATAACGGGCATTGCTGAACATTGTCGAATCGAATTGCAATTGCCTTAAATACCAATTACGGAACAAACAAAGATTTGCCACAACTGTGATTTGAGTATAGAAGCAGAAGTTCAAGTTCACGCAGAGGATTCGGATCCATCTGTACTCAAAATATTGCTTGGATAAACTCGAAATTCATGTTTCATATGTGGTGGACTTGAATATCTCATAAGATTTTCTTTAGAAGGTAAAGTTGATATCTTTCTGAAGACTGCCATCTTTATACCTGAAAGTGTAAGAATTTGTGGAAGTCATTTGGCCGATGAAGGACTTCTCTTGCCACCATTATTCAATGGACTTAGAGGTATTACCAGACCATTTAATTTAAAAACAAGTGATTTAAAACATTTTCTAAATGTAGTGCGAAACACTGCCATGAAATATAAATCTATTAATATATTTGAAAGTGAAAATAATTTTTCCGATCAAAAGTTTGAAGTATTAACTCCAGTAAACATAATACAGTTTAGGGAACTTTCCGAATTTTGCGATCGCGTTAATATTTACCAAAAAAATTGGATAATAACCAAAAAGGATTTATTATGTTTCTTGTGCAAATTACGACAAGGACTTTCAGATAATTTTTTGATGGGGATGTTCTCTTATTCCAGTTGCCAAGCTGTAAGTTTGGCAATTTCAAAAGTCCGTGTTTCATTAGTAGAACAATTTGTGCCAAATAATCTGGGTTTACAGCACATAACCAGGGACCAATACGTTGCTCAACATGTAACAGATTTCGCAAACACTCTGTACAATCCTGAACCGGGAGATCGAAAAGCAATAGCGTATATTGACGGGACATACATAAGAATCCCGAAAAGCAAAGCTTTCCAAGTGTTATGTCAGTCTTATTGCACATATAAGGGATATCATCTTCTAAAACTAACATTAATTGCTACTCCCAATGGACATATACTCGATGATCATGGTCCCTATTTTTCGGACTCTAGAAACAATGACGCGGCAATGTTGAGGCACGAATATGAAAGGGATCTGATTCTCTTAAGAAACTGGTTCGAAGAAGGTGATATTTTTGTGCTAGCTGGATAGGGGATACCGCCACGCCCAAGAATTTTGGGTAATCTAGACATAGAAGTCTAAATACCTATAGTCCTTGCTCGCTGGCAGCATCAGCTTACCACTGAAGAGGCGAATTCACCCCGGTTGGTCACAAAGACCAGATGGATCGTGGAAGCAAGAAACGGCCATATTAAAAGTCTTTTTAAATTCTTCCGAGATGCAGTCCCTCATATTAGAGATTACATCGGGGAGCAAACACTGTGCTGGCTTGTAGAATGTTAGACCAGGCAAATTAAATTAGTACTCTTCATGTTAGAGTGGAAGAAGAGAGATTCCTCCAAAGGCGGGGTAGATGGCTCCCTATAGACATAGCCTACTTTATGAGATATATTACAAAAACCTGAAAAATAGGATAACCACAAACGGTTATAGCTTCCTTATTTGAGGAGATACGAAAAAAGTTAAAGAAATGAAAGTTGACGGCAAAGACAATAAGAATAATAACGTGTAACAAAAAAATCGAAAAATGCAGTTGGCTTTGACATACGCTATTGTGCAAAAATGAAAAATACATATCTCAAAGTAGGCCATGACGCCATTAATTCCGTTATTTTTTTCTCATTCCAACGATATAAAACATGTCACAGAAATTTTAACCGATAGTGTCAATATTTAATATTTTACGAATACCACAATTCATATAATTGAATCGTAACAATCAGCTGTGCCATAATAGTAAAAATTCACTTTATAATAATTATAATTCCGTAATTATTTATTACAATTTAATACAAACCAATAAATATCTCATAAATAAAAATACAAGTACAAAACGAACATCCAAAGAAAAATACGAAAAACTATGTATAACAGTACTACCTACTACTATATTGAAAAGAAATTGTGTGTATTTATTTTTCTAACTACAAATGCTCAAATTGTGCACCATGCATTCTGACACATAAACGTGCTCTACGAGACACGTCACGCATTACATTTTGGAGCATTTCAGGAGTAATTGCCTCACATGCGTTTCGAATTCTGGTTTTGATGTCCTCAATATTTTCAGGGGCAGTTTGAAATACCTTGTCTTTAATGTAACCCCAGACGAAAAAATCCAAGGGAGTAATATCTGGTGATCGAGTTGGCCATAGAATGGGTCCATAGGTGCCTATCCAGCTATCTGGCATAACTTGATTTAAATAATTTGTACATATTACAGTAGTGTGAGGTGGAGCCCCATCTTGTTGAAAATATGAATAATTTAATCTTTCTGCCGCTGTTAATTCATAAAGAAAATCTTGTAATTCGTTTTTCAGGAAATTAAGGTATCTACGAGCGGTTAATTTGCCATCATAAAAATAAGGTCCAATTACTTTAGTCCCTAAAAGACCCAACCAAACATTCGTAGAAAATCTTTCTTGGAAAGCAGTCTCTCTGCACCAATGTGTATTTTCTCGAGTCCACTTATAATGCATATTTCTATTGAAAAATCCATTATTAGAAAAATTTGATTCGTCCGACCAAAGAATTTTGCTACATATCCGCGCGTCATTCCTTTTCTTATTTAATAACCATCTACAAAATCTTATTCTCCTTGGCTTATCTCCCTCATTTAAATGTTGAACTTTCCTCATTTTGTAGCATCGAAATCCGTTTTTTTTCAATATTTTTCTTGTACTGTCTTTTTTTATGCGACAGTTTCTCTGAATTTGTCTCAAAGAGGTTTCCTCATTTTGGTTAACATAATTCATTACTCTATTCACCTTTCTTACATTATCCGCAACATGCGCTCGCCTTACTACTTTTTTTGAAAATGAACCGTGCGTTTTTAGATTTTGAACTAACTTCCTAAACATAGTTCGATTTGGCTGCGGAGCATCTGGAAATCTATCTCCGTAAACCGTGACTGCCGTCTCAGCGTCAAAATTGCACTAACAATAAATGCTAATCATATCGAATTTGTTATTATTGGTGTACACCATAATTACTGATATAAAATTTGTCTTAGAACTCGACAACGCAACATACAACATACAACAGTGACAATCTGTCAAATTTATTAATAACTGTATACATTGTTTTTCACTAATTATGGCACAGCTGATTGTTACGATTCAATTATATGAATTGTGGTATTCGTAAAATATTAAATATTGACACTATCGGTTAAAATTTCTGTGACATGTTTTATATCGTTGGAATGAGAAAAAAATAACGGAATTAATGGCGTCATGGCCTACTTTGAGATATGTATTTTTCATTTTTGCACAATAGCGTATGTCAAAGCCAACTGCATTTTCCGATTTTTTTGTTACACGTTATTATTCTTATTGTCTTTGCCGTCAACTTTCATTCCTTTAACTTTTTTCGTACCTCCTCAAATAAGGAAGCTATAACCGTTTGTGGTTTTCCTATTTTTCAGGTTTTTGTAATATATCTCATAAAGTAGGCTATGGATTTCAAATTTCTTTCTACTGAAATATAGCTCACAAAAAATGGGATAACTGTTTCTAAAACTTTATTCTTCTACAATAGATATTAAGCGAGATATTTGGTGTGGCCCTCGTAAAATAGACAGTCTGTAGGTGACTTATGAATCTTTCTCAATAAATAGGAGAAATTAAATGAAGATGAATTAAATAAATATTAAATACTTATTTATTAGTCGTGGACAAAGTATAGTATTCTACTCGCATATAATGGGTATTATTCACTCTGGTTATTTACGACACTCGCCTGCGGCTCGTGTCTTAAACTTCACCATCGTGAATAATAGCCATCATTATATGCTCGTTGAATAATATACTATTTTCCACATGAACCTTTCGTATGCATTTGAAACAACATTATTCAAAATTTTTGGATTACAACAAATTGCTGAATAAAATTAAACCGCCTACGTAAACGGTCACTGATAATTATAAAGTAAAATTTCACCTTGCGCGTAGTTAGATTAATTGACCCTTATTACCTAATTAAGGTTCATTTTTACACCACCCTCAATAACAATATTAGGTATAATCAGGGTTAATTACCTGGGTCAGTGTGAAATTATATTTTATAATTTTTTTCACTCTCTTTAGTAGCCGGTTATACAGTTTTTATAAAATTCAGTACCACCTCTGGTTTTCAATTTTTCATCTTCAACATCAGACTCGTTATCAGAGAATTTTCATACTCCAACTTTCATGTAGGTAGTATTGCAATTATATCAGCCCCATTTAGATACGCTATATTCGATATTTAAATCTGGACATTCGATTCATTCAGTATCAGCTAATTGGAAAATACATTATACCAATTTTAATGCAATTTCGACGAAACGTTATTGGTTATCACTCTATCGTACTTGTCAAATTATCGATATAATTTTTTACCTCTGATCTTTGCTTACCTTATACTAGACAAAACTTAGATGAAACTAATATGTGTCCGCCGCCGAGACATTCCCTACAGTTTATAGAAGATTTAACAGAAACCGTTTAAGACCCTCCATAGTATTGATTGAACATACCTGCATAAAAGAATATACATATATGCGTCGAATTCAATCCTTTTTAAAAATATTTAAAGTCTGTTAAAAAAATTATTTAATTTACCCTAGCTATCTATTAGATCTAGAAGAAACTATTAATCTCCTCAATACAGCCGTACATTGGCTACTTTTTTAATTTAAATTTAATAGTTATATATTATTGGTAATTAAATATATTCGAATAATTAGAAAAGGGATCCTAATTTATTGACGTCATCATAAGTTATGAGGCCAACATTAGTCCTTATCAGGTGTTTATTACTTGATTTACAACAACCTGTCTCATCTACAACATTAAATCTGCTGAGATAAATATATTTGTGTCGGCTTGTTTCAAAATCTTGCTTACTTAAAATTATCTGGCTATTATTGTTATCCTTTTATTCATAAGACATCAGTTCGGGTATACAGTTATGACACTTAAATTCCGCTGTCGTATATATAAATTTTTAAATTTCTTGAAATAACCGATTAATAAGTTTATGCTTCTTATTTAAAAACTTTTATAGGCATTATTTATTATTTCTGTTTACAAAACAAGATTATTCATGAGATCATGAGACAGATATTTATTGTCAGCCATGGAAATACTTAATACTTAATTATAATATAAATATTGCCTACAAATGAAAATGTAAATTTTTTAGTATCCGGGGCATTATGGCCCTGATAGCGCGGTAGGTAAATTAATTCCTTATTATTTGTTAAATTTAGTTGATTTTAAAGTAATCATATGTCCATAATAACCAGAAGTATGGCATCCGAAAAACAAATGCAGGAATTTATGGCACACATGGAAAAAATGATGATGGACCAAGAACAGAAACGTCAAGAAGAATTAAGAAAAAAGACGTCAAAAAAAGAGAAATGACGTCAAGAAAGAAAACAAGAAGAAGAGATATGCCGTCAAAATGAAAAACAAGAAGAGGAGAAACGACGTCAAGAGGAAAAACAAGAAGATGAGAAACGGCGACAAAAAGAAAATGACGCATTAAGGAAAATAATAGAGAACCAACAGAATGCCATATTTGCTGTCACTGAAGAACTCAAAAACTAGATTAAAGAAGACATGGGCAGCATGAGAACGGAAGGAAGTGAAGTCATATTAACAAAACATATTTAGTATTTTATCTACTTTTAAGAAATGGATAAATCTTATGACATACTGGGCTTAATTGTTTTCTGTTAAAAGCAGTTGTTGAAAGCTATTGTTTTTATGGTATATATCTATTTTTACAGCTTTTTCTGAAAGAGACCACTGTCTAAACATAGAGCTTTATCACTATAAAGCTCTATGTTTAAGCATATAGCTGTAAAAACTGTAACACATCCTTGCATGCTCATCCATGCATTTGAAAACATTTGAAAATGTGTATCGAAACTGTATAAACGTTTTAATTAAGAAAAATTAATAATGAAAAGAGTGTAAAAAGTATTTAATAGATCATAATGATTGATTGTCAGAAAGACAATATACAGTTTTCAATTTTAATTGTTGCTAAATAAGGTCGAGGAAGATGTAAATGAAGTCAAAGCAAAGTATGTGAAGTCAAGGGAAAAGTGAATACGTTCGAGGAAGAAGTGAAAGGAGAAATAGATCGGCTTAAACAGTTGAGGAATAGGGGGAGCCAGCAAGTGGTAGCATTGGGTCAGTGAGTATAACCTCCCTCTTTTAACGGTCAAAGTTCCTGGACAACATACAAGAGACAGTTTGAGACAGCAGCGTGTGCGAATAACTGGAATGGCGGAAAAAGGGCTATGCCGCTAATATTGACAATAAGAGGCCAAGCATCGGAATTGCTCCAGACAATCCCAATAGAGCAACAACAAAATTTTAGAGTTTTGGAAGCTACCTTAGACTTACGATATAGCGATCAACACCTTACCCAAGTATACCAGGCCCAGCTGAAATCGCGTGTTCAAAAACCTGGAGAAAGTCTGCAAGAAATTGAAGCTGTGGTGGAAAGACTGGCACACTTGGTGTATCCTAATGCGGTTACAGGAAGCGGTCACTGTCGCCAAAGTCTTGGTAGATAATTTGGAATGGCGGTGCGGTGTACCCCTGGAGCTGCATTCATATCAAGGAAGAAACTTTGAGTCGGGGGTATTTCAGCAAAGCTATAAGTTATTGGGAATACAAAAAACACGGACAACAGCTCTTCACCCGCAATCAGATGGAATGGTGGAGCGACATAACAAGGCAATGAAAGAACACCTCTCTAAAGTGGTTCATAAGAATCAATGTGACTGGGATCTCCACATACCATTTTTTCTCATGGCATACAGAGCTGTTATCCATAAGTCAGACACCGGCCCTTGTAGTATTCGGACATGAGATCAAACTGCCATGTGATTTAATGTTTGAAACACCAGGAGAACAGCTTCCTGTGAATAGCTATGTGGACGGCTAAGAAATGGCCATGAGCTGGTTAGAGACGAAATCACTACAGCCAGTGACCGAATGAAGGCTCGATATGATTGTAAGGGTAGTTCAGAAGGGTTCAAGGCGGGAGATCTGGTATGGCTGTACAACCCACAGCGAAGGAAAGGAAAGTCACCGAAACTTCAACCACCTTGGGAAGGACCGAACTGTTATTACTCAAATTAGTATTAGGTATATACTAATTTCTCTTTGCTTCCGCATCTATGATGTACCTGGTTACGTTAAATATGTATTGTAACGATTATTATTATTCATAATGTAATGTATCCTATGATGATAAATAAATAAATTTAAAAAAAAATGATGTCTATCGGATTCAACGAGGCAATAAGTTCAAGATGAAGATCCTGCATTTGGATAGACTGGCGAAATACATTGATGATTCTGAATTGCCTGATCGGGACGTTCAAGCTTAAGGAGGGGGCAGTGTTACACGCTGGCGCCCCCTAGGGGCTGGAGACTAATGCTCATGAGTGATGTGGTGGCAATCATATTTAGGCAATTGTAAAGCCTGTAATGCACGTCATCTCTGAGTTACTGGTAGTAGTAGTAGTACGTTTTCTGGAAATTTATAGAAAGAGATCGAGATTTCTATCTTGTTCTGGGTGTGGTAGGAGAAGATTCTTGATTTTGCTCCAGATGAATCCAGAGGCGTTTTTAGAGTATATAAACTAATGTAAGCGGGCGGGAAGTTAAGTTTTTGAATAGCAAGTGGGGTTAGAAAACCGAAGAAAATGCAAGGTGTAAATATCAAGTAATAAACATTGTTAAGGGTTACTGTAGTCAGTGAAAGTATATTTTAGTTAAAAAAAGTTTTGTGTAGTTTTCAGTAAGTTATTAAATATAGTGTTTATCTCTTATTTTAATTTTTGATCTCACGAATTTTGAAGGGTGCTTTTCAAACAAAAGGGGTGGAAACATGCAACAACACTTTTAAGAGACCTGTGTATTGTACTGCTTACACATGACACACTGGAGATAAGAGATAACTGGCCATTCTGTTGTGTCGGTGATTGTATTTCGATGGTGCTAAACTAGTACATCCCGCCACTAACAGAATTACATATTTCTCTGCCAAGTAGGGATGACAAAAAATATAATATATCGATATATGAATCATTTGATACATCACGTGACTCAGATTAATATATTCGATATACCAACAAACAATTATCGATATTTCTATATATCGATATATATCGACATATTGCAACAAAAAAACGATATGAATATACTCATGTTTTAGGATAAATATATCGATATTTATTTTATATCGATAGCACATCCTGCACTTGCTATCAAAGGGTTGTTTCAGAATCATTCTCTGGTGGTACCTGGTATTTAGCGCTTGGTTCTACGCTGCTATTGTTAAATTTTTCGTTCCACGTTTCAAGCCCGAGTCACTCAATCACTTGTTCAGACTTGTCCTTGCATCCACTTTGGGCAGGGTACTTCTATTTTCCTCTTTTCAGTGCTGTATTGAATTTTCTTCCTGGTTTCGTCGTCAGTGGTTTCGGTTCCCAGATATTCTTTCAAACATTTTTTATATCGGTACATACAGTGAAGTTTCTATTTTAATAAATTTGGAACAACAATATCGAATGCGCAATGCTAAGGCGTTTGGATTGCGACCACGGAGTCCGGGGCTCGAATCCTGTCTAGGGTATATTTGTTTAGTGGCGCTTTTAATGTGTTACCGAGATGGTAGTAGTGAGCTAGACCGCTGTTGAGTGGCACAACATGTCTAGTTGCTGTTGTCTATCTTGAGTTCGAGTCTCAGCTGCGATAGATGTCCATATCGAACGGAATGGTTGTTGTGTTAATATCTATGTGTACGTGTCTTGGTTGGGTGGTGGAATAGCATTAGCTAAACTCCGCCAGGACGTTAATATAAATAAGACGATTAAATAAATAAATAAATAAAAAAATAAAAAATTAATGATAATACAATGCCGTTTCAATATATTTTTCAACTTAAAATGCATGTCAATATTTTTTTTTAACTTTTTACATGGTTTTGATATTACGCTTAGGAACTAAAGAGTGACTCTAAAAATAGCCCGTTTCGAGGTCCTCAAATACGAGTTTGACAATAAATGATAGTTTATCATGAGACATTAATTCTATATATATACAGGGTGTTTCAGGCATGCGGTTATTAATTTCTAGGGGTGACTCTACATAAAAAATATGAAATTATTCATACAAACATAGGTCCGGAAATCCTTCCTAAGGGCGCTGCGGGCTTTTGAATGGGGTATCCAAAATTGACATTTTATTTAACATCTCAGATACCTTTTGAGCTACAGTGACTAGTCTTTGCGCGTGATTCGAAATCAATAAAAGTCAATATCTTGTGTTATCCACCAAGGGTAAATTCAATCAGGGGTGCAAAAAAATGGAAAGTTGGGCTTAAGGGGGGACTTACTTCTTCCCCCAAATTTTTTAATGTTAATTTTCTGTGATTGTTTCATCGGAATATTATTCCTTGGCTATAAATACGCAAAACAGGTTATCTTGTTGCAACGTCGTAAGACTGATTTCGAGAAATTTGAATCTATAGGAATTATTCCAGTCTTCTTGCATAAACAAAACTTTTCGACGAGTTATGAACATTTAATTTAATTTGTTAATCTTTGAAATCTGTTGAGTCCTTTAATTTAGTAATAATTTATCATTATTTCTTAGTTTATTCAAGAGAATAATAAATGCAATTTCCCTAATTTTGTGTGCCCCTTTCAGAGGCCCGCAGCGCCCTTTGGATGGATTTCCGGACCCGTGTTTATATGAATTTCTTTTCATATTTTTTAATGTAGAATCACCCATAGAAATTAATGACCGTATACCTGCAACATCCTGTATATTACTTTTTCAAATTGAGCATGCCTTTCTTTGCCGAAATACACGAAGTTAAATTTGTCATTATGCACCTATTGAAGGTAGGCCACTGTATACTTTAAATGCAAATTTTTCGCTGATAGCGAAAAGTGTTTCAGACAAAAGTTGTAACAATGTTATAAGGCTACGTAAAGGTGACCTCGACTTTAGCTGTTTCTACTGACACAGTCAAATCACCTCCTAAATGACCTTAACACGACTTTGTCAAGGTAAACTTAGCCCTAAAACACCCATACAACTTTGGTTTGAAACATTTTTTGCTATTAGCCACAACCCCATCAAGACTCGCGTGGGAAGTATGCAATGGCCTACCTTCAATTGGTGCTGAATGGCTTTCTTCAACCTCTCATATTTCGGTATGCTCAATGTGAAACTTTCAGAAGGTTAATAATGTCTTACGACAAACTATCATTTATTACCAAATTGAAGTTCATATTTGAGGACTTCGAAGCCGGCTATTTTTGACCACTTTTTGAGGTTCCTCTCTTTGTTTATGTCCGTATTATATTTTTCTGTTTTTAAATGTACCTTCGTTGCTTTATCAAACACCTTTTAGTGGTACCACACCAAAAAAACGATGATATACATAGTTTTGTAACAGCAAGTTTTGGACTTCAAAAGTCTATTGCGTTTTTTTTATAAACAATTTAGTTTTTTGAACAGCGTAAAGTAGGAAAGTGAATATCTCCGGTTCTAGAGATCCGATCGGGACAAACAAAAAAAATCAGAATTTTCGTAATTAAAGTTCCAATAAATCTGCGTTGGTCATGGGTAATTTTGGTACGTACATAACAAAGTTTGGTCACAAATATTTATCTTATCTAAAATTTGAATTGCCCTCCATTTTATGCCATTAAGTCCAAAATGGATAATTTTTTTTCAAAATGTAGATCTCGATGCCACTGATGACATTAAAAAAAAATTAAAGTCATTATGACCACTTTTTTGCATTTATTTATAAACCAAATAACAACAAATGGATCTTTTCGACAATTTTGAAAAGAAATTGGAAACATTTCTATTAGAAAGAAAATAATATTGCAAGAACTTTTATTTAAAAAAAGTGTTAATATTCGTCTATCTGAGCTACCGGAAAAAAATCGGCCATTTTGAAAAAAACTGAAAAATTTCTTTCAGAAAAGAAAGAAAATTGCGAGAACTTTCATTTAAAAAAAAGTTAATTTTCGTCCATCTGAACTATCTGAATAAATCCATTTGTTGTTATTTGGTTTATAAATAAATGCAAAAAAGTGATCAAAATGACTTAAAAAAAACTTTTTTTAATGTCATCGGAAAACTGGCGTCGAGAGCTACATTAGAAAAAAATATATCCACTTTGACCTTAATGGCATAATCTGGCGGCAATTCAAATTTTAGATAACAAATTCATTTGTGTCCACAATGTTCAACATTTGGGCACCAAAGTTTCAGGGTGTTTTGTTTTCAATAAGAAGTATTTTTTCCTTCTTCAATTCTTTGGGACATCCTGCCACATGTATTTGTTCTTTTTAAGCGGTGCTCGGGGAATCTACAAAATATCATAATTAACCAGTATGTTACTGGTAAATAACTTCTACGCCTGTGACTTTTACGTCAAAGGATCAGTTAGAGGTTGCTTTTTTTAAATTAATAAAACAAATAAGTATAAAAACTTGAAATTAAATATTTCACAGACGTTTCGGAAAGCTAATCTGTTTCCTTTTTCAAGGCTTTTTTTGAAAAATCTTTATTGCTGTGTATGATAAATACACAGCTCTAAGAATGTTTGTTATATTCAATATCCATAGATACTTACTATTTACATAGAAATGTTAATATATAGTTAACAGTTGTTTTTAGTTTTATACAATGTTAAATCGGTGAAGTTCTTCTTTTAACATTGGCAACCAAGTTGTACAGACATCTACGGAACAATTCGACACGCATCTATCCTCATTCAATAATATTGTTTGTACAACTTGGTTGCCAATGTTAAAAGAAGAACTTCACAAACTTAATATTGTATAAAAACTAAAGAAACTGTTAACTATATCAACAGTTCTATGTAAATAGTAAGTATCTATGTTATCGTCGTAACAAGAACGGTTGGTTTTTAAAAAAAGATTTTTTTTTTTTTCGAAGATTTTTACAACACTTGGGTTACACTTTCTTAATATTAATTGAATGTAGTTTAACGTAGCTTGAAATGTTTCTTATTGAATTATAATATAATGGAATGGAATTGATTCTTATGTCTAGCTTATGATATCTGATATATGTCTGATTTCTGATGGCTCTATACAAATCTAGTCTTACTTATAACTTTTCTAATGCTAGGGTTGCATAAATTGAAGGTTAGCAATTGTTAAGCTCTTTGTGTAATTTATGCTGATATGGCTTTGTCAGCGTTCTAGTTTGAATGAATGGAAAAGTATTTACTGCATAATGAAATTCTTATCTCAATTGATGCAACGCAATTAAGTCAAGGTTAATAGGTATCAATATTTATTAAAATGAGATATAACAATTCCTCCCTACGAAGATTAAAAATTAGGGGTCAAGTTTGTCTTGAAACTAATTTTTGTGAATTAGGATTTAATTCAATTTCTTCTTCGATAGTTGGGTCGCTGAAATTTCTTCGGATTGGTTGTCTTCTTAAAGGGGTTACTTGTCTTCTGAACCTTGTTAATAAATTTCTCGAGCTATCGTCAGGGTGATCTGGACTTGGGCTGTTTCCTAAGGCTATTCCTATTTTTGGATACCTTCTTTTACATTTACACAATATAATTAAAATAATAAGTAATATTACCAATACTATTATAAAGTACGTAAACCATGAAATATGTTTCTGAACGAAAGGTTCATTTATTAATTTGTCGAGATCTTTGCTATATTGATTTAATTTATGTTCGGCAGTATTTAATTCATCAAGATTTAGTTTTGAAATTTTTAATGGTTTTAAGTTTGGTATTTCTCTAGGTAAATGAGAACAACAGTTAAATTTAATTTCAGGAATTTGAATTGTTTCTTGAATTGACGTCTTTTTTTCATAAATTGCATATACTCTGGTTGATCCTATATATGCTGTACAATGTGGGTATAAATTTAAAATTGCATTTTGTTCAACTATTTTTGTTTCAGATTGTCCTAGACAATTTATTACAAAAGGTACTGAATTTGTGATTGCTACAAGCCAAGTATTTTGTGAAATTAATTGTACTTTGTAGTCTTCTGAATAAAGTAATGTTGTTACACAATTTTCTGGTAATTTCAATGGATGTAATAGAAGTTGTGCTTCGCAATTTGCATTTAAATCTACAGGGTTTGGTAATAAATATTTACATAATTTGAATTCAATTTGTTTACAATTTTCAAAATTATCCAGATGTATGTACAATGTCTTATCATCTGAAAGTGCTATGTATTTTGAAGTTGGTAAAATTAAATGAAACATTTGTGTACGATTATCTTTAATCGGAATAGAGTATAAATGAAATAGTTTAAAATTGTACGGTTCGACAATTGGGATGTCTAATACAAATACGAGTTCTCTTTGTGTTTGAAATGCTTTAAGACTTATAATGTCAAAATAAGATGCTACATTTGATAAATCTGGTAAAAGGGGTAAATGACTTCTTTGTAATTTTTGGGAAATTTTTCGTAATTCATTTACTAATTCACTTGGTTGAATGATTGAGGGGTGTAAAGTATTTAATCTTGCAAAAGTTATGCTTTCAATTATGTCATCTAATTCATTTTCAATAATTATGTTCGATTCGGTGATTTGTTCGCAAATTTCAATAAATTTAAATCTCGCTTCATAATAATTTTCGTTATCTGAGATATCTAACAAAGTATTTTGAATTTTTATAATATCTTCGTTAAATGTTTGTTCATCTATTTGTAGTTTTCGTATTGTGTAATTGAAATTTTTGATTGTTGATGTGGTTACTGAGATTTGATTTTTTAAAAGATTCTCAATTTGATGTTCATCGTCTTTTAATTTGTTAATACAATCAGCGTAATATTCACCGTCTGATGCGTCTAAGTTTCCTGTTATTGCTTTCCAAATTGATCCTATACCGTTTAATAATCCTCTTTTATAACGATAATTTGGGGTATCATATTTAATTTCCGTTAATTTAGTTTCAATGGATTTTAATTGTTTGTTAATTAAACTTATGTGTGGTTGTACTTCTGTGTAAAAGAATTTTAATCTCGGAGAGTTTTCATAAAATAATCTTGAGTTTATGTTATTTATTAAATCAACGTTTTGATTGTAAACTTGTTTTAATAAAGATATGTTTTTGTAAGTCATTATTGTCCATTTGTCATTTGCAATTTTCATTTCAGTTTCAGGATGATAATAAATTCCAATGGTATTGTTTAATAATTTTAAGTCATAGTCCATTGTGTGTGTGTGTACTTATTCTTATTATCGCGAATGATAACCTGAAAATAAAAAAGTATTTTATTCTAGTTTCGAACTTATCATGTCTGAGTTTATAGTAAATTCTCTGTCTGTTACAGGGTCTTTTACAATTAATGCATTCTTTTCTAAAACTTTAATTATTTCAAAAGGTCCGTTTGATTTATTTGCTAATTTTGATTTTCTTTGTGATTCTTTGATAAAAACTTGGTCTTTAATGTTAAATTGTTTTTCTTTTGGTTGAAAATTCCAGTCATATCTTGCTTTTGCTTTTGCTTTTTTCTCGAATGTTCGTTCTCGTGCTAATTGATAAAAATAAGAAATTTTGTTATTTAAATCGCGTACGTATTTTGAAATTAGTTCTTCTTGATTGTACGTTTTTTCAGGGGGTCTCGAGTTTGTATGCCCGAATATTAGCTCATACGGGGTGAATCCATGTGTTTGATTTTTTGAATTGTTGTAACATATTATCGCGTACGGTAAACATGTTAGTGGGTGATCTCTGGGATTGTCTGTTACTGTCGCTCGTATCATTTCTAAAAGGGTTGCGTGGAATCTTTCGAGTGATCCGTTTGATTGGGGGTGATTTACTGAAGAATAGGTTAATTTTATGTCATACAATGTGCAAAGGTCTTTTAAAAGGTGATTATCAAATTCGCCTCCTCTGTCGCAATGTATACGTAATGGGGTTCCGTAATGTTGGAAATATAAAAGTAAAGTGTTTACTACATTTTTCGCTGATTTGTCTTGTAAAGGGTAAGCTTGAGTGAATTTTGTTAATTCGTCTCGTATTGTTAAAATGAGATTGTTTTCTGGGATTTTTAAAATGTCTAAATTTATTCTTTCAAATGGGGTATTCGGTGTTTCGGTTATTACGAGGGGATTGCTTAAATGTTTTCGACATATTTTTGCTTTGTTGCAAGTTTCGCAATTTTTGATGAAATGTTCGACTTGTTTGTTGAGATTTGTCCAGTTGTATTTTTGTTTTATACGATTGATTGTTTCGTTTATACCTCTGTGTAGATTTGCTTTGCCTGAGTGATATTGATCGATTATAATTGGTCTTTGATCTTCTGTTGGGGTTGTTATTTCTTTGTTGCATGTGATGAATTCAATTTCATCGTCTGAAAATATGTATGATAAGATTTCAAGTAAAGGTATTTCTTTCATCTCTTCTAAATAGTAAGTTGAATTTTCTAATAGATCATTTTTGTTTTCGTAAATTACGTGAAATAAAAGTTGTTCTGTGTTTTCGTAAGATGTTGGTATTATGTAATACTTCCTGTTCTTTATTGTTTTGCTGTTTTGGACGTTTATTTTGTCATCTCGATATTGGCGATTCTCTTCGAAAAAGTCTTCAATTATTTTGAATTGGTTTTCAGTTATTTTTCCTTGCATGATTGGTGTTAATATGTTTTTGTGAGATTTGTCAAGAAAATTTTCGTTTGAATTTTTGCATTTTGAAAAGTCGATTAACGATTTTTGTTCTTTTAGTTTCTTGTATCTTGAATATTCTTCGATTATTGTTTCGGGGGCTATTTCTGTGGTTTCGCTTCCATCGTTACTATCTTCTTGTAATGTATCTTCTTGTAATCCGTTGTGAAGTATTCTGAGTGCTTGTAATTTTATTCGGGATAGTGCGTCTGCGTTGGTGTTTTGTTTTCCAGGTTTGTATGTTATCTCATAATCATACTCTTCTAGTTTTAATCTCCATCTCGCAAGTTTTGATCCTGGGTCTTTTATTGAAAATAACCATGTCAAAGGTCGATGGTCTGTTACAAGTTTGAATTTTCTTCCGTAAAGGTATGGTCTGAAGGTCCTGGTGGCTACGATGATGCTGAGGCATTCTTTCTGTATCGTGCTGTATTTTGACTCTGTTTGGCTGAGTGTTCTGCTGGTGTATGCAATTGGTAGATCTTTGTTGTCTATTTTTTGTGATAGGACTGCGCCAATAGCAAAATTTGATGCGTCTGTGGTTAAAATGAATTCCTTATCAAAATCTGGGTATTGAAGGATGGGATAATTTGTTAAAGCATGTTTTAATTTGTTGAAAGCTTCGTGACATTGTTCGTTGAAGTTGAATTCTGCATCTTTGTGTAGTAAAGAGGTTAAAGGTTTGACAATTTTCGCAAAGTTGGGTATGAATCTTCTATAGTAACCTGCTAATCCTAAAAATGATTTAATGTCCTTTGGGTTTCTTGGGATTGGAAAGTTTTGAACTGCTGAAATTTTTTCTGGGTTCGGTTTTACTCCGTCTTTCGTTATTATGTGCCCTAAGTATGCCACTTCTTTTCTTAAAAATTCACATTTGTCTGGTTGAATCTTTAAATTTGCTTCTGATAGTCTGGTAAAAATTTCTTTTAGTCTGTTGATGTGTTCTTCAAGAGTTGTCGAGTAAATGATGATGTCATCCATGTATACTAAGCATCTTTCGTTTTGAATTCCTACTAGTATATTGTCCATGACACGTTGGAATGTTGAAGGGGCGTTCTTCAATCCAAATGGCATCCTTTTGTACTCATAGTGTCCGTTCTCCACTGAAAATGCTGTCTTTTCTACATCTGTTGGATTTAACTCAATCTGGTGAAAGCCAGATGCTAGATCGAGAGTTGTAAAGTATTGACATTTTCCTAGCTGATCAAGTAAGTCTGTTATGTTTGGTAGTGGGTATTTGTCATCTACGGTAACTTCGTTCAGTTTCCTATAGTCTATTACCACACGCCATTTTTGTTTTCCGCTTGCGTCTAACTTTTTGGGGACTACCCATACTGGTGATGACCATGGTGATATTGAGGGTTGAATGATTCCTTGGTCCAGCATTTTTGTAATTTGCGTTTTCACTTCTTGTTTGTGTATGTGAGGGTACCTGTAAGATTTTGTGAAAGTTGGTTTTGCATCGTTGGTGTTGATTGAGTGTTTGATTTCATTTGTGAAAGTTAATTGGTCTCCTTCTAGGTAGAAAATTTCTGAAAAGTCTAAACATGTGCTTATGATTTTTTCTTTTTCTTCTTCGTTTAGATGTTCCAGTCGAAGTTGTTTTTCAATTTCTGCCTGTCTGTCTGTGTTGTTGATTTGGGTGTAGTTCAATTTTCTGTCACACTGCTCGTTTGATTGCATTGTTGGAATTTCTTCAAATTGTAGATTGTTCAAATTTATTTCCTTTTCTTTTTCTGACTTGTTTAAAATTGTTGTGAAAAATTCTCCATTTTCGTTGGTTTTGACTAGTGCATTTGGGATGATTACTTCTTCTTTTTCTTCTGATAATAAAATCAGTTCCTTGTTTGGTTTGTCGCATTTGAGTTTGTAGACTTGTTCTGTTCTTGGTTCAATCTTGATTTTGTTTTCAATTTTTCTTTCTTGTTGAAGTTTTTCTTGAGTGGTTTGTTGATTTTTGTCTTCGTGAAATTCTTGTTGAGTGTTTTCTTCGTGTAAGCCTTGTTGAATTTTTTCTTCTCCGCTTTTGTGAAGGTCAAGTGTTTTGTACTTGGTGATTAATTTGCGATTTTTTAAATCAATTACGCTTTCATAATGATCAAGAAAGTCTGCACCTAATAATCCGTCAAAATCGATGTTAATGTCCGCTACATAACATTTTAATGGATCATTACTGTTTTCAGTAAAAAAGGTGTAGTGCACACAAGTTGAAATTGGAATTAATTCATTCGTTATACCTTGTACATTTATTTTTTCTGTGGGTTGAATTAAAATTGGGGGAACAATTTGTGGTTTTATAATTGATATACCCGCGCCTGTATCAATTAAAAATTTGCAAGTTTTGCTTCGTGAAGTAATGTAATAGAGGTTTTCGGATCGTGTCGCATTTATATTTATAAATCTTGTACACGGTGTGAAATTTGGTCTATTTGTTGTTGTAAATTCGATGTTTGTTGGTATTGTTGTTGTTGGTGTTGGTGTTGACTGGTCTGAGGAAAATGAGCAAAAGTTCCAGTCATTTCTTCGCTCATTTGTTCGTTTAAATGATGTGCTTGTCTTTGAAAATTTTGTGTTTGATTTTGATTTGAATGTGTGTTTGCACTGTTTGTGTTAGGTCTTTGGAAATTTGGGTTTCTTTGAATTACAGAAGGTCTCTGATTTTGTTGAAAGTTTGAATTTTGAAAAGATGTGCTTGGTTGTTGATTTGAAAATCTTTGAAATGAATTGTTTTGTTGAGGAAATCTTTGAAAATTTTGTTGATTTGAAAAAGTTTGATTTGTGTTGAATTGTGGTTGATTGTTGTTGAAATTTCTTTTCCTGCATTCGTTTATTAAATGACCTGGTTTTTTACAGTAATTACACATTTTTTGATTTCTGTTTTGTAGTTGGTTTGTTTGAAAGTGTGATGGTTTGTTTGTAAAATTTGGTCGTAAGTTTTGTCTTTGGTTTTCTAAGTAACCTAATTGATTTTCTCGGCGTATTCTTTGTGCTGCATCTAAAATTGTTTCAGGGTTTGAAGCCCTTATTATTGCACCTAATTTTGAATCTAAACCTGTCAATAATGTGTCGAGACACATGTTGTCGATTAACGCGGCTTGAGATTTCTTTTCATTTTCAGTTAAATTTGATTGTCTGTTTATTGCTGAGTGCAATTTCGCATTGTGGGTTTGAATTTTGTGGACAAAATTGAGAGCAGAATCTTTGCCTTGTTTCATGTACTGTAAATCATGTATTAAACTGGGAAGATTTCTTGTTTCACCAAAGTTTGATATTAGTAAATTTTTTATTTCTGACCAATCGTTTGTGAATTTCGAATTTACTAATTGTGAAGCTTTGCCTCTGAGTTTGTTTTTAATGTGAATTATTACTAACACTTTTTGTTCAACATTTGAAATATGTAAGGCGGCTTGACATGAACTTAAAAATGATTCAAGGAGAATTTGGTCTCCATCGTACTCTGGTATTAGTGAAAATAATTCTGTTAATTTGAATGAGGGTAAATCGTCGACTTCGTTTTCAATTTCGTTTTCAATTTCATTTTCTCTATCCATTTTTCTTTCAATAGATTTTTAAATTGGCTTTTTGAAAATACAAAATACAATGCTACTTTTTCAATGGTAAAACTTTGTACTTACAAGAGTGTTGTCTTGAGGTAAAGTTGCATGTGTACGGGTTGTTTCTCTGTTGATTGGGATGTTTCGGTTGTTGGGACGTTCTGGATGATTGTTGAGATGTGTACCAGTCTGCTGCTGGGAAGTTTTGTCAGTTGCTGGGTTGTTCCAGTTGCTGATGATGAAGCTGATGTTGTTTGATGACAACAGGTTTCCAGGAGCACTTTGCCAGGGGTGTGATCAGATCTTCCTTCCACAAAGTTCTTCAAGAATGTGCGAGCCAGGGGTGTGATTAGATCTTCCTTCCACTCGTACCGTTTCTTGCCTTGGAGTTGCCTAGTTGTTTGTTTGATTTGATTTTCGTCTTTGAATTTGAGCTGTGATTGATTTTCTTCTTTGAATTTGATTTGGTTGATTTTCTTCGGGATTTTGGTTCTTTTTCTCAAAGGATTGGAATCCACCAAAGGAGGGTCGCTTGTTCTCGCCTGCTTTGTAGAAAAAATCCGGACGACTGCGCCACTTGTTATCGTCGTAACAAGAACGGTTGGTTTTTAAAAAAAGATTTTTTTTTTTTTCGAAGATTTTTACAACACTTGGGTTACACTTTCTTAATATTAATTGAATGTAGTTTAACGTAGCTTGAAATGTTTCTTATTGAATTATAATATAATGGAATGGAATTGATTCTTATGTCTAGCTTATGATATCTGATATATGTCTGATTTCTGATGGCTCTATACAAATCTAGTCTTACTTATAACTTTTCTAATGCTAGGGTTGCATAAATTGAAGGTTAGCAATTGTTAAGCTCTTTGTGTAATTTATGCTGATATGGCTTTGTCAGCGTTCTAGTTTGAATGAATGGAAAAGTATTTACTGCATAATGAAATTCTTATCTCAATTGATGCAACGCAATTAAGTCAAGGTTAATAGGTATCAATATTTATTAAAATGAGATATAACATCTATGGATATTGTATATAACAAACATTCTTAGAGCTGTGTATTTATCATATACGGCAAAAAAGTGTTTTAAAAAAAAAGCCTTGAAAAAGGAAACAGAGCAGATTTCCGAAACGTCGGCGAAATACTTAATTTCCAGTTTTTATACTTATTTGTGTTATTTATTTAAAAAAAGCAACCTCTAGCTGATCCTTTGACGTAAAAGTCACAGGCGTAGAGGTTATTTATCAGTAACATACTGATTAATTGTGATATTTTGTAGATTCCCCGAACACCGCTTAAAAAGAAAAAATACATGTGGCAGGAAGTCCCAAAGAATTGAAGAAAGAAAAAAAATTAAGATAATGCCACAAATAACATTTAGACAATAAGAGGTATATTTTCTGAAAGTTTGAATCCGATCGGAACTCTTAACACCCCTCGGCGTTAAAATAAAAAAAACGATTTTTAGTCAGAACTTTAAATACGAAGATTTTGATTTTTTGCTTGTCCTGACCGGACCTCTAGAACCTGAGATTCACCTTTACACCTAAATAAACGCTGTTCAAAAAACTAGATTGTTTATACAAAAAACGCAATAGGCTTTCAAAGTCTAAAACTCAGATATACACTCCTGGCGATACCCCAGAAGGTATGCAATCATAATTTTGCTGTTATAAAACTATGCATATCAATGTCCTTTTTTTACTCCATTATTTCTCTTTTTTAAGCCAATATGAGATTAATTTACTTTATCGGATTACCAAGGATATTTAAAAGATCATTTAACAAATTAGCATATTTCCTTTGTCAAGTAATTCCCGGAATTGTGAATTTATTTGTAGTGAGAGGCAGAAGAAATTATTTGTACTTATTCATGTAATCCTCAGGTAATCCCATTTGTAGAAATTGTTACCAAAGTAAACAAACAAGAGGCATTTGCAGACGATTCTTTGTGTTAAATTGGATATTATTAGTTTGGGATCATAAACTTTAAAACTGGTATATTATATGTATACCGGCCTGCATAAAAATATGCATAAGCATTTTCTTTATCTAGAAATAACCAAAGAATGACCAAAAGATATTCAAAATGTACACGTAAATATGGATCCTGACAAACTTTATCTAGTTTGTTTAGTAAATCTAAATATTAGTATATTTTACATACTTTTAATTTTATTTAAAAAATCGATAGAGCTATTTACACAGAACTTCGCTGTCCATTTACAACCTTTTTATATTTATTTATTAATTACACAGGCACAGTCAAAAAAAGCTCTGTTACCGGGACCAGACATAGTAAGCCCTATGTATTTAGAAGTGCTGAACATGAATCCGATGTCCATTTAGCTCCAGAACCCACCAATTTATTTGTAAATTAACAAAATAATTAGAAAACAAGGAGAGGCAATAATATTTGGATCATAGTTGTCACTATTGTCATAAAGATATACATTTGATAAAAGGTGGTCACTCACCAAGGAAAATAATAATTAGAATGTAGGTGCCACTATTACTACAAACGAAATCTGATAAATATTAGTTCAAAAAATTATACAGGGTAATCATTCACAGAAAAAATAAATTAATACATTGTGGCAAATAGGAAAATTTTGCGTAAATACACTTTCAAGCTTCCACCATGGTAAGTTGAATGGGCTTGTTCGGCATTTTTTTTTATTGCATAAATCGAAAGTGCAAGTATAAAATAATGGATCTGCAAAAAATCAGAATCTTATTCGCACGTTTAGTATCTTAAAAACTATTACAAATCTGCACCTCGCGAAAAAGGGGCGTGGCCAGGCACTACGTCACTATACGCATAGACTCGGCGATCTCAATAGACTTGATGCTCCTTAGTTTGTTATAATTATAAGTGTTTTCGAAGCATTGTTTTTTTTGCTTACTTCTTGACAGTAGGGGAGTACAATTTGGTGAAATGTCGAAAAATTACAATTTTCTCTCGCTCCTGTCGGGACGAATTTTCGATTTTGACCCTGCAATTTACGATTATCGCCGACCTTCTCCTTTCCGTAGAGACATAGAACGAACTTCCGCTCGACGTATTTATTTAGTTACCAGCGTTTGAAAATTCCTTGTTTTTCGACTTTTCGGGTTAAATTTGAAAGGTCCTAGAAAGCCAATTTCTTACGTCACTTTCGTATAGTGACGTCACAAATAAGCCCTAGGTTTTTGCAACTATTACTATTTTCAATCCTTATATCTCGAGAACGGAAGTTAATAATGCGAAATTTTAAGTGCATAATGGGAATATCGAGTACTATATGAAAAAGTATTAAAACCATATAAAAAGAATATCATGGAACAAGCCCATTATTGCTTACGATGACCACCCTGTATATTATTCATTAAAAATATAACAGGTTTGACAATGATGTTAACTATATGCCAAATAATATTGCCATCTGTCACATTTTTTCATTATTAACTATTTTTAAACGACCTCATTACAGCTTCTAGTAGCAATTTCACGTCCATTATGGACCAATTTTAATTTTTAAAATTACGCTGAAAATCTAATTTAAAGCTTTACTAAATGCACTCAAAACATGTACAGGGCGTCATTTCAAAAAAGTGCGTACGTTTTGTGCGTTTAATTTTCATAAAATATTTATTTTAAAAACGTCATAAATTAAATTTATTAATTAAATTGTCAAAATAATCATGTTTTGGGTGAAAAGTGTAAAAATACTTTTCGATTAAATATTTTGGATATTTACTAGTAATAAGGCGGAAAAAAGTGCCAAATGTGTAAAATTTGGAAAACAGCACTGATTTTAAAAATCTCTTCTGCGTTGTGTTGTTTCTTAAACCTTGAGGATCATTCTGCACCACTAATATCTTTGCGGATGGACAAAATGGGGAAGTTATGGGGGTTAAAAGCCCCAAAAATGCCCCAAAAATTAAGACTTGAAAGAAAACTTTTAAAATGATAATTTTGACCTGGAAATCTCTAATCAGGGGTCCTCGAGGTCGCTGATCACGATTCTGAGGTCCAATTTGGAATATTCAAAATGACTGCCGCAAATCGGTCCATTTTCCAGAAAAAATTAAAATGAATATTTTGGCCTTGAAAATCTCGGGGGTTTTTGAGATCGTTGATCATGAATCAGAGGCTCAATTTACGAGATTCAAAATAGCGGACCGGAAAAACAGTCAATCTCTCCGAAAAACCTAGTATCTTTTACTTTTTTGGGCTGAAAGTATGAAACATGCGAGTAGTTCCTGAAAAATATACTACATCCGGTCCGCCATTTTGAATTCTCCCTAATTGGACATCAGATTCGTTATCAGCAATAACGAAAATCCCACAGTTCCCACTTTCAGCCCAAAATAGAGAATGATACGAGTTTTCCGGAGAAATGGACTGTTATTCCTGTTCGCCATTTTGAATTTCGTAAATTAGACCTCTGATTCGTGATCAGCGACCTTAGAAACCCCCGAGTACTCATTTTCAGCCCAAAAACGAAACAGGTACGAGTTTTTCTTGATAAACTGACTTCACTTCCGGTCCACCATTTTGAATTTACCAAATTAGACCTCGGATTCGTAATCAGCAACCTCTAAAACCTCTTAGTACAGATTTGCAGGGTCAAAATATCCACTCTTGTTTCTTGTGGATAATGGCCCGATTTCCGGTCCGCCATTTTGAATATTCCAAATTGGTGATCAGCCACCCCAAAAACCCCCGGAAAACCATTTTTGTCTAATTCTAAGGCATATTGTGTATGATAACAAATTTTTTAATAAATTGGCCATTAATATTGGTCAATTATTGGCCAAAAAATGAAAGCAAACATTTCTGCCAAATATAAAAGGTGCTGTTTTTTCTAAATGTCTTTCTGAACTCTTTGCAACAAAAATGAAGTAAATTGATCCTGTACCTTTTTTTTAGGGGTGTAATGCCAAAATGACGCGACTAAGTCGACTAAGAGTGCTATTAAAATAACAAAGTAACTAGTACCTTCAGTTAAACTGGAAGTGTATTTTTGGAGATGTATCAAAAAAACATATTTTTATACCAAATGTTCTCTATTCTAAATTCAAATTTTTATCTTGAAAAATAAAGAAAATAGTGCGGCTGTACCTGGTCTCGTGGGTATATATAGGGTGAGTCAGTAATGCGTGGATGGTCAATATCTCCTCGACCTTTTTAAATTTGCAAAAATGTCTCAGTTGAGAAATGTAGAAGATCAAGAATGGCATGGTGTTTCGAAATTAGTTTTAGATCTACAGGTTGTTTTACATAGTGACAAGCTAAATCTTAAATTTCTTAAATGGAACACCAAACATTTCTTCATATATTTATATTTGGCTCTTCTTTATCTCTTAGAAATATGTAGACTACATTATGCCCGTTCTTGATCAATTCAAACCTGAGATTATAGAATTTCTTACAGACTGATGTCTTCCTCAAGATTTATTGAATGAGACTAAGAATTAAACTTGCTGCACCTTCTACATTGTTTAAATCAAAACATATTTCAATTTTCCTCAAATATTAGATATATGGAATATAAATTAAATACCTATATCAAAAGCAATAAATCGTAATACTGTGGAAAATTATTAACGAACAGAAATACACATATAGGTAATGATGAAATATGGTATTGATTTTACATCTTCGCCATGAGTAGCGGTTCTTTGAAGTTATTTATTGTCCATTATAATTTGAGTTATTTATATAAAATTGATGCTCTATATACACATACATTTGGAAATATATATAGGTATGGACAAATGATTATCACAATCGATTTTATTAATATTATATTACCCACTACACTGTTTTCTTGTCTAGTTGCTTTTCCATGTCCCGGGATTGCACACAAAAAAATTGTCTTGAAATTGGTAGTAATGCCACCTCTATTTCCTGATGCTCAATTTTAATATAGTATATGGTTATGCTCATCACTTATGATAGTGTTGGTCAATTCGATATCTCAACGCTAATTGAACCTTTTACTTACTTTTATTCAAACTATTTAAAGTTGCGCTTGCAGTACGTTCTGGTGTTACAGAACCCATCAAGTTATAGGTACGGTCAGGGCCGGATTTGAAGGCGTCAGGGTCCGGAGCAGTGGAGAAATTTGGGGCCTATTTTACCATTTTCTAATGAATAATAAAAATTTTCAAAAAAAATTGAAAATATTCTTCGGTTCAATATATTTTATTATCTTCATAATCATAAAAAATAAACAAACCTATAGCTATAAAATTTAATATTTGGAATTTGTGGAAGTCCCGGGGCTCCCGACTGCTCTAGCTATCGTAATACTAGACCAAGAGACCACTACGTATTTGCTTACGTTATGTAGGGCAAAAGATTTTAGATCGAATATCACTAGAGTCAACTTATTTAATATTAAATTCACCAGCTTGCCAATCCAAACCACACTCATTTATATCATAATTAGTTCCTTCTAATTAGGAAAAAAATGTTATATGTTGACATTTGGAGATTATTCACATAAGGACGATATTATTTATAAACAAAAGAATTTCCAAGGTGCAAAAGATGACTTCGCCCTTAAAAACCACCTCCACCACGCCATTTCGCGGGTTTTCACATTCTTCCGTGAAATAGTTGGTCCCATAGAAAATTTTGTACTCATTAGACTAATGCTAGATTAAATTTACCACAAATAAGGTTCTAAGCATATCGTTGATAGGCGCTATGGTTTTAATGCAATAAGCGTTAAAACTAAAGGATTGGGCCCGGATCGGCAAGCGCATCGCGTAGATTAAAATTAAGAAAAGCAGGGGAAATTAATTATAATATTTTACCGCTCAGAAATGATTCGCGCAAGGTGGCTAGATAGATGAGAAATAGATGCCCCAGAAAATTTTATTCTTCTTCCTTTTCTTTTGGCACGATAACCCAGGGTGGGTCTTTGCCTGTCTGGCTATTTTCTTCCATTCTGTTCTCTCTTGAGTATTCCTTTTCCAGGTTCTAATACTCATAGCTCTCAAGCCATCTTTTACATCATCTATCCATCTCATCCTAGGTCTTCCTCTTCTTCGTCTTCCAGCAGGTTTCCACTCATATATTTTCTTAGGTCCTCTAGAGTCATCCATTCTGTTGACATGTCCCAGCCATGTTACTCTTTGACTTTTTATATATTTGATAATGTCACTCTTTTCATTGATCTAATTCAGTCCAGCATCCATGCGGATTCTCCATATTCCATCATATTCCATGTATTTTTCGCAGGATCTTTCTTTCGAATATTCGAAGTACTTCCTCGTCTTTTTTTGTTATCGCCCATGTCTCACATCCATATGTTACTACAGGTCTAATTAAGGTTTTGTATATTTTTGTTTTTGTGTTTCTATCTAGTGGTCTACTTGTTATTAATTTTTTATGGGCGTAGTAACATCGATTTCCACTGACCATACGTGCCTTGGTTTCACTGCTTATGGAGTTGGTTTGGTTAACTTCCGCTCCTACGTACGTAAATGTTTCCACGTTTTCAAGGTTATAGTTTTCGATTTGTCTGGTGTTGTGATTGTTGGTTGGCGTTCTTTTCACCTCCATGTATTTCGTTTTATTTTTATTAATTATAAGATCTTTTGGGACTCTTGACCAATTTGAGTAAACGTTTCCTCTAATTTTGTTTCATTTCTGTTGATAATAGCTACATCGTCTGCAGAGGCACATATTTGAGATGATTTGATTCCAACATGGCCTCTGTAATTGGTGTTTTTTTATTGCAGCTTCAAGTACAAAGTTGAAGGGCATGCTTGAGAGTGTGTCACCTTGTCTTACTCTGAGATTAATATTGAAAGTTGATGAAAATTCTCCATCTACATCTTATGGATCGGCTGTATTATTCCCATGGTCCATTCTTCTGGCATTTGTTCTTGTGTCCAAATTAAAGTTAATAAGTTATGGATTCTCCCCCATAGTTCTGGTCCTCCGTTCTTTATCAACTCTCCCGTGCTTCCGTCCACGCCGGGTGACTTATGGTTTTTCAGTTTTCTGATTACGCATTCTACCTCTTCGAACGTCGGGTTCTGGATATTGGGTTCTGCGGTATGGTAGTGTGCTGTCTCATTTACATTATTGTCTACGCATAATTTCTCCTTAAAGTATTCTCTCCATCTATTTATTATTTCTTGTTTCTCTGTTAGCACCTGTCATTTATTTTTGTATGCCGTTAATTTTGGTCGAAATACCTGTGTGCTTTCTTTTATGCTTTTGTACAACTTTCTGTTCTCTTTCCTATTATTGTGTTCTAGCATATTTTTCACTTTCGCCCTGATTGCTTCCCTCTTCTTTTTTCTATATGTTTTATCTGCTTTTGTTTGTTTTTCGTTGTATAACTCTCTGTTATTAGTAGTGTTTCTCTGCAGTTACTTTAGCCTTACATGTCTTTTTTCCTCTACCGCTTGTCTACATTCATCATCATGCCACTCTGCGTTTCTTTGTTTTCTGGTCTCTCCAATGACTTCTCTTGCTGTGTCTGTTATGACATTTTTCAGTTGGTTCCATTCAGTTTCTATGTTGTTGCTTTCCATGTGTTCCTCCGACTTTATCCGTATGTTTGTTTGGTATTGCTCTTTCTTTGTTGGGCTTCTGTACTTATCTACATTCCATTTTTTGCAGCGTACGTTTTTCCCCTTGCTACCACTGCAATCTATTGTCTCAGTTTGGCTCCTGCGAGGGAATGGTTCGAGTCCAAGTTCGCCCCGCGAAATGTTCGGACATTACATATGACAGTTGCCTATATTTTTGGTATGAGGATATGGTTTATTTGATTCGCAACGTCTGTTCCTGGGATCTTCCATGTTCCCTTATAAATGTTCTCTCTTTGGAAATGTGTACTAACTACAATATAGTTATTTGAAGTTGCGAATTCTGCTAGTCTGATCCTGTTGTTACTGGTTTCATTAATGTAAATTATATTTTCCAAAGATATTATGAAATGCTTCTTCTTTTCCCAGTTTCGCATTGAAATCTCCCAGTGTTATAACTGCGTCATGTCCTTACACATACTCCATGCAACTCCTCATATAAACTGCCTATTTCTTCTTTATCTGCGTTTTTTGTTGGTGCGTATACATTGGCGAATGTAATATGTACCTTTCTTTTTATTCTTATTATACATATTCGTGCTGATATTGGGGTAAATGCTATAATGTGCTTACGCATTCTTTTGTATGAATTCAACACCTCTTACTCCTTGTCTAATTTCGTGTCCAGAGGAGTATACTGAGAATCTTATTTCCTGCAGAGCTACCTACTATCAGAACTACTATCTCCATTTTTCTAATTCCTTTGCAAAATTAATTACAGCTCCTGTTCTCAGCAAGGTTCGCACGTTCCATGTTCCAAGTTTCATTTCCATACTCATGTCCTTTATTCGTCGCCTAGTTCGTCTTTGAGATATTAGTCCGGTTTCATCAGCCCTCGTTATCACGACATTTGTAATTATACTTCCACATCCACGTAGTGGATTGGAAGTATAGTAATTGTAAAAAAAAAATCAATTTTTGTTTCTTGAAATAAGTTTAGAATGTCATGAAACGTCGAGATTTTAAATTTGGGCGAAAAAAAAATTCTATCTGTCTGTCTGTCGGTCTGTCTGTCTGTCGGTCTGTCTGTCTGTCGGTCTGTCTATCTGTCTGTCTATCTGTCTGTAACTTTTTTTTGTCCGCACGTTTTCTCCGGAACGGTTTAGATATTGACTTGAAATTTTGTACACGTATATATTATAAGGAGATCTGGAACTGGATTGTTTTTTTAAGATATCCGGTGAAGGTTGGGTGGTAAATAGGGGTAAATAGGGGGAAATATATAAAGTAAGCTGGTAAAAGTACAGAAACTTGAAATTTGATGCATCTACTACAAGCTAAGGCCTCAAAATTTTTTATAAAATTTTTCATCCCCACCCCCCCCAATTAATTATTAAAGGGGTTGATAAAATAAAATTGAGATATTAACTTCAAATTCGATACACGTATGTATTATAACGACATCTGGAACTAGATTATATTTTGGGATTATTCTGATGAAGGACTGGGGGTTAAATAGTGGTAAATAGGGAAAAATAAGTAAAGCAAGCTGGTAAGAGTACAGAAACTTGAAATTCGGTGTATGTACTAGCAGCCAAGATATCAAACTATTTATAATATTTTTCAACCCCTACTCCATTATTAAAGGGGTTGATAAAATAAAATTGAGATATTCACTTGAAATTTGGTACACGTATATGTACCATAACGACATCTGGAAGTAGATTATATTTTGAGATGATTCCGTTGAAGGGTTGGAGGTTAAATAGGGGAAAATAAATAAAGCAAGCTGATAACAGTACAGAAACTTGGAATTCGGCATATGTACTATAAACCAAGGCCTCAGATTTTTTTATAATATTTTTAAACCCCCCAATACCCATACTCCATTATTAAACGGATTGATAAAATAAAATTGAGATATTCATTTGAAATTTGGTACACGTATGTATTATAACGACATCTGGAACTTGATTATATTTTGAGATGATTCCGTTGAAGGGTTGGAGGTTAATAGGGGTAGATAGATGAAAATAAGTAAAGCAAGCTGGTAAGAGTACAGACATTTGGGATTTGGTGCATATACTAGAAGCGGAGGCCTCAGGTTTTTTATAATAGTTTCCATCCTCCCGCCATCACCACTCCCTTATTAAAATAGTTGATAAAATTAAATTTAGATTTTCACTTGAAATTTGGTACACGTATGTATTATAACGATATCTGAAACTAAATTATATTTTGACATGATTGCGTTGAAGGAGTGAGGGCAAGTAATGGTAAATAGGGAAAATAGCAAAACGAGCTGGTAAGAGTCCAGAAACTTGATATTCGGTGTATGTCCTAGAAGCCAAGGTCTCAGATTTTTTAATAATATTTTTCAACCACCCACCCTTACTCCATTATTAAAGGGGTTGATAAAATAAAATTGAGCTGAAGTGTTGGGGGTTAAATTGGAGTATATAGGGGAAATAAGTAAATCAAGCTGGTAAGAGTACAGGAATTTGGGATTTGGTGTATATACTAGAAACCAAGACCTCAGATTTCTTTCTAATATTTTTGAAGCCCCGCCACCTCCGCTCCATTATTAATGGGATAGATAACATAGAATTGAGATATTCACTTGAAAGTTAGAACAATTATTAGGTATTGTAATAACATCAGATTGAGATGATTCCATTGAAGGAGTGGGAGGTGGCAGGTTGTGAATAGGGGAAAATAAGTAGGGTAAACTAGAAATGTCATTTTTATCGTACATAGCGGAAACCAACGCCTCAAACTTTTCTATAACATCTGCATCAAATACTATCAAAATTTTATGATGAATAATTTTCACGTACTAGAGTGCAAATCTAGTCAAGATGTTTCCTTTAAGTGACTTGAATGAAAAATCTTGATGTGGGAGTAGTGATTCCTTAGGCAGCGGCTTTTTTCTAAGGAAGGGTTGTTAGCCCTGCGCTCAACCTCCAACCTGGAGGATCAGGGACTCTTCTGTTGCGGTCTCCACCTTAGCCGATTTGCTCCAGTTTAGGGCGCCGGAGACTCGCTCCTCACCATCCCTCGTCTGTTATAAACCGCACGCCTTTTGCACGCCATGTCATGTGCCCAGGGGCCACGCGACCCAGAAAATATACGCATTGAAAATATTCTGTACATAATTTAATATAAACAGGGTCCTATGCATACTGCCGTTAGGCGTAATAGTTTTCGAGCAATGAGTGATCGGCGCACTATTCGTATATTCTCATCAAATAGTGACCTACGAGCATAGTGTGCAGAACTAACCTAGCAAAGATTTCTCTTTTAAACCTTCTGAATGGATGCTAAATGTTCACAAATATGTTTAAATAGGTATTAAAAGGCTTCATTAATAATTTTAAAGCGATGCGCGACGTCTGCTTTGGACCTGTTTCTTCATTACAATTATTTTAATTTGTATATTATCAGCTGTTTTAAAAGGAAAAATAATCGTTCGTTTTTGAGGTACTCAACTGACTTCTGTCTTAATAAGAAAAATTAAAATAAATTTAAGAACAAATTTTTTAGTGTAATTTAGAAAGTAACTAAAAAAAATATTAAACTAAGTATAACGTCATCATAAAAATTAAAATTTTACAAGATTTAGTCACCTGCTGCTTTCCGTGACATGTATTTTGTCTAGGATCTACAATGCAATAAGTGTAGGGGGGACGTGGCGTCAAAAATATTACTGTTTTTATAGTGTGTTCATCTTAGTCATTCAGGTGTCTCAACTCTCAATCTCAAAGCTACAGTTTTATTTTACGTTCTCTTTGGTAGACGTCAACAGACGTCAATGTAATATAACAATATAATTAGAGAAATGCCGTATACAACCCATAAAATGTAAATTTGTGTGTTGCTTGTATAGAAAATATTCGTATTTAGGTGAATGATTTCATTTTACAATAATTGATAGTCACTTGACATTGAGACGATAAGTTAACTATAAAATAAATATTTTACCTGTAATCAATAATCATAAGCAAAGCAGTAAAATCGTCTTTTAATTTTGGTTTTGAGATTCTAGAAACTAGAAATCTTGAAAACTGAAGTTATTTATTAGTGGTAATAACATCTAAATACAAATGAATATTGAAAATACAATATTTATTATTTTCATTATTTCATAATTCACGTCTAATAAAAATAGTAAACAAACATAATATTAAGATATACATGAAAGATATAGGGTCATATTTTTTTCGCTCAAACTATTATTTTCCTATTAGTGGAGTAAAACTGATATTTCTAGGGAACTGTCTTACTATAGCATTTTTTTTGCTGGAATTTGTCGAAAACATTTCAAGAAGTGTAGACCTACGTAAAAAATTTGGATTAAATCTGTGTGGTGAAGAGCTTTTGTTTGAACAAAAAAAAGTTCAAAATCGTGTATTTTTCGCAGTCTTTCTTGGATATCTCTGGTTGCATAACCCGTTTAGAAGGGGAGGGAAGGGAGCGCAAAATTTTTAGCCCATAGAAGGACAAGGGCAAGGGTTGGGTACTTTAGGCCGGGCTCATTTTTAAGGACAATCAATTCCCTTTCAGAACGTTTTTACCTCGAAACTCTAATTGCCTCACGCGCGCGTGATACATTTATAAAATATAATAATATGTATATAATACTGTGGGACATGGCGAATCAACTGAGACTGGGCAAATAAATTACGGGCAAATAAACAAAAGAATATCAGGACTACGTTTTTCTTGATACACCCCTTTCCTTCCTGGCGAAAAACGACTTTTTCAAAAAAAAACATCGGCTTTTCCGCAACATTTGTTTATTTATGCCGAAAATTATAAACAAATGATAAGAAGTTGAGGTAGGAACATTAATACACAATGTCGCGTTTGTTGGGCGATATGTGGCCAAAATTGCGAAAGTTACAGCAGTTTTAATTTTATTTTCATTTTACCCTCCCCCTTCCCTTCCAATCTAATCAGCGACTTGAAATTTGGACTCAGTACTTTGGACCCTACTATCTATTGGGAAGAAAGCAAGTCGCTAAGTCGTTATCAGCGAAAAATCCGTATACAAAACCGGACCTTCAAATTGCAATATCTCGAGAAACGCTGGACCGATTTCGTTGAATCAAAATTCAGTTTACGAGCATTTGCGAGCCCTTTATTTTTATCCTACGCAATTTTTCGATTCGAATCAAACTAAGCGAGTTATGTCCGAAAAACTGATATCCCGTATCTTTACATGTACATTTCCTCACCTCCACCACCCGTAAGTCAGCCACACGGGTCACCACAAGTTTCGGGTGGTCCGACTTTATAACATCACAAAATTAAAAAAAAAAAAAAACGTTGGTACCTCCGAGGATTTTTCGTGCCACATCGACCCCACTATCATGTCGAGTACAGTATCCAGAATATTGCTATTTTAGTTATTGGAATAGTGTTGCTATTTTCATCTTTGGAATAGATTCTCATAATTATTCTCTCAATATTGCTTATAATATTTGTTTAACACATTTGATACTGCAATGACTTTGATATTTTAATTATTCAACGTTTAATTTTTACTACCACATCCACGTAGTGGATTGGAAGTATAGTAATCGTAAAAAAAATTTCAAACATTTTTTTTCTTTTAGAATGTCATGAAACGTCGAGATATTAAATTTGAAACTCGATGAATGTACTAGATGCCAAGGCCTCAGAGTTTTTTATAATATTTTTCAACCCCCCATCATCTCTACTCCATTATTAAAGGGGCTGATAAAATAAATTTGAGATACCCATTTCACTTTAAACTTGCTACACGTATGTATTGTACCAACATCTGGAACTAGATTATATTTTGAGATGATTCCTTTGAACGGTTGGGGGTTAAATAGGGGTAGATAGGGGAAAATAAGTAAAGCAAGCTGGTAAAAGTACTGAAATTTGGGATTTGGTGTATATATTAGAAGCGAAGGCTTCAGGTTTTTTTTATAATATTTTGCAGCCCTCCACCACCCCGACTTCCCTATTAAAAGAGTTGATATTATTAAATTTAGATTTTAACTTGAAATTTGGTATACGTATGTATGTTAACAATATCAGAAATTAGATTGTATTTTGCCATGATTGCGCTGAGGGAATGGGGGTAAGTAGAGTAAAATAGGGAAAAATAAATAAATAAAGCACGCTGGTAAGAGTACAGAAACTTGAAATTCGGTGTATGTCCTAGAAGCCAAGGCCTCAGATTCTTTAACAATATTTTTCAACCACCCACCACCCTTACTCCATTATTAAAAGGCTTGATAAAATAAAATTGAGGTATTCACTTGAAATTTGGTAGACATATGTATTATAACGAAATCTGGAGCTAGATTATATTTTGAGATGATTCCGTTGAAGGGCTGGGAGTTAAATAGGAGTAAATAGGGGAAAATAAGTAAATCAAGCTGGTAAGATTACAGAAATTTGGGATTTGGTGTATATACTAGAAACTAAGGCGTTAGATTTCTTTCTAATATAATTCAAACCCCACCACCTCCGTTCCATTATTAATGGGATTGATAACATGATACTGAGATATTCACTTGAAAGTTAGTGCACGTATGTATTGTAATGAGATCTGATTGAGATGATTCCATTGAAGGGGTGGGAGGACATCTGCCCCAAATATTAATAAAATTATATGACCAATAATTTCCACATAGTAGAGTGCAAATCTAGTCAAGATGTTTCCTTTAAAGTGACTTGAATAAAAAATCTGGATGTGGAAGTAGTGATTCCTTAGGCAGCGGTTTTTACTGTCAACATTCTCCTTTAAACGGTTCCACCATTATTATTATTGTCATCGATCACCTTTTAATAAAAATATTATTTGGAATTCTGTATTACTTGAACCAGTCTATTTCTTTCTACATATTTTATAAATATTTCAATGTTCTTTCTCTAGCGAAGGATACATTTTAATATTCAGTATCGACATGCTAGCGCAGTGGGCTAAAATGTATTAAGTGGCGAGGGCACTTCGTCACACTTTCTATTATCCACTGGTTTTAATCCGCAGATCTAACACTGGCAAAGTCGGTGAATAGTGGCTGTTGTCTGCATTTTTTCAAATATGTAACCTGCTTCCGGACGGCTCAGGCTCTGGATTTGGGTATTGTGTCTTTATATGCCTTGTTTTCATTCACTTCTTTGCATATTTTATTAAGCTGAGTATTTTGCTTAGACCAAATTTTAATATCTTTCATTCATAGTGAACAAATAATATAATAATTTCTATAAATTGGTTAGTCATTAAATAAAAATAACATCATTTAGCCAGACAGAAGCAACATATTAGTTTTTCCTTAATATTGTCAGAACCATGGCTATTTCTGCAACATGATTAAATTAATTAAAATTTTAATTGTATAAATAATTACCATTACTACTTACGAACAACATTATCAAATTCGCACATTCCTTTTTTTCAAATGTTTGTCTCCATGGAAAATAATGACATTCATCTCCCCCTTCCACATTTTATCAGTCGATTGCAAAGGCACCTCATGCATTGAACCCTCTACGGCCCTCGTGCCGTATATATAGAAACATAATTTAATTTATTACAGGATTCCCTCTGGATTATATGAGAAACAAATTGGTAATGCTGAAGGTTATACTAGAGATTTTTGTGTCTTCAAGATTCATGACGAATATATTCATTAGTTGAATCACCATTTAATTTCTTATTAATACGGTGTTATCCTAATCCTTTAATAATCATTTTCAAGAAAACGATTGAATTCAAAGCATAGTAATTATAAAGGGTAGTCACAACTGTTCTCAGTTACCTGTTAAGTACGTATTGCAACAAATTCCAAATATTGTGATCACTGATTAGGGACTGATCCTATTTCCGCCCTAGACAAGTTCACAAAATACCGTCCCATTTAATCTAAATGGGTCTACCAAATAGATTTTCAATTCAAAATTTAAATTTTCGCTCGACAAAGTACACACTAGGATTCACCGGGTTTTAGGGCAAATCCGTTTCCGCAGGGTAACAAATTAGTACCCGGCCAGGTACCGGGTAGTAAAGAAATAAAGGTAGTCATTTTTTTATTTATAAATTTAAAACCGAAGTGATACGCATACCCAAACAGATTTTATCATTATTTTTATTTTTAACATATACAGGGTGTCCCGAATTGCATAGGCCAAACTTCACTAATACAACATTTCAAAATAAGATAGTTTTCGAGATACAGGGTGTTCAAGTAATTCTCCTGAAAATGATTTTTATGAATATTTTCGAAACGTCTAAAGATAAACGAATGAATTTACACAGGAATTTAACTTTTTATGCTTTTTAAGAAAAAATTACAACTATGTACGAAAATCATTCAGGAGCCCGTGAAACTGGGGGGGCCTAGGTATAATTTAGCCCCAACTATATTGTGTGACACTTTTAAATTCATTTATGAGCAGAACTTAAAAATTTGAAGTTTTCTACACAAAAAAAGTCTCTTGTGTTTTTCTCTAAAATTATCAGTTTTTGAGTAAATCTTATCTGAGCTTTATTCGGGGATAGTTTTTTATGAATAATTTTAGCAGAACAGAAAAAACAATGATAGTAAAAGAAAATTTGATTACATTATTTTTTATTTGATAACAATGAATTAGATTAAAGTAAGGTAAATTACAAATTACAAGAGTTGTTCAAAGTGCATTCCAGTAGCTTCAACTAATTTCTGACATCTGGGCCGTACATAGTGTGTAGTTTTACGAATGAAATTAGGATTAGCCCGCAAATTTTCACATTCTTCGAGAATTCTTTCTATATTAACTCTTCACTTGTGCTTACGTAGACTTTGTCCTTTAAATAGTCCCAGACAAAAAAAATTAACTGGAGGTAAATCCGGTGAACGGGGTGGCCAGGCTCTTGCACCTAATCGACCGATCCACCGTTTCGTTTTATTACACAGGTTTACAAAAAAAAGTTGTCTAGATCTGGGGTCAGACTGTACGTTTCTTATGTATTTTTCGACGCTGAATTCTAATCTATTTTTAGTTTTGCTCTATCACGTTATAATTTTGAGATATCCTAACCTAAAAGTGCAAAAAACGTGGTTCTTTGACATATTTGAGGTTATGTGGGTTTGCGATTTTTCTTTTCTCGAAAAGCCATGTATGAGATCTTAAGGTACAAATCTTGCTTTTTAAAATGCCGTAGAGTTTGCTTAAATATCTTTTTTTTTCGTCGAGATATCGAATTTTTAAAATTATCTGTCCATATAACTTTTCCCAATACATTTAATTAGTACGGAAACCTTATGGTCATTATTTAAATTGCAATATCTCGGCGAAAAAAGAAAGATAGTTGAGAAAACTCAATGGCATTTTAAAGGTGAAGCTACATAACCTCAAATATGTAAAAAAAAACCGTGTTATTTGCAGTTTTAGGTTAGGATATCTGAACCATGATGTTCGTCAACAACAAGGGCCAAAGGTACTACAATGACCCTAAGGGGAATGAACAGGATATATATACACAGATGAAATCTAAATAAAATATGTATACCTATTGCAGTCTGTGAGTCTATGTTCACTGAGAGAAATATTGAATTCTTATACTTTTTATTTTGTTGTGTTTAATCTACTTTAAAAATTGATTTTAAACACGAAGTGTTTTAATGTCTATTCAAGTCCCAGCACTGAAATAAACCCTCATTTTTCAAAACTGATACGTATGTCCTACACACGAAGCACCATGAAGCAGGCGTAAGAAGTTTTATAATTTTCAGTTTATTATTCAAAATTATTCGGCTATTAGTATTCTAAAAATGTACATCATAGAGATATGTGTTATTTTCTTCTTAATCACACATATTTTGTGGTAAATGAATTATTCTAGTTTGATTATCTGTATTGTACGATACGCCTAACAGTAACACTTTATCTGCTGTGGTTGTCTGCTCAGTACGTGGTCACGCCAAAGTTTGTTCATTCTAAGCTCTTGGTGGCATCAGTCCAATGCTTTGAAAATAACTTTTAGCCAAACAGTTAAGCAAAAAAATACTTCATGTGCGAGAATACGATGGGGAGAGTCATTTGAAAGAAAATTTTGATACCGATTGTCCAAGAAATTCGTAATGAATATCTCCAGACCCACATTCTCAGCATTGTAATCAAACGTTGTCTACATGTATATGATGTGGTACTATATTATAATCTTGTTTGATACCAATGTTTCTTTGTCTGAAGTTATAATAGGGGCCATCCATTAATTACGTCACGTAAATTTCAAGGTTTTCTACCCACTCTGTCACACTTTATGGACCCCCTCCTCCCCCTCAAAGTGTAACGTACTTAATGGATGGCCCCTTATGTAGTTTCAAAAATGTAATAAATGATTGTAAGAGATGCCTTATGCGCCTCATTTTACATTAGCAATGCATCAATAGCATTTTCGCTAAGATATAAAATCTGCAAAAAATCATATAGCATCTATCTCCGTTACTAACTTGCAACTCAGAATAACTTGAATATATTGTGCAGATCATCATTAAACTTAGGAAGGACTGGTCAACAGAAGATTAGAGGTACAGGGGTACTGGAGTGGGCGGAGTGAAGCATGGCAGGGAGACCACAATAAGCCCAGGAGGCTGCAGTGCCCTCGGAGTTTTCTACTAACAGACGAGCCCTGGAAAGAAAAAAAATCATTAAATTTCTCAAAATTCTTTCTACAACTCACACATTTAGTGATTTTAAATAAAAGAATAAAATTCTCGTATATATTGTACTACTACTACTAATTATGCGTTAATGAACATTGACAAGACTAATCCGACAAATTTAAAGATTGCTATAATAAATTCAGCTGATCCTAATTTTAAAATATTCTTAAAAGATACTAAAAAAGATTTCAAAATGCCACGAGTTAAATAATACTAATATTGTAAATGAAGTAACATTTTGATTGTTCAGATGAATAAATTTTTATAACAAATTTTGATAAGATAAGACTCTTGTGTTGTTAAATATATATTACAATAACTTTAATCGGAACTAAATTATTTATATTAATTAATAAATAAATAACATCTACCAAGTTGAAAGCAGAAAGACTAGAAATGAAATAAGCCACTGTTTTCATCTTTAGATTGGTTATTTTATCTTCCTATTAACGTAAAAGTTAACCTAATCAGAAGAATGAAATAGTTACTTTCTTAATTTGGCCAACTGTACATTACAGAAGATAAGTTAGAAGTACCTACCTACAATGTACTGTTATAAAGAAAACAAAGGAGTATTGTTATCTTTTAAGACATCGAAAAACAAAATGATGTTTAAAATAATTATCAGATATGTTCTATCGAGTGATTAACAAGTGCCTAAATTGTGTTAGCCATTTGTTTATCACATTTCACGTACATTTTTAATAACACCAGGCTTGTGAATTAAAAAACATATCAGATGCAGATACGGATAAATATTACTGCTAGGGATATAAAATTTATATTGATAGGTAAACTCCGCCCTTTTATGACTGTTGTTAAAAGGGGAGTATATAGTTTTGAGCATAATTTCAATATGTAAAACCAACAGAAAAGCTAAATTATGAAGCTTTCGAACGCTGATTATTTGAAATGAAAAAATAAATGTTTATTGTGCACAAAATAATTTACACCCAAAAGGAAGAGGTTAGCCTAAACTAGCTTCCACGTCTCCTATAGGTATATTAAGAAACTTTTTCATAATACATAGTTTTACATTAAACCTTACTAAACAGAATTTTTGTAAAATATTGTATTATTTATTCATAATAAATAGTAATTGCTAAACATAAAATTCTGACTTTCAATTACTCAAAACTAAATGAAAAATTATTATGTTTAAAGCAAAATATAAACAATATAAATTAACAAATTGTGTACCAAAAATATTGCAAACTATGGTACCTATATTATGCATTTATAGAATATAGGTATATATCTATATATTACATATTACATAATAATCTTAATCATCCTAAAGTATTATATATCAGGAGAATTTACAAGCAATATAATAAAATCCAACCAGTAAAAATAATAAAGAAAGAAGAAAACTAGAGAGAAATTAAATTTATTAAATTCTGAACGATATTAAGCTGTTGAATTATTGATAAAATAATCAAGTCTATCATCTTCAGATAATAAATACTTGGTTGGCGAAGCACTTGTAGAGTACAGTTTTCAGTATTTGTAGAAACTTATTTCGTCTTAGTGTTACATCGCAGGTTCTAAGTCCCTTCCCTAGAACTAGCTTACCGATTCTATTTTCTAAAACCAACCAATGAATGAATGGTTCGCTTTTTCGTTTCGTTTCTCAACATAAAAATTTATGCAAAATCAAGCGGCTATGGTTTTGACAAATGTATTGCCATAATTTGTATCCCCCAGTTAATATAATGTTTGAAAACATGAACAAAATTCACGAATTTGTATAATTTTGGAATACAACCATTTCCCTCTGATATACTAAATGCATTTGCCAATTATTTCGGTCAATATTATAATGAGTCCTCATTAGATATCGAGGAACATCACATTGAGACCGATATACCTAACAATAACCCTATTGTTAGCATAAACTCTTTCAGTGAAGATGAGGTTATTCGGGCTCTAAAACGAATTAAACCCAAAATGACGACCGGTGCTGATTCCATTCCAGCTTTTTTTTAAGGATTGCGCTATCATCTTTGCATATCCTCTAACTCTAATTTTTAACTTAATCTTAAAAAACTGCCTATTTCCTGACTTATGGCAATATTCCAAAGTATGTCCCATCTTCAAAAAGGGAAACAAACTAGATATTGAGAACTTTAGACCAATCTCTGTAATTTGTAACTTCTGTAAAGTCTTAGAAATATTACTTCATGATAGAATATATCATTCAATTAACACCAAAATCTCTATTAATCAACATGGATTTATGAAAGGGCGTTCAACAACAACAAATTTATTCTGTGTAACTCAATATATTTCTGAATCCTTAGATGAACGTGGGCAGGTAGATGTCATATATATCGATTTCTCCAAAGCGTTTGATAGACTTGATCACCAGTTGTTACTTAATAAATTATTAAAAATCGGCTTCTCATATTCTTTGCTCCTTTTGTTTAAATCTTATTTAATGAATAGGAGTCAGTACGTTGCATTAAATAGGTTCAAATCGATCGAATTTGCTGCCACATCTGGAGTTCCCCAGGGATTTATTCTGGGTCCCTTGTTTTTTAACATATTTATTAACGACATAATTTGCCTCACCTTTTCTATGCCGACGATCTAAAAATTTTCACAGTAATTGATGAAATCGATGACTGTTTTCAACTTCAGACTTCTCTTGACAAAAAAACACCTGGTGTATAGTAAATACATTATTCATTAATCCTAGTAAATGTAACGTAATGTCCTTTTCTTTTCACCTTTTATTTTTGATTACAGGTTAGATAATGTAATACTTCAAAGACCTATTCACGTTCCCAGATTAACCTCTCGTAATCACCAAGTTTTCTATTTACCTACGCCGCGTACCAACGTATTAAATAATTCACGTTTATATACGATTTGCAGTACTTCTAGCAAATTATGTAGCGACTTCGATATTTTTAATTGCAGCCTTAATGACATAAAACAAAATGTTCTAAATTAAATAACCAGTGATTGCCTTTGTTTTTCTTAATTTACTTTGAATCACATATGTGTTTACATGTATATATAGTTTTTATATTTAAACATTTTCCATATTATTTTTTTTCTCTCTCTTCGTATCATTAGTTATTCATAGTTCGTACATTTAAGTAAATTTTGTCTTCCTTTTACTTTCTTTCTATGTTGTTATATATTATGCAATTGATGCTTTGTATGCCTTTTTTCCTGTTCTGTAATTGGGTATTTTACCTGTTGAACAGTGTATGCAATAAATAAATAAATAACAGGTTTAATAATAATAAAGTATACAGAAGCAAGAATACCTGTTATTTGATAGTTTGATTCAGGTACGTGAAGCGAGTAGGATATGATAAATGGAACATTGTGTTCGATTGAACAGAGTAATTTTAATAATGTTACTAACACAAAATTAAAATAGGTTAAGAATTTATAATTGTTTTAATATCAACGAAATGTATAAATAAGTATAAGATCATGAAACAGTGCTTCGTAGGTACGTTATGATACTAAAAAGACCATAACGTAGTGAAATGTGGTAGCCCACAATATAAGTCCACAAGGTAATAACTGAAAGTGACAAACCTAAAAAACAAACAACAGAATTAATTTAGTTTTAACATGGTTAAACTAATAGTATTGTATAATGAATGAACTTTTAAAGATCGTCAGTCTTACTTAAAATAATTTAGAATGAACTTTTTAAACAATAAAGCAAAATTTCTAAAATATAACATCCAATGTCAAAACTTAGGGCTGAATTTAGAAAATATTCTGTAAACATATTTTGAAACTGAACAGAATATATATCAAATAAAAGATGCAGCGTATTTGCTTTAGAAATAAGGACTGAAATGAGCTCCACAGCTTGCAACGGAATGATTTACGTGTTAATTTTTAATTCAAGTTCACAAATCATTTCATAGAAGAGTTTGACGAATATGATTTCATTCTATGCTTGAAGTAAAAACTTTGTAGCATGATATTGAAATGTTTATTGGAATACTAACGTTCTTGTTTAGTTTAGTACACCAATTGATATAAATATGTCAACCTGAAACATTGCATTGCATTTTTAGGTAGTTATATAATTTAGACTTAGGGGACTATTGATCTATATGTATTAAATAGTACTTTATTTTAATCTGGAATAGATATTTGTGTTGTAATTAGATTTTGAGCTTTTAAATGTAAGTCAATATATTTGGAAAAATTACAAAAAATCACTTAATATTAATAAGTTGAATATGAAAGTTATCAAGAAAATTAAAGAATTAGAAAGAGTATTCACATTCAATAATATAAGGAACATGCAAAACGGAATAGTTAAAAAAATGTATGAAAGTCAAATTTTAAATTAAAAAAATGAAGTTAGTTAAAATGTATGAAAATATGGAAATTGACCTATTTATAAGCTCGAAATCTCAAATCCGTTCAGAATCGACCCATGAAGAGAACATAAAATTAGAAGAGAATATAACCAAAAAATGTATAAAAGTCAAGAAGCAAGTTGAAATTAAATAAGGTTAGAAAACTTACATATTTTCCTGATATATTGATATCCAAGTTGAATTGCCCATATATTTATAAGATATTTATAATATAAGAACATACCTTAAGAATTATAAGTTTGTTTCGAAGAATATTTCGAAGCAGGTTCAAGAGGAAAGCATCTGTCAAGTTGATACAGATTTATAGTTTTGAAATTGACCATTTTCGGTCACCTGATTTTGACACAAGCTGGAGGGCACACAAACCTCATCCAATGCTGAGAGAATAAAGATAGAGATGAGTTGCTAGCAGAAGCAGTTTAAACCTATTATTAAAAAATAACAACTTTTACCCATCTATATAGAAAACAAAACAATGAGTTGTGTGCCCTCCACGCCACCAGCATGACGTCAACTGAAAATGGTCAATACGCGTAATTAGTGATGACGTCACTTGACGGATTATGTCAAGAGACTGAACCCAAACAAATATTAATTTGGAAGTGGTTTGTCATATATGTCATTTATTATTATACAAATATTTATTATTATTTGGTGATTTTAAGAAACAGCTAAGGTTAGTATTAAACAAATATGATTTCTAAATGTTGTTTACATACAAATATCGCAAATTATTGCTGTAATATGAAAGAAATATGCAAATTATTAAAAGACACTTAACCTCACTTAAATGATTTAAGAAAATCTCAAGCAAACCAGTGAAATAAAACTAAACTTCTTACTTTTTCCAGATACAACGACAGAGAAACATTACTAGTGTTTCAACAATACGTGAGTATTTTAAGAATAATAGTACGCAACTAAAAAGAGGTGAAAATGCGTTCAAAAGTGGTCATGTCACCGAAATGGTTTATGACAGTAGCGTTCAGACTTCGATTTTATAAGGAAATTGTATTGGCTAGCATGAAAAAGAAAACCTATCCTGTTGAGGTTTGTTATATATAAACAATTGTGATATCACGTACTTAATCTAATATTTATTTTGTAGGTAACTCTAGATCAGGACAAAATTATAGATGCCAAATGCTTATGTCCAAGAGGGTAAATTATTTGTAGCCATATGGCAGCTTTAATATTATATGGTCATTATAATATCAGTGTTACCGACACTTCCTGCTCATGGAATGTACGAATGCAGTGAATGCAGAGCGAACTACAAGAAAAGAAAATCTGACATATATCCTTTACAAGCTGCATGTGGTGTAAAGAGAAATGCGTCAGAGGAAGAAATAGCAAGGTTTAAGAAAAATCTAGGTACAAACAAAGTAGGATTTACCATGGCTTTTACGCACCTCCTTCATTAAGTATTTGTACCTCATATACTTAGAGGACTTTTTATTTTCTTCGGAGTATGTTAATGCTGAAAATAAGGAAACACATTTTCTTCAAAATGTTGCAGTAAATATGGAAAAGATAAATTTAATTAAACAGTATGCAGAAGGACAAGCCTCAAATGAAAACTGGTTGGTAGCCCACAAATATCGTTTAACGGCCAGTAAATTTGGTAGTGTATTAGGTGCTTGCAGAAGAAATAAATTTCTCCCATCATTATACAAAAACTCGTTAAAGGTTATAGTTTAAATTCTGTAAAGACAGTGCAATGGGGAAAGTATAATGAAGTTACTGCAATAGAAGATTTTAAGCAAAAAACTGCTTTTGATGTTTCACCTTCAGGCTTCTGGTTACACGATTGCGGTTGTTTGGGAGCCAATCCTAATGGGATAGTCAGCGATGATGCTATTATTGAAGTGAAGTGCCCTTATAAATTTAGAAATTTGTCACTATCTGAGTGCTTACGCAGTGATAAAAATTATATTGTTTATTATGAAAATGAAACTACCATAATCAATGTGAATCACAATTATTACCATGAAATACAGGGACTTCTTTATATATGTATTGCTTTATATATGTATTACTTTTTTAAAAACCTTTTAAAATCTATGGTATGATCATTAAGTTTTCAAATATTTTATTAAAATTCAAAGGCTATTTAGATATATTAATTTTTAAGTTTGTTTTTGTTGCTTGTAGTTCTATTTTGTTCTTTACATTGCAGATTAAATTTGTTAATAAAATTTATGCTTGTTCGTTCAATATTGAGTTTGATTTATTATTCGCTTGCGGTATCCTGATCGTTGAGCATAATTGAATCGACTTCTTGTCTGAGAAGAGTCAACCTATTGGATATAGGTAAATCATGTAAATGCTCTGTGGTGTATAATTTTAGTAGATTTTGAACTGTTTGGCGGTCAATATCAATTTCTTTTATAAAATACAAATTCTTTTTTATTTCAAATAAATTTTCAAATAAAATATTAGTACACACCACTTAGAAAATAGATAATTTAATATACATTTTGTTTTCTACATTTCTGTTGTTGTCGCTAGTTGAGTTGTTAATTTGACATTCCCTAAATTCCGAAATAAGACATATGGGCATTCTTTCAAAGAATAGAAATAAGTTAAACGTGCATAAGTTACAGTCGGGCGTGACCGAATGCGGATTCCTATTTAATTAAATAGAATAAAGAGAATAAATATTAAATATCTTCCATTCACTAAAAATATATCATGCTTCGTTCCTTGGCTAATTTTTTTCCATTAACTACTTCCTTAAAGTGAGAACTCTGCATATTTTCCCTATAAGTATAGCATGTCTCTTCTTTGGTAATTGTCAGATACATGCCAACACAATTGCGACAGACAGGCACAGAAACAGTGATGAAATTGTAAGACTCTAATTTTCGTAATCTACATAGTCTGAAACGCGAAAACCCAAACAGATTACGATTACTATACTTAGGTAATCGAAGGAAGTAGAAATCCTAGTTTTTTTGCTCTAAAATTATAATAAAACTTTTGCAATAATCCAGTTTACTTTTTAAATTGTTCAGAGACTGTGACAAAGATTGCCGTGGAAACAAAAAGTACTTAAAATCAGTTTATTATGAATAATTATAAAACAATACTTGTAATTAAATGTAGCCCTTGTCAACTAAACCACCATCAATAGCAATACATTTCTTAATACGTTTATCATTATTCCTTGCTACTCGTCGTAGTTCTTGAACGGTAATTTCTTAGCAGGCTTAACCAATTCTATCACAAATCTCTTGCCTACGTCGAGGCCTCGTTTTGTAGATTTTGTTTTTAATGATGCCCCAAAAAATCAAGCGGGCAACATCCGGAGATCTGGGAGGCCACTGCATATTTGAGAAAAATATACATTCAACCATCGTTGGACAATTATCGAGTTATGAATCGATGCTCCATCCAGTTGAAAAACATGTATCTTAGCAAAGCCAGTGGAAACCCACCAAATACTTCCATTAATGTAATTTAAAAAGTGTAGCAGTCTTACCGCATTTAAAGTGTGGAAGAAAAAGAAAGGGCCTATTATCCTTTCACCTAAAATTATTCCGCATCACGCATTCACTTTTTCCGAGTACTAGGCCTGTGGAGGTTTTCTACTGCCCAATACCTACAGTTTTTCGAAGATGCTACACCATTGGTGGTGAACTTAATTGTTTTTAATAAATTTCTATCATTAAGAAAGTTGCCTTGAGTCCAGATCCACAATTCCAGCCTTCTGATATCATCAGCTTTGATGTTTTTAATTTTTAATTTCTGGACTATTGCAACAGATTTGAAAATAATCAGAATTCTCAGATTTTGATAAACTTTGGTGTCTAAGTATAATTTTTGATTCTGAACAAGTTTTCTCAATAAGTTTTTGCTCTATGGCCAACGCTAGCTAAAATATAGAAACATCTTATTTTTGAGTGGACACCGTGTGTTGGTGTGACAATTGAAAATATATCGAAAATCATGAAAAGATGCGTAACAATTTGAAATGAATCTGTCGAATAATAACCGAAATATCAAGGCGTGTCCACTTGAGACGGAACACACTGTACATATCTCCTCCTCCTTTAAAAAAACATATCAGATAAAAAAAGGAGACCAAGTGACATATTCTAAAATTATTTTTAAATTTGTATCTAACATTTTTTAACACGCTTCTATCTAGCTTAACCTGTAGCATTATAATGGAAACTTACAACTCACATTTCACCCACTTTCAGATGTGGATTAAAAAGGCGTGGATGAAGAAGCGTGGCTAATTTTACGCAAATTACAATAAATACCTGTTGCAGCCATTTTATAATACTATAAAGCTTTTACAACTTTTGTTTTATCTAGGTGTCTTATTTGTTTTATTCATGAACAAATTCTTAAATTTTTGTACCTGACAGGCATTTATGTTAATAAGAATAACTAATGACAATGCCACCGTGCAAACATTTTAATGCAATTATTTATACAGTGTGTCCCAGGATAGATGTAACAAGAGGTGTAATGGACCAAAAATTTTGGAATTTTGGAATGGTATTTGGGGATTGAGTCCTGCTTGTTGTAGAACTAAAGTACACCAAAAATGACTTGATTTGGTGTTCCACAGGATGTTTTATAAGCAAAGAATATAATACTATTTTTTTTGAAACTTCCCGTTTTTTGCGAATTAAGAGTTGAATTCATATTTAAAGTTGTGTAGGAGCAAATGTTAATCATCTCAAAAAGTAGGCTATTGGTAAATAAAAAATTGAATATACGAGATGTATGAAGGTGTAATATTAATCGAACTAATTGTAACAAGAAACAATTACTAACAGAAGATTAATGAGGTTTAAAAATTAAGTTTAAATTAAGTCAAAATGTCAAAAACATAACAGATTCACTAATAAATTAATTATTGACCAATACAAAACAATGTTTACATTTTTTTTATTATTCGACATACTTAGCTACCTCCCACATCCTTACACATTTCGATCCTTCGCCTGAAGTCCTTAAAATTGTTTAGAATATGATCTAACGGTATGGAGTTTACGGCATTTGTAATTCTCTGCTTCTCTGCTACATAGTTGTGGTTCAGCGTAAACCAACTGCTCCAGGCGACCCCATAAAAAGGAATTAAATATTGATAGGTCTGGGGATCTCGCCCGCCATTTGATCTGTCCATTCCTGGCAATCCAATTTTCTCCAAAATTTAAATTCAACCACCGATTAACCATTTCTGTGGAGTGGCCTGTATATACTAGAAACTAAGGCCTCAGATTTCTTTCTAATATTTTCCAACCCTCCCATCCCCACCACCTCCACTCCATTATTAAAGGGATTGATAACATAAAATTGAGATATTCTCTTGAAAGTTAGTACGCGGATGTATAGTAATGACATTTGGTTGAGATAATTCCGTTGAAGAGGTGGGAGGTGATAGGTTGTGAATAGCGCAAAATAAGTAGACCAGGCTAGATACTTCATTTTTAACGTATGTGGTAGAAACCAATGCCTCAAATTTTTCTACGTTTGCCCCAAATATTATTAAAATTCTATGACCAATAATTTCCACATACTAGAGTGCAATTATAGTCAAGATGTTTCCTTTAAAGTGACTTAGACGAGAAATCTGGATGTGGAAGTAGTGATTCCTTAGGCAGCGGTTTTTTAAATATCCGTTTATAGTTTTTATATTCTCGGGCAAGTGTTTCGTATCAAGTGTATCATTATGTCCGAATTAAATAATATGAGAAAATAATTTACTGGTAAGATTAATGTTTCAACACCTAGTGTACTTCGAGTGAAAAGGCATTGTGAAATGAAAAAAGCAGGTAAACCTCGAAAAATTCCTAAAGGTGCGTTGCAACGCGTGCAGAAATATCGACAACGGAAAAATATATGTTCAGAAAGTGATATTTTGTCTGAACTTATCGTAAAACAGCTATTGACAGTGGTGCCCATCCTATAAATGTAAATGGTGATAGTTTAGCAATACCAGGAACCAGTAACCAGCTCATGATGAATGCAAATGAACTGAATATTCATTATAGTAATTTTAACTGTCATATAAATGCTCATGTGCAATTTATAAAAACTTTTTGGGCCAATCCGTTCGGTATCGCGTGTTCTATTTGTGGTAGAATTTGAAAAATTCTAGTGCTTGATGTTTAATTGATTTTAATACACATATTGACAATGACATATTTTAATGCCTTACATTTATAACCTATTATATAATTTTCGCATAGAAGTTTCACTTCAATCGCATGACTTTTCACGTACTAATTTTTTGCTTGGTATATAGGGAACCGACAAAGGCCTTAACTTTAACTGGCGTTCCGCCCTTGTGAGAACAGGCGTCATAAGTCGGTAACCTAGTCAATTTTCGATAAAAATTTAAGACGCTTGGTAGAGTTAAGTACTTGTATATTATAAAGTCAGTTTGGCTGCAGAAATTTTTTTTTAATATGGCGGCTTCAAAATTAGAGTCAGGAGAAGCAAAAAAGATGAAAAATTAAATAAAATAACCCAGCCACAAAAAAGTCCTGATTCTAGAACTTGGCCCGAGTAGTTCAATGTATTGTTCGACGCTGAATTCTAATCCAACGTCAAGAAAGCCCAAACACCCTCAATATTTTGAGCTAAAGTGAAAGAACCACCCGTAGAATAGGATAAAATCTCCTACTCCTAATGTACAATCCTGGAGTTGTTGAGCTTGCCGATTTCAAATTTTAAAATGTGAATAGCCAAAAATTGATTCTTATGGTGAAATCGAGTAAAATAGGGGTTGAAAGGGGTGTAAAAATGAAAATTTGTTAAAGTGGGTGATTCTTATTCTAAAAGTTAGTTTCTTGCGGTTTTTGAGGTTGCTAATTTCAAATTTCTAAACATGCTAAAAGCCAAAAATTAATGCTAAAGGTGAAATTCGAGTAGAATAGGGGTTGAAAGGGATGTAAAAATGAAAATTTCACAAAATACGTAATTTTCATTCCAAAATTATACTTCCAGGAGTTTTTGAGGTTGCTGATTGCAAATTTCAGCATGCTAAAAGCCTACAGTTTATTCTTAGTTGAAAATAGAGTAAATTAGTGACAAAGAAGTGTAGAAATAAAAAGTTGAAAAAGACGTTATTTAGAATCTGAAATTATATTTTTCGGGGTTTTGAACATTGTTGAGTTCAAGTTCGAATCCGATCTCAGAAAAACCCACGTGTTCTAAAATTTTGAGCCTTTAGCGACAACCCTAAAATAGGGTAAATCTTCCCTGATTTGTGGTAACAATAAATACATGCAAAAAGTAGTAAACAAGCGCAAATGCACTGTATATAAATATAGCGAGTAGCAAACTATAAAGTTGATAGACTTGACCTTTACTTGGCGAAAATCCATTATCTCTAATAATGAAATAAAAAGCACTAAACTGTTCTTAACGTTTTCACAAACTATAAAGTTTCAGATAATTCGACAAAGGCCATTTTTCCTAAGAAATATGCGGAGTTCTTTGTATTTTAGTAAAAAGTAAACGTAGGATGTAAAAAAATTAAAAATGTAGAAAATGAAATCAAATCTTAAACGTGGATAAATATAAATATGCACTTATACAAGATCTGTTCAGGTTATTTTTATGTAGTCAATAATTACAATGTTCCAGTCATAATTCAATCACCCCTGTGTATTTTAATTTCAAATTCTGTATTTACCGGCGTCACTGTCGGGTTTATCTATTCTTATGTACATTGTACAGAGAGTTCGCTATTATCATAACCATTTGATGTACACAAAGTCTCGTGATCACATGCGAGTGCATGCTGCGGTTCATCTTCTCAGAGACCCTTGTTTTTTTATACAGCTCCAAATTTTCCACAAATTTTACTTTGGTGAGTTGTTCCAGTAAGCATCTGATGTTATCTTAGAGCAATTTCTTACGAAGACGTGTAAATAATTTGGAAATTTTAAAATATTATGACAGAAAACGATGTATGCTTTAGTTATAACAGTTAATTCTTAAGAAAATGAGAAAAATAAGAAGGGAAAAATAATATGAAGAGGTGGATTCAGCAAATATGTACTTTAGGTGCTCATAAAAGTTTGTTACGTGAAGAATAGAAGTACCACAACTATTGAGAGTCTTTGTTCGAATGTTGTATAGCAGAAGTCAACTCAACCCAATTTGACAAAGGTCAAACTTTGTTTGGTAACGGCTAAAACGAGAATATTGAACAATTACTACCCGAGGAAAAGGCTGACACATTATGACAGATAATGTTTTTGTTTATGGTTTTTATGAAAAAAAGAGAACACAACTTGCTGATACGATAACCTATTTGCCTTTGACGACATATTTTTCACACTCTTGAACACAACATTCGAATGCCAATACACGATTCGCTTTTCGCAAACCATGTTACCATAATCGATAGATAATTAAAACAGTGTCAATAGTTTTGATGGGTGTAGGAATTTGCAGAAGATAATTATAGACGCACTATAAGCAAGAACCAAGAGAAATTGTAGATAATAACTTTATTAGAGGTAAAACTGAAATCGTTAACAATTTCAACTCATATTTCATCAAATTACCTCAATCTATTATCTCAATTAAACAAAATAATAAAAATATTATAGGTAATACCCCTGTAAGAAATGGTAGCATTTAAAACAAACGTAACTATTCCTAAAATCGTTGAGGCCATTAATAATTTGAAAAATTCACATTCAATCGGTCTCGATAGTATTTCCACGACAATAATAAAAAGTGTGAACATTTAGTTGTTAACGATGCCTTCATGTCATATATATTCTTCTTTCGCTTTAGGAACTTATCCAAAGTTCTCTAAAATTTCAAAGGTCATTTACTTGTTTAAAGAAACCGACGTTTGTGATATTATAAATTATATATCCATCTCTATTATCAGTATTTTCAGAAATAATGATACTTTTGGGCCTTGTTAATTTTCCGAGTTACAGGCAGTTTTTCATGATAAATAATGTACTACATTTCTTGCACATTTTCAATTAGAAAACACATGAAAATTCGAAAAATGAGCGATTTATATATATTATTATAACAAAATATGAAACCTATATAGTTATACCATTTTTAAAGGTTCAGTATAATTTTTAAATTGAAAAAGTGCAAGAAATGTAGTATATTATTTATCGTGAAAAAGTGTATGTAACTCGGAAAATTAGCAAGTTACAAGAAAACTCCAAGAAACAGAAAATGTCTAGACGGCCTCAATGTATACGTCTGAATTTTTTCAAATGTTTAAATGACGTGTTTTTAAAGCGCTACAATTTCAAAGAAATGAGTAGTTTCTCATGTTTTTCCAGAAGAACTCGGTGAAAACGCACTTTACGGAAAAGTTGCAAATAAAGAAAGCTCTTGTATTTCTATGACACGATGAATTTTTTCAGTTTTTTTCTCAACTCTTACATTTCCCCTCCCTCCCTTTTAGGAATTTTGGAGTGGCCATATCTCGAAAAATATGCATTTTTCGAAAAAATTCACAAGAGTAAGAACATCTTATTTTGAGTCAAAGAAAGTAGATATATAAGTTCTTTTTTCATTTTCGCCCTAATTCTACAAGTCACGGAACCCGCGTGACACAAGGGGTGAAACCCCCGCTGACTGCACTAAAATCTTTTATGGTTCTAATATATATAGTTTTACAATTAGAGTTGGTGAAAACACATCGTCATATTGATTTTAAATGCATGTTCTTTGTCCTGAATAAAATCGCAATATAAATTCAATCAGCAGCAAAACTTAAATCAATTTACAACGCTTGTGCCTTATTCATTTGTTTATTTTGGTCACTGCATGGCACACTCATAAAATATTGACAAACCGTGGTTTCTAGTCAAAAATTAAATTAAATTATTTATTTTCAAATGATCAAATCAATTGTGTAATTCGAGCGCAAAGTGCCATTGTTGTTCTCGAGTATTTAACGCGCTCCGCTTCACGTCAAGCTACAATGAAGCACTTTGCGCTCTTAATACTCAAATAATTATTACGTATTAGCGCACTGAGCCTTTCATATTATATGCACCGTAATTTATATGCGGGTAATAAAGCTGTTGCAATTTATGTCAATACCTTGGAAAATGCCAAATGTCTTGTTTACGAGTCAATATTCTTGGCTCTTGAAGCTGGTCTCGGATGATTAGGTGTCAAGCTGACTAGCTCTTTGCCTCAGTACAACGCTGTAGACTTCGACCGGCCTCACAAGGGGTCGACCTGCTTTTTCGTCAATACCACTCATAAATGTGAACGGACCTCCCTGGTCCTGGCTGTTGGGCCCTGCCGACTGGGCCGCCTCTTCTGTCTTAATTTTCTTTCTTCGCCATGTAAAAGATGCCAAGCGAGTTGTTTGCTTGGTACCTCCTGACAAGATGTGAGGGTGTTTTGTTATTGTCTCTTCATTTGTAGGCTGAAAGGGAATGAGTTAGATTATACTTATCCGTTATCTAAGATCTGGATTGTCGGCTGGGTCGTAGTCAGTCGCATCTCTGACCAGCGGATTCCAGTGCTCTTCTGCACGGCACTAAAGTTTCTTTGCTCGTTCCTGGATAATTTCCTTATTTCGAACAAACAGTGGTGCAACCACGGCGACGTTTTTCACGGTTTATATCTTATTGAGGTAGTTTTGTTTACATTAAGTCGCGAATATCTTAATTCATAGTTCTTTAATCACATCGTCAATAGTAGTGCTGAAGGGAAACAATTGAATTTTTTTAAACCCTTCCAAAAATTAACTTATTAACATTTATTTTACGGTATTTAAACCTTTTAAGAGGGCTGTAATAAGTGCGTGGATTCTTAGGTATACTGAATCGTTGTTGTTAATCCTTATAGAAGCTTATTAGTTAACAAAAACTTATTCTCTACAAAAACTGTCAAACATAAAAACCTGTTTTTAATTCAAATAAATAAACTAGGGGTAGAAAGTTGAACATTGTTCTCTACTATTATTCAACTTTTTATATTTTTAAATTGTCAAAACTCAAATCATTCAAATGTTTTGACTTAAAATGTTTTACCAATCAATTACCTACACGCTGAAATCCATAGTGACAACTTTTCTTTGACATGAATTTTTCTAAAACTTTTGAAGAAAAGTGATTGCTATAAAAGATATAAAAAATTATGTATTGTATACAAACATTTTCAAAAAACGAGAAATTGGCGATTTTTTAACTTAAAAAAATTAATAACATTGAAAATATCAAATTTACGAAAATAAAGTACTTAAGTCAAAAAATATTTAAAAATTTAGTTTGATTGAAACAATGTAATATTTTCTATTGTTATAAATAAACTTGTTTTAAACAATATCTGATCAGGTTACCATCCGGTAACATGGATTTTCATATTGGGTAGTGTTTCCTGAACTGATTCCAGCAAAAAAAAACTGGCTAGGAAATGTATTCGAATTCATGCAAAAAAAGTTTACCAAATTTTTCCGAATAGGCCTGCTTAGCTTATTGGGTTATTAAGGCCGTGTATTTCTTACCACTTAATTAGTGTTTTAATGTACACTACCTAGGTGAAAATAGTAACAAAAATATTTTTTTAACCTATTAGAGCATTAATTTTACCAATACCTGATAGGTACCATAGGGACTTCCACCAAGTGAAGTTAAACATTACGTAATTTCGACCTGTCTTGACCGAATTTCCTTTAGCTGAAGTCGCCAACACTTAAATTGTTAGCTGGTTATCTAACTCGTTAGGTACTCTGAAAATAAACATAGTAGGTAATATTTATCCAAAATACGGTGTTGTGAATGAAGTACCTTATCAGTCGTTTCAATGTCAGCTCTATTTTTAAAAACACCCTGTATTATTACACTTCATACTAGCAATAGAACTACTCAGCATAGCAACTCATTATATTACTATTTGCTGAAACATTTTGATTTCTGCCTGTTCCTTTAATGGGCTCAGTTAACATGTTTTTCTTATTACATTTTCCAGTATCAATTTGAAAATCATAAAAAAAGACGGCAAATGAATACTTCATAATACCAACGACGTCATGAGCGTCGACTGACAATTTTTAGAATCACTTTTAATTATTGTTTCACTACTTTATTTTAATTGATAGGCATGATGTAAATTCCTTATTTATAATACATTGTAGTACAGGCAAATTAATAATTTAGGGTAACAAAAATTAATAAAAGGATTATCTCTGGGATTTAAGTAGGTAAAAACCTGGAGAATAAAATGATGAATTCTTTGCACTTCCAAGTTCCGGGGAAATTCAAAAAAATTTAGAAAAACTTTTTGATTTTCGGTTTTCTTGCTCTAGCGGCCAAAATAATGAAAATAGAGAAAGAAGTTCCCAACAAAAGTTGTAACTCGTCTTTTTCTCTACAAAAAAGGTCTTTACAAATTTTTGTCTTACTTAAGCCGTTTAGAAGATAAGTTTTCGAGTTTTCCACTTATAGTTTTAAGGCGCTTCGAAATGCGCGAAAAATGAGAATTCTCCAGAAGTTTCGTACGACTGGGCTCATCGATCGATAGTTCTTACTATTCAGAGCCCCTAAAAAAATGAACATAAGATAAAATGTAGAGAAAAGTCTCAGCTTTAATGTGGAACTAATCACAACGTTCATAAAAAAATTTATTAAGGAGAGAAAGTGTCAGAAGATTAGGCTTAGTGAACTTTGTGCAGTTGATCCACAGATTTATTCATATCTTTGCCGGGAGTCGTTAGAATGATAATTCATTTTGCTTATATATTCTTATATAACGAAATATTAATCAAATTAACATTTTATTGCAATTACGTTTGTTGGAAAAATATGCCTTGCGATCAAAGTAGAGGGTATATTTCTCATCGATCAATCACCTCCAAATTTTGGAGTTCAGTTCGTTATATCTTAAGTAATAATAATAGCACAGTCTTAATTTTTTTATTATAAGTACAATTAAACATATTCTTTTGAACGACTTTAGAGTTTTTTGTTCTTTTTGAATTTGTCTACATTATTCATACACGTTCAGAAAATGCACAATTATACAGTAAAACATATACAACTTATTTGCTTCTTAACATTCTTCAATGAAATTTTCACGAAATATAGATTAAAGTGCGTGGAATCGAATCCATGCAGTGAAAAAGCACCCATTGTTACGGGAGAAATAGGCAGGATGCATAAAACTCAAAGATGTGAATAAATCAACTGTATAAAGTTTACTAAGCCATCTTCTAACATTATTTTCTCTATGATAAAAATTTGTATGAATTTTGTGATTAGTTCCACATTAAAGCTGAGACTTTTCTCTACATTTTACGTTACTTTCATTTTTTTTTAGCGGCTCTGAATAGTAATAATTATCGATCGATATGTCCGGTCGTACGAAACTCCCAGAGAATTCTCATTTTTCGCTCATTTCGGAGCGGCTTAAAACTATAAGTGGAAAACTGGATTTATCTCCTAAACGGCTTAAGTGAGACAAAAATTGGTAAAGACCTGTTTTGTAGAGAAAAAGACGAGCTACAAATTCTTTTTTTGTATTTTCATTATTTTAGCCGTTTGAGCAAAAAAACCGAAAATTAAAACGTTTTTCCAATATTTTTTGAATTTTCCCGGAACTTGGAAGTGCAAAGAATGCATCATTTCATTCTACAGGTTATTAACTACTTAAATCACAGAGATGATTCTTTTATTAATTTTTGCGAGGGTTTTACAACATTTTCCCTTCATTGCCTGTACTATTATCTATGTACAACAATTAATATTGGTTTAATGAACAACTCCATAAATGTTTCAATAAAAATAAATAGCACATTATTTAACGAGCGATAACGTAAGTAGTAACTCACGCAGATGAAGTTTGCGGCGCAAGCAGTGCGAGTGCGAGTGGTGTAAATTATCAAGTGTGTTATTACCATTACCACAAGTTGAATAATATACTGTATTTATGAATATAACAATAAATAATAATATAATAGTTTGACAACGTTCAAACTATTCAAACATGTCAAATCACTTTTCTCCCTTCAATAATAATGAACAATTCTATTTTATTTTGCGCGTTACTTTGATTGGTTAGGTTTCATACCTTAAAGGCGATTGGTGTAAAAATAAATCACTAGGGAGTTATAATAAATCACTCTATTTGTTTATGGATACTATTACATGTACAAAAGCAGTTTAGTAATTAATATGTAATCTAATAAGAGTAGATAGATATCATTTAACCTACGGCTATGCTACCAGCAATGTTAAGAATGAACCAAGGGGACTTGTAGTGGTGAGCCAGATAAACAATCGACTATTTTCTTTTGAGGTAAGCGCATAACATTTTTGGTTAACTAAATTCATATATGGGTATCGTTTGTAATATTCAAGCACGGTCTGCGTGTTATTCTATCACAAACAAGCTTTGTAATGGTTTATTCTGGTAGCAAAGCTTTAGACTGAATTTATAAATTGAGAATACTATAATTTAATATAAGTAACTCAAAATGTGCTTTTGCTAATGGCTGATATAAATGAAAAGTAATACAAATTGTGTGAATAACATTAACTGCTATACATATGATTCAATAATGTTAAAACGTTATTTTCTTACGTAATTTACTTTTCTCTTTATTCTTCATGTGTTAGCATTTTTTGTATAAAATTCTACATCCATGTACATCTTACTCCTTATACAACGTTAACATTGCTTGTCATTATTGATCAGATATTTTTATTGCTTCTAAATAACCGGATTCGCACATTAACGTATCTTCGCGATTAATTTTGGGAGTAAGTGATGTCAGAGTTTCCTGCGAATCGGTTCATGCTTAAAACAGTATATTTCTGAAACTACGTATTAAATTGATCTCGAATTTTTAGCGTTGTAATTATTTGACGATTATCTTACATTCGCGTACTAAAAAATGTAACATGAAATTTGACTCCATTTACTAAAACCAATTTATTATATTATCATACTTATAAATCAATTAATATACAGATAAGTTTGCATAAGTTTATATGTGATAGCTTTGAGAAAAAAAATCTATTTAACTAATAATAGTTGAGGACTTATAGTACATACAGTATAATTAACAACTGTATTATTTATTTTAACAGTATTTATTATGTTTGTTTTATTATTTATACAGGCCATAAATATGTGTGACTTATGCTTGACTTTAGTAAAATAAACTCAAATAATTTATATACCTACCTATAAATGGAATTTCAAAATTATTGTTATTTAGTCCATTTCTATACTAATTAATAAAAATAAATAAAACATGTAATAAATACTATTCTAACAACACACAATAAATGTTCATTCATTCAAGCAATGATGCCTCATGAACATGATCTAGGCATTCTATATGAGCAGATGCACGTAAAGATATGAATCAATTTCATTTCAATCCATTAGCTAAAGAATAATAATATTTACGCATTAGAACAGTAAAGGGAAATATTTAATTTGCTATAATAGTTATTATATATGTGTTGGACAATCAGTTTATTTCAATCCAAAAACAGAAATATGGAAAATAACAACAATTAAAAAATATACTGTACACCCCACATTATGTGAAGCATAGATCGATATGCGCTCGATTAGCACTCAGTGCGTTAAAGCTGAGGTGCTTCAATAAAAGCTTCAATAAAACTAGGTTTACTGGTTATATTTTGCAAGGAATCCATATTAAATATATGTACTCATAAATAATATGAAGATATTATATTCTCCCTTGTCGTCGTTTTTAGATTTATATATTTTCAAAAGTGAGCTCAACATTTGCCGCAAGTTTTTTTTCGTTACTCTATACAGTATATGCACGTGAACGTTTTATATATCAGAATTCTTGATGAGTTCACTTTGTTTCTTAATTCTCTTCATTTATTATTAGAAAAGAATCCTATTATAATTCATTACCATCAACCCTATAGTTTAGTTGTTATAAGTTATAAACAATTATTTAACAAGACTCACGCGTTAACAAAAATTGGTTTTTGAATATTAAAATTCTTAAAATAGAAATGTTTTCAGTCTTAATCAATTAACGAACTGAAATTCAATTGATTTAAAATTTTGCTTTTACGTTTAAGTAGGTACTTTCAAAGAGGTAATTCAATATGTGGGAAACGAAACCATAACAACACAACTTTGACTCTAAAAGTTTGTCATTTATAACAATAAAAACCATCAAGTAACCTTTAATCCAAACCAATCGTAATGTTTTTACTATTCATCGAAAGCTGCGTCTAAACGAGCACAGCCAAACAGAGAGAAAACGTACATATATGATGATTAAGTATTAGTATTTATAAAGTCAGATGGAAAACTATAAAAAAGCCTGACAATCCAATTTACTTATAACAGTTTATAGGGTGGGTTTTTGCTAAACAGTTTTGGAATAACTTTTTAGTTTTTAAAATAAACTTCAAAAAGTCATTTTAATAATAATAAATAAATCAAATATTACTAGAACAACCTAAGAAAATGTAAATAATGTCACAATAAAACAATAACTTAATAACAAAATAGTTATATTTGTGAAATACTACACTACACGTACCACACTGCCACCCGTAATTGACTGACCTCGGAGCTTGAGGCTTTATACAGCTTGACTCTAATGTGTAGAGCAATGCAAGTGGTATATAATAATAATAATAATAATAATAATAATAATAATAATAATAACGAGCCTTACAAATATCTCGGTATTGCACAAAAGCACAAGATAGAACACAGCAAAGTGAAGAAAAAGCTAAGTGCCGAATTTGAGACGCGACTCGGTAGAATATTAAAATCTAAGCTTAATGCACGTAACTTAACCAAAGCAATAAACACCTACGCAATACCAACATTAACGTATTCATTTGGTATTATAAAATGGTCTGAAACGGATCTTGACGATTTGAATAGGAAAGTACGCACATATCTAACCAAACATCGAATGCACCACCCAATATCTAGCAAAATACGCGTAAACTTACCTAGATCTGATGGAGGACGAGGGATCATAGATATAAGAAATTCATGTTATCAACAAATAGAGGATATGAGAAAATATTTCTACGAGAGCGAAAGAAATCCTCTGCGCTCAGCAATTATAAGAGCTGACGCAAAACATACACCACTGAATTTAAGACACGCAGAACTACCGCAAACCTCAGTCATCAGCACGAGACAAAAATTGCAAGAGTGGGGCAGAAAAGAACTCCATGGCAGGTACTATAATAGCTTAATGAACGAAGATGTCGACAAAAGAGCTTCGCTATCATGGCTAGTTCAAGGAAGACTTAACCCGGAGACTGAAGGCTTTCTTGTTGCAATCCAAGATCAGGTAATCAAAACTAGATACCACCAGAAATACATTATTCGAGAGCCTATCGCATCAGCCAAATGCAGGAAATGCTTAACACAAGATGAAACGATAGATCATATTACATCAGGATGCGGAAAGCTTGCGAATACAAGATATCTGGAGAGGCACAATCAAGTTGCATGTATTATTCACATTGAGCTGTTAAAAAAGTATAAAATAGAGCGAAAAGAAGAGGAGCCCTACTACAAATACAAACCCAATACAGTGGAAGAAAATCAGCTCGCAAAGGTATATTGGGACAAGGGAATACTGACTGACAGAACAGTGGAACACAACAGGCCTGACATTACACTAATCGACAAAAGAGAAAAAATGGCCTACCTCATTGATATATCTATACCAAATAGCCATAATCTAAGCAGCAAGTTTGAAGACAAAATGACCAAATATGAAGAACTGGCGAGGGAGGTTGAACGCCTATGGGAACTGAAGAGAGCATATGTCGTCCCACTACTACTATCATCAACCGCAATAGTGCCTAAAACATTAAAGAAAAGTCTAGAGCTGCTGAAGATACCGGAAAATACTTACCTGTTGATGCAAAAAGCAGTAGCTCTGCAGACATGCAGTATTGTCAGAAGTTTCCTTAGTTGTGTCTCTGAAATGGAGTAATTCTTGGTGCTAACCCGAACACTTCATTACAATACCCTAAAAAGGAGAAGGAAAAAAAAAAAAATAATAATAATATAATAACAAATAAACTTTATTTAACCTGGCGGGGTGTCAGCAAATGCTGGTATTAATCCCAACTAGAAACTCAAATAAAAACTTACATTAAGTGCAGGAAGTAAAAGATAAGCACAAAATTCAGTAACACAAAAATATAAAAGTAATAAGGAATAAAATGTAACGTAAAAATAGAAAACTGCATTAAGTACAGAAAATAAGCACAAAATCAGTACTTAGTATGTAAAAAAGTAGGAATACAAAACAAAAGGTAAATAGATGTAGTCAACTATTTAAATATACATATAACAAAAAGTGCAAATTTAAATAATTTTAGTTACTTAAAAATAATTGTTTGGCATTTTTTTAAAATCACTGTGAAGACAGGCTTTTGATGTGATCCGGAATTGCGTTGTGTAAGAAGGCAATTAAATAAATGAATGACGATTAATATTTTTTGGAACTACGACTTGGGATATTTAATGTAGTGTCTCGAAACGTAGACGAGAACTATGCAGGGAACCCCGAAATATTAATTTCTTACTAAGGTATTTAGGCTCCTGATATATTAAGCCAATTAAATTTTTTGTAAAATGGTGTGATATGATCACGCTTAGGTATCACTACCGAGAAACGTAATCATGAGTTTTGCAACTTTTGCAGTCTATATTGTTCTGCGGCAGTAAGACATGGTCCATAAATGACGTTTCCATTCTCAAGTTGAGATATTATAAGACTCTGATAATTTTAACTTAGTAGTTGTTGGTAATATATATTTAAAGGCATAGAGCGATTTCAGCTTCGCATAACATTTTTGCAGTAATTTGGTAACATGAATTTCAAACGTTAAGTGTTTATCAAAGATAACTCCCAGACTCTTGGCAGATTCTACGAATAGTAGTTCTGTACCATTTAACTTGCAAGAATCGTCAGTAAAAGCTAAGCGCTTGGATTTGAAATTAATAGCAACGGATTTTTGAGCATTGAGCTTTAATCCATGATCACTTGAGTATTTATATATTGAATCTAAATCAGTATTTACGTTGGCTATTGCCCGATCTACGTTAACTGGATTATAAGAAGTGTACATTTGACTGCCGTCTGCATACTGACGGAATTTACAGAATTTTATTTTATCATGTAGATCAAACATAAAAAGCACAAATAGTATGGGGCGCAAGATTGACCCTTGGGGCACCCCTGTTATGACAAAGCTGTTTTGAGACATCAGTGATTTTTCCTAGCAATATAATTTCACCTGTCGAGTTCTTCCGGATAAATAACTTCTGAACCAATGTACCGACTCAATTCCTAAATAGGCAAGTTTACACAATAGCAGTTCGTGATGTAAACAGTCAAAGGCCTTTGTGTAATCTAACATTAGAGTAGTTGTAACTTGAGATTCATCAATAGCCTTTAAAAAGTCATCGGTCATGTTTATGAGTGTGGCGACAGGGCTGTGGCGGGCTCGGAAACTCGACTGATTTTGTGGTAATAAATCATGATACAACCTAGGGTATCGCAAAAATATGTATTTTGTTTTTTATTACGGCATAAAGGAAAATCAACGTCGTAGTGGATTTCAGTATTAAGCACATTTTTTCTACTTCTATATTTCATTTTTTTATTTATCGTGATGTTCAACGCAGCCGATTCATTCTCGTAGTGCTAGCACGTGCTGTGATGTATTTTTCGAATTTTGTCTCATTCTAGAAACTTTATCAACCTATTACCGCATTTGAAATTAAAAGATGTCCCTTTAACACCTTCCACAAATCACCACAGGATTTTATCGCATATATTTTTTTCTGGTCTGCTCAGCGATTTCTCTTGAATTGCTAAGTGATTTCTAACAAATCTCTTGCAAATTGTATGACTCGGCAGCGATCCCACGTTCTTTTCACCAAGCTATGTCTAGCATAAGGTGAGCGCAAAAATCCTAAAGAAGTACTTTGTATTAGAAAATATTCTAAGTTATGACGGAGGAGCGGGTTACAGGTAAATAACCAAGTATTTTCAGAGTATCTTACACTGAATTAAAGATTCAAAATAACAAATCTAATAGGGCTGCGATAATTGCATAACTTTTGTAGATTTACACGAAATTCACCACCAAAAAAGATGGAATTTTTTTTTTTTTAAATTGGACTTCACAAAAAATTATGAAATGAGTGATAAGGTTCAATTAACCGAATAATGATGAATTTTAATTCATAATTTTTCGTTCTTAAGGTGGCCATTCCCTAGAAAGAGACATCCGATAGGGAAATATTTATTATTTTCGCCCATAACTCTTTTCCTTAGTACGTATATTTAAAAAAAACTGTAAGAGTACCTAAGTAGAACCATAGCAAGACCATTACTATGAATTTTCACTCAATAATTTTAGTGGTTTGCAAAATAGCTAGATTTAAAACTACGAAATAGGAAGCTTAACATAATTTTTAAATTAAATCTAGCTACTTAGCAAACCACTGAAATTATTGAGTGAAAATTCATGGTAATAGTCTTGTTATGGTTCGACTTAGGTACTCTTATAGTTTTTTAAATATACGTACTAAGAGAAAAAAGTTATTGCCAAAAATATAAAATATTTCCCTACCGGATCTCTTTCTAGGGAATGGCTTAAGCATTTTTTAAAGGCGGTGTAAATTTTTACAAAAAAATGTTCACATTATTTTATTTTCAGCAAAGAATGAAGTTATCTCTTCTAGATTATAATATTAACACAGTAGTTAATATTATTCAAGGCTCACCATACCGCTAGAATCTCCTTATCTGGTCGACTGTAGCCAGGCTTGTAACCAGGGAGGTGCTAAGTGATGTCCAGTAACCCCTGGGACCATTTGAGCACCCTGAAGATATTTTGACATTACCTGTGTGGATTATTTTTCATATTTCCCTTAATTATAAAGGAATTAGCACCACCTGAAATCCGATGAGCGGACCCTACAATTTATTTCTGCCTATTAGCCTAATTGTAGCTCTTATACGGGCCCTGTTGCGGTAATATTCAAATACGATTTCCGTGTTATTAGATAGCAAATAGGCTTTGGGGTGAGATACCCTGATGGTAACGCTTAATTAGGACTGTCCCAATTGACTATGAATACAATACCTACAAAAAACCATGATGTCACTGTTAGCCGTATTCTAATAGTAACCGCTCTCCTTAATTTTGTAACCCTCTTCTTTATTATTGAACTAATCAAAGTCCTCTACTCTTGCTCAGATAAAATTGAGTAAATGTCCAGTATACTGATCAAATTGTCTGTATGTCTGCAATAAATTATTTAATTTTGCAAAAAAGCAACGTCAACAGCATCTATCAAATAACGTTTATTTGAGTTTTTGCTTTCAATCCATGGTAAATGAAAATTAATGCCCCACTCTTGGTTTTCAAATCTGATCCAGGATATTTTGGCTCCTTGAACATAGGATCCAAGCAATAAGCAAAATGAGCACTGACCAAACGATATTTGGCTAAATAAAAATTAAAAATAAAACTGTAATGTACCATAAAGAATTGCCTGTACAGTTTTTATTAAGGTTGAAGTGTGCAGGGCAGGGATGTATTAAGTCAGTTATATGGAGATGGAAATTGAAAGATATTTTGAGGTAATTAAAATACCTAGAAGAAATGAAAGTTGACAAGTGCTTTTGAGTAGGTACCTACCTATTTTGAAAAATGACTGTAAAAAGTATTGACTGTAAATAAATGCAAATAATATAGAAATCGCATTGGCCTATTTATTTTATTGACAAAGCTTAGCCCATTATAGAAAAAATGTAAAATAAGTTTGTTATTGTCCTTGTGAATATGATACAATCCCAAATATTTTCTCAGTTTTAATAATATACTGAATTGTTTTTTGCTCCTTGCCCGTAATATGTTGTATTTCTTATTTTAAGGGTATATAGGTATTACGTTATTATTAAACTTATGGAAGGTGGCGATTCGCCGCATTCCTCTAAATCAACCCCATTGCTTTAAATATGCACAATGCACATGTCAAAATTTATGGGCTATATGATCAATCAGGTACTTTTTCCAAAATACTTTTAAACTTCTAGTAACTTTTTTCAGTGTGCTGTTCTTCAATGTATTTATAAACAAAAAATTCAGCTCTTTGTCAAAATTAATAATGATATACTAATATTAATGCAAACAATGAGTGTTAAATAAACTATCAATATATGTAGAGAGAATCTGCTTTGAAGTAACAAAATTTGGTTATAGTTAATATTTTTTTCATTTATATTGAAGTATATGATTTCTGATTCCGAATGTGTTTTGCTACAGTTCTACTTATTCACAACGTCTTTGCAGACGTCCATATATTATTCTAATTGTCCCCGTTGGCTGTATAATACGTCTGACTGCATCACACTATTTGTAGCGGTTACTCGTTAAGCAGATGGTCTCACCAAAGCTTCTTGCTCTTTCTCATCAGTTTTTTGGTACCATCATATCAGCTCAAAATGTTTCGGAGAGTCTCCTCTTCACCTCTTGCTACTTGATTTCCTTTAAACATCGTTCCTACACCAGGCATTAATGATTAAATCACGCACAATATTGTATTCACTTTCGGCGCACTTGGTTCACATCAGTAATTTTTTTTTAGTCCAAGTATCTTTGGATATACTATACATATGCATTGTTCAACTTATCTGTACATACTCAAGTGTCTGTGAGATCTAGGACAATGCTTTTCTACTTTACGAAAATCTTACTGAAATGCAGAAAATAAAATGTTTATATATACCTACCTAGTCATAAATTCATAAATCATAAATTCATAAATTTGACCATACATAGCTGCTATGCTAACGCTTTAGAGAGTGCGTAGAAACCATTAATAAGTAGTTGATAATCCGGAATTAATATTCAGGTTATATCAATTCTAAGACCAGGTACAAAAGTAATTAAAATTTAGAAAAATTGTTACAGGTATTGAATAATAGCAAATATTAAACATATTTTGATTGCTGACATTATTTGAAAACGAATGAAAACAAAATACCTACACTTTTTAACCAACAAAATAAATATACAGGTTATTTATTTATTTAATTTGTGATTTATTTGTAGTCGTTACAGCTGCTGTTTAAATTGGATTTCTCAATAAAGTAAGTAGGTACCTATAACTACGTATCTAATTTAGTTTAAATCTTTTTAATTCGATTTTCATGTTTCGCTGTCGGCTTTTAAAATAATTTTTTCTTAAAGCTTATAATCAAATGCGAAGTATCATATATCTGTGTGTACCTATATGTCAAATTATTCGACAATTTTGGTTAAATATTCCTAGGTATATTTTCGTATTCTTCGAAAAGCAGATCTTAACACCTTGACGCAAGTATCAATTTGAGTAGGTGTTTTATAATAAAAATAAAATTATATCCGTAGCATTTTACATATTAAAATGAAATATTTATTTTCTTTCGACCTTGAGTATCATTTTATTACTTTGGTAAATAGGTAAATTATACACTCACTAAATATATTTAGCTAACAACTTTACACAATTTCCTTAGTGGAGCTGAATAGAATATTGTTGATATATGAAAATCATATACGGTTCTTTAAAAAGAATATATATGTTTTTCGAATTGGATATCATTTTTGGGACATTGAGGTACTAGTAATTGGTATTAAATGGGCCATTTATTTTTGTTATTGACTTAATATAGGTACTGAGCATATTTTATAAAATAATGTCGACGCATTCCAAAAAGGAAACAAAATTAGAAACCATATGACGTTAATATCACCACAACAGAATTTATACATTGACTCATTGTTAAAAGAATTAAAATTATAAATTATTCTCTCTCACATACATGCATTCTATTTTTCAACGCATTACAAAATATACATAACAATACCCCAAAATAAATACATTAAAATAACAAAATAAAAAAAACCGTAGGCGTAAAAATTCACGGCCCGCTCACACCGTAATTAATTAAATATTGCTTAATAATCAGGTTGGCGTTTAAACTGTATTGGATTGGCGGCCAGAGACATTTGCAGCCATCATCCGAATGGAGTTGCGCCATTGGAGGATTACAGCGACGTCGCTCCGCCCCCAACGGTTAATCCTTATCTCTTTATCTACACTAGGCATACCTCTTGACGTACTACAGTGAATAATCAACGTTTTAAGGTCGCACTATCGGTGAGTTGTTCGTACAGTTTAGGTGTTTACTTTTTAATATCTACAAAACAAACTTTCTACATGCGGTGTTGTAAAAAAAAGTTATTGTGAGGACAGTGGTACAAACTGTTTAGTGATGTATATAATTTCTAAAAATATTTAGTGTTCGTGTTAAAACTTTATTTATGCATGAGTATGGTGTCGTATTATAGCCCTGCAACCATGTATCGTCACCAACAACAAATTGCCGCGCCAAACGGACATTTCCAACCCAATGCCCCCATGCATCCTTCATGGTACTCTGCCGGGTATCACCAGAGTCCTCAAATAGGTACAGCACCTCCTGCAAGTTACTGTGTGCAGGAAGAACAACAAATGTGGCACCATCCGGCGCATCCCCATAGTGTTTTCCCACATGATTTTCCGGATTTTGTTCACACGGGGATACCCCCTTTGCAGCACCCTCAGCACCAAATCGATCCAGAAAACCAACTACCTTCCCCACCGATAACGGTGTCGGGAAGTGACATGTCTAGTCCTGGGGCTCAAAGTGGGAACATTTCTCCAAATCAGAATCATTCACACACCACGAGACCACCACCTGCAAGAAGTCCGTATGAATGGATTAAAAAAACGTCATACCAGTCCCAGCCAAATCCTGGTAGGTAATTTTATGCAAAATATATATCTAGATTATTGTTGACATGCTTAGATGCCTATATTTTTGAAAAATACGATCTAAAAAGTTCAAAGTAGTAGTAAATATTGATGAAATATATCTTGTCCTGGTAAAAATCCTTATATTGTTACCAAAAGGAGACGTTTTTGATAAACAGGTGGACACATTTTTGCCGAATTCCTTCATAACCTAATATTTTAATTAAATTCAATTTAAAGCAATACTAATTTCATCATTATCCCTTTTAAACATAGCTATATTCAATCATTTGAAAATGTCACATGTTGGCAATTATATGTCTGAAAATGTGTTTGAAACTAACGTTATAATTGATGTCAATTCTATTTATGAGTAAATATTGATAAAATACACCTATGTACTCACTTATCCTGATAGAAATATCGAAAACATGTCCATTCAATAATTTGGAAATGTTGGACTTTAGTAACGGTTAGTAAATGCCTGAAAATGTATTTAAAGCTAGTGCTATAATAGGTATCAGTTCCATTTATGACAAACTGGTTCTTAAAATGAATCAAAATGTCACTAAAAATTAATGTGTCTTAAAAAAGAAACAAAAATTGAGATGATTACATTTCCCTTATATTTTTAGTATAAACGTGATGTTTTGACCATCAAAAAATCGCAAAGTTTTACAAAACAAATATACATACATATGCGAGGCTTGCTGTCAGTTTTGCTGTGGCAATTGGTATACAACTAATTCCGAAGTACGTTTTAGATAACTTTTATTGTTTAGAAATACGTATAATAGGAGATGTATTCAACGAGCATATAATGATGGCTATTATTCACGATGATGAAATTTAAGACACGAGCCGCAGGCGAGTGTCGTAAATCACCAGAGTGAATAATAGCCATTATATGCGAGTAGAATACTATACTTTGTCCACGACTAATAAATAAGTATTTAATATTTATGTAATTAATCTTCATTTAATATCTCCTATTTAAGAAAGATTCATAAGTCGCCATATATAATTTTTCGATTTTTCGGGTAACAAGTTTAATGAAGCGATTTTTGCAGCTTCCGTTATCTCTGACGGTGTCAAAGAAATCTCGTTTTCATTGTCAGTATCAATTTATTTAATTATATTACTCTTCTTGAACCCCTAATATGTAAAATTATTGTAAATAACGTTGGCGTTGAAATCGCACAAATTTTGAAGTTTCAGATTAATTACAGAATATGCTTTGACACATTGGCATGGCTTACTGATAAAATAATACAGTTTGTAGACACATAGCTAAATGGTTTCAAAAACAATGGGGATTGCCGCGTGTTGCTAATAGATGATGCTTTGAAAAAAAAACTTACTAATGTAGCTTTTGACTGTTCATTAAAGTACCTCTTCTGCATGTACCATTTGAGTGCTTCCTAGAAAACTTAGAAAGACAACACTTGTTTTTTGGTTGCTGCAATTTTGACATTTTAAATTTTTAGTAAAAAGTCACTAATGTCATTTCTTATAAGCAACTGACTGTCCTCATTATTCACTGCAATCAGTGAATAATGAAATCATTATTCACTGAAGGGAATGATGGATGGCCTTATCCTTGAGAAAACACATACATAATGAGTACATTATTTAATAGTCGTGGACAAAATACTTTTGTCCACGACTATTAAATAATGTACTCATTATATGTGTGTTTCCTCAAGGATAATGCTATCCTTTATTCCCCGCAGTGAATAATGATTTCATTATTCACTGATTGCAGTGAATAATCAGGACAGTCAGTTGTTTATAAGAAATGACATTAGTGACTTTTTACTAAAAATTCAAAATGTCAAAATTGCAGCAACCAAAAGACAAGTGTACATGCCGAAAAGGTACTTTAATGAACACTCAAGAATTACATGAGTAATTTGTTTTCAAAGCATCATCTATTAGCAACACGCGGCAATCCCCAACATTGTTTTTGAAACCATTTAGCTGTGCCTACAAACTGTATTATTTTATTAGTACGCCGTGACAATGTGTCAAAGCGTAATTCTGTAGATGAATTGAAACGTCAAAATTTATGTCATTTCAACGCCAACGTTATTTACAATAATTTTACACATTAGGCGCTCAAAAAGAGTAATAAAATTAAATAAGTGGATACTGACAGTGAAAACGAGATTTCTTTGACACCGTCAGAGATAAAGGAAACTGCAGAAATAGCCTCTTTAAACTTGTTGCCCGAAATATCGAGAAAATGATATATTATGACATATGAATCTTAAATCTCTTAAATAGGAGAAATGAAATGAAGATGAATTAAATAAATATTTAATAATCGTGGACAAAGCATAGTATTCTACTCGCATATAATGGCTATTATTCACTCTGGTGATTTACGACACTCGCCTGCGGCTCGTGTCTTAAACTTCACCATCGTGAATAATAGCCATCATTATATGCTCGTTGAATAATATACTATTATAAAAGACCTATAACGTGACTTTAACTCAGAGCTGCTCCAAAACACAGTTTGCAGTACTCGTACAAGTAGGTACTTAAGCGTACTTTTTAAAATCGGTGCTTAATGTTTCAAGCACTTCATCAAAAGGCTTAGAGTCAAGTTATCTCAAAAGGTGCTAGCAAGCACAGGTAGTACTCACAGCACTTAAAGTATTCGTGGACGTTTTATCTATTCGTCATCACTCGAAGTGGTATTTGCTATTATTAGCTTCAAGTCTTCAGGGTTCTGAATCGATCGTGATTAGTGGACAGAGAAAAGTTGACAATAAAAAATGAATGCTGTCAGAAAATGTTCAGATTTTTATGAAGGCGTACGAGGGTCGCAGATGTTTTTTTTTTCATTCATTCCCACATAAACATGTAAATAATTTTATTATTCCCTGTTAAATCTGTAAATTATTGATTTACTCCCAATTTCAATTATTTACAGTTTAAACTGTAAATAATTGAATTATTTACAAATTGAGCAGTAAACAATTGAATTGTTTACAGTTTAAAGTAGGAATAAATAAAATTACAGTTTGAGCTGAGAGAAATTCAATTCTTTACTGTTTAAACTTTGAGTAATTAAATTATTTACAGATTCAGCTGAAACCAATTGACTTTTTGCAGTTTAAACTGGGAATAATAAGAAATTGAGAGTAAATCAATAATTTACAGATTTAACAGGGAATAATCAAATTATTTACAAGTTTATGTGGGAATGAATGAAAAAAACACCCTTCTACGCCTTCGTATGTTTTAGTTAATTTTAAGATACAAATAATACAAGTGTGAAATGTGTAAATCATTATATATATGTTTCTACGTTTTATTTATATAGGTATTTAAAATTTTGATTCCTGACTGTCCTGAAGTAAAAAATATTGCAATTTAAATGACTTTTTTTGGTTAAATTTAAAAATTGTTAGGGCCAAAGTACTTTGTGCCTAGTGCTAGTGATTTTAAATTACTTTCTAAATGTGCTTAGTTTAGTATTTGCGAGCATTTCGTTATTTAAAGTCTTACTGCTCGATAAGTACAAGCACTATTTTTCAGTGCTTAGGGCTTAATGTTTAGAGCACCTTTTATCAGTGCTCGGCATAGCTCTGCTTAGATCACCATAGTTAATGCATTGCAACTATTTAGAGATAAAGGTGTCAAAACATGCTTAAAATGCTCTACAAGTGGTTCTGATGTAGGTAGTATTTATTATTGGGGAAATACCTACCTAATAGATATGAAATGAAATATCAAAAATTGAAAAAACTGAAAAAAATGTTAATTTATTATGCCGCTCAAAATATTTACTAAGTCCATTCTAGAAATTTCAGCAAATTTTGACGTTTGACAGTTTGCAATTTTAGCGTAAACGCACTTATTATGAAGATTGAAAACCAAAATCTCTCGAGTATGTATGTGTCTTTGCCGCTAGAGTAATCTCTTTCTTGAAAATAAATCCAACGTATGTAAGGCCTGTTTACCATTACTATACAGCTTTTAAAACGTGAAAATTAGTTCTTCAAACAAGCGGGAACGGCTGTGTCAATTTCCGTTTAATATATTAACTTCTGTTATTCGAAATCGCCGACTCGGAGAGTCGGAGACGAGCTTTATTTTATCTTAAATTTACAAAAAATAAGTACTATTTATTTTGTTACAATTTAAAATAATCGGTCTAGGTTGTGTATAATTTTAATATCCATATAATAAATTTTATAATTTTATGAACTCTTTTATTACATTGTTTTAATTATTTTATTGTCTTCAGTTTATAAATTAAGCGACTATAAATGTATTATCAAGAAATAAAATAGTTTCTTTAGCAAATAATACAAATGCATATATACAGCTGAGGATTAGAAATAATCAGGATAATATTCATTTCCGTCATCGCTAACTCTTAATTCAGATAAACATTTAAATTGCTAAAAACTAATTCACTGCCAAGTCACGAGAAACGGAAAAATAAGGTTATATAAATATCAAATTCATATTACGGAAAGATCTTCACCTAATCAAGGTTTTCCTCGGTGAACGTTCTATATCTTTAAGATTTAAGAAAAAGAGGAAATGTTATATAATAATAATAATAAATGTCTTTATTGATCAATGTATAATAAAGAGCTTATACAAAGTTCGAGACATGAACTTATACCTATTTTTGCTTCTCTTTTTAAAATGATCTGATGCATACCTATGGAATAACAAATTATGAGCGATGCCTCACCATGCATAAACACAATCCGTCGGTTATCCGACTTGATGAAGACATTAAAGGTTCTACGTACACAAATAGGAGACATCGAGGAAGATGCTGTGATTGTACGTACAATTTTGAAAATGGAATGAGCCAGAAATTAATTAAATTTGGACTTTGAAATTAATCGATAGATATGACAATAAATAGTAATGTGGATGCTTGAGAAGTGATAGCTCAAAAATTTTATATTCACCGTGGTCGATGTAAAACAAAAAATCGCTCGTTGTCAATTTTATTCTCATGCTACTGTCTCGAAAATGAATAATCCCAAAAAAGTGTTGTAAATAAAAATTGGCCTCCATCCTTTATCTTTATTTTCTCTCAATATACTTGGTATCTATTTCGAAAGATAAAAATGTGTTTTTCTTGCTATATTTACCCCTGCAAATTCTCACATTTTGTCGACACAGCCTTGGAAAAAATTTTATATTTTCCACACTTGCTAATATTTGACTTTCCATACTAACGCATTTTGTAAACAAATATGTGGTGATAATAGGGTATCCTATAGAATGTACAATTGTACAATAATTATATAAAAAGTGCATTAAATCGACAAAGAGTTTACTCTAGCTTTAATTATTAATATTATTTATTTAATAAAATAATGATCCGCAGAAACGGTGTAAAACTATTATTCATAATAATTATACTGTTAGGCGGAGGCATTATGAACTTCAATAGGGTTCTATTCAGATAGTAGACAAAGCGATAGAAAAAAGTGGCTCCGTTAAGAACTGCAACCTGTAGTGTATTTTGGTATAGTTCTCTTTATATACCTAGGCCACATAAAAAATGTCGGCGCCTTTGACTTTGCTGTAAAGATCAAATACCTCGACATTTTCTATTTGCTTTAAATATATGAAGAGAACTATACGTACATATCAACTGACGAGGACGTATGGCAATTTTCAATTTGACAACTTAGGTACTAAAAGTTCAAATTAATCTAATAAAGTACTACTTTTAAAGTAGAATTTTCTCTTTTCAAAAAATGATAATTAAAATTAATTCCTTGAAGAATTAATAAATAATTATTTTAATACCCCAATTGCAGAGTATTTAGTTGCTTCGAAATATTGCACATTTAAATCGGAATGTGTGGTCGTTAAGAGAGAAAATGTAGAGTTAAGGTGGCCATTCCCTAGAAAGAGACATCCGATAGGGAAGTATGTATTATTTTTGCCGAAAACTTTTTTTTTTCTTAGTACGTATATTTAAAAAAACTATAAGAGTACCTAAGTAGAACTATAACAAGACTGTTACTATGAATTTTTACTAATTAATTTCAGTGGTTTGCAAAATAGCTCGACTACGAAATAGGAAGATTAACATAATTTTTAAATTTAAATCTAGCTATTTCGGAAACCACTGAAATTATTGAGTGAAAATTCATTGTAATAGTCTTGTTACGGGTTCTACTTAAGTAGTCTTATAGTTTTTCTAAATATACGTACCTACTAAAAAAAAAAGTTATGGCCAAAAATAATAAATATTTACCAATCGGATGTCTCTGTCTAGGGAATGGCCACGCTAAAGCCAATTGTTCCACAGAAGGATCCGATTTTCTAAATTATGTGCCCATCAATAAATCAATCAGTCATTGAAATTATTAAAATAACCTCTGTTTTCTTGTATACGTACTCACTATCAATTAATAAGTTAATATCTTATAATAATGTGAATTTGCAATATTTGCATGAGTACTGCATTTGGGATAGTTTTATATCTTTGCTGCATTTCTACACCATACAGCAACGGGACAGAAAGTGCGATTTAACAATTTTTGCGAACGCGTCAACGTGTACGCAAGTCTAGAAATGCATTGAAATTCCTATGTCAGTGCTCAGCTTAACATATCGTTATGGATGAAACATTGTCTAAAAAAATAATATTTGATTTATCGCTCAGAAACCGATAACATATAAGTTTTGTTGATTTTAAAAGAAATGTCTTTATGTATAATTTATAAAACAACGGTGCGCCAACATGGACTTAATTTTTCAAATTTGTTCGATTTTAAATAACTTAAAAATGAGCATTCATATTTCCGCCAATCCTGCTATAGTTACTTAGGTATTCCAATAGGTTTATTTTAATATATGCACTAAGTAATAAATTAATGAATATGCTTATATTTCCCTATCAGACTTTCTTGAATAATACTGGAAATACTGGCGTATCGAAATGCGACGGGTAAACACGGCGTGTGACATACCGAAACGTGAACAAAAATATACATATGTTTTAAAATGTGTTTAATCACCACTCTCGATTGACTTAAGCGATACCTATGGGAGTTTAGCAAAAATAGAAAATAAATCATTTGAGGATATGGCGAATGCGCCAGGAACATCATTCAATAGGGTGTGTGTGTGTGCACTTTCTCTTTAAGTCGAAAGATATAAAATACTCATGGTATATATTATAGCTGAAACAATTTTCTAATTGTTAAATGTTTTTAAATAATTTAAAAAAAAATATAGATTCAAGTTAAATATTCGCCACCAAAAAGAACCTAGGTATATCATATAGACCGTACCAAACTTATAGCAGTTTAAGTCGTAAAATAGAGAAGCGCTCGATCTAATAAAAGCATGACGTTCGTCTGTTCGACAAGAACTTAAAATATTAAAATTTTGTTTCTCCACCAACGCTACAAATAATTGGGGACACAAGTAAATTCTCTTGCTGACTAAATTGGATTGGCTGGTTTTATTGAATAATTCTTGTTAGTTAAATCTTATTGAACAACAGGCGTGTATACACTTGCTTGCAAACAAACTAGTACATTATTAATATTATTATCTAAATTGCCGGCTACCGTGCAAAATAAATACGAGTAAAATTGGACACTGGAACTTTTGACTTGAAACGTTGCCAATACCGTTAGAGTTATGGACATAGACAATTTTATGGAGAATTAAATTGTCTATAAAAAAGTCAGGGATGGCATACGTCTATTTTCAATACTTTAGAGGAAATTTTAATTTTCTATAAAATTGTTTACGTCCATTTGCTTCGTAATACCCCGAGAGCTAGCGTCACAGGAATTTGTACTATTTGTAAATGGACAGAATGTGCCTTAATAGATTGTCGATGAGCCATTGAATACCCGCCCATCAGTCTGCCGGGTTGGAAGCGCTGCGTTTGGCGGTGAGAGGCGGTTTAGTCAATAATCTGATAGCGGTACTGTCATAAATGTCAAAAAACCCGTTTTTGATTATCTCGTGCCGAGCCGAATTTCCGATTTTACCGTCACAATTTACGACACCGACAAAATACCAATCTTTCTTCTTCCGTAGAGACATCACACGATCCTCCACTCGCCGTATTTATTTAGTTCTTAACGTTTATAGAATTGATGTTTTTGCAGTTTTGCCTTCTCCAACGAGATTATAGTCAGTTTTAAGCTTGGGATCCGCCGTAGCTCATCATGCTAGCGGCGCCTACTTTTATGTGGATTCGCGGCTTCGAATCCCGCACAGGGCCACTTTTTTATTATTTTTTTTTATTCTTAGTACATATTTTTGATTCTATAATGGCTCTTCGCTTATTTCAATGCGACTAACGTGTTAAAATTACAAATTTTTATTATCTTTTCTGATTTATTGCGATACATAAGGCAATAATCTTTCTAGTTTATTTTCTGTTCTTGAGTGGGTATGATGGCGTAACGGCTAGAAGTCCTGATCCTCAAACAGGAAATCTGGGTTCAAATCACGTTCAGGGAATTATATTTTTCCTACCTTTTTTTACGTTTTCGGTCATATTCTGATGCTAAAATATTTCCTATAGGTATGTCACATGAGTAATTTTTTTTTGATTTTCGTATTTGCTTAATCAAACAGGGTTTCTCGGAGCTTCATTCAGTTTCAAAATAATTTTGTTGGAATTCGATACAAAAAATTGTGCGAGAAAATTTATAATTCAATTTCAAATTTAATCAATCGATAGAAACCGGAACTACAAAATATTGATGCATTTTTGTCAAAGAGAACATACAGGGTTCGTCAAAATGAGAAAAAGAAATTAAAACATTTTATCTTTATGGTCTGATTCGAATGAAATTTGGTATGTGAGGATTATACCTCAAAATTTACTCATGTGATATATAGGTACTATTTTAGCATCAGATTATGAACGAAAATGTAAAAAAGTTAAAAAAAACTCCCGGTGCGTGGTTAGAACCCGGATTTCTTGTTTGAGAATCAGGACTTCTAGCCGTTACGCCACCATACCCACTCATGAACAGAAAATAAACTAGAAATAAGTGAAGAGAACAATTATAGAATCAAAAATATCTGCCAAAAAGAAAAAAAATAAATAAAAAAGTAGCCCTGTGCGGGATTCGAAGTCGAGAATCCACTTAAGAGTAGTCGCCGCTTAGCACGATGGGTTACGGCGGATCCCAAGCTTAAAATTGACTATGATGCCGTTGAAGAAGGCAAAACCTCAAAAACATCAATCTTTCAAACGTTAAGAACTAAATAAATACGTTGAGTTGAGGATCGTGTGATGTCTACAGAAAAAGAAAGATTGGTATTTTGTCGGTGTTGTAAATTGCGACGGCAAAATCGAAAATTCGGCTCGGCACGAGATAATCAAAAACGGCTTTCTTGACATTTTTGACAGTACCGCTGTCAGGTTATGAACTAAACCGCCTCTCGCCGCCAAATGCAGCGCTCCCGGTCCGGCAGACTGATGAGCGGGTATTCAATGGATCATCGACAACCAATTAAGGCACATTCTGTCAATTTACAAATAGTACATGTCTTGTGACGCTAGCTCTCGGTCTGTAACTCTAACGGATTTTACAGCGTTTCAAGTTAAACGTGAAGGTGTTCAGTCACTGAAGAAACCGTGGTGGAAAGACAATTCTTCCAAAAGTGCAAGCCAAACATTCGACAGTGTTGGACGTCTCTATCTTCGTCGTACAGCTGCATTAAAATGAGACGAAATGAGGTACACAGATTAATGACAGACGTCGCAGTAATTGCCCGCATGCCGACAGTGTAAAAGAAAGAGATTCACTTGTTGACGGCATTTCGTAGCTTGGCTGGACACTTTTACAACTCAGAATGCTATAAGTTTGGTACAGTGTATATGTGACATCACTCTATATAAATGTAGCAGTATTGTGTACTATAGTGGTAATATATACAACTACTTTTTTTCTACACCTATTTAATTATGTGACAATTATTAGCATTTTTTTGGTGAAAAAATCATACCCATAATTCACTGTAGTGAATTATCGACTTATAATTCACTGCATCGAGCCAATCACAAATACACATTCAAAAATCAATGTTTCACTGATCCAATGATATTTTAAATCGATTGCGATCAACTCTTGTTGCAGTTGGCAACCAACTCGATTACAGTGACAACTAAGTGTATCGCCGTATTGTTTGTTTACGTTTTCCACTTCACTCAGAAGATTTGCGCCACTCGCCTACGGTTCGTGGACTCAAACATCATCTTCGTGAATAATGGCTATCATAATCGTTCATATAAAACATACTATTATGTGTTTGTAAATTGTCAAAATAAATAATCTTAATGTCAATTTGGCTTTCTTTTAAGGTTATGTTGTTAACATAAATAATCTCAAATAAACCAAATTATTAGATATAATATAATAGCAATAATACTAATCAATTATTGATGTCAACATGCACAAATCACTTACACAAGTCAATAATGTGTAATAATACGAAAACTAAATCAAATATTTAGTAATTATACTAGGCTACTACTACAGCTATGTTTATAGAAAAGCGACTAATTGTACTCACAAATATGATAAACAATTTGCCAGAAACATGTGATATACGACTTAAGGGAAGTTAGTAAAGAGTTGTGAACAACGCGTTGCCAACTTCACACTTTCAGTTTAACATGGCAATGGAAAAAAGTTTTAAGTTTGTTGATGTGGCCCCGTTGTTACTAACGGACAGCGCCTGAGGGTCTAGAAAATATTTTTTTAATATTTTTCATTTTTTAGACGTATAACTTCATTCCGCCGCCACAATGAATTATACATTATATGCGTTTTAGAGAGCAGTGGATAAGATGATGTGACTCGTTGCTAACGGACACCGCTTGAGGTACGAGAAAATAATTTATTAATATACATTCTTTTTTTTTTGTTTTAGCCACTGTATTAGTATTACATTAGCTATCATCCGATAAAGGTTGCAGAGGATAGTAGAATATGTGTCCGCGCCGTCTTATATTTTTATTTTTTTTTTTTTGAAAATATATTCAATTGTTGACGTGTTTTTTCGTTTCAAACTTGCATTTCTTAATTTTATGTAAGAGGTGATGACTCAACGTATTCAATTTTATTCAATTTTGCGTGATACGTTTCCATATTTATGATTCCTTTGTTTTCAACATTGGCTCAAAACATAACACTCGTTCCCGTTGCGAGCAACGCGTTGTTGGCAACGTGTTACTAACTTCACACGCCTTGATATATGACGTCACCAGGATCATTATCCAATAAGGTTGCGTTTTTGAAATCATTCAAATATTTGAATTTAAGGTCAATTTGTTTATTAAATATTTATGATATAATTAATATGAATGCGTTATGCGTTTAGGCTTTCATATTTATGAATTACTTCATATTAATACTTCATTTGAAGTGAATTGTTATATATTGCACACACCTTATTCTCGTCGGAATTGTATTAAAATTGGTAGTTGTTAGATATTATCATGGTAGCTGATACTAAATCTCGTGAAAAAATTGAAAATGGCGAGTCCAATCGGGGTACTACAATTGCAACATTTGCAGATTTACTTTTAATTTACTTTATGCTAATACTAAATCGTAAAATTCCAAAACGACGGATATTTTCTTTTGAAACTACATAAAAGACCATTAAAAGATGAAAGAATTTTTTGAGAAAAACCGAACTGCCTTTAAAAAAAGGGTTACTAAGAATAGGGAACAAATTTCACAGCCTCCTAGTTATAAGTAGACCTTATTGCCTATTATCGATATTGTGGTCGGTGTAAAAACCGACCTCAATATCGGCAATAAGGTTCAATTAACACGACGACGCGACGGTGAAATTTCATTTCAAAATTTTTAATGGCCGCTTTTTAAATGCCTGTTCAATTTTTGTCAACATTTTTTTGACAATTGATGTACGTACAAACTATCCAAATGAAATCCATGTTACTGTTTGTACCAGGTCGCCCAGTAACGCACAGGGCGCGCAATATACCGCGTATTAGTGCATGGCCACGTCGGCGCACATAGCACATCGCACAGTCAAATTAAATAGAACCATTGTTATATTCTTCGTAAATACAAAACGAAGAGTATGTTACATTCGATCGGCACATTTCTAAAACCGGTAATATTGTTCGTAGAGAAAAAATGTTCATATCACTGTACTGGTGATCGAATTTTGAACAACTTTCAAAATGTCCGTCCGTCCGTCTGTCCGTCTGTCCGTCCGTCCGCCCGTCCGTCCGTCCGTCTGTCCGTCCGTCACGTTTCTTGTAAGCACGATAACTTAAGAACGAAAAGTCCGATTTTATTGAAATTTGGACACTAAGTTAGTGCTAGCTGGAGGAAAAAACCTATTGTTTCTGAGCAAAATCGATCGATAAATAAAAAGGTTATACATTTTTTAAAATAATGCAATGTAATTGATCTAAAAATGTCTAAAACTTATATTATTTACAAAAAAAACTGAGCAGAGTATCCTATAGAATGTGCAGCAATTATATAAAAAGTGCAGTAAATCGGCGAAAAGTATAACGGTTAGCTTGTTTTAAATGAGAGTGACCATATCGGCAGGGGCCACTCTAGCTCTTTTGCAGCTCTGGGCAAAATGGCATTTTGTCGCCCCCCTCTCTGCGATTCTTAGCATGTTCGTACCACTATGCCGATAATGCCGCCCTTACATCTGGCGCCCTGGGTAAAACAGTGTTATCAGAGCCTTTCCGGCTGTTTCGGTAGATTTCGTAGTCACTTTTTTAATATAAATACTCCTCTCTACAGGTGAGGGAGAGAATTCGAACCAGAATGACATTTTTTGGCGCCCACCGATTTGCGATTCTTAACATATTCTTACCACTACGCCGAAAATGCCGCCCCTATAACTCTGGCGCCCTGGGCGGCCGCCCACTATGCCCACCATCCGGAGCGGCCCCTGCAAATCGGCGCCCCTCGCACATCGCACAGTAAAATTAAATAAGACCATTATTTTAAATGAGAGTGAGCAAATCAACAAATTGAGTCTCGCACATCGCACCGCCTTTAGCACGAGCGCTATCGCGTTTTTAATAAAATTATGGAAGAAAATAGCTGAACAATATATGAACAATAATTTAGTACAATTTCCAATTAGCCAGCTCAGTGGCGCAGTGCTAAGGTGTTCGGCTTTCGACCACGGAGCCCCGGGTTTGAGTCCCGGCCAGGGTATGGATGTTAAGTGACGTTTTTCATGTGTTACCGAAACGGTAGCAGTGAGCTCGACCGCTGTTGAGGTGGCACAACATGTCTAGTCGCTGTTATTTCTCCTGAGTTTGAGTCTCAGCTGCGGTAGATGGCAATATCGCAGGGAATGGTTGTTGTGTTGATGTCTATGTGTACGTGTCCTGGTTGAGTGGTGGAACAGCAGTAGCTGAACTCCGCCAGGGCGTTAATAAAAATAAGGCAATTAAAAAAAAAAAAAAAAAAAGAAATTAAATTAAAATTCTATTGTATGCAGACCATGCTAGCCGCTGTACGATGTGCCATGGGCGATGTGCGTTGTGCGGTGCCGCCGTATCCATACACTTACTCTTCTTATTTTGGATGTTCATCTACTACTTTAGGGCAACCTGTTATAATTAAGTCATGGTTTAAGTGCAGTGGAACGTTGAGAGATAATTAAGTGCGACACATCACTTATTTCAATATTGTCTAAATGTTATTTGTGGCATTATCTTAATTTTTTTCCTTCTTCAATTCTTTGGGACTTCCTGCCACATGTATGTTTTCTTTCTAAGCGGTGCTATGGGAATCTACAAAATATATCACAATTAACCAGTATGTTACTGGTAAAAAACCTCTACGCCTGTGACGTTTACGTCAAAGGATCAGTTAAAGGTTGTTTTTTTTTTATAAATAAACAACACAAATAAGTATAAAAATAGTAAATTAAATATTTCGCCGACGTTTCGGAAATCTAATCTGTTTCCTTTTTCAAGGCTTTTTTGAAAAATCTTTTTTGCTGTGTATGACAAATACACAGCTCTAAGAATGTTTGTTATATTCAATATCCATAGATACTTACTATTTACATAGAACTGTTGATATAGTTAACAGTTTCTTAGTTTCTATACAATGTTAAGTTTGTGAAGTTCTTCTTTTAACATTGGCAGCCAAGTTGTACAGACATCTACGGAACAATTTGACACGCAATTATCCTCATTCAATAATATTATCGCGGATTCTTTAATTTTTCTTTTTTTGCTATCTGCCTCTTTTGTTAAAATTTTTGCCGAGTCCTAGTTTATTCTATGTCCGTTCTCCCACGCGTGTTCGCAGATCTTGGACCTCTGAATTTCATTTTTTCTGATATAATTTTGATGTTCGCCCAATCTTAAACTAAAAGGTCTGGATGACTCACCCACGTATTGTTTGTTGCACTCACACGGAATACTATAAATGCAGTTTTTTGAATTTTGCTCGTGTCAGAAAAAAAGCAGATAGCAAAAAAAGAAAAATTGAAGAATCCGCGATAATATTATTGAATGAGGATAATTGCGTGTCAAATTGTTCCGTAGATGTCTGTACAACTTGGCTGCCAATGTTAAAAGAAGAACTTCACAAACTTAACATTGTATAGAAACTAAGAAACTGTTAACTATATCAACAGTTCTATGTAAATAGTAAGTATCTATGGATATTGAATATAACAAACATTCTTAGAGCTGTGTATTTGTCATACACAGCAAAAAAGATTTTTCAAAAAAGCCTTGAAAAAGGAAACAGATTAGATTTCCGAAACGTCGGCGAAATATTTAATTTCAAGTTTTTATACTTATTTGTGTTGTTTATTTATAAAAAAAAAAACAACCTTTAACTGATCCTTTGACGTAAACGTCACAGGCGTAGAGGTTTTTTACCAGTAACATACTGGTTAATTGTGATATATTTTGTAGATTCCCATAGCACCGCTTAGAAAGAAAACATACATGTGGCAGGAAGTCCCAAAGAATTGAAGAAGGAAAAAAATCACTTATTTCGTAATACAAAATGCTTTCCAGAACAAAACGAATACTGTAGGCGTGTAGAGCACTGTAAAGTGCTCTAAGATAGTATTCTTGGATTTTTAATAAGTTCAGTAATAACCGAAATATTCAAAAAATAAAAAAAACCAACAGTAATATTTCCGATTTTTTTTATGTCATATTGAGTACTAGATTGCGCAATTTTACCACCACTTAACTGATTCTCTATCTTCTATGGTTTTCGAGATTCCAATGGTGAGCAATTTGAATTAGCCTGTATATTACTTAGTATAGAACACTACAGCTGTGTTACTTTTTTTACCTTTTACTTAATTTTCTTAAGAACAATACATCCTTGAATAATAAAAATGCATCTTAGAGACTATGCATATTACACAGAAGAGCTGTTATATTTCTATTTTTAATTAAATGTGTCAAAATCAAAGTTAAATAAGTTGGTGAATGACTAAAACAAAGGCTCTACCTGATATAGTTTTTTCAAACTTTCGAGAAAGCACTAACTTATTGTATTGGTAGTTAATAAACTGGTATTGATCGCTAAGGAAACATGTTTCATTAATTTTTTATTCTACCACATTTGATGATGACTCTTTTTATCCGATTTTTTTACCCGCTTCAGATTATTTGATAAGCAGAACTGTAGAACTGTAGGGATGGCTCGACAGTCGTTCTACTGTACTTTCATCAACTTTAATTTTTTAGTCAATAGCATCAACTACATGTCAAATATTATTTTCCTCTGTCGGTTTTTTCTTAGACGTATATAGGATCCTGAAGAAGGTTTTACTTCCCTTATCAGTAAATTTTATAGGAATGCCTTAAGGTTCAGATATTGCTCGAGGAGTTAAATTATGGAAGAGTAAAATGTGTTTGTTCTTTTCAGGGTTGAATCCTGTGAGTATGAAATCGTTAGGGAATATTTGTTCAGTTGCTCGGTTACTTCAGATTTAGTCGTGGCCAAAAATTGGAAATAAGCTTTTAGATTTCCTGCTTATTCGTAAGTTTGCCTAATGTGCTAGCGAAATAAAAAAATAAGGTCAAGAATTTAAAACGATTTATAATTTTTCCACTTAGGTTCTAGACATGATGATGATATTGTCTAAATGTTATTTGTGGCATTATCTTAATTTTTTTCCTTCTTCAATTCTTTGGGACTTCCTGCCACATGTATGTTTTCTTTCTAAGCGGTGCTATGGGAATCTACAAAATATATCACAATTAACCAGTATGTTACTGGTAAAAAACCTCTACGCCTGTGACGTTTACGTCAAAGGATCAGTTAAAGGTTGGTTTTTTTATAAATAAACAATACAAATAAGTATAAAAACTTGAAATTAAATATTTCGCCGACGTTTCGGAAATCTAATCTGCTTCCTTTTTCAAGGCTTTTTTGAAAAATCTTTTTTGCTGTGTATGACAAATACACAGCTCTAAGAATGTTTGTTATATTCAATATCCATAGATACTTACTATTTACATAACTAAAAAACTGTTAACTATATCAACAGTTCTATGTAAATAGTAAGTATCTATGGATATTGAATATAACAAACATTCTTAGAGCTGTGTATTTGTCATACACAGCAAAAAAGATTTTTCAAAAAAGCCTTGAAAAAGGAAACAGATTAGATTTCCCAAACGTCGGCGAAATATTTAATTTCAAGTTTTTATACTTATGTGTATTGTTTATTTATAAAAAAAACAACCTTTAACTGATCCTTTGACGTAAACGTCACAGGCGTAGTTTTTTACCAGTAACATACTGGTTAATTGTGATATATTTTGTAGATTCCCATAGCACCGCTTAGAAAGAAAACATACATGTGGCAGGAAGTCCCAAAGAATTGAAGAAGGAAAAAAATGATGATGATATGTGTAATCAGATCATACTGCAATTTTAATTAATAATGTATCAACGCAATGTCCATTTGTTTAGAAATAGTAATTCATTTGAATGTCCGACATATTATGCAATGTTTTTATCACTGTAAATGACCCTCGACCAAAATTTCGTGTAATCACGGCATGGCTAAATTCATGAAAAGTATTTAGTTCCAATCAAAATAAACAACCTCTTTCCTTGCAGCAAAGTCCCAAAGTGTCACTAAAGGGGTGAAAATTCATTTTGTCGCCTTCATTCCGCACAAAATTCACTAGACGTCAAAAAATACCCATTCTTATTTTCATTCGTGTGGAGCTGAATTTTCGATTTTGACCCTGCAATTTACGATGTCGAGCATCGCCGATCTTCCACTTTCAATAGAGACAGAACGAGTTTCCACTCGAAATATTTATTTAGTTACGAACGTTTGAAAATTTCATGTTATTCAACTTTTTAGGTTAAATTTCAAAATTTTCTGAGAGGTCCGACATGTTTCTTTCACTCTTTCCGAATTTCCGATTTTGCTGGTATAATCTAGTATCAGAGTATAAGGATAAAGCGCCAATCTTCCTCTTTCCATATAGATGTCGCGCGCCCTCACACTCGACGTATTTATTTAGTAACGAATTTTTTAAGAATCCACGTTTTTCAATTTTTATGATAAATGCTATTTTTCTTTCGTTCGTACCGAGCCGGATTTCTGGTTTGGTATCAGAATAAAACGCCAACCTTCGTCTTTCCATCGAGACCTAATACCACCTTCCATTCCACGTATTCACTTAGTTATGAACGTTTGAAAAATCCATGTTTTTAAATTTTCAAATTACCGACCTGGTAAAGTAGGGTCTTGAAAAACCCTCACGTTTGCACCATATACAGGCTGTGAAAAAATTACCAAAAATTGCATTAAAATAATTTCTTCGTCCGATTCCGCTGAAAATCGGTATGCGCGGATTTTCGACATCGCTGATTACGAATATGACATCAGAACTGAGAAATTCAAAATGGCGTCGCCAAAATGGCGTCGCCAATATGGCGGATGATCCGATTCTGCTGAAAATCGGTATGTCGGGGTTATTGAAGTAGCAGGTTACGAATATGAAATCGAAATTAGAAAATTCAAAATGGCGGCACGAATAGCTGGACACATTTTATCATTTATTGTCCGAGTCGTCTGAAAATTGTCAGTTAATATTTTTCCTAGGTTCTCTGGCACCAAGAGCATGTACGTATGTGAGAAACTGACGTACCATGATGACAAGATTTTCCATGTGTCGGATAATTGGAAAATTTACCCCACTAGAGACGCGAGCGAGGCAGGAAATGTCAGTTATTATTTTTCCTACATTGTCTAACATTACCTTTAATAGAAAAACAAGGAAACTGACGTGCCGCGATTAAAAAAAAATGGATAATTTATTTTTACATGTTCGATAAACGAATTCACCCCGTTAGCAACGTCAAACATGTCGTTAGTGGTGTAATTAGTCCCAGTAATGGAACTTTTTCTTCAGGGAGTGATAAACTATTGAAAAATAATCGAAATCTTCATGCCGCGATGAGGCTTAAATCCTGGTCGATGGCTCCCCTACTATATGTAAAAGCTAAAAATAAGAGGCCACTAAAACGGTCAAAAATTCTCGTTGCAAAAAATTGAATAGCCTTCAAAAAGAGGTGACCAGGTAAAATTTTGTTTCGTGGTGATCTTTATTGAATTTTTGAAGGTTAAATTGTTTAGAAGCTATTTTTTTGCTCGTCTAATGTAGGTATGTGGATATTTTTCTAATTTAACATTTATCGCAGCAAGTAGTTCAAAAAGATATGAAATTAGGTGTGTGGTAAACTTGAATGTGGTCTTTATTTGGAAAAAAGAAATTTATCCAGTGTACATAGACATTGAGAGAGCTTCATTTGTATTCAAATATATAGCCACCTACCGCACAGGGTCTCATTCTTGGTCATATTTAATCATGTTTTATAAAGCTTCTTTGAAATTCTTTTCACCGCATGTATTTTGGCGTGGAGAAGGCACCTTTAACACAAATTTCTGTGGCGTAATGTTCATTCATCGTTATTTATTGTGACACGTTGCAATTTCTTCAATATAAGATATCGAAAAAAATAACTTTTAAATTAATTCTAGATATTGATGTTATATGAAAAGTTTTTGACCATTTCCCATTTACTAAAACTCCTTTTCTTCTTTTCTAGAACTAAATTGTTCAGAACCCGTGCTGCTAGATTTTGCTGCACATGATTGTGACGGTATGCTTTTGTGTTCTATGTTCTTTCTTTCTGCATGTTAAATGAGTACTTACCTATTTTTATGTTGCATGTGCACGTATTTTTTTCCTTTTCATGACGTGCTTCTGTGTGAATCCCTGAAATTGACATATTCAATAGAGAAACATATCCCATAATTATATATTTATTATTTACTGAATGAAAGTGTATAATTCTACTCCCTACAATGGCAATTAGTATGAAGTAAGATATGACAAAAAATAATAAATATCTCTATTTTCCCATCGAATTCATCCTTTAATGCGACAGGCGTAAGTATTTAGAAACCAGTAACGCCTTTACGATTTATGTCTGGGAGGAACGTTCAATTGAAAGAGTACCTAGATAGTTATATATAAGCATAAATCATGCTAGGGGTCTAGCGGGCGGCAACTCATCGGAATATTTCCAATTAGACATTTAAAATAACAGCCCGCTTTTTAAAATAAGAAATATTTAACACTACTACTGTGGAAAAATGAATTTTGGTTTATACAATGCTTTGCGAAACTTGCTGATTTTATTTTCTCTGAAATAGACTTTTTATGTTCATTTGCCCTTACGTCAGGCTTCGATCACTATGATATGTTTAGTGCACATGAAAAGACCATAAGAACCGGTCATCAAAATATCAGTCGGCACAATTACTGCAGATAAGAGCCATACTTCAAATTTTTGCATATTAAAATGAACAAAATAATACTAGAGATTTAAAAATTGTGTTTTCGTTAGAAACTTAATTACATTTCTGGTAAATTAAAAAATCCTACTCTGTGTTATGCATTGGAGGGCGCATTGCGCGTCCTTCGCGACAGATAAATTCATAGTACGGTTCTGTTTGTCTGTTCCGATGTTCTAATTAGGGGTGATTTGCTATGTACTATATCGCAAGAGTTAGAAATCTTAATTAAAAGGTTTCTGCTTCTTTCTTATCTTAATCATGCCAGTACATGCTACATAAGAGTTATGATGTATTATCCAACACAGGCATAGAATATGGCTATTACTATATGATTTTACACATAGAATGTGATATATTAGACACTAGTGGGAGAATATTCAAAAAGTCACTATTGAGAGAATATGAAAATAGCTCGTTTTTGGTTTTAAGTTCTTGACTCACTTTTTAAATACGTAATCTGTTTTCCATATTCAGAAATATCAATATTTTTATAAACCTTTAAAGTTGCCTTCAGCATTGAATATTATTTTCACTGAACACTTTTTCTGTAAGTACGCTAAGAAAATAAGCCAGCATTACATCTTCATTTATTTACACCAGTAACACCTCCACGTTTTGCCCAATCGTTATATTCCCCGACTCTCTTGTCATAAAAAGCTTCTTTTACTTAGGTAGTAAGACTAAACAAACTTCATTTGCTTCTTTTCTAATTTCTTCCGAGACATACCAATATTCATCCTTTCTTCACAACTGACGATTGTTTTTTACCTTTATTTGCTGTTTATTAGTATAAACTGGTAAACAATAAATAACAATCAACACCATAGCAACCATTCTATGGCCTTCCTAATTGCAACGATTTTTAAACATATTAAAATTTGTCAAATGAATTCTCAAATTTAAAAAAATATTACTCAATTAAAATTTCATTAAATGAAACTGTTGGATACAATTTTGTATTGCACACGTGTATAATTGCACATTAGTCACTGAAGAAAATTTGCCGGGCAACTTTGTCTTGCGTGACTAATGTGCATAATTACACACTAGTACAATAAATAACTATTATCTATTAAGTAATACATTAAAATTATTTTATTTATATTTAATTTAATAATTTTAATGTATACTGCTTTTAGATCAGTTCATCAATATTGATAACATTATGTTATTTGTTTGATCGATAATTTTTAAGTTACCTTTGTTCGCATCCACTCATCCGCGTTGGGTCCACTTATTGGACTACGGTCCTGCCCCTGTCAAATCACGTAATATATATATTTTTTGTTTGTAGCTTATTTGAGTAAAAGCTTGTCTTTAAAAAGTTTCTTTTACTTATATCTTATTAGTTCAATTTTGGTAACGGACTAGTGGGTGAAGTTGATTTAATGCTTGTAACAGAAAATAATTACGGTGCAAACAGTCTAAAAACCTGGAATGTCATTTAAATTGTACCCAATTCCGATATCGGTTTACAATTTTTGCCGGAGTCGTCGGTGGTACAAACACCGCCCTTTTTCGCTTCTATTGTATTGTCATCAATACTACTACTCAACAGTTTCGTGGGCAACTTTTTCTTGCGTGACTAATGTGCATAATTACACACTAGTACAATAAATAACTATTATCTAATAAGTAATACATTATAATAATTCTTAAATTTAATTTATTTCATCAACATTGAGAAAATTGTGTTACTCGTTTGATTCGATAATTTTTAACTTACCTTTGTTAACATCCACTCATCCGCGTGGGTCCACTTATTGGACTACGGTCCTGTCCCTGTCAAATCACGTAATATAACATTTTTTGGTTTTAGCTTATTTGAGTAAAAGCTTGTCTTTAAAAAGTTTCTTTTATTTATATTTTATTTTATTGTATCCATTTGAGTAACAGACGAGTGGGTGAAGTTGATTTAATGCTTGTAACAGAAAACAATTAAGGTGCACACAGTCCAAAAACCTGGAATTTCGTATAAAATGTACCCAATTCCGCTAACGGTTTTTAATTTTTGCCGGAGTCGTCGGTGATAGAAACACCACCCTTTCTCGCTTTTATTGTATTGTCATCAATACTACTTATGTATCCAAAATATCAAAGCAATAAATAAATTGAAAGAGGTTCAACATTGACATTCAAAATTTGAACTAAATTGATTGATTAACAAACACGTGGATTTGTAAAAAGTTGACATGCAAGATTTGAACTAAACTGACTGTCGCGTCAACAAACATTTGAAGCTGAATGAAATCTTATAAGAATGATAAAATATTATAGTCTGGATAGTCTTATTATAAAATGTAAATTATTGTTTTAATTCAATTGTCACTGTTTACTTTTAAATACTCCTGAATTTTGTCTGGTGTTCTTATGGTAGGCGGCTTGCCTAAAAGAACAATTTATGCAAAATGATATCGGACAAAACCCTCGGCTAGGTAAATTTTCTAATTCTTGGAACCCTACATTTATGACATATTTCGGTGAAATCGGTATCAATATTCGTTTCTTATACCGTTATTGTCAAATACCCTAAAGTTTTATTGCCGGATTTAGGACTTTCGGAATACTTCATAGGCGTCGGTGTCGGTGCAATTATTGCTCTCGGTATTTCCTAGAGAAGCCTCAAAATAGACGACAAATGTTTCAAATGTTCTTTTGAAATATATATGTTGTACAGAAATTTTCGCATTTCCCTTTAGGTGCAGATTGTACTTCGAAAAATGGAGAGCAAAGCTCATATAAACGTGTGTCCGGAAATGCTTCCTAAATGAGCTACGGCCCTTTGAGTATGGCGCCTGAAAATATATTTTTATTGATGTTCTGGGAAATACTCAGTAACAACCTTATCAGACTTGGTTCACGATTTTGCATTATTAAGGTTTATTCTTTTCTAGTATTAACTAATAAAAATGTTATTCCTTGGTGGAGAAATGAGGGACATTTTCTTTTGTTTCTAGCTTTTCTTCTAGTGTACATTTTTGGTAGTTTAAAACTTAATTATAATTCCCCGCTATTATTAATTAAAATAGCTCTTTTGATAATAATTAACGGTATAAACCGTTTTCGAGGAAAAGCTTTTCAAAACGAAATATAGAAGATTGGTTCTGAGTTACGATTTTTCGAAGTAGGCTTATAGTACAGAAGATAGGTAGCTTCTTCGGCACAGTGATAATGATTCACAGAATCGACTATCGACCGGGCACCTTTCGTCAAAAACCAGCTCTCAAAGTTGCAAAAAAATTAAGTTGTAGCACGGTGCAAATTTTTTTTAATTGAGAATGTTTATTTAAACATCTTGGACACAAATAAATCATTATTACCAGAAAAAAACTCTCTGGGAAACTCCTGTTAGTTAATTAGCCAGAAAGAAAAATGTTTTAAAAAAATAGATTTTCATTGATTATTTGTTCTCAGAACTCTAAACTCATCAAACATATATTCTTTATAGGATTTTGCAAACAGTGGAAAGAAAAGCTATCTATGAGAACTAAAGGAAAAACTATATATATAAATATTAATGAAATCTTTGCATTCTTTCGATAACCTGACTTCTGGTTATGCTACCAAGTGAAAATTCTTATCAGCCATTCTCATTTTAACACTAGCATCCAACCTAGTCCCCTACGGCTAAGCAGGCTAAACTAGTATCCACATGATCCCCTACGATATGTAAATTCAGTTAATTCAGTTAGGGGATCATGTGGATACTAGTTTAGCCTGCTTAGCCGTAGGGGACTAGGTTGGATGCTAGTGTTAAAATGAGAATGGCTGATAAGAATTTTCACTTGGTAGCATAACCAGAAGTCAGGTTATCGAAAGAATGCAAAGATTTCATTAATATTTATATATATAGTTTTTCCTTTAGTTCTCATAGATAGCTTTTCTTTCCACTGTTTGCAAAATCCTATAAAGAATATATGTTTCATTACTATAAGCAAACAAATAATAAATAATTCACATCTAAACTCATCGTTACTTTTCTAAAATGTAATTATATGCTCCGTTAATTACAAAATAATCTCAAAAGTTATGATTTTAAGCAAGAGTACTACACACCCTTAATTGAAGAGAAATTTAACATTTTCCGCTAACTTGCATTTCTACCGCATTTCAGATATATTGTAATATGCGATTCTTATTTTTAATGCTTTGTTATAAGTTTCCCGGAAGAAAAATTACTCCGATCGGAATAATTTCTGCAGGTACATAAAAACGAGAATATGCACGATCTTACGCAAAAAAAACGTTTATCACAAAATATTTCCGACATAATCAGTAAAAACATATATTTAGGCAATATTTTCAGAAGCATTTCCGGGGGCTGTGTAAAGTTGCCCCCACCCCATTTTTGAAATAAGAACATCTTTCAATGCGAATATCGTTTGTTCGTTCCTTTCGTTTGGTCATTGCGTAAAACGGGAGAAACGCAGAGGGGGTTGAAATTTATAACAACCATTATTTACAACGAAAAAAAAATTAATAAACGAAAGGGTGAAAATATTGTTAAAATCCAAAACCGACTAATTAGGCAATAGGCTTATTAAGTTAACAGCAATAAATTTGTCACGTATGCGATAAATTAATGGACCAAGCTTTGGCGGTTTTTATTCATCTCACAGTTAGACGAGGCCGTCACTTGCTAATACAAACTAACATTTTTATTCTCTTCGCAAATATTTTTTTATTTACGATAAAAATGCAGAGTATTGTTGCGTATTTCCACCTCTTAGTCGACACCCTGTATGAATCCGTGGGTTCTAAATAATTTTAACAAGGAGTAAACCACTAACACTTTATTTAATAATTTACAGATTACAAAATACTTCTTAGTTAACCAAAATAACCTTTACACTTTGTTTATTTTTATAAAACCTCACTTTTTCGCTGGTACCAAACTTCACTTTAATAGAACTTCTTCTTCATAAAACTTCCTCTGCGCCGGTAATCGCGCCTTATATACTCTGAACTTGCCTCTAGATCCACCCAGAAACAATCAAGAATCTTCTCCACAGTCTAGAAAACTCTATTTCTTTCTACAAGTTTCCTGTCACTATTAGGCATAGGCGTACAATCTCCAGTTTCAAGGGGGTGTAATACATAACAGTATTATATAGAATGTGCGCCAATTATAGAGAAAGTGTAGTAAATCGGTGAAGAGTATAATAATTAGCTTCTTTTGGTTTCTTCAATGTAAATAATCATGAGCAAAGGGAAATAATAGACGAGAAAACGAACTGGGCACTGAAAATTGAAAAGTTCAACAATGGGGGGGGGGGGCTGCTGTTATCAATTTTAACCCCCTCTATGTTTCTCCTATTTTAAGCAACGAGCAAACGAAAGAAACCGACGAGCAATCACAATGCTTTGTTGAATTTTGCAAATGCAAAATATTATTTTCGCATAATTTTATGCGTTTTCTACCAAAAATTGTCTTTAAATTGTGGATATAGTTTATTTTTTCTTATTTTTAACGTCTTATTCATTTTAACGTTCTGGCGAAGTTTAGCTAATGTTATTCCACCACTTAACCAGGACGGCGAAATGAGATACCGTCATCCATCTAAGTGATGGACTCTCCCGGTGTTGCTTAACTTCGCCGATCGAGTTCTCGCCACTGAAACCGGCACCGTACTTCGCTTCACTTCTTAACACAGAAATAAGATTTAAAAAACCAAAATTAAACTGCACTTTAAAAAAAAATCTTAAAGAGCATTCAAATTTAAAAAGAAATTCTTCTCTCCCTTTTAGTGGCTAAATATCATGTAAATCTCCAAAAGTTATGCAATTATGGCTCGAATTATGGCCACTCTACCGCTTGCTGAAACTAATACGGGAGCACCGTCGAACCATACTCTGCAGTTTGCAGAAGATTTCATAGAAATAGCTTAAGTTATACTAGAGTACCGATCGAACACACATGAAGGAAAACGTGCGTACACTTCTCAAATTGAGAGCCTCGTCCTTTTAAAAAGTATTTAGGCGCCTAAAAAAATCGAACTTTATTATTGCAAATCGATACACTGATGCAAAAACGAGACCCTTTTAAAACGAAACACCAAAACAACTTCAACGTTTATAATTTATGGCGAAAATAAAATTTAAATCAATGATGAACATGTCAGAAAATAAATTAGGGAAATAAACCCATTCTAGAAGTTTTATGTTACAGTTTATGACATTTTTAAACATAAAATTGGATTTAAAACTAAAAAAATCTCCACGCAATGCATTAAATGAGCGTAGAAACACTTTTTATTACTCATAAAAAAGAAGCTTTTTTTCTAACTGATTTACACAGTTTCGACAACGATAGTTTCGGAGTAATAACCCAACAATGATAAAGATCGTATAGTAATGAGTTCTCTGGCATTTCATTAAAACCGTAAAGGCATCATGTGGGTCTGATATTTCACACTAGATATGCAACTCAAGATTATTACAATTCACAGCTAGATTGATATTTCCTTTATAAAATTATAGGCCGACGTTTCACTAAGTTTTACGATTCTGCAGTGCATTGGCTAATCGAAAACTGATGAATCTAGTAGGTACATTAAGTACAAGTTGCTTTATTTTAATTAGTCTGACATGAAGCACCAGAGAAATTGTTAATGCTTCCTTTGAAATGTGACCGATATAAAGAACTTCTGTTATGATTCCTGGATAATAAGTGTATTAGTCCAAAGATTTTTTTCTCAATCCAACTGTTATTTTTTTCTAAGGAAATAAGTATATTACTAGCAAAAAGATACTAGTAATTATTTCAACTGTTACTAAAGACTTATCATAGATAATAGCCTGTGAGTTCAGACCATTAAATGTGCCTCTTGTAATTGATAAAGTATTAGAATGTGTTGTTTATGAACAAATACTTAATCATTAAATCATTTCGAATGAAATAAAATATTTTATAAAAACCAATCAGGATTTCGGTCAAAACATTCATGTGAAACAACTATGCAAGCTATAATAACCGAATGGAGGGAAGTTATTGATGTGGGTGAGATGATTCTTGTGGCTTCCTTGGATTTGAAACGTGCCTTTGAAATTGTAAGTAGGGATATACTGCTAATTCATTTGAATTTATATGGTGTAAGCGTGGAATCGTATTAAAGTGATTTGAAGCATATTTGTCAAATAGAAAACAAATTGTTAAAATAGGGGATTAATTTTTTTAAGAAATGTTAATAATTATGGTGTTCCGCAGGGTAGTGTGTTGGGTCCTTTACTGTTTTTGATTTATATAAATAATATGCATAAAATAATAAAAAGTTGTAAACTACATTTATTTGCCGATGATGCACTTTTATCAATTACTGGTAAAAATCACAATACATTAACAAATGAACTGACAAGATTTGTATAATTTATCTATAGGTATTTTGAACACAAAAAATTAAAATTAATGCATCAAAATGTAAATGTATGGTAATATCAACAAAAAACCAAGTTGATATATACATAATACTAGTAATCTTATAGTGACAATAGACAACGAAAAAATTGAACCTGTAAGCCAACATAAATACCTAGGAGTGATATTAGATAGTGAATTATCATTTAAGCAACATGTTGAATATTAAAGAAAATAATAAAGAAAATTAACAAAAAACGAGTTGGTAAAGATCTTTCAACTTACACTAAACTTACAACATATAAAACCATTATATTGCCACATTTTATGTATTGCACTACTCTGTTGCATTCAGTAAATGAAAATTTCAAAAACGATCTTCAAATTGCTATACACCTATTCACTTCATGTTAAATGAGTTACGCATCTTTTCAGTTAATGATATTATTTATATACAAACTATGGTATTTATCTATAAAATTGTCAATAATATGTTACCAACTTATTTGTGTGATTTAATTAAATATATTAAATATGTAAAAGATGTTCAGTCATATAATACTAGGCGGAAAAAATATGTATATAGATCACAGAAAAAAAAACACGAAGGGGCAAAAGTCGTTATTAATTGATGGAATTAAGTAGTATAATAATATACCTAAAAATGTTAGAGATTTACCTAGTTTAGAGAGGTTTAAAACTGCAATAAAAAATAAAACTATTAATAATAATTAATTGTATAACATTTTGTATTTTAGGTAGGTACTTCTTATTTTTTTATTCTTATACATGTGTATTCGTATTTTGTTTAGAAAGATATATCTTTCTGTACTTAACTATGATAAGTCTTTAGTAAGTGTTGAAATAATTACTAGTATCTTTTTTCTAGTAATATATTTATTTCCTTAGGTTCTATTTCAGAGTACTCTTACATTGTAGAGAATTTGCATTTAATTATGTAATTTTGTTCCTTCCCTCTTGGCTTTGAATGAACTATCAGTCAGTCCTAGGGTCACTAGTTTCGGTCTCTGCTAAACTTAAATCGTCGATCAAACCGAGTCAGTTATCATGGAAACAATTGTACTTTCAACGAATTGACAGGCATTTAAGATCTAACAGAGAGCTAAGGTAATGATCCTTAATTTGTGATAAAGTCGTGACACATGCAAACAAAACTGATCTAGTATGTTCCGATTTACATCCCTATCATTATCCACTGTACACTACTCTAAATAAAGCCATATTTTTAACAATGTGTATTATCGAGTGGACGCTTATTTCACGTCGACGGGTTTATCTTGACGACTTTATGAAGACGTAGACAAATGTTAGGTAGAGCACGGTATGAGACATGTTAAAAATATACACAGGAGCAGTTAACACTAAGGTTCTACCTAAGATAAAATTATTTAATTTATAAACTTATATTTGCCTATAAAAAAAATAGTAATACTGTGAATGCCGAAATTTTCAGATGCCAAAATATTATATAAAAAAAATCGGCAGCTAATGGAAGCGGCTGGAACCTCCCCTCCTCATGGATTTTTGAAGCAGAAAACAGCACTAAATCGTGTGCCATAACGGCACTAAACATAATCCAATCTCAACCATAACCTTTTCAGATCTTCTGGAGCACTAAAGAAACCCTCATGCACACTTTCTTCTCACTTGCACCACATAATATTAACATTTAATTGCTGTTCTTCTCTTGTTGTTTTCGGGGCATAGGATTACACTGCATGTATAATGATGCGAGTAGAATACTATACTTTGTCTCGACTATTAAATATTTAATATTTATTTAATTCACTTCCATCTGATTTCTCCAATTTAAGAAAGATTCATACGCCATCATATACGATTTTCTGTATTTTTTGGGCAACAAGTAATGAGGCGATTTCTGTAGCTTCCCTTGCTTATTCACTGTCAGTATCCACATAATTATTTCACACTTATTCATAAAAATTGTCTTGGTTTTGCATAAAACATCTTTATGAGTGGCTTTATGTCTTTCTGATGAGCTCCAGAATAAGGGCGAGAAACGTTTCAAAGACTAAGCATTTCCAAGAAACAGAATGATAGATTTCATGAATCCATTGGAATGAAAAATTTTTTTAAGACAAGGTAGATAAACAAATTCATTTTAGGCCTTTGTTCTCATTTTTAACTGAATCTTCATGATCGTAGGGGTTATGTAGATACTAGTAGACTGTGTGGATGCTAGTGTTAGAATGAGAATTGTCAAATAAGAAATTAGATAAGATTTCATTAATATGTTTACACAAAGTTTTTCTTTTAGTTATAGATAGTTATTTTTTCTGCTGTTTGCAAAATCCTATATGTTTCAATACGATTATTAATTATCACTGTGTTTTGTAAACAAATGGTAACGACCAAAAAACCTTTTCAGATCCTCTGGAGCACCAAAGAAACCCTCATGCACAAATACACACATACACAGACATTTTTCAAAAACCACCTTTTTGGGTTTCTGAGATCTCAAAACGTAAAGATTTGATATTATCTCAACTCTTGATTTTGGACCAGTTTGAGTATTACTCTCCCAACTTTGTGAGGAGGTTATTAAGTGGATGGTAAAATGTCAGTTCAGTTAAATTATCTATTAAAACGTGTGTTTTTTGTTAAGTACATAATTTCAAATTATAATTTATATCCCTAAATTGTCCACATGTACAAAAATTATCAGTTGTATTTTAAATAAACGTGATGCGAGTAGATCATGATTTAAGTCGTAATAATAGTGGCATAAATTGTCTAGTTATGTGCAAATTATTGTACGAATGTGTATTGGGAAGTTTACGATGTATCAGAAATCAGAAAATAGTTTGTTGTCTTGTTAATGTAAGCATTTTCATGTTTATTCTTTTGCCTTAATGTTGTATATTATAATTATGTCGACAGCTGTTGTTCGATTTGCTATATTGTATAAAGTAGCCTGCCTAATTAAGACTACGGACGAGTCTTATAAAAACTAGGAATGTCACTAAATTATGATTATTCTTTATCAACTCATTCACTAAATAGATAGTTTGACTTAAATCACGAGATTCAGCATACCACACAGTGTAAATTAGAGATTAATTCTTTTTTTTTAATGGCTGGCGATTACATATAAAGAAAGAGGAAACTAGTATTGTTTGTATGAAGGAGAGGATATGCACTCTGGCGAGTTTGCATAAAATATTATTTATTGGGGTGTCGGTGTGTGTTTCCTCTATTAACAAAATTTGTTTGATCATCTTAATTGAGACCATTTATTTATATTTTTGGAATTTCATGATTTTGGCAGACCTGTTGTTAAATAAAATATATACAGATATATAGTTGTCCACCTCTGTCTGGGATCTCGAAACTGAAGAGAGAGATTGTTTAAAAAAATGAATGCCCATATCGTTTACACAGTATTTGTATTTTTCCTTCTCCAATAACTGTTTACAATGTTGTTTTTGGTGATCTCTCCCTAACTTTTATGTTAGTATGCCTAGGATAAGAACTACAATATACATAATATTTAGTTTGCTGTAGAGGATGCCTTATTATATTTTGACGCATTTCGAGGGCTTATATCTACCGAGGCGCTTCGGACAGGAAAACCTATTTTTAAATAACTTTATTTGCGTTTTCTTAGATCTGAATTTAGATGTTTTAAGTCACATATTTCAACTATAAAAATACGGTTTTTTAAATATCGGTAGTAAAATGGCATGGCTGAGATTCAAAGAAATATATACAAAATGAAATAAATTCGGTCTTGGCAATTCTTTCAATGGAAAAGAATGAAGTGTAATATGTTCATTAGATCACCTATTTTACAATATAAAATTGATATTATATTGAGAAATCGGGAAATCTTTGTACCAAAATGTCGCCATTGTCATCCGATCGATACAAAATCTGGTACCAACATGTGCCAAATTCAATCAGAATCGGCTTCCATGCTATCGTATATCCACTTATACATATACACATCATACGCTATCTATGTACAAACATGTTTCGTTTCGTAAACAACGAACTGTCATGGTTGACGGCCAACATGTTTTGAGAACGGAAGTAGAGAATCTTCCGGGACGTTAACTGTCTTAATTTTTTAGTTTTATAACACTGTTCTAGTTTATATATTTTTAGGTGTGAAACATTTTGAAACAATTAAGTATTCAAGAACCAACCTCTGTCTGATCCGTTTGGCGCAGAGGGTTTTTCATTAAAATTTTTAAATATTTTTCAGTGCCAAAATACCCAAAAATAGTAAGAAAAACCTATACATCTTCGTTGTCAAATTTAAAATTGTGATACAATATAGTTTATATAAAATATAATAGTTCCCAGGCCTCTAGTTCCATCCCGGAATGGTGAATATGCATTAACATTTACATGCATACGGGGCCCCTAATTTTTATTTGATATTTTAGGCCATTCTGTACATTTCTCTCTACGATGACTATTAAACATTTTTATCCAGATATAATATACCTATTTGGTTTAATCAAATAGTGTAATAAAAACGAATGGGCAGTTTTGAAGTTACCCAGGAAAATGTTAACTCAGCGTATAATATGGTATAGTATTTATTTATTTAGCTGTTTAGCTATTTAGCTATTTAGCCGTTTAGCTATTTTAGTACACGAAATGTAAACAAACAAAAAACTTATGAAAACTTCTTCCTTAGGTCCTTAGTCACCCTTTCTAAATTTTCAACCGAAATACTCTTATATCCTGTATATAATTAATTTTTAACTGAACATGCGTGCCATGGTATACATTCATCTAGAAATTTAACGACATACCTAGCAACATGTTTTCTGTGGTCAAAGACACTTAATTATATCGAAAATTTTTCATTTTATGTATTTTTGATGTCTAAATGGTAAACATAACGTTTGGAATTTATATGGAATTTAGGCTATAAAATATCTACTTCAGGAGGTGTGTAATGGGACGTGATTGGTCCGTCGGCCGAAAACGTGAGACCGTCATAAAGAGTCGACCGCACACTTTATGGCCTTTCTAAGCATTCTGGTGTCTATTTAGTCTTTACAGCAGTCAGGAGGCTGCATTATCACTTTTATTGAATAAATCACTTCTTTTGATGTCGTTGCGCCATTTTGAGAATAAGCTGTAACGATATATAAATAAAAAAGTCATCATTTAATACGGTAAAGGTTTATGAAAGTCGAAAATACCTGCACACATGCCCCTATTAAAGGCGTTATCTTCATATCATTTTTAAACATCCTTGAATAAAATTTTGTCGACGCCGAATGAGGTAAAACTTTTGCAAATTTGTCGTGTTAGTTAATATTTAAAAGATTCCACGGTTTTCGCATGCCAAAACAAATTTATTCGCGCAAAAACAGTAAATATTTACATTGGACAAACAGGCTACGTAATTTATAATTAGTCGCAGGGTACATAAAAGAAAATTAAATTATAATGTAAACAAATTTTCGGCAAATCAGTATCACGAACATAGGACACGGGCTACTGTAACCATAACCTTGTTATAGCATGTATAATATTGTTAAGCAATAAAATAATACTTATAATTATGCATAAAATTACTAATCATTTAAACACATCCACTTTATATCAATAATTGTGGAATAATTTCAATCCTTTCGAATGATTTTGTTCTCGTCTTTTTTATATAAAAAAGTTATTAAAATCTGAAACACATAATAAACTAAGAGGTGATAAATAGCTTCATTTAAAGTAAATAAAACATACAATTATTTACCGATTTGTACATTTATTTTATTACTTGCTATCATGGTTATGAAAATATAAAGGTAACAAAGCCAAAGTTGTCTGAAAAGTTGCTATACTTTTTAAAAAAACGCATGTACACATCCATTTTAACCTCTGAGATTGTCAGCGCCTAAGCTGAGAATCGAACCCAGTACATAATAGACAGTGTAACTAAATGTGTTGGCTACACAACATGCTTTAGCACACGTGGGATACTTAATATATACAAGTAACAAGCTCAAACTTGCCTGCGGCTCGTGCTATAAACTTCATCTACGTGTGCGATTACCTACATTACCGCTCGTTGAATAATATACTATTGTTATTGGCCAACAGTGGGTATGTATTATGTATATGAATAGTCGCAGGGCTAATCCCAGACTCATATCTATTTCGAAAAAAAATGAGTTTAATAATAGCTTAGTGTAAGACTGATTTAAAGAAATTACATTTTCTACATAAACCAAACTAAGAAAACAAACATGGTTTTCCTTAAAAAGACCACAATTTCTAGCTTTCTCCTCGGATAACGCCTTTATTATTTTAAAAGGTTTACATTTAATTGATATGAACATCAAATTTACTAAAACGTTCTCGATTCATTGTAGAAAATAACTACTTTAAACATATATATTTGCTGGAAGAACAGCTACGGTGATGAGTAATATAAAGCTTATTTGAACTAAAAGAATTTAAAAATCGCTGCCTAAGGAATCACTACTTCCACATCCAGATTTCCCATTCCTGCATTTTTAATGGAAATCTTCTTGATTATATTTGCAATTTAGTATGTGGAAATAATTGATCATAGAATTTTAATAATATTCGAGGCAGATGTTATAAAAATATTCTGAAAAAATCTGAGGCCTTGGCTTGTAGTATATACGCCAAATCACAAGTTACTTAACTCTTACTAGCTTGTTTTACTTATTTACCCATATTTAACCCCCAGCCCTTCACCAGAATTAGCGCAAAATATAATGTAGTTCCAGATTTCGTCATGGAACATATGTGTACCAAATTTCAAGTCAATATCTTAAGCCATTGCGAAGAAAACATGCGCACAACAAAAGTTACAGACCGACCTACAGACATACAGAATTTTTTTCGCTCAAGTTTAAAACTTCGACGTTTTATGACATTCTAAGCTTATTTCAAGAATGGAAAAAAAACAATTTTTTTGTACGATTACTATACTTCCACTCCACTACGTGGATGTGGAAGTAATTATAGGGCCCAATTTAAAATCGGCACTGAATACTGCACTGAGTACTCAACAACAATTACAAATATATATATAACAGCAAAACGAGATGGCAAAATCTTAAAAATCTCATCTTATATCAAATTATCTTGTATACAAAATAATTAAATGTATGAATCTGGCAATCAAATGCCCATTTTTTTATTCAAAACAAACTAATCCGAGAGGGCCAGGGGCAACATTACATAAATCGTATGTATAAAATTAGCACCGGCTAACCGCCATGAAACATAGTATAGTTGAGGGAAATAACCGCGACACTGTAATAGCGACAATGGAGCCCCAGGGAAACATAACCTCAAACTGTGGGGGTTGAGATTCAACCCTGGCAATTATCAAGCAATACACTAAGGCTGCCTTCATGTCAGGACTTAATGTAATGCGTGGCTATGAAAATAGAGATATAAATACGTACAATGTTCGCGTAAATTTAAACTACATGATTATTTACATCACTCTTTTTATGAAAAAGGTCGTAATCAGTAAAATATTGTTACCTATAACGTTTTAATGAAATAAATTATAGATCAAATACTTAAGTCTAGAACTGCGAGTTTTCCTTGTTCCTTCTACATTATTATGAACACTACGTTTAAAGTAAGTCTTGTAACTGGATCTATATGTTTAAACTATAAAAAATGTCTATAACAGTTATACCAATGAACTGTTACAGCAGTTTCTTTACACGAATATGTGTATTTCTGAATAGTTGTATATTTTATATCCAGTACAAATTGGCAGGCGCTATTCTAGCTAACCTTCATTTACTGTAATACACGTCTAACAGCATCACGTTGTCTGTCGCGGTGTCTTGTTAAGCGTGCTGCCTTAATCTTCCCTTCAATCAGTTCCTCGGTAACATCAACCCAAAGTTTTAAGGGGTGTCCTCTTTGATCACCTCTTACCATTCATTAATCGTTCTATATTTTCTCCTCTCCAGTTACTATGGTTAAAAACGGATAAAAGGTACAAAAATACATACATACATACAGGTTTCTATAAAATGTTTTATCTTATGTCATAAAATAATGCGCTTTCACGCTTTGTTTTCATGAACAATTAGATATGGCATTCTAAACAGTAATTATTACATATTTCAAAATCGTAAATAGTCCATGTTGTCTGTACCAAAAATGATCGTCCTGTTTTGATTGCAACCTTGTTACTGCTCAAATTAGTATTGTTCTGCCAGATGATGTAGGGCTATACGCAGGTCCTGTGATCCATTTTCCTTATCTGACTAGTTTCGTTAAGAGTTTTTTATACACCAGATCTTGGTTAGGTGTGCCGAGATTTATGTTTATCTACCGTCTCTTTAATGAAAATTTGTTGACTCTGGAGTCGTCTCTTTTTGGCAAAGTAGTAGGTGGTTAATGGGCATCTGCTAATAAAGCATATATTTGTTTTGTTTTGTCACGAGTCTTGTCAGCATTTAGGACACGTTGCCGATTATGCAAACCGCAGCGAATTTGTTTTAGCTCGAAACGATGACTTCATTTGGGATAATGGCAATGGACTGTCTTGGTTATAGACAGCCCATTTAACCTTACCATCTAGCGAGATATTGGGCTGCATTCTTGCTCTCAACTTACGTTTTGCACTTGCTGTATGAGAGATAGTGAAAGGGTTCTGAGTTCAGTTGAGTTTGCCAGATTTTTAAGTTACATCGTCTGTTGTTTCATTTCCTTCAATGCCACACAACTAGACGCTTATTGTAGCGCCAGAGGCCGGCACGGGCTAGGGTAAAGCTACCGAGCTGGTTGATTGCTTGGTATCCCTGGAATCGGGTGATTTGGGTATTTTTGGTCATTATCTGCTTGCGGCAGCGTGGCTTGAAGGTCGGACCGAAACAGAAAAACGGTTAAGTTATAGTTACCCGTTATCCAGGATCTGGAGCTTCGACCTCTTGTGTCATGGAGCGTCGTTGGGGTCGTAGTCAGTCGCCTGTCTGGCCAGCGAATTCCCATGCTCTACTGCACGGGCGTAAAGATTCTTCGCTCTGTTCTGGATGACTTCAGTTACCGGGGTGTATTTCAGGTCTCTGAAGACGTTGGCGTTTCTGACAAACCGTGGTGCATCCACGGCGCACCAGAGTGTGACGTTTTCCACAGCTCGTATCCTCTTCAGTTGGGTGACTGCTTGGTATCCCCAGGCAACGGAGGCGTAGGTCAGAATAGGTGCAATGAGGGTCCTGATAAACGTGAGCTTATTTCTCAGGTTCAGTTGACCCTATTTACCTATTATAGGGTAAAGTAGAGGAGTACTCTCTTTCTATATTATTGCTTCCGTGTTCTGCCTCCACATTAGGCTTCGATCCATGATAACGCCAAGGTACTTAACGGTATCTCTCGCCGTTCAAGGAGACGTGTCCTGTGGGACTTTGCTTCCTGACTCCCTTGAAGAGGATGGCTTTGCTCTTCTCTGCGTTGACTTTGACTTTCCAGGTTGCGGGTGGCAAGTCTTGCACTCCATGAACTTGCAATTATGGCCGTGTCGTTTGCGTAGAGCGCCAAAGAGGTCCTTGCGGTTCTTGGCATGTCGGAGCTGTAGATGGTGAACAGATGGGGGGAGTGTACCGATCCCTGTGGTACGCCTGCTTCCATGGGCCTGTAGTTTGACAGATTGTCGGCAATCTTCACACGGAGTTGCCTCCGGTAAAGGTAGGCTCTCACCAGCTTGATGATGCCAACGGATAACCATCGACAACATCTTCGTGCCAAACCCTGTCGAAGGCCTTGACTACGTCTAAGAAGATCGCCCCTGTGACTTGGCGGTGGTTGAAACCCTTCGTGATGTACTCCGTTAGACAGAGTACTTGGAGCTCGGTGGAATATCGCTAGTAAAACAACTTTCCATATCATTATTAGTCATGGAATTCTGAACAGCTTTTATAATGTCCGTTTGTCTGTCATCTAAACTACATCACGTACCTTGCAAATATGATAACTGATTAAAATTAAAGAATAGCAATTATAGCTAAAGAGAATACTGGTATAATGTTACAGAGTATAATCTTATGGGAAATCAATATTCCACCGAAGAGTATTTAGTGATACTTTTACAGTTTACAAATTCCTTGAAGCTAATATTTATAAAATTATAACAATACCACATAATAAAACGGTAGAGAATCATTGTAAAACTATGATTAGCTAAATTATAGGTAAATATATATTTGTTAAGTATGTTGTTATAATTTTACTGTGCTTAAGCAGCTATCGGATTTAGGTAAAGTTACATTACAGTCTTTGCCTAATATTATAATTTTATTATTGATTTAATACGTCTTAACGTGGCAGTTGTCTATTGCTTTGTATTGTATTGTAAATTGTTCATGTACGGTTATTTACTTTGACTGCGATATGCTGTATATCGAATTTAGTTATTAATAATACTTTTCCTAACGGCATATTTATTAACCGTTGTATCATATTGTGGACTGCTAATATTGTGTGGGCATGTTTGTGTATTGTATTATCTCTACACGAAGGTTTGTGAAAAATAGCAAAATATTGTCATTTTGATATCTATATTTAAAACAGTTTTTAATTAGATATTTAGGAACTAGGTGTGCTAATTGAGGCTAACATATTTTGGTGTTTGTTTCATTTTACTACATAGTTTACCGAGCTAAGAAAATAAGAAACACATTATTCTCTAAATTTAATATATTATAGTATTTATATTAACGTTCTACAAATATTATAATCTCAACGTTGTCATTTTATCATTGTATTAAAAGAATTGAGCCAGGGAACAGACCTCCGCAATATATTGTTTTTGGAAACTTTTTAACTAAAAATAGTTGTTCCTAATGTAAACTGCATCTGGCCACAACACTAAAACAACAAATTTAAAGCTTAAATTGTCCTCTTAACAAATATTTAGGTCTGCCATATCAAAAATTGTTGAAACACGTAGCAGACCAATTTTTTTTATTACTATTAGTTACTAGTCCGTGGACAACATTTCATCAACCGTTTGAAATTTCAAAAATGTCTGAGATAAAAATTGTAGGAGATGAAGAGTGACTTCATTCTTTTAAATATTTATATTTGACTCTTAATTCTCCATCCAGGTATATCGATTAAGAACTTACACTATGTAAGCATTTACGTAAAATGGGTCAGCAATTAGTTACCTACATACTGATACTTCATAGTGTTAACTTTTTTCGATAGTTTTTGGAAAATTCAAACAGAAGGAAAGTGGTCACTATGGATATGTGAGTGGGTAATTAATTGCTGAAACATTTTAGGTAAAGACACACGAGTGTTCCATTTGAAAAAAATGTGTTGACAATTTAAAAATGTAAAATTTTGAATTATCCTGCAGAACACACGTATAATAAAGTTGATACAGCTCTGACTCCATCTCACATATGAACGAAGTACTGAATTTTTCTTTCTTAAAGATATATGATAATTTTTATAAGATTTTAGTGTTTTATAATGAAACTGTATAATCTTTGCAGAAAATCAACGGCGTGAAGGTTACTAATATTGATAATTTAGTTGATTCAATTTTATTCCTACCATTTTCCTTTATTATAATAGCGAAATTAATATCTGTACTCTCATAAATCCATTGGAGCTAAGCCTATCTTTTGAAATGTATTTTATGGCCTGGAAGCAAACAATGCCGCTTTCAACCTAGGCGGCGCCTATTGTATGATCTTTATCAAAATGCCAAAACAAGAAATCAAAACGTTTCAGCCTGTAACAAATTGTCCCTTCCCAAATTAAATGCTTGACAGAAGACCAACTGTTATAATTTGGATTACCGCATCCAACCCTCAATTTAGCTCACGGTCGCCTTTATTGAATGTCATCTGTTTCGAGTTCATATTTCAACGCTTCATCAAAGTTAACTAACTATTATTCAATTATACCCATTTAACGATATAAATTATTTACCAAACATGGGTAAATGGAAGATTCATAGTACCAAAATTAATACACATGTCATAAATCATGCAAAATGACAACTTTTTTTGTAATTTTAGTTTTGAAAATCATTTTTTTATAACTAGTTAGAAAATGAATGTCATTTGTTATCGTTAATGATAAAATTATGTAACTCATTATAAAGTAAGTTAAGAATAGCAAACAATTTTACCCATTTGGAATGAATATTTGCAACATACAATTTTAATTTAATTTTGGTACAATTATTTACTAAATTTAAGGCCATGATAATGATGATTTTCACGTAAATCATAATTGCTAATGAAAAATATCAAATAGATTAAACGTTAACATTTTTTAAGTTATCTATTGCAAGAGAGTTAAAAAGAACTTGTATTATACGCGGAGTAAAAATAATGACTCAATAAAAATGCAACAGATTTTTGTCGATATCGGTAAGAGAGGAAATAACAATAGCGTAGTTAATTAACTTTGACGGTGTCTCAAACGGAGATAAGGACGTTTGAAATCTAATTAAGAGAGAATGCCTTTTGAAAATGAATTGATTTTTTTCCACCTAAAAGGCCAGAGATGCACTTTCCAAAGTTCAAATTTTAAGACTTAAGGGTGGATTGTAATCGGACTAGTCTAAACCAAGATCACCTCGATCAAAGATTATAGTCCATGGTTACAGTGGATACAACGATCTTAACTATGGATATTGGCCTTTGATCAAGCTGATTTAGATTTAAGCTTAGTCGATACCACCCGCCTTTAAGAAAATGATATGTTCTATCTATCCATGTTATTTATTGGTAAAAAATGAATAAAACTCTTGCACTGGACAATTTTTGGACAAATTTAAATTTACGCTATTTTATTGTCTTTCCGTTTCACCATATACCAGCATTTAGTATTCTCGGGTATATGGAATCAGTTCTAAGCAACTTTCAAATATCGAATACAACAACTGGATGTCAATAATGTGATAAATGTCATACAGAGAGAAAATACTGTCACAATTTTGGTTGAAATTCAGTCTCAAGAGACAAGAATTGAATTTTAATCATATTCAGATATGAAACACGTCTTTTATTAGATCTTCTTTTAAAATAGTATTCTTGTAAACTTATTGGCCATAATAATACTGTATACTATTCCTAATAATCCTAATGAAGTTATACGATATATCTTTAGCCTTTATAGGTCGGCTGTATAGATTTCCTATGAATAATATACATGAAAATCTTTATGTGAGTGAGTAAGTACTATCACAGACATACAGGGAGCCACTTTTCATTTTTGCAAATTTTGTCCGCGTCATGGAATTCTGACGTCACTTCTGGTCACGATTTTTTTGTGTCATCGATTACATGAATAAAACTTACGTCAAAATGTAGGTTTTGAGATATACAATGAGATTGTAGTGGGGTGCTAGGCTTAATTTGCCCGCAACCCTGAGACGGCCTCGATTAAAGTTCTTTTTTTTGTGTTTTCTTAAATCATTGAATAGGTACATGAATTATTTTTTTTTTTTGAGTTAAAGTACAAGCCTTTTAGTTATTAAAAAAAAATAGGCTGCCCTTTCTTATTTGCCCACATCCTTTCATTTTGACGGTAAAATTCCAAGACGCGGGCAAAATTTGCTTACATGAAAAGTGGCTTCCTGTAGGTCTGTGGTAGTACTTACTTATACTCATACAAAGTTTGTCATGTATCTTATTCATAGAAAATCTATTAGTACGGGAGACCGTAACCAAAAAAGGCTGTTATTCCCTAATGGATATGACGAGGTTTAATGGGTAGTTTTTTACAAAACAAACAGAACATCTCTCTTATAAAAAGCCCAAAATTGGGGCGATTAATTGGGAAACAATTTTCCGTCCGTAACAAATCATGTCATTTTTTTTTCATCGCCTAATATCCGTTTTCAGTGGAATCTTGTAAAAAATATATAAAATAATAAAAATTCACACAGAACGGACATTTTGCATGGGGCGAAATCGGTAAAGTGAGAAATGAGAATGTAAAGAAAATGCGCGTAAAAAAGTTACTGCCTAATGGCTAATTTTTGTTTTAAATTGAAGTATACACCGAATACACGAGAAAAAAATGCTCAACGGACATTTCTCATGGGGCGTATTCACATGAAATGAAATGTACAGGGATCTGTGATACAGCGCGGCATCTGTATTTAGTGCTCTGCGTGTGCGCTCTGGCACATGCCACTCCACCCGGCGGTTGATGCTTGGAAATACGCTATACAGCCAATATCTTGACAAGAGTCTAGGGAGACTGAAATGCGAAAGCTTCGAGCATGCGCATTACCTTGTAAATGTGTAATAAATTCGTGCAAGTGGAGAAATGGAAATATTTTCTGTTATTTTGTAGAAAAAAAGGCGGCCGCACCCCCCATTTTTTTTGTCTGCGACGCTAATACTGCCTGCGGCGCTAATAATTATTAACAATTAGATTTCAAAATAAAAACCTACTAACCTAACCTAAAGAAATCACACGAAAGAATAAAATTATTATATAAAAAGAAGGAAAACCTAAAGAAATCAGAAAAGAATTTGTAAAAAAATATATCAATCGTTACAGAATTTTAAAAAAAATTCTGCGGACATATGAATTTGAACCCGGGACCCTTCGCGCCGTAAGTTGAGGCGTAACCTATGCGCTAACCATCTCGCTGGAAGTAAATGCTAGAGCAAAGAAGAAATACCCTTCGATCCCTATTTGGAACTGGGTGAAAATTGAGATTTTTTTTTTCTAGCCCGACGGAAATCGATTTTTTTTGCCCAGCCTCGTTGAAAATGTCCGTTGTAAATTTTTTGGCCTTTTTTAAACAAACAAAAACCGTTTCCGATAGAGAACGGACATTAGGGGGTAACAAAATTACACCGAGAAATTCTTCATATTCAAAATTTAATTACAGACAAACGCCCCACTTCAAACGTCCGTTTGTATTTTTCGTTTACTTAAAATATTATCAATTAAATAATAATTTTCTTAACGGACATTACGCGGTTAGACCCCAAAAAAAATGTTATAAATTTTTTGTTCCGACCTCCAGTATTGTTCTGCCTCACTACAAATTTCCGTTACCATGTTCTGTGTATATTTTTGATGTAAATAAAGACACACAATACGCAAACGGACATTAGGAAATTACATTTTTGAGCTTGTATTTTTTACATTTTCAATAAATAATTAAATAGTTTTCGCCCCACTAAAAATTTCCGTCACCGGGGACTTTTGTGTTGGCTATGTCATAATCTATCAATCTATATGGTCGTGATTCATCAGGCGATCAGGCGAAAATCTTGGTTACGGCCTCCCGTACTATATATAGTCGACTCTCTACTATATTATGCAAGAGGTGTACGTCTGTGTCGGTGTAAAATAGCAGCAGTAGTTAACTTTTATAAGAGCTTTATTTCTGATAACAGGTGCACCAATAATTATGTAATTTATGATGTCAAATGCATAGTCAGGTAGACAAACAGAGCTTAATGTTGATAGTTATTGCTAGATATAAAATAATTTACATGCAGTAAATTTGATTTTGTAACCATAATATTAAAGAATAGCTTCTGGGTACCTATGTACTTGCGTAACTTTTATATATTTCATGAAGTTGGCATTTTTATCACATAATTTTTTTTCTAAAGGGGTAGGTTCTCTATTCGATCCGTATGTATGTTTTTTATGTTTGTTTAAGCATTACTATGGGATGACTTAGGCGATTTCTTATTTTGCAAACTATACAATATGGCAGTAATCCTATATTAGTTTCATCAAGGTATGTACAAGGTGTACAAAAATCTGAAAAAGGGTTTTTCTATTTGAGGATTTGGTGAAGGCACTAGTGGTAACCTTCAAATATATCTCAAATTACATTCGATTTGTATTAAAATTGGTAATTAAGTATCAATGGGTTACTACAATTGCCAATGTTTTGCAGATTTATGTGAAATATGGTACATGGAAACATGAGGATTCTTTGATAACAAGTCTTATGTTAAAACTTAACAATTTAAAGAGAGCAATATTTTATTTTACTTTGTGGAAACCACATAAGAAGTCTTTGAAGAGGATGAACAAAATTGAACAGCTCTTGGAAAACAGATACTAAAAGTTATGACAAAATTTCATCCTCGCTCGGTTAATTGACCCTTATTACCTAATATCAATGTTGACGTCGGTGCAAAACGAAAAAATCGTATTTTTAGCCGACTGCAATATCGATATTAGATAAAGGGGGAATGATGTGCAAGGACAAAATATAATTTCGCAGTGATCGCTTTTTTAAATTTTTTCCATTATTTTTTTCTATATTCTTTTAAGTAATGGGCTGGAACTACCCATATACCCATATAACAATATGCTGATATAATGTGTCAACACATTACTTTATTGTATAGTAACAACTACTTATGTACCGACAGATATTATTATTGTGGTATCTCCGCTAATACGGATACCAAGAAATTTCTTTGAACTACGGTTAACTGATTAAATATAACATTTAGAGGGATTTGAAATTTTTTCCTGTAAAAAAATTATAGCTAGATTATTTTCTCTGCAAACAGCACAACGCATTCCTGAGCAGCAATATGAAGTGATAAATCATTTATAAATAAAAGAAAAGCAAGCGGTCCCATTAGAGTAACTTGAGAAACTCAAGTAAAAAGAGTATTCTGTACTAGACAGGTCAGTAAAGTCGTTCTTTTATGGTTTAGTACTTAAGTCACTTTCTGATCGAGAAATTGTCCAGTAAACATTTGCTTTCCAGTAGATGAAAAACGCAGTTTCTTAAATGAGAATAAAACGACCCTAATACAAAAATCGGAGTACATATATTCCTGGTATAATTGAATTATTGCGTGCCGTCTTCTCCAAATACGCTTTACGTACACATGTCAAAATAACATCAATGCAATACGGTCTGCTCCATTTTAATTTTAAATTTGTCATAGATACAAAGCATTCCTTTCAACAGAGATGTCGAACACTTGTTAAACGTCGACTAATCGGACCGTAACATATTTGTTGACAAGCATGTCAAAATAGTAGCAAATAACGATAAAGGGCCATGCCATTAAACCTCCCACCAGGTAAAAACACCCAGAGTCCTTATTTATTTTCCTTTTCGCATGTGTCGAATGCGGAACATATGCCTGGTAATCCTAGTTGTTTACCAGCACTTCCTAAAATGTAAATATCGCTAGCGATAACGTTGAAAATTGATTTGGATTTCACAAATGCGGGGATGCAATGTAATTTATCAAATTACTCGTTAGAGTTAGTAATAGAATTAAGTATATCCGAATTATGATCCTAAGATACTAATTCTTGGGGATATTTATTGTCCGTTTATAATTACGAGTTTGCATTCAAGGGTAAAATATTATATTAAAAGTGAATTTGGAAAAATAACACAGTAAGAATAAAAACAATTTACTGTGCTTTTGAAATAACAGGCAAATATGGTAGGCTTCATGATTTTGTGCTCGATCTTCATTGGATCACAAATTGATGTTGATTCGCTAGTTATTTTGCCACAGCGATGCTTGTGAATTAAATGTTAATTAAATTTTATTTTCAGTTGATCATTGCCATATTACGTAAGTTTCTGGTTTCTTTGGTTTTCAACTACTCACATATAACACACATACAATAACGCTCAGTAACACTGCAATAACCATTAAACTGGTTATCGAATAAATTCTTATTTCTTCGTCTCAAGAAATCGGTGCCGATTTTTATCTCTATACTGTTCAGTGATATAAAGGAACTACTATAAATATGCCTTTATTCAGCGCGAAAAATTATTGTATAAGAAGCAAAAATTCCTTATATTATAGAGTGTGGCTGTGACGTATAAATTCGATAATTGTATTTATTTATTTATTTATTTATTATTATACACTACCCAACAGGACAATGTCCCAATTACAGGGTAGGAAAAAATACACTGTAGCAAAATACTCAATATAGGAATAATACACAATATAACAAGATTATAAATGTACATATATAGGTCACAGATAATTAATTAATGCACATATGATTAACTGTTAAAGCAGGCAGTTCTTATATCTGCTGCATTGCAATTGAAAGGGTTAATTTTATCCTGAATATCATGCCAGTTGTGACACATAACATACACCGGCGAGAACCCTAACAGATTTGTTCTTGGTGTGGGTAAATAATAAAGAATAGTTAATCTTGTTCGCACCAGTGGCATATGAACATGAACAAGCGCATTGACTTTCGCCAATAGTTCAGGGCACTTTATCTTGTCGTTGACAAATTTATGCAAAACCATAACAGAGTGAAAAAACCGCCTTCTGATTAGTTCATCAGCATTGAACCTCTCTAGTAGCTTATCATGCGGATATCCTATTGGTGGATAGGTTTTGTTCTCCTTAAATGCCATAAATTTTAAAAATCGTCTATGAATTTGTTCCAGAGCTTCACTATATACAATGTAATTAGGATTCCATATGACAGATCCGTACTCAAGTATCGAACGCACAAAAGACGTAAACAGCATTTTTAATGTGTCGATGTTGTTGAGCTCACCGGAGTTTCTAATGATAAAGTCCAGGATTTTGTAATCTGATCATACAATGATATTGTAAAGTTATGCCCAGATCTTTAAATACCTTTGGTCTATATGTAATTGTACCTGATTTATAGTGTATTCCCGCAGCACAGGATTCAGTTTTCTAGTATAGGTGATAGCGTTATATTTAGCAACGTTGAGAGGTAGGAGCTTTGAGGTGCACCAATCGCTTATTAGATCCAAGTCAGCTTGTAGTAGCAAACAGTCAGATTCATCCTTAATAGCGAAATACAGTTTGAGGTCATCTGCATGTAGTAGACAACGGCAATTGAGACCAAGTGCGATGTCATTTATCAACAAAATAAAGAATAAGGGGCCCAATACTGACCCTTGTGGTACCCCGGAAGTACAAACTATTCTTTCATATTTATGCCCACGATATTGAACATATTGGTTTCTACATTTTAAGTAGGAAGAGCAGAATAGAATTAAATCTCGGTTAAAGCCGAAAGCAGAAAGCTTACTTAGTAAAATACTGTGGTCAAGTTTGTCGAACGCCTTTGAGAAGTCTATAAATGGCATGTACCTGTCCATTGCTATCCAACACCTCCGAAACAAATTGTGTAATACAGACCGAATAATAAATAAATCGAGTGACAAAATCCGCTCAAACATGTCAAAGGACCCCCACCACTAATCTTTTGGAAATTGGGTTTCGGTGGAATCGTCTGAATTTTTGGTATATTGTAGCTTCTGTCATCCTGAACAAAAGTCTCAATGGTCACTATGCTCCCTATTCAGTATTTTGGCCCCTACAAAGCACCAAAGCGTCATAGCTCCATCATAAGTTGCTACTTTGAGTAGTTTTATAACACTTTTATAACGCATATTTTCATTATTGAAATGCCTAACTTTATGTTTCTGAGCTTGCTGAATTCAAATCTAATGTCAAATAGATGATATTGACAGTTGGCAGATGTCAACTAGCTGTCAAATAGCAAGGAACCATTGAAAACGTTTTCCTTCATTATTATAGATTAGTTTAAACAATTTGAATTATTAATTATAATAATAAATAATTAATAATTCTCTTAAAAACTGTAGGATATGGATCAACAGTGGTCCCACTGCAGTTTCATCAAGACACGTTTAGTGTTAGGCGAGGAAAAATTGGAAACAGGTTTCTTATATTATCAATATTACCATCACATTTGAAAATATGGCGAATGCGCTAGTGACAACTTGGTTTTCAATTCATAATAATGACAATCTTAATAGTCAATTTCACATAGTATCGAAGTTGTCGGTCGTTATATTTTTGAAATTTGCCTGTTCAACTATTTGAACATTTAGAGAAAAATCTGTCTGCTGTTCCCAAATATGAGCATTGTCTGCACCAGGTGACTGAATATTTATGTGACTGCAGTCAATAGCGCCAGTGATTCTAAGAAATCGTATAATATTTAAAAAATTTTGCTTACATTGTAGTTTCTCGCCGCACCGCACCGTTGCGTTCGTTTGAAGCATGTTAATATAATTTAGTTGCTGGAAGCAATTACCTAATACAACTAATTTTAAGTTACTGATAACCCGAAATTTGTAGTTAAAACTCATACTTTATCCTAAAGTTTTCTAACTGTTCTGTAGTTAATTCGAAATTGAAAAACTGGTTGTTGGGTGTCATTTTGCATCTTTACTATTTTTGTCAATTTAAGACAGTCACTAGTTTTTAGACGATACTGATCGCTGTACTATACTACACAATAGATATTTCTAAACACGTTTTGCATAGCAAAGCTTGACGTATTGTTGGCCTCGTTGAATCGAATCGGACTCATTTTTAGTCGGGGAAAGAGTAAGCAGTGCCAATAGTGCATATGGTGAGAGCCGCGACTTAATTTCGACAGGCAGAGCTTCGGCCAATGACCAATCAGAGGGCGTGTCTTCCCTCTACTGGTTTCTGGTGGAGCACATCCGTCTTAATATTCCTTATTATATCATCTTTTATTGTTATTGTTGAGTAATATAAACAGTAATAATTTGTATTGATTAGGTACGAGGTTTTACCTCTTACCTATATATGCGCGTTGATTCCTAAATGTCATGATTTTCTTAGTGATGGGTGTCTGTTCCGTTGTATGGTACATGTTCCTTTGTCTCTCACTTATTTAAGTGAGAGGACGATATAAAATAGCATAGGATGTAATGTTAATCAATTTTCATAAGTAAAATTGACAAGTTTGGTGAATTATTACAATCAGAAGTAATATTTTTAAATCAATATATAGTTCAAGCATACAATGGCTAGTCCTTTGGTAATTTAGCTAATCGTCATAAAATTCAGAGGGTAAAATTTTTTGCATGATGATTATTTTTTCTTAACTTTAAGGTGAGGTAATGTTTTAAGCGACTCGACACGAATATTTTGGAGATCGTCTTGTTAGCCTCTTTTTATGCTATCCTTTGCCCGGTTGGTGTGGCCAAATATGGTTATTGGTGCACTGGGCTGCCCCGCGAATGTATAGCAAACGTTTCAAAACTCGAAAACATGCCGCCTATGTGCTTTCCTGACGATTTGTATCTCAGAGACGTAAAGAAAGATGGAGAAGACTAGAGTGTGAGCTTCGGGATGTTCCTGTCGTGCCAAATTTTGCCCAACTACAAAGATACTAATTTTATTATCTGTATTCTTCGTTGAATCTCACATTTTCAGTTTCCAGTATTATCCATAAGGGCTTCAAGGTAAATTACATTTATTACTACTTTACAAGCACCTATTTTTACTGTGTATGAGTGGTTTTTATTTGCGGTTTATATTTGTACATTGCCAATGATAAAAAATACTAATACATCGTTCATGAGATTTTTTTGTCATACATCCCAATGTTTTCTGTCAGATATAATGAATTTGGTAGTCACCAAGTGCTTTACTCTAGTCTGCTTTTATCTAAAAATTAAACATGAAACCGGTAGACAGCGTATGGGCACGCACACAATAGGGTTTCGTAGCCATACTCACAATATTCTCTTCACCATTATGCTATATATCTATGTATTAAGAGCTATTTTACTTTGTATTCGTTCGTATTCTAAAACAGTAATTTCAAAATATATCGAAAAGTACTTTTGCTACAGTGTTCGTTATAATTCTCATTGAAAGTGGTACCTAGAAGCTAAATTCAGGATTTTTTTTTGAGATTTTTCCATCAATAAGAGGGTGAGGACGCGACTTTGAAAGCGAATATCTCGTCATCGAAGGGTTAAAATTATGTTCCAAAACATTTTTTGTTGCATTTTAGGAGACATATCTAACGATACCCCACTCGATGGGGTAAGTGTAATTTTTTTTATTTCACTTTTCACTGGATGGTCGAAGAAGAAATTTTTTTAAATCTCTTCATTTCTGTTTTTGGTTCATTAATTTCCTTCTGTATACCAACTTCATTTCTCAAAAAATGAGCGAATTCATCGAAGAAGAGGCCGATGCCGCCAGAAACCAATTAATTGCGACCAAATCAAGTGACAGATATCGCAAAGAAATCGAAAGTTTTCAAGACTGGCAACTGGTTAATACAATTCAAAGCACGACGCAGACGTAATTTTAACATACGTTTCAGAATTGGTGAGTCTGCAATGTTTGTTATACAGACCACTTTGATAATAACTGTCTTTTTTTATAGTCTAAACAATATGAACCGTCGTCTGTGTGGGCAAAACTACCGATGTTAAAAACAATGTTGATATTTCTTCTTAGGCAATCGTCAAGTATTTTATGAAGCGTAACAGTATAGGGCAGGTACCGAAGCAGGCAAAAACTTTTACAAGAGATCGGATTAAGACATCTTTACGAGATGCTCTCGACTATGACTACTTGCCGTATAAAGTATGTGGCAGATTGATAGTTACCTTATTCTGTTGCTAATTTTCATTTTTTTGTTTTTTCTTAGATGTTCTATAATGATTAAATAGTACAATTTCGTTGTTATGATTTTTATAACAGTACTAGTGCTGTTATGAGTAACTTAATGCAATTCATTGTTATGCAGTTAGTACTATAAACAGTATGGGATGAAATAAAATAATGCTATGTATTACACCCCCTTGAAACTGAAGATGATACGCCTATGCCTAATAGTGACTAGAAACTTGTAGATGGAGATAGAGTTTTCTAGTGTGGTGGGAGAAGATTCTCGATTGTGTTTTGGATGACTCTGGAGGCAATTTCAGAGTATATAAGACGCGATTACCGGCGGAAGAGGAAGAAGTTTTACTAAAGTAAAGTTTGGTAGCGATAAGTGAGGTTAAATAAGAAATAAACAAAATGTAAAGGTTATTTTGGTTAATTAAAGAGTATTGTATATCAGTAAATTATTAAATAAAGTGTTAGTGGTTTACTCCTTGTTAAAATTATTTAGAACCCACCGATTCATACAGAGTGTTTCCTAAAAGGGTGAAAACACGTAACAATAAGTTAACTCTCTATAATGAGATTATGTTAATACTAAACTAATCTCGATATGCACTAATTATTAAAACTAGAGATAGCTTATTGGTTCATACGGGTTGTCCTATAACAAAATACCTTGAATCTTCAGTAGGTATTTTGAACATATGAGCACAAGCGAGAAAAGGGAAATAAAATGCAGTAAAATTTTCATTATTAACAAGATGTATATTTAGTACAATAATATGTGCAACAATATATGAGTCAATAAAAACAATGTCAACACTTTTATTGCAATCATCAGGTAAATATTGTCCTGAAGGATAACCAAATGAATAACCGTATGATGAAATCGTTGGCTAAATCAAAAGTATACTTCTCGCAAGTTGTTTTTATTCAATGGGTTATGTCCTAGATTTCTACAAATCACTTGAGTTTGAGTTCATAATTGGTTGAAGAAGTAGTGTGTTTCTTATTTCAAATGAATAATCATATCTGGGGCTATTTAGTTTTCAGTGCTGACGACGTTCAGCACAACTGTTATACCATTTGACCAACCTATTTAAAAAACATTGATAAAACACATTTTTGTTAAAAATTGTATGTAACATTTAGTATTATTAACAATAATAAACTTTTTACTTAAGATTATGCCTGTAACTATCTTATCAATTGAAAATAATATACATCAATTGAAAGACATTAAAGAAAGGAAATCAGGTGAATTCGTCAAGAATTGCGTCCTGCAGAGAGCTTCCGTACATAAAGTGAGTACTATGGGTCAAAATATCAAATTAAATTTGGTTATTCTGTCACCGACCAGATTTCTTCGAAATGATCTCCAAGTTTGAACAAAATCGGTTAGTTTTAACACCTACCTCCGAGGCCATGAAATTTCAAATGTATTTCCTGTGGGTAAAAGCCATTTTTTCGTAATTATTTTCCTTTAATATAACGTTGAATAAAAATCACGCTCAAGGCTCCTTCAGAATTAACCAGTGAATATGAATTAATTATTCTTTTTTAATGTAAACTCTCATATGGGACCCTTTGAGGGCAAAAGTAGATTATTCCATATTTTTGACACTTATAATTGTTAATTTGAATTTTTAATGCTTTTCAAACTGTTTAAACAATTATAATTTATTTAGACAATTATATTTTGCGATAAAGGACCCCACACAATTCTTAGGTAAAAGTGGCTTCCGTTAAATTGGCTGGATTTTTTATATGTTCTGTATTTTGGGCCCCTGATCAAATTTCCCAAGTCCCAAACCACCAGGGTTTCAAGAGAGAACCAGTTGAAGTTGGGATTATGAGGTATTGGCGGTACATCGAGTACATTATTCAAATGATGCCCTTGTTGTTGGGTCTGGAGAGTTAAGTTGGCCTACCGTGAGGGAAAACCTGTCAATGATTATTCAGTGCGCGCGTCCCTCATTTCCTCGTTCCATTGACTGTAAAATAGGCATTTCCAATGATTTCTTCGTGTTTTCTTGAGTTTCCTCTAAAAAATGTTCTTGGACTGGAGCTAGTTGGATTTCGGATGTAGGTATTTCTTGTGTGATTTCATTTTCGGTCTGACAGTTTTCATCGTCGGGTGGAAAATAATGTTTGTTTTCTAAAAAATCTGAAATAATTCAGAGGGATGCGCGAAGGTGAGAGAATTCGCATGGTTTCATTTTTTTGTGGAAGGTGTCCTAGAAGGTAATTCGCAAGTTTAAAAAAAAATTAAATGTTCGTGCTGTTTTACGATAGATTTCCTTTTTGGTGTGAATATTGTCACTGTCAATACCTTATAATCCCAACTTCAACTGGCTCTGTCTTAAAACCCTGGAGGTTTGGGACCTCTCACCCATTGAGACATTTGATCGGGGGCTGAAAATACAGACATATCAAAAATCCAGTCAATTTAACGGAAGCCACTTTTACCTAAGAATTGTGTGGGGTCTTTTGTAATATTGCTACTTTTTTTTTAATTGTGCAAAAAATGGATACCTACCAATTAATAATAACTTTTTAATTAAATCATCATAAGAACTATTGAGTCTCAAAGTAACTCTATATGGACAAAAGTATTTTCCACATTTATTATTATTTATTTGCAATTCTTTTTGTAGAAATTATTTTTAATTAGTCATATTCCAGTTTGTTTATAAATTTATTCAATGTTTAAAAAATGTTCTGTATTTTAAATATGAGCAGAATGTCGAACAAAAGTATAAGTATAAACTGCAACTCTCTAGCTTTGTTCTGAAGAAAGATAGTAATAACAATAAGTTATAGGATTTTGCAAACAGCAGAAAAATTAACTATCTATAAAAGAAAAACTTTGTGTAGAAATATTAATGAAATCATTGCTTTTTTTTTTTCGATAACCTGAATTCTGGTTATGCTAGCAAGTTAAAATCCTAAAATGAATTTGTCTAATTTCTTATTTGACAATTCTCATTCTAACACTAGCATCCACACAGTCCCCTACGGCCATGCAGATTAAACTAGTATCCACATAACCCCCTACGATTATGAAGATTCAGTTAAAAATGAGAACAAAGACCTAAAATGAATTTATTTATCTACCTTGTCTTAAAAATTTTTTCATTCCAATGGATTACATTTTCATGAAATCTATCATTCTGTTTCCTGGAAATGCTTAGCCTTTGAAACGTTTTTCGCCCTTATTCTGGAGCTCATCAGAAAGACATAAAGCCATTCATAAAGATGTTTCATGCAAAACCAAGACAATTTCTATGAATAAGTGTGAAATGATTATATTTGACATTGACTGATAAAAACAACCTCACCTATCTATTAGCTAACTAGTATTGGAGCCTATATACTCTATGCATGTTTAAAAATGAATTATTATTTGTTTGCTTATAATTGTATTGAAACATTCTTTATAGGATTTTGCAAACAGCAGAAAAATTAACTATCTATAAAAGAAAAACTTTGTGTAGAAATATTAATGAAATCATTGCTTTTTTTTTTCGATAACCTGAATTCTGGTTATGCTAGCAAGTTAAAATCCTAAAATGAATTTGTCTAATTTCTTATTTGACAATTCTCATTCTAACACTAGCATCCACACAGTCCCCTACGGCCATGCAGATTAAACTAGTATCCACATAACCCCCTACGATTATGAAGATTCAGTTAAAAATGAGAACAAAGACCTAAAATGAATTTATTTATCTACCTTGTCTTAAAAATTTTTTAGGGGGTTATGTGGATACTAGTTTAATCTGCATGGCCGTAGGGGACTGTGTGGATACTAGTGTTAGAATGAGAATTGTCAAATAAGAAATTAGACAAATTCATTTTAGGATTTTAACTTGCTAGCATAACCAGAATTCAGGTTATCGAAAAAAAAAAGCAATGATTTCATTAATATTTCTACACAAAGTTTTTCTTTTATAGATAGTTAATTTTTCTGCTGTTTGCAAAATCCTATAAAGAATGTTTCAATACAATTATAAGCAAACAAATAATAATTCATTTTTAAACATGCATAGAGTATATAGGCTCCAATACTAGTTAGCTAATAGATAGGTGAGGTTGTTTTTATCAGTCAATGTCAAATATAATCATTTCACACTTATTCATAGAAATTGTCTTGGTTTTGCATGAAACATCTTTATGAATGGCTTTATGTCTTTCTGATGAGCTCCAGAATAAGGGCGAAAAACGTTTCAAAGGCTAAGCATTTCCAGGAAACAGAATGATAGATTTCATGAAAATGTAATCCATTGGAATGAAAAAATTTTTAAGACAAGGTAGATAAATAAATTTATTTTAGGTCTTTGTTCTCATTTTTAACTGAATCTTCATAATCGTAGGGGGTTATGTGGATACTAGTTTAATCTGCATGGCCGTAGGGGACTGTGTGGATGCTAGTGTTAGAATGAGAATTGTCAAATAAGAAATTAGACAAATTCATTTTAGGATTTTAACTTGCTAGCATAACCAGAATTCAGGTTATCGAAAAAAAAAGCAATGATTTCATTAATATTTCTACACAAAGTTTTTCTTTTATAGATAGTTAATTTTTCTGCTGTTTGCAAAATCCTATAAAGAATGTTTCAATACAATTATAAGCAAACAAATAATAATTCATTTTTAAACAATAAGTTGTTTAAATAATTTGCAGGTTTCATTAGCAAACTATTAATAAACAAAATTAAATAAGAAACCTCCTACTTTTGCCCCCATAGTGTGACCATGAGACCCTATGAAAAAGTCTTATGAGGGTTTGATTTAAAAAAGAGTGAATTAATTCGCATTCTCTGGATAATTTTGAAGAGGAGATTTACGTGCGATTTTTATTTCACTGCATTTTGCATGGAAGACTTGATGGTCTCGTAGGCACGTTTCAGTATTATATAATAGGAGGTAATTTTTTTGGTTTCGAACAAATCTGGGGGAGACAGAAAAAATCGAAATTTATTTTTCACAAGTATAAATTGAGCCACCCTAATACGTGCGTAATCGTATAAATACAACACAGATAATCGAGAAACAGCACCCGCACGTGGGCATCTTTGAAAGGCTCTGTTTTGAAATTTAATATTTTCTATGATTTGAGAGCGTCTTGGCATTATGAAATACGGAAATATGTATTTAACATTGATATTGTTCAAAATATAAGGAAGACATCTTGGTTCAAATGCACTGAACGATAATAAAGAAATAATACCCATCCTCTACCTATGCTTCGTGCAGAATACCGAATACCGAGGCTAGTGTTTCGGTATCGAAAATTTTAGAATACCAAAAGTTACACAGTGTAGCAATAGACGAAATTTTACAATTAATGTTAATACATTTAATTATACGGATAATATAGAAATATACATTATTTTAGAAAAATTAATTAATTGAAGATGTGATAGTCAAATAACGAAATAATAAACAATAAGAAGTCGTTATAAGTTGAACTAATTAGGCGCACAGTGTGAAATTGATAAGTTGTCTTTCAAAATTCTAACCCATGCTCAAAGTTTGATCGAATTGGATGAAATTTGGCGCAAACTGTTCGAGATGGCTGGTACTTTATATGGTAACAGCTGGTTTCACAATTAAGGTATTATATGCTAATTGACAGCTACCAAAATTCGCGAAAATTTAAATGAGAAAAAACATTGAGGAATCAGACAATATTTTACACTTGGGCCATTTTAGAAAAAATAAATGACTATTTCACTAGTAATCTGCGAACAAACAAGCAATAAAACCCCATAGGTATGTACGTTTTATTGACATAAATATTTTTTATTAAAATTAAATCCACTAAAACCACTAGATGTGGCCAAGAATGGCCAATATCTTGAACTTGGACCACCTTAGATCAAAATTACCACACTTGGACCACTTTTGGCCTTTATTTTAACCAAGATTGGTCATTTTGGTCTAAACTGGTCCAAGTTCAAGATATTGGCCATTTTTGGCTACTTTTCCACTGGTTACGAATTGAATATTTACCGAATTCGTAACCAGCGGCCCAAAAAACATTCATTTAAGTCATACAAATCCTTTAAATAAAAACTTAGACTCAACAAATTTTAAAAAATTTAAAATTTTTAAAATTTTCACGGGGTCTTGGCTGCTGTAAATTGGCATATAATACCTTAATTGTGAAACCAGCAGTTACCTCGTAACAGTACCAGCTTTTTCGAACACTTTGCGCCTAATTTCATCAAAAATTGGACGTGGGCTAGAATTTTGAAAATGACAACTCATTAATTGCACACTGTGAGGCGAAGATAACAAAAAAAATAAAAAAAAATTGAATATTACGAAAAAAATGGTAAAAATGCTTTTGAAATTCTTATGCTTACACCCTTAAAAATATACCTAATTTATGTGATCGCGCCAATATTCTTGACTTTGATGACGGTCTCGGATGATTAGGGGTCGAGCTTTGAGCTCTTTATCCCAATCATCGCTATAGACTTGGACCGGCCTCGTAAGGCCCGGCGCGCACTGAAGTGGTGTTTAGGTGACGTGGTAGCTGTGTGGCAGGTGGCATTTTTTAAACCCATGTAAACAAATGCGGCAGCGCGTATTGAGGTGGCGTAGCGGTGGCGTGATGTTTTGCAAGTGGGGTGGTGCCATTCGGTCACCACTAGTCTCGGACATGTTTAATTTTCGAGTGGCAAGTGGTTAGTGGTGCTTGTAGTTAGTATTGATTTGCCTAGAGAAGAGGTTGCATCTCCAGTATTTTCCGCGATAATCGTAAAATGCAAGGCGACCAGGAATTCAGTAATCATTTTGTAGGCCTTGTAGAGGCGAATTGTTGTTTTCTTCATTCGATAAAAGACTTTAAATTTATTATCGTCGAAATTTAACTCATTGTTATACACATTATATATGCCATATTCTATATTTTTTTGCCATAAAGGATGGACAAAATGATTTTTTCTTTTATGTCGATTTTGTAAATTTACTAGTTGAACCAATGCAAGAGCATCCTCGTCATCTGATGAACATTTAAATGATAAAGCAATGGCAGGATGACGCTGCTTGCCACTTCGGTACGCGTTACGTCACTTTGATATCTTTTTGTCGCCATTCTACTGCCACACCACGTCTTAACCATTCCAACGCCACCACCATTCCTTTGCCACACAACACTTTGGTGCGCGCCGTGCCTAAGGGGTGGGCCTTCTTGTTACGACTACCTCCACTGCAAATGCAGAGGGTGTAGGCGAAGTTGCAGACCTTCCCTGGTCTTGACTGTTGGACCCTGCCAGCCGGGTCGTTTCTTCTAGCGTTCTTCTGTCTTGAGTTTCTTTCTTCGCTGGTATGTCGGCTCCCGGGAGCGTCTTTCGTCTGTCGTGAGAGGGAACGGCTGTTGCCGTACCCTCTCGGAGTTTGGAAGGGTTTGGAGGTGTGTGACTAGTCGGAGCCCAGGGTGCAAATTGGCATCATATGCTCCGATTTCGTCGGACGGAAGTTTTGGGCTGTGCAGCTCAAGGATTATGTTCGGCCAAGGACACTTGTTTTAGCGTCGGAGGCCGGCACGGGCTAGGGTAAGGGTACCTAGCTGGTTGTTTGCTGGATACCCTCGGGATCGGGTGATTTGGGTATTTTGGTCGTCTCCTTGCGGCGTGGCTTGAAATCGGGCTGAAAGGAAGGTTAGTTATACTTACCCGTTATCCAGAATCTGGAGCTTCGGTCTTTTGTGCCTAGGAGCGTCGTTGGGTACGACCACATCAGTCGCCTGTCTGACCAGCGGATGCCCTGTATGACGTCAGTTAACGGGGTGTACTTCAGGTCTCTGAAGATGTCGGCGTGTCTGACAAACCATGGTGCATCTACGACGCACCTGAGTGGACGTTTTCCATGGCTTGTATCCTCTTCAAGTAGGTGGCTGCTTCGTATCCTCAGGCAATGGAGGCGTAGGTCAAAATGGGTGCAATGAGGGTCTAGATGAGCGTGAGCTTGTTCCTCAAGTTGAGTTGACTTTATCTACCTACCATTGGATAGAGTAGAGTCCTTCTCGTCCTCGCCTTCTGTATAATCGCTTCCGTGTTCTGTTTCCACGTCAGGCTTCTGTCCATGATAACGCCAAGGTACTTGACGATATCGTGCCATCGGATGTGGTCGCCGTTCATAGAGACGTGTCCTGTGGGAAATATGTGGTCCCACATTCTGACTTTCAAAAGTGCGTCTGAAAGTATTGCCGAGGCATTAACTCAAGCTGAGGAAACCAAACTCTGTTTACTTAAAATTTATATTTCTAGCCATAATAGTTTCGGAGATAAACCACCGTGACAGACAGAAAGACGGACAAACGAGTCATGCTATGAGGATTCCGATTTCATTTTTGAACAGAACCCTAGAATGGAATTGTTTTTAACCTTGCTGACTTTGAACTACTCAAGTTTAAAGAAATCTGCTCCCAGAATGCATACATTATTATATATTATCATCAGTTTAGCTACTTTGTATTTGATTTAACACAACTAAAATAAATATTGACGTGTATTTACTCTCTCCAGTTTCCTTGTATTGGAATTATCGAACGAAATAAATATTGGCATATAGATTCTAGAATAAAGTAGTTCCTACATAAGAGAAATTATGTTTTAATTAAATCCTATTGAAAATATTGAGGTAATACGCATTTATTACACCCATACATTTTTTATAAATTCAGATCATTGATAATATAAATGAATCGAGAGTATGTCTGGACGTAAAAGGCTTTCGTTTATCATAAAATTATAATAAATGTGACAACTGATAACATCAATTGTGAGGTAATATAAGCGGACTTTTCATCATACAGAAACACTGTAGATTTCGTTTTTTATTAATACTGATTAGGACCCCAGGAATTTTTTTTTTAATAAAAGTAACTATCCCTCTTGTAAGGATTAACATTATGCCTACAACGTGTGCATTTCTTTGCAGAATATTAGTGATAATTTTGTCGTTAAGTAAATAAGCAACATCGGTCGCTATTTAGCTGTATCTATGGTATAAAGTACGATAAGAGCCGATAGTTGATTAGAGTAGGATTAGTGCGTCGGTAAGATGACACGACGCGGCGTATTTGTTCGCGATAAGACTTATTTCTACGCACCTGACAACATATGTATTGTCCTAATACCAAAACAGGACACGGCACTGTTCTATTCTCCTTCGAAAAGTTTTGTTTAAATTAGGATTATATATTTTAACATCCGACAGCAAGGAGAGATAGGGAAGTCAACCTAGTCTAAGAAAACGGGCTTTATCACAATTTTACCATAATGCAAAGAGAAACATATGTAGTTTACACAGAAACAGAAAAAGATTTGTTTTTCTCACAACTAGGGCCTTTATATGTGCACAGGATATTTATATAAATGTTCTATAGAGAATTCCAAAGATGTACTTATGGAATGATATCTTGGTGTTACACCACTACATTATTTTGTTTCAATCTAGTATGGTGCACTGTGTCTTGATTACGAAATAAGAGGAAGTCGCAGTTACTAACGTGAGCCTGTAATTTTACGCTAAATAAGATTTAAAAGTACCCTTCGATGGCACCCCCGCAAAAATTATAGGTTAGAAAGAGGGTACAAATGGGTGTTATCAAATATATAGTTCGTAAAATTAGTTATAAAAAAGGTTAACTGATTTTTTTTCGTAGAATCAACGGTTTCAAAGATATTAGCTGAATTAAATCTCAAGGAAAATGTGGGAGTTGTAGGAGTTGCAGATACGAGATCGGTTTAAAAAATACAGAGATTCCAAAAAAATCTGAAAACGCGAAGAATAAAGTTAGTAAAGTAAAAATATGCCTTGTAGGGAAGATAATTTCTACAATTCTAACATTTCTTTTCTGAAGATATTTAACATAACAATACATTTTTAGTAAGGTACTTGCTGGTGAGATTTGGAGTACGAGTCTATGTTACATATTTTGGTGACGAATAAGGATAATTGTTTCTCGAACGAAGGAGTATAATTTACAGACAACTAAACTTTCCCAGACAGATAAGCGACTATATGTTGAGACACGACGATTCAGAGCATCTCGAAAGATGATTTTTTCTTAGTGACATAAAGCTTGAGTGATATGGAAAAAATAATTTACGTACTTGGATATGCCTTTTCATTATTTAAATTTATGACAAAAAAGTCGGTTTGACACAGATAGATAAGATTATTTCACTTCACATTATACACGTGATGTCAGTGAAAGTATCCTACTCATAATAATAAATATCACAGCCAAATTCAATGCGAAAAGATTATGAATGAAATAATATGTTAGTGCCCCTACGATTATTTCCGTACAAGATACTTTGTATTGTCTACTACCATTCACTTTTACTAAATATGTCAAAATTCTTTGGAATATTTCCTTATTTATAATAATATTAGTCATCAGTTTTAGTAGAGGAACTGGGTGGCCTTTTTGGCACGTTATCGTCAGGTACTTTATGAGTTGAAGGAAACAATGTTAACACGTAATTGGTACAAGATATTTTTCAAATTGGGAATGTTTATTTAAACATTAAATACAAATAAATATTCCCAGAAAGAAACTCTGGTAGTTATTTGGGCAAAAAGATAAATGTTTCCAAATTTAGAAAAATATTAGATTTTTATTTTTAGTCGAACTACATAGAACGGACCGACATTCTACTTAACTTACTTTTATGTGTAGCACATATATGATTGGTAAATTCTGGTTGGCAAACAGCTGTTTGATGCCAATTAATAATTTCCATGTATATACAGTGTGTTTCACTTAAGAGTGTAACACCGTAATAATTCTTTTGTTTTTTGTCTGATTTGAATCAAATTGATCTAAATAGACAGAGGTCACCAAAGTCTATTTAAGACCAAAAAATCACTTTCTATATTTAAATGCAAGGCCATCTACGACACTAAATTGTACGAAAAAAATCAAGAATTCATAGTAGGCATCTTTTAATCAAATCTCGTTTGATGCATTTAAATAAAAATTCTATTTCTAAATTTATTTATTTTTTGACAATTTACACAAATGAATCATAAATACAACCAAAAGAATTAAATATTATGTTCTATCAAACCTCCATCAGCCCTAATGCATGCCTCAATTTGAAACTGGAATTTTATTCATCAAGACCTCATTTTTTTAGAATTTAACTAAACTTCAGATTCAGATTGAATGATTTCGAACAAGTTTTGTTAACAACATTTTTTTAATAAAAAATGCCTACTATGATTTTTTGATTTTTTTCATACAATTTAGTACCATAAATGGCCTTGCACTTAAAGGTGGAAAGTGATCTTATGGCTTTAAAGAGACCTTGTTGACCTTTATCTTTTAAGATCAGTTTGATTCAAATCGGACAAAAAACAAAAGAATGATTACGCTGTTACACTCTTAAGTGAGACACACTGTAGTATAAATTTTTGTGGTTGATTATATTTGGTGAATTTTGATGACTCAGGGTGATCACTTTTCTAGAAAACCGGGAAAACAGGGAAGAGTCAGTAAATTTCATGTTGATCAGAGAAAAATCATTGAATTTGTACTAATCTGAACGTAAAATCAGAGAATTTTAAGAAATAGTCAGGGAAGAACGACTTCATTTTATACATTTATATTCTTCCTTGCGGTTAAAGATTTTTTATTCATTGCGAATTTTACGCGAGTCAATCGAAGTTATTTTTCGAAAAAAAGAATTACACAAACTGGTCAAGATTGGCTAAAGAAATAGTTGAAATTAACTTTTGAGTTATAAAAATTAGTCAGGGAAAACTGAAGTTTATCAATCATGGAAGTCAGTGAAAAGTCAGGGGATTTGAAAAGCAGTTTTAGGTGGTTACCCTATGACTTCTAAAAAGAAAATAGGTATTGCAGCTGCTTACCGCTGTTACAAACCCATGGAATTTCCTTCAAAATGAAGATTAGTGTTTTTATACATCTCAGATGTATTGTATCGTTATTATCAATATTATTTTTAAACATTACTATAGGTTTACTGAATAAAAGAAAAATGCATCTCAAGACTAAAAAATTATTGTCACGTATTTAGAAACTTGAAAATGTATGCTTTTGCGGGATATGGGATTGAATTTAATATAAAACGCTTTGATTTAAATTACCCGATTTCGGGAATAATTTACTGGGAAGTACCCCAAATCTTAGTATAGTTATTAGCTTCTTTTGGCCTAGAGATTATTTTAACTAATTTTCAAAATTTTGTTATAGGCAAAACGAGGACCAAGGACAAATACAGGGTAGTGTACACTGACCACCAAAGAATTGAGTTAGAAAAGGAATTTACCTTTAACAATAAATATATTACAATCCGGCGGAAATCGGAGTTAGCCACTAATTTGGGGTTATCAGAAAGACAAATCAAAATTTGGTTTCAAAACAGAAGAGCCAAAGAAAGAAAACAAAATAAAAAACGAGTCGAGGAGAAAAATCAAATTGATGTGAACGGCGCTTCTTATCAACAAAGCATTATCAACCAGCACCAACAAATACAGCACTTAGATTTGCACAACCAACAAAGTATTTTACCGAACATTGTGCCTCCCTCTGCAGTGGTTATGCAGAGGTTTATGGAAAACAATCATCCGATGAAGTTAGAAAGTAGTGACAATGACCAGTTGGGTTAAGATTATATATTGTGAAAGTATAGATCTGTTTAATCTATAATGTTGACAATACTCGATGAGAATGAACGAAATATTTTCGATTTGCTTCTTTTCGTTAATAATCTTTAATCCAAACATGGTACAACAAAATATTTCGTTTACTTCATGTCGGTATTTGTCCCCGTCCCATTTAAGTGCAATTTTTTATTTTTCTTGTGCAATTCTAGCCTCTAAAAGAGGATTAAGTAGATTAATTTGTATATTTATGATTACGATGAACAACGACAAAATGATAGTGTGTGTGATTCAAAACAAGTTGGACACTTGCATACCACGTACGATCCAATCGTTCGCGATTATTTCCAGTAGGTATTTTGACCTATTCTTTCGTTGAATCGGGTTAGCTTAAGATCTAACGAAAAGGACAAAAATTTGAAACAAGAATCGTAATACATGAGAAAATATTATGGTGGTATCTACCGTAAGTTCTTAAGCTCAGTGTTTATCTGTAATATCTCTTATTTCTGCATAAACTTCATTGAGAAAAAACTTTTTTGGGTATTTTGCAGACAAGTTTCATACACTTCGTTAAATATTTGATGTGAGAAACAACAAGACTACTTATTCATTATGTACATGTTGATCTAATTGTGACCCACGGAGAGACGTGCCCCTTGCGACAAAAATACTTGAATACGTGGCACGCCACATCATAAACAAAACATTCGTTTCCTTTGAAAGTTAGAAATTATTATAAAACAATTGAAAATGAACTCATCCATGTCTTATCCAATGAATTACTCCTTAGCTGAACTACCTATATTATACATGTTCTTTCATTCTTATTTGAAATCTTCAGAACAGTATATATAGCATTCAAAATAATATCACTATTTCAGAATATCTGAAACTGCATATATTTCTTTTGTGGACTTTTGGCATATAACACATTTTTATAATTTGAATTTTTCTTTTTAATAATTCCTAACTCTCAAGGGACACGAATGTATTGTTTTTGATGTGGCGTGCCACGTAATCAAGTATTCTGTAGGTAGTGCTATTTAAGACTTACAGAGGGGCTGTCGTAAGGGGCAGATCTCTCAGCGTTTCCGTTCAGATAAAAATGTATTATTGTAATTTAAGAATGATGTCATTTTTTGACAATGTATACTAGCGTGGTCAGAATTAGATCCACAGTATACACAATGAATAAGTCGTTGCTTCTTATATTAAATATTAGATGGAGTGTACGAAAGTTGTATTCAAAATACCCAAAGAATGTTTTTCTGTGTTTATGTAACATTTGATAAGAATGGGTTTGTAGTTCCTTGGAAGCGTGGTAAACATTAGAATTGTGGAATTATTTTACAAAATTTGAGTCTCATACCAACGCGTGACAGCTAGCTAATTAGATATTTGGGTGGCTGTAGTCTATTAATCAAATTGGAAAATATACCAAAGTGTAGCAGAAAGTACAAAGTATCTGTATAATTATCAGTATGAACTTACATTTTGTAACTCATTAAGAATGAGACATAATTCCGGAGTGAAACTGATTTCAAAAATCATGAATTTAAAATGGCCGCTATTTATAAGTAAGTTTAAACCACCTTTTGAAGTATGTCTTTGTATATTTCCTACGCTTTCGTGAACAATCGCGAATTTGATATATTTAAAATTCCACATTACAAATGTCTATCAGTGAAATTGGAATGAATAACTGTAGGATAATGTTTCTCTGAGGTTTCATTCTAAATAAATTATTTGGAATTAATTACTTAGGTTTGAAAAAATTCATAAATTCGAATTATAGCAGACATGTCAAGAATAAATAATTTTCAATTTTCAATTACCTAGTGAAAAACAATTTCCTGTTTAAGTTATATGAGTGAGTTTAGACACGATTCTTTTTTCAAATTTTACTAGAATATCTTCTATTTTATATCGGTCAAGATCGACGTGTATATTAGTGCAAATAACTATTAGTGTATATATGTTTTTCGTATTTTCCAGTAATTTTCATAATGCTGGAACGAATACAGTGATAAAAATTGACAAAAAATAAAACCGTCGAGATGTTATATATGTTTAATATGTATATTTTATAGTGGTTAGTTCTTTTAAATTAATTATTTGTGTTTTTTTGTGATTATATGTTATAAACGTAGGCTACAAAAAGCTAGAGATGAAATTAATCAATTTTAGCGGAGAATATCATATACACACAGGATCGATTTTCAACTGCGTTGTTAAATTGTGATGAAAAAATGCATTAAATATTTGTTTAATGGAATGACATTTAATATCGTATCGTAATTTTACACTATTATTATTTTTAAAATTCATTCCATGATTGATGCGAGGTCTCTGGTGGACGAAATGGCGGTGATATAGTTTCGTCACATTTTTTTCAAAACCAGTACGTTTACCGTTACCACAGGAGATAAACGTTAATTATCTCCTAGTGAAGTTAAGATTTATAAATAACATATACTTATATATTGCTAAACATTTTCTACAATCTGTGGTAAAAATTGCTTTAATTGTAAATTATTGTGAATCCAATTATTCGTAAAATTTCTATCTTCTTTGCTAATATATCTTCTTCTAGACATTCAACTATACACAATAATTATACATTTTGGACTGACATTGTCTCATTTAAATAATTTTCTTTGTGAGACATTGGTCCTAATAAAAGTTTATCTCAATAAATCTCGGGTACACGTTGGATTTTGCAACATGGATTACAGAGATTTTAAAATTTTTAGTAATAATAATAATAATAATAATAATAATAATAATAATAATAATAATAATAATAAATACCCTTACATACCTTGGTGGAACGTCAGCGTAAAGCTTCTATTAACTCCAACCGAAATTATAATTTTTTTTTTTAAAGTAGGTTCTCAATTTCACCGGTATGATGTTTTTTAACGTTCGTTCAATCAGTACTCTGGAATAGCTTCCGCGATTTCTATGATATTTACATAAATATTATAAAAAGAAATTGAGGAATTAAATATATACACCAAACTACAGTTTTCTGGAATTTTACAGGCTTGCTTTACTTACTTTCCCATATTTACCCCAATTTACCCCCAAACCCTTCACTGGAGTAAGCTCTAAATATTATCCAATTCCAGATTTCTTTATACTGCATACGTGTACCATATTTCAAGTCAAAAGTTTATACCGTTCCAGAGAAAACGTGCGCCCAAAAAAAGTTACTGACAGACACACCGACCGACGTTTCATGACATTCTAAATCTATTTAAATACAACTTTTTCCATTTTTTTTACGATTACTATAACTACTTCCACTCCACTACTTGGATGTGGAAATAAAACCGCTGCCTAAGAAATTACTACTTCCACATCCAGATTTTCCCTCCAAGTCTCTTTAATGGAAAATATTTTTTACTGCACACTCTAGTGTGTGGAAATAATTGGTCATAAAATTTTAATATTTGAGGCAGATGTCATTAAAAAAAAAATGAAATGTTGGTTTCTAGCATATACCTCCACCTATTGCCCCCAATACACCCCCCCCGCCTTATCGGAATCCTCCACCTATTGTCCCCAGTACACCCCCTCCCCCTTATCGGAATCATCTCAATCTATAGTCTAGTTCCAGATGTCGTTATAATACATACGCGTACCAAATTTCAAGTGAATACGTCAATTATATTTTATCAATGGCGTGGCGATAGTGGAGGGGTGGAAAAATTTTATAAAAAAATCTGAGGCCTTGACTTCTAGTATATACATCAAGTTCCAAGTTTCTGCACTCTGACCTGCTTGTTTTACTTATTTCCCCATATTCTTCAATATTTAACCCCCAACCCTTCAACGGAATCATCTCAAAATGCAATCAAGTTCCAGGTGTCGTTATAATATATGCGTGTACCAAACTTCAAGTGATCATCTCAATTTTATTTTATCAACCCCTTTGGTGGGAGAGTTGAAAAATATTGTAAAAAAATCTGAGGCCTCAGCCTCTAGTATGTACACCAAATTCCAAGTTTCTGTACTCTTACCAGCCTCCCTTACTTATTTCCCCCTATTTAACCCCCAACCCTTCAACGGAATCATCTAAAAATTTAATCTAGTTGTAGATATCCTTATAATATATACGTGTGCCAAATTTCAAGTCAATATCTCAATTTTATTTTATTAATCCCTTTTATAATGTAGTGGCGATGGTGCGGGGGGATAGAAATATTATTAAAAATCTGAGGCCTTGGCTTCTAGTATATATACCAAATTCTAAGTTTCTGTACTCTTACCAGCCTGCTTTACTTATTTTCCCTTATTTACCCCTATTTAGCTCCCATCCCTTCGCGAAATAAGTTCAAAAAAGCAATCCAGTTCCAGATCTCGTTATAGTATATATGTGTATATTGTGTATAAAATTTCAAGTCAATTCTTAAACCCTTCCAGAGATATCGTGCGCACAAAAAATAGTTACAGACCGACAGACAGAAATTTTTTTTCGCTCAAATTTAAAATCTCAACGTTTCATGATATTCTAAACCTATTTCAATAAAAAAAAAAAAAATTGACATTTTTTTACGATTACTATATTTCCACTCCACTGTGGATGTGGAAGTAAATTGAATCCGCTAGCCGTAAATTTAATCGGAATTGCATTTTAGTTGCTAGTTATTTTGGAATAGCTGATCAGTATCAATTAAAACTTAAAAATTAAAAACGATAGATATTTTGTGCAGAAATTACGTAAGAGGTCACAAAAAGGGTGAAAAAGATATAAAGAAGTTGTGGGCAGCAATGAACACGTGACAAAATCAAACGTATGTTTAACAGACTTCAATATCAATATTAGAAATAAAGTTTAATTAACCGAGCGGCTAAGTTTTATTTCATAATTTTTAGTAACCGTTTTTTTAAAGGCGCTAATTTTTTGCAAACATTTTTTTTCCTATACTCTTAAAATTAAGATACGTTTATGAACGAAATACTATTATTGACGATGAATGATGATAATGACGAAATAATAATGAAAATTTTACACTAACAGGTATGAATAAGTCTCGTTTGTTTTTCCCGTATCAACTGTAAAAATTATTCATCAATGTTTGCTTTTACTGGTTTCAAGTTTTAATTGTTTTAAAAACCTCTTTTGGGTTACTTATTTCATTGTGACTCCATTTTTAATTTTTCTTACGGCAAAAGGAGTTGTAGTTTTTATCGGTTGAAAATCAGATCCACTTGTATATGACACCTATTATTTATCTGGAAATTGCTCTTGCATATGCTCCAGAAATTGATAAACTTCAGAAATACACTTAATTACATATAGTAGTACTCCATAGATATAATATTTGTTTACACCAGCCACCAGATATGCCAACGATTGATTTTTACGGAGATAATATTGGCATATTTGGCAGGGTATAATTATTTAGGCACTGTTTGTGATTTATTTTAGTAATATATTAAACATTTTGTAGGAAGGACGATATAATTTAAATAACTTAAGGTTCTCTTTATACATTCTATTAATATAGAAAACAATATAACCGAAACACTGAAATAGTTGTGAGAAATAGCAAAAATTGAACACTTCACTGAGTTTCGCCAACTGAGTGAGCATCATCAGACTAAATCACCATTAAGACTAAACCAAATTACGTGTCATATGTGCGCGTTTCTGCTATTTAGGATTTCTACCTCTTGCGGTGATTGCCCGAAAATCGTGATTGTAAACTTAATGACTTCCCGTTTGCTAGTGCAATATACCTGAATTGATCAATATTGGGAAGGGCTAGTATATAATTCATTATTAGTGATTTACATAACATAGTCTTGTTTACAATGGTTGTTAGGTTGGTAGTTATACAGTTGCGTATATTTGATATGTGTATTTTGTTTTTGATGTTATATAGGCATATTGTTGAACAATGGCGGATAAGATAGTTTTTTTAGGTACTGTTATTTATTTATTTATTTATTCTGTTATGTTTTGTGGTTTGCATCACTAAGACAAATTCTCGTATCAAATTTCTTGTCTGTCATGCCCTAAGGCAAAGTGCTAATCATGTCTGTAGCTGACACATATGAGGCAATTGCATTCTGGCTCCTATACTGTTTCAAATTGTCTTATTTTGTGGTCGTCTATGGAATGTTTGAAAGATGGTAAAGGGGTGGAAAGAGGAGAAGAAGTGACGGTAAAATACGCGGCGAGTCTTTTACATGATATCCGTATGCCTATGCCAAACTATTTTATAAGGTCTTCTTTCATTTAATTGATATAGAGGTCGAGGCCACCTCCAGATGACACAAAATCTCTCATTTCTAAAATGTCTTCTTCGACATTTTCGAGAGTGTCTATAATCGCTTACTTTTTATACATGTAGAGTTTAACCTGAATACGTTTGTGACACGTGTATGTAGAAGTAAGTAAAAGCTTCCTTGTAATTAATTCAATCAAGACATGCCCTGTAGTTCCCTACCAAGTGTGAGATTAATAGTAATAGAAACCCTATATACCCACTTAAAATGAAGTTACTACACAACCAAAATCTGGCTTATCTACTCGTATGAGCATGTTAACTAGAACCAAAAGGTGTTCGATGAAACATACACACTATATAGCTCTTTCTGTAGAGCTAGATTTGTAAAAGCGATACACTACTTCCAAACGTTGACATAAAACTCCAGCATTAGACTCTAAATTAGACGTCTGAATAGAGACTAAATCTGAATGCCTCAGGAGAGCTTGAACTACACAGTTACGAACTATGCCCTGAGGGTGGATTGCTCATCCTAAGATAGTTTCCATTTGCCTTAGTTATGTATAAATCACCTAGATATCTATAGACATGGATATATTATGTGCAAATGACATAAAACTGATTACGAACCCTCTCTTTGGCAAGCACAGTTACTGATTCTGAAGGAATCAGATTCTAAAAGTAATATGCTTAACGTTTCGATTCTGCTGATAGACTAGCTGTGCTAATTAATCAGATACCTACTGAATGTTATATATAAACACAGACATACTCATCCTAGATCGTTCGTTCATGTCTCGTCCCTCTCGCATCAACGATAACTTTTGAGAATGGGGTGTGCTGTCCTTTAAAGGATGCATGGAAAATAATGGAACATTGGTCCCCAACAAATACACTGGATATACGTTACGGCTATGGAACGGATGGCAGCGTATGCCTCAGTAGTTTGGCGATCAAAATGGCTACAACAAACAACCAAAGTTAAACTCTCTGGAATAAAGAGACATATCTGGCAATAACTGATGCAATAAGTAGCACACCGTCAGCTGCTCTGCAAATTCTCCTGGATCTACTTGTCCATATTTACTCGGAGAGAGAGTTAGGCAACGTACAGACCCTAACATAAGCGATGTATAAAATACAAGCTATTAAACAACATAGACTCTCATAGCATCCTGGGAATATATTCGAATGTGATGCCTACCTTGATCAACCACAAACTCCGCTTTAAAGTACTGTTTCCTGGAAGAGACAAATGGGATCGAAATAATATCGATCAACAAAGGGTACAGCTGGAATTGGAGCAGGTGTATATAGTTGCAGTTTAAACGTAAGAATAACTTTGAGCTTGGATACTAATGCGACTATATCTCAGGTGGAAATTTACGCCATTGAGCTGTGAATATAGAGGTCGGAACAGATGCATCCTAAACACAGATCAATAAAAATATTATTAGACAGCCAAGCACCTCTTAAAGCCTCGGATTCTACCGTTCTATCTAAAATGGGTTGGAATTGCCTGAAAGTTCTAACCCAACCGGACAGAAACAACAAACCGACTCTAGTCTGGATATCCAGCCACTCTGGCATGGAAGGCAACGCAACAACTAGACTTGTAGGATCAGAACCGGCACATGGCATATCTTCAAATTCAAGGAGTTGAAAGTAAACTGTTTCGGTACTGACAGAAACTACCACTCAAAGGAGTTCATTACATATCCTTTGAAATCAAGAATTACAGAACACTTAGAGTTAATCCAGCTATATTTAAGTACTTTATTCGGTGCATATACTGGGCAGTGCAGACTAAATCATCCCCTACGCTGAATTGGACTGGCGGAAAATGCTGAAGGCATCTTTATCTGGTGGGTGATGAAACTTCAAAGCAGTAATGGTTCTGCTGCAGAATGAATCCGGTTTTCACTATTTATCAAATGGAAACTAGCACTAAAGGACCTAGACGGTTTTTCGCTTATCGGCTTTATCAGCCAGTTGAACTTATTGGGTGACATAAAATTAGGAGTAAGCCGCACTAGATCTCATGGTTGCAATGGAGGGTCTGACTATAAGCCCATTTACACATCAAAGTAAGTTAACCTAACCATGCTGCATTGCACTATTATACCATGCTAATTCATAAAAGTGTCCGGCCGAGCACGAAATGCCGTCAACAAGTGAATCCCTTTCTTTTACACTATCGGCATGCCGGCATTTACGACGACGTCTGTCATTAAATTGTGTGCCTCCTTCCGTTTCATTTTAATGCAGCTGTACGACGAAGATAGACAACACTGGCGAATGTTTGGCTTGCACTTTTGAAGAGATTGTCTTTCCAACATGGTTTCTTGGTTTTTCAATAGTTTTTCAAGTTTTTTAATTCATCGTAATTCGTTGTCCAATTTAAGTAAGGTCTGCATATAACTAATATAGTGCATTTTTTTAGTGCCATGTCCATGTCACGAAGAGAACTTTTTAATATTTGGCGTCAAGACCATGATATCAATTATTATCTGTAGCTTTGATGTAAAAGCAAAATTCTAATACGTCAAGTTCTCGTCTAGCAGTCTTTATTAGATAGAGCACTTCTCTGTTTTACGACTGAGGATGCTATAAGTTTGGGATGGACTGTAACATTTCCAAGTCACAATGCGCAAACAGCTGACATGGTTCTGAATGCCAACATGGCTCATACCACGGGGTATTATGACAAGTGGAAGATTGGGATAAACGCGGACAAATTGGAATCTATAGTCTTCACGCACATACTTACAGAAAATAAATACAATTTTGATTAAGGGAAACTAAATTTCAGAAAGGGAGTGGATAAAGTACTTGAGTATATGCTAGGACAAACGACTGACGTTTAACCGAGGTATAAAAGAAACTACATAGGCAATTTATTGCATGTCCAGGAGTCTGTACATGCTCCAGGAGTAGCAGAATCGGCAGATGGAATAAAAAAATAATTTACACTGTTATTGTACGTTCGGCTGTTAAGTACGTGGCACTGGTGTGGTGCAGCACGTCGGTTACGACAATGAAAAGATTAAAAGTTCTGGAATAGAACTTTTATGCGCCTCATCTCAAACTCCTCATTATGTACCTCCTATGCACGTTGTCACGACATAATGACACTAACGGAATACATCAAGGTTACGTCTCATAAATTGTACCAATTCAAACTTGGTGCGATAGTTCGCTTACAAACAACAGTACTAAAATCAAAGAGAATAATGCACCTTTTCGTATAAAACACAAACCACCATACTAAGCACTGCCCATCTTCCGGCAACATGTCTAACTACACAATCTATTTCTTCGTAATTTCGTTACTTTTCTTTTAAGTTGTTGGTTTATCTAAATTTTTATCTTCGTAGTCATAATTTAAATTAAATACCAGAACCATTTGAAAAATCTTAATATGTTAGATCATAAATTGTGCGGTCTGACACAGCCACTCTCTCTCGTTACTTAGAACGAGTTTTTGACAACAATGTTCCGATACAGATCAGCCACATACGTCCTAGAGATGTTATCGATACACGCGCTTTTTTCATTATATGCAAATTATTTTAAATTTCATTTTCCTTTCACATATTACTACGTTATTTGTTATTTATGTAATATGTGTAATATTAGTTCGTCGTTGAGCTGTTACAGTACAATCGGCTCTAATACAATGTTTAATGCTAAATAAATCGTGCTTCACTTGTTTCTTGAAATCGCGAATTTTAGTAAATAAAATTAAAATGAACATAATTTCTCCATTCGACCTGTATGTGTGTTTTTTTATATCCACTGAATCATTACTCTGAACTGGTTTAAGCAATTTCTATGCAATCTATTGCAAACTGTACAGTTTGGCTCGGCCCGCGCGCGCGGTGGTGGTGTCAGTTTTATTAACAAAAGTCGGGAAAGAGGCTCTTTTATTTGAGAATTTGGCGAATGCGCTAGGGACAAGCGGCAAATTTCGTCGCAACTGCATTAAAATTGGTTTACCAGGCACTGTCAATTTTCCGGCATTTTCTCGCTATAAGCCATATTTCTCCAAACTCCATTCTTTTTGTTGTGATCAATTCTCGTTTGTCTTTTTTCTTTTTCGTTTCTTTTTTTATTGCTTGTGTTCAAAATTTGTTTTTCCGGCAGCACTTAGGTTTATAATACTAAATTCTACAAAACTTAATTAACATACATAATTTTGTTTCCTGTAGTTTAAGCGGAATGGCATTGCCATGACGATGACTATGCAGATGATGACGATGATGATGATTATGATGACGATGACGATGCTGATGATGCTTATGATGATGATGATGTTGATTAAAATTGGTCGGTGTAAAAATAAAGTAATTACAAAATCGATATTGATTAATATAATAAGTTTCAGTTTCTTGTGACAACATACGCTCTAAAAAGGACTATTTTATATTACGTCCTTAACTTGTCGTTCAAATTGTTATTTTGGTCAAAAAATTGAGAGAAGAGAATAATAATAATAACATTAAAGCATTTCATTGGATCGTAAATAATTCAATAAGCTAATAATGGCCGATGTCCTTCTGACCAATGAAGGGATATGGTTGTAACCAATACATTCAGTGTGGAAAAAATAAGTTTAAATTGTATCGTCCTTAACTTGTTTATATAAATCCTTTTGAATTTTAGCCGAATATAGATTTTGTACCAAAAATTACCTAAATTCTATACTAGAGAACACTCTCTGGGTAAAACAATCTTCCTACTTCAATTAATTGATACTAAAATACAACTAACTAATAAAAATTATATCTTATTTTTTTTAATAAATTATTTTAATTTGACTGTTTTGTTTTTGTTAAAAATTGTGTGCAAGAAGAATGAATGAGTCAAATTAAGGTATATAACAACATATATATGTGATGTCTAACATTCCATCGAACCATGGTTGAAAATTAGGTACAACTACAGAAAATTAAATACTATTGTGTAAATGGATTCTAACATAGAAATTATCTACATTATTCATTCATTATTTTTTGTTTGCAGATATACTAAAACATATGCTTTATAGAATTTTGCAAAGAGCAGAAAAAATATCTAAAAAGTTTAAAAAATTTGTCTATGTAATTATCAATTTTCAGTCAACTTTTCACAACATGTTATTTCCAGTAAGAGCATATTTAGAAATTGAACATTTTTTGAAAAGGGAACTATTGTAGTTGTATGAAAATTAAATTCTTTCAGTCTGCCTGCTTGCCTTTCTGTTCGCACTGTATAAAGAAAATTATTTATTCCATGGAGAAAAATAATATTTAGTGTGCTGACTAAAGAAAAATAATAAAATGTGAGCGGGGATAGAAATATTTGGCAAGTATTTAAATGAATTGAAAGATATGTTAACTTTTTTAATGAAAACGTGTCGGGTGGCCACTCTAAAAAATAAGTAAGTAAATAGGTAACAAAATATGGCTGAAAAGTTATTAACACTATTACGAGGAAGAAGAAATATTATTGCTGATAAAAATAAAGTGGTCATGCAAAAGAAGAAAAAAATATAAATAAGATGTGCACAATAGAGAGGAAGGTTTTGTGTAAATACTTTCACAGATTTTTTTGTAAAATATTATAATTTATTTTTGTTTCCATCTCGCTTACCAAGGGATGTGAAAAATCACTCTCCGAGATTTCCTCGGATTTTCACAGTTCATATTAGATTATATTACGATCGTTAAGGTCTTTTAATTTCGTCATTCCATTTGTATATTTGTTGACACCATATCCTAAAAATATAAATTCGAAAACACTGTTAAAGTTTTAAGGCAAAAATATTTTTTAATTAATATTGACAGGTACACGAGTAAAAAAAAAAATTTTGAGAGCTAGATAGGAAAAAGTTCGATTGAATACCTAGAAGAAAATAAAACAAATCTTTGACACTATAAAATAGTTTAGTAATGTCAAATTCTTAGAAGACTGCGAATACCTTGATTGTCTCTCAAATATGATACAATTCAATTTTACGTGCTGTCGTTGACATTAAATACAGTGTGAACCTAAGGAAACGCACAAAATTCATATCTTTGTTATGAGTCATTTTTCAAAAAAAATCTTCGAACCGGTCGATTTTAGTTTTGTAAATGTTACGTTTTGTCACTATACCAAAATTTATGGCGTCATTGGTTTTTGAGTTATGACTCCATCATAAATTTTTTTTAATGAAAACAGACATTTTTGTTTACTGTTTTTGGTAGTACCTTCCTTTAGCTTTCTGGTGATATAAAAAAATGATATTACCTGAGCCATTCTTTTGGAAAAATGACATTTTATGTAAAAATAGCTTACTTTTCGTAAATTCACGAGTAATGTTCCACTTTCTTATGGACTGATAAATCTTGTTGCCTACATTTTTGTCTTAACTAGCAAGAAAACATTTGACATAAAAACAAAACAAAGAAAATAATAAAAAAACAATCACCTTAACAACAGAGAGATATAGGCCTATTTGTGTAAAGTATCGATAACTTTTTTATTCCTGGCACGTGTGGAACCTCAGTTTTGTGACACTTCTGAGACAGTGTTAAAACTAGTTAATGCAATGCCACGTTTAAGTGAAAGAGTACGCGTAGAACTTTTGATGGTGGTTGGATATGGTGATAGGCTGAGAACTCATAAGGAAACGTGTGATGTTTTCAATGCCAAGTATCCCGAAAAGCAAATTTCTAGATCCACTGTAAGGAGATTGGTGGTTAGATAAGATGAATCTGGCAGTGTAGCTAACCTCCCTCGATCTGGTGACCCTAGCACAAGCAACGAAACCAAATTAAATATTCTTCTAGAAAGTGAGGAAAACCACCATCTTTCGATAAGGCAGCTGGCTTTAAATCATAGCGTCAGTCAAACTTCTGTTGTACGTCTATTGAAAAAAGAAAAATACCGTCCATACAAAGTGTAATTAATCCACGAATTGAATGAGGACGATCCAGATCGGCGCTTACAGTTTTGTGAATAGTTGATGACCTTGTGCGATGAAAACCCAATGTTTTTTCTGAGGAAGCTACATTTTCTTTAAAGGCATCGGCATAACTGTAGGTATTGGTCACGCGAAAATCCTCATTGGACTCAAGAAGCCCATACACAGCGACGAAGCAAAGTAAATGTGTGGGCAGGCATGATTGGTGATCGTTTATTGGAACCTTTTTTTTAAAGAAAATCTTACTGCCGCAAGATATTTAGTTTTGGCGAGTTGAGTTAGTGCCAGCCTTAGCAGTTATGTTTCCGAACAATGAAGATGAAGATATTTCTGCTGAATACGTCTGGTTTCAGGAAGACGGGGCCCCACCTTATTTTGGGATAGCAGTGCGTCAGTTTTTAGATGACACTTTTAATGGAAGGTGCATAGGTCGTCGACGTTCGATTGGATGCCACCGGATTTAAACCCCTTAGACTTTTTTCTTTGGGGTTACTTAAAGTAAAAGGTGTATTTTAACAGACTGGATACCATAGACGAATTGAAAGACAGAATTGGCTTGGAGATGAGACTAATTGCCCATGAGATGATTCAGAACAGCGTGCAAAGTGTCTAAACCCGTCTTGGTCAATGCCAAATGGTTGCAGGGTCGTAATTTGAGTAATGGAGATGATTTTTTTCTCACAATTACTTATGTAAGGTATCAATCAATAAAAAATTTTTTTTCAAAAGAATGGCTTAGGTAATATCAATTTTTTTCACATCACGAAAAAGCTAAAGGAACATACCACCAAAAACTGTAAACAAAAACGTCTGTTTCCATTAAAAAAAAAAATATTATGACGTCATAACTCAAAAACCAATGACGTCATAAATTTTGGTATAGACAAAATGTAGCATTTACAAAACTAAAATCGACCTGTTCGAGGATTTTTTTGACAAATGACACATACCAAAGATATGAATTTTGTGCGTTTCTTTAGGTTCACTGTAGATATTGGCAGTTCGAGTATAACATTCTTTCGTTTCGTTATATTAATAATAAGAACACGGTAGCTCAATGATTAGAGTATCTTTCTTTAAAATTGGACTTGCCCAGCCAGATGGTTCCGAGCTATAGTGAGAAATTTCCAGCTAACCTAAAAGAACTTAAATCCCTTTTGCTTAAAAACGCCTTTTATTCAGTGGAAGAGTACTTCAGTGCTAACCTAAATATTCAATGACCGGGACATATCCTAATTTATTATTTATTAATCGTGCTTTTCTTTTCCATATGTGAATACATTTATATGACTTTCAACTTATGTATTGTTTGTGTGTACGGAAATGTGTCTTGTTCTTTACTTTTAAATGTGTGTTTTTGATTACTTTTCTAAATACAATATGTAAGCCTACCTATGTATATATATATGTAGATATGTTGTTTCTTAGTTAAGTTCAGTTCAGTTCGAGCAACGAGGAGCAGCAGTAGCACCGGCAGCAGCAGCAGCAGCACGCAGCTTCCAGCTAGAACCTGAGGATGGCAGTTGAGATTCCGCCGAAACGTCGTTCAGACAAGCGTGGCTCCCACAGGAGCCTACCAGCTACACGGGAAAACACCCGGAAGAACACCAACACTTCATATGTAGATATTTATATATTACCTTTTGTGACTATATTCCGATACTTGTAAAAGTCTATGGAAATAGAGATATTATTATTATTATTATTATTATTATTATTATTATTATTATTAAATAATTTTTCATTATAAATATATTAACCCCAGAAAGTGCCTGGACTTTAGTATAAACTCAAGTTTTCTTTCTTTTCTGCTAACACACATCTAGGTCTCCTAGATTTAAAAGTTTATTGAGGTGACCTAAAAGACGGTAAACAAACATTTTCAAACAAACAAACATTTCCAAACAAACCGCTTCTGTGCATAGTTTCAGGTTAGAAACGCAATTATTATTATAAATATAGCATTACTGCTTGTAATGAATTATCATTACAAGCAGTAATGCTATATTTATAATAATAATTGCGTGTCTAACCTGTCATTAGACGCTGATTGTGATTATGTATAGTTAGAAGTTGCTTTCGCGCATTGCTAATGTAGAATCCCTATTGGATCAACTTTTCAATCGGATATAGAACTATAGAAGAATCTAATTATAATGGGTGTGGTTGAATTGGGCACAAAGGTTATATCTTTATTAATTTTAGGTACACCACACCACAGTAAAAAGCAATTATGGGGTGGGAAATATACAAGGGATAACATTTATATATATAAATTACAAAGGCATTTGCAATTTTAATTTTTACGTAATATTAAGAAATTAAGCGATTTCATTACATACCAATGATGTTATTTTCTATTTACAGACCACTCTGAAGCCATAATTTTTTTAAATTTAATTTCGAGTTATAGTTTGACCTTTAAATTTAACAGTTCTTGTGTCATTTTTTAAATATAGAGTGGTATCGAACATACTGTTCCGTGTTTTCACCCTTTAGGAAACACCCTGTAAAAATTCATAGGTTCTAAATAATTTGAATAAGTGGTAACCACTTTATTCAATAATTTACTGATTACACAATACTTCTTAATTAACCAAAATAACCTTTACACTTTATTTACTTGTAATTTAACCTCATGTTTTCGCTTTTTAACTTCTCTTTTATAAAACTTCTCTTTCCCGCCATGGAATCTCGCCTTATAGACTCTGAAATTGCCTCTAGGGTTATCTAGAACATAATCGAGAATCTTCTTCCAACACACTCCAGAAAACTCTGTCTCTTTCAACAACTTTCCAGGACGTCACTATTAGTTATGGGCGTATCGTCGGGGGTGTGATGCATAACAATACAATTACGCTCATAGAAAGCTGAGAAATATATGGCGCCATATTGATACATTTTTCGCATTGACACCATAAATACTTTAAGTTCTTGTCTTAAACCTAATTAAAGGAACATGCGTGAATACGGCACCATATTGAAAACATATTTTATTTAATTTAATAGAAATATTGTTGCGTGTTTTCCACCTTTTAGAAAACACCCTGTATGAATCCGTGGGTTCTAAAATAATTTTAACAAGAGATAAACACTAACACTTTATTTAATAATTTACTGACTATACAACACTTTAAAATAACATTTACACTTTGTTTACTTTATATTTTACCTCACTTTTTCGCTTTAACTTCACTTTAGTAAACTTCTTCTCGATAAACTTCCTCCTCTGCGCTGGTAATCGCGCCTTATATACTCTGAAATTACCTCTAGATTGATCCAGGATCTTCTCACCATACTCTAGAAAAAGTTCATTTCCTTCTACAAGTTCCCAGTCACTCACTATTAGGGCATAGGCGTATCAATTTCCAGTTCCAAGGAGGTGTAATTCATAACAATATTTATCGATGTTCTCAAAAAATTCTTGTAACATTTTAAGAAAGTAAATGGACACAGTATAGTCGGGGTTAATATATCTAGTGTTATGATTACCATCGGTGATAGTCCGAGGTAAAACCGATGAAAATTGACCGAGTGCGAAGCACGAGTTCAATTTTCTATTGGTTTTAACGAGTGGTATCACCGATTATTAATCATAACACGTGTTATATTTGGTGAGAGAATATAATGAATGTTAACAGAAAATAAATTTTTTAAAAAGTCAAAAATTTTAAACGATCTGTCAGTTTGACAGTAAATATTACAATCAATACAATAATTATTATTTATTTATTCATTGCAATACATATTTTCAACGTTAAGTATACAGCTTTGATATACATCAGTACAATAATTAATTATTTATTTATTACAGTACATATTTTGAACGTTAAATGTACAGTTTTAATATAGAACTTGAGGATTATCGCATTCGGTATGGGGAACTGAAACATTATTAGATGTATCAATCCCTCTCATCTTATTTACTATTTCAGAATGTCGTGGAGATTGCATTTATAAAAAAGACTTTAACAGCCAGTTTTTCAATGTCGAGTTAACTCTTGTACTGGAGTTAACTCTGGATTAAGCGCACTGTTGCGTATTTCAAATGCGAGTTAACTTGAAACCTCGAGTTAAATCGAGGTTAAGATAACTCTAGACGAGGTATGAGTTAATTACAAATTTCGGCTTAAAACTAACCTAAAATTATTTTATGGTGTAAATAAATTATGATATTTTTCAAACACATAATGGATTATAACTTTAATGTAAATGCTAACAGCAGTGATGAGAAAGCTAGAAGACCCAATGTAATCAGATATATGCCAAACCACATGGATGAATGGGATCGACACATTTTTTTACGCGATTTCATTTGCATCCAAGAACTGTAGATAATATATCAAAAGATGTGCAAGATATTATTTCGTATTCTACGAATATGTTATTGTTATCTTGTGTTGTAGAAATATTAACATGCAATGTTTATTTTACATGAGGGAACTGGTTCCCTCTCATCGCATGCTATGTTGTGGAAAATTGTTGTAGCCGCAACTGTCTGTATGGCATCCATTTTAAAGCGCAGCCTTAGTGCTAATGCTCCTTCCACTGTGTTTCTCGTTCTGATGTGGGATTAATTAAATAAATTCTCAGTATTATTTCTGATCCACACAAGAGGCGTCATAAGGTAAGGTTTCACAGGATGGCCACTATTGCCGATCAACAGACCATCATTAAAGTGACCTCGTTAAAATAAATTGTATAAACAAAAATATAAATATTACATTTTACAAATAATATCACAGAAAGTTAGGTTAATGTAACATTTTTAACATCACAGAACTATAGAAGACATTAGAATACTTGTGTAAAATTCCGAAAATATGGTTAAAATTCATACTTCTCATGTCAACATAACAAAATATTTCGCACAACTCGAGTTAACTAACTCGAATGAGAAATAGTAATGAAAAACAGTTGTAACGTTAACTCGAATTTAGCCTTGAGTTAAGGTGCGAGTAAGAGTTATCTAACTCGAACTTTAACTCAACATTGAAAAACTGGCTGTAAGGAGTTAGGACTGAGTTATTGTGACCAGTTATCTTCATGACTTGTTGCTCTGGTATATATGCGTTCGCCAAATGGGTTACAGCTATACGCGTAATTAGTGATGACGTCACTTGACGGATTATGTCAAGAAACTGAACCCAAACAAATATTTGGAAGTGGTTTGTCATATATGTCATTTATTATTATACAAATATTTATTATTATTTGGTGATTTTAAGAAATAGCTAAGATTAGTATTAAACAAATATGATTTCTAAATGTTGTTTACATACTAATTTCACAAATTATTGCTGTAATATGAAAGAAATATGCAAATTATTAAAAGACACTTAACCTCACTTACATGATTTAAGGAGATGTTTGGGTTCAGAATCACTCAACCGTAACAAAAATGACATATGTGACGTCACACTAATTATGCGTATTGATCTATAAGAGTGATTTGTCACTTATTGGTGGTATCAATTCCCACTTTTTGAGCGGTTTCCTTTGTCCACTTGGAGATAGTATTAACACCTACGGGACGGTTTTTGTAATACTTCCCAATCTCCAATTTCTGTTTGGTGTCAGGAAAAATCTATCGTTCGTTACATTATCTGATCGTTTTCCCATTAGTTTTAGAAACAATCGAACTGGACACACTTCAGGTTCTGCCGTATTAGGTATTAACCATTTGCTATCAAGTTTTGTCCCCTCCGTGATTCGTTTTGTTAAATACTGGATTATATTCAATTCGGTTAGTAAAATTACCAGAATTGTCAGTTTCCTTCTTGAAGTGATAAATGGATGCAGGCGCAGCTTCGTTACCACGCCTTGCCAATTCTTCAGCGACAATGTTAAAGAACTTTTTTTGAAGTCCTTCAGGCGTATTCTCGTCCCAGATTTTTTGCAGTTTTTTACATTCTTCTAGTGTAAAAGCAACAGCACTAACCTTTCTTTTTTCTTGTATTTCCTGCCTGCAGCTTTCTTTTAGAATCACAAGCTACCCTTGCTTCTTTAAATTCCATGTCAGTAAATGGATTGAACTTGATATTATACTCAGTGAAGAATTGTTCTTGTATAATCTGCCGCGGAGTTCCATAATGTTTTGACAACACATTATTTATATTCTTGGCCGTATTTTCTTCTCATGTTGCAAGCATAATTTCTTAATATTAATGCAATTTCTGGAATCATAGTCTCTTGCGTTATTCTGATTCTCCTTGAAGCGCAAAATTCCATGAGCTGGTTCCACTGAAATTCTTTATTAATTTTGGCGGTGATCTACTGGCTGAAACATTTTTCTGCTTAAGAGCACTATTTTCTGATTTCGACGCGCCTATTGAAACTTTCTGTTACTTTGACAGTAAACTATTTTATTCATTAAAAACAAGTGACAGTCAATATGCGGTGATAAAATTATCATCGATTTGATAGCCTATTATGCTCTTTTGTTTTTGTATTTTAACCAATGAAATTAATAAAAAATGTACCATGTGACACGTGAATTATATTCTCATGCAAATACTTTCAAAATTAGACTAACTTTTAACACATTAACAAAATTTTCGCGAGTAACTTTAACTAACCAAATAGTTAAGTCTAGTAAGTTCCCCCACCATACCAACACTAGTAAGGCCAGATAGTCTCGAAAACGTAGAATCATCAAGTTGGTTAGTCCGCCTGGTGGATTAAAAGAAGGACATTGGTGTGTATAGTTTTGTAATAGTTAAATTATGACTTCATACCTCCTTCCAAAGTCTATTGAAATTTTTTTTATAAACAATTTAGTTTTTTGAACAGAATTTTTAGGTAAAAAGGTGAATATCTTCGGTTTTAGAGGTCCAATCAGGACCAACAAAAAACTAAAATTTTCGGAATTCAAATATCAACAAATCTGCTTGGTTTTGGGTCATTTGAGTACGTTTATAATATACAAAATTTAATAAACTGCCTAAAAAGGTTTTTCTTTCATTTTAACGACCAGAGACGTTAAGAATGTCGATCGGCTCCAAGTTTTCAAAAAATACACCATTTGTTGTAAACAGAACACCCTGAAATTTTGGTGCCCAAATACTGGACCCTATGAACACAAATGAATTTTTAATCTAAAATTTAAATTGCCCGCCGTTTCATGCCATTCAGTCTAAAATGGATCTTTTTTTCAAAATGTAGATCTCGATGGCAGTTTTCCGATGACATTAATAAAAAAAATTTAACGTCATTTTAGGGACATTTTTGACATTTATTTATAAAGTGATTGACAACAAATGAATTTTCTCGGCCATTTTGAAAACATTTTTGGAGAATTTTTATCAGAAAAGAAAGATAACTGCGAGAATTTAAAAGAAAGTTAATTTTCTATCTATTCTATCTCTTCTAATAGTCTATCTGAACTCGAGATATTTAACTTTTAGCATCTTGTAAAAAGATAAATAGCAGTAAATACACACACAAAGAAAAAGAGTTATCTCTGAACAAAACAAATATATGATATTAGTCAAGAAGAATAGGGTTATGATTTTATAACGAGAAGTTAGCAAAATATCAAATTCCCCTAAAAACATACGTTAACTACCAACTTAAGTAAGCCGGAAACAATTGAGTACGGTGCAACAAAGCGAGAGGTAATGTTGATATATAAATAAAAAAAAGGTATTTAGGCTAATTAACAACAATGACATGTAAATGGTTGAAAATTAGTTTTCATATGTTAAAAATGTTTTTGAGCGGTTCATATGAAGTAAATATGTTTCAAAATAATACAGTTCAAATATTAGCCAAGAATAATACGCATTTGTCAATTAGCAATTGGCCAAAATGCTAAAAGTTAAATATAGTTAATATATAAGACTCAGTATTAACTATTGAGGTATTCAAGTCAGGCATTGATTATAGTCAGGGTACTCTACATATTAATCCTTCCGTTAAAAGGCAGAATAATAAGGATGTTAACAAGCTCTAAAAATACAGTACCTTATGAAAAAGATTACGTAATCAAACTTGTACTTTGACAAACCTAATCCTTGGTAAAAAAGGCGTATATAACGTCAACTTGTTCGCCCGCATCGATGGCCAAGAAATGAATTGGGTAACAGCAAATAAATTTATTATTTCCGTAACAATGCGCTGTATCTCTTCTTTAAGGCGTTCAATTGTTTGTGGCTTATTCTCATACACCTTGTCCTTCAGATAACCCCAAAGAAAGTAGTCCATCGGCGTTAAATCGCACGACCTTGATGGCCAATGTTGATCGCCAAACCAAGAAATGACACGGTGTGGAAACCTGATCCGCAGTAACGCCATTGTTTCGAGAGCGGTGTAGCAGGTCGCACCGTCTTGTTGGAAAAACAAATCATCCACATCAATTCGATCCAATTCGGCCCACAAAAACTCGGTTAACATTTCGCGACACCGCACACCATAATAGTTAGCGAATTTCCAGCCGTATTTTGCAAGAAATACGAGCCACTCCGTCAGCCCTAAATGCGCACCAAACAGTTACTCGCGGTGGATGCATTGGTTTCTTCAGTATTACACGAGGATTTTCAGCACCCCAAATTCAGCAGTTCCGCTTAATTATTTACCCGTTTAGTTGAAAATGTGCTTCATCGGATAAAATGATTTTCTTACAGAAATCCTCATCAATTTCGTGGTGCTCCAGCACCCAATCAACGAATCCATGTCGCTGGCGTGATTTCTTGCGTCAATTGAATCTTATATGCGCGTAAATGAAGATCTTTTGTTAAAATTCAAATTCATTCGAATTTGCAGAGTGGGTCTGGTAATGTTCAATTCTTGACCACCATGCCGAATGGAAGTGTCTGTATTCTCGGCCGCACTTTCCCTCACTGCGGCTATGTTTTCGAGCGACCGACAAGGACGGCGATGCACAGTGGTCTTCTCATCCAACAACGTGAATTTTGTCTCAAATTTGTTAATTAAACGGCAAACTGTCGACTCATTTGGGACATTGTTGCGACCGAAAATTGCACGTAATCTACAAACTGTTTCCGCAAAACTTTCACCACTTTTGTAGTGAGTTTTCACAATAATTAAACGTTGCTTGTTTGAATAGTGCTGCATGATTTCTAATCGCGTGGTTTGTACATGACAACTGTCAACAAATGAACACGGAACTAATCGCGCAAACCAAATGGCGGCAAATTCAAATCCGGCACTCTTGTTGAGACACCCGTTACATCATGAGGACCCATAGTGGTCTTAGGCTTCAGCTTTATTTTAAATCTTCTGACACGTCTACTTCACTAAACACTTTATATGCAGGAAAGTTGTATTATTATGTACATTATCAGGGTAAACATTAGGGTTGTTCGATTTCACATTCAGTTAGAAAAGGAAGCAAAAGCGTTCTCAACAATGTCTAACAGATCTTTATTTTCAAGTTTGTATTACTTCTAATCTCATAATCTTACTTTTTGAACCATACCACTTTTTCCATAAATGTAAGACTTTTGAGTTATTTACAAAAAACAGTCTCAAGGTACCATTCTTTTAAAGCTAAACTTGAAATCGTTATAACTTGGAAAGTATAAATTTTCATGAAAAATTGTGAACCATCCTGTTCTCTTATAATTTGACTCTATATCAGACTCGGTGGTTACTATTTTACTTTTTTGCCTACCCCTTTAGAGAGGGTGGGAACCACCCCCAAGCAAAAAGCGGCAATTTTTAAAGGGAAACTTTTTTGTACTCAATCTTAGGAACTGAATGCAAAAAGTTTCATGAAAATTCTTTCACTATAGCTGGGTTCAGTCATTTTTCATTTTTAATGACTAATTGCAGTGCACTAAAAAGCCAGTGGTTAAATATTGTTCGTGGCTCTATTTTGTCTTTCAAATGTTGAAATGTATGGCATCAAAAAATGCCTTTCCTGCATCGCGACGATGCAGACGCCACTGGCATTGGCAACATTTGGAAGACAAAATAGTCACCAAAAATATCTAACTACTGATCTTTACAGAATATGAATATCGCTCTTCATTACCACTGAAACTGCATGTTTATGTGAATAGCCTTGGATATTCTCGGCCAATTTGTCGAGTGAAAACTCTTATTTCTAATTATTAGAATCAGATAAAATTAATCTTTGATGAGGTTTCCCAAGCGAGGCCAAACTTCCACGTTTTTACAGTTTACTTTTGCATAATAAGAGTTACTATCAGCTGGAGGAAGAACTTTATTTTTGAAAAAAAACACGATCTGTAATTATATGTTATAGATGAAAAATAAATTAAATGAAGATAGTTGCAAACCTTTGATAAGATCCTACAAAAACGAAAATACTGTATAATATATTGGAGCGGTTCAACAACCAAGGCATCATCAAGAGATTAATACATTTATATCTAGAAGTTCAACAATAACACAGAACTTTGATAACCTGACGAGGAGTATAATGTTTACATCTACTTAATTACTTATAGTTTGCATGAAAATTATCATTGTCATCGGCGTTGGATTTAGAAAATAATCTTATCAAAATGAAATTGAAACGTGTTGTAAATATTTATCAAATGAAATTGTGCGCCATTCTTAACTTACTTTACAATGAGTTACAACATTTTATCACAAGCGATATAAAGCCACATCTATTTTATTAGTAGTTACGCAAAGAAAGATTTTTCAAAACTGAAATAATATTCAAGAATTTATCATTTTGCAAGAGCATCAGAAAAAAAAATTAATGCAAATACGATATAATAAGGCGCCACTATATCTGTATATTATTGTTTGAATCTGGGCAGTCTAACTAGAGGTAAAGATACAGGTAATAAGTAAACATTTTGAAATTAGTATAAATGGAAGATTCACTTAGGCGGCTTTTTCACTAATGTTTCCAATATAACTATAAATCACACTTCTGTTAATTATAACCAAATTCGAAACTAAATTTTCTCATTTTGAATCAAAAGTAAGTACAAACAATTGAAGGGAATGAATGATTTTCATTATTACTTGACACACTTAAATGAAACAAAATATATGTAATAAATTACATTAAATTAAAAAATAAATTTTTGATAATTTTAAATTTAATTATAAGCTGATAGACTGTTTAAGTTAATTTCGCATTAAAATTATCACGTCAGGTGATGAGAGGAATAGTGTCATGCCCTATATGCGGATCAGGTACCAATTTTTGTCGTATCTATGTAAGTTGAACAGACCTACTCGCAAGATCATCTTCCAAAGCATGAAACACTGTCTTTATGTTCTGCGATATGAGGCACGTTGAAAATCTGTGCACCAAGATAACATGTAGGGTTAGAACAATGTTAAAGAATTGTTTTTGCCCCTTCAGACAAAAGCGAATCGACGGTATAAAATAGCTGTTCTGGTCCCCAAGTAATAATAAAACTTATCTAGCAGAAAACACTTTATTTACCCCTATTTACCACCAATTCTTCAACGAAGAAATTTCAAAATATAATCTAGTTCCAGATCTGGATATATGTACCTACATGTAACAAATTTCAAGCCAATATTTTAAACCGTTCTAGATTAAACATACGCACAAAAAAGTTACAGACAGATCGACAGAAATGTTTTACACTTAAATTTAAAATTTCGGCGTTTCATGACATTCTAAACCTATACGTCCACTCCACACACGAATGTGGAAGTAATAAGTTACTGAATCTCTGTTACTAGAAGGTGATACAGTTTGTCACATGTGTTAAATATGTCTTTTGCAAAATGTATACATTTATATTCGAGAAATTCAGTCAAGCCCATATAGTGGAGTAAAACTAAAATTCCTATGGAACTGTCTTACTATGGCAATTTTCTTGCTGGAACTTTTCAAGAAATGTAGTAAAAAGTATTGGTTTATATCTGCGTGGAGGAAGGCTTTTGTTTAAACAAAAGAATGTTCAAAAATTCTGTTTTTTCGCAGTTTTTCTTAAATCCCTCTGGTTGCATAACCCGTATCGCAATAAAAATAGAAACGAAATTGCGAAGAAAACTAGATTTGTCCGAAATTTTTTGATCAATATGCCAAGTCGCAAAACGTGAAGACATTCTGGAAAGCCATTTTGAAACAATTGATGAAAACTTGAACAATAGTGCACATATTGTAACAAAACTTTGGGAGAATATACCTCTTGTGGAATTAAACTAATAAGCCAAGATTCAAGTTAAAATATTTACAATAACTCCTAAATAACAATAGCAAAGTCGAAAATAGAATCGTCGATTGTTTAGGAGCACCAAATCGTACATCAAAAATTTGTATTTCAAATTATAGTTATTTGTATGTTCTTTGTGGTGGTATGAATAAAAATAAATTTGAAATTTGTTAAAACCAATTTTACTCAATTCTTCTATTTTCTTTTTTTTTTAAACAAATGAATTTTACTCATCAATATTTTGTCCAAAAATAAAAATTATTAGCATGTATTAAAAGTACATAAGAAATGAACTATTTTAAAAAAAGTAGTTTTATCTACACCAATTTGGACTCTAGATATGACATTCCTTTGCACTATGGCCATTTATATGCAAGCTAAGACATAATAGGGAGTTGTTGAGCAGCCAATTGTGAAATACCGTAACGGTATTTTGACTTCTACGCGTGCGCAGTTTCAATTAGGAAATACAGTAATGTTACTAACCTTAACGGTGTGCGTTAATTGCGGAGGGATAAAGTAAACGTAGTATATGTACCTTAACGTTACCATCATACTTTTTGTGTGTCTTGAAGTTATATTTCTTATTGCTGTTATTACATTACACATTGACTTATCCATATTGTATTACATAATAATATATAGGTGTAATATTCACTATATAAAAATGCAATAACCCAAACAATGAAAATACAAAAGTAGGTTTAGGTTAGGCTGTCAAAGATAACGAATAACGATTTCTAATTAAGTAAATACTGGTCAACAAGTCTTTTTTTGGAAACACGTTATCTGCAGATTTGTACTGAAATAAAGTTATCGCCTTTTCATAACGTTACGTTATTTTGGATGCTCAACAAGTCTCTAATGATTAAAAGTGAATTATTTATTATTTGTTTGCTTATAGTAGTGAAACATATTCTTTATAGGATTTTGCAAACGGCGGAAAGAAAAACTATCTATGAGAACTAAAAGAAAAACTATATGTAAAAATATTAATGAAATCTTTGCATTCTTTCGGTAACCTGACTTCTGGTTATGCTAACAAGTAAAAATTCTTATTTGCCATTCTCGTTATAACACTAGCATCCCACATAGTCCCCTACGGCTAGGCAAATAATAAATAATTCACTTTTAAACATGCATAGAGTATATAGGCTCCAATACTAGTTAGCTAATAGATAGGTGAAGATCTGTTGTTTTTTATCAGTCAATGTCAAATATAAATATTTCATACTTATTCGGGGATATTGTCTTGGTTTTGCATGGAACATCGTTATGTGTGGGCTTTGGGCTTTTCTGATGAGCCCACAATAAGGACGAAAAACGTTTCAAAGGCTAAGCATTTCCAAGAAACTGAATGAGATTTTATGAAAATGTAATTCATTAGAATGAAAAAAATTTTAAAGACAAGGTAGGTAAATAAATTGATTTCAGGCTTTTGTTCTCATTTTTAACTGAATTTACATATCGTAGGGGATCATGTAGATACTAGTTTAACCTGCCTAGCCGTAGGATACTATGTGGGATGCTAGTGTTATAATGAGAATGACAAATAAGAATTTTTACTTGTTAGCATAACCAGAAGTCAGGTTATCGAAAGAATGCAAAGATTTCATTAATATTTTTACATATAGTTTTTCTTTTACTTCTCATAGATAGTTTTTCTTTCCACTGTTTGCAAAATCCTATAAAGAGTGTGTTTCATAAAGTCTGTAATGACTTAAACATTTTTTCGGTTGTAAAAATTTTTAAATTTATTTTTGTTTATATGACCACGAAGAACATAAAAACAACGATAATCTTAAATACAAATTTTTGATGCCCTACGACTTGATATGCCTAAACAATCTACTATTCGATTTTCGAGTGTGCAATTGTTTTTTAGGAGTTGTAAACATTTTAACTTGAAACTTAGCTTAATAGATTAACTCCACAAGGGGTATATTTTTCTAAAGTTTCGTTAGAATATGTGCATTATTGTTTAAGTTATCATCAGCTGTTTCAAAATGGCCTCTCTAAAATGTTATGTTTTACGACTTGGCATATTGACCAAGAAGTTTCAAACAAATCTAGTTTTCTTCGCAATTTCATTGTGAATAATTTGTGTCTCTCTCTTTATTGCGATACGGGTTATACAACCAGAGATATTTAAGAAAACTGGGAAAAAACAGAATTCTGAACATTGTTTTGTCTAAACAAAAGCTTGCCACCACAAGGATTTAATCCAAATTGCTACAAAAAGATAATTCCTTTGTAGGCAATTTAAACCCTTAGATTTACTCCACTAATTAGTTTATGTTTATGTTTATGTAAATAATTTTCGCACGAATGACAAAAAACAAGTTTTCCAGTTTTTCAAAAGTGTGCAATGTCAGTTAACTTATGAGCTACATATATGTTAAATATATTTCTTCATTACATTGTCTTGTAAAGTCTTGATTTGACGCGTACGAATAAAAACAAAAATTTCAAAATAGCTGTCCAATTTTGGGTATGTTCTGGCAGACAGATGCATGAGGACTTTTAATCAGTTAAAAGAAGGCTCGAAGAAACCTAATTATAGCTTGTAACAGACTTGTTCCGGTTTAAAATTTGTTCTCTAATATTATAATAATTAATTATTTGCCTTTGATTAGAGACTTCTGGTGATACGGTTCAGATTTATATACAGGGTGGGGCAGTAATGCGTCGGGCCTCGATATCTCGAGTTCCACGATAGCTAGAAATTGCAAGTAAACTAGATGAAAAAGCCTATAACTGGAAATTATTTTCGAACATACAGGGCGAGCCAAGACGAAATTACAGGACCAAGTGCCTTTTTTGAAAATGGAATGCTATGTATACCAGTACATTTTTCGAAGCCTCTTTCTAGGCTCTATTCATTCCTATATTAACATTGAATATCTCCCAACCACTTGGATGTAATGAATTTTTTTGTTGAAATAATGCATTCTGCAGATAGATATTTAAAAAATCTCCACAGTCACAATTATGGATTTTAAGAAAAACTTATGTGAATACCAGTTACGAGACATCTAATTAATGTTTTGAATAATTTTCATTTCCCAAAACTGTCCAGGGTGACCAAAAATTATTTTTCAATTAAGAACTTTTTAAACTGAATTTTCTCAATTTTTTTCAAATGTACATTTTTCAACGAATTGAAAAACGAACATTTTTTGCAACTACTTCCCTATGGCTAATTGCAACCATTTTCGTTTTATAAATAAATAAGCGTCAAATTCAAGAATAAACTTAAAAAAAGAGGTTCCCTCAAATAATTCATAAGAAAGAATTATAATACGTGCTCGACGTGTTGCCCATTTTGATTGACACACGCCTTTATGCAATTTTGAAATGAGGCCATTTAGTGGTACAATTTCTTCCAATCCATTGAAATGAGTAAATAGTATTTAACAAGTCCTTTACTGTAATGTTTTTTTTGTACATTCTTTTGCCGTTTTCGTTATTCGACAAGCAATAAAACCTCAGTTTGATATAAATTGTCGTGTACAACGGAGCATTTATCACACTTATCTGTCGTTAGTTACAATTTGTATTGAATTTAAAATATTTGGAATTGTACACTATGAATTTTAATAAAGCGGAACTTGTAGACATGGCTTTTGTTTTGGGCGAATCAGACAGAAGTTGTTTACTTGCCAATATAATTTATCACCAACGTTATCCTGAAAGAAGGATTCCTGACCTTTTCGATAGATTTCTGAAAACTGGAAATGTCGAATATAAAAAAAGTGAAATAATAAAACGTGTTGTGAACGAAGAAAATGAGTTTTCTGTGGTGCTGGCAACGGTTGAGAATCCCCATGTTAGTCAAGGAGAAGTGAGCTCATTAGTAGGAATAAGCAGACGGTCTGTAGGTCGAATCTTAAAAACAAATAAGTTGCATGCGTATCATATTCAAATGCACCAGGAGTTATCTGATGACGATTTTCAAAAGCGCCTACAGTTTTGTAGTTGGGCCAGAGGTAAAATGCAAGATGATATCAACTTCTTCAATAATGTTTTATTCACTGATCAGGCACTTTTCACAAAAAATTGTTTGTTAATAGGCACAATTTCCACCATTATGCTTCGGAAAATCCTCATTTTTTATGCAGTTGATAACCAACACAGATGGTCTATAAACTTTTGGGGAGGAATTATTGGAGAACATGTAATAGGGCCACATTTCTTTGATGGTACATTGACTGGAGCTATTTATCTTCATCATTTGGAAAACTATCTGTCACAATTATTGGTAAATCTCCCTGAAAGAATTCGAAATAGGACGTGGTTTTAGCAAGATGGTGCTCCACCACATTATTAAGATGCAGTTAGAGACCACTTAAATAATACCTACCCTCATCAATGGATTGGAAGAAATGGACACACTAAATGGCCTACTAGAACCCCAGATCTTACAAAAACGGATTTCTTTTTATGCCTCTAGATCTATCACACCGGCAGTTTTAGGAACAGTGGGAACCTTATTTCAAAAGCGCATAGAGTTGTGCGTCAATCAAAATGGGAATCATTTATTATAATTTCTTCTACTGAGTTATTTGAAGAAACCTCCTTTTTTAATTTATTCTTGAATTTGACACTTATTTATTTATAAAACGAAAATGGTTGCAATTATCCACATCGTTGAAAAATATACAGGGTGTTCCGTTTGAAAAAATTCAATTTAAAAAGTTCTTAATTGAAAAATAACTTTTGGCCACCCTGTACAGTACATGTCTCGTAACTGGTATTCACATACGTTTTTCTTAAAACCCATAATTTTTTTTTCTTGACTGTGGTGATTTCTTAATATCCATCTGCAGATTGCATTATTTTAACAAAAAAATTCATTACATCCAAGTGGTTGGGAGATATTCAATGCTAATATAGGAATGAATAGAGCCTAGAAATAGGCTTAAAAAAATGTACAATGTACATAGCATTCCATTTAAAATAAGGCACTTGGTCCTGTAATTTCGTCTTGGCTCGCCCTGTATGTTCAAAAATAATTTCTAGTTATAGATTTTTTATCTAGTTTACCTGCATTTTTTAAAAAGTTCTAGCTATCGTAGAACTCGAGATATCGAGGTACAACGCACTATTGCCCCACTCTGTATAAAAATCACGCTCTTCTTCGCACTATATTTTTGTCTGGTGTCGGTACATTGATAAATAAGTATTTTTTTGCCTCACTTAATAATAAATGTGTAAAAATGTACTTATCTGTAGTTATAATGTCACTGCATCATAATAAATTACATAAACGAATAACATTATAAGTGTCCCATCTTTTTGTTGCAGGTAAGACTAGAACAAAAGACAAATACCGTGTGGTATATACAGACCACCAGCGCGTTGAGTTAGAAAAGGAGTTCTATTACAGTCGCTATATTACCATAAGGCGGAAAGCAGAGCTAGCTGCAAATTTGGGCTTAAGCGAGCGACAAGTCAAAATTTGGTTTCAAAATCGAAGAGCGAAAGAAAGAAAACAGGTGAAGAAAAGAGATGAGGTTAATCACAAATCCAACTCTCTCGATTTAGGGCAGTTACTTCCACATCAACATCTGCAAGGGAGTCTACGATCACAGGAAGAAATGCTGCTGCCAGTGCCTAACTTAATGTGATAACAAGGGAAGAAATAATTTGCTTTTGATGGTGTCGTGATTTTTTCACCTGCAATGTTTGTTACTGGATGTGTAATTGTTACGTGAGATTTTAAGAAGTTCACTATTGTATGAAATTGTAGCGGTTTTTACATTTTACTTGGACACAAACCGCGTCATGAATCATTAAAGCAGCGTATATTTAATTTGACAAATCTAATATAAATCATTAGTCCAATTAATCCAACGATCTCATACGGGATTCAAAATTGTGAAATGTCGATTAACTTATGAGCTACATAAATGTTATATGTTCTTCATACATTTACATCCTTGTAAAATCTTGATTTGAGCCTTTGGAGATATTTTGGCAGACAGATGTATGAGGACTTTTAATTTGATCAAAATGTTAATGCTGTTGGTAAAAGGAATAAACAATTTTAATGAAAATTGTGTTGTTTATCACTGTGTATTAAAGCCAACAAAAACACCTTTGAAAAGATTTAAGACTATTCCGGTGGCCCCGAAAAAAAAGCGAGAAAAGTGGTTTGCAGTAGCTGGAAAGTATAATAAAGTATCACCTAGATCGAGTATGTATTGGTGTGTAGGTCATTCTGATGTATTGAGTTCGTAAAAACAAAAAACGATTATACCTATATAATTAGTCCATTGAAATGTTACAAAATTTTGACCGAACCTTGCATTTTGTGTAGGACAAGATTTTTTTCTTTTGATGTATAGGGAGGGCGGTTCGGTGTGAGTATAAAATTCGATCTTCGAGGTTGAAACCCCCCCCATTTGGCTGCCACCTTCAAAAGGGGGCGTAAACAGATTTTCCGCGATGTCTTGAGAACCGTAAGTCTCACAAAAATTTTTTTAATACTTCTCATCGTAAAATTGAAAATGAAAAGTTATAATTAAAAATAGACTAAAAGTTAAAAAAATATAATTTAAAGGTTATAACTTTTTTTCTATTAATTTTATTAAAAATACACATCAGATGTTTCTTGTACATCATTTAATTGTGGACAATGTTCTCTACTTCTTTTCTACATTTCTCTTCTTTGGACCAGTATGAGGACGCTGCAAATGGATCAAGTGCGTCAAAAAGGGCATTGGAAAATTCTAAAAAAACTCGAGTACATTCCTGGGATGATTCTAAACTCTTTGCGCCTCCCGCAATTTTTGTCCAAACCTCTCCTTTCTCCGGTAAGAAAATCGAAAAATTATAAAATTTAGATTGTTCCTCGCCAGATCACTTAAAAATAGGCAATTTGAGAAAAAAATGTTTCGAACAAAAGTAGTTTGTTCTTAGTCAGACAATCCGAACTTGCAATAAAATATAGGAATTTCCGTTTAAAAACCCGTATTTGACCTTGAACGACTCTAACCCTTTCACCCAAAGTAAAGGTGACATACAGGGCGTCCCAATAGAAACTCCCAGGCCGGATATATTCTCAACGAATAGAGATATTCTAATTCTGTAGAAGCCAACTTGTAGAGCATAAAGAGAGCTTCATTTTTTAATATAACTGTTTTTTTAATATATGAGTATATAGATGGTGCTGTGCTCTAAAGAAATATTTCGATGGTAGAAACTTTGAAATGGGGTTTATGTGAAAGAAAATGCATCTCTAAGCAGATTATGTTCTAAAAAAAAAATACCATAAAACTAACCTTTTTCGAGATATTTGAGTCCAAATGTTGGCATTTGCCAATATTGAATAATTGTAATCTCTTCAACATTTCAGTCCTTAAGTGGGACAATTTAAAGTACAAATTTTAGAAGAAAATATTTAACGAATTTTTCGTATCTTATGAATTAAATATATTTGGAGAAAAAAACTAAAAATATTATTTATCACATAATTCAAACATTTAAGCAAAAAAAAAAACAATTACGAATATAAAACAATTTTTATGAACTAATGAAATTAAACTATTTTAATAGGTGTTTAAAATTATCGCCATTTTCATTAACACACATCGTAACCTAGTAATTAGTTCAGATCTACAAACTTTTAATAATGTATGCCGATTAATGGCGGCAACAAGTTCATAAATTTTATTATAAAGATCTGCCATGTCTTCTATTGGTTCTTTGTACACTTCACTTCTTAAAAATCCCCATAAATAAATGTCTAATGGAGGGCTTTTACAGAATTAAAATATCTCTATTCGTTTAAAATATATCCGGCCTGGAAGTTTTTATTGGACACCCTGTATACCGCAGAACTGCCCCCATCCAATTCTACAACTTTTGTTTGAAATATATTTTCGTAGAGTACTCGAGGTATTTGAAAGTTTCAGATTAAAAAAAACACCCGGATGATTCTTTTAACTTGAAACTTCAAAATATCTCGAGTAACAAGCATTCTACAAAAGAAATGTTTCAAACAAAAGTTGTAGAATTGGATTGGGGCAGTTCGGCAGTATATGTCACCTTGACTTTGGGCGGAAGGGTTAAGGTCATTCAAGATTAAATTCGGTTTTTTATTGCAAATTTAGATTGTCTAATTAAAAATAGACTACTTTTGTGCAAAGCATTTTTTTCTGAAATGGTCATTTTTTAAGTCATCTAGCGAGGAAAAATAAAAATTTTAGAATTTTGCTATTTTTTTACTCAAAAAAGAAGAGATTTGGACAAAAATTGCAGGAGGCAAAAAGAGTTTGGGATCATCACAGGAATGTACTCGATTTTTTTCAGAATTGTCCAATGTCCTTTTTTATACACTTCATCCATTTGTAGCATCCTAACACTGCTCCAAAGAAGAGAAATGTAAAAAATGAGTAAAGAAATTTATTCGCAATAAAATGGTGTACAAGAAACATCTGATACGTATTTTCAATAAAATCAACAGAAAAAAAGTTATAACCCTTAAATTATATTTTTTTTGAAAAATTTAGTCTATGTTCAATTCTAACTTTTTATTTTGAATTTTACGGTAAGAAGTATTTAGACCAAGATTGTACAGAATTCAATTCTCTACATTTTTTTTTGCTAGACTTACAGTTGTCAAGATATCGCGGAAGAACCGTTTACGCGCCCCGTCTTTCAAGATGGCGGCCAAATGGGGGGCTTCAACCCCGAAAATCGAGTTTTATACAGCTGGAGCCTACCAACCTGACAGGACCTTATTGTTAACAAAACCTAGAGAGTTGAGACAAACAATAGTATGAAAAAAGGAACTGTCAACTAACTTCATCAATCGGAGGGACTGCGGACGATCTTACGCCTACGCCTCTGAAGGAAACAACATTTATTGCTAACGGCGCGGCGCGGCGCCAGGCGTTCCTTCGACGACGATCGGCAATATTTTCCACTCTCAGCGCCAATTCTTTACGACTTGCAAATACTTTAAAGATGAGAAAGGAAACATTTATTTACCTTCGATTGCCACTGCAATATTTCTGTTCTATTTTGTAAACTAAAGATGCGTTTACTGCTTTGATCATCGCCTTAAAATTTGCATTTTAGAGACACTTCATAAAGTTAATAACCTCACTAGACTCTGTAAACACTCGGAATACTGTAAACGGACATGACAAAATAGCATGTCCGTAATGTCCAGTTACTGATTCGTACTACAGAATTGTTCGGGCTTGAAGCTTGAAGAAGCTTAAGTTAATAGTGGTTAATGAGAGATTCGAATTCAATAATATTTATATTTACTGATTGTAAAAAAATTCAATGTGTACATGATATTTGAAAACCTGCTCTGTTTCCTATATCGCCGAAGCGTCGACTAAATATTTAATTTTTATGTTTTTATACTTATTCGCATCACTTTTTCTAAAATAAGATAACCTCTAACTTATCCTTTGACGCAAGTCACAACCGTAGAGGATATTTCCCAGCAATATACTGGTTAATTATATTATCTTGTAGATTCGTCGAACGTTATTCAAAAGTAAAAATATATATGACAAGAAGTCCCAAAGAAAACAGTAGAAAAAACCGCTGCCTAAGGAATCGCTACTTCCACATCCAGATTCTTCATCCAAGTCACTTTAAAGGAAACATCTTGATTATATTTGCACTCTAGTATGTGGAAATTATTGGTCATAGAATTTTAATATTTTGGGCATATGTCATAGAAAAGATTGATGAGTTGGTTTCTATCATATACGTTAAAAATGAAGCTTCTAGTTTACCCTACTTATTTTCCACTATTCACAACCTACCACCTCCCACCCCTTCAATGCAGTCATCTCAATCAGATGTCACTACAATACATACGTGTACTAACTTTCAAGTGAATATCTTAATTTGATGTTATCAATCCTATTAATAATGAAGCGGAGGTGGTGGAGTTTGAAAAATATTAGAAAGAAATTTGAGGCCTTGGTTTCTAGTATATACACCGAATCCCAAATTTCTGTACTCTTACCAGCTTGATTTACTTATTTTCCCCTAGTCCTCCTGTTAACCCCAACCCTTCTACGGAATCATCCCAAAATATAATCTAGTTCCAGATGTCGTTATAATCCATACGTCTACCAAATTACAAGTGAATATCTCAATTTTATTTTATCAACCCCTCTAATAATGTAGTAAGGGTAGTGGAAGGGTAAAAAAGTATTATTAAAAAATCCTAGGCCTTAGCTTCTAGGACATACGCCGAATTTAAAGTTGCAGTACTCTTACCAACTTGCTTTACTTATTTTTCCCTATTTAGCTCTACTTACCCCCACTCCTTCAACGCAATCATGTCAAAATATAATCTAGTTTTAGATATAGTTATAATACATAAATGTACCAAATTTCAAGTGAAAATTTAAATTTAATTTTATCAACTCTTTTAATAAGGGAGTGGGGGTGGTCGGGGGATGGAAAATATTAATAAAAAAACCGGAGACCTTCGCTTCTAGTATATACACCAAATCCCAAATTTCTGTACTTTTACCAGCTTGCTTTACTTATTTTCCCTTATATACACCTATTTAACCCCCAACCCTCAACGGAATCATCTCAAAATATAATCTAGTTCCAGATGTCGTTATAATACATATTTCATGTGAATATCTCAATTTTATTTTATCAACCCCTTGAATAATGGTATAGGGGTGGTGGGGGGCTGAAATATATTATTAAAAAATCTGAGGCCTTGGCTTCTAGTACGTACACCGAATTTCAAGTTTCTGTACTCATACTAGCTTGCTTTACTTATTTCCCCCTATCTACCCCTAAATAACCCCCAACCCTTCAACGGAATCATCTCAAAGTATAATCTAGTTCCAGATGTCGTTATAATTCATACGTGTACCAAATTTCAAATGAATATCTCAATTTTATTTTATCAACCCTTTTAATAATGAAGTAGGGGGGGGTGGTGGGGGTTGAAAAATATTATAAATAATCTTAGGCCTTGGCTTCTAGTACATACACCGAATTTCAAGTTTCTGTAGTCTTACCAGCTTGCTTTACTGTATTTTCCCCTATTTACCCCTATTTAACCCCCAACCCTTCAACGGAATCATCTCAAAATATAATCTAGTTCCAGATGTCGTTATAATACATACGTGTACCAAATTTCAAATGAATATCTCAATTTTATTTTATCAACCCTTTTCATATTGGAGTAGGGGTGGTGGGGGTTGAAAAATATTATAAAAAAATCTGACGCTTTGGCTTTTAGTATATACACCGAATTTCAAGTTTCTGTACTCTCACCAACTTGTTTTACTTATATTCCCCTATTTGCCCCAAATTAACCCCCAACCCTTCAACGGAATCATCTCAAAATATAATCTAATTCCAGACGTTATAATACATACGTGTACGAAATTTCAAATGAATATCTCAACTTTATTTTATCAACCCCATTAATGGGGTAGGGGTGGTGGGGGGTTGAAAAATATTATAAACAAATATGAGGCCTTAACTTCTAGTACATACACCGAATTTCAAGTTTCTGTACTCTTACAAGCTTGCTTTACTTATTTTTCCCTATTTACCCCTATTTAACCCCCAACCCTTCACCGGATATCCTCAAAACACAATCCAGTTCCAGATCTCGTTATAATATATACGTGTACAAAATTTCAAGTCAATATCTTAAACCGTTCCGGAGAAAACGTGCGGACAAAAAAAAAGTTACAGACAGACCGACAGACAGACAGACAGACAGAAATTTTTTTTTTCGCTCAAATTTAAAATCTCGACGTTTCATGACATTCTAAACCTATTTCACGAATAAAAATTTTTGAAAATTTTTTTGCGATTACTATACTTCCAATCCACTACGTGGATGTGGAAGTAATTAACGGAATGCCAAAATGAACACTTGGACAATATTTGGTGAAAGGGTATAGCCGGATATGAATGGGCGATCTGCCCCCGATAGGAACTGCCTATAATATCTATTGTGTCGTGTAGGCAAGTCAATGGGTGAACGATGTAAGTAGTTCAAAAATATAAACTTTTACACCACACTATGCAGAATAAGATGCTTCCGGATGTTAAACTCATTTGCAGAATTGTTGGTTTTTTGGAAAAAAACTGTATTCGGATGAAGAATTACGTGACGATGTTATTGACAGAATAAATAACAGAATGGATGTGTGTCAAACACTCTTAGTGAAGAAGTCGTTGCAAAACGTTGGAATCGACGAAGGAGGGCATTTAGACAATTAGTGGCTGCAGATGTAATGGATTTTCCTCAACTCAGTAAACGTAAACGACTTAATGCTTTTTTTTACCGGTTGATATCAATTGTCACAAGCTGTAGCGTGTTTAGACGACAATAATCCTCAAGTTAGATATGTTACAGAAATGCCAAATGTACTAAGATGGAAGTGAGATCTCGTCACATAAACAGTAAAAGCTACCACTGTTTCTTATGTCCCTCACGGTTCAGACTACAAAAGTATTTGTCGGTATTGTTGTGATTGTCCTAACGGTAATAGAACTGTCGGCTCCTGTTCACATGTAGCGGCTATTACCTGTCACATGCGAGATATCTTTCAAGAATATTTAGACCGGCTGAAATACTTTGTAAAATACTTGACACAAACAGTACCAATGTTGTCATAAATGATGATAGTGACGAAGATTGACAAACTGGGGCAGAAAATACGAATTTATATACAGTATGTACAGATCTGACGATTCATAAATGGGTACCACAATTATTATATATATTTTTGAAAGTGTTCTACCTTTTCGATTTTAATGAAACTACTGGTGGTACAAGAAGGCATTAGGATCTATTTATGGCAATTTTTAGAAAATGGTCAATCAATAGAAACTACGTGATATAAGGCTTCGAATGCGTTTTCTATTATTATTATTGCTGTATATAAGAGTTTAACGCAAATAAGTAGTTGCATAATATTCTTCACCATGTTAGCTTTCAGCCGTTTTTTTTGTTCATCTCTCTAAGTTATTTATTTATTAATTTATTTGAATACAACCACCCAACAGGTCACCAATTACAGGGTGGGAACATTACAATACAGAATACGAAAACAGTATAATAAACTAAAAACTAATTAAACTATCAGGACATAAAACATTGCATATATGTAAGTAAAAATATTATAATAAAATAGATATAAGATAATTATAGGAGAAGTACAAAAAGAGAACGCTATAAATCATAAATTAAGTTGTTTAATTGAATTAATATTACAGTTAAATATATCTAGCTGATCTTGCTGTAGATTGTAATTTTTACACATGAAATATAAAGGTGAAAATTTTAGTAAGTTAGTTCGAGGGGTAGGAAGATAGAAAGTATCACGATTCCGACTTGTTATGCGAGGTATGTGAAAATTTATTTGTTCTAAAATGAGAGGGCAATCAAACATGTTATGAATAATTTTATAAAGAAAGACTATTGAATGTATTATTCTTCTATTTTCCAAGTTAGACATGTGAAATCTGTCCAGCATAATATTTTGCGAATAACCAGTTATTGGGTAGGTACCATCTTCAACAAAGCACAAATACTTAACAAAACGGCGCTGAACATTCTCAACATTATTTATATAAATTGCATATCCTGGAGACCATATCAACGAGCAGTATTCCAATTTTGGTCGTACAAATGAATAGTACAGCAACTTCATAATATCAGTGTTGCTGAATCCTTTACAGTTTCTTATTATAAAACCTAAACTTTTTAAAGCTGACGCGATGGTGAAAGTAATATGCTCCTTAAAACTAAGGCACTTATCAAAATAACTCCAAGATCCTTTACTGTATCAGGTCTCTGCAATATTTGACCATTTATATGATAGTTGTAATAGATGGGATGACGCATTTTAGAAAAGGTGAGTATGTTACACTTGGATATGTTAAGAGGCAAGCAATTGGATAGGCACCATTCATTAACGATATTTAGGTTATTCTGAAGATATTCAGTCATTTTCGTTTTCTATTACGCAATATATTTTCAAATCATCAGCATATAAGAAGCTCTCTACATTGAGATTAGCTATAATATCATTTATGAAAACAACAAACATAAGTGGGCCCAATACAGAGCCCTGGGGAACACCGGAAGTGGCGAGAACGTCAAACTACCTGTGACCACGGTATTCCACATACTGACGCCTGTTCTTTAGATATGAAGAGAAGAAATCTAATTGCATCACTGACAACCCAAACTTACTCAATTTCTCTAATAGAATACCATGATCCAGGCGGTCGAACGCCTTGGAGAAATCCGTGTAAACGATATCAATTTGCTTGTTCGCGTCCAGTTGCTTGGAAATGTATTGCGTGATACATGCGAGGTTAGTCTCAGTGGATCTACCGGGAACAAAGCCATGTTGGTTAGATATAATTTGGCGATGTACGTGATTAGACAATGATGTATGCAAGGTGATCTCGAAAACTTTAGCGAAATTGCAGATAATTGTAATGGGCCTATAATTTTCAGCTACCCCCTTGTTGTCTTTTTTAAAAACGGGACATAAGCGAGAATATTTCCATACATCGGGAAATGTACATGTATATATAATAGTATACGAGAAATAAATTTTTGAAAAAAAGTTTAATTGTTCAATTTTTTTTAAGTATCTCCGCAGCAGCTGAATGTTGGACTGAAGAACCTACATACATCGTTTGACTTACCTACACGACACCATAGATATTATAAGCAGTATCTATCGGCAGATCGCCCATTTTTTTCCGGCTATACTCTTTATATACAAATGTTTGGTAATGGTTCTTTTTAACAACACGGTGATAATTGCTCTAGTACAATATTCCACGTGAACTTTGGTTTTGATTGATTGTAAATTTCAAGAAATCATAATAACAATAACTCACTGTCAATTAGTTAAATCTGACAAACAAGGAAAATGTTCAATTAAACGCTTTTGAGACCGTTCAAACACAAGACATGTATATTAACTGAATTTCTTGATAGCCGTTTAAACTTCAAGTTACTTAGACTATTGACTGATTGAATAAATGCAAGATGATTATTTCATCGAATCGACGCGCAACGGGTACATTTTAGTGCTGCGTGGGAAAATTAGAATTCATAATATTTTCAAATACAATAGTCATTGTAATCATTTTGAATGTCCAATACGTCTAACAAGAGATGAGCAATTATACCGAGACAAGTCGAAATTTGGTGACTGGACAGTTCCAAGAAATTGTCTGAAGATGGTCGAAATATATTTTTGAAACGTTACGTTGCGTGTTGGGTTGAGAGACTTATAAAATGTATTTTTTTACGATTGTAATTAAAAATATACATTTCCATCTGTATTTACAACTAAGCGAGTGATGTGAATCTTTTCTGAGCGTGTGAGGAAAGTGAGTATTTTCCGCTCGGTTTCAAACCTGTATTCTTAGAAATGACGCGTCATGGATAGTGCCTTTTTGTCGATTTTGTTGCAAGATTCCAAACCCTTACTATTTAAAAGGCAAGTTTTATTTGTTATAGAATAGATGTTGTATATATTATATTTTGTCTTAAGGATAATCCCTATTTAAAAATTAAATATTTATAAAAAAATATGAAACTTAAAGTAAATATGCTTTATTTCCGAAATTCTCCTTAATCTTGACTCTTAAATCCATTCGTTTACGACATTATTTATATAATAATTATCCTCGATCTCATTACACAATTTCTATATTTCAGACAAAATAGTTTTTTATACTTATAAAATATGTGAGAGAGCCAGACATACTTTTCGACAAAACATTGAGACACCATAAGTAAGATATTCTCCAAGTTGAATCTCACCTATGATATTTGTTCACATGGTCAATTTATATCTAGCTTTACTCAGAGTCGGTCAATCATACCAACTTAAATAAATACCGGGTGCCTCATTATATTTTGACCCTTTCTAATCCTATATAACTTTTGAACTAGTTGAGATAATGAAATGCGGTTTTCGCCAGTCTTCTTCTAATTTTGACAAGTTATTTTCCGAGTAATCATCTCTTTTTGCTCACTTCCGGTTTAACCGGAAATGACAGAGTATTTTCGGGAACATGGCAACTTTGTTATTTCAAATGGAACACCCTGTATATTTTTTCACAGTTGGAACGCCCATTGTTTTTCCTTTTCGAAAATGCCATATTTGTCATGGAAATTATACAGAGTGGTGGTTTTATAAAATTTTAAAGTGAATACTGCGTTTTCTTGAATTGCTACGAAAAAGATAATGATTTACAAAGTAGACTATGGAAACAAAAGACAACATCACTTGTGAACATCAAATTAGTCTATTGACAACTTGGGTACTTGAGTTACAGTACGAGAAATGTTTATTTTAAGTGAAAAAGCTAAGCGTGTAATCTTCTTTGCTGAAACTAAATCTTACAAAACAACACAAAGAAGATTTAGAAGTATGTTTAACAAGCAACCTCCAACAAAAAATTCAGTTAGTAAATGGTGTAAAAACTTTTGGATTTCGGGTTGTATTGACCGTAAAAAAGAACTCCAAATAATGAAAATAGGCTTAATAATGCAACTGAAATTTTGGAAATGATACAAAATGTTCCTTCCTCTTCTAAGAGAAAAATTTCTTCCGCAACAGGTATTCCGAAACCCAGTGTTCATACTAATTATGAAAAATGTTTAAAATTGAATGCTTATAAAATTCAGATTCATCATCAAGAATTAAAGGACTGATTTTCCAAAACGAGTAAAATTTTGTAGAAAAATTCTTGATTTACGTAGAAGAGATAGACAATTTCTTGATAAGTTAATCATGCCAGACGAAGCATCATTTCACTTAAATGGCAAGGTGAATAAGCATAATTGTAGAATTTGGGCATCAAAAAATCCCAGAAATTTCCATCAGTATGTCAGATCCTCTCCAAAAGTTACAGTTTGGTGTGCGGTATCAAAACAAGAAACTTATGGTCCCTTTCTTTTAACAATACAATTGTCAATACCCCATCATATTTGGACATGTTAGAAAATTTCTTTTATCTGCAACTTAAATAGGATAATTTGCTGAGGACTGTCTATTTCCAACAAAACCGTGCTACGCCTCATTATGCTATGATAACTAGAGATTTCCTGAATGCCACCTTTGGAAATCGTTGGATAGGAAGGGGAGGTCCTACAGCATCGCCCCTTCGATTCCCAGAGCTCACAGTTCCAATTTTTTTCACATGGGGGTATGTGAAAGACAGGTGTTATAGCCATAAGCCACAAAATTTAGAAGAATATAAAGAGAATATTCGAAATGTCTTTAATAACATTATCTCCGAACAGTTAAGTAGAAGCTATGACAACTTTGTAAAGAGAATAAATAAATATATCCAAGTTGATGGCCAGCATTTTGAACATCTTTTGTATTTAATATGTACCTATTATTTTGTTTATTTCTTATTTGTTTAACAAATATTCTGTTACGCTTTGTTATATCGAATTTCATATGTACATTTTCAATATTAGCAATTTTGAAGTAGTATGCAACTGTTAATAAACTAATTTGACGTTTACAAGTGATGTTGTCTTTTGTTTCCATAGTCTAGTTTGTGAATCACTATTTCTTTCATAGCGTTTCGATAAAACGCAGTATTCACTTTCAAACCTTATAAAACCATCACTCTGTATAATTTCCATGACAAATATTTTCGGAAATGAAAAACAATGGGCTTTAAAAATGTGAAAAAATATACATGGTGATTCATTTGAAATAACAAAGTTGCCCTATATCCGAAAATACGCTGTCATATCCGGTTGAATCGAAAGTAAACAAAAAAGACGATTACTCAGGAAAAACCTTATTAAAATTAAAAGAAGACTAACGAAAACTGCATTTTGTTATCTCAACTAATTTAAAAGTTAAATAGGTTTAAGAAGGGTCAAAATATAATGGGGCACCTAGTATGCATTTGAAGCTGTAAAAGACCGATGTTGTGCGAATGGCCTTACAGCCACAGCCATATATTACCAGTATGGATAGATAGATAGAAGCTGTAAAAGATGAAGTCAATTAATAATTTTGAAATAATGTGGCAATCAAAGTTGCATTAAAGTCGATTTGCTCCATTATTCTGAAGATTTTAAGCTTAAATCAGAACTGTTATTTTACTTCGTGACGATTTTATAGACAATCACGTATGATTGTTTTGAAATATAGAAATAATTTATATTAACAAGGTTGACAGAATATCCTGAAAGCTGAGAGAAACTGACGGTGTAGGGGCGAGCAATTTTAAGAAGCTCAATAGGATGGCGAGATTCGCTTATGTGTAAGAAAAACAGCTTTACAACTCAAATGGTCGAATCAAATTAACACGTATGGACATTATGGCCAAATTGATCTAGTGGTTTCGGCCGTAAGTGTAGCCACACTCGGGCGACAAACAGACATATTTTGAGAACCTCATTCTCGAGTTCAGAGGATTTAAAATCGTTTAAATTCAACAACTTTAAATTCAATTTCTTGCACGAAAATTCATATATGGCAAAAAAATGAGAAGATTAAAAACTCTACTTTCTAGGATGAATAGACAATCAAATATTATAAATATCATAAATGTTTTACGAAGATTGATTAAGTATTTGTTAGGCAACATTTCAAGGAGCCTTGGGAGTCTACACAATCGATAGCAATAAATAAATAAATAAATAAATAAATAAATAAATAAATAAATAAATAAATAATGAAAAACAATGGTTTTCTTTTAAAACTGAATTGCACTAAAAAGTAGAAAATAATTTTTATTCAGAAATTAAATTACAAAATGATGATGAAAAAGAAAACCATTGGATTCTCATAAAATATAATATATTACCTTTATCAACAATCAGCATTGAGATAAAACGTTATGAATAGTATGTTGTAATGTAACAGCAACAGCAATACTTTATGAGCGCCTAATAATGGTTTTCTTTTTCATCATCATTTTGTAATTTAATCACTGAATAAAAATTATGTTCTACTTTTTAGTGCAATTAATTCAATTTTAAAAGAAAACCATTGTTTTAAAAAAAAATTTTTAAATTTATTTTTTATTCTTACTTTTTATTTTAAACACCATCATTTCGTTTACTCTTGTCAAACTCTTTCATTTGATACCCATATAAAGGGGCGTGTAAAGAACTGGGTAATCCGCCATTTTGTGCCGGCCGTCATATTGGATTTAGAATGACATCACACAGCTTGTTGTATTCTACTTTATATACCCTTTCATTTGATACCCATGTCGAGGGGATTGTCAAGAGAAGGTATCCGCCATTTTGTGGTGACCGCCATATTAGATCTACCATAATATTGAATACTATATTGCATTGTCTTCAGAACCAAAGTTGTGTGCAAGATTTCAGCATGATTAGATATGGGGAAGTGGTTAAAAATTTGATTACTAGATTTGAACATACATACATACACACAACATTTCGAGCTAAAGAAAACCATTGAAAAATATTTGGTCGCCTGTCATAAATTTCCTGTTATTATATTATTTTTGAACTTGCTGCCAAGTATGTGGCCAACCTAGTGCTAATTTATTATATTTCGAGCGACTATAAATAGTCAAGTGGATCAAGACATGTCTTAGAAAAAAGGCTGGTTTTCTAGCTGCTGGTTGAATTTCCATTAGCTCACTAGCATTAGCAACAGTTAAATTACCGTATTTGTGAATATGAAGTGGAAAGTATTATAAGTTCAGTAAATAAAAAATTTGGAGGGCCTAATTACTATAACCTATAAAATAAATGTAAACAGATAGTTTTAGGGTCCTGTATTCAAAAGTAAAAACTCGAAATTTACAAATATAAAAAAATTAAAATTCAGAATGGATAAATTAGTTTGTTGAAATTTATCGCACAAAGTTGTTAAAGATTTTGAATTTAAAGTTTGAAGAACATTTCTTTGTGCATTGTGTGAAAAATTTAAGACTAGTGCTAAAATGACTTTATAAATAGATAATATAGTCCTTAGTCCTTAGTCGCAATTAGGGCATAATTACAAGTGATGCCTTATTTTTAAGCGACTTTAAAAGCTTTTGAAATGGGGAAGATTCTCAATTCAACCCGTATGTATGTTTTTCATGGTTGTTTAATCACTACTCTGGAATTTCTGGCAAACCATAGAGTATAACTCTATGCTAGTCCCACCAAGCTATTAGTCCAGTACTCCGGGAGTATTTGAGATAGGATTATATAATTCTTATGAGAACTATTTATTTTTTAGTAGGTTTCAAGTAGTAGAAGAGCATTCATCAAGATCACTGTGGGCGAAGCAAAAAATAAAACTGCTAAACTTAAAAAAAAAAATGTTTATGGGAAACACTTTTAAAACAGGAATAAAAGTTGTGGAGTTGCCGGTCAATGCGCAAGTGCCAAAAATTAGCTTTCTCCGTGCTTATCGGCAACACCATAACTATTGAGAAAATGATCAGATAGTATGTATCGTAGATCGTAAATGACTAAAAAACAAAATACGTGTGCTGCGAGTTCCGCCTCTGGCACCTCGGCGAAGCTCCTTCAGGTTTGAATTCTATACAAAGTTCCGTTAGAAGTTTTATAACCACTCATTGTATGTCTCCACCGCTAGAGAAAAAAAAATGTAGTTTTTTTTTCAATACAACAGAGAAATGTTACGGTTAAAATATATATTATTATATGATATTGATAAATGCACTTTTGCGTTTTAATAGTTATATTTATACCATGTCTGTGAAATTCCTTTTTGCGTTTTTTTAGATTTGTCACCATTTTGTTTTATGTTCCGCCCGCAGCGGCCTTGATAACTTTTTAAATTACTTTGTAATTACTAAAAACCTATCGAAAAATCAAAAGTTCTCATAAGGATACAGCTATTGCCGTTACTTTTCCTGTAAACTGGGCTATACGTCTAGTATAAGGTAAACAAAATAGGATAAAAATATATTCGAAAATATGACGACTATCGTCGAAATTGTATTAAAATAGGCAAGCCGCGAAGGAAATCTTGTGTACGTCCAGAGGAAGATTCGAGACAATCTTAAGGAAATCTCAAGGAAACAAGGAAATCTGAGGAACTCCGGAGGAAATGCGAGGAACTCGGAGGAAACCCTCACCACGAAGGAAACTTGGCGTACAAAATTTTTGATAAGTAAGTAAAATATTTTCGGAATAGCTGCTACTAAATCTGATGCGAAAAGTTAAAAATTCAACAAGGCGCATGGCGTACCCAATACATTAATTGAAACATTTTTGAACATTTACATGTTTAGTACGTGGACTCATGATGATTCTTGATAATGATTGTGGTGAAAAGCTTAAAAAATCCCGACGACGACTATTTTGTTTTAGTTTATAGAAACATAGGAACCCACTAAAAAGGACGAAAAAAATTGTTGAAAAAAATAAACCACCTTTACAAAAACGGTCAATAAAAATTATGGAACAGCGTTTCACTCTTATCCTGTTGATTGATCCTTATTACGATTATCTAGGTTGATGGTGGTGTAAAAATAAACAAATAACAAAATCGAACGCGAACCAGAACTTCTGTATCATAATTTTCAGTGACCGTTTTTTAAAGGCGGTTCAATCTGTTTAAAAAAAATTCTTATATGGTTTTGAATTAAAACTCAGTCTTGCCAAAAAATTACATCGGCTCGGTGGTGTGGCGCGCCCTTTCACTCAAACAGCTTGGGTTCACATCGTAACCAGACCAAATCGATGATATAGAGAAGAAGCAAGTCATCTTCGAAAGAGAGGTAATAGCGTAGTTCCGCGTGTCCACAATGTGAGTCGGTAAAGATGTCTTACTTGCGACAAAATGGAGATTCAGCAGATTATTCAGATTAGACAATCGTCCTTTTGGGCATTTATTTATATCTGCATATTACCCCAAAACATTGAGAAATTAGGTCTTAAATTTACTCTCCCAAAACATTAATAAGAAGAAAAGAGAAGATAAGTTAGGAAGAATATCATATAATAAAAAAACTTACGTGTGTTCAGTTACGTAAAAATATACTATAAAAACACAATCGGTTATGCAACTATAATCCAAAAAAACTTAAATTGTGCTTTGCTAATACTAATCTGAAAATCTTTTAATTCTACTTAAATAATTTTATTTTTGTCCTAATTAAAACGATTTTAACAAAATAATCCACATTCAATATTTGCGTAGAAGAAATAAATTTGGGATAAACTTTTATATTTCTTGAGATAATTATAAAATTTATGACGTATAATCTCTACACTAATAATTATTTAAGTAAATAGAAGATACTAAATGGCATTTTCGTAATCCCTCGGGCCATATAAAAGTATGGTTTAACAATAACATTTTATCTTGATACTATGATGCTAGATGAAAAATTAAAATGATAAGTTGGAAAAACGACTATCTTAATTCAGCAAAATATTCCACGCCCACATATTTCAGCGCACAAAATATATGGACATCATGAGGAGATAAAGAAACTTTTTATCACAAAATGTCAAATGAAAAGCTTTCAAAATAGAGAAACAATCAAAATATCGAAACGAACATAATATTAAATCATGCATTTTCAAGTCAAGATCTTTCAAAGTTTCAAGTTTCAATTTCAAGTTGCACACCCCGCTGAATGTGTGCTCTATTCTCTATTAGCGTGCTAGTGCTCAGTTTGGCTGAGAAGAGTCATTTGTAATTGGGTAAGTCTCGGTACATGAGCCAGCGTGACACATTTGTACAAGCTAGAGATATTACTAATCCTGTTCCTTAGACCATGGCAGACAAGGAAAGTGATGTACAATTGTGCAAACATCACTAAATTTTTCAGAATGCCTTTTGCAATTGGTACTTGCATAAAGCGAATAATTTTTTTATCGATTACTTACCACTTAGTGAATCCAAAAATTGGCATCCATCCCGGTTAGTAGAGGTCCAGCGACAGGCATTCTAAACCTGCAAGCTATGTAACTGGGTATGACAAAGAAGTATCAAACTGAATTGTTTCTTATCGATTAATTACCAATTAGTTATTACAAAAGTAGGAACGGCATACATCCAAGTTAGTGGCGATCCAGAGGCAACCATACATCCAGATTAGTGGAAGCAGACATTTTAAACCTACAAGATATCTACTTTTAACCAAAATTAGTAAATGGAAAGCAATTTTTTTAAATAACTTGTTTCCTTTATAAATCAAGTTTCCACCACTAACAGCCGGTTTTACAATCGCAAGTTAACTTTCATGTTAGTTGACTTTTACTTGCAGGTTAACTATAACTTTACCGACACACGCGTTTTTCAATATAAAATTAAGGGACGATTTGGAAACGAGAGGTTGTGAATAAAATTTATAATGTTGGTACTGGAAAAATGGGTAATATACATAAAATATATGAATTTTGGTCCAAATTCACGTCACCTGCTATCAAATATAAATGTCAGAAGCAATTTATGAGTTAGTGGTCTATTACTAAGTAGGTAGGTAGTATTTAGTCTCGATCTATTTAAAAAATCTCTTCCATCGTATTCTTCGGAAAAGTTAGGTCTATACAGGATTACCTTCGCTACTCATCACTGCTATATGCATTTACTTCGTACATATCCATTTTAGGCAAAATATCAAAAAATATTTTGTGACAGTTATTTTATAGGTTATAAATTGCCAGTAAACTGCCAACTTCCAGTTTACCAACACCTCATCTTCTAGTAAAGTTAACTACTAGATAACTACCACATCGAAAATGACCAGCTATTGTAAAACCCAATTTCTATAATAACCTGAAAGTTAACTCTAACTAGAAGTTAACCAGCGATTGTAAAACCGCCCTTGTAGATGTGTCAGGTAATTGCACACTGACTCCTATACTATCTGTAAGGAATCGATTTTAATTACAGATTTTCGAAAGGGAAGATTCCGCTATGAAAAATGGTGCCTTTGTATACTGATTTGAACTTTTATTATATTATTATAAGTTCTAAAATGAATCTCAAATATTGCTGTACATTTGCTGTCAGTTGGTCTATACGTACGTACGAAAACACTCTACAGGTCGTAATCCTTGACATAAGCACTTGAATTTGTTTTAAACGCTTTGCCTACTATCAGAATAGAACCATATTGCATTTTATAATGATCCATCGAGCAGCTTAATTATTATGAATAATTATTTAACACCGTTCTTATGAACCATCTCTCGTCCTCAGTGTTTATTGGATAAATAATTAAAAATAAAATAAGGAAAAATAAGAAAAATGCAAATGTTTAAAATATATGCCCTTTATTCGGCTCCGATGTGAAAATCAGCACCTCCTGTAACATATGAGTGATCAAAATTACTGTTAAGGTCGCGCCATGTATTTAAAATGTCAGTAAAACTTAAAAGTTCATATGTTTTTGTTTCTGTTTTACAAGAAGCAACGTTATTATATGTGTTACTGATTTTATATTCCAATAGCAATCGCATCTGCGTTACTGTCCCAGAATTATGGTGATTGGTTTAAAAGATTCACTCTTTTTTGTTGTCAAATTCAGATCGATCAAATACTCTCAAAATTAACAATTGACACATCTTTAATTCATCCTGGATTGATTTTGTATTACAAGATAAGGCATACAAAGTTATCGAATATGTAGAAACCACTGTCACGTTGTAGGGCACGTCCTAAGGAAGCCAATAATCTCCACGAGAAAACCCGGTTTTAGAAGAAACTTCGCAGGCTTAGCGCTAATCTTAAATATTGATGTATTTTCTCAAATTTAGTAAATAGTGCAGTCAATGAAGAAAAAAAGTGCCTTGAGTTCAGAAAACTTTCTAACAGATTCAAGTCGAATGAAACCTTTTTTATTATATTTTTTAGGCCAAAAATATAAAGAACTATATTATTAGAGGACCTGCTTTTACCCTGGGAATTAGGAAAATTGAAAACAAGTTTCGCAAAATACTCAATTTGCATAAATTTTCTTATTTTTTTGTATAAACTTAAAAATGCGACTACATTAAATTAGAAAGTTCCCTTTAAGTATTCAAGGATTTTTGGGGTCGCTGAATGTGTATCCAGGTGCCAAAACAAATTTTTTCAAAATGGCGGATCGAATATGGCGGGCTTATATTGAAACACATTCTTTCTAGGATATTGCAAACAGCAAAAACTATCTATGAGAATTAAAAGAAAAGCTATGTGTAAAAATATTAATGAAATCTTTGCATTCTTTCGATAATCTGAATTCTGGTTATGCTTACAAGTTAAAAATCCCTAAAATGAATTTGTATAATTTCTTACTTGAAAATTCTCATTCAACAGCTAGCATCCACACAGTCCCCTACGGCCATGCAGATGAAACTAGTATCTACATAACCCCCTACGGTAATCAAGATTCAGTTAAAAATGAGAACAAATTCCTAAAATGAATTTATTTACCTACCTTGTCTTAAAAATTTCTCATTCTAATGGATTACATTTTCATCAAATCTATCATTCCATTTTTGGAAATGCTTAGCCTTTGAAACGTTTTTCGCCCTTATTCTGGAGCTCATCAGAAAGGCACAAAGCCACTCATAAAGATGTTCCATGCAAAAACCAAGACAATTTCTATGAATAAGTATGAAAAATTATATTTGACATTGACTGATAAAAACAACAGATCTTCGTCTATCTATTAGCTAACTAGTATTGTAGCCTATATACTCTTTATGAGTGGCTTTGTGTCTTTCTAATGAGCTCCAGAATAAGGATGAAAAACGTTTCAAAGGCTAAGCATTTCCAAAAGCAGAATGATAGATTTCATGAAAATGAGAATTCATTAGAATGAAACATTTTTAAAACAAGGTAGGTAAATCCATTTTAGGCATTTGTTCTCATTTTTAACTGAATCTTCATTACCGTAGGGGGTTATGTAGATACTAGTGTAATCTGTATGGCCGTAGGGGACTGTGTGTGGATGTTAGTTGTTGAATGAGAATTTTCAAATAAGAAACCATACAAATTCATTTTAGGATTTTTAACTTGCTAGCATAACCAGAATTCAGGTTATCGAAAGAATGCAAAGATTTCATAAATATTTTTACACATAGCTTCTCTTTTAGTTCTCACAGATAGTTATTTTTTCTGCTATTTGCAAAATCCTATAAAGAATATGTTTCAATACAATTAAGCAAACCAATAATAGTTCACTATTAAATATGGCGGACTTATGTTGATTAGGGGTGGCTTAAAATGATAAAACTTGTAAAAATGAAAGTATTCAGACCAAATTCTGTACTCGGGGGTTTTTGGGGTCGCTGATTCCGAATTTGTTAAGAAACTTGAAAATTAAAGATGTAGTATTCATTATGGCGGACATAAAATTATAAAAGTTGTAAGAATTAAGGTACTTAGACCAAATTCTGTACTCGAGGACTTTTGGGGCCACTGATTACGAATTGGTTGACGAAACTTGAAAATTCAAGATGTCGGATCCAATATGGTGGATATATGGCGGACATAATTATAACAGTTGTAAGAATCAAGATATTCAGACCAAATTCAGTACTCGAGGTGTTTTCGGGGTCACTGATTACGAATATGAAGATTGAGAACTGAAAAAAATGAAGCTTTATCTTTTAAGAGGCTAATAAATAAAAAGTAACCATATTTTACATTGCAAAATAATTTATTGAATTTCAAAAACAGAACAACTACAAAACTAAAGTTTTAGGCCTTCTTGCCTATGAGCCACGGATGCCATAGAAACTGCTCCCACGGGTGCATTGAGAATCCTTCTATACTTCCACCACTAGACGTATTTATCTAACAAGAAGCTAGTTCAGACTTGTACTTTGTACAGGCCATCATACAGAGCATCAGAAGTTATATTCATGTCTAAAGGCGGGTCCTATTCCAAGAAAGCTCATGGACACTATAGTCTCAAAGGATAACTTCAGTAAAGATTAAAATACTAAACAGGCAAGACTGAACAAACGATCTCCCAATATCAGCACAAACAGTCTGATATACAGACGACTCCAAGACATAACGGGGAGTTAGACCATTACATCATTAATTTATGTTGTTTTAACTAGGATACAAGATGTGAGGTGGTATTCATCTTTTTCATCATATCAAATTTCTTCTGCTCATTACATAGATTTATCGTCCATTCACGGTGGTAGTCGGAGATAAAGTTCCTATCTGTTATAAATAAAAGAATAGCAGCCACAAAACGACAGAGTTAAAGTGTGTCTTAGGTCTTTTTATTAGAAATGCCTTTCTATCTAAATAAATAGAACATAATTTTTTTATTAAGAGGATGTGATTATGTTTCAAGTATACATAGAAATCTGGGAGATAGATTTACCAAATAAGGGCAATAACAAATATCCCAATAAGTCTAGGAAGATGCGCCACAGTATTTCAGACCAAAGTGGGTGTAATTCAGTGGTTTGCAAAGGAAACCATAAGGCAGTAAGGAACTGTCAACAAATCGATTGTCATTTTTTTCAATAGTCAATCCACGCTAAAGGCAATTGGACCCATGCAAGTCGAATCGAGATTTGTAAGGGATTGCATAAATACCCTTATAAATATAGTGATTCAAAATAAAGTGAAGTGGGTACCAGGACACAAACGAAGTGAAAAAGCTGATTAACGGAGAACTTATTATGCCAAAATAGACCACTGAAATAGTGGGTCTTCTAATCTGACACTATCAACTTAATGCACATATGAGTCTGATGGGTCCAGCAGATGATGCGACATTCAGATGATGAAAAAATAATCAGTCCATAACCTATGCTATTGTGTGCTATTGTGAAGCTCTAGATATACTGAGATTCAAGCTGCTTGCCGAAAAAAAACAAGGACTGATACTAAGGGGCCCTTATCAATACTGTGGATACTGATACAAAAGACAAAGCTAGAAAAAATGCTCTGAGGAAAACTAGAACAGTAGCACCACAATAGATTCACAGGGGCCGCGGTCAAGGCAATCAGCCTGCTCATTCTATCTAATCTAATTCACACAAATATACATACAATTTTACATTTTCTGCTGGAGGAGCGAGCGTAGAGACGTCTGTATATACTCGTGTTTTGATACGAAAATGCAGCAATGTCGGGCGCGGTTAACACTTGGATGGGTGACCCTCTCCAGAGAAATACAGCGTTCTCGCTCCATCTTCTAATGGCTCGTATATCAGCGCATACGTAGAAGGTATGTTATTTTAAAGGAAACATCTTGACTATATTTGCATTCTGATATGTGGATATGTGGAAATCATTGGTCACAATTTTAATATTTGAGGCAGATATCATTGAAAAATTTGAGACGTTGGTTTCTCCATATACGTTAAAAATGAAGTTTCTAACTTAGTCTACTTATTTTGTGCTATTCACAACCTACCACCTCCCACCCCTTCAACAGAATCAATCAGATATCATTACTATAGATACCTGTACTAACTTTCAAGTAAATATCTCAATTTTATGTTATCAGTCCCTTTAATAATGAAGTGGAGGTGGTGGGGGTGGGAGGTTGAAAAATATTAGAAAGAAATCTGAGGCCTTGGTTTCTAGTATATACGCCAAATCCCAAGTTTCTGTACTCTTACCAGCTTGCTTTGCTTATGTTTCCCTATTTACCTCTACCTTCCCTCCACTCCTTCAACGGAATCATGTCAAAATATAATCTAGTTTCAGATGTCGTTATAATACATATGAGTACCAAATTTCAAGTGAAAATCTCAATTTAATTTTATCAACTTTTTTAATAAGGTAGTGGGGATGGTGGGGAGATGGAAAATATTATAAAAAACCCGAGCCCTTCGCTTCTAGTATATACAATAAATCCCAAATTCCTGTACTCTTACCAGCTTGCTTTACTTATTTTCCCTTATTTACCCCTATTTAACCCCTAACCCTTCAACGGAATAATCCCAAAATACAATCTGGTTCCAGATGTCATTCTAATATACACGTATACCAAATTTCAAGTGAATATCTCAATTTAATTTTATCAACACCTTTAATAATGGAGTGGGGGTGGTGGGGAGATGGAAAATATTATAAAAAAAATTGTCTAGCCTCGGCTTCTAGTACATACAAAAAATTTCAAATTTATGAACTTTTACCAGCTTGCTTTACTTATTTACCCCCAACCCTTCAGATGTTGTTATAGTACATACGTGTATCAAATTTCAAGTGAATATCTCAATTTTATTTTATTAACCCATTTAATAATGGAGGGGTGGTGGTGGTTTGAAATATATTATAAAAAATTCTGATGCCTTGGCTTCTAGTACATACACCGAATTTTAAGTTTCTGTATTCTTACCAGCTTGCTTTATTTATTTTCCCCTATTTATCCCTAATTTAACCCCCAACCCTTCAACGGAATAATCCCAAAATATAATCTAGTTCCCGATGTCAATATGATACATGCGTGTACTAAATTTCAAGTGAATATCTCAGTGGGGGGTGGGGGTGGAAAATATTATAAAAAATTTTGAGTCCTAAGCTTCTAGTACATGCACCAAATTTCAAGTTTCTGTATTCATACCAGCTTCCTTTACATATTTCCTCTATTTACCCCTATTTGCCCCCCAACTCTTTACCGGATATGTTAAAAAAACAATCCAGTTTCAGATCTCGTTATGATATATATATATATATGTGTACAAAATTTCAAGTCAGTATCTTAAACCGTTCCGGAGAAAACGTGCGGACAAAGAAAAACTTACAGACAGACAGACAGACAGACAGACAGACAGACAGACAGACAGACAGACAGACAGACCGACAGACAGACCGACAGACAGACAGAAAAATTTTGTTCCGCTCAAATTTAAAATCTCGACGTTCCATGATATTCTAAACCTATTTCAGGAAAAAAGAAATTGAAATTTTTTTTTACGATTACTATACTTCATTCCACTACGTGGATGTGGTAATTAAACGGCATAGGTACATCATTTTGTTAATAGATGAAGTGCGGCATAATGCCGATTTTCCGATAATGTATTAAAAAGAACTTTTAAAAGAAACACGCGGTATCATACCCGGTTCATTGAATCAAATCAAATACTTAATAACAGTCAAAACGTAATATGAATAATTATTCCCATTGCTGGTCTCCGAGTTATCAAAACTATGTGATATTCTTGTTGAAACAAAGTAATCATATTGAACATCAAGTTGATCAAATATTAATCTGCTTCAAGTTCGGGATTTATCTGAATTATTATTAAATTTCCGAAAACTAATTTAAAAGTATTAAACGTAATTTAATTTTTGTTGAAATAGGCTCAGAATGTCATCATAAATCTCAAGATTCTAAATTTAAGCAAAAAAAATATTTCTGTCTGTCGGTGGGTCTGTCGATTTGTAGTTTTTTTGTGCGCACGTATTCTCAGAGCGGTTTAAGATATTGACTTGAAAGTTGGTACAAGTATGTATCATTACGAGATCTGGAACTAGATTATATTTTGCACTAATTCCGGTGAAGGATTGGGGGTTAAAAAGAGGAAAATAAGAGAATGTAAGTAAAACAAGCTGGTAAGAGTACATAAATTTGGGATTTGGTATATCACCCCCACCCCATTATTAAAGGGCTTGACAAAACGGAATTGAGATATTCACTTGAAATTTGGTACACATGTATTATAACGACATATGGAACTAAACTATATTTCATTCCGTTGAAGAGTTGGGGGTTAAACAGGGGTAAATAGGGGAAAATAAGTAAAGCAAGCTGGTAAAAGTATAGAAACTTGGAAGTTGGTATATATATTAGAAGCCAAGGCCTCAGATTTTTTTATAATATTTTTCAACCCCTCTACCACACCCGTACTCTATCATTAAAGGGTCTGATAAAATAAAATTGAGATATTCACTTGAAATTTGGTGCATGTATGTATCTATCTCTCTAGACGATTTTAATAACTATTTTGGTAACATTGCTCATAACTTAACAACCACTCTTCCACCCTCTAATGTTAATTCTGAATATTTCTTAAATAACTCCACTCTAAATAGTATTAGCGAGGAATTTCAATTTTCTGAGGTGTCATACATTCAAGTGCTTGATATAATCGACAATTTGAAGAATACCAAGAGTAAAGACGCTTATGATATTGACGTAACAGTTTTAAATAGTATTAAATATATTATTCTTATTCCCCTCACAAAGCTTATTAATCAATGTATTAGAAGTAATAGCTTTCCGAAAATTCTTAAACTGTCTAAAGTACTTCCTATGTTTAAAAAAGGTTGCTTGGATGACCCTACAAATTATAGGCCAATATCTATCGTCCCTATATTTGCAAAAATGTTTGAGATTGTTCTTAAAACTCACATGACCAATTATTTTGAAAAGTACAAACTGTTTAATAACTGTCAATTTGGTTTTCGATCTAAATTGTCGACAACAACAGCCATAAATTCTCTGGTAGATGTGATTAATAAAGGTTTTGAGACCAAGGAATTTGTATACATTCAATTTCTGGACTTAAGCAAAGCTTTTGACTGTGTACCACATAATGCACTGGTAAAAAAACTAAGTTTTTACAAATTTTCTGCAAATAGTAAAGATTTAATTCTGTCATATCTATCACAACGTTCGCAGTTTGTCAATATAAATAATGTTATATCAAATTCAATTGACGTAAAACTAGGTGTTCCACAGGTCTCAGTTCTGGGACCTATTCTATTTCTTATCTACATTAATGACTTGCCTAACAGTGCTCCTATGTCGAATTTCACCCTTTTTGCTGATGACACAACATTGGCTCATACTCATGTAGATTTGAATGTTCTTTTAACCGAGGCTCGAGCCTCTCTATCCACAGTTCAAGAATGGCTCTTAAGCAACAAGTTGGTGTTAAATAAAGATAAGACAGAGAACATGATTTTTAGTTTAAGACAACACAATCTAGAAATTGATTTGTCTAACTCTTTTAAATTTTTGGGCGTTACCTTAGACACCAAGCTATCATGGGATAAACACACAGAAATGGTTTGCATAAATGTGTCTCGGAAAATTTTCTTATTACGTAGTCTAGTAAAACATGTCTCACAGGCAACGCTTTTAATGGCATATCATGCTCTAGTTCAAAGTACTATAACTTATGCCATACTAGCATGGGGTCACTCTCCACATGCTAAAACAGTCTTTTCTATGCAAAGAAAGGCTGTAAGAATAATTGCTGGGTTGTCATATAGAGACGATTGTAGGGACACTTAAAAATCTAAAAATACTTACCTCGCCATGTTCATATATATTCCAGTGCCTCATATACATAAATGATAATCTTAATAAATATATAACACATTATAATATTCATGAGCACTCAACGCGAAACAAAAGAAATATTATTTTAGATTTTTTGAGGTTATCTAAGACAAGAAATGGTACGAGCTATTTCTCAATAAAATTCTTTAATGTGCTACCAGTCGCTGTACAAGAACTTGAACCCAATCGCTTTAAAACCGTAATTAAACGTTTCTTGTTAGACAATGCTTTCTACGACTTTGATGAATTCTTACAGGCTGATTTTTCTATGACATTATAATGTGTGTTGTTTGCTATATATTTTTAACTGTAGGTTTATTATGTACTGTTTGGTTAAAGATTGTATTGTTTTTATTTTTTTCACCTATATATTGCTGTATCCACACTGTGGAACACTACCTAAGTATCGTGTTTGAAATCATAAATAAAATTCACAAATCTGTAAGTATTTTAGGAAATAATCATAACAGTTTTACTTTAACGGATCATACAGAAGCAGGAATATCTGTGGTTTATATAATTGATTCAAGTTCACTTATTCTCAGCGAGTAGGATGCAGAGAATGAAACTTGATATTGAATACGAACAAAATATTTAAATAAACATAAAATGAAGTTATTTTAGTTTAACAAGGTTATTCTAAATAATATATAATAAAACATGAACTTATAGAGAATCACAATCTCATTTAAAATGATTTAGAATGAAATTGGAAAACAGAAAGGTAAATTTTATGAAATCTGACATGCATGTCAAAACTTAGGGCTGAAAATCATAAATTGTGTAGAAACACTGTAAATCTACATAAAATGAATATTGAATGAAAGACTTTTAACAGTAGTTGCAGTGCAGCGTAATTAATTTAGAAATAGTAAGTCCATAGAATACAAAACACTGAATGACATTTTAAGTTTTCAGATATTTTTAAATATCATTGCAGAAAGGTGTTTTGTAAATGATATTTCACATCATGCAGAAAGAAAGGACTAATAGTATGATGTTAAATGTTTGGTGGCGTATCAATTTCTTGTTTTAGTTTATAATATAAGTATTCTGTCAGTATAAAAAACTGCAGTACGTTTTTAACTACTAGCATTTTGTGTTTATCATTGCTATTCATCTAAATGTATGAATTAGTATTTATTTGAGATTGGAATTGTTAATTGTAGTTATAAGTAGATTTTAAGAAAGTATATGTAATATGTCAATATATTTCGAGTAATTACAATTATTCACTTAATCCTGAAAAGTAGAATAAGAAACTTATCAGGAAAATCAAAGAATTAAAAACAGTATTCAATTAAGGTAAAGAACAAACAAAACTGAATAGTTTAAATTTTAAATTAAAATTAAATTTTAAAATATTAGATCAAAATAGAAAAAAACAATTGAAATATTGGAAATTAACCCATTGAAACGACTAAAAATAACAAATCAGTTGATCATACACCGCTGAACAGCGAGCTGCGAAAAATATTCATCCTCGAATAATTAATAAATTGAAAAGAGAAGAAAAGTGGTGAATAATTTGAAGGTTAGAAAATTACAATCCAGATATATTGATATCAAGAATAAATTGTAAAAGTTGATTAAATATAAGAAGTGAGTATACTTTGAAAGTATTACGAAGTAGATTATCCGGAAAGCAGATTTAGAAGAGGGAAGTATTTGTTAATCCAGTTAGCAAATTTATATGGTGAAGAAATTTCAAACGTCAAGCAAGTGATAGAAATACTTCAAGGAAATTTTTGAAAATAAATTGGAGGTTAGAAACAAACGTCAATCAGTAAAGAAGAAGAAGAAGAAGCCTTGAGAGGTTAAAAAGTCAGTCAAGTGACATAATATTTCAAGGATCATAATAACCAGTTAGAGGTTATAATATAACATTACTCGAGTCGAAAGAAAGACAAGGTAAAGCTTTACAATATCAGAAATCCATGGTACATATTTATTTTAAATAAAGGCCATATTTATCATTTTAGTTAAGTTAGATTTTGTTATTTAAATTTTGTTAATTACATTCCAAGTTCAAATTTGTTAATAAATTAATACTTTGTTCGTTCAATACTGAGTTTGATTTATTTAGATTGTTATCTTGATCGATGAGCATTTATTGAACCGACTTCGTTGGACCTTGAGTAAGAGTCATTCTATAGATTGTAGATAGTCATGCTAATGGTGTTCTATAGTCTATAATATTAACAGCTTTTAAGAAACTGTTTGGCGCCCAGTAAACTCATTTCAATTTACTTTCAAAAAGTAATTTCAAACGTAAATAAAAATATAAAATAAAGATCAGAATATAGAACAATATATATTTATATATGTGTATATGTGAGTATGTAAGTACAGATATATGTGTGTGTGTGTAACTTATCTTAATCTTGTTATATACATTTATTTAATTAAATAATTGTACGTTTTTATATCCTGTTTTATAGATCTTGTATTTTACAATTGTTATATTACGATCTCACTTGACTTGTTAAAACACTTTTGTGTAATTATGGCCAATAAAAATCTATCTATCTATCTATTATAACGACATCTGGAATTATATTATATTCTGAAACGATCCGTTGAAGGGTTGGGGGTTAAATAGGAGTAAATAGTGGCAAATGAGTAAAGCAAGTTAGTGAGAGTACAAAAACCTGAAATTTGGTGTATATACTAGCAGCCAAGGCCTCAGATTTTTCTATAACATTTTTCAACACCTTCACTCCATCATTAAAGGGGCTAATAAAATAAAATTGAGATATTCACTTGAAATTTTCTAGACGTATGTGTTATAACGGCTCTAGATTATATTTTAAGATGATTCCGTTGAAGAAAATAAGTAAAGCAACGTGGTGCGAGTACAGAAATTCGGGATTTGGTGTATATACTAGAAGCCAGGGCCTCAGATTTCTTTACAATATTTTTCAACTCCCCAACGTCTCAATTTTTTTTCTGACTTCTGCCTCAAATATATTATTAAAATTTTATTAATACGTAATTATTTCCAAATACTAAAGTGCAAATACAGTCAAAATCTTATGCCTTAAAAAGCCTTGAATTGAAAATCTGGATGAGGCAGTAGCGATTCCTTAGGCAGCAGTTTTTAACTTCCCATGTAGGGAAGCTATTGTAATATGCCTGAAAATAGAAATCAAAATTTTTAATATAGCTTTGTGTTTCAGGACTACAACAGTATTTTCAACTATTTTTGGAAAGAAATATGTGTGTGGGTGTGTGTGTATGTATCTATGTACGTACGTGGGTAAACATTTCCTTGCGTGCACGAAATCTCGTGAACAAAAAATGATACCGACTTTTTTATGGTGCCAATACAATCTGAAAGAAAAAAATTCCATTAAATTCGATTTCTTGAAAAATATTTAGCCTATCTAATTTGTTCTGGTGGCAATCTATACTTTCAAATGTTAGATTTTTTATAGAGTTTTTGTCAAATATCATCTCATAATTTTTTACAATTGTGAATAAATAGTATAAAAGCAATAAATAATAATCAATATTCATAATGAATAGAATTATTTGGTTGATAACATCAAATGGTTTTTTTTTTAAGTAATCCTAAGAGTTTGGTTTCTATATTGTTAATTTTGAAATGAAGATTTTCGGTTAACTCATTCTGTGATAAGAAAAAAAAACAATTCTGTGCAAAGGGATACTATTTATACTTTGCCTGTTTCTGCGATGGAGCTTAAATTCACATCAGCGAATTAGAAAGTATTTAGCTCGAATTCTGAGAAAAAAAAATAGTGATTGCTCTTAAAAATAATGCGACAAGAAGATACTTAATTCGATTTTAGTCATCGCGGTGTTAATAAAGGAGTTAGTTCCGTCGCAGAAGTGGATAATGTATAATATACTTTAATATTCATATAATCCCCAAAAGAAAACGGATTCTATAACAATCAATCTTGACTATATTCATTTCTAAGTGAAAGCAAAACAATAACTAATCAATCTCATCAATCATGATTACAAATTTTTGGAATAAGTTTAGTCTGAGTTGGTATTTAACAAAACAAAAAATTTGTTGTACATGGGAAGTAATGTTCCTTATGTACTTATGTAATCCAATTTGAAGTGTTTAAACTGTGTTATCTGGAAAAGGACACGTTGTAGAATTTAAACACACCTTTCCAGAAAATGTTTACAAAATATAGTTATTGTCAATTGTAGTAACTCGGCTGGTGTCGATTATCTAAATATCTCAATATATAAGTCCATATACAGGGTGTTTTTGGATAAAGTTCATAAACTTCCTTCACATACTCCTTAGCGAAAATTAAGGCGGGTTTCTCGTATTGAATTTCACGAACAGCATATTCATGTTGCATTGTCTGCATTGCCTTAGCATTTACCGTAAATAAATCTGCATATTCCTCAAACATTTTTCAAACCGGCAACAATCTCACGTAGTAATTTTTACGACATTTTCCTTACTAACGATATCTACATTATCATTAACTTCAAGCCAAATAATTTTTTCACGTCTGCGTGAGAGGTTTCGTCTTATGTGTTTTTATAATTTCTGGTTCCAGCACTCTCACAATCTATGTCAGTTTCTGTCTCAAACCCTCAGAATTCGTATTTTCTCAGTCAATTAGAGAAATATCTTTGAGTTCTTCGTTTGTGGTATAGTTCACCGCGCGTCTAAAGGGCACGACAAAAATTTATAACTATCGATGTCAGACGTACCTTCGCTACGGTCTGTGGCTACCTCCACTCTCAGTTGGATTCTTACAACTCTTAAGAACTCGAAAGTTGAGAACTGAAAAATTTACTTAACGTGATTGCCACTATCTGCCTTCCGCCATATCTTGTCATCTGGCGGTGCACTTTTTCTCAGACCGTCAGTTATAAATTAGCATTTGAGAAACACTTATTGAGCTGTAATAACGATTGGTAGACACTATGAGTAATCGGAATATTGTTATGAACGTAACGGGATCAAAGTCGGCTCATGAACTTCGTTATTCGGTTCACGCTACAGAATCGCACGCAGGTTGTCCTCCTTGATTAAGTGGATCAAAATAGAGTCAAATTGAAAACATATTTTCGTTTGTTGATTGTAAAAATGTAACAGGTATAAAAATAAAATACTCAAGCCTGTCTAGCAGTTAATTGAATATAAAACAACATAGATCAAAGAACATCACCCATGGCAAGGGCGTCATGTCTCGAGGAGTCGTAAAATCTTTGTTGGATTTTTGGAATATTATCGACTAGCTGTCAATGCACTTTTAATTTAGGGTCGCTTTGGTATGCTAATATTCCTTATTGTCGATTTTATCATTCGTGAGGAGTTTTGCTTCGAGAAGCGTATATATAAGTTCTGTAAGGTTTACCAACTTTTTCAAATATACTAATGCCATAGTATAGAATCTAATATAACAATGTCATATATTATATATTATTAGTGTCCTTTCGTCGAGGGACGGTGCCCAAAGGCGTTTTACCGTCCGTCGCGCCAATTCTTTATGCAGTTTTGGATAAATTAATTTTTTCTCAATTTTTAAAATCTGTTTATTTCTTAGAGTAGGAAAGATATATATTGTAAGGAGTCGTAACGCTACTGCCAATGGTGAAGCCACCTGCCACCAGAGAGCAAGCGCCAGTGGCGGAACATATGTACAATATGTAGGTGTCAAGTTTATCACATCAAAGGAATAAAACGATACAAAACTGGTATTTTTCCAAAAACAGCTTCATAATAATACAATTATTATTCACTATCATAAATATATTTACGCATATCTTACATACCAGAATTTATTCTACATTCTATATAATATAACACCATAATCGATATACCTACGCCCATGGAAATAGTGTCATTTCGGATGCACTGTTCTATATTCAATGAAGAAAAGATGAATGAAAATTTCAATCAAATAACGTGCAAATTGCATACCAGAAAATGATATACTATGCTTCTCATTATCATTGCATGCACACGGACATAATTAAGTAAATAATAGGCCTACAGTTAATTTAACTAGGTAAAGTGAAAACTGCATATACTTTAACCTGTAAAGCGTCACTCCTTTCAATTTTTTCCCGCTGTGATTTTTACAGTAGTTTATAGAATATGATACCATCATGTAGGTACATCACATAAATTAGCACTAAATTACTTATAAATCACTTCTATAGGAAAATTTCATTTTGCTCTCTACCGTTTGTGTGCCACCACCGCAATGGCGTCTTAGGCACAACTTGTTAGCGTGGCGATTATGCGCTGTTACGGGTCCTCACCATCTATCTTTCCTAGTCTAAGGTTTATTTGGATTCCTTCTTTGGGTTTATTAACAGTATCTCTTTTTCTCTTTAAATACTATGCGACTGCCTGTCAGTCTATTGTCTGTCTGTTGGTGCATTAACTTAAAACTACTTATGGAGAACAGTCAAATCTGGTAGGTAGCACACAGGCCTGTAAAAAAATCAACTATTTTTATTGTTTAGGGTGATCTGACAGTTTTGAAGGGTGCTCAATCTGAAAATGACATCAGTTTTTCTCCATCACCTACCGTTTTTTCGCAACTCGAGCCAATGCTTTGAACCTGATAAGTCCGAATATGGCTATTTTGGAATGTAGAGACGTGCTTTAAAAAATGTAAAGAAGGTTTTATTATTCCAAATTAAGTTTATTTACAACGAAAGATACTGTTAATGTATTTTCAATTAATTTAATCCACATTGATAGGCAGTAAATTCACGATCTCTAAAGCTGTACCGACGAAAAGGTGTTCCAGCAGCCAGTGGTTCTTTTCTTTTAGCCTATAACTCGAGAGTCCAGCATTCTCCTTGGTAAGTCCTAAGTATCTCACCAAATCGTCAAGCTCAGTCCGAGTGAAAAGTTGAGGGGTGCCACAAATTGCAGGATCTTGGAATTCGCAATCATCCTCATTTGGATCAGGATCGCTACAGCTCTACTCGCCTAGCGTTGATGGAAGCTAAGGTATAGGCACATCTGGTCCATGAGCCGCAGGTTGCAACGCAGAAGGAAGTGAGGTATACTACATCTCCTTTATTCTTAGAGCTATAGCCATTAACATCACAGCATCAGAAATAGCAATCATCACTGTGATTTTTTGGTTCCCTCCACATCATTGGAATCCCAAATTTGAATGATTTCTTCTTACCTGATGACCACTTCCTGGCATCTTCTACACAAATATAGCACACCTTGTCAGAAGCCCATGATTTATCCTGGTCTCCGAGTCTCACACCGTGGCCCAGGAGTAATACACTTTCTTAACAAAGTCTGTAATGTTTTTCTGGTGTTTTTTAATAACAGGTTCACCACAAATGTAACAAAAATTATCAGGAGAATTACGACAACCATGGCTAGAAGAAATGTTGGCATGAGAGGAAACAACACACGAATGAAACATTGAGCAGAATGAAAGGGTTTGTTCTGGTTTTGAGAAATACTCTGTCCGAGGACATCCTCGGACGTCAGGCACATGCGCAGTTAGTAAAACGCGTCCTGAACTTACTAATTTCGCATGTTCCTGAGATCGGAGGACTGGCATTTCTCAAGACCAGAACAAACCAAAAGTATGGTTCAGTTGGAATGAGTTGGCAAGTGGAACTTGAGTATTACGCATGACAGGTTCGCATAGACATGATGCATGCCTACGTCATGCGTCATTAGAGAATGAAGAAGCTTAACCTATTTTATACCTACTCATCTCAGTGTCCCAAAGTCTCCCGTTTCAATGAAACCATATATTCCAATAAGAAAATATTTGGGAATATTTACTTAGCGAAGAAATGAAACCATTTCTCTAATAGAACTGGCAACAGCTAATGAAATCACAATTGTCAAACTCCCTCTTCCTACAAGCCACCTCCTTTAGTTATAGAAGATATACAGGGTAGACCATCTAAAAGGAATAGAAATTAACAACAATTTTCTTTCGCTTAAATTTCAAATTACCACGTTTCATGACATTCTAAATCTATTAAGAAAAAGTTTTTTTTACGGCTACTATTTATGTTATATTAAAAAATAACAGTACGACACTGAGTTATAAGTAAGCTCTCAGTAGTATCAAATTACATATGTTGATAACGACTTCTCTTGGTAATTGCTTATCTCACATATCATATTTCACACATTGTTATACTTCCGTTCTCACAGTTTATGCCAAATTGCACATTTGCATTTCCTTTGTTCTCCGTCTAGCTGACACTGCTTTCCTAATGTTATAAATATGACCAGCAGACGCTTTTGTAGCCAGTATTATACTCACCATTATATTAAACGTTTAAATTTATAACTTTATTTTTCATTTAAGAGTCATCGATGACTCTATGTAACAAATAAATATTTTTTAAAAAGTCTAATTCAAAATAACAAATATGACAGTGGCGCAGTCGTAACGGATCTTCAAAACACCCTGTTGACGGAGCCTAACTCGAGGAAAACTATCCAAAAGAACAAGGAGTTCATCTGAAGAAGGTGCCTAACTAGTGGGAAAGCCCGAGAGAACAAGGAGTACTTCAGGACAGAGGTGGTGGATCCCAATCCTTTAGAAGAGAAAGAACCTACCAATGGAAATATTAATGTAAGTCATTTTAAGAATCATCTCGTTTTATTTTATTATTTTTCACAATTATTTTATAAAAGTGCTATATACACTCAGCGAACAAAATACAGTTCTATTATCAAATAATTATTCCTTAACGAAATAAACGCGACAAGTTTAATTTAATTTTAATTAATATAAGAAACGTATTATACTGCTAATACGTCACCGTGTATTATACAGTTAATACACAAACTACCTAAATAATTAAAAAAAAAACTAATTTCCTTTTCTCAAAAAAGGTCATTTTTAACAATTTCAAGTTAACATTTAATTTCATTTCTGTACTTTCTAAATAAAAGCAACAATGCCAGAAACATCGCAAACTACACAAACAGTACAAAGTGCAAGGATAGAGCAAATTGAGCCTTACAAGCAAATTTTTTCTGTCATACCGGAATTCGACGGCAATGCCATTAATTTACAAACTTTCTTAAATTCTTGCATTTATGCACAAGGCATGGCAATAAATGATCAAAAAATATTATTAACACTCCACATTAAAAATAAATTGCGCGGCAGAGCTGCCGAATTAATAAATTCTCGTAATCCCAATACTTGGGCAGAAATTAGAGTTCTCCTAGAAACTCATTTTGGCGACTCGTGATTTGACATCGCTTATCCAAGATTTACAGCGTATTCACCAAATGCCAGGTGAATCTGCATTAACTTTTGTTGCGCGTCTACAGACGCATAATGCAAAAATGCATGCGGCTATCCAGAAACAACGCCTATCCGGCGAACAAAAACAATCTCAATCAAATTTGATAGAAACTATGACCCTGAACACTCTGTTGACGGGTTTAGAGTCAAAACTAGGCCAAACAATACGTGCCGGAAACCCAACAAGTATGTTACAAGCAATTAATAGGATCAGAAGAGAATTGCAACTCTCTTATTTTGAATCCCAAAAATATTCCAAAAATAACAATAATAATGTTAAAAATCCAGTGCCTCCTCAACAAAAATGACCAAACGTGAATTTTCAACTAAAATTTTGCTCATTTTGCAAACGAAACGGACATGTAATAAATGAATGTCGCACAAGGCAACAACAATTTATGCCATCAACTTCACAAAATTTTCAAAGACCAAACTTTCAAAATAATCAAGGTTTTCAAAATTTTGCACAACAAACTAGTCAATTAAATCCTAGAACATTTCCACAAAATAATCAAGTTAGCCAATCACAACAAAATAGGCCCTCAGCAATTAGACCAAATCCTAATTTTATTCAACAAAGACCATCGGCGATACAACCAAATCCGAATTTTAACCATTTCAATAAAAAAAAGACTCATCATTTAAATTATGAACCTTATGATGACCAATATCATTTTAACCAGTATGAAGATTATTCTGCTGAATACCAAAATGTAAATGAAATGTACGATAATTTTAATTCAGGAGATTGTCAAAATTTCCCTGAAAATACAACTAATTTGCCAGAACAATACGAGAATTATACTGCTAATTCTCACTTGCCGCAGGAGGATTATACTGCTAATCCTCAGGATTTTTGCAAAAGTCCGGAATATCTCATGGATACTCCAACACAAGAAACGAATTACGAATTGGACCAAATTTCCCACCAAATTCAAAATATGAACCTCAACGACAATTTCGACCCGTTTCTGAACTTCCCAGAACAGAAGTTCATGTAGAAACACTTTCGCACGCTTTATTGACTGTAAATTCAAATAATCTCTATTACATCAAAGACATCACAAATAAATTTAAAATTCTCATTGATTCTGGTGCAGGAATTTCAATTTTTAAACCAAAAACGGCAGAAAATTACAAAAGGAGATTTTCTGAAAATATTATTATACAAGGCATAACTGAACAAAAAATTGACATTAACGAATCTGTTCTTATACCATTTACCGACAATAATCCACACAAAGTTCACATTCATAATTTGGATATAGAATTTGACGGACTACTAGGCGCAGACTTTTTAGTACACTACGAATGTATGGTAGATATTAAAAACAAGCGACTAATTACGAATTTCAAAACCGTACCGATATTTAAAGCTACGGGTGACGAAAAAACACAAAATTTACCTATGCAACCAACTACAAATTCCAATATTAAAAATCAAATTCGGAATCAAATTCCATGCAACGCGAAAAATCAAAATTTAATTTCAATCGAACCATGCATGGAAAAAATATTCAAATTAAAATGTAATTTACGAAATACCGAGGCTATACTGTTAGCCCAGGAAAATGAAAAAGTACGCTTACCAAATGCAATTGTAAAAATCGACGACAACGGGGAATTCTTAACATCAATAATAAACGCTAATGCAATTCCCAAAATAATCGATTTCTCGAATCTTAAACTTGAACCAGTTCAAAAATTTAGATCAATTTTTAATTTAAACTCTCAGAATCCGGACAGTCGTCAACATACAGACAGAAACTTCGAAATTAGGAATCAACTACGATTAGGACATTTGAACGAAGAAGAAGCCGAGTTAATAACAGAGCTTTGTCTAAATTTTTCTGATATATTTTATTTAGAAGGCGACAATTTAAGTTTCACTAACGAGATTAAACATTCCATTGATACGAACGATTCTAAACCGGTTTTTACAAAATCTTATCGCTACCCTCATATTCACAAAGAGGAAGTTAAAACTCAGGTCTCTAAAATGCTAGACCAAGGTATAATCAGACCATCAATTTCACCCTGGTCATCCCCGGTTTGGGTTGTACCTAAAAAACTTGTCGCCTCCGGTAAAGAAAAATGGCGAGTTGTAGTAGACTACAGAAAACTTAACGACTGACTGTTGACGACAAATATCCTCTTCCAAATATTTCGGACCTTCTTGATCAATTAGGCAAGTGCCAATATTTTACCACGTTAGATCTTGCCTCCGAATTCCATCAAATAGAAATCAACGGGAAAGATATTAAAAAAACTGCTTTCATAGTAGAAAACGGTCATTTTGAATTTGTACGAATTCCATTTGGACTGAAAAATGCTCCATCAACATTTCAAAGAGTGATGGACAACATTTTGTTAGGTATCCAAAATGAACGGTGTCTCGTTTACATGGATGACATTATTATTTATTCGCCTACCATTCATGACCACATTTCACTATTAACAGAAGTATTTAAACGTTTACAAAAAGCCAATCTCAAAATTCGACCGGACAAATGCGAATTTTTACGCAGGGAAGTTGCATATTTAGGCCATCTTATTACTAAGGACGGTGTAAAACCAAATCCCGCTAAAGTCGACGCGATTCTAAATTTTCCTCAACCAAGAAACCCTAAGGAAATAAAATCATTCCTAGGCTTAGCTGGATATTACCGACGTTTTATCCCTAACTTTTCAAAGATATCTAAACCTTTAACAAAATTATTACAAAAAGACATACTTTTCGACTTTGACAATGATTGCTTAAACTCCTTCGAAAATCTGAAACGAGCGTTAAAAACAACTCCGATTCTTATTTATCCAAATTTTGACGACGTTTTCATCCTAACTACTGATGCTAGCGCATTTGCCATTGGTTCCGTGCTCTCGCAAGGAAATATAGGCAAAGATTTACCAATAGCTTATGCATCTCGAACTTTATGCGCGGCGGAAACTAAGTATTCGACCATAGAACGCGAGCTATTAGCTATAGTATGGTCAGTAAAACATTTTAGGCCATATCTATTCGGCAGAAAGTTCAAGTTAGTAACCGATCATCAACCACTTACCTGGCTATTTTCGATAAAAGACCCAGGAAGCAGACTTGCACGTTGGCGACTCAAATTAGAAGAGTATGATTATGAAATCATTTACAAACCCGGCAAAACCAATAAAAACGCGGACGCGCTATCGCGAGTTAAAATCAATCACTTTTCGGAATGTTCCAAATTTTATTCAAAAATTCTAGCCGCGAACGAGGACGACGAATCAGAAGATGACGAACCAAACAATGACGAAAACCCGAGCAATAACGGCAAAATCACTAAAGAACAAATCTCTCGAGAATTTGATATCTTTTGAAATTTGTATAAGACGAAATCCTTAATAGACTATTCTAAAATTCAAACCTCAAACAGGCAACTTTTAGACAGGGAACACAAAAACATTCTTTCAACAAAATAAGTTAGAAGATTTGCATCATAAAATTATTGAGGACATGTTCGAAGAACACCCCGAATTTTATAACAACACTATTAACATTGTCTCAAGCAAATCGGTCAGGCATAGAAAATATTTTATCGTTCCTTTACCCTTTGATGTAGATTCAATAAACGAACATTTATTCATGGTATTGTACAAAAGAGAAGACATTTTGGATCTTTCTAAAACATACTATGTAGAAAATAATCTAGATCTTCCCATACTCGAAATGCTATCATTTATTTTTGCAGAGAAAGATTTGAAAATAGTAATCTGTCAAAATATTGTTAAAACCCCCGATGAAGGCGAAATTCCAATCATTTTAGATCAAAATCATTCAGGCAAAAATAACTTACACCGTGGTATTAATGAAACTATTAGAAGGATTAGAGTAAAATACAATTGGCGAGGCTTAACTAAAGACGTTGAAAACTTCATAAAAAATTGCGAAACATGCGAAAAGACTAAAGTCTGTCGTAAAAATCTTAGCAATCCTTTAGTAATCACCGAGACTCCAAAAACGCAATTCGAAAGAATTAATGTCGACCTATTCGAATTTCCCACGCGAAATTACGCTGTTACAATCCGCGACGAATTAACAAAATTTACTCAAGCCTATGCTGTTCCGGATAAATCCGCGAAATCAGTTGTAAATACCTTATTGCTTTACTTTCAACACTACGGTACCCCGTTGAGAATTCATTGTGATTACGGCGGTGAATTTGACAATAAATTATTAAAAGACCTTCGTACGCTCTATGGCATAAAACTGACATACTCAAGCGTAGGACATCCCCAATCCAACGGATCTCTCGAGCGATTTCACGCTACATTAGCCGAAATGATAAGAGTCCACAAAACTGAAAATCCGAATGAACATCCATTCACAATATTACCATATGCAATTATTTGCTATAACAATTCGGTTAACAAAACACACGGCTTCACTCCGTACGAACTCATTTTCGGACATACGTCTATTAGACCACCCGAAACTTTATACAACCAAAAGGAATTAATAACGAAATATGTAAGAGATTTAAACAACATAATATCTCATAATTATAAAATCGCCCGCAGTAGAACGCAATCTCAAAAGGAGAAAGCGAAAGTTCGCTTTGACAGAAATGTTCCAAAAAATCGACCTGAATACAAAGTTGGTGATAAAGTATATGTGAAAGATTCTCAAATTAAAAACAAACTTCAAAATAAATTTAGCGGTCCTTTTAAAATCATAGAAATTTTCCAAAATTCTGCTATACTAAATCTTGAAACAAATCAAGAAACTAAAGTAAATTTCGATAGAATGAAACCATATACTGAAAATTAAATTTATTTTCAGGTTTATCCTGCTGTTCGGATCAGCACTCGCACAATACAAAATAATACCAGTAAATAACACTGTTGGTGTATTTTATCACAAAGACACGGACATCGTGGTGACAAACGAAAAACGGACATTACTGGTACATAAAAACATATCATCCCTTAAACTAGCCTTCGATAAGAACCAACGAATTTTAGATACGATTTTGAATACTCTTGACGGTGCTCATCAAAAAATGATCACGTTCAGAAGTGAAGTCAAAACAGATCTTAACCTGTTAACACAAATTTCCAAAACTATAGAATCTAAATTTGATGAAGTATTTCTAGATACGAAGAGATATAAACGCGGAATATTAAATGGTATCGGCACAATTTTCAAATCAATAACCGGAAATCTAGACGCCGAAAATGGCGAATATTACGCTAATTGCATTAATAAATTAAATAACGACGAACACCAGTTAGAAAATCTAATAAAAACCAAATTTCAGTTACAACATCGGTAATCAAAAATTTCAATTCAACCATTCAAAAATTGCAAATTGACGAAGAAACATTTAATAAAGACATGCAAGAAATCGATCGCACAATCGAAACCATGACGCGAAACATCGAAGCTGTAGAAACAAAACTAATATTCTTACACATTTGTGAACAGTTAATGGCAAGCTATTTGTATATTGAAAATAACTTGAACGATATTCTAAATTCAATAACATTTGCTCGATTGGGATTCATTCATTCGTCAATCATAACTCCCGATCATTTAGTAACAGCATTACAAGAAATTTCACAGAGTTTGCGAAGAAACAATCTGCCTCTTCCAATCAAATTATCGGCAGTTGCTCAATATTTAGACATTATTGAATTAAAAGCATTTCAAGTAGATTCCAACTTAATATTTGTTTTAAAGATACCACCTGTTGAACCTCAAAACTATAATACCTACCGTTTATACCCTATCCCTATATTTGATAACAGAACTGGTCTTCATCATATTCTATCTATTTCTCAAAAATTTATCGCGAGAGATGATGATTCTTTAATGTACATACCAATAACGAATTTAAAAGAATGCAAACCCTTATATTTTGGAACTAAGCTATGCTCGAACCTGTTTGCATACCCTATTGACCAGAATGCCATTTGTGAAGCTAGGATCCTCAAACAACCAATGAAACTTCCCGAAAATTGCCAAACCTCCTTCATTATTAGCCAAGGGTACAATGTTCAAGAACTCGAAGAGAACACGTGGCTCATAATAAATTCCGAACCTATGCATATCACCATTAGCTGCCCAAAGAGAGAACCAGCAACGGAGCTGATTAATAAAAATTCGATTGTAAAATTACAACCTGGATGTTACGCCTTCGCAGGTATCACCAGGATACAAGCCAGTGCCAAGGACCTCTCCGAAATTAAAGACAACTCCCATCCTGCGCAAATCCCATTTGAATGTTGTAACCAGATGCCCGACAAAATTCAACTACCTAAATTAAAACCATTGAAACTCAATAATTTAAATATCGAAGATTTGGATATTGCCAAAAACAAATTGGAGCAATATTCTAAGGATCTGGACGATCTCATCAACGAACCTTTCGTGACCAAACATATGTCCTGGTTCACGTATTTCACCATCACCTTCATCATTTCTATAATTCTACTTTACGTGTTTTGCAAATGTAGAAGGAAGAGACGTCTACTGAAAATTGAACCCTCTACAGGCGATTCTCCTTCACCTCCTCCAGGACGAAGCAAGAAGTTCATGGAATTCCCCAGTTTAATCCCTCCAAGAAAGCGACCCGGTATCAAACCTCGAGAAGAAGATATCGAGTTATCATAGACTTTCCAGTGAACCACTAATTTTTGTTTATTGACTTAAACTTTTATTCTTTCTATTTTATGCTTATTATTTTATTCACTCGATATCTTATTATTATCTTTGCATTATATTCATTTTGTTTTATTATTACTTTTATATTGTATTCAATAATCATTTTATTCAAAAGTTGTTGTATGACAATCAACTTTTTTATTAAGGGGGAAGTTGTTATATTAAAAAATAACAGTACGACACTGAGTTATAAGTAAGCTCTCAGTAGTATCAAATTACATATGTTGATAACGAGTTCTCTTGGTAATTGCTTATCTCACATATCATATTTCACACATTGTTATACTTCCATTCTCACAGTTTATGCCAAATTTGCATTTCCTTTGTTCTCCGTCTAGCTGACACTGCTTTCCTAATGTTATAAATATGACCAGCAGACGCTTTTGTAGCCAGTATTATACTCACCATTATATTAAACGTTTAAATTTATAACTTTATTTTTCATTTAAGAGTCATCGATGACTCTATGTAACAAATAAATATTTTTTTAAAAGTCTAATTCAAAATAACAAATATAACATTTATACTTCCATTCGACTACAACCAATAATGTGACAGATGGCGATAATATGTGGCATACTTACAGTTAACACAATTGACAAGGAAGACACATATGACCTAAACATTTACTACAGTGTTAGCTGCAATGATGATATAGCATTGCTCAAGTCAGATTTGGAAAACATTGATAATTGGTGCAATAAAAATAAACTGTTTCTAAATGTTGAAAAATGTAATGTTGTCACCTATTCACGTGGGCATAATATTTTCATTCATGAGTATAAAATAAACGATAGTGTCATACAAAGAGTTGATAGATTTAGGTGTTACTTTTGATAGCAAGATGACTTTTATTTATCACATAAATAATAATGCATCTTTAGCTTTTAAATCATTGGGATTCATAATTAGAAACTCCAAAGATTTCAAGAATGTTGAAACTACGAAGCTTCTATTTAACTCGTTTGTCAGAAGTAAATTGGAGTATGCTGACGTAATCTGGAGTCCCTACTACACCGTTCATATTAATAAACTGGAGAATATTCAAAGAAAATTTTTTAAATACTTAAGCTACACCGAGGACCAGACGTATCCACTTGTTGGAATTAGTAACGATATTTTGTTAAATAGAATTACACGGAATTGTAACTCTGTATAAAATATTAAACAGTAAACTCGACTGTTCTGATTTATTAAAACTCATTGACCTACGAGTTCCTTCTAAATCAACTCGACTCCACCAAACATTTCATATCAAAGCTTCATGCACCAGTCTATTAATGTATTCACCTATTAATGTCATGTGCAGGAATTACAATCATATACAGAATAATATTGATATTTTTCATTGTATAATTAAGGATGTAAAAAATTGATATGAACATAATTTGTAATACTTCTGTTATTGTAGAATTAAGGATTTTATTGTAGAATTAAATTTTATTGTAGAATTAAGGATTTAAAGTGTATATATGGACATAATTTGTAATACCTACTTCTATCATAGCACAATATTTATTGTTAGTATTCCTACTCTGTAATTGGGACTTTCGTCCTGTTGAGTTGTGTAAATAAATAAATAAATAAATAAATATTATAGTTTTATTGAAAAATCTACAACATGGTCATCCTAAGATATAATTCAACTATGATGGAAATTTGTAAAGTCCTTTTATTTAATATTTAATTTTTGTTGTCGAATGACTACTCTGTATATCTTTTGACTAAAAGTTAGTTTATTATTATTGTTTAAGTAAGACAACCAATATTTCGTTGGTTTTTTCCTATATTTTGCATTTATTTGACGTGTCAAAGCATAATTTGTGTATATATGACCAATAAAGATCTATCTATCTATCTATCAGGTTTTCTCTCTAATAAGAGTATTAACTACATTCTGATTGTTATTCTCATAGGTCGTTTCTTAATTAATAATTTTTAAGGGTGACCGCCCTGTATAAATAAAGAGGGAAGTTCTGTGTTAAACACCTTTACCAATTTTTTGTTTAAACAAAAAGACTGCAAAAAAGTGGATTTTAGGATTTCTTGAAAAGGATTTAGACGATCTAATTTGTTCTGGTATCAAACGATACTTGAACTATCAGATGTTTTTACATAGCATTCCCGAAATTATTTGGGAAAATACATCCAGAATATTTATATCAATAAAATGGAATATAATAAAATTTAAAAAGTATAATTTTCTGTTATTGTTATTATTGTATTCAAATCATGTTGGAAGTTGGCTGCCTGGACCTCAAGTACAGCAGTTAGTTACAATGCCACCTCTGTAGAGTCTTAATATCCAGTAATGTGAGACCTAGAGTCACACTCACCCCACTAAATGGTATATTCTACACTTTTAATAAACATATTGTAACTCAGCTTGTTTTCTTTTAATTTTTTGAACTTGGTTATTTCTTGAGTGTTTAACTATTTTCAAATGATAATCTCAATTTTGGATGTAGAGAGGTTGTTACATTTCCCGATGTAAATTGAGCATTTGCAGCGTCTGTATTTGTATTCCTTTTCTGATCCCCAACAACATTAGGAATGTGTGAATGTTCTTGTGAAGCATGCTGTTTTTTCATCCTTTCAAGTATTCGGAATCACATTTCTCTTTAGATATAATCTGTCGATTCAATGGGTGTATTTCTTGCATTTTGCCAGTTAGAGGATTCAGATCCTCTTATGTTTGGCCGATTAATTCAAAAAAATGTATTTCCATTCCTTCTTTTTTTCCCCAAGCCAGTAATCTTTTATCCCATGTGGTCTTTAGTGCTCTAAAGACAGATACATTCAGTGATTAAAGGAGGTGGCTTGTATGAAGAGTAAGTTTGACAATTGTGATTTCAATAGTTGTGCCAGTTCTACAGGAATGGTTATACGGGTACTGCGTTCGGTCCGTGGGCAGGCAGTAGGGTATTTTGAAAGTGATTTAAGAATATCTCGGCTTCCATCTAACCTTTCTTGCTGGTAGCAAATACCATTCTTGAAATAATGTTTCCCCTTATAAATAATAAGTAGCGCATCTTTTAATTCGGAAGCAGACACAGTAGATAAAGCAGTATTCTTTTCCCTCCCCAGGAATAACATTGTTCTAGAACAAGGTTTTCTCCTTGAGCCAATAATTTTTGTTTTATGTGGATCGTGAGAAGAGAACTGTCATCAAGATTCACAATGTGTTAGGAGTTTGTCGCCCAATGGGAAATCTGTTAAAGTGTTATCTAAAATATTGAAATAAGTATTCGTTTATTACCAATGGGTCTGCCATTCTTGCGAGCATGTTCACCTGATTAAGGCTTCTTCATACTAAGGTTATGTCATATTATGGTGTTTTGAGTTTACTTTGTCGAATGTAATTTGCCAAACAAATAACAGTTCTTTTCTAGTGATTCCAAAGCCCTAACTTCAACATACTCAAAGGACATTATCACAGTGTCAGAATACCCTATTAGGTATGTTTCTTTTTTGGTGCTGCTAACTACAAATCTAAAATAATTTTTAGAAAATTCAAAACTGTAGGCAACGAAAAACTGCTAAACAAGTCAAAGTTGGTGATTCAACTACTGAATATGGTACATACAAAATTGTGTCCTTTAGTTATCCTCTCACAAAAAGATATATCACCTTAGAATGTTCAATTTGAATAACTTTGATTGTTTCTGCTTTGGTTGACGATTATGGGAAACTGAAAAATTAAAATAATGCTCTTGTAAAACAGCTGGAACTTGAATCTCAGATTATATCAATACTTAAGGTGCAAATATATAAAGGTATACGAAATGTTTTGTTTTTGTCCATGGACATAATCAGGAACAGCGAAGCATTTGTTATATTTTATACGTATATTAATGAATCTATCAAAATCCATGATTATAATCAGTGTATCAGAAATATACTATTCAAACCATGCCCTGAAAATAAATAGCACATTACCAGCACGGAATGTGGTAATGCATAACACACAATAAGCAGCGTGCAATATCACTTTTATGTGATAATAACACCGATACCAATGTCACGATGTTTGACATCAAGAGATGTATGTTTCACCATGAGGAAACAGATGTCAGTATTATCAATTACAGGCTCTTTGCTCATAAAGCAAAACAAAAAGAAAATTCAAGCTGATTCCCAGTTTACTATGAAGAAGGCCAATGGATTTATTATTACATGAGTACAATCATTTGGTGGAAAGTGTAATGTACTAGTCCAAATACATGAACTAACGGGTTGTGACTCCACCAGCAAAAATTTCTTAAGGGAAAGCTGAAAGATTTTGTCTTACTACAGAAATGTGATCTGCAATTTCTACAAAGCTTTAATGAGCTCAATTCTACAACAGATAAAATTATCCAGGCTATAAAAACTGAAATCCAATATTTTTTCAGAAAAGAAAGTTATGCAAAATAAAATAAAATTTCTTCTGCCTACTAATGAAACAGCTCAACAACATTTTTGTAGAGCAAATCTGCAAATTTGCTGATGTCATTGGACCACCAGAAATACATAATAAAATTTTAAAATGGAAACGTGTTGATGGAATTTTGGATCCTGTTGTTGGTTTTATTCGCATGGTTTCTCCTGAATTAATGAAGATTGCGTTTGTGTAAAAACTGTAACTGCTATTCTAATGACTGTCTTGTACATAATGTTCAACAGGGCCTCAGAACAATAATCCATACATGAAACATGCAATTTTATTATCATTAATTGATACGTGAACTGTTTATGTAAAAGTTTATAAATAAATATCTGTGTACTTAAATTAAACATTTCTAATGCATATGTATACTACCTCGTTTGCACATATATTCAAATTGATCATATCACCTGATTACTATAACCTATTACATATATAACAATACACGCATATACAGTGTGAAACTAAAGAAACGCACAAAATTCATATCTTTGGTATGTGTCATTTATCAAAAAAATCCTCAAGCCGGTCGATTTTAGTTTTGTAAATTGTACATATTGTCACCAATTGGTGGTATATTCCTTTAGCTTTCTGGTGACATGAAAAAAATTGATAATACCTAAGCCATTCTTTTGGAAAAAACTATTTTTATTGACTGATACCTTACATAAGTAATTGTGACAAAAAATCATCTCCATTGCTCAAATTGCGACCCTCCAACCATTTGGCATTGACCAAGACGGGTGTAGACACTTTGCACGCTGTTCTGAATCATCTCATGGGTAATTCGTCTCATCTCCAAGCCAATTATGTCTTTCAATTCTTCTATGGCATCCGGTCTGTTAAAATACACCCTTGACTTTAAGTAACCCCAAAGAAAAAAGTCTAAGGGTGTCAAATCCGGTGAACGCGGGGGCCACGCAATCGGACCTCGACAACCTATCCACCTTCCAGTAAAACTGTCATCTAAAGACTGACGCACTGCTGTCCCAAAATGAGGTGCGACCCCGTCTTGCTGATACCACACGTTTTCAGCAGGAATATCTTCTTCTTCATTGTTCGAAAACATAACTGCTAAGGCTGGCACTAACTCAACTCGCAAAAACTGTAAATATCTTGCGGACATAAGATTTTCTTAAAAAAAAGGTCCCAGTAAACGATCACCAATCTTACCTGTCCACACGTTTATTTTGCCTCGTCGCTGTGTATGGGCTTCTTGAGTCGTATGAAGATTTTCGCGTGACCCCTACCTACAATTATGCCGATGTACAGTCCCCTTTAAAGAAAATGTAGCTTCATTAGAAAAACCAATGTTCTTTAAAAAATTTGGGTTTTCATCGCACAAGGTCATCAACTGTTCACAAAACTTTAAGCGCCGATATGGATCGTCATTCAATTCGTGGATTAATTGCACTTTGTATGGATGGTATTTTTCTTTTTTCAATATACGTACAACAGAAGTTTGACTTACTTTATGATTTAAAGCCAGCTGCCTTGTCGAAAGATGGTGGTTTACCTCAGTTTCTAGAAAAATATTTAATTTTGTTTCGTTCGTGTGCTAGGGCGACCAAATCACAGGAGGTCAGCTACGCTGCCAGATTCATCATATCTAGCCACCAATCTACTTACAGTGGATCTAGAAATTTGCTTTTCGGGATACTTGGCATTGAAAACATCACATGTTTCCTGATGAGTTCTCAGCCTATCACCATATCCAACCATCATCAAAAGTTCTACGCGTTCTCTTTCACTTAAATGTGGAATTGCATTCACTAGTTTTACACTGTCTCAGAAGTGTCACAAAACTGAGGTTCCACGCGTGCCAGGAATAAAAAGTTATCGATACTTTACACAAAAAGGCCTGTATCTCTCTGTTGTTAAGGTGCTTGTTTTTTATTATTTTTTTTGTTTTGTTTTTATGTCAAATGTTTTCATGCTAGTTAAAACAAAAATGTAGGCAACAAAATTTATCAGTCCATAAGAAAGTGGAACATTACTCGAGAATTTGCGAAAGGCAAGCTATTTTTACAAACATGTCATTTTTCCAAAAGAATGGCTCAGGTAGTATAATTTTTTTTATATCACCAGAAAGCTAAAGGAATATACCACCAAAAGCAGTAAACGAAAATGTCATTTTATATTAAAACAAAATTATAATGGTCTCATAACTCAAAAACCAATGACGTCATAAATGTTGGTATAGTCACAAAATGTAGCATTTATAAAACTAAAATTGACCTGTTCGAGGATTTTTTTGAAAAATGACACATACCAAAGATATGAATTTTGTGCGTTTCTTTAGGTTCACACTGTATACACGCGTATATATTTAAATAGCAAAGAAGAAAAATTGCGTTTGTAATAATACGTAATAAAATAAATTGTATTTCCCTGCTTACAATGAACTTTTTTAGATAGAAAAGCCTTTTAAAACGTCTGCAGTCGAATTATAAATTGATAAAACACACCTCACTTAAATACTTTCTATATCTTATTTGTTTATTATTAATTATTTATCATGGATTACATTGGTATTATATCAATTGCAAAGGTAAAAATACATCGAACAACCCTGCGAGATAAGCAACAGAGTGAAGCCACTGTAAACAATACACTCATATAGTGAGTTTTCAGAATTATTTAAATATTTGGTGAAACATTTATGCTAAAAGCATGTTTTCTCTTCTGGTAGTAAATTTTTTTAAATCTGGTGATTTTTCTCAAAAATTCTCTTTAATTGCAAAACTGAATTAGATTAGTAGATAAGAATTACTTCTATCTTCTGTCAGTGATACTGCAAAATGAAATATTCCATATAAGAACACAAAAACGATCTTTTATAAAGTATAATTGAACTATTACTCTTAACAATGTTTCTACTTAAAAACGGATTAATAAGTCTTACATTCAATCTCATTTTTATATCTATTTGATTTAATCAAATGAAAAATAGCACGGTAGAATATTATCTATTAAAATTGGGCCTTATCCATCATTACAGTGCTCTGTAATATGAGGTTTTATATCAGCTATGTTTTATTATAATTTTAGAGCAAAATTTACTAAGGTTTTTAATTAAGCACATAATAATACCAATATGTACAAGTTCGAAGCTGTTACATACGGTGTGTCTTTCAGGGTCGAACAAATTTTACGTAGATTAGCTCTAATATATATAGGATGTCCCATGAGTGAGCGATCAAATGAAGCGTGGTGATAGGGCAGGTAATTTTCAATCAAAACAACTATATAAGTAATTATCCAATTATTGATGGTTTAAAAATTATTTCAGTTTTTTACTTTTTTCTGAAATCGCTTAGTGCGTCACTAAAGTATTATTAATTAATAAAAAGATAGATTGATTATCCATTTTCTTTTTTGAGAGAGTTTTAACTGAGTGCACTTCTCCAATAAAACGTCTTTTTGAACTCTATTAGCGCCTGAAATTTTTTTGTGACATCTGCCTCAAATATATTAAAATTCTATGACCAATTATTATTTCCATATACTAGGGTGCAAAATAAATATAGGCAAGATATCTTTCTTTAAAGAGACTTGAATTGGAAATATTGATGTAGAAGTAGTGATTTTTAGTTTTATTTGGTATTGCTGTTTATTATTATTTGTATTGTTAGCTATTATTATAGAGAGTTGTTTTATGCCGCAAATAAACATTATTATTAATATTATTATTAGTATAAATTCGTTTTATATAAGTATATATTTTACAACAATGATCGTAAAGGGGTAAGCTGTTTTAAACTTAGTGAATTTATTATTTAGAAATAAACTGCCGTTCTTTGCCAAAGCATGAGGTCGAGTAAATATTTTTAAATCATTGCGAAGAACTGTTCAAGATTATTTTCTGTCAGGACACAAATGTCTTAATGGTTCTTATAAAATAGTTACAATTCAAAAGTGACAGGCTGTCTAGTGAACAAAGGTTTTTTGTCTCAGGAATCATGCAAAATTTACCAAAACAATACCCCCATAAATAATTTCAAACTTATAATCTCTACATTAACAAAATATAAAATGATTTGTTTTCATTTTTATCCCAGTAAATAATTTGTAATGTAAATAGAACTTTAGTTCGAATGATAATGATCAGATTTGGACGTAACCGAGATGGCTTATTCATATTATAAATATGTACTATATTTCTTCTGTCTGGGACACTTCACCTCGAGAAGAATGACATTATTTTTGTTTTTTTAATAAAGATTACCAGTGTGATTTTTATAAATCCAATCATGAATTACAGAACAAACTACTTTTTAAAGGTATGACATTATCAGTGATAATTATAAACACTGGTTAATTCTCTAACATTTATAAATCCCTTATCTGGAAGGTAACTAAGCAAGGTAATTAGATCAATAGCTTGGTTGAATAATCTTCTGCAGGGAAGTATAACCAGGTGATCATATAATAACAACTTCAAAGTACTAACCCAAAATATATATACATAGAGCAGCCTCTGAAGTACTTTTCACAAACACAAAAATACTTGAACACAACACTCATCTCACCATGACCTTGACATCATCTGCTGATTATGTCAACGTGGTTGGCGAAGAGCTCGTCGATTGTTTGCATTCGAGTGTTGCGTCCAAGTGTTTATATAAGGAATAGGTAACTTCCTTCCTTTTCATATTAGACATTGAATATTGAGTACGTACGAAAATTATCTGAAAATACCCAAAATAGCACTTTACAATAACTTTGAAAGCAGAAGTAATAGTTATTTATTGTACTAGTGTGTAATTATGCACATTAGTCATGCAAGACAAAGTAAATTTTCTTAAGTGACTAATGTGCAATTACACACGTGTGCAATAGAATATTTTATCCGACACTTGCTTTTAATAACATTTTACTTGAATATTTTTTTATAAATTTGACATTTCACTTGACAAATTAATTTTTATGTTTTAAAAATCATTGCAATTGGCGGGCCATAACGCCCTGTTATATCAGAAAAAAGAGAATAAATATTTCATATTTCTTATCGTATAATGGTTTGGATTTGACCGGCAATACATTTTCTGTTGTTTTTCCCGCAGTGTTTCGGATATTTTGTGGTATGTCCATATTAATTTTCCTTTTATTTTGTTAAACGTATTATCTACGTACAAAGCAAAGCAACATCAACAAACGTGAAAATATCAACAACTGTCATAGACTACTTGGTAAGAAGAGTAAAAAGAAAAAGCTAGCGGCATTGAACTAGGTTACTAAATTTGAAAGAACACAACATAGGTACTGACAGATACAATTAATAAACTTCAAACTATCAACAAATGTCATAGACTACTAAAGAAAATGTATTTAAAAAATGAAAAGTCAATTTTTCATTAATAAAATATATTTTTCGTGAAAAATAAAATATTGTTGAAGCACCCGTGCTACATAAATTTGAATTACCCGCGGTAATGCCGACGCGAAGCTGAGGTCATTTTAAATATCCATGCTATTTCACTTTCGCTTTCGACGCTGGTGAGTTAAGATCGTTTACTTATTCTTTAACGGATTTTCACGTTTATTTCTTTAACCCTTTGATATTTTGAATATATTTGATTATTAAATGATGTCATATTATTGAGTTAACGTTGCTGTATAGTTATTTTTGGGAATTAAAGGATGTTCCGTGTAATAATTAATTTTTATTGACGCACATGTTGCGCACATGCGATTTCCGCGTCCATTGGACACATGTTAACTCATTAATTATCGTGGCCATTTTGTATTTTGTGGTCGCTTGAGACACAATACCGTGGTGTTTTGTCATTATTTAGATTATTGTGGACGAGGATTAAACTCGGAAATTATTCAAGGGATAAATTAGAATCTCTGTTTCTTAATCGTGTGTAGACAATCTCATCTCATTAAAAGTCGAAATCTAAAGTCGTTTTGTCGCATGTAGTTAACCTCGTGTTAGTACAAGAGGTTGAGAGATAATTTTTAATAGTTTATTTTTCGGGAGATTAAACCCATAATTTTGTTTGCTATATTTGTTACAGTATTAGTTTTTTTTTCAGATAGTAATTCAGATATTTTCTCTCTAATTCAGTTTTACTAAATTTCGTTACCTTTATTCAAATTTTTTGTCATAACCAGTGTCAGCCATTTTGTGAACGGCTAAAAGTTTTACCATTTATTCATTTCAATTATTATATTAATTAGTAGCCTTTTCATATATTTTCAGAAGTAAAATTTTATCAACACTCAGGTTTTCTGTTAAATTGCTAATAGTTTGGTTTTGCAGTGACCTTCGTCACCATAGTTTTTTAGTAGTTTTCTTGTATTTCTTTTTTCTTACAATTAAATTTTTTTTTTTTCTATTATCAACTGGTTCTTTACATTACCCCTTTTTCGTGTAAAATCCTGGACCAAACCACCATTGGAGCAAGGCACAAGGCATAGATTAAATATTTGGAGTTATCCTCAAAGTATTGGATGTCATTCCGACGCAGCGTCTCCTGGAAATCAGCGTTGTCAGGACGTGAATATTACGTCCTCCTTCCCGGGTATCCGCGGCCATCTTCAGGATCAGACCTCGTCGGGATTCCACGTCTCCGCTAAGCTAAGTAGTCCAAATTTATGTGCAAAATTCAACTTTTGGTCAGAAAAAAAATTGTAAACCAGTTGATCGTTTCTTAAATTGTAATTTGTTTGTTAATCTTCAAATTTAATTTTTACTTCCCTCGCATACCGAAGGGAAGTATTGTATTCGAGAAAAAATCACCCTCCGAGATTTTTTCGGATTCTGACGTTTCAGAACACGTAGATTCCGAAAATATAGGTTTTTCAATTCCGTCAGTCTGTCTGTCTGTCTGTCTGTCTGTCTGTCTGTCTGTCTGTCTGTCTGTCTGTCTGTCTGTTGGTGTATTTACTAAAAAACTACTTGACGGAGAGCAGTCAAATTTGGTAGGTAGTTAACCCTACTGTCAGCGAAGAACTGGTAGAATTTTCACTGAAAAATATACAGGGTGGACCGTCTAAACGGAATAAATAGTGAAAAAATTTTTTTTATGCTCAAATTTAAAATTTCCACGTTTCATGACGCGCTAAACCTGTTTCAGGAAAAAAAAATTTTTGAAAATTTTTTTCACATTTTTGAAAAAATTTTTACCAAGTTGAAAAAAATTTTTTTTTGCTCAAATTTAAAATTTCCACGTTTCATGACGCGCTAAACCTATTTCAGAAAAAAAAAATTTTGAAAATTTTTTTCAAACATTTTTGAAAAATTTTTTACCAAGATGAAAAAAATTTGTTTTTGCTCAAATTTAAAATTTCTACGTTTCATGACACGCTTAACCTAGTTCAGGAAAAAAATTTTTGAAAATTTTTGAAAATTTTTTTCACCAATATTTTGGAAAAAATTTTTACTACTAAAATGATTTTTTTTTTCTTTCTTCAAATTTAAAATTTTCACGTTTCATGGCATTCTAAGCCTGATTAAAAAAAAAAGTTTTTTGAAATTTTATCACTAAGATAGAATTTTTCTTTCTTTGTTCAGATTTTAACTATCCACGTTTCCATGACATTCTAAAACTATTCAAACAAATTTAAAAATGTTTTTGAAGAATTTTTTAAAAAATTTGAAAACATTTTTAATCCATTTACGTATCACTACTATAGAACAGACGAAAAAATTTTTTTTGCTAAAATTTAAAATTTCCACGTTTCATGATATTCCAAACCAATTTCGGAAAAAAAAAATTGCAACATTTTGTTACCAGTTTGGAAAAAAATTTAACACCAGAATGCTCAAATTTAAATGACATTCTAAACCTAGGTATTTCAGAAAAAAAAATTTGAAAATTGTTTTCACCAACATTTTTCAAAAAGTTTTTACCACTAAAATAGATCGAATTTTTTTTTATTTGCTCAAATTTAAAATTTTCACGTTTCATAGCATTCTAAACCTATTTTAAAAATACACCTTTTTTTAGCACTACTATAGAACAGAAGGAAACTTTCCTTTTTGCTCTAATTTAAAATTTCTACCTTTGACATTTTAAACCTATTTCAGAAGAAAAAAATTTGAAAATTATTTTACCATCGTTTGAAAAATTTTTAAAAAATGAAATTTTTTAACCACGACTATACTTCCACTCCATTACGTGAATGTTGGAGTGAAAATGTGACAGATGGCAATAACATCTGGCATATGCACCTATTATACTTTTATTGAAAAATGTACAGGGTGGTCATCCCAAGAAATAATTCAGTCATGGTGGACATTTGTAAAGGTATTTGCGCAAGCCTGCCATATGTGGCACCTGCTATTTAGTATTGAACTTTTGCTGTTGGATGAGCAATCTGTATATTTTTTTGACCAAAACTTATCAAGTTTTCTTTGTAATAATAGCAATAACTCTACTCCGATTATTATTCTCAATGTCATTTCGTAATTATTATTTTTTTAGAGAGACTGCCATGAACGAGGGAAGTTCTGTGTAAATACCTTTACCGATTTTTTTAACTAAATTTTTGTCAGTTAACTAATTAAATCAAATTTTTCTCATCAATATTTTTAATAATTTGTAAAGTGTTGTAAAATTTTCACTCTTTTATACTTATGTTAATATATTATTTGTTTTATATTTGATTTTGATTGTTTTCTCCCCCTGAAAAAGTTTGCAAGTGTGTTATTTACTGAATACGCTGGCGTCCAAATTCTTTGTAGTTTATTAAAATTTTGTTTGGTTTATTTGACAATCAAATAATTGTTCAAAAAAATATATAACCAAGTGGCCCTCGACCAGCCCTGAGCTAACCGGTTGCTACTCTTTCATAGCTTCCTCAGCACCTATCTAAGAAGTTGTGGTTGCAATAAATATCTTTTTCTATTTTATTATTATTCTTCGATGTTCCTAATTTAATGCATTTTCAACTTTTTTAGTGTCAATCTAATTATTAGCCTAAAGGATTTCTAAAACTCTACTCTTATGAATGAATGTTTTGCTTTATAATTATTATTTTACATTCACACACTAGTGACTTTTCAAATATTCTCTCACTAGTGTGTAATACATCACATTCTTTATCTAAAATCACCATAGTAATAGCCATATTCCATGCCTGTGTTTGATAAAAGTGTTTACCTTGAGTTACTGCCTTTCTTCAGATTGAGAACATTTATTTAAACATTTTAGATCAAGAAAAGTATTTCCCGATTTGAGCCAAAAAGAAAAGATTTTTATCGTACATTTTCTGCATCGAGCAGCGTGCATTCCTTTCCGCCCGTTTGCGTCGAGATATAATTTCATGCTTCATCGTCTCGCCATTTGCCAAGACATACATTAGCTCGCTGTAAGAAGCTCCCGTTCCACAAGTAAACAGCCATTCACAGTGGAAGTGCAAAGGAGAGCCACGAGAGAACCTTTTAGACACTCTGTATACCAATCTGCGAAGGTACAGCAAAATAAAAAGTAAAATTTGCAAAAAGTAAGAGAGATAACCAGGAAAACATTTTGCACGCCCTGTATATCGAGCAGTATTTTTGCGTTCGCAAATAAGCCCAATACATGGACCACGTGACAGCTGCCAGTCGAAACCCTCCTGTTGTGGGACCTGCCCTATGTTTAATACATTTGCAATTTAAAAAAGTACAGTTAGGTTCAACGATTAATAAGGGTTAGTAAACTAATACACGAATAAACTAATACTACTAATTAGAACTTATCATTTTCGTCCGTGTGTATATTGGCAGGTTCCCTCTCTGATTCTGTAGGATTCCCATACTCCACTTTCCAAGAACAATTCTAGTTGAAGTTTTATTACTTTTAAGTCACAACACAGCTAGCATGCCTATATTGCTTCACATGTCGCTCACTTGCCACTAAACAACAATTTGGCATTCAGCCTTCTTTACCAATACCCATTCACTTGAAAGGGTTGCAGGTATAAATGTATGGATCTATCTGTTTCCGTCGACGACGGCCCAGCTAGGCACTGCACTAGGCACGTGTTTACTTTATTCTTGGTACTATTAACAAGCACTTTACCAGTAATTTTCAAATACTATTTCGGTATGTACTTTCTTTTTCTATTCTGACACTTCACTTTACGCAATTTTTTTTGTCCTACCGATGACTTAATTTTATCGAGTTTAACGGAGTTCTAACCGATTCTTCTTACGTTTTCGTCGGGAACGTCCCACGGCACATCCACTCTCGACGCCAGCCACTTATACTCCTCCTAATATGAGCCCCTTAACAATAAAATATGCTTTCTAGAAATTATATAACCGTTCAAAATATTAATTTTTAATGTACCGTATTTTGCCCACTTCAGCAAAATTAATGCGATACCGAGTTTCTGTAGTATTTCAGAGTTTACTGTTCTCGCACAATGGAGTTGGTATGGTGGTGGGGATGGACTATGGAAAGTTGAGATCTTGGCATCTATTATGTACACCAAATCCCAAGTTTCTGGACTCTTACTAGCTTGCTTTACTTATTTATCCCCCAACCATTCAACTGAATAAGTTCTAAATGTTATCTAGTTCCAGATCTTGTTATAATACCACAGAAGTCAATATTTCAAACCGTTCCAGAGTAACCGAATGCACAAAAAATTTATAAACAGGCCAATATATACAGTTTTTCTGCTGAAACTTACATTTGTGTGAAATGATTCAAATTTTGTGAACCTCCAGGTTTAATGACATTCTGAACCTGTTTCAACAAAATAGTTAAATTTCTTTTACGATTAGTATACTTTCACTCCACTACGTGTATGTGGAAGTAATTAATCCATCTCTAAAACCTTTGTGAAAAGTAAATCGTTGGCAAAACTAAAAGTGCACACTCCGCAAGTTGTTTCATCCAATAAGTTCTATGAGTGTAGTGCTGCAAAAACTTGGGACCAATTCATTCTTCCGTCTTTGAGTAGAGCGAGTTAAACGAGAAATTAATTGTTTTCCTATTTTAATTTTTGACATTATTAACACGGTCTTATACCCCGAGTGTTAGCATCACAGAAATGTGTACTATTTGTAAATGACAGAATGTGCCTTAATAGGTTGTCGATGATCCATTGAATACCTGGTCATCAGTCAGTCGGACCGAGCATTTGATTCTCTAGTGCCGAGCCGGATTTCCGATTTTGCCGTCGCAATTTATGACACAGACAAAATGCCAATAGTTTTTTTCCGTAGAGACATCAAGCGAAGCTCCACTCGACGTATTTATTTAGATATTAATGTTTGACAATTCTATGTTTTCAGCTCATCTTCGGTAAAAATAAACTACTTATAGCATTTCAACCAAAGTTTAGACACACATTATAGACGTGATATATAAGTAATATCTTATCAACAGATTAATAAGGGAAGGGGAAAATGAAAAAAAAAATTCGGTAGGATTCGATCTCCGGACCTTGCGCAAGCGCAGTATTTCTTTCCATGCCACACCAATTGAGAGCTTGTTTAAACTTCGTTTCAAATACAATAAGTAGTTTGTCTTTTAGCCATGAAAAGCCGAAAAGATGGAATTTTCAAACATTAATATCCGAATAAATTCATTGAGTTAAGGATCGCCTCTGCGGAAAAAGAAAGATTGTCATTTTGTCGATGTCGTAAATTGCGACGGCAAAATCGAAAATTCGGCTCGGCACAAGAGAATCAAAAACGGCTTTTTGACATTTGCGACAGGTACCGCACGGAAGTTATCGGCTAAACCGCCGCTCGCTGCTCAACGCACCGCTCCCAGCCCGGCTGACTCATGGGCGGGTATTCAATGGATCACCAACAACATATTAAGGCACATTTTATCAATTTAAAAATAGTATACATTTTGTGACGCTAGCTCTCGGCAGTGGAGGACTGACAATGGTGGAGTGGTGGCGATCGTCACAACTCCCCTGGTCCAGAACGCCCCCTAGATCCCAAAAAGTGTTCTATTGTAAGCATTTCAAGATTGGGTGCATACAAAAATGTGCCCTCGCCGCCCCTCGGTACAAATCGCCACAACCACCAAGTGTCAGTCCGCCACTGGCTCTTGGTCTATTATTAGCTTAATACATTGTAATGGAATCTTAAAACTCATTTTTCGTTCACTTTCAGATGTAGCATTGTCTTGAAATTTGACCTGTGGTTCACATGATAAAACAATTTGATTTTTATTATTAGAAAACTCCAAGATAGTAAACGTTTTAAAGATGGCGGACATTACATTGTCATTTAATATCCGATTCTACCAAAAATTGGTATCTGAGCATTCTTGAGTGCTGAGGGCGTAAATATATTTTTTGTGGTGGGGATGGGGGTCTGGCAATATTAAAAATTAACAGTTTATGAGCGGTTGACTTTCTCTTTTCTATGAAGGGTCAAGTGGCATAGAAACTTGAGAGAGCATGCTACAAATCACAAACTTAATGCAATTTTATACCTACAGATGTCACACTAACTCGCCTGACTTTTTATGTTCTAGCCCTTCTTGGGTACCCACCTTATGTACGCGCTTGTTGAGATTTGGAATATGAGATTAAAATTCCAACGGCGGCGCCAATGTAGCGAATATGTTTTATCATTTATCGTCTGATTTGACTAAAAATCAGCATGTGAGGGTTATCGAGGTTGCAGATTACAATTATCCTGCCAAAATTTAACGATTCAAAATCGGGAGTCAAAATAGAGGATAGGTCTTTATCTGGAAATTTTTGAGATCGCAAATTATGAATATTTAGCCAAAACTCAAGAATTCAAAATGGCGGGTTGAGGATGACGAATAGGTTTAATCATTCATAGGGAAGGAATTTTATCGAGTAAACACATTGTTCTAATGGAGGCAAAACTAAAAAGAAAAAAATAAATAAATAATTTAAAAAATTAATAAACGTGCTTTTAAACACAAACTGAAACTGTTAAAAATGCACTAAAATGATGAAAAGAATGTTAATAATAACATTAACTACGTTCATAAACGTAAAAGCATGGGACACTCAACATACGTGGAGAAAGAGAAAATTTTACTCATCAGGCGCTTCACGCTTTTACATTTATTAACATAATTATTGTTATTATTAATATTATCTTCTTCTTTTTAGTGCAATTTAACAGTTTCGGGTTGTGTTTAAAGGCGCGTCTTTAAATTTTCTAAAATGACTTATTTTTAATATTATGCAATAGATTTCGAGGATGAGACAAATGGTCGAAAATGGGGTTAAACAAGCTGAGTAGAACTTAGTTATTAAAAGTGTAGAATATATCATTTTAAACTGTGAGGTGGGTGTGACTCTGGGTGTCACATTACTGAGCCCTGTATTAGGACTCTACAAAGGTGGTATTCGTAAGTAAGTGCGGTCTTTGAGGTCCGCATGGCCAACTTCCCAGAATGATATGAATATCAATATCAATAACAATAATAGTAATAATAATAATAATAATAATAACCCGTGGGGGTTTGCCGGATCCCCTATCGGGCGCGTCCCTTTGCGAATAAGGGAATGCTCGCCGGTTGGCCGATGGATAGCCGGAGGGTAGGGAGGAAATAAAATACTCCCCGTGGAGCAAAAACTGGGACCACCTCTAAAATGGAGAGTAAAAATAATTCAAGCCTCGGAGAAGAGCCGCTGCCTGGGGTACGCCAGGGCATCTCTAGAGCCGGTGCTGGAGATGACACAAGTGAAGCCGCCGGTGGTGGGCTGCTGAGGAAGCGGGCGCCCATCTCTCAAATTGCTACAGCTTCCAATGAAAATCAAGCGGAACAAAATCTCTCAGGTAATTTTAATCCAGAGCCCACACCACCTGCTGGCTTGCCATTGGATGGACCAGAGGCTGCTATCAGGGGAAAGCGCAATAAACGTATTAAATGGACAAAGGAATTAAACATTGAAGTGATACGTACGTTCTACTGCGTCAATGAGTGCAGAGAAGATCCGCTTCCCGGTTGGAGGTACAAACTCCATACAGAATTTACTAAATTACACCCTGAATTGAACCTGTCGGAGCAAAACACTGTAGACAGAAAAAACGCAATAGTAAGAAAGGGCTATTTAACCGCCGTGGAAATTGATAATATCCGTAGGGACGTTGGTAGAGCATTAAGTGAAGAACAGATTACCGCAGAGATTCTGGAAGCAGGAACAGTGCCAGATTTTACTGACGTCGATAACACACCCCATGGTCCACACGTGAGTGAAGAGCTTAATATATCGGACGATCTCAATAACAGCTTTCTAAGCACACTAAGATTTTATGAAAATTCAAACCCTCTAGACCGGCCAAGACTGCCTATACTTACATATTCACCTAGAAATAAAAAACACATACAAGATGTCAATACGATCCTCCAAAAACATCTCGAAAATTCTGAAGACATAACTGAAATCCATTCAGCTATTTACGCTGCAGCTGTGACTATTTTAAGCCTCAATCAACAAAAGCCACTCCCACCCATAAAAGAGCACGCAGCAATAAAAACTCCTCCTAAAGATCCTGCTTGGAAAGTACGCCTTCATAACAGTATAAATCGGCTCCGGGCTGAAGCAGATGTCATAGGCGAATATATCAATGGCACGAGATCAGCACAAATAACAACCAAAATAGATGCTATCAAACACCGTTTAAAAATTTCACCCAACTCTTCCAACTTATTCGAGAAGTTAATCGAATACAGAGATGAATTAAGGCAGAAGGCAAAAACCAAAGATACAACGAAATAACGAAAAGAAAAGATCAAAACAACCTGTTCAAAAATAAAGAGAAAAAATTCTACACCTCTATTGGAAGCAATGAACAACAGACCACCGAGGAGCCTGGCGACAATAATCCGAATGAATTTCTTCAATACTGGAAATCCATGTGGACTGAAAACGTTCAAGAAGACCTAGAGACTCCCTGGATTGCGCAGACTGAAGCTGAGGTCATGGAATTACCTGATATGGGGCCAACTGTCTTCACTAGAGATGATGTCAGTGCTGCACTAAAGAAAGTCCAGAACTGGAAAACCCCAGGACCAGATCAGGTACATAACTTCTGGCTGAAGCAGCTTACAGCAACTCACGAACCACTTGCACGCTGTTTTACAAATACCCTTGAAAACCCAAATAATCTGCCCCCCTACTTAACAAAAGGTGTTATTTACCTCATTCACAAAAAGGGCAACCAGAATGACCCACGTAATTTTCGACCCATAACTTGTCTCTCAGTCTTTTATAAACTCTTGTCATCGCTCATTAATAATAAGGTATACCAACACTGTGAGAACAATAGCATCTTCGCATTCGAACAGAAGGGATGCATCAGAAAGGCTCTAGGATGCAACCTTAGACTAGGAAAGATAGATGGTGAGGACTCGTAACAGCGCATAATCGCCACGCTAACAAGTTGTGCCTAAGACGCCATTGCGGTGGTGGCACACAAACTGTAGAGAGCAAAATGAAATTTTCCAATAGAAGTGATTTATAAGTGATTCAGTGCTAATTTATGTAATGTACCTACATGATGGTATCATATTCTATAAACTACTGTAAAAATCACAGCGGGAAAAAATTGAAAGGAGTGACGCTTTGCAGGTTAAAGTATATGCAGTTTTCACTTTACCTAGTTAAATTAACTGTAGGCCTATTATTTACTTAATTATATCCGTGTGCATGCAATGATAATGAGAAGCATAGTATATCATTTTCTGGTATGCAATTTGCACGTTATTTGATTGAAATTTTCATTCATCTTTTCTTCATTGAATATAGAACAGTTCATCCGAAATGACACTTTTTCCATGGGCGTAGATATATCGATTATGGTGTTATATTATATAGAATGTAGAATAAATTCTGGTATGTAAGATATGAGTAAATATATTTATGGTAGTGAATATTAATTGTATTATTATGAAGCTGTTTTTGGAAAAACACCAGTTTTATATCGTTTTATTCCTTTGATGTGATAAACTTGACACCTACATATTGTACATATGTTCCGCCACTTTCGCTTGCTCTCTGGTGGCAGGTGGCTTCACCATTGGCAGTAGCGTTACGATTCCTTACGATATATATCTTTCCTACTCTAAGGATGCAACGAACAACTCATAATTGACTCAGTAATTATGAAACAAGCTTAACAAAAAATACACAATATTTACACCTGTTATATCGACTATGCTAAGGCCTTTGATTCAATCCGCCATAATTGGCTACTCAAAGTACTGGAGATATATCAAATCTCCCCCAGTATCAGACAACTTCTCGCCCACATGATGAATTCTTGGAAAACTTAATTTCGATAATAAAAACGTGGGAGATATTGACATCAAGCGAGGCATTTATCAAGGTGACTCCCTCAGCCCTACCTGGTTTTGTTTAGCCTTAAACCCCTTGTCAGGGTTGCTCAACAACTCGAACGCTGGCTTTAGAATGCTAACCAGAGACGAAATCAGATACAGCCATTTACTTTATATGGACGATCTAAAGCTGTATGCAGAGACGAAGCAGCAGCTCAGTACTTTGATCGAGATAACCAGGCAGTTCAGTGACTATATACAGATGAACTTTGGACTCGATAAATGCGCGACAGTCAATATCTCTAAAGGCTCTCTTACTCGCAGTGATGACGTCATCATGGATATAACTGCTCTTGATCCAGAAGAATTCTACAAATATTTGGGTATTCAGCAGAACCGAGGTATACCGCACAACTCATTGAAAGAAGAGTTCCTGAAAAGATATAAATTCAAGCTAACCAAACTCCTGAATACCAAATTGAATTCAAGAAACATGTTTAAAGCCATTAACGCCTGGGCAGTTCCCTCTCTGATATACTCCTTTGGAATTCTTAAGTGGAGTGAGACAGACTTAGAAGAACTAGACAGGTTAACTCGGCGAATGCTATCTAAGTTCCGATTTTTACATCCAAAATCCTCTATAGAGCGCTTATATCTACCCCGCAGCGAAGGGGGCCGTGGTCTCCTAAACCTTAATAGACTATGTAGAAGTTAAGAACTTAGAATAAAAGAATATTTCCACAAACACGTCCACCCAAAAATTCAAAAAGTTGCCGAGACTGACCGTTCATACACTCCACTTAATCTTTCAAATAATGTCATCGAGTACCACCTAAGATCTAAAGCTGATAGAATATCTTCTTGGAAAGAGAAAGTCCTTCATGGAAAATATCCACTGCAGCTGTCTGCTGATAGTATTGATAAACCTGCATCTTTTCACTTCCTAAAACAAGGCATCCTTTATCCTGAAACTGAAGGATTTATAATGGCAATACAAGACAAGATAATAAGAACAAAAAACTATAAAAGAAATATCTTGAAATTCAACGTCGCCGATAAATGCAGAAAATGTGGTCTACCTGGGGAAACTATAGAACACATCACCGCAGGATGCTCCGCTCTGGCAGACACAGACTATCTTTGCAGGCATAACCAGGTGGCTAAGATCGTCCACTCCCGATTAGCTCTACAACATAGCTTACTCTCAGATCCAGAACCTTATTATAAATACTCACCACCTGCTGTGTTAGAGTCAAATCAAACACTACTTTACTGGGATCGGTCAATTATCACCGATAAAACTGTGGACTTTAACCGCCCTGATATCCTTCTGGTAGAGAAGAATAATAGAAAAGCATGGATAATTGATATCGGCGTACCACTTACTAATAACCTTGAAAAGACTGAACGTGAAAAGCGCAGAAAATACCCAAATCTGGCAATGGAAGTCAAACGCCTATGGAAATTAAACGAAGTGAACATCGTGCCGCTCATAATATCTGTAGATGGAGTGTTTACAAAACATCTTAAACCCAACCTCAATTTGATAGGATTACCCCAAGGCCTTTTCTCGATCATGAAGAAAGCATCTATTTTACAGACATGCCATCTAGTCCGCAAATTCCTATCACTATAAAATCTACTGGATGAAGTGAATTCTTCCTCAGTTGATTTAACCATCCGACTCTAAAAGTCGAGTATATAAAAGTAAAAAATAAAATAATAATAATAATAATAATAATCTCGACGACCGGAGTAGTCCCCAAAACACTTGTTGCCAATCCAACAAAGCTCGGAATTGCCGATAAGATTGCAACCGTCCAGAAATCCGTAATCCTGTCGACTACCTCAATCGTCCGCTCATTCCTTAACTCAACGTCATAATCACAAGTATCTTGCTGCGGCCGATACTTGTTTGTGTACCCACCATTAGTGGGGATTTAATTTGGATAATAATAATAATAATAATAATAATAATAAGAATATATTCTGAATGAAAACATCGATGAAAGATGCCGAAGATGCGGGCAAAGATCGGAGACCATAGAGCATATAACAGGGGGATGTGAGACACTATGATTATACCCACAGACATGACAACGTAGCTTGCATAATACATCAAAAACTCGCACGAAAATGCAAATTAATAATTGAAACTGTGCCCTACTACAAATATCATCTGAAAGATGTCCTTGAAAACCATCAGTATAAAATGTACTGGGATAGGGAGATCAGAACCGATATAAAAATAAGGCTAATAGACCGGATATAGTAATATATAACAAAACCAAGAGAGAGGTCACTCTTATTGATGTTGCTGTCCCACTATCTAATAACTTACAAACTACATATGCAACATAAATAAATAAATACATAGAATTGGCAGCAGAAATAAAAGAAATGTGGAGAGTAAATAGAGTTAACATACGGCCGATCATAATATCCGCAACAGGAATACCACAAAACACCATCAAACAAATAGAAGAATTGGACATAAAATATTTAACACCAAATTTAGAAAAATCTGTTGTACTAGACACATGTCACATTGTAAGTAGTTTCCTATCAATTTAAAACTAATATGCAGAAGGGCTTGACAAATGTTCTTCTGAAGCAACCTACCATCGAAGTAAAACCGTTGAAAGACGACATCACGAAGATGGTAATAATAATAATAATCACCATAACGCGGCATTACGGGTGCTGTATTATCATCTTCGGCACTCGTACGGGATAGACCAGACACCACTGCTGCCTTACGTCCCCGAACACATCGAGTCCGTTGTCGAAAACGAGAGGTGCCGAATTTATTGGAACCACTCGTTTCCGACAGCCAGGCTAATTCAAGCCAACAAATCTGATATAGTTCTTCTCAACCATCAACGCAAGGTGATGTTTGTGATCGAATTCTCGGTACCTGCCGAGCCAAATATCACTTTGGAAGAGGACGAAAAACGGACCAAATACCGTGATCTCCGGTACGAGCTCCAAGTGCTATACCCAGGCTACTCGGTCAAGATGGTAGTCCTAATAATCGGTGTACTCGGTGGTATGAAGCCTACGCTACTCTCGGAACTAAAGAGCATATAGGTCTGTCAGAAATCAGCCGAATGGCTGGCAGGCCAAATGCAGAAGGCGGTTATCTTCGCCTACTTAGGGCACACGATTCTGGTACTTACAGTAACTAACCCCACAGGGCGTGGGGAGTGGCTGTAATTATGGGCGGCGCGGCCACCTGGTGTATCGGTCGGAAAGCACGGAGCCCTGTCCGGCAAAAGAGAAATCATAATAATAATAATAAAAATAATAATACCACAGAAAATTTCATTTTTTTTAATTGTATTTTATTTCATTTCATTGATATAAATATTCTAGGTGTAATTGCCTAAAGAATTTTGGAAGGGCTGTATAAAAAAACCTTAGGGTATATTTCAAAGTGTCGATTGCCACCAAAACAAATTAGATCGACTATATCTTTTTCACGATATCCTAAAATCCACTTTTTTTCTGTCTTTTTGTTTAAACAAAAAAATTTTCTAATGTTATATTTTTTGGACTTTACCAAGTTGGCAGCATTCAGAACGTTTTGTGTATGTCGTTTTCGGCCATTGACAGAGAATGGTCATTATGTTAAGGAATAAAAAGATTTCTCAAAGTTATTAAAATTTTTCAAAACTTACTTATTTTAAGTGTAAATTTCATACTTTTTCACTGTCTTCTATTTGTTTTATTTGATATATTCTATTATTATATACAATGGGTGCATACATTTTTCCATTTATAACACATTTAAGATACATGATTCGATTCAAGATTTTAGCGATTACAGCTCACCTCCACCATTTGTAATATAATATTTGGGAATTGTAAAATATTGATTCCTCAAAAGAATATTCAGAATTTGCTTCATAAATAAAAAAATATTGTTCCACGGTATAGGTACGTTTTATCTATGCATGAATTATATGGCCTTGTTTGACATTTCTGCTTGCATACAAAATTACATAAGATTATTAGCTAAAATGTGATTTTCTTTTTCAGATTGGATATTTTACAATAATTTTTATGGAGCCATAAAATTAACAATAGAGATATTATCTCTATCTACTTAAAGCAAATTGTTATAGACACACTTAGTGCATCAAGTGATTAATTTGATTTTACAAACATTTAAATACAGCGTTATATTCTTATACTCATAAAAATGCTTTCGATAAGGTCAAGTGTAAGCTGGAAAAGATATCTTAATTTATCAACTGCCATTTTATTTTTGCGGCAAAACTGATAGAAGATATGAAATTCTAAACATTTAACGATCTGTGAAATAATCTCCACCATAAAAATGAACAATTGTTTATTAATAGGTATTAACTTAAAATATTAATTTACATTTATGTAATAAATATTTGTTGCCAGTCACCCTTTTAATAGAATTAAATTTTTTTAATGATTTGCATCCACATTTAACATCAGTTATGTATTTCTTGTGTCTATGGACACACGTGCAGAATTCACAGAATTCTGTGATTATACTTAATGTTGTGAAACACTATGAATTTCAGAATGTGATTATACAAAATAGAGAAAAATTATTTTAAGTCGTCCCAGTGGCGTCCGCGAGAATTAGGTGCTTATGGCATAGTAGCCAACTTAATATTGAGGGTGGCAAGTCACTGTACTCTATAGAAATCTGCAGTAGTTTAGCACTCCTATCAGAGATAGCACTGTAAAAGGAGTGCGAAATTTCCATTCTAGAGAAGGTTGAATTATTCGAGATAAGTCATCTGTAGGATCCTCCTCTGCCTAGGTCACCTTAACTTTACTGAGTTACTTAACTCAGTTAAGTTCACATTAATTCTGAGTGCAAATAAGAAGTGATCGCCAGTGAACTGGAAAAAAGCGATCAGATAAATGGATTATCAGGTAACAAATAGTGCTTAGTGTTATGAAGCACCAAAGCTCCATAGCTCCATCATTACTTTGAGTAGTTTTATAACATTTTTATAACGCATATATTTTGATTATTGGATTATCTAATTTTATGGTTTTGAGTTTGCTGAATTCAAATATGATGTCAAATAGACGATATTGACAGTTGGCAGCTGTCAATCAGCTGTCAATTAGCAAGGAACTGTAAAAAAATTAAAATCAATGTAGAACTATGTTTTCGACGTTGCTAAATTCAAATTTAATTTTAAATATAAATTGACAGCTGCCAATATCGTCCATTTGACATCAGATTTGAATTCAGCAACCTCAAAAACATGAAGTTAGGTAATTCAATAATCAAAATATGAGTTATAAAAATATTATAAATCTACTCAAAGTAATAACATATGATGAAGCTATGGAGCTTTGGTGCTCGATAGGCGCCGAAATACTAAAATGGAGCGTAGTTGCCATACAAACTTTTATTCAGGATCACAGAAGCTGCAATATACCAAAAATTCAGACGATTCCGTCAAAACCCAATTTGCATAAGATTAGTACTGGTATGGAGCTTTGGTGCTCCATAGGAGCTAAAATATTCAAAATGGGGCACTATGGCCACGGAGATTTTTGTTCAAGATGACAATAGCTACAATATACCAAAAATTCAGACGATTCTACCGAAACCCCATTTTTCATAAGATTAGTATTGGGGTTTGGAGCTTTGGTGCTCCATCGGAGCCAAAATATTGAATATGGAGCATCGTGGCCATGGAGACTGCTGTTCAGAATGACAAGAGCTACAATATACCAAAAATCCAGACGATTCTACAGAAATCCATTTCCCATAAGGTTTGTGCGGAGTCAAAATGTGTACTAAGTAATTGATGATATAATTAAATTTGTGTTCCTTAAACCATATTTTGTTTACATGGTTAATAAAGCTGCCACTCGACAAAATAGCCTTACTCGGTTGAATATACTCTTGAGACCCCTCAAAATTAGTTTTTGGGTAGACATCTACAAAATGAATATTTGGGCTGGTATCATGAACATTTTTATTAAACAGGCCTTAGAAACTAGGTACGGCAATAATACTATTTCGGTAATAAACTAACTAGTTGATTGATTCGGCCTTTACTTGATGAAAATCCATATTAAACTTAAATTTAACGAACACACCGCGGTTTGATTTTCACAATAATTTATAAAGCACCATGACGATAGTTTCGCCTAACATAGGCCTCATCGAATGGTGACTTGATAACTAACTTACAATCTATAAACTATCTCCTTAAATACTGAATCTTTGACAATGAAAGTAATTATTATAACAAAAAAGTAGGGATACCTAAATAAATACATTTTCAGAATAATATTAACGGATTTCATATTATAAAAGTAATTAGCATAATAATAAAAGATACTTAATAAATACCTTATGCAAAATATTAAATTTGGAATAAATTTAGAAAAACTATACTACCTATGCAAATCATTTCCAAGTAATGTTAAGTAGTGGTGAATGATTTATCTCGGTTTGATCATTTAACAAATTAACCAAACGTTTATATTTATTAATTTCTAAACATTTCAATAAATCTAATCTCAATCCTTTACTCTCTACGTGTAAAATTTCGAAATCATCCTTAAAGGAATGTTTTTCTTCTAATAAATGATTCGCATATGTAGAGTCAGTTTTGTTCTTAATGTAACTATTTTTGTGCTCATAATGACGTTCCTTGAAACATCTACCTGTTTGACCACCATATACCCCAGGGCAAGAACCGCAAGTCAACTTATAGTCTCCTGATTTATAGTGTTTTTGGGTTTTGTCTTTTATTTTTAATGTATTTTCCTAATGAATTATTTGTCTTATATCTAAGCAACATTCAGATTACGTTTTCTTAAATATGCCGAAACTTTTTGCGTTGGGGAGCCTAAATACGTGATTGTTTTGAAAAAGAAAAACGACTCAAAACTCGTTTTTCTTTTTGATTGGATATATTAATTCCAAGGCCATATTTATTTCTTTTTAGCTATAATACTTTCTATTACGAGGAGGTCAAACCCGTTATTGACAGCAACTTATTTAATGATGTTATATTCTTTGTTGTAATTACTTGTTGATATTGGAACATTCAACAATCGGTATATCATGCTATGATAGACTGCTAATTTGTGTTGAAAGGGGTATCGAATTGTTATGTATAGTTGTGTCTGTATGCGAAGGTTTATGATAGATCGAAAAATCATGTTTGTTGTTTAGTCTAGTTATAGTTAAATCCAGAAAATTTATACTTTTGTCGACTTCTTCAATAGTAAATTTTATATTCGGATGTAGGTTATTAATATGATCCAAAAACTTGGTTAATTATCTAGTGGTCCCGGTAAAACAGGCAAAAATATCATCAACATATCTATACCAGTACAAAAAATTGTTATGTAGATGGTTAGCGAAGATATTACTCTCGGTATGTCTTGATTTCAATTTAATAATAATTTTGATACCTGTACAATTGGATTAATTATGGGAAACCCACTAAGTCCCTTACTTGCAGAAATCTTTATGAATAATTTAGAAAGTAATATCTTCGGTAACCATCTACATAACAATTTTTTGTACAGGTATAGATATGTTGATGACATTTTTGCCTGTTTTGTCCCGGGATCACTAGATAATTAACCAAGTTTTTGGATCATATTAATAACCTACATTCGAATATAAAATTTACTATTGAAGAAGTCGACAAAAGTATACATTTTCTGGATTTAACTATAACTAGACTAAACAACAAACTTGATTTTTCGATCTATCATAAACCTTCGCATACAGACACAACTATACATAACAGCTCGACACATCCCTTTCAACATAAATTAGCAGCCTATCATAGCATGATATACCGATTGTTGAATGTTCCAATGTCAACAAGTAATTACAAGAAAGAATATAACATCATTAAATAAGTTGCTGTCAATAACGGGTTTGACCTCCTCGTAATAGAAAGTATTATAGCTAAAAAGAAGTATAATATGGCCTTGGAATTAATATATCCAATCAAGAAGAAAAACGACTCAAAATTCAAAACAATCACGTATTTAGGCTCCCCAACGCAAACAGTTTTGGCATATTTAAGAAAACGTAATCTGAATATTACTTATAAGACAAATAATTCATTAGGAAATTACATTAAAAATAATGAAGACAAAACCCAAAAACACTATAAATCAGGAGTCTATAAGTTGACTTGCGGTTCTTGCCCTGGGGTATATATTGGTCAAACAGGCAGATGTTTCAAGAAACGTCATTATGAGCACAAAAATAGTTACATTAAGAACAAAACTGACTCTACATATGCAAATCATTTATTAGAAGAAAAACATTCCTTTAAGGATGATTTCGAAATTTTACACGTAGAGAGTAAAGAATTGAAATTAGATTTATTGGAATATTTAGAAATTAATAAATATAAACGTTTGGATAATTTGTTAAATGATCAAACCGAGATAAATCATTCACCACTACTTAACATTACTTGGAAATGATTTGCATAGGTAGTATAGTTTTTCTAAATTTATTCCAAATTTAATATTTTGCATTAAGTATCTTTTATTATTATGCTAATTACTTTTATAATATGAAATCCGTTAATATTATTCTGAAAATGTATTTATTTAGGTATCCCTACTTTTTTGTTATAATAATTACTTTCATTGTCAAAGATTCAGTATTTAAGGAGATAGTTTATAGATTGTAAGTTAGTTATCAACTCATCATCCGATGTAGCCTATGTTAGGCGAAACGATCGTCATGGTTCTTAATAAATTATTGTGAAAATCAAACCACGGTGTGTTCGTTAAATTTAAGTTAAATAAACTAATTATTTGTTGATTCAAATGATTTCTGTGAGGAAAATAAGAATTTACGGTTGACACCTTAAACCACAAAATTAATAATAATAATAATAATAATAATAATAATAATAATAATAATAATAATAATAATAAAGGACTTTCTTAACCAAATTAATATTAAAATTTATACTTAATAACGATTTTACTGGGCGAGGTTCAGTAAAGCCTAAAGGCATCCTGTTCTTCCATCTAACCCAAATAAATAAATAATAATTAACAAACCTTACTTAAAATCACTGCTTTTAACACAAATGTGTAATTTTAGTCAATTTTTAAATAATTGTAAACATTTATAACCTTATTTGAGTATTTGATGTTTCAAATGATAACTATTTATTTAGTCATAAACCGGTCACATATGATGAAGGAGAATTTGTAAGATGCAACATTCCTTTCATTTTTACGATTTTTTTTTACTATTTTTACTTGTCACCTGCTGAACATACAACATATATCAATATTAAGGACCATAAAATTGTGACTATATAACCACTTTAAACGCTAAATGAAAAATAGTGTCAAACTCAACTAACCCGCACTTTTTTAAATATCTGTTAAATTGTTCTAAGTAGTTTACTCAACGGCTCTTCGTTGTTTAATTTATTGCAATTATCGAATTTTATGACGAATTCAACATATTTTGAGATTTTGGTTAAAATAATATAATTATGGAAAGGATTCGTGACGAAATCATGAATGAATTTATTCCTGCTGAAATTTATAACGTAGCGGACGAGATAATTGCAAGTTTATTAATACATCTAATCTTTGGGCACAATATCTACGCTATTGCTGAAACCAACACCGATATTAGCAGATAACAAATTAAAAACTTTCTTAAAGCGTTGACATGAGAATCGTAATGCCAATAAGTTTAAATTATTAACTAGAATTGAAATCTATAAGTTTCTTCGTGATGCCGAAGACGAGAAATTCTTTTTTCTTCAAATATTATGGTTATGGTTTGTTTTAGGTTGGTACAGTTTTCGGTCCGGCAGGAACTTGTAGAATTGAATTTATAAATAGGTTCAATAATGATATTGAAGATAAAAACGAGTTCTTGATAGTGAGAATTCCTAATAATATGTCAAAGATTGAAAGAACCATATTATATGGTGTTCTCGTATTTATAAATCACCTCAATTAATACCATAAATATGTAAGTCTATGACCTCCTAATCTAAAACATGATCGTTCTTTGTGTATTACGAGAAAAGATAACTGTACAGGTGGTTAGATTGAACACTGCTGACAAAATACCCAAATCGCCGACTCAATGCTCCCCAGTAGCCATTGTTTATGTGTTCTTTTGCCTCATTACTGGTAGATACTAAAGCTGATATAACAAATGTTAAGCGCCTCTGTGATTGGAAATCTGCCACCGTGGCAGAGGGATATATCGATGAATCCACCGAAAATAGACGAATTTGGCGAACCAGATATTGATTGGCCAAGAATGGATTCCTACGGCTGATAACAGAAATTTGATAGAAAAGATCCCAATTAGTGGAGAATGTACTCCCGTGGATATGTCTCCGCTTTTTTCTGAAAGCTCTTGTTGTCTAATCTGGTACTTTTAATTTTGCTTCCGGTTTAGCTAAGGAACGATATTTTAATATCTATGAGGGATAAATATTTCAAATGAGTTTTCTTACTCCTTATACTCGGCGAGGGAAATATTTACCGTATCGTACGGAAAACATTTCTCGCACCACTCGAGAAATATTTGTCGCATGCCAAGTGCAAGAAATGCTGTTTCCCGCATGGTCGTAAGAAAATATGTTTTTGTTTTATAATAAAATTCAAGATTTCTACACAATGCATTTTGTTTGAATTTATTCCGTGTAATTCGGTCGTAAGCATTTTCTGCATATTTCCAAAGATATAGGTCAGTTAGGGATGGTACTCAGTGATTTAGCGCGTATTCAGCGAAGCAGGTTCAATCCTTGCTCACCGCGAAATAATTTTGATTATAAAATTATCCCCAGGAAGTTGCTCGGACTTCTCTAATACACTGTAGGGCCTCGTTTCTCTTTACCTAACATAAAATCATTCTGGATTTTCAGCGAGTTACTTTGATGACTTGAAAAGCGGTGAAGAAATCAAAATAGAAACAAGCATTTACTGGAAATATTAGCAAAATCATGCCTTATGTTAAAAAAGATTATGATTATATTTTAATAGTTTCTTGTGACTGATAAGAACTCCTAAAAATGCAATAAAAATGTACTGATTTATGTATTCCTGTCAAGAATTACACTTACCAGAAAGAACTTTTGAAAGCTCTATTTTGGAAACTAGTAAATGGAAAGGACACACACATCTAGCTAGGCAATAAAAATCGCTGGCAAATAAAACACTACTTTCACATCCTGATTTCCCATCTGTGTCCCTTTAAAAGAGAACATTTTGATACTATACTTGCACTCTAGTAAGTGTAAATAATTGCTCTTAGAATTTCAATAATATAATGTTTAAAATAGTCTGTCTCGAGGTAGTAATCTCGGGGTGGCTGATTATGGCTTTATTTTGATAACTTCTTTAATAATGAAGTGGGGATGTTGAAGGTGGTAATGGGAATGGTAGATGTCATAAAGAAAATTGAAACCCTGACTTTTAGTATATACACTAAATTCCAACTTCCTTTACTTATTTACACCTATTTACCCCTTAACCCTTAAATGGAATAAGCTCAAAATAAAATCTAGATCCGGATCCCGTTATAATAAGTACATGTGCCAAGTTTTAAGTGGATATTTTAATTTTATTTTGTTACCTCCTTCAGTAATGTAGGGAGGAGAGGGGTGGTAAGGGTGTCACATGTCATAAAAAAATTGAGACATTGGCCTCTATATATACACCAAATCTCAAGTTTCTGGAGTCTTACTAGCTCGCTTTATTTATTTTCCCCTATTTATCACTATTTACCCTACAATCCTCCAACTAAATTATCTCAAAATATAATCTATATCTATATGTCGTCATTATAGATATGTGTACTAAATTTCAAGTGCATATTTCTATTTTATTTTATTAACTCCTTTAATAATGGAGACAAAAGTCATAAAAATATTTTAGGCCTTAGCTTCTAGCATATACACCAAATCCCAAGTTTCTGGACTCTTACCAGTTTGCTTTACTAATTTCTCTCTATTTACCCCCCACCTTTCACCGCCGGAGTAAGCTCAAAATATAATCTAGTTTCAGATCTGGTTATAATACATACGTGTACTAAATTTCAACACAATGTCTTAAACAGTTTCTGAGAAAACGTGCGCACTATAAAAGTTACAGACCGACCGACAGACCGACAGACTGAATTTTTTCGCTCAAATTTAAAATCTCTATGTTTGATGACATTTTAAACCTATTTCAACAAAACAAATTTTTGAATTTTTTTTTAGATTACTATATTTCCACTTCACAATGTGGATGTGGAAGTAATTAATCTCCCTAAGAACGCAATTTTCAAAATTTGAATTCTTCCGTTAATTGTTTAGAGAGTAAGTAGGCTATATTAATAAAATATATCGTCAACAAATATATGTTCCATTTGATGTAATATTGTGTAAAACGTTAGGTAATAAGACAATGCCAATCGCAGGTAAATGATAAGAGTAAAAATATGGCCGATAAGGACGTTATTTTATTAACTGTACTTTAGTGTACTCGGTGTACACGTGTAATATGCGCTCTATATATAAAGTCATAAAAAAAAGTGCACCCAATAAAAATCAAAAATATTACTCCCTTTTATACAATATAATTATAAAAGTAATAATAATTTATTAATATTCACGTGTTAAAATAAGGGGGAGTTATAAAATTATTTTTAAATTTGAATATAAATAACTATCAGAAGTGTGTGTGCGAAAGAACATTTCTGTAAATAATTAAACTGTATTCAAAAATAAATGTAAGACTTTACACTACAATATACTTTCTTATTATTATTTCTACCCTTTCCTCGCAGACTCCCTCCCTTAATTTTTTAGGAATAACTGGTCATGAGATGGCATACCCAATTCTTCCAGTAGATTTGCCATAAGATCCCATGGTAAATCTACTGCTAGTACTAAGAATACACGTCCATGTACGAAAGCGTAGATGGGCCACAATTCAATAAATATTTTTTTCTTAAATTCTGACTTCAATTTCGGAATTTTGTTCAATTCCAACTTTAAACTCGGAATATTGTTAAATTCCGACCTTGAACACGGAATTTAACTAAATTCCGAGTTTAAAGACGGAATTTAACAATATTCCGAATTAAAAGTCGGAAATCAACAAAATCGAATGTAATGCTTCATATGCATAGCTAAAGACGATTGTCTCTTAAATTCCGACTTGGAACTTGGAATTATATTATATTTTGTTAAATTCCGACTTGAAACTCGGAATTTTGTTAAATTCCGACTTTGAACTCGAAACATTATTTCGACTTTGAATTCGGAATATTGTTAAATGTCGACTTTAAACTCGGAATATTTAATTTATTGTGGTCCTTTTACGCTCTCATAGTTTTTAGTGGTTCCCTGCTTCCACATTCACAGTGATATCAATTTTGTGATTTCGCCTTAGATGTAACAGTTTTGAATACGCATGCAAAATTGAGCATACCGATCCAGTTTAGGCTCTAGGTACGACCACAGATAGACGAGGCAGATACCTTAAATCCATCAAAAAGCAAAAATATAATTTTTGCATATTCACAATAGTTTTTATGGTACTAGTTTTCGTATTGGTAACACCAGTACATTAAACCATAGCCTGTTAATAAGAACATATTCTTTTTGTCTTTCACTAATTAAAAAACCAATTTTGTTATACTCTAGTAAGTACTATGGAATATATAAAGAATTCAATATCTCGATCATATAAGAAACAAATGTTATTAATCAATATATTAAAAACGAAAAACAGTATTTGTTTCTTTTACCATTGCTATAAAGATTTTTTTTTAAATGTCTCTACAATTTGTAAGTTAAAATGACAACAATTTAAATTAAACAAATTGAGGAGCTTTCAAAAATGCACGATTGCGATTTCTTTCAATTATTTTAAAAACAAAAAAGCAGAAGAAACTAAGACGAAATAAGAATAGGAAAATTATTGTCATAATGCTAGGCGACTTCAACGCGCACATAAGCAAAGACAACCAGGCGCATGAAGGTATGAACATCGTTGGTAAAACCTTCTCCGCACATGGTCAAGCGAGAATTGAAGCTCGCTGAAAAATTTCTCATCCTCTTCGATTCCTTCTATTTGATAATAAGAAACGCATTCACCATAGTTCTGGATTAAGTGCTACAAAGAACAATAAAGGGGGTTCAGAAATTCTATGCAAACCTGAAACCACATCTGAACGATACGCCGCTAGAATGAAAATAAATTTCAAAAAGAGATTGATAATGGTGTAACACTCATTGATTAAAACTAGTCTAATCTAAGAAGAATATCAAATAGGTAACTATACCCTGAGAACCACGAACATAATGAAATACCTAGGAACATATCTGACGAATCACCTTAAAAGGAGGGAAACAGTAATGGAAAATTTCTAAACGGCCTACAGAGTCACAAGAGTTATATTGCCTTTCAATGAGGAAAATCAAACACCATTAAGTCCGATTAAAAAGATATATATGATTATCACACTGCCTACGATGAAATATATGAGTTGAAACCGAGGCAACGACAAAAGCAAATAGAAGAAGCCTGAGAAGAGCTGAAAGAAACATCGTCCAATTACTTGCAAAAAGATTGAGACCACAGAAACAACAAAAAACATCAGTATGAATCAGTATCCCAATGATATACTGGGGTCACGCCCAAAGACTGGACATGGCACACCTACTAAGGAAAGCGTTAAGACTGAACAGTAATAATCTGAAAAGAGGGAGGCTATGCTATACATAGATAACAACAATCAAGAAGATCATGAACAAACTAGTAAGGTATTAAACATAATGAGAAAGAATGACAAAGCCATATAAGGATTACAATAAAGAAATCGAAAGGATATACATGCTGCCAGATTTAGAAACAGAAGAAACAGAAATACACTGGATTGAGTATGTGGTAGGTTCCTTGTGAAACATCTTTAGAATAATTATTTTTAGAAAAGGGAAAAACAATGCTTTTAGATGTTTCAAATAAAAACTGTATTTTTATACACTCTACATATGTTTCGGCTGGTTAGGCCTTTCTCAAGAGCATTACAGATGAATACTAAAGCTATGAGGGTGGTTGTTCTAAAAATAAATGTAGTAATACCCAAACATGTGGAATTACGGGGATTTCAAGTAATAAAACTAAGGATCTACCTACTTGGAATAATTCAATGGGCTATTCTTAGAACCTTGTCTATTATAGGAGTGTTTATGAAATTTAATTGGTCATTGGTGGTACAAGTATTGCTTTTAAGGGATTTTTTTATTTCTAATTGTTCAAGGAGGTTTAGGCGTTTTCCTTTTCTTTCTGAATGGATTAAATTAATATTCTCTGTATCAATAAAATGATTATTTTCAATGCAATGTGTTGACATTCCTGTGTTTTTGGTGTTATTTAAAATGGATTGTTTATGTTCTTTTACCCGATTAGCTATACTTCTACCACTTTGGCCAATATATACCGCGTTACAGTCCTTACAGAAACAGAACACTCAGAAGATAGGCAAGGAGATGATTGTAGATAGAACCTTAAAAATGGAGCAACTCTCCAATCCAATCACAATACAATGCGACAAGCATGTCACGAACATCTACACTTCCTTTCCTGTGTTCCTGCACTATGCGTCATGTGACTCTCGCTTCTGATAGCAAGCAGGTCTCAAATCCAATCTGGCGTACGCAGCTGACGCGGCGGTAAATTAGGAAGTGGCAGCAATGCCTACCGTTCGCTGGTTAATAAATTATTCAGTGGTTTACCATAAACACAAAAGTTAGATCAAACTTACAAGCACCGCAGATATGCCCAAAAATTCTACAAAATTTTCTATATTCAACCTACTTTCTATCTTCTATAATATGTATATACTCTATAATAATATAAATTATTTCACTGGCGTGATGTTAATGCCCGCAACCTGTAGTTATCCCAGACATCTGTCAGTACCTACCTTATATTTATAGTAGTAAGAAAATTGAGTTTCTCCAATCATCGAGTCAGATTCCTCTCATATGTTTTGGCATATTCATTTCATCTTCACTAACTAACTTAAGAGCAGCGTCCATGGTCCATGATGATATTGTCGACCCCAGCTGCTTTGTCAGTTTTTAATTACTTTTACGAGATGGAGTGGAAGTATGCTAATCGTAAAAAAAAATGCAATTTGGTTGTTGCTGAAATAGATTTAGTAAATGTCATGAAATGTGGAGATGTTGAATTTGAACAAAAAAAAATCTGTTTGTCAGTAACTTTTTGTCTGCGAACAATTACTCTGGAAACAGTTTAACATATTGACTGGAAATTTGGTACACGTTACATAGAACTGGAACTAGAATATATTTGAGCTTGTTCCGTTGAAGGATTTGGGGGTAAATAAGTAAAACAAGCTAGTAAAAGTGCAGCAACATAAGATTTGTTTTGACATCTGCCACCCCCATCACCACAATTATTAAAATTGTGATTACATTTCAAATATTATTTTTCATCATCGTTTCTTAATTATGCTCTAGCTGGAAATGAAGAAGAGCAATGAAGGATTATTTTAAATGCAAATCTTATAAATACATAGACAGTCAGCTTGTTTGTAATTTCTTACAATTATTGTATACAGGGTGAAGCATTAATAATAGAACATAAGTCAAAAATATTTGTCTTAGACCAATTTATAAGATTGTCACTGAATTTGCGTAGTTGTCACTCTTTAGTTCTTACTTACGTGTACGTGTAATTTTTTGAATAAATACAATTTGTCCGTTTCAAATTGAATTTGTTTTCAAAGAATTCTTGAAACCTTCTGCGTCAGTTTTCTCGAAAACAGTTGGAATTATCAACTTTTATGATAGAAATGACTCCTGTATGAGATTTTCTAATCAAAAGTGCCACAACAGTTCGTAAAAGTAAGAACAAATATTTATCATCAGGTATATATAGCTCATGAGGTGCCCTCCACGGGCTAGCGTGACGTGATAGACGAATTATTAATTCTCAGCTTAAAGAATGATTGCTTACCTTTGGAGCAGATCGGTCAAGAGGTTGTTGAACTATTGCAAAAAGGTGCCCACCCTGTATTATCTTATATTGAGCTCTACTTTTGTGAATGACTACGTTTTTATAGAATTTGCATTTCGAAGGTATACAACGAAAAGTGACCAAGTCCATATGAAGTAAATATTCGGGAGAACAGTTTGAAGTTTTAACTCTCTGGGTAAAACAGTGTTTAGATGTAGGTTTTCTTTTCATATTAGTTTTCTTTAAGGATATTTTTAAAAATAAACTTAAGAATTTGCAATTTGTTGGTGGAAATATTAATAAAATATACTTGGTCATTTTTCCTTGTATTAAAAATAGCTTTGGAGAATAATGGTCATAATATGCTAAATAATTTCATTTACTTCAACTACATACAGATGTAATGAATGATGTAAATTTAGAAACTATATAAAATAATATTATAAAACTACCCTTTATAAATGAATTATTTGAAAAAATAAAAGCTAAGCGTCGTCAGAGTCAGCACTGGACTCTGCAATATCTGGTTTTGGCAAACGGTCTGTTAAATTGTTGTTGAAGTGCAATAATTTAAACTATTCCTGATATTCCGCTGGAATTACATTTTCAGTAAGTATACAGTTTTAAAAGACTTTTTTTGGATATAGGTAACTGATTTGAATAAAGAGCTTCTAGTACAACTTTTACTTTAATTCCATCTCTACTTTTTTTTAGGTTTTTGCAGAGTCCAGTGTTTATTCTGCCGACGATTAGGTTTTATTTTTCAAATAATTCATTTATAAAGGGTAGTTTTAAAACATATTTTTTTATGTAGTTCCTAAATCTAAATCATTCTTTACATCTGTATGTAGTTGAAATAACTGAAATTATTTAGCATATTATGACCATTATTCTCCAAAGCTACTTTTAAAACAAGTAAAAATGACCAAGTCCAGTTTAGTCAGTTTTACTTATATAAATTAATTTCCATAGGACTTGGTCATTACCTGTATAATTGGTTCTATACGATTAAGCCATAATGTTACTTTGGACATTTTTAAAAGTCAAAGGTACTACTATTTGACATGACTTGGGCATATTTTATTAAGTTCAACGATTTTTGGTCACATTTCGTTGTATACCATCGATTTATAATAAGCTTTTATCACTTTTCTTCATTTCCAAACATATTATGACTACTATTTAGGGTGACCTTTGTACATTTTTTTAACGGAGAAATATAATAGGAAACCTGCTATACTTTTGGTGAACACTATACGGTGTAGTTACCTACCTAAAGAAATTAATTAGGAAACGACGGAAGAGAATACTATTTAGAATGTAGTTGTCACTATTGTCATTATGATATACTTTTAGTAAAAATATACATTGTGGTCATCCGACAGAAAGAACCGCTGCCTAAGGAATCACTAGTTCCACATCCAGATTTCTCGTCCAATTCACTTTAAAGGAAACAACTTGACAATATTTTTACACTCTAGTATGTAAAAATTATTCGTCATCGAATTTTAATAATATTTGGGGCATATATCATAGAAAATCTGAGGCGTTGGTTTCTACCATATACATTAAAAATGAAGTTTCTAGCTTGATCTACTCGTTTTGCGCTATTCACAACCTCCCACCCCTTCAACGGAATCATGTCAATCAGATGTCATTACAATCATAAATGTACTAACTTTCAAGTGAATATATCAATTTTATGTATCAATCCCTTTAATAATGGAGTGGAGGTGGTGAGCGTGGGGGGTTGAAAAATATTAGAAAGAAATCTGATGGTTTCTAGTATATACACCAAATCCCAAGTTTCTGTGCTCTTACCAGCTTGCTTTACTTATTTTTCCCTATTTACTTCTACTTACCCCCACTCCTTCAACAAAATCAAGTCAAAATATAACATAGTTTCAGATGTCGTTATAATACATACGTATACAAAATTTCAAATGAAAAGTGGGGATGGTGGGGGGATGCAAATATTATTTTAGAAACCTGAGGCCTTCGCTTCAAGTACATACACCAAATCCCATATTTCTATACTCTTATCAGCTTGCTTTACTTTTCCCCTATTTAACCCCCAACCCTCCAACGGCATCATCTCAAAATACAATCTAGTGCCAGATGTCGTTATAATACATATGTGTATCAAATTTCAAGTGAATATCTCAATTTTATTTTATTAACCCTTTTAATAATGGAGTAGGGGTTGAAAAATACTATAAAAAAATCTGATGCCTTGGTTTCTAGTACATACACCGAATTTCAAGTTTCTGTACTCTTTATTTATTTATTTATTTATTTATTTAACAATACACTACCCAACAGAAAATTCCAATTACAGGGTAGGAAATAGTAAGTATTTACAAATATATAACGTATAACTGTAGATTACAAAGTAGACAAAATAAAAACAAAGATAAAACAAACAAAAAATTTTAAATTATGGAGCTAATCTTTTTATCGCAGCTACATTACAGTGGAATATATCAAACTGATCTTGTAGTTTATTATAATTTTCACACATTTTGTATAGCGGCGAAAATTTCTGGACGTTGGTTCGGGGAGTTGGTAAATAGAACAATGAATTATGCCTAGAACCAGGTCTAGGAGTTCGAAAATTTAGTAAGTTTAAGATAGCGCTGCAATCAGTTATATTATGTATTATTTTAAAAAGAAAAAATAGCTGTGAAATAGTTCTACGAACCTCCAGACTCGAGAGCGAGAATCTATTTAACAGTTCAGTCTGAGGAAAGCCAATAGCAGGATAGACACCATCTTCCTTATGACTCAAAGTCTTTAAAAAACGCCTCTGAATTCTCTCTATGCTCTGTATATGTGTGTTATAATGGTGCGACCAAATAATTGACGAATATTCCAATTTGGATCGAACAAACGATTGATATAGTAGTTTCAGTGTGTTAATGTCGTCAAAATCGCGAGAACATCGTATTATGAATCCCAGCGTTCTGAAACTTTCATTAGTGATGGTATTTATATGACAATTAAATGATAGTTTGGTGTCAAATGTTACACATAGGTCGCGGAATGTTGATGGACGTGTAAGCACTGAATCTTCTATACGGTAATTAAATTCTACATATTGGTGTTTATTAGTAAAAGTTAGGACATTACACTTTCTTATACTCAACTGTAATTTGTTTAAATCACACCATTCATTAATTTTATCAAGGGCACTTTGTAATACCACACAGTCACTCACATCATTTATTTTATTGTATAACTTCATATCATCTGCATATAAAAGACAATTGACACCCAATTCCTCTGCAATGTCATTGATGAAAATGTTGAAGAATAATGGGCCCAAAACAGAGCCTTGAGGTACACCGGAGGTAGATACGAATTCCGCAGATCGTTGTCCACGGTATTCAACATGGTGATGTCTATTTTCAACATATGATTTAAAAAATAACAACAAATTTCTTGAGAAGCCAAATTTTTGAAATTTATAACATAAAATACTGTGATCTAGTCTGTCAAATGCTGTAGTAAAGTCTGTGTAAATTACGTCAACCTGTGAGTTAGTGTCGATAGCATTAGATATATATTGAGTTATACAAAAGAGATTAGTTGATGTAGATCGTCCCTTGAAGAAACCGTGCTGGTATTCAGTAATGCGATTTTTTGCATAAGAAAATGTTGGTTCATGTAACAGAATTTCAAATGCTTTTGAGAAATTGTTGATAATCGTTATAGGTCTGTAATTCTCAATATTATTTTTTTCGCCTTTTTTATATACAGGAATTATTTTAGAACATTTTAGTGCATCAGGAAATATATTAGATTTAATGGCTAAATTAAATAAGAATGTAAGAGTAGTTGTGAGCACGCTAGCACAATCATGTAGTATGAAGGCTTACCAGCTTGCCTTATTTATTTTCCCCTATTTACCCCTAATTTAACCTCCAACCCTTCAACGGAATAATCCCAAAATATAATCTAGTTCCTAATGTCAATACAATATATACGTATACCAAATTTCAAGTGAGTATCTCAATTTCTTTATGAACCCCTTTAATAATATAGTGGGGGGTGGTGGGGGGATGGAAAATATTATAAAAAATGTTGAGGTCTTGGTTTCTAGTACATACATCAAATTTCAAATTTCTGTACTCTTACCAGCTTGCTTTAGTTATTTCGCCCTATGTATCCCCCAACCCTTCACCGGATATGTTCAAAAAACAGTCCAGTTCCAGGTCTCGTCATAATATATACGTGTACAAAATTTCAAGTCAATATCTTAAACCGTTCCGGAGAAAACGTGCGGATAATAAAAGTTACAGACAGACAGATCGACAGACAGACAGAAAAATTTTTTTTCGCTTAAATTTAAAATCTCGACGTTCCATGACATTCTAAACCCATTTCAAGAAAAAAAATTTAATTTTTTTTTACGATTACTATACTTCCAATCCACTACGTGGATGTGAAAGTAACATAAATACCTAATAGATAAAAGGTGCCAAATTGAAAAGTTTTGCGTAGATACCTTTACGTGCAGATTTCCACCATTGCTGAAGTTTTTAGGATGACCACCCTGTATATTTGTCATTAAAAATATAATAAGTGTCTTACTTCATCAATTTGCAAAATATTTCGCCCTATATTTTGAGCCGCCGAATTCAATGCCATCAGAATTGCTTCACAACGTCAAGATTTTCCCTAATCTTCCTCCTAATTAAGATTTACACTGATTTTTTTTAGGTTAGGGAAAAATCATGGTGTGATGGAGCAATCCTGGTGGCGGAATCGAATTCAACGGCTCATAATACAAGGGGATAACATGCTCTGCTCCAAAGGACATAACCCTTTTTTGTGTGTGCCTATGTATCAATAAACAATACTGCTATTAAAAAAAAATGAATTGTAGATAATTTTATCAACACCATGAATATAACTCAATATATATTATAAAAATGTGCCCTTATCTACATAAATATAAACAACAATCAAATTAATCATACAGACACCGCACCTGCAAGTCCTGCAACAATAAATTTAATTACGACTGACTACGATGTAAAACGTAATAGAATGTGAAAATGTTTATATTTGTGTAATATTGCAGTTAATCAGCCGCACTAATTACTAGCAGCCTAGTCAAAGTAAACTGATATGTGTATTTCGTTAAAATTTAATAATTTTATCCACTCTCTATGATGTATTGGAATATTGGAAACATCAAAAGGATGATAAAAGGATTAGGCTAATCCCACGCCGCTTTGTCGGCAGTACATTACTGGAATTGATATCTTATTTGAAATATCCGAGTAAAATGCCGTTAATACCTAAACATAATTTTGTAACTGATCATCCTATCTCGAATAAATCAGATAACGTACTCACACACCTCGAGCTGTTCCGTTTTTATTTTTCATAGATATAATAATGTTTGTTGGGTACGTCTGACCTAAAACTTGAATATATTAGTTATTATTTACCAGATAGAGGATAAAAAACGGGCAAAGTAATAGAACTCTTTATCTAGAGTTTACAAATACTTGACGTATTTGAACACACTTTTAACTTTAAACGGTAGATTAAAGGAGACTCTTTGTTCGACAAAGCTAACACTAGGTTTTAATTTACTTACCTAATCAATTAATCATCACTTTGTGATGCCACGTTATGTATATGTGTATGTTCGGATATAACATTCTTTGGATGGTGGAGTCCTCATTAAAAAGTAATAACTGAAGACGTACGACAGCTTGAATATTGCACCCAAAACTTGATTTTGACTCTTTATTTCGAAGTTACGTAAAAGTGAATGCCGTTGATGGAAACCCGAAGGATGTAACGTTTATAAGAAACATCATGAAAAAATTCTGTATTAGAATATTAATATTTTTCATTTTCATATAAGAGACAAAAATTCTTGATTTATGAAATGAAGAATTTGCTGATATTCAAACTTCTTCAAACATCCATCACAGATAGGAAGAAACCGGTACTGTAATACCAGAAAGACAAGACTGCAAAATGTAGAGGAACATTCGGGCACCTGATATTGAAGAAAGAATCTCACAAAGGGAAGCCAATAATCTTAATATCATATTTCGAAGATTAGTTGCTCAAGACGGTTAGTATTCTAGAAAGTGTTGTATAGGAAATTTCATGAGTAACTGGTCTACACGTATCATGTACAGTGGTTACAAGCACTGAAAGTATTATATTACTAGCCTGGGCTAGATTTTTATTGATGGTAAGTTCAATATTTTCAAATAAAACTCTCTTGTTGATGAGGCACAGTTCAATTGAGTTGAAATTGAAAATTTTCACAAAAACCAGGTGTTGTCCAATGACAAATTTTCAATTAGCGTTTGAGCGCTTGTTCTTTTCAATCGCTTAAATGTTCTCAACTACTTCATTCTTTTTCAAAATGAATTCCTCAAATAGATGGTTAGATGTTGTGCCCCACCAGGCACAACTACCGATGTGGCTTGTGCACATATCACTGTAAGGTGACATTTTCATCATTCAAATGTTTTCTAGGAAGTATGTGATCGAACTTGAGTAAATCACTTACCGAATCTGAATTCTTTTGATTATTTTGCTTTGAGTTATTTGATATTTTTCGTTTATACAGCACCTGTAAACAATGCTGACGATCTAAAATAACTGATTGTAATAAAAACATATTTTCAAAAAGTTTTTTTTAAGTTAAATATTCTTTTCGTCCATTCTGTCTAAAAGTGAAAATGACTTTCCCTAAAGGCTTCATCTACTCCCTCCTCATTTACCATTCAGTATTTTTTCTGACCCGGCTCGGCTCCTACCGCGGATGCTGGCCAGTTGCTGGCTGTCAGGTGGGCTCTGGTTGCCCACCACAATTTTCGACCGATTCTAGGTTAGCTCTCCCTTGTCCAGTACGTATTTTTCTCTTTAGTTTTGCGTACAATTTATTAAATAATGAAAATACTGAAACTTATTATGTTTTCGATATTCTTCTACTCCTAGCTGTTTCGAACAAAAGCCATGAATGTTGGCAAGACCTTGTCAAAAAAGCATTTAGGAAATTTGTTTCCACTTTTGATCACTTTTTACTTTCTTCGCTTGCCGAAGGGAAGTATTGTATTCGTGAAAAAATCACCCTTTATAAATGAATTAAAAAAGATTTCCTAAAACGGAATTACTAAGAAAAGATCAGACTAGTGTTTGATTTGAATTCTAATTTACTGATGTTGCTAATTTACCCCACAAGGGGTTATAAAGTTTCATAAAAAAAGACACATTAATAAATTCATACAAAATTAAGTGGATGATAGAACTCATTTGTATAGTAACATTCTGGACGAATAAAAAAAATCATTCAAATTGTGCAAATAAGGATTCAACCTGGGAGTAGAAAGAAATCAGCCGTAAATTTGAATAAACCTTTGTGTTGATATTCTGCAGACTGGTAGAAAAGTCTCAAATAATCTCGTATCTGCGTCCCAGGATATTCAAGGCCAAGTGTCACGAGAATCGTTCTTGCGCAATTATCTCGTTTCCTATGCGAAATATGTCATTTAGGGTTATTACAAAATTTGTAATCATAAAATTATCTACAATTTTATTTCAAGCATTTCATCGTGTCATCAACAATTCTCGAGATACAGGGCGGAGAGTACAGTATAACGCTATGTAAACTACGGGGCCAGGTATATAGTCCATTATACGAAATTAATAATATAATAAAAATATGATTATAATTATTATTATTATCTATACATTTATAAAAATACAGGGTGTAAATAGTTTCATGTCATTAAAAAAAAACTGGTAATAGGGACCGACTAGACAAACAAAAAACCTATATGACTTTTTTCTCTAGGAGCACTTTAAAAAAACTGACCTAAGTTTAACATTTTAATGATAAGGTAGGAAACATTTGAGAACCACTGTTTTTCAGGGTCAATGGATGTTACAGTTCGGAATATTAGAAATGATAAAAAACTGTCATACCCGACTTGTGTTCCCGCCGGAAGAAGTGCGGCACTTTGATGGAATTACTTGTACCGAACTTTTTATACCACTAATTATGAAAATGTAAATAATTCCTTCTCTTTCGGCACAACGCAAGCATAGCATGGCCGCAGAGGTTTAAATAGAATTTGTTTACATGTGTGTTTTTGAATTTGGAACAAAGTTGTTGTAGCTTTTATTGTCGTTTATAAGAATTTATAAAATTTAAAAGTGGTTTATTAACATTTGTAACATTGTGTTAAAAGCTTAAAAAATTGGTAATTATTTTATGAAATTGGAAAACGAACAGTTAGACGTCCGAGATACGATAACAGAAAATAGTTGCGTATTTTAAGTTAGGAAAAAATCTGATTTTTTTAACGAATCGAGCGCATAATTTTTCCCAATCAGGTATCGAAAACTAAAAATCGAGTCTTTGGTCTCTATGAAAATCAATGTAAACAATAATAAACCAATCAAAACAAGACAGCGAATACTAACAATAATAATAATGATAATCATACCTTTAATGCCCAATAGGTAACACCCAATAACTGAATAATTCTTTTGAATTATTCACAATAATTGTTCGAAATGACCTCCATCTCCACGTATACACATTTCGGCACGTCAGACTAAGGACATACGCACTCCGTTCAACACATTTGGTAAATTAGGATCATCTTTTATGGTTTATATGCACATTAAAATACGTTGTTGCAATTGTTCTAAAGTGTCAATTAAACGATAAAGCTCTTCCGCACCAGCTGCATTTCCACCACTTTCTCCATTCACGACGTGCATATCCGCAAGCCCTGGATAAGTGTAATCTCCCATAATGTTCAAAATCTGCGTTTTAAAACACCACACTAAACTGTGAATTAACGTTATCAATAAAGAAAACAAAAAGAAAAACTTGGTCCAAAATCCAAAAAGTAACACAAAAAGCACGAACGAGAAGTAGTATCTTACGTAACCTAGTACTAACGACTTGAACGATAAGTCAATAAAATAGATCCTAACATAAGTGACACAAAATTCAAAAAGAAGAAAAGCAACAGACAAAACCAAGGAACGGGTAGGTCGCGTCATGTGTACGTTGTTTACCAAGTAAGGACACAAACTGAAATTATTACTTGAGAATATTACATGGGAGAATATAGCACGCGTAATAAGATAATTTGGCCGCGAAGAAGCAGAAAACATGTTGGTGTCCTCCGTCTGTAGCTTTTATCTGCTTTGTCCGTATGCTTTTCGATGACCCCCGTCGCGGCCTAATTATCTTTTAGGTTCATGTGCGACAAGACGCGAGGCAATAAAGCCTACCCCAATATGCCAGCAGTTCTCAAACTGTTATTAAGTATTTTGGAAATTTTTGCTTATTTTTTTTCTCCAAAACTATGAGCTTTAGACCCCATGTTATATAAGGTTTTTTTGTTTGTCTTGTCGTTACCTACCACTAGTTTTTTTAATGACATGAAACTAATTACACCCTGTATATATGCACATTATTTATAAGTGCACAGGGAAATAAAAAATTACAGTATCAAGTAAATATGTCTTTAATTGTAGTAAATATTTTTTGTAAATTGTGTCAAGTAAATATTTATTTGGGTCTAATATTTGTATTGCTTTAAACGACTATATTCATTCAATCTAGATATTTATGTATTCCAAATAAACAAAATAGTTATATAATTTTACAAAAACAAAATTTAGTATTTCCATTTACTTGAATCCGTAAATTTCTTTTCTCAGTGTGAGGAATGTATGTGAAAATGTTGAATAAAATGGCACAATATTAAATTTATTCTTTATTCATTTATTATAAGTGGGAAATGTAATTTATGAAGCACAAGTTACAAATTAGTGTATTCGACCCTTACCAGCTTGCTTTACTTATTTTTCACTATTTACCACCAATTACCCCCACTCGTTCAACGCAATCATGTCAAAATATGATCTAGTTTAAGATATCGTTATACGTGTAACAAATTTCAAGTGAAAATCTAAATTTACTTTTATCAACTTTTTTAATAGGGGAGTGGAGGTGATAGGGGGATGGAAAATATTATAGAAAAATCTGCGTCCATCGCCTTTAGTATATACACCAAATTCCAAATTTCTATACTCTTACCACCTTGCTTTACTTAGTTTCCCCTATCTACCACTATTTATCCCCCAACCCTTCAACGGAATCATCTTAAAACATAATCTAGTTCCAGATGTCATTATAATACATACGCGTACCAAATTTCAAGTGAATATTTCAATTTTATTTTATCAACCCCTTAATTATGGAGTAGGGCTGGTGGGGGTTGAAAAATAATATAAATAATCCGAGATCTTGGCTTCTAGTACATACACCGAATTTCAAGTCTCTGTACTCTTACCAGCTTGCTTTACTTATTTTTCCCTATTTACCCCTATTTAACCCCCAACCCTTCAACGGAATCACCTCAAAATATAATCTAGTTTCAGTTGTTGTCATAATACAGGCGCGCACCAAATTTCAAATGAATATATCAATTTTATTTTATTAGCCCCTTTAATAATTGAGTAGGGGTGGTGGGGGGTTGAAAAATATTATAAAATATTTTGAGTCTTTAGCTCCTAGTACATACACTGAATTTGAAGTTTGTGTACTCATACCACCTGGCTTTACTTATTTTCCACTATTTAACCCCCAACCCTTCAACGGAAGCTTTTCAAAATATAATCTACTCCCGGATGTCGTTATGAAACATACGTATACCACATTTCGAGTGAATATTTCAATTCCATTTTATCAACTCCTTTAATAACGGAGTAGGGGTGGTGGGCGTTGAAAAATAATATAAATAATCTGGGACCTTGGCTTCTATTACATACACCGAATTTCATGTTTCTGTACTCTTACCAGCTTGCTTTACTTATTTCCCCCTGTTTAACCCTATTTAATCCTATTTAACCCCCAACCCTTCAACGGAAGCTTCTCAAAATATAATCTAGTTCCAGATGTCGTTATAATACATACGTGTACCAAATTTCAAATGAATATATCAATTTTATTTTATCAACCCCTTTGATAATGGAGAAGGGGTGGTGTGGGGGTTGAAAAATATTATAAAAAAATCTAAGGCCTTGGCTTGTAGTACATACTTCATATTTCAAGTTTCTGTACTCTTACCAGCTTGCTTTACATATTTCCCCATATTTACCCCTATTTACCCCCCCACTCTTCACCGGATATCTTCAAAAAACAATCCATTTCCAGAATTCATTATAATATATACGTGTACAAAATTTCAAGTCAATATCTTAAAGCGTTCCGGAGAAAGCGTGCGGACATAAAAGTTACAGACAGACAGACCGACAGACCGTCAGACAGAATTTTTTTTTTCATGACATTCTAAACCAATTTCAAGAAAAAAAATATTTGAAATCTTTTTTACGATTACTATACTTCCAATCCACTACGTGGATGTGGAAGTAATTAACTGCTAATCTAGTTAATAATTTCGATTACAGTCCAAGTAATACAATAATGAATATTCCTTCCTCAGTTTTACTAAGAAGATACGATTAATTTATTAGCGTTGATAGTTATATTTTATTGGTCAATTTATTTTAGTATTGTTTGTATTACTCTCTTTAACCAAAAGATTTAATGCAAAAAAACAAAAGTGACATTCCATACTTAAAGAAAGAAAAGAAAATCTTATGTGCCCTTGCAGAGTGCACATATTTTCTATGAACTTGTACTAGGGGATTTCAACGGACGAATCCTGAAACTGAAACGTTCTCAAAACGACACCCTCGGGACCTCTCAACTTGGGCCCTAACAGACAACTCGACAGCGTTTCTTTTACATTTAGAACAACTTTGCTAGTTATTGCATCGTTATACACCAAATATTTTCACTTTTATTCCTCTTGTTTTGCTATTTTCACGACTGCCCAACTATCCTTTTCGGATTGAGGTTCTTAACAAAAAGTAGAATTTACATGAGTCAATTTTTGTGCATATACCAGCGTATATGTTCTCTTGAGTTTCTATCCACAGTTTACATTTACATTAATTGAATTTTCTAAAATATGACAATAATATTAATATGCATAGGTATATTATAGAATAACAAAAAAAAATGTTATCTACTCTACTTACTTCCAAGATTAAATGAATTCTCAAAATATTACTGTAAACCCGTGAATGTTTTCGACTTGCACAACGAAAGTAAAACTTTTATATTATTGCAATACAGCTGTAAACTTTTTTTTATCGTATTCTACACCAAGAAAACTACTTATTCTGAAAAATTCAGCCATATAGTATTTAATGACACCTTAAAACCCTTGACGACTGGGTTATGAATCTCTTTAGCAATCTTCATTTTTCTTCGAAATAAGTGTTCGATGTAGTATTCAGCAAATTTCGTCGATGTTCAATCTTTATTTTATTTTCATTTCTTATTTTTATTTTATTCATATACCATCTAACAATACAAAACTATTTACAAGATGGGAAACAACACATACATCGTACAAAAATGAATTAAATCTACTAATATACATTTCAATAAAGATATAGTGCAATAAAACAATATAAGTATTAGAGAGAACAGATACTTGAATTTACTTCCAATAAAGAGAGAAACAGATACATACGTATATGATTCTAGACATGATCTATTTATGAAATATGTCGATATCACGCTGGCTGTGGTTATAGCTAGAGCAACTTAGAGCACATACTGTAGATTGGTGAAAACTTTAAAATATTAGTTCGGGCAAGGTAAAACGTTTGGCTTTGTGTTGAATTTATTCGGGGAATATGGAAATTAAGTCTCTGGAGAGTATCTCACTACAGTCAATAACAAAATGAATCTCCTTTTTAAGAAATTTATTGCAAAGTCGTTGCGTCTTTCAGATAGGTTACTCATTGAAAACATTTGAAGTAGATCATTTTGTGGAAAGCCATAAAATTTTAGACATAGAAATTTAAGAAAATGGCGATGCACATTTTCTAATTTAAGACTATGAATGTTATAGCAGGGCTGCCAAACAAGAGGCGCATCTCTAGTTTAGATCGCAAAAAAAGAAAAATATAATAGTTTTAACATCGAGATATTTGAGAAATGGCGCCCTTTGTCAACTAACGTATCTATATGATTGACAAAGCTGAGTTTTTTGTCAAAAATTACTCCAAGGTCTTTAAGCGAAGACGGTCGAGTTAAAGGTTCGTTTTCTAGAGAGTAGTTAAATGTATACCTAATCAATATCCTTCGTGAAAAATGTCATTATGTTACATTTTTGTACGTTTAATGTGAGACTGTTCTCGACACACCAAGCGCTGAGTTTAGATACATTATTTTGTAATTTAATGCAGTCACTTATGTCAGAGATTCTATGTAGTAGCTTGATGTCATCTGCATACATTACAAAATGAACATCTAGCTCATATGCTATATCATTGATAAATCTATTAAACAAAAGTGGTCCAAGAACAGACCCTTGAGGCACACCTGAACAAGATAAGTAATCAGTAGACCTGAATCAATTATACAGGATGTACTGTTTTTCATCTGACAAGTATGATTTTAAAAAGTGTGTAAGATTCTGTGAAACTCCAATGTTAGACAGTTTTTTAATAAGAATGTTATGATTAAGCCTGTCGTATGGCATTTTAGATAGATTTTGTTACTAAAAACTGACCACATCTTCTGAAGAATACGTTAATTAAAAAAATTGGCAGTTACTACACCAAAACATTTTCAGCTCATGTACGCCATCAATATTACCCTTGTACTTAAACATCAAAACTGATCCGCTAGTTTAGGCGCTATCATGTCTACATACCTACATACATACAGACAGGCATTTGAATAACAGATTTTTTTTTAAGATCCTGGGAATAAACGTAAAAATATGGCAATATCTTAATTCCCGAGTTTGAATCAATTGCAGCAGCTTCCCAATTTTTACGGGTAGATAGGTTAAAAATATATGTATTTTTTTGATAGTACTAAAATTTAAACTAATAATATAAGTGAAAGCCGCTAAGGTCGACAGGATAAGGAGCAGAAATATTCCACAGAGACATACTTGACGGAGTAGAATTCAATGGCGACTGGTTCCAGTTTTCATCGTATAGAATGATCAATTTTCAAGTGGAGAGTTTTCCCTTATTTTAGGTTACATGCAATGAGTACGTTCGAAAATCTGAAAAGCTTCATAATATATGCTTGAAGCAATCAATGATGTATTATTACAATCAGTTTCTAAATTTTCTGATCCTAATCCAAATTATACCCACATATCTTGCTAGGAAAAACTTTTTGTGCTATCCGATTGTTACAATCATCTCTAGAAGGTTGTGATAATACTTCCTGGAAACAAACGTCTTCGAGACGTGACTCACTTGCCATGGTGGTGTACGCTGATCTGCATCATTTTATGCACGTGTGGCTAAGAAGACTTGAATATCTTATTTTTATTGCTTCTCTTCCAATGAATAAACGTAAATATTATTGAATTCGAATATTTTATTGACTGTTTAATTTCTGCGCACGCATCGTCAACTGAGTTTTACGGATCTCATACGATCCTCTCACACTAGCTTTCGGCGTCCTGATGGTTCACAGAGTCTAGCGAGGTTAATAACTTTAAGAAGTGTCTCTATAGTGCTAATTTTAAGACGACGCGACGATCAGAACAGTAAACGCATTGCTAGATTAGAAGATACGACGAAAGACAGACCGTGGCAATCAAAGGCAAGTAAATTATTCCTTTCTGGCCTTGAAAAGCTTTGCAAGTTGTGAATAATGCTCCCTGAGAGTGGAAACATCACCGGTACTAGCAGGAGGCAACTTTTTGTCGTGATCTTTAAACTCTCAGGCGTAAGTTCATCCACAATCACACAATGGACTCAAATCAATATATTTTCTTAACATTTGTACAAAAAGCATATTGTCAACGCTGTTATGAGAAAGTATGGCATCCATGGTGAGTATCAGCTATATTAGCAAAGCATAGTCAACATCTTGAATGTGGTTTAGGGTCGCTATTACTAGTTCATCTTCTCAGTGTGCCCCTGCGTTTTGTATTATTGCACCATTCTACAACAAATAAATACTGTATGTTAATTATTCGCGCAAAATATGCTTTTACTCTGTCTCAATGAAAAATGTCCGCTACTTTTCTATCATAAACACTGAATTTTTTTACCGGTACACATTTTCTTTTAAGGGAAGCGGTCAGCTTCGAAAGCTTCGATGTTTTCCCTTATCGCCAGTGTCGACTTTAACACAAATATTGTGAACCACGCCGTCGAACTTTTCAATTTTTTTGATTCTTCATAAAAATAAACTAGCAGTACACATTCGATATAATTGTTAACTTCTTATTATAAACGCAACTTTATAAATTTTTCATATTGTGCGTTTTATATTCCTTTAGATCTTTCTGGTGTAAAACTGACATTACAGACACTGCCGCCGCGATTACTATTATCATCAATCATCACTGATACAGCTCGGTTCTAAATTATATTTTTCTTAAAAATTGAAAAACCACCTTTCGATTAAATGAACCAACCTTCGCCTAGATTTTGTCATTTGTTTACTATTACACCGACCTCAAAATCGATATGAGGTTGAAATTTCAACTTAATTGTGTTGAAATTTCAACTTATTAAGTTGAAATTTCAACTCTATTATGTTGAAGTTCAGACTTATTAAGTTGAAAGGGTCTAGCAGGATAAGCTAGGCCAAACGGCCCCAGAAAGCCATCTTCGAAATAACTTATGATATAATATTGGCAAGTCATAAGAATACGATTGGCGAACTTTCAGCTCCTGACGACCTTCATTAGTTCTTGAGATATATGATAAAATATGCGCTGGTACAGTTATTTTTTAAACTTGTGTTTCTCGAACTGTTTTAGCTAGACGAACGAAACAAAAAGGCTCTAGTAGACTAGATTCGGTTTATATTATATATTTATTTTGGATTTTTTAAAATTTAATTATATGAAAAATGAAAATAAAAATTTGAAAAAATATATAATATGGGTAATTACACTTGCTATTACTATTAATAAATCCATTAAAAACAAATGGGTACAAAGTTACATTAAGAATTCACATTAAAAGGAAAATGGGTGCAAGAAATAAAAAATATGCTTTTAAATTAATTAAAACGACATTGTTCAAATCCGACGAATAACTGAATATTTCTAATTTGAAATGATACAAGAACATAGTTTTCATTTTTTTGTTTTCAAATGAAATGTTGACTTTGGCTGCATAGGGTGATTTTAAACAACTTCTCATAATCATTTCGAATGGTTCTTATCATCTCTTGGTATCCGGGCCTTCTTACTTTAGTATAAAATGTTATTTATTGATCTGATAGATATTTTCAACTTATTATGGGCCCCGCATATAAAGCGCTCCACTATAGATTTCCATCCCTACAAGTGCCTTCATTTTCGTAAAATTTAATCGTTTTAGAAAATGGCCATGTGTCAAATGTCATGTAACTAGTTTTTAAATCATTTAAACCACATTAAGATGAAGTCACTTATAGGGATGAGAATTCTTGGTAGGTATTTGATGAAAATTATATAACGTACCTACTTATTTGCATAAGTCAGTAGGTAATATCTCCCTTAAAACCTTCATATTTTCATTTTCAACATAATCTCCTATATATGGGGAAAACATATTTGGTATACATTCTGTATCTACACAGTTTAAGTTGAAATTTCAACACACCTAATTTGAAATTACAACATTTTTTTTCGACGTGGCCTCAATCGCTTCGGTAAATTACAGTCATTTTATAATTTTAAATTGAAGAATCCAATTTGCATATTATTTACTTTTTTGAATTTCTTCGACTGTCGTGGAAAAACAGTGTGACAGATGTTCGTGAAATTCTTCTGACTCTTTGGCGGTTTATTAAACTTCGCTACTCCTAGTTCAATCCACATCCAATTCGTGCCAAAGCAGCACATTTTACGACAACAGAATCATTTTGGATACATTTTTTAGCGAGTCATAGAGGTTTTTGAATCTTTCCTTTCAGAAAAATAGTTATTACTTTGCTGCAAGGTGAGATAATTTAATAACAATCATTTAAAATATTTGAAAAGGTTTATCGAAGCAATTCTGAAGAAAAATAAATGTAAAGAAATCTTGCCTCGTAGTAAAGTTCTAATCTTGAAAACTCATTGGTTCCAACTTGTCCACACATTAAAATTGATGATGATACGTATCTATCATATATCACGACTCAAACATATACTTTAGATAGATCTAAATAATGTACATTCTACGTATAACTCGGACGATTTTATCATGCCCAACTTTTGCCTAATTGTGTGCCTTTTATATATAATAGTCTTTTTCGGTGGAAGATAATTTAATTAATTATATTAATAATTGTGTGGATTTTTATCACATATTTATTGGATAATGAAATAATACTATGAATACATTTAAAATCTTTATGATTCAATTTCAGTTATCTGAGGCTGTGATTATTTTATTACAAGACTACCCTTAATATAATTTTATTTTCATTCCTAACAATTTTATTTTAATATTCCCTCAATATCTCATTTAGTTAGTTACATAAAATTCATTTATTTGTTGTTCTAATTAATAACCATTACTCCGTGGTTTACAAAATATCCTTCCTCTCGCCTCATCGTTTGATATCCTAAAAATCACAGTGAATATGCTCACTTTTACCACATGAAGAGGTCAAAACCTATTCTAAATATTTTTATAGCAACGATGCGACCTCAGTTATACCTTTACAAAGTTGGTAAGCAGGTAAATATTTATTAAACACATCTTATTATATTTACTTACATTTTCACACAATATAAATACCACTCAAATGAATTTATTATGCGTTATGGTGGAGTAAAAGTTATATGGGGTAAATTACCGTAAATTACTCATAATTTATAAATTGTGGGGTATTTTATTATTATATGAACTGAACATTTCACAGTTTACTAGTTTAACACTATAAAATGATATAATATTGCTACTGTTTTAACAATTCTGTTTATTTCAGAGCAGTTTTGATGTTTATTATACAAATGTTTATGAATGAAAGCATAGTGTAAAATAGTGACCAGGTATGTCGGTTCCGAATCCCTTTTATGAATGCTAGTAAAATATTCATCCAAATTAATTTTATTAGAATACATCAATATATGTAGTGAATTGCAATCAGATCATAAAAGTGTATTATTTCTGATGAATTTTCAGTCTAGAACCTTTTGTTATATACGTTTTAAAGCTTTAATATATGTTTTGGAGCTTAAAACTGAAGAAGAATCAACACAATGAAAGTTGTAATAATTACAATGCCGCGCCGTGCCTTTTTAGAGATTACAAGTATTCAATGTATTCCTACCCTCGTAGCAGCTATGGAAGCAATGCTAGATCTACTTCCTCTACATCTGTATGAGAAAGGAGGCAGCACTATGTCTGCAGAAAGTGCTCAAATTCAAACCAGGTGATCCAGATTTTGGAGTCCATACCAAACCTTCTGATTGAATGTCAAACAAGCAGGGATTCAGTGATCCGATTTATGAGCTGATTGAGAGCCATGAATCGAGCAGGGTCGAAGCAGTGCGGTTAGAAAAAGGATTAGCTAGTACACATATTGATCTAAGATGGCTGAGGGTTAGGCGTAGGCGTAGCGGGACCCTATTGCAGGCTATCTAAAGTCCTAGGCAACACCCCCACTATCTTCCAGAAAGAAGTCTATGATATAGATCTATGTGCCCAGGAATGCATAAACAAAGGCATTCGAAGGGCAAAATAAAAATAAGAAAATAGGCATGCAGCGTTAGAGGCTTTCAGGTCTAACAACTTTGAGTGTGCAATTATACCTGGGAATGCAGATAATTTCTGAAGCAACTGACAAGAACAGTAAGGTTACCTCGATGTGGGTACCAGGTCATAAGGGAATAAAAGGAAATCAATTAGCTGACACATTAATAAAAAATTTCTTGGACCCGAAACGTTTTGTGGTTTATCTAAAGGACACACAATGGAAGAAATCTTAGAATTTGAAATGGAACAGAAGAAATTCTACTGGAGGCAGAAGACAAACGAGAAACTTCATAACTTATTAATCAAAGAATGCCACAAGACTTCTCGAACTTGGTAAGTATGACTTAAGGCTGACGACAGACCTTCTCACAGGCTACTGCCCCTTTAAATATCTTATTAGGAACATGGACAAGGCAGAAAATGATAAATGCAGATACTGTGATATCAGCCTGTAGTCAGGAGGCTGCCAGAGGGTGCCGGGCACCCCCTGGAAACGTTTTGAGTGACTGTATTGCCGGCAAATGAGGGGAAAAAGTCAACTGGTAGTGATCTAGCAATATTATTGGTACCACTGCAATTTGAGCACCCTCTACAACTTATTTCTGGCTACAAGGCTGTTTGATACTGCATCAGATGTGAAACATATTCTTTGTGAATGCAGGATATTAGTCCACAATCCACTAATGTATCTAGAACGCTTGTGACTTTTGCTCAAGGGAGCAGTCTTTTTGAAAAATGGTAAATAATTGAAACGAAAATAATGTTTTTTGCCAACGTCTCAGAAACCTGATTTGTTTTCTCTTTTTTCAAAATGTCTTTTTTCAATCTAGATGTTAAATCGCATTTTCTCGAATCCTCACATCTTTGACCACATTAACCGGAGAAAGGAGAATATAGAACGTTTCGTTGCCCAGGGGAAACCAGATGGCAAGAGACGAATAGGAAGATCACCAAACCTTGGGGCTGATGCCACCAAAGAGTTAATGGAAAAGAGCTGTGGTGAGGCCGTGCGCCTAACAGGTAGCCGCGATTGAAGGCGTGAGGCTGTCAGATATGCCACACAACAAAGGAAGACAAACTGGAACATTACCTGAATCACAAGACGTCCGCCAAGACGTTGTAAATAAGAAGAAGAAGAAGAAGATATTGAATACACATCTTTAAGAATATGTCTGTTATATTCATTATCCATAGGTACTTACTACTTACACTGAACTATTGACACAGTTGATGGTTTTGTTCTAAACGCTATTAAATTTGTTAAGTTTCCATTTTAACATTTTCAACTAAGTTGTACAAATACCTACAGAAAAATTCGGCACACATGTATCTTCATTCAACAATACTCATAAAAACAGTAGAAAATCAAAATCTGTCTTCATTCAACGATAGTCATAAAAACAGTAGAAAACCAAAACACTTTAGTGAAATTGACAAAATTATTTCAATCATTAACAATGAATTTCAAAGTAAATTGAATAATATAAAATTATTGCATTATTATACTCTTCACAACGAAAATTATATTGCATTTGATCGGCACATTTCTAAAACAGGTAATATCGCTCGTAGAGAAAAAATATGTCCGTCTGTCTGTCCGCCCGCCTGTTGGTCTGTCTGTCCGACTGGTCGTCCACCTGTACACGTTTCCTATGAGCACGATAACTTAAGAATGAAAAGTCCGCTTCTGTTGTGGAGGAAAGTTAATGTTATCTAGAGGAAGAAACTTATTATTTTTTAACAATATTCATCAATAAATAAAAAATAGATATGTGATTTATAATTTTTTTTAAATCCATTTTTTTGTGTTTTGCAATTAAATAAAAAGTGTCTAAAACTAATATTATTTACAAGAAAACTACGAATAAGAGTATTCTATAGAATGTGCAACAATCATATAGAAAGGTAAATTGGCGAAGAGTATAATGGTTATCTTGTTTTATTTTCTTTGAGAAAATAATTGTTTTAATATGAAGCTGTTTCTTAATTATGTAAATAGTTACCTATTGCTAAAGATCTTAATGTTGAAGACGGTATTTCTGTAGCATATTAAGTGCATTTGCGCTTAATTTATTTCTTTACATTTTCCGGAACACTTTCCTAATATTTGTTGCTTCGTACTCATTTTTATAATGGTCTCTATTATACGAAGGCGTGGAAAGGACATAGTAAAAATATTTTTATAATTGCCAGTTTAAACTTGCAATTATCTATAATTGCAACTTTAAACTTGCAATTATCTATAATTGCAACTTTAAACTTGCAATTATACATAATTGCAACTTTAAACTTGCAATTAGGCAATTATACCTAATTGCAACTTTAAACTTGCAATTATACCTAATTGCAACTTTAAACTTGCAATTATCCATAATTGCAACTTTAAACTTGCAATTATCTATAATTGCAACTTTAAACTTGCAATTATACATAATTTCAATTAGGTATAATTGCAAGTTTAAAGTTGCAATTAGGTATAATTGCAAGTTTAAAGTTGCAATTATGTCTAATTGCAAGTTTAATGTTGCAATTATAGATAATTGCAAGTTTGAAATTGCAATTAGGTATAATTGCAATTTTAAAGTTACACTTATGGATAATTGCAAGTTTAAAGTTACAATTAGGTATAATTGCAAGTTTAAAGTTGCAATTATGTATAATTGCAAGTTTAAAGTTGCAATTATAGATAATTGCAAGTTTAAACTGGCAATTATAAAAATATTTTTACTATGTCGTTTCCACGCCTTCGTACTATTATATAACTACAGCACCTGCAGTTTTCTATAATATTTGAACTTGAAAATTTTGCCCACGTCTTCTCCATCGAGGAGTAGGGATTTTTTAATTGCTTAACATTTAATACACAAGGGACGGACTGCTTTGCATCCCCTCTAAAGAATTGTATATCCACTATGCAACCCCCGCCTAGTTGCATATCTTCTACGTATGCGCCGATATATAAGCCGTTAGAACGTGGAGCGAGAATGCTGTATTTTCCCGGAGAGGCATTTTAAATTCATCAAATTATTTTCATATGTATACATTAGGGTAACTCAAATTTATACTTGAAAAAAATTAATTTCCATTATATTTTCGTCTCACTTACCAAAGTTTGAAATTCCTAAAACATTATCTCCTCCAAATTTGAACAAAATCGGTTGTCGTTAGTACATACCTCAAAAATCATGAAATTTCCCATGCATTTCTTATGGGATAAAGACATTTTTTCATATATTTGCGACAGAATCATGAAAATTTAATAAAATAAAAATTTCACACAAGTCGCCACCTCAAAATTGTAAGGAAAGTACAAATTAATAATTCCTCATAAAATTAATCGTACCTAACACTATTATACGGGATCCCTAAAATGTCCCCGTGGGGTCATTTTGGGGTCTTATAAATGGGCTTTATGACTCATATATATAAAAAATATATTAATTCGTTTTCTCTGAACAATTCTGAAGACGGAACTGGTAAGCGATTTATTATAAAGATTATAAAGATTCTATAGCAAATTTATGAAAAAATGTCTTATACCCATAACGAATATATGGAAAACTTCTTGGTCCCGGAGGCTAAATATTACCTGATTTTGCTCAAATTTGGGAGAGATTTCTTTTAGGATTTGGAGCAAGTCCAGAGGATAAATTGAACTTGATTTTTTCAGCCACTCTAATGTACACTTCCACAAAAGAAAGGAAATATACACTACATGCACTGGAGGAGTTTACTAAGGTAAAGAACCGCTGCCTTAGGAATCACTACTTTCACATTTAGATTTCTGATCCAGTCTTTTTAAACGAAACATATTAATACTATATTTGCACTCCAATATATGTAAATAATTGCTCATAGAATTTTGATATTATATTTGAAATCTCTACCCCAAGGTGATAATGGGGGCGACTGATGCTAAAAAATTTCTTGAGAACATTTGTTACCGTACACACACTAAATCACAATTTCATTTTGTTAACCCCTTAAATAATGGCGTTCTTTGGGCTTCAAGTAACTTAAACTTTGAATCCAAGAATTTTCCGATGCTCCAAACTGTTTTTAAAATAAAGCAGTTGAAAACATTACAAATCTGGCGTATAATTATCCTCGATTTGGTTAACAATTAGGAGTCGGGATTAATTACGAAAAAAATCCTTGGACCGAAAGTATAAGTTATTTGAGACCCGAAGAAAGATTTGTCATAGAGTTTAGGTCATTTGATGAATTTTAGTTGTTTTTAAAATTTTTGAATTTACGCTGATTTTAAATCAGAATTTTTACAGTTTTCGGCGAATAACATTTTACGATCCTAAGGGCTTTTCACATCTCAATTACTTATTTTTGCTTATAAATACATGGAATAAATAATGATTTCAATGGTTTCTCATCACTCCAAAATTTGGGATATTTTTTGCCAACTCAAACTGCGTCCATGGCCGCCTTGGAACATCTGTATCTTCATTCAACAATATTCATAAGAATAGTAGAAAACCAAAATGCTTTATAGTCCAATAATTAGTAAGATTTCCATAACAGAAAAATGTTATCTGAGATTTTCCTTCAGTAACTGTTAGTGGAGGGATTATACATCACAAAACCACAAAAATCAGTTGTGGGGGTATCTCGCAACCCCCCCAAAAAAACACCCCTTCGGTGAAAAAGCCTTATTTTACTTATAATTCGTTAACTGTTGAAGAAATAAAATATTGCTCATTATAAAAAAGAAAGCTTGACTAATTGCCTAAAAAAAAAAATCCTCTTGTAATTTTCTTGTATATGCCATGGTTTTCGAGAAAATTTTCTTAGGTAATTAGTCGAGTTTTCTTTTTTATAATGAGCAATTTGTTATATCTTCAACGGTTAACGCGTTTCCAGTAAAATAAGGCTTTTTCCACCGAAGAGGTGGTTCTTTTGGGGGGTTGCGCGGCACCCCCAGAACTGATTTTTGTGATTTTGTGATATTTAATCCTCGCACTAACAGCTACGGAGGAAAAATCTCAGATAACATTTTTGGCGAGATCCTGGTGTATTCTTTACTCTACCGACTGGACTGTTAGTGAAATTTCAGGATTAATTCAATCATTAAAAATGAATTTCAAAGTAAACTGAATAATATAAAATTATTGCATTATTGCCTTAAAATTTATCAATAAAAAAGTTAATAATTATTTAATTACTTTTTTAAATCTATTTTTTTATGTTTCGCAATTAAAACAATGTCAAACTAAAAAAATTGTCATAGATTTAAGATCATTTGATAAATAATAGGCTTATTCGGCATTTTTTTTAATTTCATAATACGAAAGTGCAAGTATAAAATAATGGATCTGCAAAAAAATCAGAATTTACATCCTATGGCAAGCACCTAAAATAGGCAGAGAACAATAGCACTAGGTCACACCAGAGCAACACTTTCACGAGTGGACCCTTTACTTTTTAGTTGTTATTATCCATATATTAATCGTGTTGATCTGCGACCCTCTAAACTTGCGAATCGGATCTATCAAAGGCTTTTCGTGGAGGTGGTTTTTCGGGACGCGGCCGGTGCCATTCGATTCGAGAATTAATTCTACATTATTTAGGATAAATTCGGATGGGTTATGTTTAATGGTGCACAAAAGTTGGCTATCTCTCTCACCTCTTAAATTTAGGAACGGGCAATCGAGGGATTGTAGGTGAATATGAGTTGAGGAAATGTTACCCAATGTCAAAGAACGATTAGCCTTCGCTCCTGTCGGGCCGAATTTTCGATTTTGACCTTGCAATTTACGATGCCAATTCATCGCCGACGTTCTCGTTGCCATAGAGACAGAACGAGCTTCCAATCGTTGCGCCGTATTTATTTAGTTACGAACTTCTGAAAATTCCATGTTTTTCGACGTTTTAAGTTAAATTTGTAAGGTCCAGGAAAGCCACTTTTGTCTCGCTCGCGACGGGCCGAATTTTCTATTTTCCGATACAACTGAGTATCACGAGAAATCACTTTTGCATAAAGACGTCGAGCGCCGTTTCACTCCGAGTATTTAGTCATGAATGTTTTAGTAGTAGTATAAAACATTATTGGAAATTCCAATTGGCTGACGACTGAGGTCTTCCAGCCTATGTACCATACATTATTTTACAATCATTTTGATTTTTATAACGAATTTTTTAATTACTTACGGTTTTCAATTTTTACGAAAATAGCCATTTTTGTTTCACACAGACCTAGCAGACATTCATATTTCCACTGACACTTACGATGTGGATAAAATGCCTTTTTAAATAGAGACCATGATCCTCCACTAGAGGAATTAACTTAGATGTGATTGTTTAAAGATTTTATGTTTCGAATTTTTTCTCGCTCTTGCAGAGCCGAATTTCCCTGTACAATTTGGTATCAGGAGAAAGAGCCAATCTTGATATTTCCATAGAGACCTAGAACGGACGTTCACTCCATGTGTTTACTTAGTTATTAATTTTTGAAAATTCGATGTTTTTTAATTTTCAACAGAAAAGTCATCTTTTTCATTCGCCCGTGCCAAGCCCGATTTTTAGTTTTGCCCATTCACTTTGGTATCAGAACAAAACGCCACACTTCCTCCTTCTAAAACGGCCCCCAAATCCACGTATTTATTTACTACTGAAGGGCTGTTAGGGGTCTCGGTATTTCGGTAGATCTCCGAGTTCAAAGTTGCCTATAATAATGACATCACAAACATGCGCACTGCTTTTGCAACTATTACTAATTTCAATCCCTTATATTTCGAAAACGGTAAAAGTTAATTATATGAAATTTTAAGTTCATAGTAATAGGAATATCGAGTACTAGGTATATAAAAACGGATAAAAGGAACAAGCCTATTTTTGAATATACGCTGACCGAATCAAAATTTTAACAGTTTTCGGTGAATAACATTTTGCGATCCTCAGGGTTTTTCACACCTCGATTACTTACTTTTGCTTAAAAATACATCAGAAAAAGCACGATTCTAATGGTTCCTCATCGCTCCAAAATTTGGGAAATTCTTTACCAAATCAAACTGTGTCTGTGGCCGCCTTAGAAAATAAGTGGAACTAAGTTTTTCCTACTTTTTGGTACCCAAACTTTTTATTTTTTAACATCCAAGGAGGTTACTAATAATTCGAAAAATGTTTTTTTAAAGGGCGGCTGCTGTTGCTGGTTGTCGAACCCCCAAAAGTGTTCATTTTTACCACCTCCTTCCGTGGTCCTTCTCCAATGAAGAGGTGGGGTTCCATCACACGGCTCTTGGTCTATATAATTTAGTTCCAATTTTTGTTATAGTACATACGTGTACGAAATTTCAAGTCAGTAGCTTCATTTCGACCGACAGACAGATTCTTTCCCTCTAATTTAAAATCTCCATATTTCACGACATTCTAGGCCTAGTCAGCCAACAAAATTTTTTTTACGATTAATAGTACTAGAGTAAAATTTGTAGAGAATGTGGACTAAAACGTAAACATAACTAGTTTCTCAACTACTGTAATTGCATACGCGGCTTGTAAAGTTTCCACATTGAAGTTGACTTATTTACAAGTCTCCAAACAAACATAAATACATATGGGATCAGGGCAGTGAAAAAGTGCAAGGTGTCAAAGTGCAGACAGTTCCTTAAAACACTAAATATGACTCGTAGATAATTTTTTTTTACCTAATGCTGAATAACTTTCAAAATGTCCGCCCATTTATTTGTCGTCACGTTTATTGCAAGCGGGATAACTTAAGAACAGTAAAATTATTGTTAGCCAGAGAAAGAATCCTATTTTTGAATAAAATCAATAAGTATACATATATGAATATTATTAAATCTTATAACAATTTTCTTTACATACGGACAATACTAATGAGTGTTTCGGCAATCAATGGCATCATCGCGAAACAATTGAAATGGAAAGTATCCCAATTATACCTAATAGACTAATTATATTTAAAAACTGTCAAGAATATTCTATGGAATGTTCAACAATTAATAAAAACTTCAATAAATCAGCGAAGAGTATACCAGAAACAGATTTCATGGGACTTGTAATTTTAAATACCACAATTATAATTTCTTTTTAAAGGAAACTTTTGTATCCAAAATATGTTGCAAGTTTCTATTTTCGGCATTTACTTATTGGATGTAGCATCAAGAATACAAAAGGCCAAGACCTTAGGAACGGAAAAGACCTGCAGTCATAATGAGGACTATCATAAAATTTAATTTAAACCATCTTTTTCTGTTGCACAGCGTCGTTCATATGGGGCACTTCAAATTCTAAAATATGTGTCCAAAAATATGATGTAATAGACAAAAATATTATTCTATGACTAATACGAAAATGAAAACCTTTCACACATTTTATATTTAATATGAAATTAAATATTTATCTAATTTTTACGTATATCGCTGAGGTTGGCTTTAAGCTCATGTGATTTTATAATATTTAAAACAGTTTGCTAAAAATTATCGTGCAAAATGGATCAGCACGTCCAAAATGACAAAAATAAGTAGAATTTTGTGTAATATAAAAACTCAAAATATGTAAACAAAATGTAGCCTTTTTAACAGACTCTGTTATTAATTTCCAAATGTTATTGGTGGTTGGAGGTGGTTGGTATCTCACTAAATCTCACCATGGAAAAATTTCATGACGAATGAACTCTTGCTCTCGTGGGGTAATTTTGGGATCCTGTAAAAGAGTCTTATGCAGGTTTAATTTAAAAAGGAAATATTAACTTTTATAATTCTGAAGAGGACACTAGGATGCAACTTATATTTCACTCAATTTGTCTTCAATATGTCTTTTACCTCTAAGCAGTAGGTACATTGAAATCTTCATTTTCCAGATGCACTAATATCAACTGATTTTCCTAAAATTTTTCATTTTTTTTGCGATTACAAAGAAATCTGAGGAGTTGGACTGCAAAAAATTCTATTTGCTTCCTTGAGCCTCCCTAATGTACATTATTACTTTATAATACATTATTATTTTTATATTTATATGGTTTAATTTATTTTTATTTTTATGTATTTAGAAAAAAATGCATTATTTGGTTTCTATAGCGAGCAGCTTTTAAATATATATTATTTAAATATGTTTTGTCATTAATTGTCATCGTGTTACTTGTACTGCTACTCTTGAATCCTCGAGATCAAATTTACACTTATTTGATATCATTATAATTGTCATACCATAAGTATTAATACTTATTATATAGCCCTGCTGTTTTAGTGCAGCATATTAGAATTACGCTAATCAATGTTTTAGAAAAAAAAATGCTAGCTATAATAACAAAGAATAGTGTATACCTGTTATTGTAATTTAGAAATGGGATGAAAGACATATTTTTCAATTTTACTGTAGAATTCAATTAATGGCTCTTAACGGACGCCTTTGCCTCGTAAAAAATAATCCCACCTTTTCCGTCGTATCTTCCAAATTGAAATAAAACTTTATGATACCAACGAATTGAAGACTTTATTATCATTTTCTTTAAAACGTCGGTACGGTCAGACATCTTTCTTTCGGCCATTCCAGCACCGCTTGTACCCTTGAAAGTAAGTTTTATAACCCCAAAATGGTAAAGCTGGGCGGTGTGGTCTAATTTGAGCTCGGATACTTATATTCTAGGAAATCCGTCCTTAAAAAATATTCACCTGTACAAGTAGCATTTGTTGTATTGTTGTCATCTGTGAGTAACGAAATGAAAAAAGTGTTCATTTTATTTTACTTTGGTTTTGATGATTTTTCTGTCAATTTAAGTAAAACTATTCTAAGATTTCATTTATGGCTATACTAGCTCCATTCACAACTTCCAATTAAATATCCGCCACAATGTTTTATTCGTCATTCCACCAGTTTGTTAATTATCATTATAATAAATAAATGTCTACTATTTCCTTGTTTAATAATACATCACATAGAATAAGTTCAAAATACAATTAAAAATGTACTTGGCAAAATAAATAGAGAATAAGAAAGAGTACACATAAACATACACATATGAGTATAGAGGTTGGAACACATTCTATAAAATGTATATGTAGGTATATTGATACATTAATGTATAAACTACTTAACATACAAATTTTCAGTATTAATAATGTCTTAAATAAAGTGTATCAAATAGAATTTTCTCAAAAAAAATCTAATACCTTCTCTCAAATATTATGCATTATTATTACAATAAAATAAGGAATCGGCTTAGGAATATTTTGTAAAGTTCTCTTCATATACTTAAGGCACATAAATCAAATATCCCGACATTTTTTATTTGCTTTAAATATATGAAGAGAACTATAATAGGACAAACGTTTTTCCATTCTCTTCTAAATTGTATCAATAATATATGATAAAAAGCATTTGTCCTAAAACGTGCCGCTGTAATAGTTATTAAACAAAATAGGTGTGATATTACAGTTTATCGCGAATAACTTTAAAAAATTTAATTTTATCGAAAAAACTGCTTATGCCAATCGAAAGTACAGGAAATTTCACATCAAAAACGTATATGAAGTTTTTTGTACGATCAAAAATGTAAGGTCCAGATCTTTTTGTTTAACGCACGAAAATGGAACGCAGCGACGCGTAAGTACGGCGCTCGAAGCGTGCGGGGACTCGACCGCACTACACTAAATTTGTTGTAATTTATGAACTAATGAATGAAATTCAGCTCAACAAAACTTAAATGAAAGAAGAAATGTGTGGCTATGGGATTATTATATTTTCGAATATAGAAATGAATATATAGTACAGGCAAATTAGTCGTTTAGCGTAACAAAAATTAATAAAAGGATGATCTTCGGGATTCAAGTAGGCAATAACCTGTAGAACCTAACCTAACCTGTAGAATGATATGGCGCATTCTTTGCACTTCCAACTTCCGGGAAAACTCAAAAAAATTTGGAAAAATTCTTTGATTTTCGTTTCCTTTGCTCTAGCGGCCAAAATAATGAAAATAGAGAAAAAAGTTTTCAACAAAAGTTGTAGCTCGTCTCTTTCTCTACAGAAAAGGTCTCAACAAATTTTCTTCTCACTTAAGCCGTTTAGAAAACAAATCGAGTTTTCCATTTATAGTTTTGAGCCGCTTCGAAATGCGCGAAAAATGAGAATTCTCTGAGAGATTGAAAAAATGAAAATAACACAAAATGTAGAGAAAAGTCTCAGCTTTAATGTGGAACTAATCACAAAATTTATAAAAAAATTTATCATAGAGAAAAAGTGTTACAAAATGGCTTCGCAAACTTTGTGCAGCTGATCCACAGATTTATTCATATTTTTGCCGGGAGTCGTTAGAATGATAATTCATTTTGCTAATATGTTCTTATGTAATATTATATTAATCCAATTAACATATTATTGCAATTACTTTCGTTGGAAAAATATGCCTTGCGATCAAAGTAGAGGGTATGTTTCTCATCGATCAGTCGCTTCCAAATTTTGGAGTTCAATTCGCTATACCTTAATTAATTATAATAGCACAGCCTTAATTTTTGGATTATATGTACAATGAAACATATTCTTTCAAATGACTTTAGAGTTTTTTAAATGCGTGTAGTACTTTTTGAATTTGTCTACATTATTCATACCTGTTCAGAAAATGCACAATCATACACTGAAAAATATACAACTTATTTGTTTCATAATACTCTTCAATGAGATTTTCAAAAAATATAGATTAAAGTGCGTGGAATCGAATCCATGTGGTGAAAAGACACCTATTGCTACGGGAGTAATAAGGACGATGCATTAAACTCAAAGATATGAATAAATCAACCGTATAAAATTGACTAAGCCAGCTTCTAACACAATTTCTGTTTAACTGAAAATGTTTTTCCGGCAATGTGGAAGAGGGCTGATGTAACTGTGCTGCCTAAAAAAAAATAATCCAGAAGAATTCAAAGATCTCCGAGTTATTAGTTTATTACCGACCATGTCAAAACTTATTGAAAGAGTAATGGAACAACAGTTAAGAGAACACACAGAAAAGTACAATTTAATACCGTCGGTTCAATCAGGATTTAGGCCCAAACAGAGTTGCACTACGGCTCTCTTACACATAGTGGATGATATTATAGCGGCTACTGACCAGGGATTTTGTAACTTAATAATTTTGCTTGACTTCAGTAGGGCATTTGATACTATAAATTACAATATACTTAATAATATTTTACACTACATAGGGCTCTCTGAAGAAGCAATACAATTATTTAATGCCTACTTAAAAAATCGGGAACAACGTGTAAAATTAAATAATAATATTTCGAATTTCCTAACCCTAAGATCTGGTGTTCCCCAAGGGTCAATCCTCGGTCTATTGCTATTTACTATATATACAAGCAATTTTATTAATCACTTAAATTACTGCAAAGTACATTTATATGCAGATGACACTCAACTCTACTATTCTTTCAGGCCCTCTGATGCTGATGTCGCCTGTTCATTTGTTAATGAAGATCTTCAAAATTTTGTAAAAATTGCAAATGATCATTGTCTTGTCATTAATCCCATTAAATCTAATATTATAATTTTTGGTCCAAAGAACCAGCGAAGTAATATTAAAGAACATACAAATATTAAATTTGGTAATGATTCCTTGATAAAAGTAGACAAGGCAAAAAGTTTAGGAGTTATATTAGACTGTGATTTAAGATTTGAGGCCCATGTAAATAAAATGCTACCTCTGTGAAACTTTGGTTTTATCTATATTAAATTATGCAGACTGTTTATATGGCCCTTGTATAAATACACTGTATGCAAGGAAAATTCAGAAATTACAAAATTCTTGTCTTAGACTCATCTATGGAATTTACCGAAATCAGAGAATTTCTCATAAACTCAAGGAGGTAAAATGGCTTAACATGTACAACAGAAGATTGCATCACACAGCTTGTCTTTTTCATGGAATTATATTAAACAAAACTCCTATATATCTTTATCAAAAAATTAAATTTCGAACTGATGTGCACACATTAAATATTAGATTTAAGGGTCTTCTAACTCCACCCCAGCACCGTACTGAACTGTTTAAGAGATCATTTAGTTACCAAATTTGTAAAACATATAATGGTTTGAATAATCAGCTAAAAAGGAACAGCATTACTAGGTTCAAAAAGATATATAAATCATATTTGCTCGAACGTCAATGTACAGGATTATTGTAGCCCTTTGTATAGAATAATATTGTAATAATGAAAAAGAAAGAAAAAGAAAACATTTTTCTTTAAATCTTATTCTTGCAGCCTTGCCCTTTTTTTGTATTCATGTTGAAATTATTATAGATTATTATTTTCGATTCTGTTCGAAGTGTGCAGATTTCGCCTCTCTTGTGTACCTTCAAGATACAGGAGGGACCGAGTCTGTACGCTTCAAACAGAATATATGGTTAAGTGTAAGAAAAGCGTTCATGATTTCTTATGAATTGTGACTGCTTAACTTCGCCATTTATTTTTCATTGTTTATTTTATAAAATCAATAATAGATTGTATTTTTTTTTAAGATGAAAAATAATAAAGACGTGTTATTATTATTATTATTTTTCTCTATGATAAATTTTTTTATGAATTTTGTGATTAGTTTCACATTAAAGCTGAGACTTTTCTGTGCATTTTATGTTATTTTCGTTTTTTTTAGCGTCTCTGAATAGTAAGAATTATCGATCGATGTGTCCGGTCGTACGGAACTCCCGGAGAATTCTCATTTTCCGCGCATTTCGGAGCGTCTACAAAACTATAACTGGAAAACTGGATTTATCTCCTAAACGGTTTAAGTAAGACAAAAATTTGTAAAGACTTTTTTGTAGAGAAAGAGATGAGCTACAATTTTTGTTGCAAACTTGTTTCTCTATTTTTATTATTTTAGCCGCTAGAGCAAGAAAACCGAAAATCAAAAAGTTTTTCCAATTTTTTAAAAATTTTCCCGGAACATGGAAGTGCAAAGAATGCATCATTTTATTCTACAGGGTATTACCTGCTTAATTTCCGGAGATGATCCTTTCATTAATTTTTGCGAGGTTCTTAGAATTTTTACCTCCATTGCCTGTACTAATATGTAGGAATAGTACATATATGAAGTCGGAACATAAAAAGATTCTCGACGAAATCGGTAAAAGCTCTACAATTCTACAATTTCTAAGATAAAAACCTGGAATTTTCACATATTACTCTTAAAATAATATACAAGAAGAGTGAAAAAAATCTCAAAAATTCATTTTTGATGATGTACACTACCAAAATTTAAAAATGTTGAGAAAGTGATAACATTGGATATCTATAATTAACTTTAACCACCTATTACTCCGGTTTAAATCACGTTAGTAGATTTCTGTAGGTGCGATTTTTAAAGCTTGTGTACTTTAAAATGCTTCAAGGGGTTTTATCTTAAACATTAAATTAACCCTCTTTACTTTACAAAAATAAAAGAAACATTTTCCTTTGCTCCACAATTCGTAAAACTAGGGGTAAAATAAATGTTAATACCTTTTATTAGAAAAATTATTTAGCATACCTATCCTTCGGATCTTTTTATACATTACTTACTTCAAGAGTAATATGTGTAATTTCCAGGTTTTTATCTTAGAAATTGTAGAATTGTAGAGCTTTTACCGATCTCGTCGAAAATCGACTTCATGTATGTAATATTCCTACATACAGTGAAGAAACGCACAAAATTCATATCTTTGGTATGTGCCATATGTCAAAAAAATTCTCGAACAGGTCGAGTTTTGTAAATTCATTGGTTTTGTGAGTTATGACGTCATCACAATTTTTTTTTAATGGAAACAGACATTTTTGTTTAGTGTTTTTGGTGGTATATTCCTTTAGCTTTCTGGTGATATGAAAAAAATTGATATTACCTAATCCATTCATCTGGAAAAAATATTTGTATTGATTGATACCTTACATAAGTAATTGTGAGAAAAAAAATCATCTGCATTGCTCAAATTGCGACCCTCCAACCATTTGGCATTAACCAAGAGGGGTGTAGACACTTTGCACGCTGTTCTTCATCATCTCATGGACAATTCGTCTCATCTCCAAGCCAATTCTGTCTTTCAATTCTTCTATGGTATCCGGTCTGTTAAAATACACCCTTGACTTTAAGTAACCCCAAAGAAAAAACTCTAAGGGGGTTAAATTCGGTGAACGCGGGAGCCACTCAATCGGACCTCGACGACCTATCCACAAGTGTCATCTAAAAACTGACGCACTGCTATCCCAAAATGAGGTGGGGCCCCGTCTTGCTGAAACCAGACGTATTCAGCAGGAATATCTTCATCTTCATTGTTCGGAAATATAACTGCTAAGGCTGGCACTAACTCAACTCGCAAAAACTGTAAATATCTTGCAGCCGTAAGATTTTCTTTAAAAAAAAGGTCCCAATAAACGATCACCAATCGTACCTACCCATACGTTTACTTTGCCTCGTCGCTGTGTATGGGCTTCATGAGTCCAACAGTCCCCTTTAAAGAAAATGTAGCTGCATCAGAAAAAACAATGTTCTTGAAAAAATTTGGGTTTTCATCGCACAAGGTCATCAACTGTTCACAAAACTGTAAGCGCCGATCTGGATCGTCCTCATTATATTCGTGAATTTTTTTATATCACCAGAAATCTAAAGGAATATACCACCAAAAACAGTAAACAAAAACGTCTGTTACCGTTAAAAAAAATTTATGATGGCATCATAACTCAAAAGCCAATGACGTCATAAATTTTGGTATAGCGACAAAATAGCATTTACAAAACTAAAATCGACCTGTTCGAGGATTGTTTGAAAATTGACACAAACCACAGATATGAATTTTGTGCGTTTCTTTAGGTTCACACTGTATTGAGGCGTAATTATAGACACATTCGAAAAAAGGTAGTATAAGTATTCAAATTTGAAATGTGATATAGGGTTTTGCTAAAGGGGGCAGCGTCAATATCCTCTTTTCGAGAAAAGATACACATAGAGGAGGAGGGTTTTCAATTTTCCAGAATTTATTTGTCAAATCAGATATATTAAGGACAGAAGTATGTAAAAACGGCTGATTGTTAATGTATATTTTATGAATAAGTTTTTTGGAAAGATACTGTCGTCTAAACGAACGGGGAGGGATCAAGGCTTTGGCATATGATGTATCAATCAATTGATGTTGATCTTATAGCTCTCAGTTCATTCGCCTTCTCCTATTGAAAATTAAAAATATCTTAATACCTAACAGTTAGAAGTAAAACAGATATATCGTTTAATCTACGTAAAATTCGTTCTAACTTGAGAGACGTATTCACAAGTTACCTATGTAATTACCAGACCCCAGTGCAAAAGTAGTTATGCCAGAGACGGTCTTCACACACAGATAAATGTAATGTTTTGAATCGAGAATATCACATAAGCAAATAAATACATTATTTATAGGAAACAAATACTTTTGTGGTAAAAAATAAATAGTATGGCATAAAACTCATGAAATAGTAAATAAATAATTTATTATTAGGAATTTGCAAAAATTATTTATTTGGTATAGTTGAGCAAGTAAAAGTAAGAGATGTTTATTGAAATTAGTGGATAAAAAACACCAGACTTCGGCCGCACATTATAACCTGCAGCGTCGCACAGTGGAAAAAAAAGACTTTTTTGGACAAAATCTGCCTACAACTCAAATCTTAATAAATTTTTATCTATGTTGGCTTAAAATGTAGGTTATTGGCTACACTTTCAGAGTATACTGCCTAAATTGCAAACCCCGATTTTCTAACCTCAAAAAATGTATCAAATATGAGACTAAGTAATCACTTTTTTCTATTTCTATAAGTCAAATCTTAATCATTTTTGATCTACCTTGGCTTAAAATGTAGGTTATTGGCTACACGTTCAAATCATACTGCCTAAATTGCAAACCCCGATTTCCTAAAATTAAAAAATAAAACATAATTACCCCACTCAAAATTTTATTAACATGTTTTATAAATTACTTTCAGCTATTATCATATTTTGTCATAAAAAAAATGTTTCGGTAGATTTTTTGAGGTTAGAAAATCGTGGTTTGCAATTTAGGTAGTATACTCTAAAAGTGTAGCCAATAACCTACAATTTAATCAAGGTACATCAAAATTGATAAGATTTGACTTGTAGAACTAGATAATAGTGATTACTCTCATATTTGATAAATTTTTTGAAGTTAGAAAATCGGGATTTGCAACTTAGGCAGTATACTCTGAAAGTGTAGCCAATAACCTTCATTTTAAGCCAAGGTAGATAATAATTGATTAAGATTTGATTTGTAGACAGATTTTTGCCCAAAAAGGTCTTTTTTTCCACTGTGCGTCGGTCTGATTGTCTAACTGAAAACAAAAAACTCGACACTTTAAACGGCATACGCCACTTCAACTTTCTGTATCAATTAAGGAAATGTAAACTTCTCCTATATGTTTCTTCTCAACTACATATTGTCTAAATGTTATTTGTGGCATTATCTTAATTTTTTTCTTTCTTCAATTCTTTGGGACTTCCTGCCACATGTATGTTTTCTTTTTAAGCGGTGCTCGTGGAATCTACAAAATATCACAATTAACCAGTATGTTACTGGTAAATAACCTCTACGCCTGTGACTTTTACGTCAAAGGATCAGTTAAAAGTTGTTTTTTTAAATAAACAACACAAATAAGTATAAAAACTTGAAATTAAATATTTCGCCGACGTTTCGGAAATCTATTCTGTTTCCTTTTCAAGGCTTTTTTGAAAAATCTTTTTTGCTGTGTATGATAAATACACAGCCCTAAGAATGTTTATTATATTCAATAACCATAGATACTTACTATTTACATAGAACTGTTGATATAGTTAACAGTTTTTTAGTTTTTATACAATGTTAAGTTTGTGAAGTTCTCCTTTTAACATTGGCAATCAAGTGGTAGAGACAGCTACGGAACAATTCGACACGCATCTATCCTGATTCAATAATATTACCGCGGATTCTTTAATTTTTCTTTTGTTGCTATCTGCCTCTTTTGTTAAAATTTTTGCCGAGTCCCAGTTTATTCCGTGTCCATTCTTCCTATTCTGATAAAGATGAAACCGAAGAACCACGAGCAAAATTCAAAAAACTGCATTTATAGTATTCCATGTGAGTGCAACAAACAATACGTGGGTCAGTCATCCAGACCTTTTAGTGTAAGATTGGGCGAATATCAAAATTATATAAGAAAAAATGAAATTCAGAGGTCCAAGATCTGCGAACACGCTTGGGAGAATCCGCGATAACATTATTGAATGAGGATAGATAGAGAACAAACATTCTTAGAACTGTGTATTTATCATGCACAGCAAAAAAGTTTTTTCAAAAAAGGCCTTGAAAAAGGAAACAGAATAGATTTCCGAAACGTCGGCGAAATACTTAATTTCAAGTTTTTATACTTATTTGTGTTGTTTATTTAAAAAAAAGCAACCTTTAACTGATCCTTTGACGTAAAAGTCACAGGCGTAGAGGTTATTTACCAGCAACATACTGGTTAATTGTCATATTTTGTAGATTCCCCGAGCACCGCTTAAAGAGAAAACATACATGTGGCAGGAAGTCCCAAAGAATTGAAGAAAGAAAAAATTCTCAACTATATTATACAATTCTTATTTTAAAATATTATTTTTATCTGTGCACTTAATATAAGGCACTAGATTTAAAAAAATGTAAGGCGAATTTTCGATACCACCAATGGTATTTTGTCGCTATCTTTCTACTTTTTTTTACGTCAGCAAATAGGATACGGTAAACAATAACAATAGTAAAAGAGACCGCGAATTAGGTTTTATATTTTGCAGAAGACTTGAAACATACAGAAAGTACTTGACATAGAAAAGGTCCAACAATTATTATTATTTTATTACACAACGACCAATGGCACGTAAGTCTGTTTCATATGCACATACGCATTATGGAGTCAATACTACAGACTTGTCAGTATATTCTCAGCTTTTGATAGAAGTATAAATGAGTTGTTAATTATTATGGCGTCAAGTGGCTTTCCATTAAATAAAACAGTAGTTTCGTAGCTTCAAGATTTCCTGGAACTGCAATTTAACGGTGTAGAACTTTCCTGTACCAGCTGTGAAAAAACACTCGTAGACACGCAAGTCGAACATTTTAAAACATGTTTCATCTGAATATTTCTGAATATTTCTTACGAATCCCTCTAGCCATGTACGTAAGCCGGAAACAGATTAGTGTACACTAATTGATGGAATGAACATTATATTTGATCTAAGTTAATAGATTCTTAGAGCATCAGGGGATGTTGCTGAAACAACAAAATACAAGTGGATATTTAGTGACAGGCGCCAGAGTTGAACTTCGGACCATTTAGAACAAACGCAAGTAATATATTTTATTATTCTAATAAGGCATAGTTACTAAGTGTTTGGGTTTGTGCATCTAACAATAAATGCATCAAAGTATGACTTATAACCCTTTCGGAGCCATTTACCTTTAAGTATTACTGAGTTCACTAAATGCAATTATATAAGGTAAGATATTGCATTGTTACGCATGAAAATGTTTATGTAGTTCATATTTCACAAAGCCGATTCTGGATTTTACGTCATAACTACCTCGGATCCGGGGTACTTATGTTTTTGTAGCCGGAAGGCTAAATATGTTTAAAATTGATACAGTGTATCTCATTTCAAATGAAAACACCCTGATATTTTCGTAATTTTTTGAAATCCAGATTTGAGCTTTGGTACAATTGTAGTCCTATATAAGACGTACACTTCGAGACTACCAACTTATATTTAAGTAACAAACTGAGACAATGGCAGCTCCCCCAAATGAAGCCCATTTTCGATATTTTACTTCGCGTTAAAGAGATCGAAAAAACTTATAAGAAAAAGTTGTTCAGAATCTAATTTTGAGCCCCAACACCAAATTTCATCATGAAATTCGCATTTTTAGCTTTTTCAATATTTTCCCGCGAAGTCCACACACGGTTACAATTTTGGTTTTCAATTTAATAGGATGCCATTGAAACAGAAACTATGATTAAAATAAATTTCAATCTCAGAATGATCAACCTCGTCGAATACATTCGTATCCTGAGGATAACGTAATCTTAGCCGCAAATCAAGCGAGTCCAAGAATGAGTCTACGAAATTTAGCGTTTCAACTGAATATCGACAAAGAAAAAATTAGATGTTTCATACGTCATAAAATCAAGCCTTATAAACCAATATTTTTACACACTTTGAAAGAAGGTAATGAAAATAGAAAATTAGATTAATGCTATTTGGTCCAGGGAAATTTTTTAGACGACCGGAAATTTCTAAATAAAATTTTGTTTACTGATGAGGCTACATTTACCACTAATGTGGTGATAAGTTCTCAACACTATAGATACTGGGCCACAGAAAATCCTCATTGGGTTATTAATTCTAAAAACCAATATTCAGAGAAAGTAAACGTATGATGTGGAATTTTAGGAGACTGAATAATTGGTCCGTTTTTCTTTAATAACTCGTTAGGTGAGCGTTTAGTTAACTTCTTCGATACGGAATTATGGGATGCAATTGAAAATCTTCCTCTTAATGTGCGACAGGAGATGTTTTTTCAGATAGATGGTGCGTTTAAATGTTACTATTTGTGAATTTACTAGAGTTACAGATAGATCATCAACTTGTGTTGACAATATTATTACTAACTTTGATGAGACTGCTTTTACGTCTAGTGTGATAGATCCATGTCTATCGGATCACTACGCTCAGTGTTTTCTACTGAATACTGTGGAAAGAAAGAGTCACACCAGTAATGCTTTCAGAAGAATCATTACTTCTCGTAGGATCAACAAGTTGAAAAAATCCCTTAATGCGCTTGATTGGACTAGCTTCAATTTTATATCCCATGATAATATCGATGGGTGTGCAAATCTGCTTGTAAATAATTACCAGAGCCATATTGAAAAATTCTTTGTCTAAGATTTCAACAACTAAATCTAAATTACAACCTCGTTGGTTCAGTGAAGAGCTTAGAACAATGAGAAATAAATTAACAGGACTAAAAGCAATATGTAACTCATCTAAATCTGAAGAGGACAAAAATACCTACTGTAAATACAAACGTTATTATAAAAAAGCTATCGAGGTTACTAAAAGAAATGCGCACAGTGCATACATTGCAAATTCGGAAAATAAAGTTAAGGCTAGTTGGAATATAGTTAATACAGAAAGAAATGTGGCAAAAAATGTGACAAATACAAAATTAACAAATAATGATTTTAATGACTTCTTTGTCACTGTTGCTGAGAGTATCGTTAATTCCATTATAGACACGGGTTACGAAGCTACAAAATTTCTAAGTAATGTAAAAAAACCACCTTGTTCTTTTTTTTATATCCAACTACACCACAAGAAGTCATAAATGTTGTTATGTCCCTAAAAAATACCAGCTCACTTGATATTTACGGTATTAATACTGCCATGTTAAAAGAAACTATCAACATTATCGTGTACCTCTCAGCAATTTGTTCAATGTTTGTTTCGATAAAGGTAGTTTTCCTGATGCTTTTAAAATAACCAAAGTCATACCAATTTTAAAAAAAGGAGACATGTCTCTTCTCGATAATTATCGTCCCATATCCATTATACCAATTTTTGAGAAAATTTTGGAAATTCTTTTGAAAATAAGACTGGTCAAATACCTAGAATTGAACAACATTTTAAATTCTTGTCAATTTGGATTTAGGAAAAACTGCTCCACAACAAAAGCAGTTTCTTGTGTCATTGACGATATAATTGCATCGCTCGAGCAATGTCTTTACTCATCTGTTACACTATGTGATCTAAGTAAAACTTTTGATTACGTTTCTCACGAAATATTAATTCAGAAACTAGAATTTTATGGTATTAGAGGATGTCTTTATTTAGATCATATCTTGAAAACAGAAGAAAGTGTGTTTCTCTTAATAATAAAAGCTCTGACATTAAAAATCAATAAATATGGAGTTCCGCAAGGTTCCGTATCAGGCCCAATTTTTTTATAGTCTATATTAACGATTTGCCTTCATTCCTTGACGTTATTAAATGTACGTTATTTGCTGATGATCTGACCCTAAAAAACTCTTCGAAAAATATAAAAGAACTAGAAAATCAAGTAATAGTAGCTACAGAAAAAGCTGAACAATGGTTCTCTGCAAATAAATTAAAATTGAACAAAAATAAAACTCAAAGTTTAGTTATAAGTACTGACTCGACTATTAATAAGGGTAACAGCGTTAAGTTATTAGGTATAACTATCGATGACGGTCTGAAATGGGATGTGCATATTGACCAGTTATGCAAAAAATTATCTAGCACAATCTTTGTCATCAGAAGATTGAGTAAACTTATGAATAGAGACATTCTATTAGCAGTATTATGGCTTATTTCGTTCACACTTAAACTACGGAGTGATACTCTGGGGTAACTCTAGTCATTCACAAAGAGTTTTCATACTTCAAAAAAGAACTGTTAGAATTCTTGCTGACGTTCCTTACCTTGAGCGCTGTAAGCCATTGTTCATTAAATTAAAAATAATGTCACTGCCAAACCTGTACATTTACAATAGCTTGCTAGAAATACATAGTAAAAAAAGTCAACTGCAGACATACTCCGATGTACATTCTCATAACACTAGGTATAAAGATAATATATATATATATATATATATATATATATATATATATATATATATATATTCCTAAGTACAGGCTATCCAAATCAAAGAGCCAATTCTCTGGACGTCAATCTATACAATAAATTACCTAGTGACTGGAAATTATTAAATAATATGAATTTTAAAACTAAAATTAAGTCTTTTTTATTGAGAAACTGTTTCTATTTCGTGGATAAATATCTTAATGCGAATGTAATGTGATCTATTTAAACTATTGATATGCACTATTAATGCATGTGTACATGAACTTTGGTTGTATTGTTTTATTATGTTTGTATCACGTAATTATTTTATCTTTATATATTTCTGTTATATTTTTTATATTTATGCTTTTATATCTTTATATTAGGTACCTGTACTAAGCTGTGACTTGCCACAAATGTGTTAAATATGTATAGTGGTCAAATAAAGATCTATCTATCTATCTATTCCATAAATGTTCGTCAGTGGTTGAACGAACATTTTCCAATGCGCTGGATCAGTCCTTTTGAACTCTGGCCTCCTAGGTCACCCGATATTACACCATTAGATTTTTATTTCTTGGGAAGGGAGGATTAGTTGAGAAAAGCTACATCTGATAATTAATTAAAATTTTCAGTTAAATAAATGTAATTAGTAATTATTTCAAAAACTGATTGTTACTTTAAACTGTTGCTTTTTTACTTATTTCAGTTACCAAAAGTTAATTGTCTGTTTTATTTTCTCCTAAAATGTATTTTTTGTCAAGTCGACACTTGTTCAATAATTTTTTTTACAATTCCATGGCATCCTCATAAATTGAAAACCAAAATTGTAACCGTGTGTGGACTTTGCGGGAAAATATTGAAAAAACTAAAAGTGTGAATTTTGTAATGAAACAACTTTTTCTAATAAGTTTTTTCGATATCTTCAACGCCAAGCAAAATATCGGGAATGGGGCCCCATTTGGGGGGCTGCCGTTGTCTCAATTTGTTACTTAAATTTAAGTTGGTAGTCTCGAAATGTACGTCTCATATAGGACTACAATTGTACTAAAGCTCAAATCTGGATTTCAAAAAATTACGAAAATATCCGGGTGTTTTCATTTTAAATGAGACACAATGTATATTGTGAAACTCCGTTGTTAATTCTAGAAGTATTTGTGCCTAAAAACGAACTACATGGTTTAAATACGTTATTGGAGGATTGAAAATCGATATTGAAAATTGAGAAAATCCATATAGGTACAGTGGATTGTTTTAGGCAAATGCCAAAGAAAGATATTGAGCGCGTTCCTGATTATTTTTTTCGTTTGTGGTACTGAATAGGACTTCTATTAGTGAAACATTTGGTTGGATTTGTCAAAAAATAGAAAACACGCTGATTGTCAGAACCGAAGGGCTAGCTTAAGATGAAAAACAGAAGTCATGCAGCGCATGACTACCTGATCATCGGCTTTTTCCAATAATTGTATTATTTTTTTTTTTGCAGAAACTGTATATTATTGAATTATTTATATTCATATTGGAAATAAACACCTTTTATTATTATTATTATTATTATTATTATTATTATTATTATTATTATTATTATTATTATTATTATTATTATTATTATTATTATTATTATTATTATAAAGGGCAATTTGAAATCTTCTCAGGGTACAGCTCTCCTCTCTAGAGTATAGCCAGTCACTCACGAAACACCCTGTATACAAACTTGAATTTCAATTTTTACTAATTTTACTAATGTGAAACACCTGTAAAAGCGTTCCCGCTCATAAAATTTGTAAGTGAGCTTTCTGTTTTGCATTTAATGGAAGTTGATTGACTTATACTAACGCTGTAAAATAATTATGAGCAGTAAACCGAAGGGAAAAGAGCTTCATTATAACGCAATGTTGTTAACCAATGCGTGTAAACTCGTTATAATTATATTAAAATCCATCAGGTTTATTTTTCTTGTTTGAATGGTAAGTTTATTACAGCCAATTAGAATACATATTTAGCTGACATTGTTGTTTATTGCACGAGGGATTACGAAAGATCTATACATTTTAATTATTTTGTCAGTTACCTTTAAGACCAAGTGCACCCAAATGCATATTCATATTATGACATTCAAAGTGGAAAATATTCATTTATTTGCCTTGATATCTATCAAAATTATTACCAGAAGTAGATGAGAATCTAAGAAAATCGATAAACTGTAATAAATCGAGCAATATTCTCCAGTCTTCAATTGTCTTATGGGGCAAATTTTTATCATGTAAGGACGCTATATTACAGGGAGTTTTATAAGTCTTAACACAGCTAAGTAAAAATGACTCAAAAAAACCATTATTATTTTTATTATTTTAAATTTACTACTGATTTTATGTACTTTTCCTAATATAAGTTATTTATTTTAGAAAATACCTTAATTTCATACCCAAGTACGTTTCCTTACAGAAGTACGTTTTCTTCTGCGAGTACAAGTCTCTATATTTCCGAAATTTTGTCACTGAAAAGAGTCAATATTACCAAAAATTCATAAAGCCATTGAATGTCTTCCATTTTCCATCAATCGTCTATTTTTTAATAAATCTAGAATTGTGCCAATTTGTCATCAAATATATTGGCACCCATGATAGACACATTACATTATGACAGTGAAGTTCCTTTAAAACGCTTTCAGTTGGTACTATAGCATACAAGGTGTTCTATTTGAAAAGAATGTAAAAAGAGAGGTTTGGCGTTTCCTGGATCACCTGATGTAAAATAACCAATTTCGTTAAATCTGATTACTATACACTAGAAGATTTTTTACTATTTTGGACACAAGCTAGGTCTCAACATGCTGTTCCGTCACATCACAATGTTGACATGCTTTTGATACAAACTCACCCGCATCATGTACTGACCTATCAAATTATTGAAATACTAATTTAAAATTACTTTAATTACTTAGAATTAAATATTATTAGTTCATTAATCCTAGCTGTAGTGTCACAGTTTTTTTTTCCGCAGGAGAAAATATTTTCTTTGCGGCGAATGGGATTTCCACCCACTAAAAACTCCTGCCTCCCACAAGTCCCCATAGGCTCCCGGAAGCGTCACTATGTGACATAACATCATGGTCCCAGGTCGTCATTTCCTTCTTCCTACTTTAGTCGCCAGCTTGCTCTCTTTCTCTTTCTTCGGATTTTTTCTTCTGTAACACCTTTTTAACAAAACGGCTTACTTTTGTCCAGTTTCTCCCATTTTTAAGCATCAAGTTGATTAAATTCTCACTACTAATTTCAACATCCAGGTCTTCTTCTAGCTCTTGCCTCCACTGTTTGCTCCGCTGTATCTGTGTCACCACAGTACATACATGTATCCTCCTGCGTTATTCCAATTCTTTTGGTGTAATGTCTAAAATATCTGTGGCCCGTCAGGAAATGTGTCACAAAGAAATCCAGCCTCTTATGTTCGCATCTCACCCAGGGGAGGATGTCTCGAATGAGTGTCTTCGTCCAGGCTGCCGCGTCCGTATGGTTGTTCCATATTTCTTGCCATTTGTTTAAAGTTGTCTCTCTCTCCATTTTTTTAATCGTTGGTATATGGGCATTTTCATTATGGTACAGTCGGTGTCTCTCCTCAACGAGCAAATCAATCGGTGGAATTCCTGTGACAACCTGTATGGCCCTTGAGGATATTGTACGATACCCACTGGCTATTCTCAGTAGGGCTTTCCTTTAGAGGCTCATAGCATGTTCTTATATTTTTGTATCCCGATGACCCGCCGCCATACCGGTGCGCCATATAGGACTGTCGATTGAATGACTCCACATAAGACCGCTCTCTTTGATCCGCTCGGTCCCCCTATGTTTGGTAGGATTCTTGTCAAAGCCCCCATTTTCCCTTGAGTTTTCTCGAAAATCCATTCGATGTGCTTGCTTAGCCGGTCATCCAGGATCACTCCCAAGTATTTAAGTTGTCTGATTGGTACTATTCTTGTATCTACAATGCCAAAATGGATACGATCTCTCTTTCGTGGTCCCTTCAGAATAATCGCTTGGTTTTCTGGGGAGCGAGGGCCAGGTCTGTTCTATCCATCAATGTATTTATCTTTGCTACTCGCTTACTCGAAACTCGAGTTCTCGGTCGTCCGTCGCTTCCACCATAATAGCCTAATCAGCGGCATAGGTGATGTTTGTTGCTCCCTCCGTAAGAGGCAGCACTAAAACCTGATCATACAGGATGTTCCAGAGAAGTGGGTCCAGCACTGATCCCTGGGGAACACCCGCCGACATCTCGATCGATTTTGTGTTAGATACCTTAATCTTCATGTAGTGTGATAGTAAATTGCATTTATCTATGGCACCACGATTTGTATAAGTAAGGTTATGGGGGTCAAAGGCAAGTTCAAATCTGAAAAGGTGCAGTGACATCTTTTGGGACAATGCCTCTATCTTGGCTTAAATGGCTGAGTTCGTTTTTGTCAATAAGTCACTTATTATTAATTTTAGCTAAGAAAAAGTTTTATGAGCATTTTCGTAGAGAGTAGAATTACCCACAAATAAGTTCATATACTTTTTTTTTGTATGTCAACTGTTATGAAACAATCTATAAACAAAGCGCATTTTGAGGTCTCGAGATGCGGCAAACTCGCCTGTCTAATTTTGATAATTTCACTATAATTGTTTAATTATCTAATTTTAAATTTATTTCAATCCAATTTATCGAACGGAACTTTAAAGAAATTATGATATTTCAGTTGTATAATACCAACAAGTAAAATACTTCGTCACTTCTTCATCTACTTATTAATGATTCTTTGGTTTCATTGCATCAACCTGAAAGTATCTGTTGTGTATGTATATTTTGTGTATGTTTATTATGTACTTTTTCATGTATTTTCCATTGCTTGCATAATGCTGCTTGCAAATAACTTCGCCTACTTGCGTATTTATGTCTGTGTTTTGTGTAACTTATGTGTCTATGTACTTTTTTATGTCGTTAATATTTTAGTACGCTTTTACCAATAAAAAATTTAAAATGCATATATATAGTTTCGCTTCATTAAGAACTTCGTATAAGTGTGGATGTATGACTGATTTATCTGTATTGTGTGTGCTTATGTACCTTTTTGTATATTTCATGTCTGCAATGTGAAAAATGTGAAAAACACGTTGAGAAATTTATGAATATATTTCAAGTTTCGATACATATAACTTGAAAATGAATTTCTCACCGCTATCAGAAGCTTCGTCTCGTTCTCAATTAGTTTCTTTTCTTTTCTTTCAAGAAGCTCCTGGTACCTAACTCGTTTCCGTCCTCATCGGAAAAATGGAGCAGAAGACTCTTGGTTGTCTGGTGAAAGAAGAGTGGGGCCGAGCAAGATTTAGTCGTATTCATCCTCATCTTCGATTTCTTCGGTTGGTGATATCTTTGATGGTGAATAATGGCATGTTTCCCCGCAACAATGAAGGCAAACAGCTGTACAATATTGTTGATCTCTTCGACAGTCACAAGCTTTACCACAATTTTTCGTATATTTGCAAGAAACCAACTTCAAGATTGACTAGGTCGTAGCTTTTCCGTTTGTGGTTACAGCCATTAACCACAAAGGGCCTTCCTTCCACCCCCAAATTTCAGTTGGTAGTAATTCTTCTTCAGTAAGCGGTAGTGTAGCGAAATTTGATTTAATTGTTGTGGAGGATTTCAGAATATCTTAATACATTGAGACTTTCGTTGTTGGAAACTTCCCAGAATGCTCAACTTTGGCGACCTTTGGCGCGAGAACTAATAGTCTTGACTCGTAGTTCTCGAGCCAAAGGTCGGAAAAAAACTCTATCAACAAAAATTATTGCCAACGTATAAATTTCAAAAAAAAATATTGGTTAAACATTTTCAACTTCCTTGTTTATAGATTATTTAATAATTGCCTTACGAAGGAATAGCAAATGAACTTTCTTGTAGATAATTTTATTCTCTACAAAAATGTTCTTGGCGCTTTTTTGCTAAAATTAATAATAAACAAGTTATTCATAAGAAACAAACTCACCCCTTTAAACCAAGGGATGGCGCTACGAGATTTCAGATTTAAACTTGTCTTAGACCCTTCTAATCGTACTCAAAAAATCATGGCGCCATATATAAATGCGATTTAAAATCTATGATTACTGAACTAAATATAATATTAATGTACGATTCAAATGTATTGATCCCTCACTTTAACCGTCGATATCTCAAAAACGGAGGAGCAGAAAACAATTTAAAAAATTACGTGTTCATTATGTATCTATTCAAAATCATTCACTGAAATTTGAATAATGTACATTGGACAGTTTTGGAGTTCTGCTAAGTTATACTGAAAAATGTCCTATGTTTTAAGGAAATTTTGACCAACGAGTTTTAAATCCATTATATCTTGGAAAATATGCCTACTATGTAAATAATATTTTAGATACCGATAAAGCAGATTTCATATTTTGTACTAGGAATTTTTCATAATTTTTTATTCTAAAATTTTGCAGTTATTCTCAAAATCGTGAACTCATGTTTATTCGGTTATTTATCACGGTATCTCAAACATTTTGATAAAAAGAGTTCATTATATAAAATGTAAGCAAAGAATTGGCATATATCAAATATTAATTTAGTTATCAAGCGCAATAGATAATATTACTGCAAGTTTGCAATAGAGAAGTTATAGAATAAAAAATTATGAAAAAAGGACCCCCACACTCACCTCTGTAAAATGGCTTTTGGTCAAATTACTTCAAATTCTAGTATGTTGTATATTTTGAGGTCCTGATCCAAAGTCTTCAGGGACACGGCGCTCCAAATACCTTACTTTTAGCTCCAGAGCCTTGAGATCATTGAATATGGCGTTTTCAGCAGTATCAATGAGACATGTTAAAAATTATATATAAGACTATTATAAGGACCATTTTGTGTGTATGTGTTTGTGTGTGTGTGGGTGAGCGCGTGTTTATTAACCTTCTATTATTCGTGGATTGTTGAGATCTAACTGCGGGGGTCGGTGTGCTGCATCCATAATTGTATTCAATAGAGAAACTGAACGATAATGAACATTCTGCTCATACCTAGCGTACCCAAGATACCACAGAATACTCGCAACATGAGCGCATTTGTCGAGAATCCCGGCTCCAGTCTTGGAGGTACAATAATATCCATAAACCAAGGTATTATCGAGATTTTCATCCATACCTTCTGCTACATTTTCATCGTATGAAATGTATATCTCGTACTTGGACCTGAGCCTGAATCTAAAGTAAACTCTTATTTTCAAAAATCCCCTTTCATTCATTCATGGATCTGGAATTCTTCATTTTCTTCTCGTTGTAACTTTTCTTGAACATACGATGATGCCAAAGATATTTTGTGTATACTGCATGTGAGATTTCTCAAATAATTCAAGGAGAGTCGGGGAAAAGCAATATTATTATCTTCTAGTCTAGCCCATTGACCTCGTCTTCTCTGAAGGTCGATTTCGACCCTCGCTTGGAAAACGTTCGGTTCATGAGATTTATCCAGCATTCTCCTCGCCATGTGCATATCGGCACCTGTCATCTGGGGATCGACTGGGGGATGAAACCTGTTTAATAATGCTGCCGCTATAAGGTAAAAATATTTGAGATTCTTGACATGTGGCATTTCAATAACATTATGAAAAAACTTGAACACGCTCTTTATACAACCGTTCCTGGATTCAATTACCCACCTTGTTGTCGTGATCAAACGAGTTTCATTTGCTTCTTCAGTAGTAAACTGAGTTCGTCCAGAGAGGTACGTGCGGCATTCTATAAGACATGTCCAATGCCTCGAGGTAATCTCCTGCATTGCGATAACCGCGATCGACTATAAGAATGTATCCTTCCTGAAACCTTGCTCGAATACCATTCACATCATCACATCCTTCTCGAATTCATTGATCAACATTTGACCATCATTATTCCTGCTGTCAGAAAAGTAAGGTCCGTGAACAGCAAGAATATATCCATCCGGAGCAACTATTAGCGCTGGCTTTACCAAGTGACGACCTTTATGCAGGGAGAAAGTTTGAACTCTTGTCAATATAAGAATATATACCATCCACGCAAGCAATTGCTTTTGGAACTTCAGGATTGGGATTATATAATTCATTCGCAAAAGGGAGTAACATGTCTGGCAATATAGTCTTCCCTAGTTATAGCCTGATGTCCTACATTTTCAGTGGCAAATCTCTGCATCAACGACTCTCGTACGTTGGCATTTGCCAAGCTGATTGCTTGCCGGGACGAATAGCGGAATATAACTTTAAGGAATTCATCTATCTGATATTCCTGGCGCATTTTACGTAGAAATGTTAGAAGATCTTTCTTATATACATGTCTCATTTTACTATTTTCTGGGACTGAATCACAATAAGTTAACAATGGATTGAACTGATCCTTTGTCAGCGATGTTAGGCAGTTAAAATTAGCATTTTTCAAGTTACTTTCATCCGAGAAATTAGGGATTTTAGTGGATGCTTGACGGAGACCTTACAGAAAGGATTGCAATTCCGCGCCTTTAATGACATAATGTCTATTTACAAATCTCAAACCTGGTAGTAAAGCAATAGTTACACAGGCTTCATCATCTAAATGCTGCTGACAAGATTTTACTCCCTTGGGATTGTAGATATTTCGATCGACAAAGATTTTCACTCTTGTTTTTAAACTCAGTCTCCTCAGATCAGCAATAGCACCACAGATAAAGCATGTATGGCTAGACGTTTGTGTCAGTACATTCAAACGCATACAGGCAGGATCCAATTCAACAGCTCTGATCTCTTTGATTATTGATTGATTACAATTAATGCACAATCTCACTAAATCATCCATCTTGAGAGGAGGCAAATCTGTTACATTCCGTCTTGCCATGGCGATTTCTCTTTTATTTATGTTGGCGTCGCCGTCAAGCCGACTTGACTGTCATTGAGGTAAAGCAAGATTGCAAACAAAACAAAGACGCATATTTTGATATGCCATATATCCGCCAGTTGACGGTCAAAAAAAATTTTAATGCCTAATGCAGTCAACTATAATTAATCCGCCAATAATGACAGATGATAAAGTAAATCAAAATATGATAAAAAAAAGAATATCTAAGTGCTGGATAGAGGGACAAATTTTTAAATTGTTCAATTAGTAAATTGCGCTTTTAATCATGTGTTACAACATAAAAGAATATCACTTAACTACAGAGTAACAATTTTCTTTATGTTTTAAAAAGGCAAAATAATTAAGAAATATAAAGATATCTATCTGCGGGGGTCGGTGTGGTGCATCCATAATTGCATTCAATAGAAAAGTCTATTGAATGCAATTATGGATGCAGCAGACCGACCCCCGCAGATAGATCTCAACAATCCACGAATAATTGAAGGTTAATAAACATGCTTGCGCGACAACACGCACACACACAAACACATACACACAAAATGGTCCTTATAATAGTCATACATATAGTTTTCAACATATGTCTCATTGATATTGCTGAAAACGCCATGTTCAACGATCTCAAGGCTCTAGAGCCAAAAGTAAGGTATTTGGAACGCCGTGTTCTTGGAGACTTTTGATCAGGACCTCGAAATATATAACATATACTAGAATTTGAAGCAATTTGACCGAAAGCCATTTTACAGGGGTGAGTGTGCGGGATTCTTTCCTGATACAAAAAAATATCGTGCTTTATCGGTATCTAAAATATTATTTACATAGTAGGCATATTTTCCAAGATATAATGGATTCAAAACTGGTAAGGTCGAAACTTCCTTAAAAAGTAGGATACTTTTCGATATAACTTAGCAGAATTTCAAAACTGTTCAATGTACATTATTCAAATTTCAGCGATTTAGAATAGATACATAATGAACACAAAATGTTTTCAATTTGTTTCCGCTTCTCCGTTTCTGAGATATTCGTGGATAAAGTGAGGGGTGAGTGGCAATCCTTTGCGCTTCATACTATTTTGGTTTTGGTTAATATTATCATAATATTAAAGAGATTTACATGCAATGTTTATAAAATAATAGAATAATAAAAAAAAACCTATATTATATTTTGTTTTATCATAATAGCTAGGAGTCGGTGGCAAAAAATCTTAATTCATCTGTTCACGAGGTAAACGTTATTAATTATGAAGCTCTGGTCAAAATTAACAGTTATGATGGCCTCTGCCATCGTGACTCCTCTTATATTTTTATTATTAGCTCTTTGAACTTCTTTAAAAAAAGGACTTCCGTATATTGTGTTCACGTCTCACGTGCTTACTTTTGCTTATTTATTAGTAATACATTTTTGTAATTTAGTGACATAAAAAATATAATTAAATAAAACGATAAATACAACCTCTGCTAGTCTGGTTATGCGAAAGTTCAAACTTCAAAAATAGAGTATTAAATTATGGGCTTACGTCTGCCTCTGAGGCCAATGGTTCAATTACCTATAACAACCAAGAAACTATTTAGGACAAATCCAGACATCCTCAGCACTTATTTATTCATTTAAAATATTTTTATAAATGAAATTGCATTATAATAATTTGTATTTCCATCAATATGCAAAATTTTTATTTATTTTTTTAATGCTTATTTTATTTTTATCTGAAGATGCAGCTACGAGCACATAACTCAAGTATTTGTTACGGATTTTCACATTCGCACACACTCAAACTACATTACTTATTCTTATAGACAATGAGAAAATCATTTACTTTTTTTAGCCACCAGCTATAAAGAGATTACAAGATATTTACTCATGGAAACTTATAAAAGATGAAGTGACGAACTTCCATTGTCCAAATATGATAATAATTTATATTTTTCACTATGATATTGTTACAAAAATTCACACTCAAATGATGCCAGCAGATTTCGTTAATCCTTCAGTTTTGATGACGATTTAATATGATTCACCCTATAAATATTATTAGTCATTTGCGTTATCTAATCTATAATCTTTTCATATAAAATTATTTAAAAATATCGTAAATATTTTAATATATTATTTCCTACCCATACGACAAAATGTCAACACGAAGAATGCAAAAATTAATTAAATTTAGAAACAATTACGTTAAACACACGTCACTTGTAATCTCAAAACACATATTGACTCAGGAAACATATTTATTTTTATGCATAAATCCAGATAAAGATAGTGGCTTCGTTCTGGGAAGAAAACTTTATCCATCACTACGAGCTAGGTGCTAATGTTTAAACAAATCTTATTTCATAGCTATTGCGTTTTGATAACACACAACTAAATTAAAAAGAGTCGCTATTGTTTCCTTTTTAAGTTTTTAAAACGAAGAATCCAAAACAATTATGATATAAGATAATTCAAGTCTTATGAACGCATTATTCTGTCTTATCAGACGTTCAAAAGAATTGTAGGGAATTTGTATTGATTTTTAGTTAGCAACCTTGTACTTCCTTATCTATCAGACTTATTACATTGCACATCTATACCATATGAGCATTTACATCACATGTTCGAAAATAATGCGCAAATTAATGTTTTTTTCATTGGAAATTGCTTTCAAAATGCTCATTACGGAATTTCTATTGTCAATGGTTATGAGATAAATCATAAAAGATCCAATTTTATATTAGTTATTAATATATTCAACTGAAAGAAGGCAACAAACAAAATACGTAAATAGGGTATCTGATGTGATAATAATAATAATAATAATAATAATAATAATAATAATAATAATAATAATAATAATAATAATAATAATAATAATAATAATAATAATAATAATAGTATTTATCAACTTTAAAATTATGATACATAAAATTTACAGATACATCTAAAAGTTTATGAACAAATAAATATATCTTGTATATTACGCCTTATGAAGTATACTAATATACTTGTTGGAAGGCATACATGTAACATGGAAATAAACCTAAAATTAATTTTAATTATTCTTCATCTACTCAAATGAAATAAAATTTAAGTTACATTAAACAAATAAATTAAATAATCTAAACATACATACATATTGATATACCTAATACATCCACATATATACACATATACACACACACATATACACATGTATATCCGCGCCTGCACTAGTTATACTAGACTTAATTTTATGTATATATACACAATATATAATACCTAATATTGGTATAATTTCTTTTCTTGAATTATTGTTTTTATTTCCATTTCCTACTTCATATCTAAGTGCAATTGACACTTATTGTGGCACTTTAAGTCACTCTATATTTTGTATACATTTCTGGTAGTGAACTAAATCAGCATTTTACGATTCCATTGAATCGAGAATTTCTTTTCTTCTGAATTTATTTAAATTCGATTTTATTCCTCTTTTAAACGAATGTAAGTTGTTTCGCTTTTTAATTCGTCTGGTAGAGTGTTGAATAGTTTTGGACCAAGGTATTTATAACACCTTTGACCCACCGACTTATACATTAACGGGTTATGTATTTGCTTTGTTGACGAGTTTTAAATTTATGGCTAAAGGTAAGTAGTTCATTTTTATTTGTGTACTATGCTATATTTATACTAACACAAAATAATTGTCTAATATACAATATATTAAATTCCTTATATAATTAACAGGTCACTACAATATAGATTATCTTTAAGGACAATTATTCTAAGAATTTTTTTTTGAAGGACAGAGGTAGGTCTTTGATACAACCAATAATACTATATAATAAATGGCTTTCCACCAAACTATGATAGAGTATCTTTTTTTGTGTTACATTTAACATGGTTTTTAACTGTCGAAATCTGTTTAATATACAACACGGTGTTTTTATTATATAAGCAATATGTAATTCCCACCTTAACTGACTATCCAGATAATCTTTGATGATGTTCATATCATTTTTATTATATTAAGTTTTATTTCAGTCTAATTATTACCACGGTAGAAAATTGCCGTATCATCTGCAAAACTTATTATTTTTCCTTGAGTTCCTAGTGAGAAAAGACCATCAATGTATATTACAAAAAGGATTGGTCCTAACACCGTTCCTTGTGGCACCCCAGATGTAATCATTTCATCTTCACTTAGGACTTCACCGACTTTTACACATTGTTTCTTATTAGTCAAATGTTTTTAAAAATTTTAGGGCATTATTTCTTATTCCTAAATCTTCTAGTGTTGTTAATAATATGGAATGGCTGACAATGGCTATCAAACACATTCGCGAGATGTAAGAAAACGCTCATTGAACGTTTATTCTTATCCAGCGCCTAATAGATATTTGTGGTTAAATTTTTTATTGCGTCTTGGGTAGATTTACCTTCTTTGAAGCCAAATTGTAGTTCAGATAAAAGCTAATTAATCTAAACTTTGAAACTATTTCAAAAATTTGGGTAAAGTTTGTTATCAAGGATATAGGACGGTAATTTATAACTTCGGTTCTTTCACCATTTTTAAATATTGGTAGAACTATTGATGTTTTAAATGCAGATGGAAAATAGACTAGTTCTATAGATTTTTAATTATGTACGTGAGAGGGTCTGCTCTGCTTTTAGTTTTAACGTTTTTGCCTTTAATTCATTAATACCGGGTGATTCTTTGTTTTTGAGTTGTTGAATTATTGTTTTTATTTCATTTTTGTTAGTTGGCGATAAGAAAATAGAATTATGTGTAACGTCTCTATTTATATTAATATAATTTTTTTACTTTATTTTCTTAGCCAAATCTTTTCCCATATTAACAAATGCTTTATTGAAATTTTCTGCAATGTAATAGACAATGACTTCGGTATACCGCTAGATAAGTTTTGGGACCTTTATTATTTTTGCTGTTTATAAAAATTTGCAATGTACATCTATTTCCAGACGACACATTAATTTATTTATACGTCGAGAATATAAATGAAGTTATTAATATTATTAATCAAGATTCAAAAAATATATTCAATTAGTTATGTAATAGCACACGAATAAATGTAAATATACGATTTTGGGTGATTCTGAAGTAGCTGCAAGTGGGAGAAAATATTACATCAAATAGAAAATTAGAAAAGGTTTCCGAAATTAAATACCTTGGGTTTATACAGGGTGGGGCAATAGCGTGTCGAACCTCGATATCTCGAGTTCATCGATAGCTAGAATTTTTTTTAAAAAATTGCAAGTAACCTAGATAAAAAAGTCTATAACTGGAAATTATTTTCGAACATACAGGGCGAGCCAAGACGAAATCACAGGACCAAGTGCCTTTTTTTATATCAGTACATTTTTTGAAACCTATTTCTAGGCTCTATTCAGTCCTATATTAGCATTGAATATCTCCCAAGCACATGGATGTAATGAATTTTTTTGTTAAAATAATGCAATCTGCAGATGGAGATTAAAAAAATCACCACAGTCACAATTATGTTTTAAAAAAAAACTTATGTGAATGCCAAGTACGAGACATCTAGTTAATGTTTTTGAATCATTTTCATTTCCTAAAATTGTACAGGGTAGCCAAAAATTATTTTTCAATTAAGAACTTTTTAAATTGAATTTTCTCATTTTTTTCAAATGAAACACCCTGTTTATCTTTCAACGATGTGATGTAAACATTTTTTTGTAAGTACTACCCTATGCCTAATTGCAACCAGTTTCGTTTTATTGACCAATAATTACAAAATTCAAAATAAACCTAAAAAAAGAGGTTTCTTCAAATGACTAACAAAAAATTATAATAAATGTGCCCATTTTGATTGATACACATCTATATGCGCTTTTGAAATGTGGTTCCCACTGTTCTTAAAACTGCCGGTGTGATAGATCTAAAGGCAGTTATTATTCTTTCCTTCATATTTTGTACTGTTGTTGGTGGGTCTCTATAAACAAATTACTTCACGTATCCCCATGAAAAGAAATCCATTTTTGTAAGATCTGAGGATCTGGCAGGCCATTTAGTGGGTTCGTTTCTTCCAATCCATTGATGAGGGTAGGTAATATTTAAGTGGTCTCTAACTGCATTTAAATAATGTGGTGGAGCTCCATCTTGCTGAAACCATATCCCATTTCGAATTCTTTTAGGGAGCCACAATTCACAATTCACATTTCATCTGCCACAATTATTGGTAAATACCAATAATTGTGACAGTTTTCCAAAAAATTAAGATAAATAGCTCCAGTCAATGTACCATCAAAGAAATGTGGCCCTATTACATGTTCTCCAATAATTCCTCCCCAAGCGTTTATAGACTATCTGTGTTGGTTATCAACTTGCATAAAAAAATGAGGTTTTTCCGAAGCATAATAATGGAAATTGTGCCTATTAACAAATCCATTTTTATGAAAAGTTGCCTCATCAGTGAATAAAACATTACTGAAGAAGTTGGCATCATCTTGCATTTTACCTCTGCCCAATTACAAAATTGTAGGCGCTTTTGAAAATCGTCATCAGATAATTCCTGGTGCATTTGAATATGATATGCATGCAACTTATTTGTTTTTAACATTCGATCCACAGACCGTCTACTTATTCCTACTAATGAGCTCACTTCTCTTTGACTAACATGGGGATTCTCAACCGTTGCCAGCACCACAGAAAACTCATTTTCTTAGTTCACGACACGTTTTATTCTTTCACTTTTTTTATATTCGATATTTCCAGTTTCCAGAAATCTATCGAGAATGTTTTGGAAGCTGCTAACCTCAGAAATCCTTCTTTCAGGATAACGTTGGTGACAAATTCTATTGGCAAGTAAACAATTTCTGTCTGACTCGCCCAAAACAAAAGTCATGTTTATAAGTTCCTGTTTATTAAAATTCATATTGTAAAATTCCAAATATTTTAAATTTAGTACAAGGACCGATAAGTGTGATAAACGCTCCGTTGTACAAGACAATTTATAACAAACTCAAAAAATTTACAAAAAAACATTACAGTAAAGGACCTGTTAAATACTATTTACTCATTTCAATGGATTGGAAGAAATGGTCCCACGAAATGGCCTCATTTCAAAATTGCATGAAGACGTGTATCAATCAAAATGGGCAACACGTCGAACACTTATTATACATTTTTCTAATTATTCCTTTCTTTAAGTTTTTTCTGGAATTTGACACTTATTTATTGATGTAACGAAAATGGTTGCAATTATCCATAGGGAAGTACTTAGAAAAAATGTTCGTTTTTCATTTCTACATCACATCGTTGAAAAAATTGAGAAAATTCAATTAAAAAGTTCTTAATTGAAAAATAATTTTTGGCCACCCTGTACAGTTTTAGGAAAGGAAAATGATTCAAAAACATTAATTACATGTCTCGTAACTGGTATTCACATAAGTTTTTCTTAAAACCCATAATTGTGACTGGTGATTTTTTTAATATCCATCTTCAGATTGCATTATTTCAACAAAAAAATTAATTACATCCAAGTGGTTGGGAGATACTCAATGCTAATATAGGAATGAATAGAGCCTAGAAAGGGGCTTCAAAAAATGTACTGATATACATAGCATTCCGTTTAAAAAAGCAAGCACTTGGTCCTGTAATTTCGACTTGGCTAGACCCTGTATGTTCGAAAATAATTGCCAATTATAGACTTTTCTATCTAGTTTACTTGCAATTTTTTTAAAAATCTCTAGCTATCGTAGAACTCGAGATATCGAGGTCCAACGTACTATGGCCCCACCCTGTATATTAATAATAGATGAATCCTTGACTTGACTCAAATGTAACAGTGATTACATTACTCAAAAAGTTGCAAAAAACATGTATCTTTTTCGTAGAATGTAAAATTATTTGTCAATGTTTTCAAGAGTCCGAATAAATAAATCTATGATATTGAATATTGTGCAAATCTGCAATTATATTTGAATAACAATGAAATTCAAAAGTTACAAAAAATGCAAAATAATACCTTGAGAATGATTTTAAAATGTAATATATGTATAGGGTGTTTGCTACATCGATAGAAAGCTTTCACTGAGTCACAGTTGTGGTAATTTGGAACCTATATGGCCATATTTACCCTTATGCAATGTCTCGCCATTTTTGAGATATCGCCTTTATTAAATATTTTTGCGAAATAGTTCAGTTGTAAGTAATACATTATTTTTTATGGTACTAAATACTTTCAGCTTTCTTAAATATATTTTTAAGATATCCTTTATGCACTTTGTCGAAACAGTGCAAAAATAATCGCTGAAGTATTAGTATAAAAAAATTGTAGGACAGTTTATAAGTATGTTAAAATATGTTGGTTCGAATTTATTTTTTCATTTTAAGCAAAATTTTCTCAAGAACGGCACCATCTCAAGAGATTCAAATAGTTTTAAAAACTTCTCTACATCTTTAATAAGTAAAGATAATGAAATAAGTAATAATCATTTTATTGCTTTTGTTTCCAGTTCTAACTAACACAAATGAAACTAAAATTAACAATTAATTAATGTTGTTTTTAAAATTAGAACCTCCATTACTAAAGCACTTACCCCTCTTTCGTATTTGGGTAATGGTGATGCCTAACCTAATCTCTTTTCTTACTCTGGCACCTGCTTCGTTAATTCTTCTTACAATGTGGTGGTCACGGTCGGTTCTTTCAACCTAAAAAATTTGTTTTTTCATTCAACCCCAGGTATGAAAATAAAGGGGCGTAGAGTATGGGGACCGCGCCTAAAATGCCCTCACAGTAAATTGGCAATGGGTAATCCGTCATTTTGAAATATCAGGCTGTCTCTTAGACTTAGAGGTATGTCATCTTAAGATATCTGGTAAATTATTCTACAAAAACTCTGAATCACTGTCCCCATTTAAATTGTTGGGAAAATATTACGGACCAATGAAAGTTCTACCAATTACTGCTGCCCATACATTCACACTGAACTTGTATTGAAAAGAAGTTTGTTTTTTCATGTGTGGGTTTTCATCAGCATCATAAAGATTATGAAAATTTGTTATTGTTTCTCGAGAGAACTTCGATTTGTCTGTCCTCAAAATACTTTTTAGAATACGTTCGTCTTCCAAACCGACGTGACGTGCGGCATTCAACACGAAACGGCCAAAAGTCAAACTCATCTTCTTCAAGTCCCTGAACAGGCGTGTAGTGGAATGAATGTATGAGATATTTGCAAAAACCAGTTCCTAAACTCTTTCTTCAAGATGATTGCGAAACCAGTTGGGTAACGTGTCGAATGTTTACGAATACACTCGCCAATGACCACTCACCATAAGCACCAAAATCTACTCCGAGAAGATGTGTCTAATAATGACGTTGGACATCAGGAACGCCTTTAATTCGGCCGGATAGGAGGAAATAATTCAGAGACTGGGCAGAACAGGCGTGGCACCCTATTTGATTAGAATCCTAAAGAGTCACTTTCAAGATACGATGGAAAGACTGGAAACTGAGAACGTAGTGGAATGGAGAAGGGTGGCCTGCGGAGTCCCATAGGAATCAGTCATACGGCCAACCCTGTGGAATCTTATGTTTGACGACGTTTTGCGGCTGTACTTAGCATTTGGAATCACCCCAATGGGATATGCTGACGATCTGGCAGTGACCGGCACTGGAAGCCGGATGGTGGAGTTAGAGAAAGCGAATCAGACCATTAGTAGAACAGAAAGGTGGTTGCAGGAGGCTGAACTAGAGTTAGCAAGAGAAAAAAACTGAGACCACCCTAGTCTCAAGGAAGAGAACCCCCTTGGCAATTACCGTCAAGGTCGGACGAATGAAAATGAGTCCTGGAAATGGACTGGCTAGATCCAAGCTCGCCTTCGATCTTCATGTCACGAAGACGGCCGAGATGCAGAGGAGAAGCGACAGCGCTGGGTAAATTAATGTGCAACACAAACGGCCGAAAAGCCAGCAAAAGGAGAATATTGTGCAGTGTGGTGCACTCCATCCTTCTGTATGCGACTCTAGTATGGGAACATGCGATGAGATTGAAGGAACCCGAATTAAGGTGGCTAGAGTGCAACATTGTGCTGCGCTCCGAATATGCAGTGCCTACAGAACCGTCTCACATGACGCGGTTCAAGTGATAGCCGGAATTCCCACACTGTCTCTCATTCCGGATAGCAGAAAATGGGTCAGGTTAGTTACCTTACGCAGGTTTTGTCCGGACACGGGTGCTTCATGAAATACCTCCATAGAATAGACAAAGCTGGCATTATTCGGGTACAATCGATGGAAGGGCGAGAGGGAAAGAGGTGCAGCACAGTTAGAACAGCCTCTAAATGCAGGAAACCTAGTCGAGGTGATGCTACAATCAGAGCTTAACTGGAGAACTGTGGGGGACATGATCACACATATCATGAAGGCTAAAGAAGAAGACAACAGAGCAGTAGGTCCGAACCCCTATTTGAGCAAAAGGAAGGAAGACGTATGAATACAAGATACATTCAAAATAAAGAATTATCCGTGGTCTGATGGAAAGCGGAAGCGGTTCCAGGTCACTGTGGAAACACTGAAGAGGGGAGGGGTTTTAGCAGGTAAAAATCCGGTACTACCTCGCGCAGAATGTCGGGGTGTCTTTCTGAAGGTTTCCCCCTCCCCGAAAAAAATAGAGCACCATACTCTCGGTGACGTCGGGTGACTGTCGATCTCTACATAGTACATAACATATACTAATTAGAACATCCAACGCGTGGATGTAGAACTGATTTTTAAAATTTTACCTGTTTAGAGGGTGAAATTAGATTGCGGAGATGAATGTAAAATACACTTTGAGGGTTGAAACTTCAAATTCATATGAAATGTGCTATGAAAAAACAGTAAATAACCTCTTAAATTCGCCACGATAATTGCTTCATTACATTTAAATAATCTACAATAATCCTGGTTCAATGTGTCATCCTAACCTGACGATTTTTGAACTGCAAACACAGATATTGATACTCACTGGCAACTTTCTCACATTGAACTTTTAGCTAGATATATTCAGAATTACTGCATAAAATTCAAGTGCCTGTTATTGTCCAACTATTCTTAAATTACTGCTGGTGGTAATTTGTATCTTTACAGTACATATTTTTCTGAAATGCACAATAGGTAAACTTCATACATCTAAGGCTCTTAATTAAGTGTACCTGGAATATTGTACCTAACAGATTTTGTACATAATTATAAAGTAATTACTATAAAATCGCTTTATAACGGATTAAGTACTTAATCCACAGTTTAAAACAATTTAAGAAAAATTGGGCAAAAGCAGGTAGATATTTGAATTTTCAGTTTTCCAAGGAATTTTCTTTGAAGTTTTATAATGTCTTCAATATAATTTGATACCTTGAACATACTAATGCACATTGCACATACATGCAGATACTAAATATTTTCAACAATCTTAAAAACTACAAAGGGTGAAGTTCTTATTCAATAATTAGCGGTTTTTCAAACAGTTTTAACACGTCTTACTAAAATCTAATCTAGCATACTTTAAAAATATGTATTTCAGTGTTGCGGCATTATATTCGACGTAGCAAAACATGCTATGGTTTGGGGAGGATATTTTCTATAGTCTTTAGAGTCACAGGAAAATTTCATGACCCAATTCGTTGACTACCTGGAAGCCCTGATCTGATTACTGTGGATTTTTATTTATGGTGTACGTAACAGTATTCAATAACAATTTAGACAAATTAAAAGAAGAATTAAGGAATAAGTGTAGAAGCGTGAATTTTTGAAAAATAACAGGAAGAAATTATTTTGCGGAAGGTTGCCAAGATTTCATATTTAACAGTAATTTTTAAACCATACATTTTTTAATGCTATTTTACAAATTATTGACAAATGAAAGCACTTCACTATTTGTAGTTTTTCCTATTTTTACAAATATTTGGCACCCTGCACATACTACACATAATCATTCGAAAATAATATCAATTTCAGATTTTTCATAATAGGCAGGTGTTTTTATAAAAAAAAAACTTTTCCGTGTAGATGAAAATAATTTTTTATCGTTTAATTATATTCAATATTCATATTTCAATTTTATGTAAGTATTTAGATTTGAAAATAATTTAGAACAGCTATTTTATTACGAGTTTCATTCGTCTCATCTTATAAAGTTAAAAGAATCAAATATGACATATACATATTTATTTATAAATGTCCTTAATTACGTAGTTTCATCCTTACTTGTTGAAATATTTATTCGAAATGAAATAATAACTATGTTGGTTTGCGGATTAAATTATAAGTATGAAAATTGGCATTATCATAAATTACATATTGTCTTTTATAAAATAATACTAAGAATGTACAAATATTTTCACATTGATAATGTGACTATAACTTTGCTATTGACGTTTTTGTTTGCAGTTGTTATTATCACTCTTTTGCAACGGATTAAACTGTTATAATTAAAACGACAAAATTAGACAGACTTAACTATTTTTAAATAAAATTATAAATCAAATATTGTTTCATGTACCAAGGGCAAACCGAGTTAAAGTCCAAATTTGTTCTGATTTTTAGTGAGAAATAGTCATATTTAGTCATCATGTCAGCAATATAGGTGGTTTAGGGAAATAACTAAATAGTTGATTTTTTGCTCAAATCCGTTATTTAAGTATCCAAAAAGAGAACTTGTGAATTCAACTTCTAAAAAAAAAATTAATTAAAATTTTGCGCGAAATAAAAAAAAAGAATGTTATAATTCCAATAATTTCCTACAGAAACGTAAAACAACAATTTTGTCCTTAAAAGAAATTTTTTACTCAAAATTTTGAGTTATAACACTGAGAATTTGAGTTATAACTCAGAATTCTGACAAATCCTAAAATTTTGATTTATATCTCAAAATTATGGCTTATAAACTCTGAATTCCGAATGGAGGCTCAAAGCTTTAATAAATTGGCGCCAATTCATGTGTTGCTCTAACAGTTGACCATAACGTCAGTTAATATGTAGCATGTAGCATGTTTCAGATTTTGACCGATCCATTTATACAGGGACTTTAAGCAAGAAACGTTGCCGAACTTGGCTGTACCGAGTTACTCTAGCAATAAACGGCCTTGCTGGCAAACACATTTTCTACACGAAAATACTTTTTTATAGAATAGAATTTCAAATAGTTTGCAGTGATAGGGTTGTCGCTTTGTCTTGAGAATCATTAAATAATGTATTAATTTATGTACCCGAGTAAACAGAACAGAAGTAAAAATGTTGGGGCGAACTTCTCTCAATTGCCCTTCAAGAGACAGCTACTTGTGAAGCTCTCTTTAAAAATTAGGTAAATATAGGGTATTTCGTTCATAATAATTGTTTTAAAATCACACAGGTTTACAAAAAAGAAAAAAATTATCCGATCAATGGGATTTCATTACCGTACCCCGAAATTGTTGACGCTCTGAACACGATGCCGTAGTCCGTTTTGCGCCATCATGTCAAGACTTCGAGAAAAGTTAACCTGAAAGTGCTAAAAATACCTTTCTGCCTTTGTTCATGCACAAATTAATCGAAACTGAAACGAGATACAGAGCTATGGTTTGCGCCATTCGATTTTTCTCGCCTTCCTACGTCCTCCTGAAAATTTTCAGATTATTGCTGCACTTTAATTTTTTTACAAAATTTTGAAAATGTTTTGGTTTAGACACCTTTTCACATTTAACGCTCTAACTTCTTCTAGACATAACTTATTCTTCTCTTTTCTACTAGATCGATTGCAAATTAAATTTCGAATCCGATGATGTGGAGCACGACCTTTCGGTGATTTTTAAGCGAGATATCGGCCGCCAAATTGAGAAGTCCAAGAATTTCGCTCCTCGAGCGACACGGCCAAGCTTCGAGAGCCGTTTCTCCCAATTGAAAATCGAACGAGATATCGAATGGCGCAAACCAGAAGTAGGTACGTGCGTTAGTTCGTTTCGGAGATACAGCCGCTCAAAATCACCGATAGGTATTTCTAGCACTTTTAGGTTAAGTTTTCTCGAAATCCTGACGTGATGGCGCAAAACAGACCACGGCATCCTGTTGAGCACGTCAAAAACCTTCGGGGTACGATAATGTAATCCCATTGATCGAACATTTATTTTCTTTTGTAAACCTGTGTTATTTGAATATAAACTGTGTATTTTACATATCTGTTGAAGGTTAACATGAATTCATATAAACAATATAAACAAAATACTTCTTCCAGAGCTGCTAAGAAACTAAGTTATTTTGCATTTTTTTTTGTCAGTAAAACGTTGGTTAATTTATGGTAACAGTGAAAAAAATAGAAAGTGTGAAAGAAGTGCCTTTATTTATTCTGGGGTATAACAGAATCATGCATCATGCATTGAGAGCAATTGAAGTTGTATCGTTATCCTCGCTTTGGAAAGGTAAAATTGGCACCTATTGAAGATAAATCACAAGAAAATGATTTTTTCAGAAGAATTAATAAAATCATTGAATTATTATCGATTAAACAATGTCTACTATCTTTTAAATTTTCAAATTTCTTAACCGTTCTCAGTAGGCCATTATCGGCGAAGTATTTTTTTTGGATAAAAAAATAATTTTGTTAATTGCATAAGGTCACTTGGGGTATCTGAGCCCAGGGGGTAACTGGGCCATGGTTTTTTTCCGTAGAATTTGTGGGGGTAATTTCACTTCAAGCAGTTGGCAGCACTGAAGTACAATGTCATCTCACTACAACAATTAGTCTCATGTTTCTGAGTGTTGTTGCTTTCATGTACCAATTTTTTAAATTTTGTAGTGCAAAATTTTCATAGCAACGTGATGTAATCTTGATTTTTATGAAATACTACAGGTTTACTGTATATATTATCAACGTCACAGTTAATTTAGCATAAATTAGAAGCATGATATATCCCCAAAATGTTATTGCAAGCATGTATTCTGCGTTAGGTCATAAGCTTGAGTGGGTGGCCCAGTTACCCCCACAATTTTTCAAAAATGGGGTAAGTGGGCCAGTTAGTTGGGGCATCTGGGCACGGCTGGGACCAAGTTACCCCAAACACATTAAGTGTGTTGTTTTTGTTTTTATTTATTAGGTAGATGTAGATCACTGCCCACAGTCACACAAACAATAGCGATCTGAACCCGGGACCCGATATATTAATCTCTATGTATTTTGTCGAACACGAACCTGATGTCCGCTTAGCTCCATCACTCACCATTTTTTTGTAAATCACGAAAATAACCTAAGCAACCTTCTTATTTCTTTAGAATATTTTCGCGATTTACAAAAAGTTGGTGGGTAACGGAGCTAAACGGACATTGGATTCGTGTTCAGCACATCGAAATACATAGGATTACTATGTCCGGTCCCTGGTGTAGATCACTTTCTTTTGTGGGCCTGTGTTATTTATGCTTACTTGAAATTGGATGTTTTTTACATTTAATTTTGCCCTTTTTACTTTAACAGAAGTTGTGTTATTCCTAAATTTGAATAAATTTCCACCTAATTGTTATGTAGTAGTTCTCTTACATCGTCGACCACTCGACTATGGTGTGGTTTAAGTGACTTGTGGTAATTTTTGTACGAAGTTTACATGTTTACCAATACGCCCACTTACCCCAGTTCAAATAACAATCGTTTGTATGATACCAAGACCCGTATGGTCCAGTTGCCCCAATTTTTAGGGGTAACTGGGCCCATCAGATTTTATATTATTTAATTATAATTATAAAGAAAATTAAATTTGACTTGGGATTTGAATATTATATATTTAAAGACTGTATATTGTATTATATATAAAAAAATATTTCAGATATTAATATAACTTATTAGTGGTTCTCGGGCAAGTTCAAAGTATAATCTTCTCGCTCAGGTTGTAAAATCATGGCCCAAATACACCAAGTGACCTTAGCTGACAAAAATTTGAAGTTGGTTTGAAAAAAGTTATATTTGTGCATGGTGGTCACTCTAAAAAATTATTAATTACGAAATGACATTGAGAATAATAATCGGAATATAGTTATCACTATTATTACAAAGAAATCCTGATAACTTTTGGTCAAAAAAATATAAAGTGGTCATCCGACAACAAAAATTCAATACTAAATAACAGGTGCCAAATATGGAAGGCTTGCGCAAATACCTTTACAAATGTCCACCATAGTTAAATTATTTCTTGAGATGACCACCCTGTACATTTTTCAATAAAACTATAATAGATGCATATGCCAAATATTATTCCCATCTGTCACATTCTCAGTTTCACATTCATGTAGTGGAGTGGAAGTATACAAGTGGATAAAAAATTTCATTCTTTTTTTTCAAATATAGTTTAGAATGTTATGAAATGAGGAAATTTGAAATCTGAGCAAAAACAAATTTTTTCCTTCATCTATTTTATATTTTGTAGTGGGAAAAATTTTGCAAATATTTTATTTTCAAAAGTTTTTGGAATAGGCTTAGAATATCATGATACGTGGAAATTTTAAATTTAAGTGAAAAAATTTTTTCCACCAATTCTATAGTACCTAGTGGTAAAAAAAATTCACTTTTTTGAAAAAATAAATTAATTTTTTTAATAGGTTTAGAATGCCACGAAATGTGGCAATTTTAAATATGAGCATAACATTTTTTTTCCATTTTTTGAGTGGCAAACATTTTTTCAAAATTGTAAATTTTTTCTGAAATAGGCTTAGAATATCATGAAACGGGAAAATTTTAATTTTGAGAAAAAAAATATTGTTTTCATTATTTATTCCTTTTAGACGGCCCACCCTGTATATTTTCCAGTGAAAGTTTAACCATTTCATCGCTGACAGTAGCGTCAGCTACTTACCAAATTTGACTGTTCTCCGTCAAGTAGTTTTTTTAGTTAATGCACCAACAGACAGACAGACAGACGGAATTGAAAAACATATATTTTCGTAATCTACATGATCTGAAACGTGAAAATCCGAAAAAATCTGGGAGGGTGATTTTTTCTCAAATACAGTACTTCCTTTCGGTATGCGAAGGAAGCAAAAATTACTAAAAAGTATTTTTTTTTAATTCGTACGTCTAGAAGCCAAAAGCTTTGAGCAAAGTAACTGTGCAATAGCGTTATATAACCGCCCCCAAGGCTTTTGGTATCTAGATACCCCGGCTAAAAGTACTGTATGCAAACAGGCATATCTTGAACTTTAAACAACGTAAAAAACTTTGTGAAACTTTAGTCATGCCTGTATTCAATTATTGCAATTTCATGTATTTTTACTGCCTGGATCAAGCTACAAAAAATCGACTACAAGTTTTGCAAAACTGTTGTTGCCGTTTTATTTACAACTTAAGAAAATTTGATCATGTTTCAAGCAAATATGTTGAGTTGCGTTGGTTAAAAATGGAACAACTCGTTAAATTTCACTACGCAGTTTTCTTATTTTCTTTAATAAAATATTCTATTCCAAGGTACTTGAGAGACAAGTTAATTTTCAGATCATCAGTACATACTGTAAACATCAGACATCGATACGTGCTAACAGTGCCACAACATCGTACAGCCCTCTTCCAACGTAGCTTTTCTTACACATCCGCAGCCTTATACAGGGTGCGCCAAAGTTCTGATTTTGGTCGATTACGGCTGTATTTGAAATGGTGGAAATATATTGTCTATAGATTATTTTCTTGATTTTCAATTCTGAATAACCAGAAAATATGTACAATTATACAGGGTACTCCGTTTTCGTTGTCCGAGCAACAACTTCGTTATTTTAAATGGAACACCCTATATTTTTTTCCTTTATCGAGTTACCCATCTAATTATATTCATAATTCTATTAAGGTGGTAGGTACTTAAAATGAACCGTTTACGATATAAAAAAGATTTTTTGACAAAAAGTGAGGTTTGCGGATAAGTTTTTGAGTACCTCTGATTTCATAGACAAGAGAGTTTTCAAAATTCTGCTTATACTGTTATGTTGAGCATATTAAGGGCTAGTAGGGCAGAAACATTATTAATATTAATCTTATACAGAGTGCTGAAAAAATTGAGTTTAATGTTTCGCTAATAAAAAAGGCCGTAATTCAATTTTTTCAAATGGGACGTACTATTTTCAGTTCTGTCATCTAATGAAGTGTTAAATTATCTTTCCATTGATATATCATAGTAGGTATTTATCTTTAGGAGTTGCATAGATATTAAGGTTAATTGTCTGGATCAGTCATTTTTCTTGCTGGAACTTCATGAGGTTTGTACTGCACTTCACCAGTTTCGATAAATCTGTCTCTAAGATTACTAAATGCAGGTTCTAAAGGGTGTCTCCTTTCAGGATATCTGGTTTTATAGACTCGGGATGCTAAGAGGCTGTTCCTTGAGCACTCCCCCAGAATAAAAATCATGTCAACCATTTCTTCCCGCGAATAATTCATATTTAATATAATTATATGCAAATGCAACTTCCTGGAACTGTAAAAGCTACTAGTATTTTATTAAAGACAATCAAAACAAAAGCACTTACCGATATAGCAGTAACACAAAACTTTAGAACATCCACAGACACGTGTTTTGACATCTATGTCTCTTCGGTGCGGCTTTTTCTAAAGTTCACAATCAACTGAAATATGTAAGCAAATACTCGTGTTATAACTATCAAAGGATTACCAGAACAGGATATTAAAAATTAAAATTAGATTATAGGAAATTCCCCGTAAAGGGATAATTATCAATATAATTATATGCAAATGCAACTTCCTGGAACTGTAAAAGCTACTAGTATTTTATTAGCTAATAAAATACTAGTAGCTTTTACAGTTCCAGGAAGTTGCATTTGCATATAATTATATTGATAATAAAATATAAAAATAATTAATAAAATACTAGTAGCTTTTACAGTTCCAGGAAGTTGCATTTGCATATTATATTGATAATTATCCCTTTACGGGGAATTTCCTATAATCTAATTTTAATTTTTAATATCCTGTTCTGGTAATCCTTTGATAGTTATAACACGAGTATTTGCTTACATATTTCAGTTGATTGTGAACTTTAGAAAAAGCCGCACCGAAGAGACATAGATGTCAAAACACGTGTCTGTGGATGTTCTAAAGTTTTGTGTTACTGCTATATCGGTAAGTGCTTTTGTTTTGATTGTCTTTAATAAAATACTAGTAGCTTTTACAGTTCCAGGAAGTTGCATTTGCATATAATTATATTAAATATGAATTATTCGCGGGAAGAAATGGTTGACATGATTTTTATTCTGGGGGAGTGCTCAAGGAACAGCCTCTTAGCATCCCGAGTCTATAAAACCAGATATCCTGAAAGGAGACACCCTTTAGAACCTGCATTTAGTAATCTTAGAGACAGATTTATCGAAACTGGTGAAGTGCAGTACAAACCTCATGAAGTTCCAGCAAGAAAAATGACTGATCCAGACAATTAACCTTAATATCTATGCAACTCCTAAAGATAAATACCTACTATGATATATCAATGGAAAGATAATTTAACACTTCATTAGATGACAGAACTGAAAATAGTACGTCCCATTTGAAAAAATTGAATTACGGCCTTTTTTATTAGCGAAACATTAAACTCAATTTTTTCAGCACTCTGTATAAGATTAATATTAATAATGTTTCTGCCCTACTAGCCCTTAATATGCTCAACATAACAGTATAAGCAGAATTTTGAAAACTCTCTTGTCTATGAAATCAGAGGTACTCAAAAACTTATCCGCAAACCTCACTTTTTGTCAAAAAATCTTTTTTATATCGTAAACGGTTCATTTTAAGTACCTACCACCTTAATAGAATTATGAATATAATTAGATGGGTAACTCGATAAAGGAAAAAAATATAGGGTGTTCCATTTAAAATAACGAAGTTGTTGCTCGGACAACGAAAACGGAGTACCCTGTATAATTGTACATATTTTCTGGTTATTAAGAATTGAAAATCAAGAAAATAATCTATAGACAATATATTTCCACCATTTCAAATACAGCCGTAATCGACCAAAATCAGAACTTTGGCGCACCCTGTATAACTCTATTGATCCCATATATAAAAATCTATCGACAGTTAATATCTTCCGTAAAAAAATCAAAGCCTGGTTCATTAATTCCAACAAAAACTAGAATATATATTCTTGGGCACCATTTTGCACTGTGTTTATGATTGATTCTTTTATTTAGTTATTTTGAGTAAACAATTTTTTAGTATTTCTATAAATATATTTTATAAAGTGTATACCGTCCCCCTATTACATTGGACTATTGTAATATTGTATTGTATTACTTCCACATCCACGTAGTGGATTGGAAGTATAGTAATCGCAAAAAAATTTTCAAAAATTTTTATTCGTGAAATAGGTTTAGAATGTCATGAAACGTCGAGATTTTAAATTTGAGCGAAAAAAATTTTCTGTCTGTCTGTCGGTCTGTCTGTCGGTCTGTCGGTCTGTCTGTCGGTCTGTCTGTAACTTTTTTTGTCCGCACGCTTTCTCCGGAACGGTTTAAGATATTGACCTGAAATTTTGTACACGTATATATTATAACGAGATCTGGAACTGGATTGTTTTTTGAGGAAATCCGGTGAAGGGTTGGGGGTTAAATAGGGGTAAATAGGGGGAAATAAGTAAAGCAAGCTTGTAAGAGTACAGAAACTGGAAATTCGGTGTATGTACTAGAAGTTAAGGCCTCAGATTTTTTTATAATATTTTTCAACCCCCCACCACCCCTACCCCATTAATGGGGTTGATAAAATAAAGTTGAGATATTCATTTGAAATTTCGTACACGTATGTATTATAACGATGTCTAGAATTAGATTATATTTTGGGATGATTCCGTTGAAGGGTTGGGGGTTAATTTGGGGTAAATAGAGGAATATAAGTAAAACAAGTTGGTAAGAGTACAGAAACTTGAAATTCGGTGTATGTACTAGAAGCCAAAGCGTCAGATTTTTTAATAATATTTTTCAACCCCCACCACCCCTACTCTAATTTGAAAAGGGTTGATAAAATGAAATTGAGATATTCATTTGAAATTTTCTACGCGTATGTATTATAACGACATCTGGAACTAGATTATATTTTGAGATAGTTCCGTTGAAGGGTTGGGGGTTAAATAGGGGTAAATAGGGGAAAATAAGTAAAGCAAGCTGGTAAGACTACAGAAACTTGAAATTCGGTGTATGTACTAGAAACCAAGGTCTCAGATTATTTATAATATTTTTCAACCCCCACCACCCCTACTTCATTATTAAAAGGGTTAATAAAATAAAATCGAGATATTCATTTGAAATTTGGTACACGTATGAATTATAACGACATCTGGAACTAGATTATACTTTGAGATGATTCCGTTGAAGGGTTGGGGGTTATTTAGGGGTCAATAGGGGGAAATAAGTAAAGCAAGCTGGTATGATTACAGAAACTTGAAATTCGGTGTATGTACAAGAAGTTAAGGCCTCAGATTTTTTTATAATATTTTTCAACCCCCCACCACCCCTACCCCATTAATGGGGTTGACAAAATTAAGTTGAGATATTCATTTGAAATTTCGTACACGTATGTATTATAACGACGTCTGGAATTAGTTTATATTTTGAGATGATTCCGTTGAAGGGTTGGGGGTTAATTTGGGGTAAATAGAGGAATATAAGTAAAACGTTGGTAAGACTACAGAAACTTGAAATTCGGTGTATGTACTAGAAGCCACAGCGTCAGATTTTCTTATAATATTTTTCAACCCAACTACCCTTACTCCAATATGAAAAGGGTTGATAAAATAAAATTGAGATATTCATTTGAAATTTGATACACGTATGTATTATAACGACGTCTGAAACTAGATCATAATTTGAGATGATGCCGTTGAAGGGTTGGGGGTTAAATAGGGGCAAATAGGGGAAAATAAGTAAAGCAAGCTGGTAAGGCTACAGAAATTTGGGATTCGGTGTATATACTAGAAACCAAGGCCTCAGATTTCTTTCTATTAATTTTCAAACTCTACCACCTCCGCTTCATTATTAATGGGATTGATAACATCAAATTGAGATATTCACTTGAAAGTTAGTACACATATGTATTGTAGTGACATCTGATTGAGATGACTCCATTGGTAGGTTGTAAATAGTGGAAAATAAGTACGGTAAACTAGAAACTTCATTTTTAACGTATATGGTAGAAACCAACTCCTCAAACTTTTCTATGACATCTACTCCAAATATTATTAAAATTCTATGACCAATAATTTCCACATACTAGAGTGGAAATATAGTCAAGATGTTTCCTTTAAAGTGACTTGGACGAATAATCTGGATGTGGAAGTAGTGATTCCTTAGGCAGCGGTTTTTTGTATTTTAATGTTTTATTTTTAGCTTAATTAGTTAGGTAAGTGATTTATAAGGTTAAGTGTAAGAATAGCCACATGGCTAAACTTCGCCTTGTAAATTGCTATTTGTAATGTACTTGTAAATGTACATCTACACTCTAATAAAGCCGTTTATTATTATTATTATTATTATTATTAGATGTATCAATTTTAGAAAAATATTTTTTAATTTTTACTACCGTTTTTAAATAAATGCTTTTTAAAATATTGATATAATTTTATTTTTTACTTGTTTTACAGACAAACAGACAGACGAAACCCTATCATTTGATACCCATGTCAAGGTAGTTGTGAAGAAAAAGGTAATTAGCCATCCTAGGGCGGCCACCATATTGGATTTAGAATGACGTTACACAGTTACACGTATTTTACTCGTCAAACCCTTTCATTTGATACCCATATCAAGGAGGCTGTGAAAAAAAGATAATCCGGCATCTTGAGGCGTGCGCCGTATTGGGTTTAGAATAACATCACATGATTTGTCGTATTTTACTCCATAAACCCTTTCATTTGGAGGTTGTGAAGAGAAAGGTAAATCCGCCATCTTGGGATGTCAGCCATTTTGGATTTAGAACGATATTAGGTATACCATATTGCTTTGTCACCGGAAATATACACGTGCGGAAAATTTCAAAGTTCTAGCTTAATTAGAAACATACTAACATACAAAGCAAGGTAAATAATAATATATTATTAAATGAGCGATTATGACAGCCATTACTCACGAAGATGATGTTTGAGCCCACGAGCCGAAGGCGATTGGCGCAAGTCTTCTGAGTGAATAATGGTTATAATAGCGAATGTAATACTATGCTCTCCTTACACGTATTAATTAAATAAATTATACTGGAATTTGATAGCATTAATCGGTACCTACTCGTAAGAAGTGGAAAACGTAAACAAACAATATGGTGATACACTTGGTTGTCACTGTCAGCGAGTTGATTATTAGCTGCAGCAAGAGTTGATCGCAGTAGATTTAAAATATCATTGGGATCAATGAAATAATGAATTATGAATTTGTATTTGTGATTGGCTGGATGCAGTAAACTCCCAACTAACAAAGTTGCTCTATAAATATAAAATAATACTACAAGTTTTTTTGTATTACTATTACATTACGGCTCGGCAAAGGCTATTTTGTTTTATTAAAACCGCCAAAGTGATTATTTAGTCTTCGCAACTAAATCATCATATAAAGTGTTAATAATGTTCTTACATCTAAATTATAAAATATTTTATAGAAATTAAATTATTTGCTCACGGAGCAAAATTGATTTAAAACAGATTTATAGTAATAACTCCCGGCACTTTTTGGTCAATTTGTGAGCATCTATAAAACTATTCTTTAAGATTTTAGCTAAGCATTAATAAAACAATTTTATTAGCCTTCTTCTTAACATGATATTATTTCTGAGAGCATATTGTATTCGGCCGTAGCTGCTAAACAATTGTTATATAAACAAAGCACACATTGCTCCCATAAAACACTTATAAAATAGTTCAAAAGCTAAAAATCGTCCTTAAAGGCTATAATATGTTCTGTACCATTTTCATAAAATATGGGTAGGTGTTTATGCGCTATATTGTTTTCTCATTAACAGTGGTCTTTTACAGGACTCTATATATCATCGTGGGGCGTTCGCCATGTTTTATTTAGGCTGACGCCACATTTATCGTATTCTACACGTGTGCAAAGTTTTAAAGCTCTAGCTCAATTAGAACTAGTTACACATTGTTATAAGTGAAGCTAAATAAAAGCATTTAAAATTTGAAAGTATACAGACAAATACTATTTAATTACAACTTGTATTTTATTTATTTCATACTGACCGTTGTTTTCTGATGGGAAATCCTCGTAGTTGATTAAAAGGCAATAACGGGCAAAATTATTTAGAACAAAATATTAATGCAAATTACCTTTGCTTTTTGCAATACGCTTCTATCTAATTACAAAAAAAATGATTATATAACAATTCTTCGGGAAACATATTTGTTCTATAAGTGTTTTCACAGTTATAAATATGATGGAAACCATAACGTTATTTATATTCAAGCTATTTGTATAGTGGCCATTTTGGACTTTAAAATAAAAATAAATAAAAAATAAAAATTATTGTCATACAACCATTTTAGCAACAATCTATTATTATGAAATATATTATCTGCGAAACACAATTGGTGTGATACCACAAAAAGATCTAATACAAACATTTTATTTTCAGTTTGTATTTTTAATTTTTATAAATATTCCTTATTTTTAGAGCGCACAAAAATTTCAGTGTATACATATTTCACAGAAAAAATTCCTTCGCAGCCGAAAATCGCTTTGCTGTTAGCGAAACGAAGTCTTAATCAATTAACATTTATCTCATTTTCACTAAACAGGTTGTTAGATATGCCGCCATGTCACATATAATCTATATACCTTTGTAATATTTTAAAACTATTTTGAAAATTGTTATTGTCTGTAAAAAAAACTTAAATAATAAATAACTTATGTTGTTGTTGCCGTACATAACGAAAAAGTATCAGTGAAAATAATAAGACAATACTTATAAAAATGTTTCGTAGTGTCTCGAGAATTTTATAATTATCGTCTATTAATTTTTTAATTCTATGTAAACGTTTATACGATTATTTTATAACACCTGTGAGAGCTATAATAAAAAAAATTAAAGAACTACATTATTTTATAAACTATGCCCATTTTGCGTCTATAAGCGTTGTATAAACGTTTTGAAAATGTTTGTACCAACAATTTTGTTTCATAAAAAACATTCTGTAAACATCCCAACTAGCAATTTGATGTTTTGTAGAAGCTGAAAGAATGTTTACGGAACATTTTTTTTTAAAAACAAGATTATTGATATAAACATTTTCAAAACGTTTATACAACACTCATAGACGCAAAATGGGCACAGTTTATAAAACAGAGTACCTAGTTCTTTAATTTATTTTACAATGGCTCTCACGCGTGTTATAAAACAATTGTATAAACGTTTACATATGATTAAAAAAGTGAGTAGACGTAAATTATAAAATTATTCGAGATACGACAAAACATTTTTATAAGCATTATGTTATTTCCATTGATACTTTATTGTTATGTACAGCAACAATAACATAAGTCTTTTATTTTTTAAATGTTTTTGCAGACAATAATAATTCTCAAAATAGTTTTAAAATATTACAGAGTGTTAATTGATTAGGACTGCGAACGAAATTTTCTGTGACATATGTGATAGATATACAATGAGATTTTTGAGCGCTCTAAAAATAACGAATATTTATCAAAATTAAAAATATAAAGTGGAAATAAAATGTTTGTATTCGATCTTTTTGTGGTGTAGCGCCAATTGTGTTTCGCAGGTAACATATTTCACGATAATAGATTGTTGCCAAAATGGTTACATCACAATAATTCTTATTTTTCAACTATTTTTGTTTTAAGTCCAGAATGGCCGCTATGCGAACAGCTCAAACATAAATAACATTATGGTGCCCATATTATAAATCATATTTATGAAAACACTTATAAAACAAATATATCTTCAGAATTATTATATATCAATTTTATTGTAATTAGATAGGGGCGTATTGCAAAAAGTAAAGGAAATTTCCATTCATATTTTGTTCCGAATAATTTTGCCCAATATTGCCTATTAATCAACTACGAGGAATTCCCGTCAAAAAACAATGGTCAGTATGAAATAAATAAAATGAAAGTAGTAATTAGCTTTGATATATTGCACACATGTAGAATACGATACACTATGTGACGTCATTCAAAATTCAATATGGCGGACATCCCAAGATGGCAGATTAAGTTTTTCTTGATAACCCCCTGGATATGGCTATCAAATGAAAGGGTTTGACGAGTAGAATACAACACAACATCTACACAATCTGGTTGGTACAAAATATGCAGAGCTAAAGACTAAAAAGCTAAAAATAAAATTATAAAAAAAGCTTTTGTTTATAAAAAAAATACTAAGAAAAGGAAAATTTAACATGTACTAAAAAAACATTTTTTTTTTAATTGATACATCTGGAAACTCGAAGCTTTGGGAGCGGTCCTGTAAAAGACTACTGTAAATGAAAAAATAACATGGCGCATACACCTAAACATATTATAGTCTTTAAATACAATTATTAGCTTCTTAATTATTTTATAAACGTTTTATGAGAGCAACATGTGCTTCGTTTATATAACAATTGTTTAGCAGTTACGGCGAAATACAATATGCTCCCAGCAATAATATTGTGTTATTTTATTAATGCTTAGCGAAACTTTTAACGAATAGTTTTATAGATGTTTGCAAATTGACAAAAAAGTACCGGAGGTCATTACTATAAATCGATTTGCTTCGTGAGCTGAAACATCTTATAATAATTGCTGTATAAACGTTTACAAAACAGCGAGCAACAAATTTTACGAAATGTTTTATAATTTAGCTGTAAGAACATTAGTTGTGAAGACTAAACAATCACTTTGGCAGATTTAGTAAAACAAAATAATTTATGCAGAGCAGTAATGCAACAGTAATAAAATCAAATTGTACTATCATGTTAAATTTATAAAGCAACTCAGCTTCCACAAATCATCAAATTGCTAGTTGGGAATTATGAATCAATAATTGACTACAATGAATTAAAGGTACGATTTTTCACCAAAAAAATGCTAATAATTGTCATATAATTAAAAAATAGGTGTAGACCAAAAGTTTTTAAAAGCTGAGGAAGATACGAGTGTGTGTAGAGGAGAGGTGCGACACACTGTATATTCTGTAGGTTGCAGACACTTTTCAGAATTATTGTAACTCATTTTAAGCGTAACTAATAGTCAGGGAAGACCAATACCCAACGTCGACGTCGGCGTCGGGGACACCGACGCCTGAAATGAAAATCTGGTATGTTTTCTAATGGGAATAAAACTACGAGGGCTTAGGTAAATACATACTACAAATATTTCATAGAAAAATTTCATTATTTACTTTTCCATACAGACGTCCTTAGTACGTGGCGTCGAGGGATCAAAATTACAGGTATGCAAAATTGGTATGGGTTTGGTTTGGTACTATGTCCAGTGGCAAATTTAACAGATCAGCATTCAGCGACTAGGTCTCCCTGAGCAATGGCCCCAAGGGCACCTCTCACCAAAGGTTACTTGGATCTTCTTAGACTATTTTAACGAAATGTGTAGGGCTTTTGTACTTCGTATTTCGAAGAGCCTCTCGAAATAAAATTGTTTCTGATACAAAAATACATTTAAAATTGTTTCATTGATTTTGCATTGAAAATGTTTCTTTAAATGTTTCTTTTACCAAAGGCTCTTGTATTTGAAAAAAAATGTTTGAATTTATTTAATTTTCCGTGTTGTAGTTTGCAGAAATTCATTTTCCCACGACCTTCCGTGCGCTTTCAATAAAGTGGTGGGACTTTCGAGGGCCCTTATATCAAGAGCCCCTAAATTTGCATAAAGTTTATCGAAATCGTGAAAAAAATTGTTTTAGTAAGTTTTGAAAATTTGATTAATTTAGTCTCTTCAGATCTTGGTAACGAAGTCTTAGAGGCCTTTTTAACTGAGTATTCTTCAACTCTTTACTAAATGAAAATAAGTCTATTACAAAACAGGCCCGGAATACCTGAAGAGATTTTGCTGATCGGGCCGATTTTCTTTGACTATGTCCGTTAGATTATTTTTAAGATAAAAATATCTGTTTTATGGTCGAGGTTTTCGCTCGTCTAATAATAAAATAAATATAATTTTTATGCAATGTATTTATTCAATTATTTATTTAAGAAATACTTTCTTATATAGATATTAATTATGCAGTTGTTTGGTATTAGCCGTTATATTTTTTTAATTTAAATAGTTCCTTAGATGTTTCAAAATAGTAGTTAATTTCTCTCTACGATACGCAAACTTTTATTTTTTATAAAATGTACAATTTTATCATTCGTAACTAAATTTTTCTGGATTTATTTATTTCACATTACAAGGAAGACATGATTTTCTTAAACTAGACTGTACGTCTATGTAATACTTCATCATAATATAATACAGTAAAAATAATAAAAAAATTACTAAATAAAGAACAAAATTCAAGTGATTTTTTTTTTCCGAGTCATGTCTTAAAATACTTACCACTTCAAGAAATTGATCAGTTTCGATCGATCATCCGTACATGTAGTTTATACGATCTCAATTGGAACAGCATAAAAACGAGAATTCGGAGTAAAGTCGGCATCTCCTTTGGTTGACAAATCAAACTCTAGGCATTTAATCCCGCCCACATTTCTAAATGGCAGGCTGATCAAGTCCACGTGGACTGTAGACGAGAAGTGGTGAATATCCGAGTTTTCGTTTGTATGCTGTCCCAACTGAGATCGTATATACTATACATATGCTTTATATGTTAACGTTCGGTTATATGGACCAAAATGAATTTTTTGCAAATTACTCAAAAAATATTTTCTCAGTAAAACATTTTTCAGAAGTCCTTAAAATATACAAAATAACATTAGTAGGATTTAGCGACCGTTTACTTTCCTTCCTATGCATCTCTTTCACTACTTTTTAAATTAGGTCTATACTTATTATGTAAAATTATCTGCCAAATCCATTTCCGGAGGACGATATGCGATATAGGCTTACGTTCATCCAATATGTTAATTTAACACCTCCTTTCGGCGATACATGATATTTAAAATTTTTCGAATACAACTCGTGCTATGTCGAAAGCTATAAAAGCTATAATAGTCCGGTCGTCGTAACTTTTTTTTGGTCAGAAATTTAAAACAACAATTTTATTTTTTTCCTTCTTCAATTCTTTGGGACTTCCTGCCACATGTATGTTTTCTTTCTAAGCGGTGCTATGGGAATCTACAAAATATATCACAATTAACCAGTATATTACTGGTAAAAAAACCTCTACGCCTGTGACGTTTACGTCAAAGGAACACAAATAAGTATAAAAACTTGAAATTAAATATTTCGCCGACGTTTCGGAAATCTAATCTGTTTCCTTTTTCAAGGCTTTTTTGTATGTGTATGACAAATACACAGCTCTAAGAATGTTTGTTATATTCAATATCCATAGATACTTACTATTTACATAGAACTGTTGATATAGTTAACAGTTTTTTAGTTTCTATACAATGTTAAGTTTGTGAAGTTCTTCTTTTAACATTGGCAGCCAAGTTGTACAGACATCTACGGAACAATTCGACACGCAATTATCCTCATTCAATAATATTATCGCGGATTCCTTAATTTTTCTTTTTTTGCTATCTGCCTCTTTTGTTAAAATTTTTGCCGAGTCCCAGTTTATTCTATGCCCGTTCTCCCACGCGTGTTCGCAGATCTTGGACCTCTGAATTTCATTTTTTCTGATATAATTTTGATGTTCGCCCAATCTTACACTAAAAGGTCTGGATGACTCACCCACGTATTGTTTGTTGCACTCATACGGAATACTATAAATGCAGTTTTTTTAATTTTGCTCGTGGTTTGTTGGTTTCGTCTTTGTCAGAATAGATCTTAAAGTGTTGCTTGTTTGAAATACCGTCCTAATATCAAATCTATCACCGATGCGACGCAACTTTTCGGATAATCCGCATACATAAGGAATTAACGCTGTGTAATGTTTTTCAGGTTTTTGTCGTAGGTACCTGATTGTTATTTTCAATATTTATGAAGGTTTTATCGACAAAACCCCCAGGGTATTGGTTATTAATAAGAACTTTCTTTATAAACCGCTTCTCATTGTTTAGTATTTCATCATTAGAAGAAATGATTTTGGCCCTATCATACAAACATTTTACAACACCCCTCTTAACGTGCATCGACTGATTTGAGTTGAAATTTAAATATCTGTTGGTATGTGTTGGTTTTCTATAAACACTTGTTTCAATTATACCATTTACTCTTTTAATTAAAACATCTGAAAATGGTAATTCATTTCTAGTTTCCTTTTCTAAAGTGAATTTAATAGAAGGTTCTTTATTATTTAAATGATCCAAAAAACTATCTAGTAACTCAATACCATGAGGCCAGATTGCAAAGATATCATCTACGTATCTCCACCAGGAAAAAATTTAAGATAATGCCACAAATAACATTTAAAACAATTTTATTGACTCTTCTTATAGGAAAAATTGCGCTGAACACGATGGTGACGTTAAAATATTTATAAAACACAGGAATCATTGTTAAAAGCAATGGTTTTTATCGAAAACTCTCATTTTTTTAATGTTTTTTGACATTTTAACGAAAACGGTGCGTCGGACAAAAAAAGACAAGATATGAATACTCATCTTTTCAGACTGTAGCGTCCTTTTATGACCGTTCAATTACTATAAACAACTTAAGGTCCTAAATGAACAATTTTTTTCTTGTTCAACAAAAGATCATACGGATATTTTATTATGGTCAACATATTGCATTCTCTTCACATAATTTACAGTTTTTTTTTGTGTCGATATCTCACGTATTTTGCAGTTGCTTAAACAAATAAGCGAATTTGTTTGTTAATTATTTGCGACTTTCCATGGCATTTTTTGCACTTCCCACCCCCGGCAATCGATAAATATTGATAAAAACTATAATTCCTATACAGTCTCGGCGCTTTTTTATTTTTCTTTACCCCACGCCAGCGTTTTTAAAAAAATTGCTTAGTACACAAATGAAATATCTCGGCTCAGGAACGTCATATCGAAATACAATTGTCGGCAAATGAATGATAATAAAAAAAGGAAAATTTTGAGCTTAGATAGACCAAGCCCCAAAGTGTTATACTCTGTTCCACAATTGAATATTTTCTGGGGCGGCCAACGGGCAGGGGAGCAGGTCTGACTCACATAAGAACTAAAACATAACAGCAATAATGATAAACATGTTATATCCCAGGCGCCCAAGCCTGTAGCTAGAAACTGTTTTAAGGGCGGGCAAACAAATTTTCAGGGGGGGCCGGTGAGCATAAATATTTTATTGTTATTTTCAATTATAAATAACCCGTAAAAGAACAGATATCTAAATTTCTTAACGGAAACAGTTTTTAATATAATTTTTTTTAATGATAATAATAATAATAAAGAAAATTTATAAACAGGTCAGGATAATATGAAATTGTTCCCTGGAATGTAGAAGACGCCTGCAAAAAGCTGTGATTTTAGAATAAGGATAATAATAACAATATGTTATTATTGTTATTATTATTATTATTATTATTATTATTATTATTATTATTATAGATTTATTACCCAACGGAATAATTCTATTACAGAAAAATGTAAATGACAATAAATGGCAAACATCATGATACGATGAAAATGAGAAACAGTTGCATAAGTATTCGAATCCCTTAATTTATTGTTTGAATTTGAAAATACATTTGAAGTCCAGTCCTGTGTGCTGCACGACTTAACGCCGGCGGTATACTAATCAGAAGCGGTCGGTCTCCTTTAGGCTTTTTTGCAAGCTGACAGACCAATTTTTATGCATAAAACAGATCTCAAAGGGTTTGTTCATTTGGGTTGATTTGAAGCAGATTCAAGCAGTTAAATAAAGATAGCGCTATCACAAGTAACGTGAGTGTGAGAGAGATAACGTGCTTCAAAGTTGCTATAAATCAACACAAATGAACAAACCCTTTGAACAAACTGAAACTATAAGTAAAAAAGAGAGGTGTTACCAATGTACTTTTATTAAAATCATTAATTAATAGAACAAAATATTATAGGAATCAATTAACAAAAATTGTCAGGTAGACAAGTTGTAATAGATAGAAGAGATCTTAAATTTAATTTTAAAGCATAAATCAAAGAGGCGTTATGAAGTGCACTTTCATGAAAAAGATAACAAAAATTGTCAGTCAGACAAATTTGTTCAAAAATTGTTCATTATTTACCACAAATTGTGTAAATTTCAAGCAGGTGTTTTAAAAAGTAAAATCTCTTTTTTATCTAAATTGAAAAATTCTTAAGAAATAACAGTTAACAAATTTTTACTTGTCTGCCGGGCGTAACATGATTTTTACATGTTTTACAACCATGTTCACATTTTCATTTTTAGGTGTTCGATGGGGTACCATTTTTGCAGTGGGAGCTTGGTCTACGTCCCACAATTATTTTCATTCACCAACTGTGGTTTGGGTGTACTGTGATTTTAATTATTTTCTGCAGTCGCCGCAGGACGGGCAAAAATTATTCAGGGTGGGCCAGGACGGGCTACGCCCGTCCTGGCCCACCCCTAGATATAGGCCTGCAGGCGCCTTTATATTGAGCTATCTACTAGACTATAATATTCAAGAAATTTTCTTAGTTATTTTAGAATATGTTCATGGAATGATATGTTATGTTTTTTTAGGAGCAAAATTTTCTCATTAAGAAAATAAATAAAGCATATTCAAATAACTGCATCATTGTTTAAAATACCATAAATATTAAAAAATATGTCAATGCACAGAAATATTTACAAATATAGATTGATTTAGCTAAAAATAAAAAATTTAAAGTACTTGAAGTAGTTAATGTACTTGTAAGTGTTTTACTTTTAAACAGTACTTGATACTTGATACAAGAAAATACTTGAAGTATTTACATGTACCTGTTAGAATTAAATAACTAATTGAAGTAGAACAAGTAGTGCTTACACTCAAAATTGCAAGTACTACCTCGAAGTACTTGATACTTGAAGTATTCTGTTTTTTGAAAAGTAATTGGTACTTGATGCAACAAGTACCCCAACTAACTATTTGGTACTTGATACTTGAAGTAGTTTAAATGACTGACTTTGCCCAGCTCTGTTTCGTAATTAATAACTTTTTAGAGTGACCGTCCTGTATAAATAAAGAGGGAAAGTTCTGTCTAAATACCTTTACCGATTTTTCTTTCGTTGTTTTCGAGATATTTTTCTCACTCAAATTAAATAAAGCACCCTGTTTATTAAGACTACACCTTATTCATAGAGCAACGACGTACATTTTTGTTTAAATAAAATGTGTCCAATGTGTCCAATGTGTCCGCAAGTCCTTGCGGCAATTAAACAATTTTTTATATAGTTGTGACATTACTGTTAAAAGATTCCCATTATTCCCAAAATTTCCGACATAATGCCTTGAGGTCTTTTACTTGGTGTAAATTAGAAGGTGCCGCTTCATTGTGACATTCACGAATGTAATAAAACTTCAAAGAAGTAAAAGGTCCATGTACCCTCCTGCTGAGAGTCTGTCGACACCCTGCATGTGTCTACATTATTTAAAATTGAGATATTTGGTAAATAGGAGGCCTTTATCTCTTAAACTAAGTGAAATTATTGATGACAAATAGAGAAGTAGGTAGGTATGTATTACAAATGCCATCCGGTTGTTTATCTATTGAGAGGTAGTAAGTAACATAAGGATTGTTTGGTTATTATATTTGGTAGTCAAAATATCTAAAATGCATTGAGTTTTTATTTAAATTAGGGTAGGTTGTGGAAAACCTGAACATTGTTGTTATGAATGACAACTATGTAAGCAGCAGTTTTACTCACTGAGCTTACGTTGAAAAGTGAAAATATAATGACAAATTCAAATTAAATCTATCTATTGATACAGGGGCAATGATTGAATGATTTGCCAGACTGGAAAATATGAATAAGGATTTACAACTATTAATTTGTAAAGTTTTCATGGGCCTCAATAGTAATAAAATTAGAAAGGTTTCAGCAGGAAAACTTAGGAAGGGTATATAATCTTTTATAAGAAGCAATTAGTATGTGGCTTTAATAAAAGAGGAGTTATTATTAGTTTAGTTTATATAACAATTTAATAAGGATTTATAAGCACATTAAGAAGATTGCAACTACTAATTTGAAAAGTTTTCGTGAACCCAACACTAGTAAAACTAAAAGGGTTTAATTAAGAAATCCAAGGAAGGGTTTTATAACCTTTCTTGTAAGAAACATTATTTAATATATGATTTTTATTCATTTTGAGAGATGGTTATTAGTTTAGGTTAAAGGTTAAATGGTAAATGAATAAGAAATTTTAAGGACATTTAGTACTAAGGTATTGCAAAATTTTGTGAGGTTTTATGGAATCAGAAGAGTCATGCATAAAATTGAAGAGATAGGTATAGGGATCTTATACATTTTACATTGGTACTTATGTGGTTATTATAAAACTGTGTATATGTAACTGTGTAGATGTATCTATAAATACCTAAGTATAATAATAATATTAATTTGTTTATTGGAAATTTATATAAATGTGAATTTTGTGAGATTGTATTGAATTGAAGAGTTGAAATGTGCCAAGATATTACTATTAGATTCTATATTAATTTTTATAAGAATATCTTTGCACTTATTTTTGATAAGACTTGATGGGTATTAAATTGATTAATTTTGATAGATTCTGTATTGGACTTGAAGAATGCTGAAATAAAAAGAGACATGAAGTTACTAATAAACCTTTTCTAACTAATTATGAGGACTAATTTAAGAAATATTTTAATACTTACTTTTACAAACATATTCTTATTAGCTTAGTTTTTCCAAGAATTTAATGTGCGGCTAAAAAATTAAAGTTTTAATAAAATATCCCACTAAACATGAAACATAACTAAAATATTAAAAAACATTTTTTTAAAGTTACTTTGTAAATGTTTTTTTGTAATATTGTTTTTATGTAATTATAATTTTATTTTAATATATTCGAAAAACATTATTTATTAAAACAGCTATGTTACAAGAAATCAATATTATTTATGTGTTGAAAATATAACATATGCCATATTGTTCATAAACACTCTGATAATATTATTGGAATGAAACATAATGCAATATTATTCTATAACAGCTCCATAATGTTATTATGTAATATTTATAAAATTATATTAAAAACACTTGTCATTAACATTGTTGTTAAATTAAAGTTACATTTATAGGTTATAATTATAAATGTTATTAAACCAACTTTCATCTATAGTCACGTGATACGCCTAAATGCTATTTATTGGCCATTCCAGACCGAACGCACCGGACGCATCCGAGACGGCCAAACAAGAAGAAAATGAGAATCGTCAGTCACTCGCCATTTTGTCTCGAATTTGTTTGCAAAGATAGCTGTCATCGGCGTCGGCGTCGCGAACAAGTTATGACTTGTCTAGCGCGCTGTGCTCATGTTTTAGTCTTCTGCCGAAACAGAAGTCATTTGAGCACAAAAAATAGTCTTCTGCCGAAGCAGAAGTCATTTGAGCACAAAAAAGTCTATATAAGAAAACACTTTTTCTCAGCGAGCAAGTAGTGATCGATCCTTCAAGTAGTAATGTTCCAGCCTTCAGCAACTAATAGTCTTCTGCCGAAACAGAAGTCATTTGAGCACAGACGCCAACGCCAATGCTGATGAGGTTATCCCTTCCTCTTGTGTTGTAACCAGACAGTGTGTTTTAATTGAGTTTTATTGTGTTGAGTGTCAAGTGGCAATGCATATCCGGAGTGGCAAGGCAGTAGGCACTGGGGTCGAGAGCGACGTCTCCACGTCGGCCCCCCCTCACTGCACGACGCCCCTCACAGCATCTGACCACGAAGTGCTCCGCCAACACGACGCCCTGACAAGGGGTACGGGGGTCACGCCCGACGTCTCTACGACGGTGGCCCCACACTGCACGACAAGCAACACAGCAACCCGGCTCGGCGAGGTAAGCATGTCCTCTGATTTCTCCACAGGCACAAGTGCTACGCATGGCGTCGCGACGACGGCGCCCCACTACTGTGCGTCGCCGGGCTCAGCGCCTAGGCATAGCGAGGCAGGACTCGACACCAACATAGGACACGACACTGGGGTCACGCACGACGTCATCACGACGGTGCCCCCTCGCTGCATGGCACGCAGCGCAGCCACCTGGCACGAAGCCCAGGCAACAAATATGGAATGGAGTAGCAACGATTCTCAGGCGATGCCCCCCTACTGCATGGAGCGCAACGCAGCATCGTGGCATGGAAACTCGGCGATGGAACAGAGATTGGGTGGTGATGATGATATGGTGATGCCCCCTCGCTGTATGGTGGACCCAACAGCATCCCGGGCCAACGCCGATTCCTCGGCGCTGGGAGATCGCCGCTTCGCTGGATTCGCTTCCACACATGGGGAAGCCTCCCACTCTGGCTCAGGGCTGCCCAGCGATCAGTACACCATTGCTGCCACACCCGACTGGCCCCAACTCTTCAGCGACGCCTCGCTGACACCGCGCCGCCAGCTGGCCACCCCTCACTGCATGGTACCACCAGCAGCAACCAGCCCAAGTCCAAGCACGCCGCCCAACGCACAGTACTTCGTCACGCCTACCTCGTCGGCCGGCGCCTACCACGTCACCCCGCCGTACCAGACGGCAAGACCTAGTGCTACGCCCCAAAGACAAATAGTGCTCCAAAACCAAACGACTGGAACGATCCCAGTCCCCTCTGCCGCCATAACGGACCAACCCCAACCGAGCTTGGGACTACCCAGCTATGAACAATTAGCGCAACTCCTGGCTCTGACCACTTCAAACCTAGCCTCCATTACCCGGCAGCAAGAAAATTGCCGGCCACCCATTACTGCACGTAACGAATCACAGCCGTACGCCACGGAAAAGGCTTACTTACGTGGACATGGCGACCAACAACGTGAGGCCAGATCTTTCCGGAGGGAAGAGGATCCACGACGACCCGACTATACAGATTCTGGGGAAATGGACCCCCAGTGGCGCCCAACACAAAACCTAGCAGAGAGCATGACAAGACTAATGGAGGGAAGCGTTCAAGCCGCAATACACGCAATACAAGGTCATCACAGGATGCCCACAAGAAAAACGAGAGCGCTGCCCACTCACTCAGGCCTGGAATGGGAGGATCCAGTCAACTTCCTGGATGAGCTCGAGGAGGCGATGCTCCATGAAGACATCCACGGCAGGGATAAAGTGAGAGTAGCTATAGAACAGCTCGAGGGTCAAGCCAGACGCACCCTGGAGATGTGGAAGTCCCACAACATCACATACGAGTTCCTAAAGGAAAAGCTCCTGCGGCAGTTCAACGACACTGCCACCCTGGGGAAGCTACGCTCCAGGTTACACGGTGAGAGACAGAAAGACGACGAACCCGCCGCCGTTTTTATACAACGCAAAATTGGACTCTGGCTGAGGGTAGAACGGTATACGCCGGAAGAAGAGATGGTTATGGAGGTGCGCGAGCTCCTGCGACCGGAACTAAGATTCGCAACTAGAAATGTCCCAGTGGCCACGATGGAAAGCTTGAGCCGAGTGGCTGAAAACGCCGAGGGTGACTACAGGGAATTTCAGAGGCAACTCCGACCGCTGCCGAGGCCAGCCACCATCCCGCCAGCCAGTAACAATACCAATAGTCTACCAAAGTGCCGCAAGTGCCCGGGATTCCACTATCACCGAGACTGCCCCACCAACCAAACTCAGTCAGAGCCCCAGCAAGGCAACTCCAATTTCCGCGGACACGACTCCAACCAGCGAGCCAACCCCAATTTCCGTGGACACGACTCCAACCAACAGGGAAACCCTAACTTCCGCCAACAAAATGTCCAGACAGGGGGTAACAACTTCCGAGGGCATGGCAACAACTCAAACAACCCTAGCCAACAAGCAGGTCCAACCAATAACCCAGGCCCAGGACAGACGTCCACGGCACCACCACAGCAGAGAAGTCAGCCCACCACACGGCAAGAACCCCGTAATGCACCGCCATCGGGAAACTCCCAATGGGTCGGGCAGAACTAGGGCGCCCGGCCCCACCGCTGGAAATTAACAGCCTAGAATTACCAACCAAGACAGAGGACGCAGTGCTGCAACTACAAGCCCAGCAACAAGCCACAACCTTGGTGTCTCCACCACCGACCAAGAAGAATGAGATTGACGAAGCTACAGCCAAGCAGGAGCAGGACACGCATCAACCACGCCCGTTGACACCACGGCAACAAAGCAACAGAGCCGCCGCCTTTGCTTTCCTTTGCCCGGGCCGCCTGGACAGGCGGTCACCAGTCAACACCGTGACGCAAGATGCTACCTCCCTCAGCTCAGATCAGTCAACTACGCTCATTCCTCAGCCTCAGCCAGGTGAACAGGAACCCAAGGAAGTGGCGAGTATGGACGCCTTCCCGGACCAGCAGGACGCTGGACCTTCCTGGAAGGATAAAAGGTCAGTATTGCCAACCACTGCCCCACTAATAGCCTCTGTATTCTTCGACAAGGTATTCCCGCCAAGTCACACCCGAGATGTCAGCACGAAGCCATCTCCCCCGAGGTCACCTCCACTCGGCCTGCCAGGCCCCGAGCCGCCTCCCAGGATTCAGTCCAGCCAGACTGACCTACTCAGACAATTCTTGCAACCGACCCCCCACACCGATGATGACGATACCGATGATGACGATACCGAAGATGACGATACCGAAGATGACGATACCGAAGATGACGATACCGAAGATGCTGATACCGACGATGACGACAGCAACGACGAGGATGACGATCCCGAGGATCCAGGACATCCAGCCCCACCAAGGCTCGCAGCTCCTACTGTCACAGGACCAGTAGCGCCCGCTGCCCCAGAGCCAGCAGCACCCGCTGCCCAACAGCCAACCACGCCTACTGTCACAGGACCAGTAGCGCCCGTTGCCCAGAAGCCAGTCACGCCTACTATCACAGGATCAGTAGTGCCCGCTGCCCAACAACCAACCACGCCTACTGTCACAGGACCAGTAGCGCCCGTTGCCCAGAAGCCAGTCACGCCTACTATCACAGGATCAGTAGTGCCCGCTGCCCCAAAGCCGGATGCCAACGCACAAGTCTACATCCGTGGACCTGGTACCTACTTCCGTGGACATGGCGACTATCTACGTGGACATAGCACCACAGCCGCCGCTAAACCAAAATTTCCAGCCCGCCGACTGCCCCCAGTCGTGCCTGGCCCATCCACCTCAGCCAAGAGGAAACAAACAAACAAGAATGAGAAGTCCCCGGCGCTGTCAGCCGCACCGCCGCCGCCAGCAGACCCTGGGCCTTCTACGTCAAGACAAGAGCAGCCGCTCGACACGACGCCCATACTGTTCCCGATGCCGTTCTGGGCGAAGGCCGTGACCACGCCTGGCCACGACCGACAGCAGCCATCCGCCAGCCAGATGCCTGTCCCAGTCCGGACACGAGTATTCGTCAACTCGAACGCCAGCCCGAGCTCAGCCGGCTCCGGCGCACCGCTCCAGGATCCCGCTACCTTAGCACGTAGCACAGCAGGACCTAGCAGCCCCCACGAGGCGCTCCAGTATCTCACTGCCTTAGCCCGCAGTACAGCAGGACGTTGCAGCCTCAATAAATCGCTCCAGTCTCCCGTTGCCTTAGCAAGCAACACAGCAGGACGTTGCAGCCTCACAGGTTCGCTCCAGAATCCCGTTGCCTTAGCGAGCAACACAGCAGGACTTAGCAGCCCCCAATTCACAACAGGATCAGGCAGCCCCGGGCGTCGCGGAGACGACGTCCAGAAAAAACGAAACGTGCGATAATATACCATTGTAAATAATTCAACGCCACAGGGCGAAAACTTTGTTCAAACTAGAATACATTTATGATTTGTCACATAAAATACTTTAATTTTAAATATCTTGTTTTACCTAAAATATCTTAATGGACCTATTATTAGTTACTTATATAAAATATCTTACCACACTTAATCTTAGTCTATATATGTAAAAATATCTTAGTTGTTGAAATATCTTAACACTTACTCTTAGTTTATAGTTTTGAAAATATTGTATCCACTCACTCTTACATTATATAATTGAAATTATCGAACTGAAACATAACCTGTATGCCTTTATTAATGTTCAATAAAGTCACAAAAAAGGGGGGTGGTGTCATCGGCGTCGGCGTCGCGAACAAGTTATGACTTGTCTAGCGCGCTGTGCTCATGTTTTAGTCTTCTGCCGAAACAGAAGTCATTTGAGCACAAAAAATAGTCTTCTGCCGAAGCAGAAGTCATTTGAGCACAAAAAAGTCTATATAAGAAAACACTTTTTCTCAGCGAGCAAGTAGTGATCGATCCTTCAAGTAGTAATGTTCCAGCCTTCAGCAACTAATAGTCTTCTGCCGAAACAGAAGTCATTTGAGCACAGACGCCAACGCCAATGCTGATGAGGTTATCCCTTCCTCTTGTGTTGTAACCAGACAGTGTGTTTTAATTGAGTTTTATTGTGTTGAGTGTCAAGTGGCAATGCATATCCGGAGTGGCAAGGCAGTAGGCACTGGGGTCGAGAGCGACGTCTCCACGTCGGCCCCCCCTCACTGCACGACGCCCCTCACAGCATCTGACCACGAAGTGCTCCGCCAACACGACGCCCTGACAAGGGGTACGGGGGTCACGCCCGACGTCTCTACGACGGTGGCCCCACACTGCACGACAAGCAACACAGCAACCCGGCTCGGCGAGGTAAGCATGTCCTCTGATTTCTCCACAGGCACAAGTGCTACGCATGGCGTCGCGACGACGGCGCCCCACTACTGTGCGTCGCCGGGCTCAGCGCCTAGGCATAGCGAGGCTGGACTCGACACCAACATAGGACACGACACTGGGGTCACGCACGACGTCATCACGACGGTGCCCCCTCGCTGCATGGCACGCAGCGCAGCCACCTGGCACGAAGCCCAGGCAACAAATATGGAATGGAGTAGCAACGATTCTCAGGCGATGCCCCCCTACTGCATGGAGCGCAACGCAGCATCGTGGCATGGAAACTCGGCGATGGAACAGAGATTGGGTGGTGATGATGATATGGTGATGCCCCCTCGCTGTATGGTGGACCCAACAGCATCCCGGGCCAACGCCGATTCCTCGGCGCTGGGAGATCGCCGCTTCGCTGGATTCGCTTCCACACATGGGGAAGCCTCCCACTCTGGCTCAGGGCTGCCCAGCGATCAGTACACCATTGCTGCCACACCCGACTGGCCCCAACTCTTCAGCGACGCCTCGCTGACACCGCGCCGCCAGCTGGCCACCCCTCACTGCATGGTACCACCAGCAGCAACCAGCCCAAGTCCAAGCACGCCGCCCAACGCACAGTACTTCGTCACGCCTACCTCGTCGGCCGGCGCCTACCACGTCACCCCGCCGTACCAGACGGCAAGACCTAGTGCTACGCCCCAAAGACAAATAGTGCTCCAAAACCAAACGACTGGAACGATCCCAGTCCCCTCTGCCGCCATAACGGACCAACCCCAACCGAGCTTGGGACTACCCAGCTATGAACAATTAGCGCAACTCCTGGCTCTGACCACTTCAAACCTAGCCTCCATTACCCGGCAGCAAGAAAATTGCCGGCCACCCATTACTGCACGTAACGAATCACAGCCGTACGCCACGGAAAAGGCTTACTTACGTGGACATAGCATTCTATAATATTTAAATAGTGTTCAGTATGTCCGAAATTGTTGAAGTCCTGTTCGCGAAGACGACTTTATATAATAGTTTAGTCAAAGATTATCTTTGGTTATATAGTGTTCAATATGTTTGAAAACAAAGCGGGTAAGTAAATAAGTGTTTATGTACATGTACTTGATAGTTATTTATTTATGCCACGAATGTGATACTTTTCACAAGTGGGAATTTCCGATAATCCCAGTGAAAAAGATTCATTACACTTATTAATATTAGATTTAAGAAAATATAATTTCATATATTCTGCTACAAAACTGTTGCCTTCATCCTAAAGATGTACTGTGCTGCACAGAGCTACTTTGTAATTAAGTTTCAGTAATATTTAACATTTTTTCGAAAGTTCGGTTTCCTTAAAAAATCAATCTCACATTGACAAATTACATTGAGAAGAGATGATAAATAATTTGGTACTTACCTAGCTAACGGTTCACACTTATTGAAAATGTAAAAATGTGTTTTTATGTATATTTGAAATTAATGAACTAATGTTTTAAATCCCTATTTTAGGAAGCAATTAATGTAGATCAAGCAACTCTTATATAAATTCCAACTCTTACTTGATCTTGGCAATTAAACCTACGAGCAGGATCTAAGAAGCAGTAAATGCAAGTATGGTGAAACTACTGAAAAGGACTTGTTGAAAGACGACAAAATTTCTGCTAGTAAAAGAACTAAAACCAGATAATAACATGGAGAATCGGTAAGTGAAACTAGGGTATTTAATGTTTAAATATAAATTTTGCTTTTATGTATACATGTTATATTAAAAAATAACAGTACGACACTGACTTATAAGTAAGCTCCTCAGTGGTATCAAGTTACATAAGTTGATAACGACTTCTCTCGGTAATTGCTTATCTTACGTATCAAGTTTCATCTATTGTTTTGTATCCGTTCTCATAGTTTATGCAAAATTGCACATTTTACATTTCCTTTGTTCTCCGTCTAGCTGACACTGCTTTCCTAATATTATAAATATGACCAGCAGACGCTTTTGTATTTAGTATTATACTCACATTCACATTAAACTTTTAAACTTACAATTGTACAATTTATTCAGAGTCATCGATGACTCCAAATTAATTAAATAAATATTTTTTAAAAAGTCAAATCCAAAGGATCAAATATAACAGTGGCGCAGTCGTACCGGATCTAGAAAAACGCACAAGTTCGGGAGCCTAACTTCTGGTAAAGTGTCCAAGGGAACAAGGAGAACATCTGGAGAAAGGTGCCTAACCAGTGGAAAACAACCGGAAGAACAAGGAGACCTTCCTAGCTGTGACGGTGGATCCCAATCCTTCAACTAGAGAAAGAACCTACCAATGGAAATATTAATGTAAGTCATTTTAAGAATCATCTCGTTTTATTTTATTATTTTTCACAATTATTTTATAAAAGTGCTATATACACTCAGCGAACAAAATACAGTTCTATTATCAAATAATTTTTCCTTGACAAAATAAACGCGACAAGTTTAATTTAATTTTAATTAGCGTAAGAAACGTATTATACTGCTAATACGTCACCGTGTATTATACAGTTAATACACAAACTACCTAAATAATTTTTTAAACTAATTTCCTTTTCTCAAAAAGGTAATTTTTAACAATTTCAAGTTAACATTTAATTTAATTTCTGTACTTTCTAAATAAAAGCAACAATGCCAGAAACATCGCAAACCACGCAAACAGTACAAAGTGCAAGGATAGAACAAATTGAGCCTTACAAGCTCTCTGAAATTTTTTCTGTCATACCGGAATTCGATGGCAATGCCATTAATTTACAAACATTTTTAAATTCTTGCATTTATGCACAAGGCATAGCAATCAATGACCAAAAAATTTTACTAACGCTACATATAAAAAATAAATTGCGTGGCAGAGCTGCCGAATTAATAAATTCCCGTAATCCCGATACATGGGCAGAAATAAGAGTCTTGCTCGAAACTCATTTCGGAGACTCTCGCGACTTGACATCGCTTATCCAAGACTTACAACGCATTCACCAAATGCCAGGTGAATCTGCATTAACTTTTGTTGCGCGTCTACAGACGCATAATGCGAAAATGCATGCGGCTATTCAAAAACAACGTTTATCTGGTGAACAAAAACTATCGCAGTCAGATTTAATCGAAACTATGACCCTGAACACTTTGTTGACGGGTTTAGAGTCTAAATTAGGGCAAATAATACGGGCTGGAAACCCAGCAAGTATGCTGCAAGCAATTAATAGGATTAGAAGAGAGTTGCAACTCTCTTACTTTGAATCACAGAAATTTTCAAAAAACAACAATAATGTTAAAAATCCAGTGCCTCCTCAACAAAAACGACCAAACGTAAATTTCCAACAAAAATTTTGTTCATTTTGTAAACGCAGCGGGCATATAATAAACGAATGTCGCACAAGGCAACAACAATTATTTATGCCATCAACTTCACAAAATTTCCAAAGACCAAACTTTCAAGGTAATACAGGTTTTCAAAATTTTGCACAACAAACTAGTCAATTTAATTCTAGAACTTATCCACAAAATAGTCAAGTCAATCAAACACAACAAAATAGGCCCTCAGCAATTAGACCAAATCCTAATTTTATCCAACAAAGACCATCAGCGATACAACCAAATCCGAATTTTAACCGTTTCAATCAACAAAAGACTCATCATTTAAATTATGAACCTTATGATGACCAATATAATTTTAACCGGTATGAAGATTATTCTGCTGAATACCAAAATGTAAATGAAATGTACGATAATTTTAATTCAGGAGATTGTCAAAATTTCCCTGAAAATACAACTAATTTGCCAGAACTATACGAGAATTATACTGCTAATTCTCAGATGCCGCAAGAGAATTACACTGCTAATTCTCACTTGCCGCAGGAGGATTATACTGCTAATCCTCAGGATTTTTGCAAAAGTCCGGAGTATCTCACGGATACTCCAACAGCGAATTGCGAATTGGACCAAATTTCCCACCAAATTCAAAATATGAACCTCAACGACAATTTCGACCCGTTTCTGAACTTCCCAGAACAGAAGTTCATGTAGAAACACTTTCACATGCTTTATTGACTGTAAATTCGAATAATCTTTATTATATCAAAGACATCACAAATAAATTTAACATTCTTATTGATTCTGGTGCAGGAATTTCAATTTTTAAACCAAAAACGGCAGAAAATTACAAAAGGAGATTTTCTGAAAATATTATTATACAAGGCATAACTGAACAAAAAATTAACATTAACGAATCTGTTCTTATACCATTTACCGACAATAATCCGCACAAAGTTTACATTCATAATTTGGATATAGAATTTGACGGACTACTAGGCGCAGACTTTTTAGAACACTACGAATGTATGGTAGATATTAAAAATAAGCGACTAATTACCAATTTCAAAACCGTACCGATATTTAAAGCTACGGGCGACGAAAAAACACAAAATTTACCTTTGCAACCAACTACAAACTCAAATCAAATTCGGAATCAAATTCCATGTAACGTGAAAAATCAAAATTTAATTTCAATTGAACCACGCATGGAAAAAATATTTAAATTAAAATGTAATTTACGAAATACCGAGGCTATACTGTTAGCCCAGGAAAACGAAAAAGTCCGCTTACCAAACGCTATTGTGAAAATCGACGACAACGGAGAATTTTTAACATCTATTATAAACGCTAACGCAATTCCCAAAACAATCGATTTCTCGAACCTTAAACTTGAACCAGTTCAAAAATTTAGATCAATTTTTAATTTAAACTCTCAAAATCCGGACAGTCCTCAACATACAGACAGAAATTTCGAAATTAGAAATCAACTACGATTAGAACATTTGAACGAAGAAGAAGCCGAGTTAATAACAGAGCTTTGTCTAAATTTTTCTGATATATTTTATCTAGAAGGCGACAATTTAAGTTTTACTAACGAGATTAAACATTCCATTGATACGAACGATTCTAAACCGGTTTTTACAAAATCTTATCGCTATCCTCATATTCACAAAGAGGAAGTTAAATCTCAGGTCTCTAAAATGCTAGACCAAGGTATAATCAGACCATCAATTTCACCCTGGTCATCCCCGGTTTGGGTTGTACCAAAAAAACTTGACGCCTCCGGTAAACAAAAATGGCGAGTTGTAGTAGACTACAGAAAACTTAACGAACTGACTATTGACGACAAATATCCGCTTCCAAATATTTCGGACCTTCTCGATCAATTAGGCAAGTGCCAATATTTTACCACGTTAGATCTTGCCTCCGGATTCCATCAAATAGAAATCGACACGAAAGATATTCAAAAAACTGCTTTCACAGTAGAAAACGGTCATTTTGAATTTGTACGAATGCCATTTGGACTGAAAAATGCTCCATCAACATTTCAAAGATTGATGGACAACATTTTGTTAGGTATCCAAAATGAACGGTGTCTCGTCTACATGGATGACATTATTATTTATTCGCCTACCATTCATGACCACATTTCGCGATTAACGGAAGTATTTAAACGTTTACAAAAAGCCAATCTCAAAATTCAACCGGACAAATGCGAATTTTTACGCAAGGAAGTTGCATATTTAGGCCATCTTATTACTAAGGACGGTGTAAAACCAAATCCCGCTAAAGTCGACGCGATTCTAAATTTTCCTCAACCAAGAAACCCTAAGGAAATAAAATCATTCCTAGGCTTAGCTGGATATTACCGACGTTTTATCCCTAACTTTTCAAAGATATCTAAACCTTTAACAAAATTATTACAAAAAGACATACTTTTTGACTTTGACAATGATTGCTTAAACTCCTTCGAAAATTTGAAACGAGCGTTAACAACAACTCCGATTCTTATTTATCCCAATTTTGACGACGTTTTCATCCTAACTACTGATGCTAGCGCATTTGCCATTGGTTCCGTGCTTTCGCAAGGAAATATAGGCAAAGATTTACCAATAGCTTATGCATCTCGAACTTTATGCGCGGCGGAGACTAAGTATTCAACGATAGAGCGCGAGCGATTAGCTATAGTATGGTCAGTAAAACACTTTAGGCCATATCTATTCGGCAGAAAGTTCAAGTTAGTAACCGATCATCGACCACTTACCTGGCTATTTTCGATAAAAGACCCAGGAAGCAGACTTGCACGTTGGCGACTTAAATTAGAAGAATACGACTATGAAATCATTTACAAACCAGGCAAAACCAATAAAAATGCGGACGCGCTATCGCGAGTTAAAATCAATCACTTTTCGGAATGTTCCAAATTTTATTCAAAAATTCTAGCCGCGAACGAGGACGACGAATCAGAAGATGACGAACCAAACAATGACGAAAACCCAAATAATAACGGCAAAATCACTAAAGAACAAATCTCTCGAGAATTTGATATCTTTTGCAATTTGTATAAGACGAAATCCTTAATAGATTATTCCAAAATTCAAACTTCAAACAGACAACTTTTAGACAGGGAACACAAAAATATTATAACATTCTTTCAACAAAATAAGTTAGAAGATTTGCATCATAAAATTATTGAGGACATGTTCGAAGAACACCCCGAGTTTTATAACAACACTATTAACGTTGTCTCAAGCAAATCGGTCAGGCATAGAAAATATTTTATTGTTCCTTTACCTTTTGATGTAGATTCAATAAACGAACATTTATTCATGGTATTGTACAAAAGACAAGACATTTTGGATCTTTCTAAAACATACTATGTAGAAAATAATTTAGATCTTCCAATACTCGAAATGCTATCTTTTATTTTTGCAGAAAAAGACTTGAAAATAGTTATCTGTCAAAATATTGTTAAAATCCCCGATGAAGACGAAATTCCAATTATTTTAGATCAAAATCATTCAGGTAAAAACAACTTACACCGTGGTATTAACGAAACTATTAGAAGGATTAGAGTAAAGTACAATTGGCGAGGCTTAACTAAAGACGTAGAAAACTTTATAAAAAATTGCGAGACATGCGAAAAAACTAAAGTCTGTCGTAAAAATCTTAGCAATCCTTTAGTAATCACCGAGACTCCAAAAACGCCATTCGAAAGAATTAATGTCGACCTGTTCGAATTTCCCACGCGAAATTACGCTGTTACAATCCGCGACGAATTAACAAAATTTACTCAAGCTTATGCTGTTCCGGATAAATCCGCGAAATCAGTTGTAAATACCTTATTGCTTTACTTTCAACACTACGGTACCCCGTTGAGAATTCATTGTGATTACGGCGGTGAATTTGACAATAAATTGTTAAAAGACCTTTGTACGCTCTATGACATAAAACTGACATACTCAAGCGTAGGACATCCCCAATCCAACGGATCTCTCGAGCGATTTCACGCTACATTAGCCGAAATGATAAGAGTCCACAAAACTGAAAATCCGAATGAACACCCATTCACAATATTACCATACGCAATTATTTGCTACAACAATTCGGTTAACAAAACACACGGTTTCACTCCGTACGAACTCATTTTCGGACATACGTCTATTAGACCACCTGAAACTTTATACAACCAAAAGGAGCTAATAACGAAATACGTAAGAGATTTAAATAACAGAATATCTCATTATTATAAAATCGCCCGCAGTCGAACGCAATCTCAAAAGGAGAAAGCGAAAGTTCGCTTTGACAGAAATGTTCCAAAAAATCGACCTGAATACAAAGTTGGTGATAAAGTATATGTGAAAGATTCCCAAATTAAAAACAAACTTCAAAATAAATTTAACGGTCCTTTTAAAATCATAGAAATTTTCCAAAATTCTGCTACCTTATTAAATCTTGAAACAAATCAAGAAACTAAAGTAAATTTCGATAGAATGAAACCATATACTGAAAATTAAATTTATTTTCAGGTTTATCCTGCTGTTCGGATCAGCACTCGCACAATATAAAATAATACCAATAAACAACACTATTGGTGTATTTTACCACAAAGACACGGACATCGTTGTGACAAACGAAAAATGGACATTATTGGTACATAAAAATATATCATCCCTTAAACTAGCTTTCGACAAGAACCAACAAATTCTAGACATGATATTAAATACTCTCGATGGTGCTCATCAAAAAATGATCACGTTTAGAAGCGAAGTCAAAACAGACCTTAACCTTTTGACACAAATTTCCAAAACTATACAATCCGAATTTGATGAAGTATTTCTAGACACAAAAAGATATAAGCGCGGAATATTAAATGGTATCGGCACAATTTTTAAATCAATAACCGGAAATCTAGACGCCGAAGATGGCGAATATTACGCTAACTGTATTAATAAATTAAATAACGACGAACATCAATTAGAAAATTTAATAAAAAATCAAATTTCAGTTACAACGTCAGTAATCAAAAATTTCAACTCAACTATTCAAAAATTGCAAATTGACGAGGAAACGTTTAACAAAGACATAAAAGAGATCGAACGTACAATCGATACCATGACGCGAAACATCGAAGCTGTAGAAATAAAGCTAAAATTCTTACACATTTGTGAACAATTAATGGCAAGCTATTTGTATATTGAAGATAACTTGAATGATATTCTAAATTCAATAACATTTGCTCGATTGGGAATCATTCATTCATCAATCATAACTCCCGATCATTTAGTAACGGCATTACAAGAAATTTCACAGAGTTTGCGAAGAAACAATTTGCCTCTTCCAATCAAATTATCGGCAGTTGCTCAATATTTAGATATTATTGAACTAAAAGCATTTCAAGTAGATTCCAACTTAATATTTGTTTTAAAGATACCACTTGTTGAACCTCAAAACTATAATACCTACCGTTTATACCCTATCCCAATATTTGATAACAGAACTGGTCTTCATCATATTTTATCTATTTCTCAAAAATTTATCGCGAGAGATGATGATTCTTTAATGTACATACCAATAACAAATCTAAAAGAATGCAAACCCCTCTACTTTGGAACCAAACTTTGCTCAAACCTGTTTGCATATCCTATTGACCAGAATGCCATATGTGAAGCTAGGATTCTGAAACAACCAATTAAACTTCCTGAAAATTGCCAAACCTCCTTCATTATTAGTCAAGGGTACAATGTTCAAGAACTCGAAGAGAACACGTGGCTGATAATAAATTCCGAACCTCTCCATATTACTATTAGCTGCCCGAAGAGAGAACCAGCAACGGAGCTGATTAATAAAAATTCAATTATAAAATTACAACCTGGATGTTACGCCTTCGCAGGTATTACCAGGATACAAGCCAGTGCCAAGGACCTCTCCGAAATTAAAGACAATTCCCATCCTGTGCAAATCCCATTTGAATGTTGTAACCAGATGCCCGACAAAATTCAACTACCTAAATTAAAACCATTGAAACTCAATAATTTAAATATCGAAGATTTGGATATTGCTAAAAACAAATTGGAGCAATATTCTAAGGATCTGGACGATCTCATCAACGAACCTTTCGTGACCAAACATATGTCCTGGTTCACGTATTTCACCATCACCTTCATCATTTCCATAATTCTACTTTACGTGTTTTGTAAATGTAGAAGGAAGAGACGTTTACTGAAGATCGAACCCTCTACAGGCGATTCTCCTTCACCTCCTCCAGGACGAAGCAAAACCTTCATGAAATTCCCAAGTTTAATCCCTCCAAGAAAGCGACCCGGTATCAAACCTCAAGAAGAAGATATCGAGTTATCATAGACTTTCCAGTGAACCACTAATTTTTGTTTATTGACTTAAACTTTTATTCTTTCTATTTTTTGCTTATTATTTTATTCACTCAATATTTTATTATTATCTTTGCATTATATTCATTTTGTTTTATTATTACTTTTATATTGTATTCAATAACCATTTTATTCAAAAGTTGTTGTATAACAATCAACTTTTTTATTAAGGGGGAAGTTGTTATATTAAAAAATAACAGTACGACACTGACTTATAAGTAAGCTCCTCAGTGGTATCAAGTTACATAAGTTGATAACGACTTCTCTCGGTAATTGCTTATCTTACGTATCAAGTTTCATCTATTGTTTTGTATCCGTTCTCATAGTTTATGCAAAATTGCACATTTTACATTTCCTTTGTTCTCCGTCTAGCTGACACTGCTTTCCTAATATTATAAATATGACCAGCAGACGCTTTTGTATTTAGTATTATACTCACATTCACATTAAACTTTTAAACTTACAATTGTACAATTTATTCAGAGTCATCGATGACTCCAAATTAATTAAATAAATATTTTTTAAAAAGTCAAATCCAAAGGATCAAATATAACATACATGGAACGATCATTTTAAGTTTTTATATTGGAAAATTGTCGGTCACAATAGTTTTTTCTTGATTTTCTGCTTTCCCATTAGTTCTACCCTGAAATTAGTTATTACCAATATTGTAGGAAGTAAAGGTTGCAACTTTTATTTAAGCATTTTTTTCTCTTACTGTTTTGAGATTTACAACGGCTACAAAGGTGAAAATATGTGCTTCACTGTAGTTTTTTTTTGCTTCATTGCTCCTGCGTATAGTAATTAGTTCGGATCAACTGACAAATTGACTATTAATATTTACTAAAACAAATTTAATAAAAGTTTTTTGATTGCAAGAATGGTATTCCACATTTTTTTAATATACCTATACCTACTCCATTAGTTCAGTATTATTATATTGCATGGTTTAGTTTTAAATATTCAATTTGTTAATAAGTATATGTCAAACTTATAGGTTGTGTTGTGATAAATTTTACATTTAAAAGACTATAAAAAAAAAAAACATATTTGCAAAAAGCAACCCCCCTCCCTTCTCCCTTGTAACATTTATGGACCCTTCCCCTAAACGAGCGTTCGTTTCTAAACTTTCTCTTTCCCATGACACCGAATTTAGAATGTTCCATATACCTACTATCAATGATTTTAACAATTTGCTCTGTTTTAATTTCAGATGCGGTTTAGAGTTGCTTCCCGAATACAACCAAAGAATGTTTCGAAATTTCGAATGTCTACGATTTTCAAAGCAAAGAATGTCTTCACAAAATATTTTATGCTATTTTCACACAATTTATAAATCGATGTTTATTTTTTGTATATTAAATAATGCACATTATCTTAAAATACATAATACAAACCAAATTGATTATGATAAACTCCATCAGAAAAAATATTGTGTGGTGAATATTATATCATCCGTACTAATAATTTAACCGTACTAATAATTACACATAATTGTGCATTTTCAAATTTTTATTTTATATTTTCAATACAAAAACCTCTATCGCACAAGTGATCTCTAAAATGTTTTTAATACATGCACTTCATTTGACTTAAAAATTCGAAATAAGTATAACTGAATATATTAAGTAATTCTAGATTTCAAGTAATTAACTAATTTTTTAAATTCACCCATTCTAAACAACATTGGAAGGCACAAAAGCTATATTTGGTGCTTTGTTGTTAATAATTAGTGAACATACAAGTGAAAATGCAAGCAGTTTTAAAATGCTAAGTGTATTGTGTCATACATGCACATATAATTGTGATTACGTTTTATAAATTCTCAAATTAATTTTTATAATTCTATGATACAATTTTATATTTTATAATTATTTATTTACAGGTTGGTCTTTAAATGATAGGTACAAGGTTCTTTCACATAATATGTTTCTTCTGCTTTTTCACCTTTTGTTTGGAAATGATTGAATGACATTTACACAATTCTAAAATTGAAGGGATGAAAAGTGAAAATATAAGATCACATTTAAAAGTCTAACAGCACAAAGTGCAAGGAATGTAATGGCGACACTACGGTACAGTAGCATATTATATTCCTTGCATTTTGAGCTATTAGATTTTTAAATATGAGCCTATATTTCCACTTTTTATCCATTCAATTTTAGAGTTGTGTAAATGTCATTCAGCCATCTCCAAACCAAAAGTAAGAACATAGAGAGGAAGCATCATTAAAGAATCTTGTAGTTATCATTTAAAGATCACCCTGTAAATATTTATAAAATATAAAATTGTATAAATGTTAACAAACAGTACATCAAAAGAACATTATTTAAATATAATTTTCATAAATAAATTATGTTTCTTTTAATATTATTGAAATATTATTGTAGTAATCAAATTAAAACGTTTATTTTGTTACATTTAAAAAATGTAGTCATAATGTAGTATTTAAAATATAACATTAAAACATTAATGTAGATATGTTGAGAGGATATTGCTTTAATGTTGTGTTTTTAATAATATAACTTTGTAACATTGCTGACTGGGACATAATCTATAACATACTTGTTATATAAACGTTAAAATTATCTATTGAATAATGTTACAAAGTAACGATGATACATTACTGTTTTATTTCGGTAATGTTTTCATGTTTAGTGGGATGTGTTAATTCCTACTTGTGAAAATTACATAACATTTAATACGCATCTCTTAAAATTAATTGCAATAAGATTTGATGGTATTTGATTAGTTTATTGACATTAGAGACCGCTGACTAAGGATTTACTACTTCCACATCCAGATTGCCAGTCCCCAAATCTCTTTAGGCGAAAACATCTTAACACTATATTTGCACTCGGGTAAGTATGTGGAAATAATTATAACATATTTGAAATCGTCTGCCGCAAGGTGGTTAATGGGGGTGGAGGGAAATACGATTTTATGTTAATAGTAGAGTGGGGGTGGCAGATGTCATAAAATATATGGTTTATTATCGTCAGAATATCTATACCTTAATATACTCCAAAAGGCATACTGGACTAAATCACGTCTGAAAATCGGTCGCTATCTCCCGGTCTATAAGTACGTTTCCAAAGGTGACTAATTTAAAGGTTTTAAATATGTGTGCCATCTATAAGTTGAGAGCTCAAACCATATGTATGAGGAGAAATAGTGAAAGCTGATTAATTTCCCCAGTAAGAACACTACTCGTCAGAACATTTAATGACAGGCTAGTACAGTCACTGAACAATAGAGGGCAGGCGTAAGACCTGAAAATCGCCACTACCATCTATTATTTGAAATGAATATTATGTACCGATTACCGATATGAATAACTGTTTCTCAAATTGTAATATAGCGTATTCCTTTATAATCCAGTGCCGCAGTCAATAGAGAATAGGGGGCACCACAATTCAATAGTTCTTTTTCAGAAGCGGCTAAGTTCGGGTTAAGAATAGACTCCAAGATATGCACATGCGCCATATTCGCGCCAACATAACCGCGATATTTTCGATTTAAAAAGTATACGGGGTTGCTGAAAGTATGGAAACGTGCGTAGACTGACTGATTTTGTGCACAATGTGAGCATTTCTTAAAATTGTTGATATTTATACAGGTAGCAATAAAAGAAACGTTACGTTGATATCAAAGATAAATTTACTACTATTGTAGGTTTCAATGTATGTATTTATTAAACTTACTCCTACACAGGATAAGTTTATGCTGGCCCCTTTGTATATACGGGGTGTTTGGCACATCGATATAAAATTTCCACCGAGTAATAGTTGAGGTCGTTTGGAACCTATATGACCACATTTACCCTTATGCAAAATATCATCGTTTTTGTGATAATGACGTTTTTAGATATTTTTTCGAAATAGTTGAGTTGTTACTAATATACACTGGTATTATTTTTTGTGGTACTAAATAATTTCAGCTTTCTTAAATATTTTTTTAGATATTCTTAATATGTACTTTGTCGAAACAGTGGAAAAAGAAATTTCGAATTATTAATATAAAAAATATGTAGGACTATTTGTGTTAAAATACATTGGTTCGAATTTATTTTTCTGTTTTTAGCAAAATTTTCTCCAATACTTTAAGATATTAAAATAGTTGTAAAGACTTCTGTATTGCTTAGGTACTCTTTCCAATGGTATACCACGTTATAACAGAATTATAGTAGACATTACATTTCTAATAAGGAGAGAAAATTAAACAAAATCATAAATTCTACCAGCCGCAACTCGGTGATTGTAACAGTAACTTTTGTGTGCATATTAAAAATATTTAAAAAATATACTGAAGAAAGTTGAAAGTATTCAGTACCTACCATAAAAAATAACATGTATTAGTAACAACTCAACTATTTCGCAAAAATATCTAAAAAGGCCGCTGATATCTCAAAAACGGCAAGACCTTGCATATGGCCACTATAGGTTCCATTTTTGCAATTTGTTGTTACATTTCAAATCGCGTTAAAGTAATAAGTAAACAGGACAGTTCGACATTTTTCTAGTTCAGTTTCACAAGAATAAAACAGTAATAATAGTAAAACGGTAATAACTTTTGATCAAACACTAATATCTTTAAAAGTGAATTATTTATTATTTGTTTTGTCCACGGATATTAGCCCTTTCCGGTGCGTACGGCTGTGATGCGTTCCGTGCAGTGATGGGTGGCCGGCTATTTTCTTGTTGCCGGGTAATGGAGGCTAAATTTGAAGTCGTCAGAGCCAGGAGTTGTGTTAATTGTTCGTAAGAGGGTAGTCCCAAGCTCGGTTGGGGATAAGCCGTCACAGCGGCAGAGGGGACTGGGATCGTTCCAGTCGTTTGGGTTTGGAGCACTATTTGTCTTTGTGGCGTAGCACTAGGTCTTGCCGTCTGGTACGGTGGGGTGACGTGGTAGGTGCCGGCCGACGAGGTAGGCGTGACGAAGTACTGTGCGTTGGGCGGCGTGCTTGGACTTGGGCTGGTTGCTGTTGGTGGTACCATGCAGCGAGGGGTGGCCAGCTGGCGGCGAGGTGTCAGCGAGGCGTCGCTGAAGAGTTGGGGCCAGTCGGGTGTGGCAGCAATGGTGTACTGACCGCTGGGCAGCCCTGAGTCAGAGATGGAGGCTTCCCCATGTGTGGAAGCGAATCCAGCGAAGCGGCGATCTTCCAGCGCCAAGGAATCGTCGTTGGCCCGGGAGGCTGTTGGGTCCACCATACAGCGAGGGGGCATCACCATATCATCATCACCACCCAATCTCTGTTCCGTCGCCGAGTTTCCATGCCACGATGCTGCGTTGCGCTCCATGCAGTAGGGGGGCATCGCCTGAGAATCGTTGCTACTCCATTCCATATTTGTTGCCTGGGCTTCATGCCAGGTGGCTGCGCTGCGTGCCATGCAGCGAGGGGGCATCGTCGTGATGACGTCATGCGTGACCCCAGTGTCGTGTCCTATGTTGGTGGCGAGTCCTGCCTCGCTATGCCTGGGTGCTGAGCCCGGCGACGCACAGTATTGGGGCGCCGTCGTCGCGACGCCATGCGGAGCACTTGTGCCTGTGGAGAAATCAGAGGACATGCTTACCTCGCCGAGCCGGGTTGCTGTGTTGCTTGTCGTGCAGTGTGTGGGGGCCACCGTCGTGGAGACGTCGGGCGTGACCCCCGTACCCCTTGTCAGGGCGTCGTGTTGGCGGAGCACTTCGTGGTCAGATGCTGTGAGGGGCGTCGTGCAGTGAGGGGGGGCCGACGTGGAGACGTCGCTCGCGACCCCGGTGCCTACTGCCTTGCCACTCCGGGTATGCATTGCCACTTGACACTCAACACAATAAAACTCAAGTAAAACACACTGTCTGGTTACAACACAAGAGGAAGGGATAACCTCATCAGCGTCGGCGTTGGCGTCGGTGCTCAAATGACTTCAGTTTCGGCAGAAGACTATTAGTTGCTGAAGGCTGGAACATTACTACTTGAAGGATTGATCACTACTTCCTCGCTGAGAAAAAGTGTCCTCTTATATAGACTTTCTTGTGCTCAAATGACTTCTGCTTCGGCAGAAGACTATTTTCTTGCGCTCAAACGACTTCTGTTTCGGCAGAGGACTAAAACATGAGTCATAATTTGTTCTCGATGCCGACGCCGATGACACCACCCCCCTTTTTTGTGACTTTATTGAACATTAATAAAGGCATACAGGTTATGTTTCAGTTCAATAATTTCAATTATATAATGTAAGAGTGAGTGGATACAATATTTTCAAAACTATAAACTAAGAGTAAGTGTTAAGATATTTCAACAACTAAGATATTTTAACATATATAGACTAAGATTAAGTGTGGTAAGATATTTAACTAAGTAACTAATAATAGGTCCACTAAGATATTTTAGGTAAAACAAGATATTTAAAATTAAAGTATTTTATGTGACAAATCATAAATGCATTCTAGTTTGAACAAAGTTTTCGCCCTGTGGCGTTGAATTATTTACATTGGTATATTATCGCAAGTTTCGCTCTTCTGGACGTCGTCTCCGCGACGCCCGGGGCTGCCTGATCCTGTTGCGAATTGGGGGCTGCTAAGTCCTGCTGTGTTGCTCGCTAAGGCAACGGGATTCTGGAGCGAACCTGTGAGGCTGCAACGTCCTGCTGTGTTGCTTGCTAAGGCAACGGGAGACTGGAGCGATTTATTGAGGCTGCAACGTCCTGCTGTACTGCGGGCTAAGGCAGTGAGATACTGGAGCGCCTCGTGGGGGCTGCTAGGTCCTGCTGTGCTACGTGCTAAGGTAGCGGGATCCTGGAGCGGTGCGCCGGAGCCGGCTGAGCTCGGGCTGGCGTTCGAGTTGACGAATACTCGTGTCCGGACTGGGACAGGCATCTGGCTGGCGGATGGCTGCTGTCGGTCGTGGCCAGGCGTGGTCACGGCCTTCGCCCAGAACGGCATCGGGAACAGTATAGGCGTTGTGTCGAGCGGCTGCTCTTGTCTTGACGTAGAAGGCCCAGGGTCTGCTGGCGGCGGCGGTGCGGCTGACAGCGCCGGGGGCTTCTCCTTCTTGTTTGTTTGTTTCCTCTTGGCTGAGGTGGATGGGCCAGGCACGACTGGGGGCAGTCGGCGGGCTGGAAATTTTGGTTTAGCGGCGGCTGTGGTGCTATGTCCACGGAAGTAGGTACCAGATCCACGGATGTAGACTGGTGCGTTGGCATCTGGCTTTGGGGCAGCGGGCACTACTGATCCTGTGATAGTAGGCGTGACTGGTTTCTGGGCAACGGGCGCTACTGGTCCTGTGACAGTAGGCGTGGTTGGCTGTTGGGCAGCGGGCACTACTGATCCTGTGATAGTAGGCGTGACTGGCTTCTGGACAACGGGCGCTACTGGTCCTGTGACAGTAGGCGTGGTTGGCTGTTGGGCAGCGGGTGCTGCTGGCTCTGGGGCAGCGGGCTGGTGCCCTGTGACAGCAGGTGCTGCGAGCCTTGGTGGGGCTGGATGTCCTGGATCCTCGGGATCGTCATCCTCGTCGTTGCTGTCGTCATATTCGGTATCGTCATCTTCGGTATCGTCATCTTCGGTATCGTCATCTTCGGTATCGTCATCTTCGGTATCGTCATCTTCGGGATCGTCATCTTCGGTATTGTCATCATCGGTATCGTCATCATCGGTATCCGTGATTTGTTGCAGAGGTTGTCTGAGCAGGTCAGTCTGGCTGGACTGAATCCTGGGAGGCGGCTCGGGGCCTGGCAGGCCGAGTGGAGGTGACCTCGGGGGAGATGGCTTCGTGCTGACATCTCGGGTTTGACTTGGCGGGAATACCTTGTCGAGGAATACAGAGGCTATTAGTGGGGCAGTGGTTGGCAATACTGACCTTTTATCCTTCCAGGAAGGTCCAGCGTCCTGCTGGTCCGGGAAGGCGTCCATACAAGCTGCTTCCTTGGGTTCCTGTTCACCTGGTTGAGGCTGAGGAATGAGCGTAGTTGACTGGTCTGAGCTGAGGGAGGTAGCATCTTGCGTCACGGTGTTGACTGGTGACCGCCTGTCCAGGCGGCCCGGGCAAAGGAAAGCAAAGGCGGCGGCTCTGTTGCTTTGTTGCCGTGGTGTCAACGGGCGTGGTTGATACGTGTCCTGCTCCTGCTTGGCTGTAGCTTCGTCAATCTCATTCTTCTTTGTCGGTGGTGGAGACACCAAGGTTGTGGCTTGTTGCTGGGCTTGTAGTTGCAGCACTGCGTCCTCTGTCTTGGTTGGTAAGTCTAGGCTGTTAATTTCCAGCGGTGGGGCAGGGCGCCCTAGTTCTGCCCGACCCATTGGGAGTTTCCCGATGGCGGTGCATTGCGGGGTTCTTGCCGTGTGGTTGACTGACTTCGTTGCTGCGGTGGTGCCGTGGATGTCTGTCCTGGGCCCGGGTTATTGGTTGGACCTGCCTGTCGGCTAGGGTTGTTTAAGTTGGTGCCATGTCCACGTAAGTAGTTACCTCCTGTCTGGACATTTTGTTGGCGGAAGTTAGGGTTTCCCTGTTGGTTGGAGTCGTGTCCACGGAAATTGGGGTTGGCTCGCTGGTTGGAGTCATGTCCGCGGAGATTGGAGTTGCCTTGCTGGGGCTCTGACTGAGTTTGGTTGGTGGGGCAGTCTCGGTGATAGTGGAATCCCGGGCACTTGCGGCACTTTGGTAGACTATTGGTATTATTACTCGCAGGCGGGATGGTGGCTGGCCTCGGCAGCGGTCGGAGTTGCCTCTGAAATTCCCTGTAGTCACCCTCGGCGTTTTCAGCCACTCGGCTCAAGCTTTCCATCGTGGCCACTGGGACATTTCTAGTTGCGAATCTTAGTTCCGGTCGCAGGAGCTCGCGCACCTCCATAACCATCTCTTCTTCCGGCGTATACCTATCTACCCTCAGCCAGAGTCCAATTTTACGTTGTATAAAAACGGCGGCGGGTTCGTCGTCTTTTTGGCTCTCACCGTGTAACCTGGAGCGTAGCTTCCCCAGGGTGGCAGTGTCGTTGAACTGCCGCAGGAGCTTTTCCTTTAAGAATTCGTATGTTATGTTGTGGGACTTCCACATCTCCAGGGTGCGTCTGGCCTGACCCTCGAGCTGTTCAATGGCTACTCTCACTTTATCTCGACCGTGGATGTCTTCATGGAGCATCGCCTCCTCGAGCTCATCCAGGAAGTTGACTGGATCCTCCCATTCCAGGCCTGAGTAAGTGGGCAGCGCTCTCGTTCTTCTTGTGGGCATCCTGTGATGACCTTGTATTGCGTGTATTGCGGCTTGAACGCTTCCCTCCATTAGTCTTGTCATGCTCTCTGCTAGGTTTTGTGTTGGGCGCCATTGGGGGTCCATTTCCCCAGGATTTGTGTGTTCGGGTTGTCGTGGATCCTCTTCCCTCCGGAAAGATCTGGCCTCACGCTGTTGGTCGCCATGTCCACGGAAGTTAGCCCTTTCCGGTGCGTACGGCTGTGATGCGTTCCGTGCAGTGATGGGTGGCCGGCTATTTTCTTGTTGCCGGGTAATGGAGGCTAAATTTGAAGTCGTCAGAGCCAGGAGTTGTGTTAATTGTTCGTAAGAGGGTAGTCCCAAGCTCGGTTGGGGATAAGCCGTCACAGCGGCAGAGGGGACTGGGATCGTTCCAGTCGTTTGGGTTTGGAGCACTATTTGTCTTTGTGGCGTAGCACTAGGTCTTGCCGTCTGGTACGGTGGGGTGACGTGGTAGGCGCCGGCCGACGAGGTAGGCGTGACGAAGTACTGTGCGTTGGGCGGCGTGCTTGGACTTGGGCTGGTTGCTGTTGGTGGTACCATGCAGCGAGGGGTGGCCAGCTGGCGGCGAGGTGTCAGCGAGGCGTCGCTGAAGAGTTGGGGCCAGTCGGGTGTGGCAGCAATGGTGTACTGACCGCTGGGCAGCCCTGAGTCAGAGATGGAGGCTTCCCCATGTGTGGAAGCGAATCCAGCGAAGCGGCGATCTTCCAGCGCCAAGGAATCGTCGTTGGCCCGGGAGGCTGTTGGGTCCACCATACAGCGAGGGGGCATCACCATATCATCATCACCACCCAATCTCTGTTCCGTCGCCGAGTTTCCATGCCACGATGCTGCGTTGCGCTCCATGCAGTAGGGGGGCATCGCCTGAGAATCGTTGCTACTCCATTCCATATTTGTTGCCTGGGCTTCATGCCAGGTGGCTGCGCTGCGTGCCATGCAGCGAGGGGGCATCGTCGTGATGACGTCATGCGTGACCCCAGTGTCGTGTCCTATGTTGGTGGCGAGTCCTGCCTCGCTATGCCTGGGTGCTGAGCCCGGCGACGCACAGTATTGGGGCGCCGTCGTCGCGACGCCATGCGGAGCACTTGTGCCTGTGGAGAAATCAGAGGACATGCTTACCTCGCCGAGCCGGGTTGCTGTGTTGCTTGTCGTGCAGTGTGTGGGGGCCACCGTCGTGGAGACGTCGGGCGTGACCCCCGTACCCCTTGTCAGGGCGTCGTGTTGGCGGAGCACTTCGTGGTCAGATGCTGTGAGGGGCGTCGTGCAGTGAGGGGGGGCCGACGTGGAGACGTCGCTCGCGACCCCGGTGCCTACTGCCTTGCCACTCCGGGTATGCATTGCCACTTGACACTCAACACAATAAAACTCAAGTAAAACACACTGTCTGGTTACAACACAAGAGGAAGGGATAACCTCATCAGCGTCGGCGTTGGCGTCGGTGCTCAAATGACTTCAGTTTCGGCAGAAGACTATTAGTTGCTGAAGGCTGGAACATTACTACTTGAAGGATTGATCACTACTTCCTCGCTGAGAAAAAGTGTCCTCTTATATAGACTTTCTTGTGCTCAAATGACTTCTGCTTCGGCAGAAGACTATTTTCTTGCGCTCAAACGACTTCTGTTTCGGCAGAGGACTAAAACATGAGTCATAATTTGTTCTCGATGCCGACGCCGATGACAGTTTGCTTATAGTAATGAAACATATTCTTTATAGGATTTTGCAAACAGTGGAAAGAAAAGCTATCTATGAGAACTAAAGGAAAAACTATATATAAAAATATTAATGAAATCTTTGCATTCTTTCGATAACCTGACTTCTGGTTATGCTAACAAGTAAAAATTCATATTGCCATTCTCATTTTAACACTAGCATCCAACCTAGTCCCCTACGGCTAAGCAGGCTAAACTAGTATCTACATGATCCCCTACGATATGTAAATTCAGTTAAAAATGAGAACAAAGGCCTGAAATTAATTTATTTACGTACCTTGTCTTTAATTTTTTTTTTTTTTTTTTTTTTTTTTTTTTAGTTCTCATAGATAGCTTTTCTTTCCACTGTTTGCAAAATCCTATAAAGAATATGTTTCAACACTAATATCTCTCGTACAATTGCGAAACAATCATAACAATAACCAAAACATCATAGATTACTGGGAGGGACACAACATATAATAGGAATTTGTGCGCTTGCACATAATAGAACGTTGCATATGAGTATTTTATAGAGATCATTCCTATCGATCTTTAGCCGCTTGTCTTTTTTCAAGGTGATGATGATAAACAGGAGGAGCGCTCCATATGGTACAGAGTACAATGCATAGATAAGAAACAAGCTAACCATTATATACTCTTCGCCGATTTACTGCACTTGTTATATAATTGTTGCACATTCTATAGGATACTCTTCGCAGTTTTTTTTGTAAATGATATTAGTTTCAAACATTTTTTGTTTAATTACAAAACAAAAAATGTTTTGTTCATTTAAAAAATTAATAACTTTTTTATTTATTGATCAATTTTGTTCAAAAACAATACCGTTCCTCCTCTATCTAACACTAACTTACTGTCCAAATTTTAATACAATCGAACTTTTCGTTCTTAAGTTATCGTGCTTACAAAAAAAAAAAAACCGTGACGAACGGACAGACAGACAGACGGACGGACATTTTGGAAGTTGTTCAGAATTCGAGCACCAACACAGTGATATGAAGATTTTTCTCTACGACCAATATTACCGGTTTTAGAAATGTGCCGATCGAATGCAATATATACTCTTCGTTTTGTATTTGCGTAGAGTATAATGATTGGTACAATGTATATTTGCATTATGGAGCGCTCAATCAACACCACCTATAGGTGGTGTTGGCTCAACCATACTAATCTTAGGTTGGGAATTATCAGAGACAGATAACATTTTGTGAGGTCAGCATAGACAGAACGACAGAAGACAGAATTAAATATGGCTGGAAACTGTCATAGACTATTTAGGCTTGTAAGCTTGTAAATTTTTTGATTCCTATTATATTATAGGTTGCAGAACTTTGTTGCAATGTTGTAATTTAAGTTTTTAGTTTTTTTTTTCTTTGGTGAATTTAGACTTCTAATTTGTGTATAAATAATAGTCAGAAGAATGGTTAAAGTTAAAGAGTGACCGTAAAGTCCTCAAAATTTAGCCTGTTCTTGCGTTACGTCATAACTTTGAGCCGAAATAAAATGATTGAACGCTTTGACGTTCAATTATTTTATTAAGACCTTTGGGTCTTTTCATTTTTCAATATAGAGGAGTTGCTATCCCCATAAAAGGGTTTTAAAAGGGTTATTATGGGTATACATATTTTTCGCAATTTTTTTTTTCAAGGCGCTTTTTAATACAAATAATTAAAATTAAATAATTGTCAAAGTAATCAATTGCAAAAACTCCACATCAAAGAACTGCCCCTGAAAGAGAGTTAAAACTACCCTCTTTTATACATAAAAAAATCTAAGAATACATGCAAAATGTTTTAAAATAGGTACACTACAATTTTTTTAATGTAGGGTAGGTTTAATCCGTGTTCAGGGGTGATTTCTAGATGTACAGTTTTTTAAATTTAATTACCTACTCTGAAAAGTAACTTTAAAGTAATTGTATTAAAAATGATCATGAAAAAAGAATTCAGTGAAAAATATTTATACTTATTTCAACCCCCATTCAGAGGGGTAGGAACCCCCATATTGAAAAATAAAAAAATACCGTCATCTACATTTTTGATTAGCTTTAATTTAAGACCTTCAGCGTTCAATTATCTTTTTTCGGTGCAAAGTTATGACGTACACAAAAACAGGCTAATTTTGCCTTCCCTCTTTAGCAGCATAACAGGAATTAGGCCCATTTGTTGCTGCCAAAATTCAAGGAGTTGCAGATAGTAGCTTTTGCAGAATGTATAAATTAATTATTTTACTGCTGAACCGTAACATAAAACTCCCATAAAACAGAAAACTAGTAACACATTACTGTTTTTTATCATACAATATTTATACAAAGTTGTGACTGCAATTTCGACATTTACGTCATTATATCAAACAATGATTGAAAACATTCAATCCATTTTAAATCATTATTTGATAAGCGACCTAAATGCTATAATGACTTTATACCACACACTAGTGCATAGTATTAGAATATAATAGTGTCATATGGTCTCCACACTATACTTCTCATATCTATCGTTTACGGACTAGATTTACTAAATTTTAACATTGGAAATGTTTGTGTTCGTACACGGGGGTCGAGTTACCAGTTTTCGTTCAAGGTCAAAAGGTAGCGGCGTCGCGGTCGAGTGAGACGAAGCGAAGCCTAATCCGGAAAAAGTTTATGTTTTATGTATGGTGTTATCACTTCCAATGTCCCGATGGTTGCAAGAATTGCGAAATCTGTGAATTTTATGTTTATAAAATGGATCTGCCATACCAGGCTTTTAATTCTCACATAAGATTAGACATAACGGGTTTAAAGTCGCTAAAAGAGCGTAGGAAACTTGCCCTTCTCTATTTTTAAATTAACAAAATAATCAATGGTTCTATTGACTGTCCATCTCTCTTGAGTAAAATTAATTTTCATGCTGCCCCATGCAACACCTGCCACAAGAGACTATTTTTTATCAAACCTCATAGGACTCTAACTATGGACATCAAGATTTTTTGTGATAGAATGTCTACTTTAATGACAATTTCGCTGTGCATATGGTCTGTTTGGCACCAGCTTACATAGTCTTAAAAAAGCTGTCATGAGGCATTAATAAATGTGCTTTTTTCTCCTTACGTCCTTTCAATTTTTATTATGTTATATTAATCTCTGTCTGTGTGTTAGATATAGTTTTGTTTTTAAATAGGTATAAGTTGGTAATATACCAATTGGAATTGTATTTAATTCTGTAGTGTACCGTCAAATAAATAGTTATATGTCGAAACTGCAGTCAAAACTTTGTGTAAATACAGTGGTAAAAAACGTAGCAGTATTTTACTTGTTTTTATATAATAGCGGCTCCCTCAATCAATTTTTTCCTCCCACAAAACCCTATTTTCAAAAATTCTGCATTATCATCGGATGCATGAAAAATGTAAAATAAGGTGAAGTGGTTTTCTCAAAACATAAATGGAAACATGAATATACCATACTGTTCTGACGATCCTCCCTTATACCGGGTGTAACACAATCATGGTATACCCCCCTTCTCTCCTTTAGTTTTGAAGATAATTGGTTAAAATTTAGGATATACTACATACATAATAAGCGGCACTTTTTGACATACAATTGATTTTTTTTTCACTTCCGGTTTTGCCGGAAGTGACACTAACTATTGATTTTTAAATGGAACACCCTATATATTATTGCATTTTTGAATTCTGCATAATTTTCTGAATCCAACGATGCCAAATAACATTTCAAACATCAATTTTTTTTATAATATAATTTAGTTTTCCATTTAAGTGTGTCATTACGGTTCCGATTTATCCTAACTACACGGGTCGTGTAGTGCTACAAAAATCCAAATCCCGTTAAAAACACTAAATTTCGTGATTTATGAGCAAATAAAATTCACCAAAATTGTTTTTGGGGCAAACCTAAATTTTTTTAAATGGAACCATATCTGTACTGTGGTACCATTTATTAGTACTATTAATAAGGAATTTATTCATATATCATATTAAAATGTGCGATAAATAGAAACAAAATTACAGCTAAAAGAAAATAAGAAAATACAATTTTATTCTAATTACCTTGTTACACATAAGGTGGTTTTTGAATACAAGTAATTAACACAAAACAGTACAACAGTTGGTCAAAATGCTGTCCATTAACAACAATGCACTTCTGAACTCGCATAGCTGTTCCTCGAAGAAGGTTCGCCAATTGCTGGGCCGTTATGCTATTAATTGCTCGTCTTACTTGTAATTCCAGGTCTTCACGGGTTGTAACGGCGGTTGCATAGACAATATTTTTTAAATGACCCCAAACAAAGAAATCAAGGGCCATTAAATCAGGTGACCTTGGAGGCCACCTCACAGGACCATTCGTCGAAATTACTCTTTCTCCGAATCTTCGTTGAAAGTAATCAACTACTATCCTTGAATTATGGGGAGGAGCGCCATCTTGTTGGAAATACATTCCCCGTCCTAAATCTAAAGGTAACTCATCTAAAATGTCCTCAATCTCATTTGCCAGGAATCTCAAGTATCTGGCACCAGTCAGAGGTCCTTCAAATATTATTGGATCAATGATTCTACTACCGGTTATTCCAAGCCAAACATTGAAACCGAACCGCACTTGAAAGTTACCCTCCCATAATAAATTTTGATTTTCTTGTGACCAATATTCTGTATTTTGTCGGTTAAATAATACCAAATTTGTAAATCTTGACTCGTCCGAAAATAAAATCAGTTCCAAAAAATCATTGTTTGGCTGCACGTTATTATGCAAAATCCAATTGCAATATTCCATCCTACATTCGTAATCACTTAAAAGATTTATAGTGGTATTTGTGCAAAATTCGACTTACTGTTTGGTGACTGATGTTCAATTCAAACCCAACTTGCCCTAAAGAAACAGTCTTATCAACTACTATTTGAGCCAAAACATTAATTTCCGTTCCTTTGTTAATAATGAAGTTTTCTTCGGGATCATTATTGGGCTCTCTTCGGAATTGGTTTTCAACACATTTAAAATAATTTTTCGCTGGAAATTGTCTATCAGGATATCGTCGGCCATAAAGGTCCAAAGCTCCAATTGCATTTTTTTTTACTTTCCCCATAAATAATTAACATGTTCTCTTTTTCATCTCTTGTATAAATTTGCCAACAAATGTTTGACATGCTAAATATTTCATTGTTTTCAAAGCCACCTTAGTTACTTTTTAACATTTATTAATTATAACAAAATTGTATTTTTTAATTTTCTTTTAGCTGCAATTCTGTTTGTATTTATCGCACATTTTAATACGACACATGAATAAATTCCTTATTAATAGTACTAATAAATAGTATGGTTCCATTTGAAAAAATTGAGTTTTGCCCCAAAAACAATTTTGGTGAATTTTATTTGCTCATAAATCACGTAATTTAGTGTTTGTATGGGATTTCGATTTTTGTAGCATTACACGGGTAATTTAGAATAAATTGGACCTTCACGGCACATTTAAATGTAAAACTAAAAATTATATTATAAAAGAAATTAATGTTTGAAATGTCACTTATTTGGCATTGTTGGATTCAGAAAATTATGCAGAATTCAAAAATGCAATATATAAGGTGTTCCATTTGCAAATCGATAGTTAGTGTCACTTCCGGCGAAACTGGAAGTAAAAAAAAATCAATTGTATGTCAAAAAGTGCCGCTTATTATGTACGTAGTATATCCTAAATTTCAATCAATTATCTTCAAAATTAAAGGAGAAAGGGGTATACCATGATCCTGTTACACCCGGTATATATTTTCATTAAATTTTAATATTTTCTTCAAAAATGCTACCCCAAATGCTCCTAAACAGAACATTAATTTACAAATGGGATAATTGAAACATAGTAATAAGTTATCATAAGGAGTACTTACAGACACTGAAATGGTTAAATGTGAGGCAGTTTTGCCAAATTGCCAATATAGTGTGCTTGTCTTTATTTTTAAAGTATATAATAATTTAACTGGACTAGGTTTAAGGCATTTGCTAATAACAAATCATGAAAAGCATGAACATTACACAAGAAACTGGCAAACAGTTTCATATACCGTCAGTTAAAACAGAGCTATTAAAGAACAGTATATTTTTCAATGGTGTAAAAGATTACAATGGTTTACCAGATGAGATAAAACAAGCTGGAAATTCACTTGTCTTCAAGAGGAAATTAAAGAATTACTTGGCAAATTAAATGCAAATGTGCAATTTATTTAGTTGTTAAATATCCCGACCAAAGTTATTGTTAGTTTATTAATGTTTTAGGATAAAAAATAATGTTTACTATATGTTAATATCATTGTTTGTATTAGTTTTCTTTGCTAAATAAAGTTTCTATATATATACTTACTGATACTTTTAATTACATTGTTTCCAAAATTAAACAAAACAATAATTTTTCTATTAACAGAGCAAGGGAAATATTCGCTGAAATCTGACAACGCCCAATTTGTACTTTGTTTTGACTTGCTTCGTGAATTACCATAATGAGAATGACTCTTTTGACCACAAAAGTAGAACAATAAAACCTGACCATTTTGCCCAACTGATAATATAATTTTACATTTCGACTGATCCAACTGTTCATTTAACATAACCTTGACGTTGGCGACCTATCACGGCGCCCAACATGGGGTATAATTATAACGAGCCAATATGGAGTCCATTTTACTTCATGGAGTTTGTGACTGCAATTCATCAACCTTTTATGAATGTGCCATGCATGTGACCAAAATAAACAAACAAATAAATAAGATACAACACTGTCAATTTGTTTAAGATTTGCTGCTGATTTAATTTATATTGATTTTGTTTAGGGCAAATGTGTATTATTGAAAATCAAGCAGAAAACAGTAATGATTTTCTCATCAACTCTCTTTATACTATCAACAAAAATGTGACGAAATTATTATTTCTTAAAAATACATTGTGTAAGGATAGGTGCACCGAAGCGAGCATTAAAGTATTTTGTCGTTCGTTGTTATGGGAGGCGAGTGGTAAAGTGATATTAGTCATAACTTTTCGGTAAACGCCAACTTTGTGCTGTCAAATAGGGCTAGAATGTCTACTTTATCTATAGATGTAGATAAATAAATGTATGCATTGAGCGCCTGCAAAGAACTGTTGGCCCTTAAATTTGGAGGGGACATAATTTAAAACAAGCTTTACAAAAGCTTATCAAATTAACATCACTTTGTTCGGTGTGCTTATGATAATTCAGTTCATCACCTCCTCTACTTAAGAATTTAGTAGAGAATTTTAGGCTATAGGAATTGTAATAAAGCAAAAGTAACATATTTTCGTCATTTCTTAAAAAATAATAATTTTCTTTCGCAAATAATAACATGACGGGTAATAGTACGGCAGCTTGTTACCAAAAACCTCTATCAAAATAGTGAGCTTTATCGCAGGGAAACCCTATATTATGAAATTCTAAGACACATTTTCATTCGATAAAAGCTCGAAAAATGATACAGGCGGCTGGCAAACAACTTTCCGTCTGTCGAAAAAAATGTCATAATTTTTATACTGCAGCGAGGCAGTTCTCGTTAAAAATGATGAATAAGACCTGAATTGATTGAGAACTACCATTTTTCATTGGCCTAAGTTTCAATAATATCAGACAAAGTTGTATTAAATTGAAGGCGAAAATTATCAAAGCAGTGAGGACAAAACTTTCTTCTATTTATAGCATGGGGTGTATAAAATGATAAAAAAATGCAAACTGCCATTTTCCGTTGGCTGTAACTGCGCAAAATCGAATGGAGTTGCATATACGTTCGGTGAGCTGGTGTGCGGAGGATGGAGGAAGGTGAAGAAGGAGAACAGGAAGAAGAAGGCGTGGACTACGGAGACAAGTCAGACAATGAGATATACAGACTGTCTATTTTACGAGGGCCACACCAAATATCTCGCTTAATATCTATTGTAGAAGAATAAAGTTTTAGAAACAGTTATCCCATTTTTTGTGAGCTATATTTCAGTAAAAAGAAATTTGAAATCCATAGCCTACTTTATGAGATATATTATAAAAACCTGAAAAATAAGAAAACCACAAACGGTTATAGCTTCCTTATTTGAGGAGATACGAAAAAAGTTAAAGGAATGAAAGTTGACGGCAAAGACAATAAGAATAATAACGTGTAACAAAAAAATCGAAAAATGCAGTTGGCTTTGACATACGCTATTGTGCAAAAATGAAAAATACATATCTCAAAGTAGGCCATGACGTCATTAATTCAGTTATTTTTTTCTCATTCCAACGATATAAAACATGTCACAGAAATTTTAACCGATAGTGTCAATATTTAATATTTTACGAATACCACAATTCATATAATTGAATCGTAACAATCAGCTGTGCCATAATAGTAAAAATTCACTTTATAATAATTATAATTCCGTAATTATTTATTACAATTTAATACAAACCAATAAATATCTCATAAATAAAAATACAAGTACAAAACGAACATCCAAAGAAAAAAACGAAAAACTATGTATAACAGTACTACCTACTACTATATTGAAAAGAAATTGTGTGTATTTATTTTTCTAACTACAAATGCTCAAATTGTGCACCATGCATTCTGACACATAAACGTGCTCTACGAGACACGTCACGCATTACATTTTGGAGCATTTCAGGAGTAATTGCCTCACATGTGTTTCGAATTCTGGTTTTGATGTCCTCAATATTTTCAGGAGCAGTTTGAAATACCTGGTCTTTAATGTAACCCCAGACGAAAAAATCCAAGGGAGTAATATCTGGTGATCGAGCTGGCCATAGAATGGGTCCATAGGTGCCTATCCAGCTATCTGGCATAACTTGATTTAAATAATTTGTACATATTGAAAATATGAATGATTTAATCTTTCTGCCACTGTTAATTCATAAAGAAAATCTTGAAATTCGTTTTGCAGGAAATTAAGGTATCTACGAGCGGTTAATTTGCCATCATAAAAATAAGGTCCAATTACTTTAGTCCCTAAAAGACCCAACCAAACATTCGTAGAAAATCTTTCTTGGAAAGCAGTCTATCTGCACCAATGTGTATTTTCTCGTGTAAACTTATAATGCATATTTCTATTGAAAAATCCATTATTAGAAAAATTTGATTCGTCCGACCAAAGAATTTTGCTACATATCAGCGCGTCATTCCTTTTCTTATTTAATAACCATCTACAAAATCTTACTCTCCTTGGCTTATCTCCCTCATTTAAATGTTGAACTTTCCTCATTTTGTAGCATCGAAATCCGTTTTTTTTAAAATATTTTTCTTGCACTGTCTTTTTTTATGCGACAGTTTCTCTGAATTTGTCTCAAAGAGGTTTCCTCATTTTGGTTAGCATAATTCATTACTCTATTCACTTTTCTTACATTATCCGCAACATGCGCTCGCCTTACTACTTTTTTTGAAAATGAACCGTGCGTTTTTAGATTTTGAACTAACTTCCTAAACACAGTTCGATTTGGCTGCGGAGCATCTGGAAATCTATCTCCGTAAACTGTGACTGCCATCTCAGCGTCCAAATTGCACTGACAATAAATGCTAATCATATCGAATTTGTTATTATTGGTGTAGACCATAATTACTGACATAAAATTTGTCTTAGAACTCGACAACGCAACATACAACAGTGACAATCCGTCAAATTTATTAATAACTGTATACATTGTTTTTCACTAATTATGGCACAGCTGATTGTTACGATTCAATTATATGAATTGTGGTCTTCGTAAAATATTAAATATTGACACTATCGGTTAAAATTTCTGTGACATGTTTTATATCGTTGGAATGAGAAAAAAATAACGGAATTAATGGCGTCATGGCCTACTTTGAGATATGTATTTTTCATTTTTGCACAATAGCGTATGTCAAAGCCAACTGCATTTTTCGATTTTTTTGTTACACGTTATTATTCTTATTGTCTTTGCCGTCAACTTTCATTCCTTTAACTTTTTTCGTATCTCCTCAAATAAGGAAGCTATAACCGTTTGTGGTTTTCCTATTTTTCAGGTTTTTGTAATATATCTCATAAAGTAGGCTATGGATTTCAAATTTCTTTTTACTGAAATATAGCTCACAAAAAATGGGATAACTGTTTCTAAAACTTTATTCTTCTACAATAGATATTAAGCGAGATATTTGGTGTGGCCCTCGTAAAATAGACAGTCTGTATATGAATGAAAGCTTTTCAGATGATGAATTAGATGTTTGAAATTATGATAACAAGCCTGACAATTCTAATCCCTCTTCTATCATTACTGTATATCCGGAACCTTGAAATTCAATTCCAATTCTATTTAAACAAACTCTCTGAGTGCTTGTGCGTACAAACAGGCTTAATTTGCTTTTTTTTTTTGATGGCAGAAATGATTTTTCTCAAATGTGAACTCGGAAAAACTCCAGTTCACATGTTTTCGCCTTCTTAATGATATTTAGAACAGCCCGAAGTGGAGAACTGCCTCGCTACGGTGATTTGATCAGCCCTCAAAATTAAGCAACATGCAGATGTAATCACTCGTAACTGAACTAGCAAAAAGTTCCGTTCGATCTTTCTTGTGGTCAAGAGACATCGAAACTACTCGATAATAAGCAGAATTGCCTCGCCACGGTGACCAGAATTATTTCGATCTTTGTAACTCAGCATATCAGTCAAAAGAGCAGTTCTCAATTTTTTCTCATCATATTTACTTCCCTTGACAAGAAGACAAAAGAAACTGCCTCGCTGCGAAGACTGAGATGACCGGTTTTTCATAAAATGTTCAAAGCTCGATTTGAACCTTTTAGGGCAGATAAAACACTCAATCACCCTGAATTTTTCTTCTCAGCTTTCCCAGAACTGATGAGAAACACTGGAATTATATTCGCTAAAGTAACTCGAATATCTTGGTAGCGGGCTGCCTTACTATAAAGTGGAGACTTTATCCTATCCAAATAGGATGCAGAACAAAAAAGATATTTAATTTCTATTGAATATCATATCCAGATAAACACCATATACCACACATAGAAGACAACCCCCAAAATGTTCCACATCAGGTTAACCACAAACAACACCCATAACCCACTGACATCGCCAGTGTCGGAACTGGAAATCGAATCCAGTACATGATAGTCATATTTACTACATGACCAAGTGTGCTTGCCACTAACAGGATTAAACCTGCTTAGTTGTGGTGAGGATCGCATGAATACATTGTAACATATTTTGATACCTAAATATTAAAACATGTTATTCCGGTGCGTACGGCAGCCGATTTTTGTTGGAGAGCATAGGCCGTGGGTTAGGATTGTGTGTGGACACTCAAGAGGGCGCCACCGGCTGTATGTTACGTAATAAGATTTAAATAATTTTGCCAGCTCGGAACAAAATTAAGTTATTAGCAACCATGCGATGGAATACTCAAAATATATCTGTGATATCTAAACTCTACTTTACTCTCAAATCTCAAGATTCAAGCAAATATCAGGAGTGTCTGTGCAAATAATAAGAACATGTAGACATTAGACATTTATTACGACACACGTGAGATATACAACAATAAAAAGAATAAATAAAAAAAACTTCACCTAATTGTGTTTCATGCGTATTAAAAATATTCTGAGCCGTTGATAAAAAACTTGATTTGAATTCAAGCTCAGATCTTTGACTGTGACTTTCTTGCAACTACGAGTTTACCAATATACAACAACTATGAGTTATACTTACAACCACGGATTAAAGATTTACCATGAATTAAATATTATATGTGTGACATAATAGTAGGTGAATTAACATCTCACGGTACCATGGGTGTTTTACAGTAAAACTCTTAAATATATTATCATTCTGTACACATGACTTAGAGCTTGATTTATAGTTGCAAGATTGTGTTATAACTTACTTCAATGTACGAACAAAAATCAGTGAATTAAACTATAATATTTTCTTTAAAATATTTAACTAAAATGAACAAAAAAACCTGGTTTAGGCCTTGGCATTTCCTGTGACGACTGCAGTGTGACTTGTCACCATTTCTCTCGACGTTGGCTGTAACTGCAGTTCCGTGTTGCATCAAATTGCTACTTGAGTCTCCGGGAGACTGCTGCGAGCGACTCTGCCAGTCCTAAACTTCTCAAAGTGTCAGCTTAACCCAAAACCAAATATCTGAGTAATAGACTTCCTCCTATTACTCCTCCAACTACTGGGTCCCCTTACACAACCAAAATTACAGCACCAAACCTGTGCTCATCCCAAATGTAAGCCTCTCCAAACATAACTTATTCTCAAAGGGCCAGTCCCTCCAAACATACACTTGTACCAAAGATATGCTTATACCAAGCATGGGCTTATACCAAACATGGGCTTATACCAAACATGGGCTTATACCAAACACTCTGTAATATTTACAATAAATAAGAACTAAATAAAACACCAAACTAAGTAAAATAAAAAGCCTACCTCTTATAGAGAGTATTGTATAACCTTCACGAAACACGTGGCGATCGGATTACGACAAGCAACAGAATTCCTTCCTGGAACTTACAAAATGCTTCTGGCAGGACGGTAAAGAAACACTGGGTACATCAAATCAAATCCCTTTTCAGTGTCAGCGATGTAAAACCCAAATTCTTCACTACAAAACCGGGACCGCCGCCATTTAGCTACCTCGTCGCTGTCTCCTCGACCAAATCTCTTTTGACAGTCTCCGCGTTGCCAACTTGAACCTCTAGAGAACTCTTTCTCTAGCCAATAAAAACGCGCCAACAAAAAGGACTTGTAATTTAAAGACTGAATTACACCATTGTATAATATCCCAACAACAGAATACGTGAGTAACACCTCTAACTTAAAATATTATACACAAAAGAAAGCACGCTTTCTTTCCCTGTTAAGAATTTCAGATATGCAACCCACCATGCCCCTTGAAGTACGAGTGGTTGCCTATCAAACAAACGAATTAGTGGGTTAATTTACTGTATTCAAACTGAAATTATTAATGTAGATTTTTCAAATGCTACACCACCCCCTTCCAAAAATAAAAAAAGAAAAAATCTTGACTAAAAACTTAAAACTCAAAAAAGATTCTTTTCTTTTTTAACGTTACATCTGCCAGTGACCACAGGTGTTACAACGGAAAGCTCAAATGACATGAATTGCCAGGATACTTTGGTAACTGCGTGTACCACACGTCCATAAGGAATCAAAATCAGTGAAAGTCATAATCGGTAAAAGTCATAATCGGTAAAATCATAATCGGGAAAGTCTTATCCAAGGGAAACTCAAAATCACGAGACTGGTCACACTATCGGAACTATAACAAACTGATCAGATGAACTCTACACAACAATACAAATCAAAATGATTCCATAATCAAAAGATCTATCTACAAAACACAAATCAAGACTCAAACTCCCAGTTTGAAGCCTGACGTAAGCCATCTTAGCCCACCGAAATTTCAGAATTTGAACCAAAGTGAGCCTTTAGGTCCTTAACGTGCCATTCACCAGCGTCGGTTCCATCAACATTGGTGAGGGCATACACTACACGCGAAACTTTCTTACGTACCGTACACAGTACATACTTAGGAGCTAACTTCCTAGAAAACCCAATCGCCGCGTCCGAGAGAACTTTATTTTTGCGCCAAACAAGGTCGCCTTCCTTAAACGAAACGTCTCTCTTACGGAGATTGTAAACTTTACTATTGCGCTGATACGCAACATGAAGTCTTTTACGAACTTCCTTAAAAACATCTACAAGGCACTTCAACTCTGAAGCATAGCCTTGCCTATCACCTGGCGATATCTCAACATCGTCAGTGGAGACTACTTCTCCGTAATAATTTCCTGAAATAGGAACATGTCTACCAAAATTCAAAAAAGACGGGGTGAACCCTGTCACCTCATGCTTTGCAGTGTTAATAGCCTGCCTTATCTTATGAATTTCCTTGTCCCAATTCTTGTGCTCTTTTATGTAGCACCTAATGGCAGTACCAACTGTCTTATTGTTGCGCTCAACAAAATTGCACTGCGGAGAATAACGTGCACTGAACCAAATCTTTTGTACCTGATACTCTTTTGCCAGTTTCTTAAACTCAGAGCCTGCAAACTGTTTTCCATTATCACACAAAATGAACTGAGGTACACCAAAGACAAGAAAAACTTCATTCTCCATAAACTTAACCACATTTTGAGCAGTAGCCTTACGCATAGGACAAACTAATGTGTACTTGGTGAACCAATCACCTACCACAAGTAAATGAGTGTTTCCCTTCGAAGATCGTGGGAATGGGCCCATAATATCAACAGACACTATCTGCCAAGGATAACTTGCAGATTTTTCGCCACCCATAAGTCCCATTCTAGCCGTGTTTGCTACCTTCTGAGAAGCACAAACTTGACACTTTCGAACATACTTCATGACGTCCTGGCGCATTTTTGGCCAGTAATAATGTTCTTGCAGACGAGCCAATGTCTTGAAGAACCCAAAATGTGCACAAACTGCAGGATCATGGCATGAACTCATGATTTGCTGCCTTTGTCCCTTCGGAACAAGTAACTTCCACTCCGTAAGATTTGTCTGCACCGATACACGAGATGGAATGAGCTTATAGACTAAACCATTTACTACTTTCCATTGAGGATAACGTTTTGGAAAAGAGGAAATATTTTCACGCATGGATAGATACCAATCATCCAAATTTTCCAAAGAAATTTCCAACAGAAGAACTTCCGGTTCGGCCGGAGGAATGCGAGACTGTGCATCAGGAACTACATCACAAGAATCTTTAAAGTCAATCTTAATTTGAAACTGTCTAGCAAAGTCGCAACCAAAAATAAAAGACTGAGGCAAGGAAGGCACTACTAAAGCTTTCACAACTTGACAGACATTTCCTATGCATATGGGTAAATCAACCAAACCCGTTACTGTTTGCTGATTCCCATTCGCAACAAACACACTTTGAGCATGAGACGGATTGATCTCTAAGTTCAATTGTCTCAACAACTCAAGGCCACCTGAACCAATAATAGAAGCATTTGCTCCCGAATCAAGCAGAGCCACTATGTCCCTACCATATAATTTTACTGAAACGTAAGGCCTGTTATCAGTACCTTTCTTAACAAACAATGGCGCAGCTTGCCCCTGCAAGTCTGTCTTACCCGAAAACTTATAAAAATTTCTAACATATGAGAGCCAGGACTGCCACTCTCTCTTACTAAAATACGAAAATTTTCGTTTGGCCAACTTACTGGGAACAGTGTGGCGGCCAGAACACACCTCCCTTACTGGTTTCTTGGAACACTTCTTGCAATTAGCTAACCTAACACTAGGTATACCACAACGAAAACAAAATATTTTCCTTCTAGCTTTGCAAGACGAAAAAGTGTGGTTCGACTTACCACAATTCCAACAAATTTTTCTACTCTGAGCCTGTGCTGAAGTATTGGGATTATTGGCGCTATTCCCGTTTCCTGAAGTACTTGCGACTACCTGCTCTACTTTGGCAACACCCTGTTCAACCTGAGGAGTCGTACTCCCTACATGACTAAAACTGCTACTACTCTTTGCATTTTGTTTACCATTACACGAACAACAACATCGACTAACTGAAGGTGAGTCTTCAACTGACAAGTTAGAAATCTGCGGTACATAACTATGCCTAGACTTTAAGTAAGCAGCTTCCTCTAATTTTTTACATAAACTAAACAATTTAGCAACTGTATCTGCCTCGCATAAAGCTAATTGACCTAAATATTCCGATAATAAATTATTCCGAATGTGCTTAACTCTTGTGACTTCACTAGGAGCATGACTAAGTCGACTATACAAATTTTCCATTTGTGCAAAAAATATGGTTACCTTTTCATGCTTCTTTTGCTTACGATTTTTAATTTGTTCCCAAATTTCATCTTCCGCGTTAGGTGGTAAAAAGTCTTTCTTTATTAAAGATACTAAAGAGGCCCAACTATCTACACTAGTCTTAATGCTGCGATACCAAACAAAAGCATCTCCCACAAAAAGTTCTACAGCGGCATTAAATAATTCTTGATCATCAACTTTACGCGCCTGCGCTAACTCATTAGCACGCTCAATGAAAGAATAAACAGTTTTCGGATCCCCATTAAATTTTACTCCCCACTGAGAAATTGGAATACTTTTGCTCGCGCACGTCACTACAGGAGTGGGCACGTGAACAACCTGACTGTGCACAGTTTGATTCAAGTCATCATTCGGAACCGTAGCTGTTACTCGTTCATGTAAATCGGCCTCTAATTCTATACACGTCGCATAGGATTCATTTCTAAAAGTGTTTGCAGCTTCCGCGTTATCACCTTCTGCAATAATGCGTTGAACACGACCGGTAACATGAGCAATACGAGACTTTATTCTCTTAAACAAAGAATCAGAGGAAGTGCCTTCGAAATCAGCAATTAAATTTTTGATCGAATCTAATGTAGCATTCACAGCTAGCTGCTCAGCATTAAAATCAAGTTTATAAGTATCTAAATTGATAAGACGACCCGGCCTATCACGTTCTTTTTCCAACAATCTATTTAAAATTTTCCTCTTATCCTGTTGATTTCTGTTGGAATAAACATTTCTGATGTTCAACTCATATTCCAACTCTTCAAGCAATAAATGATTAGATTTAAAAGTATCTTCCATGATCAAAAAAAATTTTAAAAGTGCAAATTTCTAACTAAATTAAACGTTAATGTAAAGAGCAATAACAATCACAAATGCAGGCAGTAAACAAACACAAAAGTCCGCTGCTTAAAATAGCAAAATGTTCCAAAAATTCTAAGTCCCAACACTTACTTACTTACTACTACACCCTGTATAGTAAAATATACAATTGCTATTAAATGCAGCAAACACCAAACTTAAAACTGCAGCAAGAATTATCATCAATAAATTCAATCACAAATTTTGGAAATATTCTCTTCCACCCTGTATATCGATTTAATAATTCCCCTCAAAATCTGAAATATTTTCTAACACTATGCAGTTTTAATTTCGTAACCAGTACTTTTTCGGAAAATGTAATCTATTTTTTAAAAGTGGCAACGTCGCAAATCAATCGCCGGAGTCTAAATCTAAAGAAATGCCAGTGTTTTATTGTACATCTCACAAAAACTTTATCAATAAGAATCGTATTCCTGCATGAAATAAAATAGAAATGTTAATGTCTACACACGTTCCTGATATTTGATTAAAATTAAATTAATCACTACTAAATTACTCAAACAAAAACCAAAAATTTGTGTCCACACTCGGCTCTTATTAAAATATGAAACTTTATTACTCTAGGTGTAACAATCGCGCCCCACGTTGGGCGCCACTTTTGGTGTAACATATTTTGATACCTAAATATTAAAACATGTTATTCCGGTGCGTACGGCAGCCGATTTTTGTTGGAGAGCATAGGCCGTGGGTTAGGATTGTGTGTGGACACTCAAGAGGGCGCCACCGGCTGTATGTTACGTAATAAGATTTAAATAATTTTGCCAGCTCGGAACAAAATTAAGTTATTAGCAACCATGCGATGGAATACTCAAAATATATCTGTGATATCTAAACTCTACTTTACTCTCAAATCTCAAGATTCAAGCAAATATCAGGAGTGTCTGTGCAAATAATAAGAACATGTAGACATTAGACATTTATTACGACACACGTGAGATATACAACAATAAAAAGAATAAATAAAAAAAACTTCACCTAATTGTGTTTCATGCGTATTAAAAATATTCTGAGCCGTTGATAAAAAACTTGATTTGAATTCAAGCTCAGATCTTTGACTGTGACTTTCTTGCAACTACGAGTTTACCAATATACAACAACTATGAGTTATACTTACAACCACGGATTAAAGATTTACCATGAATTAAATATTATATGTGTGACATAATAGTAGGTGAATTAACATCTCACGGTACCATGGGTGTTTTACAGTAAAACTCTTAAATATATTATCATTCTGTACACATGACTTAGAGCTTGATTTATAGTTGCAAGATTGTGTTATAACTTACTTCAATGTACGAACAAAAATCAGTGAATTAAACTATAATATTTTCTTTAAAATATTTAACTAAAATGAACAAAAAAACCTGGTTTAGGCCTTGGCATTTCCTGTGACGACTGCAGTGTGACTTGTCACCATTTCTCTCGACGTTGGCTGTAACTGCAGTTCCGTGTTGCATCAAATTGCTACTTGAGTCTCCGGGAGACTGCTGCGAGCGACTCTGCCAGTCCTAAACTTCTCAAAGTGTCAGCTTAACCCAAAACCAAATATCTGAGTAATAGACTTCCTCCTATTACTCCTCCAACTACTGGGTCCCCTTACACAACCAAAATTACAGCACCAAACCTGTGCTCATCCCAAATGTAAGCCTCTCCAAACATAACTTATTCTCAAAGGGCCAGTCCCTCCAAACATACACTTGTACCAAAGATATGCTTATACCAAGCATGGGCTTATACCAAACATGGGCTTATACCAAACATGGGCTTATACCAAACACTCTGTAATATTTACAATAAATAAGAACTAAATAAAACACCAAACTAAGTAAAATAAAAAGCCTACCTCTTATAGAGAGTATTGTATAACCTTCACGAAACACGTGGCGATCGGATTACGACAAGCAACAGAATTCCTTCCTGGAACTTACAAAATGCTTCTGGCAGGACGGTAAAGAAACACTGGGTACATCAAATCAAATCCCTTTTCAGTGTCAGCGATGTAAAACCCAAATTCTTCACTACAAAACCGGGACCGCCGCCATTTAGCTACCTCGTCGCTGTCGACTCGTCGCTGTCTCCTCGACCAAATCTCTTTTGACAGTCTCCGCGTTGCCAACTTGAACCTCTAGAGAACTCTTTCTCTAGCCAATAAAAACGCGCCAACAAAAAGGACTTGTAATTTAAAGACTGAATTACACCATTGTATAATATCCCAACAACAGAATACGTGAGTAACACCTCTAACTTAAAATATTATACACAAAAGAAAGCACGCTTTCTTTCCCTGTTAAGAATTTCAGATATGCAACCCACCATGCCCCTTGAAGTACGAGTGGTTGCCTATCAAACAAACGAATTAGTGGGTTAATTTACTGTATTCAAACTGAAATTATTAATGTAGATTTTTCAAATGCTACAACATAAGGACATTTTAGATAATTTTTGAAAGAAGTGACACTTTCTTCGAATTATAAGACGCGGTAAATCAGAGTTATTTAAGTGGATTTACATGTTTTTGACACATACAACTATGTAATAAAATACAAAATTTTGGATACTAAATAACTCCATGTTTAAGTGAAAATTGCAAAAAAGTGTTTTATAAAATTGAATACAACTTGAGAAATGTACAAAGTAAATTAATAATATCAAAAGGTTATATATTCCTCAAGAAGGCGCTATTGTCATCGACAGAGAACATTTAACTAGTTTTACCCTAGAATTGAACAATGCACATATGTTTAATAAATGAGTCCACTAGAGTAGTCACGTTAGAAATATTAAAATTATAAAATATCAGTACCTATCCCTAGTAGCACAACATATTGGATCAATATATAATCCATATAGGACCAATATATGAATATTGGTCCTATATGGATGATATATTGGTGCAATATTGGTGCTACTAGGGTATATTTTCTTCAACATGCCAAACCTGATGGATGTGTCAATGGATGCATATTTAACAATTTGGCGAGTATTTCTAAAATATTGTTTTTAAGACATACATGTCTTAATCATTCGTCTTTTCTACAAAAACAATGAGAATGTTAAAGGCATTAAGTCATGTACAATTAAACGGAAAGGTGAATATGCCACAATGTTTCTGCACAATCATTTATCCAACTAATTTAATAATTAAGTTTGCGACTGATTTAAAAAAATTGACGATATGAGAAGGAAAACTACTTTGTTTTCTACCACTAAAATTTATTGTAACATACACGTTACTGCAGTTTCGGTACTTTAACGTACCATTTTCAAACGTTGATTCAAATGAATGAATTTACAAAGGGTTGTGTTAATTTATACTAAGTACCTAATTACATTATTCTGGGTATTAATTTATCAGATATTAGAAAGCAATAAATATTAAGAATTTTGAATAAGTAATAAATTATGTAAATAAGTTTATAAGGGATTATTTATAAAATAATCCCTTATAAGGGATATTTATAAAATAATCCCTTATAAACTTATTTACATAATTTATTACTTATTCAAAATTCTTAATATTTATTGCTTTCTAATATCTGATAAATTAATACCCAGAATAATGTAATTAGGTACTTAGTATAAATTAACACAACCCTTTGTAAATTCATTCATTTGAATCAACGTTTGAAAATGGTACGTTAAAGTACCGAAACTGCAGTAACGTGTATGTTACAATAAATTTTAGTGGTAGAAAACAAAGTAGTTTTCCTTCTCATATCGTCATGATTAACTATCACAAAGTAACGGCTTCCACAATCGATTTTTTAAAAAAAATTGGTTATGAAAATGTCATACAAACATAACTTAGGAAACTTTTGTATTTCCACAAAATAAAAGTGTTTTCGATAATCCATAGAAACAACAATTTTATTTTTTTAGACACCAAAAATTTTAAAAATACTACCTGTTAAATCTTAGCGCTGCAGAGATCGTACCAAACAGTTTCTACGAAACATAATATAAGCCATTGATCTACATAACTAGTTGTACTTTAAAATAAGTTATAGTATGCGTAATTGCTAATAAGCCAACTGTTAAGGGGTGGGTGAGACGCAAAACGAGGTAGAGTAGTATTATTATGAGAAGATGCTCGGGGCGGAGCTAACGTGCGCGAATATTTTTACCAGTGACAGCATCATCTGGGGTAGAAGGATATATACACAATACAATACAATACAAATTTTATTGGTATTAATTATACAGAGTATTTATACAAGTCAAACAGCAAAGAGAGTTCATTAAGATAAGAATAGTTTATATGATAATTTAACAATTTAAGATATATATCGCTGATTGGATGGCACCTATCACTTTTCTTCACTTTATGCTTAATTCATGTCTGAAAAATCATTGGCAAGATATTCCTGTATAGTGTAAAAGGATTTTGTCTGCAAATATGTCTTAATTTTGGATTTAAAGCATGTTATGTTTAGATCTTTAATGGTATTGAGGAGACAGTTAAAGAATTTTATGCAGTAATATCCCGTGCCATTTCTGCTCCTTGTGAGACGTAGGAAGTTTTGCGGAATTAGATTGTTATTTCTTGTAGGGTAATTATGTGTATCGCTTCGCATCCTGTACCTGCCTTGATTTTTTTTTTATATACAGAAGACATTCAAGAATGTAGACACATGGTTCAGTGAGAATGTGTGTTTTTTTAAACTGTTCACGACAGTCATCTTGGTATTTTAATCCTGTGACTATTCTCAAACACTTTCGTTGTAGGCTAAAGATTTTTGAGGCATGAGGGGAATGTCCCCAGTTAAGTATGGCATAAGTCATAGTCGAATGGAAAAAACTGTGGTAGGCTGTTAGTAATACTCTTTGGGATAGTGAGTTAGCTAGATTTCTGATAAGATAAATTTTTTTTGAAAGATTTATGGAGAGGGAAGTAACATGTTCTTCCCAATTCAACAGTGGATCCAAGTGGATTCCCAGGAACTTTACTGATTCACAAGTATTAATGTTTACAAGATTTCTTAATGCGAGAGTCAACAATTGAGTTTTAGTTTCATTCAGATTCAGGGAGTTGGTTAAAAACCACGTTTTGATGTTTGATTGTGTTAGGATAATTTTGATTTAGCGTGTCTAGTGAATGGTGGTGTTCAAGGATTGTCGCATCATCAGCAAAAAGTATAAAGTTCGCATCTAAATCACTGTAAGATAAATCGTTTATATAAATAAGAAAAAGGATCGGTCCTAGGACCGATCCTTGGGGGACACCATGATTAATTTTTTCTTTTTGTGATCTTTCCAGGTTATAGTATACATACTGATATCTGTTTGAAAGATATGATTGTAAGAGCTCTAAACTGTTCTTGTCAAATTTGTAATGTTTAAGTTTAAGAAGGAGGATATCATGTGACACACAATCAAATGCCTTTGTTAAGTCATAAAATGTGGATTTAGTGTAGTTTTTATTTTCAAAATGATTCAGAACAATTTCAGTGAAATTGTTTATGGCAAGTGTAGTTGAGCGCTTGTTCCTGAATCCATATTGGCCATGGTGAAACAAGTTATTTGCCTCGAAATATTCAGTTATCTGATTTTTCAGAAGGACTTCAAAAATTTTCGCGAAAATAGGCACCAGTGATATTGGGCGGTAATTGGTTGGATCATAATTTAAACCTTTTTTGTAAATTGGAATAACTTTTGATAGTTTCAGCAGATCGGGAAAAGTATTAGCACAGCATAAGAAAAAGACAGCAGAGAAACTCTCGCCAGAACCGTTGAATTTTCAAAACTAAAATCATTGACCTTGAAGACGCCATTTCGGTGTAAAAATCAGGGCTGGTTTCGAAATAACTTCATTTCACAAATTTAATTCCGACAGGACCGTATTACACAATTTAAGTTAAACATAATAAAGGTTGATGTAAAAAAATATATTTTGAATTTGAACTTTGTTTTATAATAAATAATTAAAGTAAAGGCTATTTTGAACTTAGTTACAATAGATAAAGGGAACAAATAAACAAATAAAAATAATAAATGTCTTTATTCGTACAAAATTTACATTTTACAAAAAAAAAATATGTATGAAAATTCGAAGGTCGGCAAGAGATATGTCGCCATTCCACTAATAAATAATAATTTTAGATGGAGTACAATATCTAAGTCTATAGGGGAAGATGAAATACCAGTAAAACTTAATTCTGAAACACGTTGCTGCAGAAGTATCTAATCTTCTGAGTGATATAATAAATTTATCATTGCAAACTGGAATATTCCCAGAAAAGTTAAAGATTGCTAATGTAAAAGTTGTATATAAGAAAAAAGTGGATAAGAATTTTTTTTCCTTCTTTAATTCTTTGGAACTTCCTGCTACATGATGTTTTCTTTTTTAAGCGGTGCTCGGGGAATCTACAAAATATCACAACCAGTATGTTACTGGTAAATAACCTCTACGCCTGTGACTTTTACGTGAAAGGATCAGTTAAAGGTCGCTTTTTTTAATTAAACAACACAAATAAGTATAAAAACTTGAAATTAAATATTTCGCCGACGTTTCGGAAATCTATTCTGTTTCCTTTTCAAGGCTTTTTTGAAAATCTTTTTTTGCGAAATATTTAATTTCAAGTTTTTATACTTATTTGTGTTGTTTAATTAAAAAAACGACCTTTAACTGATGCTTTGACGTAAAAGTCACAGGCGTAGAGGTTATTTACCAGTAACATTCTGGTTAATTGTGATATTTTGTAGGTTCCCCGAACACCGCTTAAAAAAGAAACCATACATGTGGCAGGAAGTCCCAAAGAATTGAAGAAGGAAAAAAAATTAAGATAATGCCACAAATAACATTTAGACAATATTGGGATAATAATGTTATTAACAATTACAGGCCTATTGCTTTACCCTCAAATATAAGCAAAATTTTTGAAAGAATAATATACTCAAGATTAATAAACTATCTACAGGTCTATTCTGTAATTTTTTGGTTAAAAATAAACGCCCTGCTAAAATTTTAATTTTAACGGAATGCTAAAAATAATAACTGATTTTTCTATTCTCTATGTGACCATTTAACGGACCTGTTAAAGTCATAGTTTTTAACGACCGGTTATTTCTTTCCCTTATATGCTCAAGTTCAAATTAAAAACAAACCTAATGAGAACAGGGAAGTCATTGAATGAAAGTAGTTAAGACAATGAGTAGAGTATTAAGTTAAGACGGACAATAATCCCACAAAATATATAATACACGCAGATAAAATTGAATACCTACCGCATAAAATTATCGTCAAACGTATTTGAGGTTATGATCACGATTATTTGAAGGCGGAAAAATAATTACAGGATATAAATGAGAAAATGGGTCGTCAAAAGAATCTCAAACTCATTGACAAACATTTTATTCTAGTGAAAAGTCAAAAAATTTCTGAAGTATTATGTTGTCTTCGGAGTTATGCAAATAACAATTTTTCGGTTGGCAAATCAATTCAAAGTTTAGATTAAATATTTTGTTTCTGTATTTTGAATGGTCCTGCCAGTTTCTTAAACAAAGTGCCATGTACTGAATGATATACAAAATTTTATGAACCAAAAATAAAATACGGTGTTTTTGCCCCTTTAACGGTACCGTTAAATTTTAGTGGCAGGTCCAAAGTCGCCTCTAATTTGAAACGATGTTGGTTAAATTCAACCTTAAAAAAAGTATACAGAAATACGACCGACCGTTAACTTCATTCCGCTAATTACTTTAACAGTGACCTTGCCGTTAAAACTTAACAAAAATGTTACAGAATAGACCTGAATATCAGTAGGGAACCTAAAAAATTACTTTTTTCAAAAATAACTTTTGTTTTGGCAATGTTTTGCAGCACAAACAAAACCCATGTTTTAAAACAAGAACAGAGAAATGATCCTAGACAAACCGCACAAAGCACGTCTATGAATGCAGTAAATTGTATGCTTTACCGCCCTCACTGTTTACAAGGTTTTACACCTAAATGGCGTCATGCGCGAACGATCAGCGCAAGCCATTCCCGCCTTTTAAGTTTCCCTGCTGTCTTTTATTTATGCTGTGGTATTAGTGTTTATGCAATGGTTTATTAATTTTGTAAGGGGGTAGACTATTTGATTTACCACTGATTTTATTAGTTTGACATTGATCTCATATGCATCTTTACTTTTACTATTTTTTAGGTTTGTAATTGCTGTTCTCACTTCATTATACGATACTTCTCTAAATTTGAAAACCTTTTGTATATTAATATTTCTGAGGTATTGTTCAGGTTTGATGTCAGATCTGGGGTAGAAGGATATATAATAATTGTAATCAAATTTTCGAGGTCGAGGAGCTGTGTAATGTAGAATATTAAAACTCGTCACACTTTGGTGTTTTCGATGAAGACATTCTTCACTGAAAGTACGGTTATATCACTTAATTCAATCAAAAACGGCGAACACAACAAGTATAGTGCAGCACTGATCCTGTGACTGCAGATTGAAGGTGCCACTGGCTTCGACGTCAAATATGACGCAATTCGTTCTTATTGGCCTAAAACAATGAAGTCACACAAACTCGTTTCTGCGCATTATTTTTTGCAAGCATCTTGTCATAATAATACTACTCTAAAAGGCAGAGCCGGCCCAGCATTTTTGTCAAAATTAGCTCCAATTCGACTTGGGACAAGACAAATTTACTTACCAAAGTAATTATAACATAAAATTGACTGGAAAAATAGACTTCCGATAAAAATTGACCAATTAGTCTTAATTTAGATTTAAGTTTACGTAGATAATACCAATTAATCTACCTCATACAGAATTTTCTTTGAAAGTAAATTTAACGAAAACAGTAAGTGGAAAACTACTAAAAGAATCTAAAGTAATATTATTATGAGAAGATGCTTGCAAAAAATGATGCGCAGAAACGAGTTTGTGTACATCCATTGATCTAAGCCAATGCGAGCGATTTGCGTCATATTTAACCTCGAATCCAGTGGCTCCATCAACCTGCAGTCACAGGGTCTGAGCTGCAGTATACCTGTTGTGTTCGCCGTTTCTGATTGAATTAAATGATATAACCGTATTTTCAGTGAAAAATGTCTTCATTGTAAACACCAGAGTGTGACGAGGTTTTAATCTACTGCATTTCACAGCTCCTCGACATCGAAAATTTGATCACAATTATTATATATCCTTCTACCCCAGATGATGCTGTCACTGGTAGAAATATTCGCGCACGTAGGCTCCGCCCCAAGCATCTTCTCATAATAATACTACTCTACCAAAATTTACCTCAAGGGTAAATTTCCAATAAAGTCGAAATAGGTAATATAATTAGGTAGTATTTACCTTTTTAGTGACTAACAATATTTCTAATAATCGAATATCTTTCTAGGTAGATCTTGTTGGAAATCCTACGTAATATATACCTAAATAGCAACTTATTTGGTCACTTTTATTACTCCTCTTTGAAGTAATATTAGGTAGGCAACATCGATAAATTGTACCTACCCAGCAAACACCAATGATTGGCCCATTGCTAATAAGCTGCCTACATGCCTTTACTTTATCATTGGTAGAGTACTGGCAAGGAACGCTAAATTAATGAATAAAGTGCAACACCGGCCATCGCTCGGCCACAGAACACTTTTCTAATGATGGCTGTGTAGTGCTTTTTTAACACATCTTTTGCATCACATGAATGAAAAGCATGATTGATTTGCCATTACAATATATGCAGTGGTAGCTACTAGAATTGGAGAGATTTCCGGACCCTGCCCACGCTGTTCCCAAATAAGAGAATAGCTTAATTATTAATTAAGGCTGACATTTATTGAAAAATTATATAGCATGTTACATGATAATTTACGAGAAACCACTTATAGTTTCTTTAAAATCGGTCATGTACGGTTTTTCATTGACTACCATAAATTAGAATTTGAATGCTATTCGTCTCCAGTCAATTTCAGCTTGAATTACATTTTGCTATTCTCATATTTTAGGACAATACATGAAAGTGTGGTTACCTCCAAAATTCAAGTAGCCACTAGTGCATATGCCTCATTATTTCTTGCATGCGAAGAACCATTGTAACGGTACGATATTATTTCTTTATTAATACTTTGGAACCTTGGCTGTATTACCTACAATTCAAACTATAATAAGACATTACTCATATTTTTAAAATTTGTTAAAGTAAATGGAAATATAAAAAAGGCTTAATTTTTTTATATTACTTTTCAGAAATCATAAATCCTGTAAAAATAAACACAATCGTAAAATTAAATAAATACATATAGTAGTGAGGACGGTAGCGATCTCTTTTATTGGCAAAGCTTTCGGACAACCCACCTTACCCCGCTGACTGCTCTACAGTATTTCTTACCACTACTACAGAACTTGGACTGTCAAGTTATTCTATGTATACTACTGTCTGATAATGCATTTCCCTACAACATTCACATGACTTCGTCACCATCAATCATAGGCAAAAATAAAGAGTGGATCTTCTAGAAGTTAATCATGTTTATTATTTTTGTACAAATTAGTCAAGGTTTAGGCATTTAAAAATGATTGTTTCCATTTGTAAAACCGTATCATTTTTCCCTACTTTTGATACAAGACTAATCAATTACAGACAGTTCTAAGAAGAGATATTTTTTGCAAAACATTAACACAATAATCTAATTTTCATTATTTTATTGTATCATATATTTTCACTCTTATTATATACAAGTGAAACATGTACCTAGTCCATAAATTGAAATGTTTTTCAAAAAAATTTATGCATAGAAACTTAAAGAAAAGTAGGAAACACCAGATAGAAGATATAAGAAATGCATGTATTGATACAAAAAAAAAAAATGTTTTTTTTACTTTCTTACAATACAAATAGGTCAGTAGACTTATTATCAAATTAATAAAAATTCATTTTCATCTCTTGTTAGTGGTACTTTTTGTTCGTCCTCCATCATGGTCGATTGAACCTCATAACCAAGTTTTCATGTCTTCAATATTTTTTTGGGTGGTATCTTTGTATAAAGGATTTAACTTTACAGAATCTAAAAAAGTTTTATAGGTGTTAGTTAAGGTGCAAATCATAACAGACTTTTTTTTCTTTTACTTATACAATTATTTAAGCTACATTATTAATAGTTTTGTCCAAAAATTCTGCTCTGCTCTATCAGAAGTCTTTTACTCTACACCTTCTCTCGATTAATAGCAGATAATTTAAAAAAATCAAATTTTACAAAAAGAGACTGCTTCATAAAAAGAATTTAATATACTATATTATTAATATACTACGTTCTTTTTGTATACCTACATAATTAAACCAGTCTTAGATATTTTTTTCTTTTTATAAAAAATACTGTGACTTCCTTTCTTCTTGCACACAATGCAATTTTAGAGTACAAAATATACACTTTCAGATGTAGATAAAATTCCAAAATCATTCTCTAGTAAAACACGAAAATAAAAAAATAGGGGTCGACTTGGGGGGTGCTTCATAACATGCTTGGAGTTGTCATTACTATTGGACGGTAAAAATACTGGATTTACTGGAGGACATGTCGTAACTTTTTGCTTATTCTACTCTGTTAATTTTGTGTTTGAAAGTTGTACTAAAATCCAACAGAAACATTCAGATGACAAGTACATGTTATTGAAGTAAATAATTGTTTTTAACATTACAATGGATTAAACATGTATTGATGAAAATGTTGATAAGTTACATATGGATATTAACCTATATGTATCAGAGAGATGACGATCGTGTAAACAGTTAAGTAATTACCTTTAGCTTTAAATATGTCTTAGAACTGTCGGTTGAATTAAGCACCAAAATATTAATAATGTATCCTCGGGGTAGTATCATATAGTGCAATGACTATTCCTGCTTGCATTGTATCATTTTCTCCAGAGTCAATATTTGGAACAGCATTTTCTTGAGTTATTGTAGTATTAGAATTAATTAGGTAATTGGCCATATTAACCTCAACATTTATCTCAAAGCCCCGAGGTACTTCTCTTAGGTTTTTACCAATATTTTCTTTTCCAGCCTGCTCCTTTTCCTCTGTTAACTTGTAATCTAGGTTTGGTAATATCTGACGAATTTTCTAAGATGATAAAAATTAATATGATGCACTTATTGTCATAAGCCATGTGAAACACTTAAACTTTTTACTTACTGCACACACAGTTCCACAATACAACAGCATAAACGCTATTTCAAATAAAAAAAATGAAATAAAGAATAATAAATAAAATAATATATAATCACTGAGATCGCACGCCTAGCCATTATTTAACCTAACCTAAATGTCAAATTTTCAACGTGTTCCACTAGATATCGGAAACGCGGGAGATTTAAAAGTATGCAATGACAATACGTAATAATGCAAAGTATACCACTTTATGCACGTTTCTTTTGTATTAACAAATATTGTGCTTACACCATTAAAAATAGAGTATTAGTACATTGATACATTTACTGTATATTGGTTAACATTCATCAGGCCAACAATGAATAATTGGTGGCAAAATTACCATGCAATAAACGATTTTTTACATCACTTAAGAAATGGTAATTTATCACAGGCAAAAAAGTGCTTTTAGTTATTTAATGTACCAGCAACGTTAAAATAATTTCAACTGCGCAATTACAGAAAGAGTACTTTATACACACAAGACCATTACAACACGGACATTATAATGGTTATACAATATTTTATACTCAGTTTCTAAATACTGGCAAAAATTGCCAACACAATACCAATGATAACTGTAATGGTCCTTTGTTTTGCCAGACATACTGTGTTTGCTGGGTAGATTATCTACCTGATTTTACCAATTAAATCAATTACCCTTAAACTGACCTTAAAGTTACTCTAAAAAAATACATTTTAAACCTCTATCTTTGTCGCAGTAACTTGGCAAATTGACTTCAAAGTAAACTTGACTATAAAATAGTAATTCAGAAGCTAACCTCCGTCTAACCTGTTTGTAGAATTCATATTATTTAGGTTATTTGAACAATTAGGTACTTAGGTGGTATAGTTATTATCTAAAAATTATTTCAGTCATTAAAAGAGGCCATTAACTTAGCATGGTTGGATAATTCGTGGTGCCAATATACAAATGAAGTATGCCAAAGGTAAAAAACCACCGCTTAAGGAATCACTACTTCCGCATCCAGATTTCCCATCAAAGTCTTTTTAAAGGAGAACATCTTGACTATATTTGCACTCTAGTGTGTGGAAATATTTGCCTATAGAATTTCAATAAAAGGGCATTGTCGAATGCCAGCCGAGCTTCCAGAACTTTCGGGTGCTGTCGAATACCAAGACAATATCATATGACTCCATTATAACAACTCACTCGTCAACACACACTAGTCGAGTTAAAATTTACACATAATAAGTAGAATTTACCAATAGGTAGTATATTCAAAATAAGGTAATATAATTAGGTTATATTTACCTACAAGTAATTATTTAATATAACAACAGAGTTAACAATACTTTAAATAGGTAAAGTTAACCAAAGTGTCGTAAATTTTAGTGTAACTTGACCTGTGATAATTTCCACCTATAAGATACGTAGATTGTCATGGTAATTTTAACTTAGAGGTCTAATTAGCACAAGACGCCATATTTTCTCAGCGTAGTTGAAGTATGATTCGAAATTGTAGTTTGTAAAATGAGTGTATATGGAAACAAGCTGACGAAAAGTTTAAGAAAATACATAATTATACCTGTAAACTCATATTTAACAATTATAGTATACTTTCAGCTCAAAATATTACAATAATTTTTTTATTAGGTAAAAGAAATTTTCTTACAGATGCATATTTTTGAGGCGCATTAGTATTTTATGGGATACAGCTGCTATTATTCACGGAAAAATTTTCGGCTCATTGATTTCAATAAGCGAGAACTGCAAATACTTTCCTCATAAAATGTATTTATTTTAGGTACCGGCATTCATCTTGGATTGTTATTGTGAGTTAGGTATCTCTTCAGTTTTGTAAGTGACTGACAACCATATGTCGACTACTTATAGAGAAAAATACCAAATAAGTGTAAAAATCTTATTTTTTTCCACTTGGTGTCATTTTTCAATTTCACCTATATCCGTAAATTCTACCTAAGACGTCAATTTGATGTCAAATTGACGTTGAATTCAAGTAAAATTTACCTAAACAGGTATTAGTAACCAAATGTACTGTGTGACTACAAGTAAGATTTATATATAATTTTACCTGTTTTAGTTGATATAACTTAATTTCGACGTCGTCTTATTCTCCACTTATGTCGATTCCACGTAGCATCAACGTAAATTTTACCAAAATATGGTTAATTCTAATTTTGCGACAACATTTATTATACATAATTTAGGTAGTCTTGACGTCAAATAATACATAAATGTTTGCTGGGGGATTACCACTGAATTAAAAATATCTACACGCGCATTAAAACACATCTAAGAAGTAACTGCTGCCACCTGCCACAGTCCTGACTATTGATTGCACGCTTTGGCAAGCAACTTAAACAGTCCTTGAGCTTCTGTCTCGCTTTATAAAGTAAAAGGTGAAAGACGGAGGATGTTGTCGGCGCCTTTTACCTTGTCTTGCGTCTCTTGCGCCGAACCTTTTACCAGTTACGCATAGTATACCTACCATTTCATTAAAAAGCAAAAATAATATGCACTGGTTGAAACTTAAAGCAGTTTCATTGTGTAAAACTTTTATTGAATCTTCAGTATCAAATAATTAATTAAATATTAAATAAATAAATAACATCAATACCGCTTATCAATTATTACACAACCAAATAGGTAACTTGTGTTCCAATATCTACTGTATTCTTTCCTGAAATTATTTCAACTCTCCATTGTTCAAAGTCAATTTTAAAAATACTATCGATAGGTATTATAACTTTATCTTTTGTAGGCTCATTGAAAGCAGGTAGTTTGCATTCCCCCAAGGGGTCTTCATATCTCCATAACTGGATGGATTCTGGTTCTGCAAATAAAAATGTTTAAATTTAAAATTTCGAATAGTAAAACAATTTTCGATTTTATTTACAAAAATTCAACCAACAACTCACAACAACTTAATATGTAACAAAGACTAAATAAACAATTAGCAGCATAACTAAAAGATGCGGCAAGGGAGAATAACTCGAATGAACTCGGGATGCCGAGCAGTTCATTACAGACTGGATGTACTCATTAACAGTATTTCCATGCTGATTGGAACATCTTACTGTCCTTGTGGTTTTTAAATTATAATTCGATTTTCGATATTCGAGGATTTAAATATTGATTATTAGATTATTGAAAGTTCCCATTAAATAACAAAATGAATGCTCTAGTACCCTATATAGCTCATAAACACAATAATATTACCACAGGGTAGATTAAATAGAGTTTTCACTGATGACGTTTCATGGCTTAATTTTCTGTTTTGTTCTCCTCCACTTTGGGCAGGTACCGATTTAGAAATGATCTGCGCATCATATCAATCAGTATTTGTTTGAACGTCGAACGTTGTGATTAGGCCCTGTGACATTTCATAATTTCAACATTTTTCATTTATTTTTCTGTGTAGGATTGTCTTTATACGTTTATAATAGTGTTTTTTAGTTGGGTGACTGTTTTGTAAATTAATGAATATCATATTATTCAGGTTCTCCAAGGATCATGAGAGGTAAAAAGAAATTAATAATAAAATAAATAAAAGTGTAATTATAATTATATTTTTATATTAGAGATGTTTAGCCTGGGCAAGGAATTATGGACGTGGAAGTATAATAAATTTATCCCCCACTCGTATATGTGCAGTAGTTACAGGGTGTGCAGCTTGCATTTCGGTGAAGACATGTTTTCAAATCCTTTGAAAAACAAGTTAAATGAACGCTATATATACCTACCATCAATTTTCAAGTCTGTCATAGATTCAGGTAGGACTTTATCATAAATTAATTTCAAGTCTGCAATCAACTATTAAATACTTACACAGTAAGACTATTAATAATTTACGAACAGTTTCGGAATTCACCTACTTAATTTTCATTACTTATTATTTAATGTTTAGTAGGGACATATATGGCTAAAATTTTGTTTAAGTGCATAGATGTAGTTCAATTTAACTTTATTAAAGCAACCAAGTTGTTAGAAATGTATTAACAAACAAATATTTTAGTAAGGTTAAGATTCGTTAAGTAAATTAAATGTGGTTGCTTCTTTTTTTTTAGTTTAAATTACTTCTTGTATTGCATGTAAATCACAGCACTGTGCTCTAGCAGCATTGATAAAACATAGTTAAAATATTGTCGCATTTCTACCCTCTTTGGGGTGTAAGACCTAATTTTGAGTATTATGTGCGACGTCCACCAGGTATCTCCCATATTGTCCGGTTGCCCGGAGTCCTATCGGCGATACCCATGAAGCCACTTTTACTCGCTTGGCATACGAGAGGATTTTAACTAATTATTGAATGAATACTTTAATAAATAAAACATAGAGGTAGAAAACAAAGTACAAGTTTATTAGAATAAAACAATACAAAAAAGAGTGTACTTACATTTTTAGTTACAACCCCTGGGGACGGACCATCCTGGGGAAGGAGTTGGGCCCACGCAGTACCCCGCGGACCTTTTACTTTCGAACACAAAACCCAACTAACTTTTTTTACCGCGCGAGGTATTGTTATTAATTTAATTGACACAGCACTTTTGCCCCGGCGACAATGCAGTGCGGTGAACCTGCTAACTCAGCTTTTTCGAAACAAAGTAAAATGCAAAGAAATACGTTAAGTCGATCTCATGTCTCAAATCATATCCGTTACCACACATGGTGTACCGGGTGTCCCAAATAAATTTCCAGTACTGCGTGACACATCTCCCCCACCCATGAAAGCTGGTCCCCAGCTTTAAACATTTGGGTATACAATTACAAGAAACAAAAAAAATAATAAGTACAGAAAATAGAATTTTTTTTTTTTTTTTTAAATATTCAACAAAACGGCAAACACAGTATTAAAATATTTCCAATACAAACGATACACAACAATAAAACACATAAGAATAAAATAATAATATGGAGTAAAAATAAAATTTAAAAAAAATCAAGTTTTAAAATAATTAAATATCAATAAATCGACAACACAAAACATTAAATTATCTATTTAACCTTAGTAATGCAAGCTCCAATACTCCGTAAACTATTGTTAAAGACTAGCGAGTCAAAAAAAAAAAAAAATTAATATTCAATAAAAATTTAAAAAATGCATATTAGTATTTGGAAAAAAAATTGAAGGATCCTTGCAGTAATAAATTAAATGAGTTTTAAATAAAAATACACCATGAAAAAAAATTAAAAAAATATTTTGCTAGAATGTAATAAAATTCTAAGGATGCTACTTGGACACCCAAAAATGTTTCATTTAAAAAAAAAATAAAATATAGTAGTAATAAATTAAAATAAATTCTTTTGAAAAGAAAAATAAACAATGAAATAAAAATTAACCAAGCTAGGCTGTAAAAAGATTCTAAAAACATTGTTTGGGCACACAAAAAAAATTTTTCATTAAAAAAAATTAAAATATTATTGTAATGATAAAATAGAATAAGTTTTTCGACAAAAAAAACAACAAAAAAATAAATAAAAAATACTTCGCTAAGATAAAACGATTATAAAAATGTTATTTGGGCACTTAGAAATGTTTCGCACTGTATAAGTTTCAGAAAACACACGACTGTTATAGCACAAATTTTTGGAGTCCGGCTCTGTTCAATTTATCAAATTAATAAACCACACTTACACCATTGTCCTTCCACGTTCCAAATATTTTGTAAATGTCTTTCATCCCCAATCTTTATGAATTATCATTTCAACATTTGGGCTCGTGTTGTGTAACCTGTGGACCCTCGGAACAAGGGTAGAGATATCCCAGCCAAGCGTACCACGACTAATTGCTCCCATCGTCGCCATCTCCACTGTGCGTAGGGCGGTACGCACTTCATTTTCCTTCGTTCGGAAACAACTGGACCATAACCATTTAAGGTGTACTTCTCATCTGCTTTCCATCTATCCATTTCCACAAAAATTTCTTTTGGGTATGACTGTCTGTCAGGCTAAGGCGGAAGAATTTTAGGCGAATATAACCACAAGTTATTAATGTGGGTGGAGAAAAATTGCCTTTTTAGACGTGGGCCTTTTTGTCGCCTGATTGACAGTGAAACTCGTTCAAGAAGCAGCTACACCATTATATGTTGGAATTGGTTTTGAAAAAATTTGAAGAAGAAATAGCAGTCACTTTGTTTAAATGCTGTTCGGCCTTAGTCGCTACGACTTACAGGTGAGATTATCGGTTCCTGGGAAATTTGAATGGGGTTGCCTTCCAGTGCTACGTGTGTCTCGGTTCCATGATGCGATTACATAAAACAAGAAAAAAAAATGTCCCAAGTAAGTTCTTATATTACAATATTTGAAAAAATAAAATATGTTTTATTTGTTACAATTCTTAATTAATCATTTCACCCCTTTATTTATTAAACAGAAAAAAGAGAGTATACCACAGACAGTTTTCCTAGCCTGGTTGACTTAAAAAAAAATTCAAAAAAATTACAATTACAATCAAGACAAGAAATTTAATATCTCATTAATTTAAACTTTAGCCTAAATTATTCCACAAATTAGAAAATAATAGAAATAGGTAGTTTATCCATTACGGTTGGATCAACCCTAAAGTTACAACCTTAAAAAAAAATTCACGATTTAACTTGACAAATCTGCTTTATTTTTCTGTGTCCCTCTAAGTTGGAGCTTGCGTAAAAAATTTAAAGTTAACATCTGAAAATGATTTCTCCAACAACGTAAAATTACTTTTCGATATTCTTAATAGACCACATTTATTATTTCAAGGAAATGTCTTTTAACTACCATTACTGTTATCCTTTGGACTTCTTTTTCCGTTACAAAAAAAATTAAAACTATCGTGTCATTTACGTTATTACAGAAAATAATCATTTAGCCATTATTAAATATAACATTATTTTTCACAATTTTCATCACTTGTTTACCTTTAAACTTTTATGGTTATTTTTCTTGGCGTAGTGTCAATTTATGCACCTATATAGCCATCTATTTGAGAGCGAAAGAGCAACTAATAACTTTTTCACACCTTTGTGCCTTTGACCCATATCATATGCCATTTATATTTTCATTTAAGCACCATTTTACTTTACTTAACCTTTGCCTTGGCAAGTTTACTTCTATTAACTAATTAACAATCCAATTTTTTAAAGGAACATTTTCTTTAATCAAGCCTGATGCTCGCAACCTTGTTCCAGTACCAATTGCCGTGATATTTATTTAATATTTCTACATAACATTAACTTAAATAACCCAACAAAACAATCCTGGGAACAAGATTCGAAGATTTTGAGTGCGCACTCTCGTTTTGGTTTAGGCCCCTTTTTATTTATTACAATTACACTCATTACATAGAGTGGGTACTCATCTAAATTGGCATACAAAATGTTTTATTAAGTACCATTCATCTCATTGACATGTATTTTTTAATTATTATCTGGGCACAGTGCATATCTCTAATGTACATATCTTCTTTATTATTAATTTATTATGTAAAAAACAATTACACTATCATTCATCACATCGGTAAATACTTTTAATTATTCTATTTGCACAGTATACACTATATTTTGTATAATCTTTACTCCATAGACTTAATCTCATAGTAAAAAAAAAATAGAGATATATTTTGATCCCGTTAAGTTATTCATTATTTTCATTTGTTTCAGCACGCAAACAAAACAAAAATTTACTCCATGAATTGAACCTCATAATAAAACAAAAATGTGTTTTTTGTGTGCAGTATATTAAAAAAGTCGATTATTATTACTATTATTATTATTATTATTATTATTATTATTATTATTATTATTATTATAATTTTGATGCCGTTACAGTTATTAATCGATTTTTATCTTTTCCAATATGTAAATAAAAATAAAAACACTCCATAGTTTTAATCTTATAAGGACCAAAGTGAAAATGTATTTCGGTATCTTTAAAATTATTCATTGATACTTTACCTATCCACGAAACAAACAAAAAAATTACCTATTATGCAAAATATGCCCAATTAAAAAAAATATTAGTCATATAAAAGAAATTAATAGTTTATTAATACCTTGTACTTTATATAGAAACAAATTATAATTAACTTGCTTTTATTAATATTCTTCCTTGGACAAAAAATTAACTCAACCCATATGCAAATCGTTGGAGAAGCAAACATTTCTAAGGAGGACCTGTTACCTGTATTACTTATCTCTCTTTAAAAAAAATATATTGTCACAAAATGAAACTAATTTCCATTTGACCGCTTACTCTTGGGGAAAAGTGGGGAAAAACAATCTTAATTTCATGTACTTTACTATATATCCGTCTCTCTCTTGTCATTTATTATAGCTTTCAAGTCATAAAACAATCATGTTACTATTAAAAAGAACTGTTACTATAGAGGATAATAACTTTTAATAATTACTTTTTATTTTCTTGGTTTTCATATACCGTGGGTTGTTGAACTTCTGTTCGATATGGGTACGTACCTATTTATAAGTTTGTCACGATAACAAGAGGGCCCTCATGGGGTACGTACCAAGTTATTGTAGTAACAAGATTAATTTTTTGCTTGGACACATGTTAGGTCGTCCGCTACTTTACTTTGCCATTTATCTAGTAACCTCGACGTAGCTACTAGCTTAAATCGCCCAGCAACATTGCTTCGAGACCCAACGACAACACTTACCAATTTGATTCCGTATAAACAAAAAAATTAACATTTACACCACCACACGGTATTTAACCCTTCGATACTAATGTTCTCGGTTTGTTGTTGACCTAGGCTACAACAACATACCCTTATAATTACATTTACCCATATTTTTTAGAACTATTTTACATCTTAAGGAATATTGACCAAACATTATAACGATATTCGATTTCTTACCCTTAATTTTTTTTGAATCAAAGATCAGAGTTACCTTTATTGTACCTTTGCTAATTAAATTTGACGTTGACCGTACTAATATTTAGTTATCAAAACTTTTTCCTACGTCTCTCCTATTTGACGTTTGTTACACCTCCTTATTTACCTATGAGAAAATTTTGGTACCATAACACATTAAAAAAAATCATCATTTCTTCATTTTACATCTTTTTATATTTAATTTTACAAAGCGTACTCTCTTCTTTAAACAACTACTTTCCCGGCTATTTGCCCCGCTGAACATTGAATTATAAAAGAAAAGAATATGTTTTGTTTTTTTCAGTAGGTTTGACCGGACTATATCACTGTCATCAAACCTTTTTTTTCGCGTCTTTTTCCTAAGACACATTCTACACATCCTCATCGACCTATGAGGGAAACTTGCTACCATAATACATTATAAACCATCATAACTTTATTATTATTCTCCTTACATTTTATGTTACAAAGCGTGCTCTCTTCTTTAAACAACTACTTTCCCGGCTATTTGCCCCGCTGAACATTGAATTATAAAAGAAAAGAACATGTTTTGTTTTTCAATAGATTTGACCGGACTATATCACTGTCATCAAATCCTTTTTCTACGTCTTTTCCTAAGACGCATTTAACGCATCCTCATCGACCTATGAGGGAACCTTGGTACCATAACATATAAAAAAAAAATCATCACCTATTTACCAAAAATCATAATCATGCTTTTTTACCGGACTAACGGATAGTTTTCTTAAACTTCCCCTTAAAGTAGATTTGACCGGACTATATCACTGTCATCAAATCCCTTTTCTACGTCTTTTCCTAAGACGCATTTAACGCATCCTCATCGACCTATGAGGGAACCTTGGTACCATAACATATAAAAAAAAATCATCACCTATTTACCAAAAATCATAATCATGCTTTTTTTACCGGACTAACGGATAGTTTTCCTAAACTTCCCCTTAAAGTAGATTTGACCGGACTATATCACTGTCATCAAACCCCTTTTTTCCTGTCCTAAGCATTTACGCCACCTATTTGGCTTTGGTACCCTTAAATATTTCAATAATTCGTAACTCTTCATTACAACCCTTCTAACCTCATAAAACTTGGTACCTTTTTTAAAACACATTTATCTCATAACTCACATTAAAAATCATAACAACTCATAATATCTCATAATTATTCTTGTAAAATCATATAACACTTGGTACCTTTTAATAACACATTATTTATCTCATAAAACAATCAACTCGTAATATCTTATTATAACTCTTATAAACTCATAAAAACTTAGTACCTTTTAATAACACATTATTTCTCATAATTCACAAAAATAAACCTTTTCTCTTTCTTAAGCGCGCTTTCGATTTCCCTAAACTTGACTTGACCCGGGTCTTGGTACAACAATTCAACGTAATTAAGTAACTCACTAATTGTCAATATTCCCATTTTTATACATTTCATATTTTCATCATAAAATTGTAACATAAGCAAATCGATATAAAAAAAAATTATTAATTCATGGGTAAAACATTTCACTATGCCTTTATCTAGGTATTTTTCCTCTTAAAAATTTCATAAAAAAACTCAATATGGTCATTGAACTCACAACTCTATAACTTTCAGTTTTACTGCAACATTACTATTTTTCTTAAAATAAAATTGCAAAAAAAACAATTTTTAATCAACTTTTCGCCACTATATTCTCCGTGAAATTGTTTACTATTTTCCCTTTAATACTTTTTACGCTGGCATTTTCCCCAAAAAAATATAAAAATAAATTTGCCGTGACTGTACTTTGTCACTAATTTAACACACACTCTATAATATTTTGGTCTGACTTAAAGCTTCCCCTTTTTTATAACTTAAGTTACAAAAATTACTCAATTATCCTGGACTATTATTTTGTAGATTTCAAATCTTTAACTTTAACTCTGTTTTTCATTGAACAACAAAAAAATTATATTTAAATAACGATATTTTGGATCTAATTTTCAAATGGCAATTTCTCACTCTATTTTAGAATTAAAATTATTAGAATTACTTAGATAAATCGCTATAATTGAATAATATTTAGGTCCCTCCTATAGCTTTATAAAAAAAATTATTTTCCCCAAATACCTCTAAAAAAATCTTAACATATGGCACTGCGTGTATTTCCTAAATGTAAGTACTTTATTTAGGGGCATTAAACTCATAGAATATTAACTTAACGAACAACAAAACTCAGAAAAAATATTACATTATTACAACTTATACGCGAAATAAAGAATAAGGAATGAACTTTAAACTTTCATTATTTTTCTACAATGCACTTCGTTTTCTCTCCTAGAGAAATTTTCTTAGGAAAAAAAAGGCAAAAAAAAATATTATTCCTGTACCTTTAACAACGAACCGCACGATGCGGGGTAAAAAAACTTATATGATTGGCTACTACTGTGTTATTTATATTTTCCATACAAAAAATTCCATATTTCGTGTTCTATTATCGACACAATACGAATATTCAAAGAAAAAACAACAAAAATTATATATTGATAAACAGTGAAATGGTGACAAAAGTAAAAGAACTTAAAAAAATAACTGTGCTTTCCAATCCACATGCCAAAAATTATTTGATAAGCATAAAGAAGAAAATATTATTTATAAAAATATCATCTCAAAAATATATACATATATCTATACCAAGCACAATAATTGTTCTTATTGCGCCCGCACTAATGGATAAAAAATTGTTCTATAACTATTAGGGTTAGGTTGCGGATGCAAAAATAATTATAAAAAAAATGGTTCTAACATTATTATCACTAAAATGCGAAACTTTTTGCTTTTTAAACCAAAAAATCTAAAAATAAAACTCAACAACAAGTCACTTCGGGGTACTGTTTGCACGAATAATATTCTCATAAAAAATAGGTACGAATTTTTATACAACTACAGGGGTACAGGTGGAAATTAAACTTGATTAGCCATTTAGACGGGCTTTAGAGAAAGAACAGCTATTGGCACAAACAATTTATATGAATTACAAAATAATTACGTCAGTACAACAAATCACTCTATCATTAACTAAATTTTGCAATTTACTGAAAGAACCAAAAGTAAATAAAAATTTTGCAATTAATTCAAGCTAAAGAAATTTGGCGCTTTCACCATAATTCTGCCGAAATTTGGCACATCCATAATAAATCAAATATAATAATAAATAAAAAAAATAAATAAAAGCAAGTAATAGCGTTTACCATTAAGTAAAGTTAATATTTAGTTATAATGAAATCAATCAATCATAAAAAAAATCAATGATTATAAAAAAATTACATCACAGAAATAATACAGAGCAAATTAAGAATTTTCAAGAAAATCTGTTTTATGAAGGTAACGTAAGTTCGTGAAAAAAATGTCTAATGAGTTAAGCATCGCTACTGTGCGAAATATCAATCGTAAAATTAATTATCAATGTACGTAACCAATATCAATAGATCCTCAACAAAACATTTGCCTTCATAAATACTAAATCAAAATAAAAAACCCTAGTTCATTCCTTATTTCACTGCCCCTAAATAATTTTGTACACTTGATTTCTACCGTCGGGCTTCACCAGGAAAAAAAAATTATATGACGCGAAATTACGAAGTTTCGAAATAAAATAAAATTACGATCAAACAGAAAATACGCAGTATTCATTCAATGTTGTAAAATACAAGCTAAATATTTAAAAATAACTTATTAAAATGCGAAAAATTCTATATGTATGCTAAAGAAATTAATTTTCTGCTTAAGCTCAACTTTTTTAAAACAATTTTAAGGTAAAAAAAATATCGTATACAAGTGGTGTGGCCTGTACTACATTTAATAAAGAGCAAAAAAAAATTTAAAGTCAGTTAATAATGAATAATTACGTAAATACAGTACAAAAAAATTAACTTGCTATAAAATTTAAAAAATATTTTTAAGTATTAAAATTAAGAGGAGGAGTGATTATGAAGAATCACCCCTGGAATCGAACACGGCGGCCTCCACCAAATGTCGCATTTCTACCCTCTTTGGGGTGTAAGACCTAATTTTGAGTATTATGTGCGACGTCCACCAGGTATCTCCCATATTGTCCGGTTGCCCGGAGTCCTATCGGCGATACCCATGAAGCCACTTTTACTCGCTTGGCATACGAGAGGATTTTAACTAATTATTGAATGAATACTTTAATAAATAAAACATAGAGGTAGAAAACAAAGTACAAGTTTATTAGAATAAAACAATACAAAAAAGAGTGTACTTACATTTTTAGTTACAACCCCTGGGGACGGACCATCCTGGGGAAGGAGTTGGGCCCACGCAGTACCCCGCGGACCTTTTACTTTCGAACACAAAACCCAACTAACTTTTTTTACCGCGCGAGGTATTGTTATTAATTTAATTGACACAGCACTTTTGCCCCGGCGACAATGCAGTGCGGTGAACCTGCTAACTCAGCTTTTTCGAAACAAAGTAAAATGCAAAGAAATACGTTAAGTCGATCTCATGTCTCAAATCATATCCGTTACCACACATGGTGTACCGGGTGTCCCAAATAAATTTCCAGTACTGCGTGACAATATTAATAAGTAACTGGAGAACTGTCATAGAACCTATTACCTCCCATTTGGCGACTACTATACTATAGAACAACCTGAATCGAGTTCAAGTACTGATTCTCTTGATGAGTCATTAATTTCCTCCTTTTAGTATGTTATATTTTCGTTTCTAAATAGTTAAAAATGTATCCTGAAAGTTATTTGGTATTTAATGATTTTGTTTCGATTTGAAATTCATCCTGTAAAGTAATGAATGATGAATATCTTAAAAAGTACTTTTTAATTTCCTATCAGAAAAGAAAAAAGTATGCCTTATTTGATCCGTACATTTGTTTGTATGTTTCTTTTTTATGCATATCACTCTCTAACTCCTTAATTGGTTTCGATACGGTTCATATTTCAACGTTGGGTTATGTTATTTCCACAATTTTTTATTGTTCTTGTATACATATTAAATATGAAATAAAGTGGGCTATGCAAGGAAAATTAAAATGTTTTGTATTTATTTTGTATGGACGTACACAGTGTATGTTAATAAAAATTTAATTTTTCTTTCTTATTTTAGTTTGTGGATATGATTCAAATTTATCTCGGGTATATCCAACGTACACCATGCACTGCAGGATAAATATTATAAATAAAAAACAAAATACTCGTAATATTTTTTTGACCAATTTCATACAATAAAAACTATTTATTTTCAGATACATTTGGTCAGACCCAAACTGCGACGTCTCTTTTACTTCCAATTCCCCACGGAAAACTAAATTTAGGGAAGAAGTCAGAAAACTGAAACGAAAATTATTTCATCAGGAAAGTCAGTCAAAAAGGAGAAAAATGGAAAAAGATGAATTTATCCAATTTTTTGGAGATCAGTTTTCAGAATAACATGTGATACCATAAAAAATGGCACCTGCTCTCTCTCTCTCTCTCTCTCACACACACACACATGAAAATTTGTTTTTCTGCGGCATCCGGGACTGTCTTCTGTAACTTAGTCTATTTTGCAGTAACATTGGCAAGAATTATAAAAACATATATGTACTTTACCATTATTGATAAAAACTATTGTAATAACTTTTATTTTGAATATTTATAGTTATCGAGATATCTAAGTATATTTTTGTTGATATCTGTTTTTTTTTAATTTCATTCACAATATGTACACTGTATACCCACCTTCAGTGCGTTATATTGTTAACAATTGTATGCTCTTTATGTATTTCTATAAATATTTTTTTTTTTGACTTCTGAGTACCTATTAATTTTAAAAATCGAATGTTGATAGTTTATTCTTAGTTAATATTAGATGGTATTATTATGAAAATGTTGGAAACTATTGCTAGGAAAATTTTCAGAAACTTTATTCTATGCATCTTTTAAACAATTTAGAAGCATTTTTGTACAAATTTTCAACAATCAATTTTGTGTTAACCTACATTTTTTACGATAAACTGGAGTAAAAATAAATACAATTTTTAATATTTAGTTATATTTTAGTATGATCGCTTATCCATGTAAAGAAATATTCTTTTAATTTTCAGTTGGATAAAAGTTTTTCAATTTTCTATGTCCATGAAATATTTTTTAAATTATAAATAATTCAGTAGAGTTCGGTTTATTTTGGTTAGGTATGCATGTAAATACAATAATAATAATAATAATGGTTTATTGGTGTTAAGTATACAAATAGTATTTCCACACGTCAAATAAATTTGATAATTATCAATGGTTAGTGTTTAATTAATACAAATATAAAATATAAAAACATTTAGCAAGGAAGAGAACAGAGCACATGACATTGATTATAAATAGAGAACAAACTGGTACAATTAAATGTGTATATAACATATAGTACAACAAAGAAAAACATGGTATGTAGAGTATAGACCAAAAGAAGAAGTGTGTGATGGATGGCAGACGAAAATGTCCTAGGTTCCCACCCCACTTATCTACATGTCGGAGAAATTGTTTGCGAGATATTGCTCAAAATTATAAAAGGCTTTTTTCTTTAAATATGACTTAATTTTAAATTTGAACTGATTTATGCCTAAGTCTTTTATATTTGTTGGAAGGATATTAAAGAATTTAATGCAGTAGTATCCAGTACCATTTCTTGCCCTTGTGAGCCGTAGAAAGCTTTGTTTTAATTTTTCTTTATTTCTTGTATGGTAATTGTGAGTATCACTGTGTGTTTTATAGCTATCTATGTTTTGCTTGGTGTAAACAAGGCATTCGAGTATATAAACACATGGTACCGTCAATATGCCAAGCCTAACAAAATGCTCATGACAGTGATCTCGATACTTAATTCCTGCAATAATTCTAATGCATTTTCGTTGTAGGCTAAAGATTATTGATGTATGGGTTGAGTGTCCCCAATTAAGTATTGAGTATGTGATTATTGAATGAAAGAAGCTATGATATGCGGTTATTAGAACATCTTGAGACACAGAGGCCGACAGGTTGCGTATGAAGTAGCATTTTTTTGCTAACTGACTTGAGAGGTGAACAACGTGTTTGTCCCATTTTAATACAGGATCTAGATGTACCCCTAGGAATTTTATCGTGTCTGTGTTATTTTGGTTATTATTCATTTGTCTCAAGGAGAAACTGAGTGACTGGGTCTTGGTTTCCTTTAGGCATAATTTGTTTGTTGAAAACCAGTTTTTAATATTTGATTGGGTTCTTTCCATATTTTCAGTTACAATGTCTAGGGAACTATCGGATTCTAATATGGTGGCGTCATCAGCAAAGAGGATGAATTGAGCATTTGCATCAGATCTGTGAATATCGTTAATATATATGAGAAAAAGTATGGGTCCAAGGACCGATCCCTGAGGAACTCCATGTAAGATTTGTCTTTTATGTGACTTGTGCATATTGTGGGAAACGTATTGGTATCTGTGAGAAAGATAAGATTGAATTAGTTTTAGACTGTTGTTATTGAAATTATAGTGCTGTAATTTTTTTATTAGTATGGTGTGAGATACACAGTCAAATGCTTTCGTTAGGTCAAAAAATGTGGCTTTGGTATACAATTTATTTTCAAAGTTGTTTAGAACGATCTCTGTAAACTTATTTATTGCAAGTGTTGTAGAGCGCTTATTTCGAAAACCGTATTGACCATAGTAAAATAGATTATTCGCCTCGAAATAGTTCTTGATTTGGTTATTGAGAAAAGCTTCAAAAATTTTTGCAATAATTGGCACTAGTGAGATTGGACGATAGTTTGTTGGATCATCGGCTGCACCTTTTTTGTAAATTGGGATGACTTTGGATAGTTTTAGTATCTTAGGGAAGGTATTAGATAATATGCATTGGTTGATGAGATTAGTTAGGTGGTGGATTATTAAATTGGCCAAGGTTTTTATAATTTTAACGCTAATGTCATAGGCATCTTTACTTTTGCTGTTTTTGAGGTTATTTATGATGTTTCTTATGTCGATAAATTTTGCTTCTTTAAACTGGAAAGTTGAATCTACTTTATTACTCCCAAGATACAAATTAGGATCAACATTAGTGTCAACAATCTTGGTGGTTATGTTTTCAGCGATGTTAACAAAGAAGTCATTTAAATTATTAGCATCCAGATTTTCGGATGGAGTAACTTGGTTATTAGGCGAATTGCTTTTTATTATTTCCCACATTGCCCTAGGGGGATTTGAGGAGTTTCTTATATAACTGTCATGTGCGTTTCTTTTTGCCTTTACCAATTCTGCGTGATAATTTTTACGGTAAGCTTTTAAGTTTTCTTTTGTCACAAGAGGTGGGTTTTGATTGGATAGGTCATTGAGTAGTTTAAGGTTTTCGCGCATGAGCCTGAGTGAGTCATTGAACCAGTTAACCTTTTTGGTGTTAGAGTTACTTATTATTTTGGATTTTTCGGGTAGACATGTTTCGATAGCATTAGTTATGTAATGTGTGAACATTTCAAACTTGTCGTCAACAGTAATATGCTTGTCGTCAACAAAGTTCCAGTCGGCAGTTTCAATATATTTGTAAAGTTTTTCTAGTCCGATGTCGGTTATGGGTCTGTAGTTTACTCTCAGGTTTTGACTGGGTTTTTCGTTTTTTTTTATAAAAATGCATTTCTATACCTAGATGATCAGAAAAGTTAGTGTCGATGGTGTTGATTTTAATGAGATTGGGGTCTAGGTTTGTGAAGATATTATCTAGACAGGAGTTTTTCCTGGTATTTTCGGTAACCACTTTACTTAGGCCATAACAGGCAAACAGGTTACAAATAGCATGAGCATTTGGATCATTGGTGTTAAACTTGGTATTAAAGTCACCAGTTATGATGATTTGTTTTGTTGTTGATAGTTTGTTTAACATTTGTGTTACTTTATCCATGAAAACATTGAAGTCGCCACAAGGAGACCGATAAATAGTTACATATTGAGTGTTATTATATTCGAAGCCTGACATTTCACAGTGAATCTCATGTGATATAACGTCAATATTAAGGGACTGATATTTGTGTGCATGTTTGCACAGTGTACACACGCCACCATGTGTTTTTATGGATCTACAATAGCAAGAAGTGATACTGTAATTGTTTATGTTAAGTGAATCTATTTCAGGATTGGACAGCCAATGTTCATTTAAGAGTATAAAATCATATGACTTACTGTTTAAAAAGGCTTCAAATTCAAGAACTTTGTTACGTAGACATTGTATGTTTAAGTGAAGGAGACTAAGACATTTTGTCCTCTCTTTATGAGATTTATAATGCGATGGCCCTGGTCTTTTAATAATATTGTCGCTGCGTATTCTGTTGGAAGACTGGTTTATGCTTTGTTTGCTGGTTACTTCTTTAGGGTTATGGGAGGGTTTCTTTGAAAATTTCTGAGTTGATTCGGAGCATAGGGTCTGACTATTGTCTTTGCCGGCCACATCTCTTCGGAATACATTCCTTCTTCATCAGATTGATTTACGCCTACTTTAAAAGCACTTATGGCATTTGAGAAAGTTTTGAGTTTATAGCATTGCATGACAGTAATATCATAGTCTTGAAGGTGACTTTTCACATCGTCTGTTGTTGTATTTGGTTCCAATCTTGAGATGAATATCCAACTTAATGGATCTACTGCCTTTAGCTTTGAAGGATTTTGATTTTGGCCTATTACTGTTTTTTGCCTGTGTTTTCTATTTTTTTGGAATACGTATTGGTTCCCCTCAAGTTCTGATGCATTACTATTAACATTATTTTGGGTGGTAGCATCCCCGTCAGTTTCGTTTTGTTGTTTGTCTAGATTTGCAGAGATGGTTTTTGTAGAGCTTGGCTCTAAGCTTATGATGTCATTCATTATTTGCCTTTGTTTTAATTCCAGGTCATTTAAGTTCGTTTGGTATGGAAACTGTTTGGGTGTCACTGGTTTGTTATGGTTTGGTTGGGTTTTTGCTTGATAAGATATGTTTACTTTTTTTGTTACTGCTTTTTCTTGTGCTTGACTTTGTCCTACTTTGGTTGTGTTTTCTAATTTGTTTATTTTTAGTTTTATTAATTTAAGGTCTTCCAGAACAGTTGAGAATCTCCTTTCAACTTCTTGTGTTATAACATCATTTATTTCGTTGTATTTCTCAGTGGAGCTGTGACTTTCTTGGGATTTATTTGAATCAGGTTTTTCTTCTATAAGCATTTTTTTAATTTTTTCTTCTAGTCGTGCTACTTGTTGTTTCAATTTTGTATTTTCTGCCTTGAGTTCATTGTTTACAATTATTAATTCTTCTTTTGTTATTGTTACTGATACTGGATCATCTTCATTGTCTGAACTTTTTGTGCTTAGGTTACTTGCATTATTTTCATGAGTTAGGGTTCCCGGTTTCATTTCGCAACATAGCACTCTTATTGAACAGCTATTATGATATATCTTGTCACATATTTTGCACTTAATTAACTTTTTGGACACTGGTTTATTACAGTAATTACACAGTTCTTTAACTAGCACTTCTTGTTCGTCCGCCATCTTGAATATCCAATAAAAAAGAAAAATAATTTGTTAACGTAACAAAATTATGAATGGTTAGAATTTATTTAGGAATATTTATTTATTATATTCGTATTATATCATGAGAATAAATACTTAATTCCACCCCCGCTTGAAATAATTCTAGGCAGGTATACGTCACACGACAAAAAATAAAACTGTGAACATACATAGGGAATAGCATTGAGTGAAAACTCTGGGATATTACTACTGAAAGATACTAAAATGCACAATTTCAGCAAGCCAAGAAGAAATTAAATACTATTAATTATATAACATAAAAAAATAAATTTTTCATAAAATTTAAATAATTAACAACTTTTTTATTTACAGATTGATTTTGTTCAAAAACAACTGCGCTTTTCCTGTAGCTGACACTAATTTAGTGTCCAAATTTCAATACAATCAGAGTTTCCTTTCTCAAGTTTCATGTTTACAAAAAACGTGATGGGCAGATGGACAGATATTTTGACAGTTGTTCAGAATTCGATCACCAACACAGTGATATGAATTTTTTTTCTCCACAAGTGATTGTATCGGTTTTAGAAAAGTGCTGATCAAATGCAACATACTCTTCGTTTTGTATTTGCGAAGAGTGTAATAATCGGAATCCTTAAGAATCCATATTAATTATTATTATGACTGCAGGTGGTGGAAGAACATTTGGATCTACCTTTACGTTATGTAAAATGTAAAATAAGTAAGTATAAGCTGCTATAAGATTGTAACTTTCCATAAATTCTGTAAGAAGAAAGTTGTAATTTACATCACTATTTCATTTGTCGTTTCTCTTCTAGTCAAATTGTGATAGACATAAGTTTTTACAATATGTATAGTAAATCAATCTACTGGAGGCTTACTGCACTTAAAGTAGCTAAAACCTGAAATATAATTGAAACACAAGAAAATGTAGGTAAATTAATTAAAATAATAAATGTGAAGAGTAAAAATATTTCTACAAAATTCTGTAACTTTAGTTCATCAAACTCAAACTCAAAAATATCAATATACATTTCAGGATGGTTTTAGATGGAGTAAATGTGTAACGAGGTAAATTTTCCGTTGCCAAAAATGCAGTTTACATTAATAATATACTTCGTTATTTGCTCCGCTTACATTCGAATCATAGGTATTGTAAATTAATATTATAGATTTCTCCTAATTTAGCTAGCTGAAACCGCGAAACAGATTTCTACTTTAAATAGAAATTTTGATAAACCTGGCAGTGAGAGGGCTGTCCGTAATATTAACATTAATTACAAGATTTGATACTGATGGCGTTGGTAAGTCAGCTGCGTAAATCAGTTTCATTAGAGCACATTTGAATATCACTTCTGTCCGATCCGTTAAACAGCCCAGTCGGGTATTATTCCGTATATCCAGCACATGTAAGTACACCGTTTTATCATCGCCGCTGGTTTCTTGTCGACCTTTTTATATTAACAGCGATAAGAATAATTCACTGAAATGTGTGTTTTAAAGCAATAATTTGAAACCGATTCCGTTTAAATGTATCAGAATATAATTATTATTTTCCGACTTTGCCGAAATTAAATGAATTTAAATTATTACAATAGTAAGAGAGTCCGAGTTAGAACCTGTCAACTTCTCCGATTTTATCCAAATAGCTATGTTCGCATGAATTTCCAAATGGGAAAAAGAACGTAGATGATATTTCGAGAGAAAATGTGTCCCGTTTACTGTTTATATTATTTTAATCCAGACCATTTGTGATGGTACTGCGATAAAATAATATGTTGTTCTACCAAATGGGTAGAAGTTTTAATTACCGTATATTTTATTTTGGCTAGTGCGTAGCAAAATAAAATATGTTTTTGCAAAAATTATTTTTGTGAAATTGTGTTGTTGTTAATTTACCGTTAATTTTGTTCCCAATAGTTCGTATTGATACGAAATGGAACAAAATTCCTTACTTTGAAATAATTTAGAGAAATTTATTATAGTCCGGGAATTGAGAATAAAATCTAGGCTACCGTAAATAAATTAACTAACATTATATTCTGATACATAGACATTTTCCACATAAAATCCGACAAGATACCACGTAGCCGAACCGAAATGCATTTAATGAAGGCACCCAGCTGTGGGGTTTGAGGCGCTTGGCAAACACCGCATCAAGTGTTGATGTAATTTCAACATTTCCGAACCGAACCGAAATACCACCGTTCTGATTATTGCTGTCTGTCCGTCTAGGCAGAATAATCTCCGCCGTAAGCTGATACCAAATCCGATAACCGTTTTATTTTCCGAACCGAGTGTAACCAAGGTTACACACCGCTCCGAATCCGATAACCGTTTTACTTTCCGATCCGAGTGTGACTTAAGTTACACACCGCACCGAATCCGAAAACCGTTTTATTTATTTGGTATCAGTTTTATTTCATTTTGCCAAGTTCTTCACACTTACACTCTGACAACATGTAGGCATGATTATTGCTGTAGATAACCGCTTGCTTTTGCCTGGTATTTGCACGCTGTCCGTTTTTTTTAAATACTTGTGTAGTTTTTTCCATTTGCTGTTTTTTTATATACCGCCTTACTACTGTTTTTTTACCGCTTTCACCGTTTGCTTGCTTACTACCGCTTGCTTCCGCATTAATGAGTAGCTAACTAGCTTCTCACCGCCTGGTTACCCGTACGTCACCAAATGGCGCCCTACCTAATTCAAGTTAGACTAAAATGACATATCTTAAGTTTTTGTTATTGTATTTATCAGAAACTCCGTATTTTGGTACCTAACCGTTTTTTATTGTTTTGTAAAATTTCATTGTATGTTAATAAACTTTGTTATTTACCGACATCTGCCTTTTACTGTTGAATGTGAGTGAAAGTCTAATCTGCCGTCCAGACCCCTGGACATACCGTGTCTCCACTGTAGCTATCCCAGCCCTACTGCAACAGGCTGCGTTTAGGAGGCTAATGTGGGACCTTTGCCCCACGTAAAAATTGCAAAGGTGGCGCTCGAGATTACCGAATTTAACCGAAATACAGCTCAGCGCCAAAGTGACGCTTCCACTTGCCTATGCGCTAGGCAACTGGAAGAAAGCACGTCACAAATGAGTACAAAGTAAATACTAATACCAAGTTGAAGGGCATCGAACTTCCGCGATAGCAATTTTCTCTACATGAGTTCGGGTAAAATTCATATTTCATCCCTATATCATATAATCCATAAAGTGAATGAATAGAACAGAACAGAATCATTTTATTGATCAATTTACACACCTTAGTGTTTGATAAGTCAGTTACAAAAAGTACATATAAAATATTTTTAAATTAGTCATAATATTATCAACTTGAAAATCACACACTAATACTTAGAAACAAAAACAATATTGACGCAATACATTATCATAAACAAGTAAGTTTACAAATAATTAAAATCCAAAATATCATAGTAGGCACTGGCTAAAGGATGATTTTTAATTTGATTTTAAAAAATTTAAGACGCAGTTCTTTCAGAGAATTTGGGAGGGAGTTGGACATGCTATTCCCAAATTATTCCTTCTAGTTAATTCCAACCTTTGTTTAGGTATTCGCATATCATTCCTTGTGCGAGTATTATAAACATGTGTGTTGCTATTTTTGGTATAGTTATTAATATACTCTTTTAGGTAAATGAAATTACAGTAAATTATTGCCAACGATAACATTAGAATTTTAAGTTTTCTAAATCACGACTTACAACTAACCATTTGGTTTATATCTACTATTGTGAAGTTAAGTATTACAAAAACTTACTTTTTATAATTTTAGAGTCCTTAGCAATCCTCTGGACAATTTTTGCATAACTATCACCATCACTAATAGTAATAGTTTTGGAAAACAACCCACTATGTGGAATTGGGTTCACAAATTCTATATCTATGCCTGGTTTAGTTGAAAATAAAACAAACGGAGCTCCTGGGCAGCATTCCTTCATTTTTTCCGATGCTTGCTCATCATCAGTAAATTTAATAATCACTTCATCAACCTGAAATAAAATACCTTCAAATAATGGCAATGAACGATAGTTATAATAGTGGAAGCATCAAGGTATAAACCACACTTATTTTATTATAGATATGAGGTGTATCGGTCCTGATACCAACTACCAAAACCTACTATCAATCTAAGATTATTGTGTCCAGCATATATGCTTTATGTGATTTCAGTCTATATTAACCACCATAATGTGGTGGACAAATACTGTCTTTCTGTTCCTGAAGATGTTGAGTTCAAAGTCGAGAATGAGAAACGTTTACTCTAGAACTACCCAATTGAGACTATCAGCAAATTGAACTTAATGAATTTGATGTCTTTGACTACCAAACCAAGGCTAAGGTAATGTATGTCATCAACTTTTCAACATCTATCAAATGTCAACTTGAAGGAAAGACATATGGACCAAATATTGGGATCTAACCAGCAATGTAGTGCATCGGATTAAAGCATCTTAATGGACAACATTCTTGATCACACTCTCTACACTTTTTCAAATGTATAACCCGCCTCCGGACATTCCAGGCTTTAGATTTGGGGGTTATCTACTATGTGTAGTGTGTTTATGTTTACAAGATTGAAGTGATTACTCGTTCAAAATTTGAAGTATCCATATTGGAATAATATTTCAACTTAAGGATTTTTGAGATTTAGATTATCTGATCCCAGGATAGGTTTAAAAAAAAGAGATTTTTCGAATGCAACTTGCTAAATTCTTTAATTACTTCCCTTGCTTACCAACGGGAAAAAATTGTGAAAAAATCACCCTCCCTCAATCATGGGGTTTTCAAAGCAGGTTAATTCCTTAACGAAATTCCAAAGTCACAGAATCGACACAATAATCATCTTAATAATCAGTATAATTGGAGGTACGGAATCTATGCTATTGTCACAAATAAAAACCACACTACAGAGCAAAAAGTCAATGGGCTTGTTCGGCTTTTTTTTTTATTTCACAAATCGAAAGTGCAAGTATAAAATAAAGGATCTGCAAAAAATCAGAATCTTATTCGCACGTTTAGTATCTTAACAACTATTACAAATCTCCACCTCGCGAAAATGGGGCATGGCCAGGCGCTAAGTCACTATACGCATGGACTCGGTGATCTCAATAGACTTGATGCTCCTTTGTTGTCATAATTATAAGTCTTTTCGAAGTATTGTTTGTTTTGCTTACTTCTTGACAGTAGGGGAGTACGATTTGGTGAAATGTCAAAAAAGTACAATTTTCTCTCGCTCCTGTCGGGACGAATTTTCGATTTTGACCCTGCACTTTACAATTAGGATTCATCGCCGTCCTTCTCCTTTCCGTAGAGACATAGAACGAACTTCCACTCGACATATTTGTTTAGTTACCAGCGTTTGAAAATTCCAAGTTTTTCGACTTTTCAGGTTAAATTTGAAAGGTCCCAGTAAGCCACTTTCTTACGTCACTTGCGTATAGTGACGTCACAAATGAGCGCTCAGTTTTTGCAACTATTACTAATTTCAACTCCTGATATTTCGAGAACAGAAAAAGTTAATAACACGAAATTTTAAGTGCATAATGAATATCGAGTACTATGTAAAAAAGTATAAAACCCATATAAAAAGAATGTCATGGAACAAGCCCATTAAAGTTTGGTTAAAGGCAAAAAGCAGTAATCTCAAGGTTTTTTCACATATTTAGCGTACTTGACTGAAGTGAGAGAATTGACGGCACTGGGTAATCAATAAAAAAAATTGTTATAGAAGTAGAAAATAACTTACATCTAATGTATTTGCCAAATAAATACTATTGTTTTTCAAAACCTCAGCCTCATCAAATTCAAGTGTCAAAGCCAAAGCTTTTACACCTAATTTTTCAACCTTTTCACGAATGGCTTGAACAAATGGCATTACACGCTTCATATACTTTTTTAATTCCTCCATTTTGGCAAATTGAGAGGATAATGTTTTGTTATCTGGTAATGTTCCACTTTTCTAAAAAGAACATTTTAATGTTAATGTTAACTAGACTAAAAAATAATGAAAAATAATCTGAAATCCCAACTAAATTTACTTACATCAAAATGATTCTTTAAGGTGGTTAAGATGACGCTTTGCCATGATGGGAAACTTTTAGCTACCCAGATGCTTACAACGTTTGGTTTTTGCACTGGCGGGGGATTTGGATTAGACTTTGTTTTTATCCCTTGAAGATAAGACTTTAAATGAATTCGGAAAGAATGTGCTGTCTCCATAAGATATTCTGAAGCCTTTATTTGAATTTCATCTATAGGACCTGCCTGTGGCCAAGAAGCTTTTACGATGCTGGATTTCTGAAAAAAAAAAAAAAAAAATAAAACAAAAGGATGAATTCTTAGCAAAAGAAATTAGTAAGAGCCCATTAGTAATACCTAAATATGGATAATGCACTAAAATTCTACACTTTGATACAGTAACTTAAGCGCACATTATAGTAATTCTATTATTAATTTGGAAATTAAACCTAAATCATTACAAAGCTTGATGTGATAGAAAACACCTGAGTCTGCGTACTTGAATATTGCAAACGATATCTGCATACAAATATAGTTCACCAGATATGTTATGCGGTTACCTCAAATGAAAGTTGTTTATGGCTCACCATTACACGCCCGCTGCCTGATTTGGTTTATTCATATAATTGCCGGTAGCATAGCCATAGGTTAAATGATATTTATTTACTTTTATTGCATCAATTACGGAGTTGTTCATTAAACTAACATTATTTATTATAAATAAATAGTTTATATCATGCCTATTAATTAACATAAAGTAGTAAAATGATATCTAAATAATTAAAAAGTGGTAGTAAAAATTGGCGGTCGCCACTTCTGACATCGCTGGTGCTATCTTATGATTTTGAACTATTCCTTTATCGGTCTTCTTTATGAACTTCAAACTGACTTTGGATATCCTATACCATACTACTGTAACAAAAGTCAAATTAAGGGAGCCAAGTCCGGCCCTGGCTCATAGAACCACCGTATTTTCTTATTTCTGATTTCTGTAACATTTCAAGGGTCGAGATTTTAGTACAATAAAATACTGGTCATAGAAATATCTGTTTTATCTTGCAAACTTTAGAGCCCAGGAAACATGCTTTGTTAACTTTACTCGTTATTAGGTAGTCAACGTTAGCCACTTGTAAATAATAAATAAGCATCCAAATTATTTTATGTCCAATTTGCTTTGCCCACATTTTCTAGACTAAGGCAGTTGAAATATGATTCCAGGAACATATGTAATAGACTAAGATAGATAGACCAAAGAAGGCAGATTTTTTCCCCTATACAAAGGCAAAGCAAGGAACAAAAGGTTTTTTTTTCCATCTGCTGGACTGGTATTAAAATGTTAAAGATAGACCATATGATAAATACCATGGTCCGTTAGGTAATTTCAAATGCGTACGGTTTAAACTACAGAAGGTTTTAATTGGTCAAGCTTTTAAAGTTTACTGCCCACTTTTGAAACGTCTTTTTTCTATTGAGATAACATCGCCACTCTTGGCTTAACTTTTGTTCGGTCACCATCTACCTACAGGGTATTAGTAGTATAGTAAATTCTCGTTTTGCGAAGCTTTTTTAATTGTCAAGTTTAAGTACTTTTGTTTAGTATTTTGCCGGTTTTAATAAGTAGAAAATTAATGTGTTGTAATCGAACTAAGAATATTCGATTTAGCAAAAGATTTGAAATTGCCGCGGACCATTTTATTTCTTGATATAGAGTATTTATCGTTTGTTAATTTATTTAATCGTCTTTAAGTGTCTGTGATTGTCAATTTCATTTGCTTTCATTTTCTTATGTAAATATAGTGATTTAAGTGTTTTGAGAAATCACGTGTTTTATTTGCTTGTCATGAAATTAAGCTCATTTTATATTCAGTAAAGTTTGGTTGTGAAGGAACCTGGTTGATGGACACCAAAAAGGATAAAATCACCTAGAAAGAAAAGGGTAAGCACAGTTTTGTTTTCGATGGATATACTATAATATCGACGGAGTTTGCAAAGTGATTGGGCCACTCCGTACTCTGCCAATGGTAATGTCTAATTAAATCATGTAATTAGGGGAATAAAACCCCAGTTATTACAGTGGCGCAGTCTAAAAAGGATGTTTTTTAAGGAAAAAATTTGGATAGCCAATTAATATTCAAGTTAATTAATTGAGTCACTGCATTTTTTAGAATTTTCAAAATTCGTCTTTTAAAATGAACCTACGTATTAACATGTCAGTTTTCGTTGTTGATCTTGTATTAAAATTACCTAAGAGAGTTTAAATTAGTGTAAAAGTTTTTTTTTTAACTCGTAAAATTATACCAGTACGTAGAGAATTTCTAAGAATTAATTTATTTTGCTAGAGTAATGATTCGTGAATGTGTCAAGTAGAGTAAATTAAAATGAGTAAAGAAAGTAGAGGTGAAAAATAAAATATTATCATTGGTGGGGCATATTGTAGTATATGTAAGAACGGCTTGTGTTTAATTCCTAAATAGCAAAGTAAAAAAATACCCTGAAACTTAACTACAATAGGCAATTCATAAGGTTATATGTGAATAAAAGAATTAAGGTTGTGTCAAAGCAATAAACAAAGTATATGTAGAAATTAGTGCTCCTATTTACCGAGTGTTGAGAATAAGAAGGGAATTTTACTGATCTGTTGTGAAGTAGGGCATTTAGCGAAACGATATTTAGAGATATATTGTCGAGTAAAATTTAAAAATACGGACCTAGCATTAAATTATTGCAGTAGACAAGGTTATTGCACCCTCGTTCGGACAAAACCCTATTCATAAACTTAGGTACCTACCTGTAAGAAATGTGGTTATCACAAAGAGTAACTACCGAGCAAATTGCAGTATAATAAATAGTAACTACACTAGCTAAGGCAAGTGGCACGAGATAAACAAGGTTTTATTTAAAAAGTAAAAGGACAATTAGTCCAGGGATTATTATAATATACAGGTTGATGCAATCAGTACCTAAAATAGGTAGAAATGTTGTATAGCTAAGCATGACACGGGAAACATGTTATAAAATTATTTATGCACAGAAACAATTAGCACTGTCGCACAGGTAGCGAAGTCATTGTAATTCAGATTAGAGAATTTTAGTGGGAATATTCATTTTAGATAGATAGAGTATATATGTCACTCAATGAAATAAATTACGGTTGTTTGCCAAATATATGATATACCGAAAACCTAAGTTACGTAAGCGAAAACCGTATTTTTCAAGGTGTTTATGTTATTTTGTTGTAAATTGAAATATGTGCATTCCCAGGTTAAATTACTATGTTAGAATAAATTACTATAACTTCACGTTAACAGCAAGTACACGAAAGAAAGTACAGAGAATTTAAGTAGTTAGGTCATTCAGGCAGAAAGCAAGAGCTATCTATATATTTTGATTATTGTTGGTTTGCTTTCCCACTTTAAAGTAGTAGTAATTCAATATTTTCGTAAAAATTCAAAGTAAGGAATAAAATGTTAAAATGCTAGCCAGAAAGTAATCTAGAGTACTTATTTCATTTCAGAGAGACAGCTTACCGCGGAAATTGTAATAGTGCATTTTGTGCAAGGTACGCTAAAACGAAACCAAAAATTGCAATTAGATATAGTTTTTCCAATAGTTCGTTTGCTTGTTTCCCCATTGTGTAATTGTTTAAGTAATTGATTAATGAATTATCGAGAAATAATAAGGACTTAAAAATATTTTTATACAATTTTGGTTACAGTATCCCTTATCATTTTTTTTTTGTTGTGACATCGCATGCACAAATATTTACAGGTAAAGTAGTTTGCATTTGTATTTGGGTTCATAGAATTGGTTAGGATAGTTTAGAGAAAATTTGCCCTTTCGCTTTCAAAGTAACAGAAGTGTTTTTTTTGTTGGAAAATTTCTCGAATTAATTTACAGTAACGATTTGAAATAGAACGAATTAAATTTTTTTTTAGATTAATTGGTTTTTTGAAACCGAGTTATTCCATGTACATTTATATATTTTGATCAAGATTACACAGAGAATTTCGCAAATTCACGATTGGTTAGGTCTTTTTGGGGATATGACAAGTTCTAGGATATATCTCATGAGTAATTAAGCTACATTATTTGTTAAATATAAAGAACTAGAGCTAAAAATCGCAAATTTTAATATTCCCTGGAAGGTCAAAGTAATAGAGGGCAGGTACAAAATTTACCGCTAAAATTTGCATAATAACTACAGGTAGAAAGTTACCGATAGGGTTGAGCCTCTCAATTTGGAGAAATTAATTTTTGATTCATGAATTAAGCCAGGTGCAATCACCTGTTTCTTTTCGGAATGCAGGAAACAAGAAAATTACCTAGGGTTTTGTTGTTTCTGAACCATTTACGGGGGAGACAGTGCTCGTACTACTTATTGATTGGCGAGTCTGTATATGTATATGGGCATATGTGTACGTATATGTGTGTGTACATGTCGAGTATATAGATATGTGAAAATGTATGAATTTTGACGTAGGTAGATGAGGATGTATATCTATAGGTAAATAGGCAGGGAGGCGTACTAATGTATGTGTGAGTATACATATATAAATGAGCAGATATATAATTTTTCTTTATTGGACGAGTAGAATAAACAGAAATTAATTAGTATCCAAATTTAGAGACTCAGAAATCGCGACAGAAGAGAAAGAAAAGTGTATATTGCAGTTCAGGGGGCATATAAACCCAGCGTTATAGAATAGAAATGCACCATATGGGTCCAGTCAATAATTTTGGGCGAGGTATTCTCAAAGTGAACGGAATTGGCGCGTTATTGTTATCAGACAAATTAATTAAAATTAATTAAATAAATAGTACACCTATGGTTAGAGTGCAGGGTCAGGGTGATATAAGAAAAAGCAGAGATACGCAGAGAAAGTTAAGGTTTTACCTGAAGGGCACTTCTGAGATAACTTTGTGAATTGAATATTGTTAGTGAATAAAAGGATAGATGATGATCGTAGAGGAGAGTTATGCTGAGAGTCCAACAAGGATTTAGAAATATTTTTTTGTTGTTAAACATGGCAGACAAAATTCAAGACAAAAACGGGGTAAGAAGTTGCTGGTAAGGAATTTGCAGTCTCAGGTGTTCCACCTCTAGAAAATTTAGAGTTTAGTTAATATGAATAAAGGCAATCTTAAGTACAATAAGCTTTACAGGTGTAATAAACGCTTACAGGGGCGTGCCAATACAGGCAATTTAGTCACAAAAAGCTTGGATACAATGTCGTACGTAACCCCAATTATTATAGACAGTAATAAATCATAGCCACTACATTAAAATAGTACCTATATGAGAGTAAATGAAATTTTCTAAATTAATTAATGCAGAGTACATTTTTGGAAATAAAACAATACTGAAAGCCCATCATTTTCGAGTTATACCACTAGAATATTTACGTTTTGAAGAAAATATCAGAGACCATAGAAAGATAAGAAAAGAAAAATTCTATTTAATTTTTTTGATTTCATTTTGATTTTTGTGTTCTTTTGGGGCAAAATCATGCTATTGTTAAACAGGCTGAGCTCATTCAGGAGCATATGGTAAACATTAGGTAGAAAATATAAGAAATAGCATTTAGACTATCATTTTGTGTTAGATAAGAGGCATATAGTTGCATAATTTCAGTTTCTCTTGTGTGGCCTAAGTGTTTTATTCAAGTCAAAAAGAGTTACGGATATTCTCTGATTATTATAAGATTAAATGTAGATATATCAAATTTATACAGCCCTAGGAGACGTTAGGACATTAAGAAGAAAAATATATATATATATTTTTTTAGACAGAATTATGAGTGAAATATGGCATTGAGTTTAAGAATGAGGGTAAAACAAAACAAAAAATATTTCATGGGGTAACAGCTTTAGCTAGAGTGATTTTTATGAGTTTTATTTTTATAAAATTAGAGTCTTTAGTAACATGTACGAAAACCTGGAGGGGAACACCGGGCTGTGAGACTGTGAATTTTCTTTTGGGGGTCCAACAAATGAGTAGGGGGGAGATGAACAAAAATAGGAGATGAGAGACATACAGAGGATAGGGACAAATGGAAAGATAAGGTTTGGTATAGACTAATGCAGAGTTTCACTTTTCTTTTCAGGCCCAGGGAAATATGATGTAATTTTTTTTCTCATCTCATGTTTTACACTTAGGGTTTATTTCTTTTTTTGTTTTTCCTTCTCCTCTACCCATGGAAGCGGATAGGAATTCCGGATCGCCGTAAGTCGGACAAATTGAGACAAGCACAGAACGAGATAGAGAGGAAGTACAGTTAATGAGTCAATATACAGGGTGTTCGCTAGTTGCGTGCCGAAACAAGTAATGGATAAAGAAATAAGTATACGGGAAACGTTGATGTTGGTAGGAATATCCCTTTCTTTCAACTATAACCAGGTAATACATCCGAGAGATATATTTGGCATAGTAAGCACATTTTACCCCCTCCCCAAAGTTATGACAACAGGTTAGCGGAGCAGAACCGAAATTCTGAAGTAGGTTTCATAATTGCTCGAAAGGAAATGGAAAGTAAATCTTTGTTTTTACAATATGGTCCTAGATTTGGACAGGGGTGTAATGAACTTACGCGGTTATAGTTGGCCTTAACAGGTGACGTCTCCACCTCAGGACAACGGATTATGAATCACGATGATCTAGCAGGAGGGGTAGCGCTCACTGTCCCTGATGGTGACTGTTTGCTGCGAGCAGATCGGCGCGATCGTGGCGGGGTTAGCCGGATACCCCGTATAAAGGAGGTGGCAGGGGGCACCACGCTGGAGCCCATAGGTATACTCCCCTCAGAGTTTCTGGTACCACTCCGATCCTGCCGCTGTGGACAAGTCTACAACTCCTGGGACACCACCCGGAAAACACGACAGGTTTGACAGTACTGAGCCACGGGATAACTCGGATGGAGAGACGAGGGAAAAGAAAGTTACTCAGGCTACAGTGGCCGTCAAACCGAAAAGACTTTACAATAGACCAAAAGAATTCCACGGCTATCCCGGTGCCAATGACGAACTTCCAGGATCGACCTCTGAGAACTTGGCCGAGTCCAGAGGACTACAAATGGGACATAGTTTTAAAAAACACCCAAACGTAGCACGATTGAGTAAAGACATACACATCCCAGCATTCCATGGTTGCGATGTGAATGTGCCAATAGGCATCCGGATTCCAGCAGGCACTGTGATTTGCGAACCACTCTCAAGCTAAGAAATGGGCATTTGTACGGCCTACAACATTGTAGACGTCCCCCATAGGGTGCCTAACAACAGGAGGAATATAGTCGTGAGAATTCTTAATATTACTCCAATACCACAGACCATTTATCGTCACACCCCACTTATAAACTTGGTGTCCGCGTCCGAGGATGGACCGCATTGGAAAAAGTGCCCCGGCAAGACTCCTTATACGGCTAAGGATGAGAGAAGAGGGGATATGGATCACTTGGAAGGTTACAAACTGAAAAGGGTAGGGCGTATTAGAGTAGTTATTTCTACTAATAATAACACGTTGCGGCACAGCAAGCCAACTAGTGAAACACCAAATCGATATAAGAAACAGCCGCGGAATCGAAAGAAAAATACGGACCGGAAATGAGGTAACCAAGATCGCGCCGTTTCCATCATCCATCCGAGACCACCGATTGTTCGCGTTCCGAAGGAACGTTTTTTTTGTCTGTTATTTTTTTGTTTGTTCTTTTCTTTAAGTTTAATTCTAGGTCAGTAAGAAGGGCCACGAACATGCCAGGGGACCTACAAACTACGCGCCGACCGAGGTAGGCACACGGATCTCCGCAGGGAAGTACCACGACAGGGAGGACATCAGGACGAACACCCAGTTAAGAGAAAGATCCAGCGGAAAAACAGGCGTATATGGTCCTTACGCATTCACAGAGAACTTACACGTACTGATGAGTTTCAGGTTCCACACCCCCACTACCGTTAGACTGATGAGGAGAGCCAGGTTCCGCAAGGAGGAGGCCACGAGGTCCAGGGGAAGACCACCGACTGCGTCCAGAGCCACCGCCAACGAGTAGCCACGGAGAGCAATCCAGGGTGACAGAGCCAGTGACAAAGCAGGACGATTCGACCAGCGAGAGATGGGCTGCAGTAACCAATGACGACAACTAGTACTGCCAAAGATGTGGTTGCCCATCCGCAAAGACATCAGGTGACTGTCCGGGCCTTAGACTTGGTGTGCAGAGACAGAACTCAATGTAAGTGACAGTGAACAAATTTCTCAGTGATCGTGACGTGAACCGCGAGGACCCTAGTAGATATTTAATTTTAAACTTTTGTAATCAACCTATACTGGGATCGAATCAATTGTTTTAGTCATGAAAAACCAATATGTTTCAATCTAAGGGGGGGGGGCAATGTAACAAAAGTCAAATTAAGGGAGCCAAGTCCGGCCCTGGCTCATAGAACCACCGTATTTTCTTATTTCTGATTTCTGTAACATTTCAAGGGTCGAGATTTTAGTACAATAAAATACTGGTCATAGAAATATCTGTTTTATCTTGCAAACTTTAGAGCCCAGGAAACATGCTTTGTTAACTTTACTCGTTATTAGGTAGTCGACGTTAGCCACTTGTAAATAATAAATAAGCATCCAAATTATTTTATGTCCAATTTGCTTTGCCCACTTGAAGTTAAGGGCACTTGTTGAAATATCCACGGGGGGTATAGTTAAATTTTCTAGACTAAGGCAGTTGAAATATGATTCCAGGAACATATGTAATAGACTAAGATAGATAGACCAAAGAAGGCAGATTTTTCCCCTATACAAAGGCAAAGCAAGGAACAAAAGGGGTTTTTTCCATCTGCTGGACTGGTATTAAAATGTTAAAGATAGACCATATGATAAATACCATGGTCCGTTAGGTAATTTCAAATGCGTACGGTTTAAACTACAGAAGGTTTTAATTGGTCGAGCTTTTAAAGTTTACTGCCCACTTTTGAAACGTCTTTTTTCTATTGAGATAACATCGCCACTCTTGGCTTAACTTTTGTTCGGTCACCATCTACCTACAGGGTATTAGTAGTATAGTAAATTCTCGTTTTGCGAAGCTTTTTCAATTGTCAAGTTTAAGTACTTTTGTTTAGTATTTTGCCGGTTTTAATAAGTAGAAAATTAATGTGTTGTAATCGAACTAAGAATATTCGATTTAGCAAAAGATTTGAAATTGCCGCGGACCATTTTATTTCTTGATATAGAGTAATTATCGTTTGTTAATTTATTTAATCGTCTTTAAGTGTCTGTGATTGTCAATTTCATTTGCTTTCATTTTCTTATGTAAATATAGTGATTTAAGTGTTTTGAGAAATCACGTGTTTTATTTGCTTGTCATGAAATTAAGCTCATTTTATATTCAGTAAAGTTTGGTTGTGAAGGAACCTGGTTGATGGACACCAAAAAGGATAAAATCACCTAGAAAGAAAAGGGTAAGCACAGTTTTGTTTTCGATGGATATACTATAATATCGACGGAGTTTGCAAAGTGATTGGGCCACTCCGTACTCTGCCAATGGTAATGTCTAATTAAATCATGTAATTAGGGGAATAAAACCCCAGTTATTACACTACCACATTGAGTTAACAAAATTGTGTAACAGTATGAGAGCAGGCTGCAGTGGTTAACGCAGTTAGTGTGTCAGTATGTTTTATATTTACACTTTAGATTGCTTTTCACTATACATATAGCTGTCCTTTAGAGCTGGCACTATTTAAAAATGGTAAGAATGAATATATTTTATATTGCATTATCCCATTGAACTATACATAATAAATGGAAGACCAATACAGATATATGCGCGTGAACAAAATACTTCAATCATGCGATTGAAGGTCCCGGGGTTCTGCGTCGCCGCAGTAGAAATCTAGTGTAAAAAGTATGTTGGTGATTGAGTCAGAATGCTTCTTGCGGACGGTATGCGCCGACGCGATTTTCCTTTGATTTGTCTCCCGCAGCGGGAGGTCTTGGAACGTCGAGTATGGCTTTCGGTCAGTAAAGTCGGAGACACAACAGGTGATGAAATCAAAACTTATTTGGAAAAAAAATTTGAGGGGTATGAATTTATCGTTGAGCCACTCCCAAAACAAGAAACGGCAATGAGCTCTGCATATAAGATAGGTGCTAACTTGGATCTCATGGATCAGTTATACACTGGAAGCACATGGCCAGAAGGGGTAATAGTCCAGAGATACAATTTTTTTCGTAAACGACCACGAAATATCCCCAACTCATTGGACAAACGGGCTTAAAATACTACACCAGAACATTCAAAGCTTAAGAAATAAAAATGGTGAGTTAGAAATATTTGTCAACGAAGAAAATGTCTCAGTTATTTGTTTAACTGAGCACTGGCTTCATCAAGACGAGATAAAAGCTGTACACCTAGACGACTATGCACTTACAAGTGCCTCCTGCAGAGACAAAGGCTATGGCGGTAGTGCCATCTATGTCAAAACAAATTTAATATCCAACGAATTAGTTGATATCAAACAGTTCAATTTGGAAAAAGTGTTTGAATGCTCAGGGGTAAAAGTAAATATTAATAAAATAGATCACTACATTATATGTATATATCGCTCTCCAAACTCCGATGTTAGGGACTTCTTAGCCCGTTTAAATGAATCTCTCAATCTTATACATAACAAATACAAAATTAAGCAACTTACAGTATGTGGTGATTTTAATATTGACTATATAAGTAATTCAAAAGACCGTAATGAACTACTGGACATATTAAGTTCATTCTCTCTAACTATAACTTGTCAAGAACCTACAAGGATAACATCTATCTCGGAAACAGCTATCGACTATATGTGTACTAATATAGAAGATCATATCTGCACTAACTCTGAAATCGGTTTGTCTGATCACAACGGACAACTCTTATATATCCCCATTACAATAGAACCACCTAAAACACAATTTAAAAGGAGATTTTACTCCAAACAAAATTTTGAGTCTCTTAAATCATACTTGCTTAAAGAAAAATGGGAGAATGTTTATAGTGTAGACATAACCTATGTCGATAAACAATTTGAAAACTTTAATAGTATTTTACATCATTATATAAATTTATCTTTTCCTTTAGTAAATTGTGCCTCTACTAATGTCAATAATAAATCAAAATCGTGGGTAACCCCAGGTATTAGAAAGTCATCAGCTAATCTAAAAAATATGTCATTGCTGAGCAAAAATGGCTTAATGGATTTAACACGTTACAGAGCATATAAAAAAATTTACAACAAGGTGATAAGAGCAGCTAAAAGAATGAATAATGACAATTACCTTCTTAAGGCAAAAAATAAAGCAAAGGCGATGTGGAATGTTTTAAAAAGTAACTCAAATCAAAAAGGAAACACAAACAACCAAACTCCATTCTTAACTGGTAATAACAATACTATCTCAGATCCTAAGAACATGGCAGATTTATTTATAAAATACTTTATCGACATACCAAAAACCATAACAAAAAATCTACCTGCTGACCCCGATAACTATAGACCTCCTGCACCTACGCATAATGAAACCATGTTCCTAAAACCAGTCAGTACCAATGAAATAATTCAAATCATAAACTCCTTAAAAAACTCTAACTCAAGTGGCCCAGATGAAGTAACAACTCAACTAGTTAAAGAATGCAAAGATTTTATAGCAGAGGTACTTGCATATATCATAAATAACAGTTTTCAATTTGGAACTTTTCCTGAGTTACTAAAACTAAGTAAAATTGTACCTATTTACAAAAAAGGTGATAAAACCCTAATAGATAACTATAGGCCAATATCCTTAATATCAGTTTTTTCCAAAATAATCGAGAAAGCCATGTTAAATCGATTACTCTCATTCTTAAACAAATACAAATTAATGTCTACCAAACAACATGGTTTCACGAAAGGAAAATCCACGATGTCTGCCCTAGTGGAGTTTATAATGGAAATTTACAAAAATCTTGACAATGGCAACAACATCTTAGCCAGCTATATTGACTGTGTCAACCACAATATGCTGTTATGCAAGTTGAATAATCTTGGTATCAGAGGAACCTGCAATCAATGGTTTAAATCTTACCTTCGGGAAAGAAAACAGTACGTTATATGCAATGGTCAAGAATCAAAAACTATGACCAATAACCATGGTGTTCCACAAGGCTCAATCCTGGGACCCGTGCTATTTATTATATTCACCAATGACCTCGACCAAACTATCCCAGGTACAGTGGTAGAGTATGCCGATGATATTTCTCTTATCTCAGAATCAATTGACTATACAGATCTAGTACAGGAGGCAAATCAAAAACTTAATGATGTGTTTTCATATCTTTGTAAGAATAACTTAATTATGAATCAGGAAAAAACTGTTAACATGAGCTTTCGCTCATCGAATGTAAAACCACAGCAGAGTGCACTTATAAGAGTCAACAATAAGACTATAAAACAAACAACGAGTTTCAAGCTCTTAGGTGTAGTATTTGACGAACTCTTAAAATGGGACGAACACATCAGCCTGCTGAGTACGAAATTATCCAGCATTTGTTATGCACTAAGACAACTCAAAGAAGTGTGTAGTCTAACCACTGTTAAAACTTACTACCACGCAAATTTTGAATCTATTATGACGTACGGTGTAATCTTATGGGGTAAATCATCAGTCTGAAAGGATCTTTAAGCTACAAAAACGGGCCATTAGATACATGTTGGGCATGAATCTAAGAGACAGCTGTAGAGAAAAATTTAAATCATTGAGGATACTTACTCTACCTTCGCACTACATTTACAGCATATTAATATATGTGAAATTAAATTTTAAAAACTTCACCCAACATTGCATGAATCATGATTACGCAACCAGAGGAAACAGCAATCTACAATATGACACTCATAGACTTGAGCTATACAGGATGAGTCCATACTATCAGGGTGCTCTACTTTATAATAAACTGCCTAACGAAATAAAACAGTACCGCTCCATTACGCAATTCAAAAACCATTTGAAAGATTACCTACTTAAACATGGTTTCTACAGTATAGGGGAATTTTTAAATATGTAATTACCCGGTCAACAAATTCACACAATTACATGTACATTCTCTTTAATTCTGCTATGCACTAAATGATGATATATACATTGTAATAAATTATTTTTTTATAAACTGTATACAAAACACTATGCTCACATGTTTAGTAACTTCCCTTATTTTTATATTTGTTAGTCTTAAGTGTATTAGTGTGTGATATTTTACTATATGTTAGTTTGTGCCTTATTCTTAGTTGTAGTTTATAGCTATTATAATTGTATATTTTGACACATCCAATATCTTATACTAGATCCAAATGGGAAAATAAAGTTCTTATTCTTATTCTAGTGCAGAATTTCAGAGCCGGGCTTCGTTTTTTAGCGGTTGTCTTGTGTAGTACTTTGTAACATAAAAATTCGTGATAAGATAATAAAGAATAAAGCAATATGGTCCGGTCTTGTTCCTGTTTGTTACCTATATTTTGAGTAAGTACCTTATTCTTGTCTATTCTGTAAAATATACTATCCTCTAAATATCGGCGACAACTCCGAGTTTTGGGATCTTTTCTCTTACCGTGGGTAATTTTGCCTGAAAAATTTTCATTAGGCTATACCTTCCGAGATATCTACTGAACTCTATATGATAAATATATAGAATTCATTGAATATTCAAGATACAAAATTGTCTAACCTCACCTTTTTCCATAATTTTTTAGCGAACTTTAAAGTTTATTACTATATTTGTGAATCTATACCTAAATAATGTTAAACAATCCAAATTATGTGAGTTACTGATATGGACTTGATCTATTTAAAAATATGTTACATTGCCGTAAGTACTTTTTATAAATATAACTTTGTCAAATAAGTAAGCGTGAACTGTAAAATGTGAGACTAGACAAATTTGAAAATCTTGGCACTATATATGACCATTGAAATGTATTATACTTAATAGAATGGAGTTGCAAAACATCTCAGTTATTTTGACTTTTTATGAAATGTAAAACTTGCATTAGCACCAATGTAAGTCAGCAGTCTGTAATAACAACAATGCAAGATACCTATATTATTTGCTAATTTCAATCTTCAATATGTATACTTATGTCAGTTGTGCAAACAGCTACACAGTAAGCATTTTCCAGACTTACAAGAAAGGGGGACACATCCACTATCGCTATATGAACTAAAGACCATGCTTGATTTACTGTTCACTTATAGATAGATAGATAGATAGATAGATTTATTCATGTTAAAAAATTTTAAAAATTTGTACACACGTCAAATATTCTTATTACAAAACAAATTAAAATAGTAAAATAAAAACAGTACAGTAGATTTACAAAATTTTGTCAATTTGGACAAAGTTACGGTACTTAATAGGAATAAAAACACAGGTAAAACAGGTACATAGAAAATCATAAAAATTAAATGTTTGTATGCAGAACATAATTTGTGGGAGAAATTTAGGAATCCCTATCAGATGTTTAAAATTTCCCTCTCTATATCTTCGTATGAAAAAAATGCGTTTTTTATCAAAAAATCTTTCATCATGATTTTGAATTTTTGTTTAGGTAATCATTAATGCGTTTATCTAATAAGTTATACAATTTGATACCATAGTAGTTAACACCAGTGTATACATTGAATATACATATTATACCTATTTTATCTTGCGTACACTGTGTGACACAAGCAATAAACCAATAGATAGATAGATAGATAGATAGATACATTTATTTGTTCCTTTTTAATACAATACAATAAATAACATATCATAATAAAATTGAGACACTAACGACAATAGTATTAAAATTCGTTTTAAAATAGATAATATGCCTAATTTGGATAAAACATGTCTTTGGTTAAAGTATTAAAATGTAAGTAAAATAGTAAGGCTAGAGATAAGATTTGGGAATAGCCTAGTTTGAGAGTATAAAAGTAAGTCTTTTTATTATTGTATTGAAACATCATTGAAATATTCGTCTATCGTATAATAAGCCTTTTTTATTAGTATTCTTTTGAGTTCCAATTTTAATGTCTTTGTGGTGAGATTTTTTATGTTATGAGGCAATTTGTTAAAAATGTTAATAATAGAATACTCAACATTTTTTTGTATATATGTGAAATTTTTTCTACTTGTTGTTAAATTGTTTTTGTTTCTTGTGTCATAATTATGCTCTAGAGATTTGAAAAGTATGATGTTTTCTTTTACAAATATTGCTGCTTCGTAAATATATAGGCTTGTTAGTGTTAGTACTCCTCTGTTTATAAATACCGATTTACAACTATCTGTAGGTTTCATATTAAATATTTGTCGTAAACATCTTTTTTGCATTATGAGGATTTTATGTGCATATATAGAATTTGCCCAGAATATCACTCCATATCTGACACGTGACTGTACATATGCATGATACGCACTCATGGCAGCTTCCACACTTACAAAACGTGCCACTACCCCAAGTGCATAACAGTACCGTGACATATCCCCAGCCAAGCTGTCAACATGAGGCCTCCAGTCAAGCCTTGAATCCAGAGTGATGCCTAAGAATTTTACTGATCGGCTACTTGGAACATTTATGTCATTGTAGGTAAGAGTTGTTTCTTCATTTTGGGTGAAGTACGAAAATGTAATTATCTGGGTTTTTTGAACATTTAATTTCAGATTGTTGTTAGTGAACCAATTTTGTAGTGTGATTACCGCATCAAGGATGTCTTTTTCTTGGCTGTTTTTAGAGTCGTGACTGAATATTAAAGATGTATCATCTGCAAATTGGACCATATTATGATTGACAACTTGTGGTAGATAATTTGTGTACAGTATGTATAACAAGGGCCCGAGAATTGAGCCCTGTGGTACACCTCTTTTAATTATTTCTTTGTCTGATTTGACCTTGGCTCCACTATCGTCACTCTCTACTAGTTGTTGATGTCTGTTTGATAAATAAGATTTTATTAGCTGTAGTGCTATACCTCTTATACCATAATTACATAATTTCTTTAAGAGAATATCATGCTCAACACTATCAAACGCTTTAGACAGGTCCAGACATACTGTGGTTGTTTCTTTATTGTTGTTTAGTGAGTCTAGTATTTGCATTAAAGCTTTAAAAATTGCAAGGATAGTTGTCTTGCCTTTTCTAAAGCCGTTTTGAGAATCAGAAAGTAAATTTTTCTCTTCTACATATTTTATAATTCTATTGTAGATACATTTTTCAAATATCTTGCTTATATTGGATAAGAGTGCTATGGGACGATAGTTTTGCCAATCAGCTTTATCACCCTTTTTAAAGATGGCCTTTATATTTGCAATTTTTAATCTATCTGGAAATTTTCCTTTACAGAGCATTAAATTTACAATATGGTTCAATGGATAGCAGATGATATCCGCAACATATTTTAATAGATTTATTGGTACCTCGTCATCACCAACCGATTTTTTATTTTTTAGTAGCATGATTATATTGAATATTTCCTGTGGTGTGGAAGGTTCTAAAAATAGAGAATTTTTCAAGCTTGTAGATATATTCTCCGTATAGGTATTTCTTTTATTATTGTTTTGACATTGGTTGACGAGATTATAATTTACATAGTCTAATATGTCTTTGGGATTTCCAAACTGTATATGATTTAGAATAGATTCAGATTTCACATTACTGTTAACTGTATATTTTTTGACAATGTCCCAAACAGCTTTGCCTTTATTCTGTGCAGACTCCACATAGTGCTTGTGAGATAGTTGTTTTGCAGTTTTAATTACATTTTTTAGAATTTTAGAATATTTTTTGTAATATTCTCTAGGGATTCGATTTGCTAACATTTCTGTATACAGAAAACGTTTCCTTTGAGAGGAAATTTTTATTCCTTTAGTTACCCATGGTTTAGGAATGTGGTTGGATGTTTTTGTATTTTTCAAAGGAAAAACTAATCTTAGAGCATGATTTATGATATTGTCAAATTTATTATAGGCATTATTGGCATCATTTTCCTGGAATACAACTTCCCAGCTTTCATCCTGTAGTAATCGTTTAAATTGTTCCAATTTATTTAAAGAAAATATTCTTTTTTTACATGAAAATTCTTTATGTGACTCCTTTTTATCTAATTCAAAGTTTAGAATTTGTGCTTCATGATCGGATAATGCCGATGTTACTACTTGCCCCCCTTGTTCATGACCAAAATTTATAAATATGTTGTCAATAAGTGATTGAGTTTTTTTTGTATATCTTGTAGCGGTAAATATTGTCTGTCGTAAATTAAATGTTAAAAGCAAGTTTATAAGGTTATCTGAAGATTCATTTTTGACTAGTAAATTTATGTTAAAATCACCACAAAGTATAATTTTATATTTAGGATATTTATCACAACAGAAAGTTAAGACCTCTGTTAAGGTATTTATAAAAGCATCATAGTCACTCTTGCTAACGGATGGTGTTCTATACACCGCAAGAATTATTATTTTATTAGACTTACTAATGATAGACGAAATTTCACAATGTTCCTCTATTGATTTTATTTCCAAATTTTCCATGTCCTGGGCCTTGGTATTCTCATTAACATAGATGCAGGATCCACCGTGGATTTTTTTTTCTCTACAGAAGGCCGAGACAAGCTTATATCCTTCTAGATACATTGTTCCCATTTCTTCTTTGGTACACCAATGTTCAGTAAAACATACCACGTCAGGACGTTTTTCCAGCGTGGAAAGAAATATATCACATTCTAATATTTTATTTCGTAGGCATTGAATGTTTTGATGAAAAATGCACATGACTTTTTTCTTGTGTTGTGATTATTTCAACATGAGGATTATTTGGTTTTGAAATTGTGTCGGTTTCCCGGACTATTAAATTTATGTTTCTATCAGGGTTAAGATTGTTGTTTTCTCCCTTTAGTTCTGGACTGCTTCTACACTCTATTTTATTAAAAAAGAATTTGGTTGAGGTAATTCTTCTTTTGCTCTGCTCTTCTGTTTATGTAACTCGAAATCAAAGCGTTTGAACCTAACCCCTGCTGGCCAAAAATTAGGATCGTAAAAAGTCTCTTTGTGACTAAAGTCCGCTGCCACCATGTATTCCTTGTATTTTCCTCCCCTCGTAAGCTCTTTGACAACAAGCTCTTCGTCTTTTGATATTTTTTCCTTCAAATATTTCATAATATCTTCTTCTAACACATCTGGTTCGACCCTATACAGATACAGCCAAACTTTTGGCCGCACTCCTCTAAATTTGCTATTGTTTTCTGCCAGTCCTGTTCTGCCTTTTCCATAATATTTTCTGTTCCTTTGACGTACTTGCCAATCGTTTACCTCCTCTTTATCATTAGAATTTTTTTGTTTTTCGAGATTTTTATTCGCTTTAGCATTAATGGTTTGGTTTGGTTTAATCATATTAAGATTTATTCTTTCATTAGAGATGGAAGAAGTATTTGGCTGCTCTAAGTCAATGACATCTTGCATAATTAGCATTTGTTTGTTTTCCAAGTCATTCAAGTTGTTTATATTTATATTTCTTGCAATGTCTGAGTATTTTTTTGGTTCTAGCTCTGTGTTTTTGTATTTCTTACTACTGTCTATCTGATAATGATTTGTTTTTTGTCTCTCTAAATTTTCTGCAGTATTATTTGTTTTTTGTTGGTTTGTTTTGTATGTCTGATGTTTATTAAAATAATGTTCTATTTCTTTACTTACAATTTCTGTAATTTTTTCTAAACTTTCTTGTCCATTCTGTTCTGATGTGTTCATGGTATTTTTATAAAACTGTACTTTTCCTTCTAATGTTAATATTTTGTCTTTTAGTAATTTATTGTTGTCTTTTAGTTCTGTGTTGAGTTGAATTAATAGATTATTTTCAAATTTTAGTGTTTCTAAGAGAGCATCATTTGTCAATTCATCATCTTGTTCCTCATTGGTTAAGTTTTCTGGACTGCTAAATTCTTGCTTATTACAGCATACTTTTCTGTTAGAGCAGCTTTTATGGAACACTGCTTCACAACTTACACATTTTACTTTAACTTTTTTAACTCTTTTATCACAATAACTACATAGAATAACTAACTGTGTGACTGACCCATCAGCCATCTTGACATCCTAGTAAGTAATTCGTATTGATATCAGAAAACTGAACAATCGGTTAAAAATCGGTAACTGCAGTGGAAAAATATGCACTCTTATATTAAGAAAAACATAACCAAACAGACGTTTTTGTATGCAAAATTGTGATCAGACAGGCAAACTTACCATGTAAATAAGAATAATAATGTACCTATTGCTTAAGAAAAAATAATTTTCAGGTTGACTTCGCAAAGGTATTTTACCTTAATTGGCTAAAAAGGCTATTGGCAGAAATCCTCAAATCGAGAAGCTGAGCCATAGCAATGTGATATGCAGTGAACATTTTGCTGATACAGATTTTATGTATGAGGGGGACATGAAACGTCTGAAACCTAATGTAGTTCCAACCCTGAAATTACCTATATTAAATTCACTAGTATTTACAACTTGACCAAAAAAGTGTTTTTCAGGTTTCACTTTTAGCTTTTATTCATATTCAAATTATACCTCGATCTCTGAGGTAGAAAATATGACTCCCTTTTTTGTGGACTCTGTATTCAATTCTCAATATGATCGTACATTATCAAGAACGTTTACTAGAAAAAATTCAAAATTAAATAATTATGTTTCGAGTATGACAACTTTTATGTTCTTTATTAAAAATTAAGACAAGGGTTAATTGTATAAGAAATGTCAATCTATACACTCATATTTTTGGTGATTTCTGAAAAAAAAGCCGAATTAAAAATACATGCAATAAAAATAGAGCCGGCCCTGGTCTTCAACACAACGCGATTGCGCTCCTCCCCGGGGTCACCGTACTTGCGCGAGATTCAATTTGAAGTACAAATAGGAATGGACATTGGCATTCTATTTATATGTAGAGTTCAGTGCATTACCCATGTTTAGTAATATTTCATTTACTTATCTAAAAACCACAACACAAACCAAATACCTTCATAATTATGAATAAATAACTTACATTTCCCAGCAGCTCCCAGACATGTTCAGAAACATGAGGGCAAATTGGTGAAATAAGCAAAGCTTGCACTTCAATAAACTTAAGTACTAAATCTAAATGCATGCCATCCAAACACAACTCCCTATATTTATCTCTAATAGCTTGCATTTCGAAAAATCCTGTTCTCAGAGCTTCCTTAAAAAGCAATTTTGAGTAAAATTCATCTGTTTCCTTGATTTTCAGATTTATTTCGCTTTGGAAAACTTGATCATTGAAACTAGTCGCTGAACCAGTCCTGGAAAAGAAACAGTTAATTTAATATTTTTGTCGGCTCACAGTAAACACAATATTTTAAACTAAATAAAAAAAATTTTGTAGGTGTAATAAATGACCTATTAGTGGAGTCAACAGAGACTTCCACTTCGGAAAAATTCCAGGAGGCGGTAATTTTTGAGAACACATCTCTGAATATGTCAGGAACAACATACCAAAAGTTACCAACAAAAGTCCTCGAGCGTCATTTGTTATTAAACAAATTAGTTGCAAAATACCAGTTTTTGTCAAATATCTCTTAAAATATTTTCTTAAAAAAACTAAATGTGCCATTCAAAAGTATGGGAAATTTCCATTGACGTATACATATAAATAGAATGCCAATACAGATATATGTGCGTGAACAAAATACGCCTATCATGTGATTCAAGATCTTGAGGATATGCATCGCCGCATAAGAAATCTAGTATTAAAAGTATTATGGTGCTCGAGTCAGAATGCTTCTTATTGGGGATGTTATGCGCCGACGCAATTTTTCTTTGATTTGTCTCCTGTAGCTGGAGGTCTTGGATTAGTGCCGAATTTCAGAGCCGGCCTCAAGCAATTCTCTCATTTAAAAAAATTTAAATTAAAAAATTATGTTTTGGGAATGACAACTATTATGTTCTTTAATAAAAATTAGTAAAAAGGTTAACTATATAAGAAATGTCAATCTACACACGTATATTTTTGATGATTTCTGAAAAAAAGACAAATTAAAAACACTTGCATTAAAAATAGAGCCAGCAATGTCATTGTACATATTGCAATTGCGCCCCTCCTCAGGGTCGCCATACTTGCGGGAGATTCAATTTGGTATACAAATAGGTACAGGACATTGGCATTCTATTTATATATATAGTTCAGTGGAAATTTCACATCAAAAATGTATATTATATTGTTGCGTATTTTCACCCTTTTAGGAAACACCCTGTATGAATCCGTGGGTTCTAAAATAATTTCAGCAAGAGATAAACACTAACACTTTATTTAATAATTACTATATACTACTTCTATACTACAATACTTCAAAATAACATTTACACTTTGTTTACTTGATATTTAATCTCACTTTTTCGCTACTAATTTCACTTTAATAAACTTCTCTTTAGATTAGATTAGATTAGATTAGGAAGGGGGAGTTGGCTGATTGGCCTTGACCACCGCGACCCCCATGGATCTATTGTGGTGCTCCTGATTGGTTTCCTTAGAGCTCCTTATCCAGTTTTGTCCTTTGTATCAGACTCCACAGCCTTGATAAGGGCCCCTTAATGTAGCTGTCAGCTCTTGGTTTTTCCTCACCAAGTAGTTGGAATCTCAGTCTAGCAAGACCTGTCGGCAGTGGCCAGTTAGAAGACCTATTATTCTAATGGCCTTTCTATTTTGGCATAACAGGTCCTCCGTAAATTTGGCCGATCGTTCTTTAATGAACTGTTTAGCCTGTCTCTGCCGTGGGAAATTGTTCCACCATTCCAGAGATTTGGTTTGCACCCATTTGTTAATGGATGCTCGTATGCATGGCTTGGCCACACCACAAAAGGGTTTGGGTCCTATGAGGGCGCTATCCGCGCCTTCTCTGACCAGTTCATCAGCCTTTTCATTTCCCTTGTGTCCTGCTACGGTCACCTTATTCTGACTTCCTAGGTCTATAAGGGTATTTATGCAGTCTCATACAAGTCTCAATTCGACTTGCATGGAACCGATTGCTTTTAGCGCAGCCTGATTATCGGAAAAAATGGCAATCGACTCATTTACAGTTCCTTGCCTTATGATTTCCTTTGCGCACCACTGTATTGCGGCCACTTCAGCCTGAAATATTGTGGCATATTTTCCTAGACTTATTGGGATTTTCGTTTTTGACCTTATCACATTAATCCCAGCTCCAACTCCCTGTTCTGTCTTAGAGCCGTCTGTATACCAGACTGTTTGTGCCGGTATTGGAGGACCATTTGTCCAGTCTTCCCTGTCTGGTATTATGATTTTGAAATTTTTATTAAAGTTATATTTTGGGATTGTAATGTCCGTGGGCATTCTTAGAATGGGATCCGCCTTCAGCTCTAAGTATAGCTTTTGGTGCTCTGTTCCATGCTGCTGCCTTATTGGCGTAGGGCCTTGCATTAGCCTATGCAGCACTGAACGAGCTTCTCCTTGAATAAATATGTGTAGTGGTGGCAAGTCCAGAAGGACTTCCAGTGCAGCCGTTGGAGCAGTTTTTATGGCTCCCGTGGCGCACAGGCAAGCAAGCCTTTGTACGCCACTTAACAGCCTTACAGCTCCGAACTGCACTGTCTTAGTCCACCATGCTACCGATCCGTAGGTTAAACTTCTCTTTAGTAAACTTCCTCTGCGCTGGTAATCGCGTCTTATATACTCCGAAATTTCCTCTTTAGATCCATCCAGAAACAATCAAGAATCTTCTCTTACCACACTCCAGAAAAGTCCATTTCCTTCTACTAGATTCCAGTCACTCACTAGTAGGCATAGGCGTATCAATTCCAGTTCCAAGGGGGTGTAATTCAAACATTATTATGAAATTTTTTGGTACGATCAAAAATGTAGTTCAGATTTTTTTTTTATGCACAAAAATGGAACACGGAGAATCGTATGTACGAGGCTTGAAGCGCGGCCCCGGGCACGCAACACTAAATTTGTTGTAGATTTTTAACTAATTAATGAAGTTGAGCTAAACAAAGCTTAACTGAAAGAAGGAACATGTGGCTACTGGATTATCATAATAATTTTAGAAACATCAACATCGAGTCGATTTACCGAAAATACTTGATATTTTCAATAATTTCGTGAAAATATAAGTTTATATCATATATTCCAAGAAATTTTTGTTACATCAAATATACTTATTTTGAGGTCTTACTATAAATATATGCTGGATAAGTAAGCTAAATACATTTTTTATAAAAGCTATTAACGTTTATTTTACCCCTAATTTCACGAATTTAGGAGCAATTTTTTTTTTTTTAATCTTTATAAAATAAAGAGGGTTAACTTAATTTTTAAGGTGAATTCCCTTGAGGCATCTTAAAGTACATATTTCAAGCTTTAAGAATGGCACCTACCGAAATCTAATAACATGGTTTAAACCAGAGTAATAGGTGGTTAAAGTCAGTTATACATATCAAATTTTATCACTTTCTCAAAATTTTGAAATTTTGGAAGTGTACATCTTCAGAATAAATTTTCGAATTTTTTTTCCAGTCATCGGATATTTTTATACTTTACTTCAAGAGTAGTATGTGAAAGTTCCAGGTCTTTATCTTAAAAATTGGAAAAATGGTAGAGCCTTTACAGATTTCATTGGAAATCTCTTTATGTCCCGACTTAAGATATGTTCTATTCCTACATACATTCATTTTTATCTTTGAAAATATGATAACCCAATAGCCACATGTTTCTTCTTTCATTTAAGCTTTGTTGAGCTCAGTTTCATCGATTAGTTCAAAAGTTACAACAAATTTAGTACAGCGCACCCGAGGCCGCGTGCGCTTCGTGCCCTGTACTTACGTGTCGCCATGCTCCATTTTCGTGCATTAAACGAAAAGATCTGGAGCCTACATTTTTGATCTAGCAAAAAAACTTCACATACATTTTTTTTTTGTGATATATGTAACTTCGAATGGCAAAATTAGTTTTTTTAAGAAAAAAATATTTAAAGAGATATTTGACAGAAACTGGTATTTTGCAATTAATTTGTTTACAATAACAAATGACGCAGAAGGACTATTGTTGGTAACTTTTGGTATGTTGTTTCTGACATGTTCAAAGATGTATTATCAAAAGTTACCGCTTCTCGGAATTATCCCGAAATAATGCATATTTTTAGCCTCTATTGACTCCACTATATATCATCAAAATAAGATCTTATAAACAAAACTCCACTTATTTTACTGAATAATTTTGTACGAGTGCAAATTAATTTGTTTTAAGAATTATCTTACCTTAACAATGTTTTATTGGCTAATACTTCTTTAACCCATTCAATAAAAGTATACAGCCTCAAAATTCCAGCTTCTGCTGTAGTTTGCACAAAATTTGCGTCCTCAACTGAATCGCCAGCATCGGCAAGACACAATCTCATTCCATCAGCACTGAACGTTTTAATGGCCTCAGAAAGTGTCAAAAAGTTTCCTTCCGATTTAGACATCTTTGCGGAATTCAGTAATAGATGCCCATTAGCTCGGATACTCTTAGGCCACTTGCTCTCATCATTGGGCCAAATTGCACAGTGATTATAAATCGCAAAAGTCAAATGGTTTTGAATTAAGTCTTTTCCAGAGGTCCTTAAGTCTACCGCATACCAAAATTCAAATTCTCGTTTCATTAGGTCTAGGGATTCTTTTTTAATACCGCAGTTGGAAGGGTATTTCGCATTTTTAAAAAAGACGTAATCCCAAACTTCGGGCGTTAACTGCTCTGCCTTTATGCCTAAAGCATTCGGCTTATTACCCCTAAAAAAAATCCAAATGAATATTTTTCAGTGATTTCGTATAGGCTAATTACCTCTCTGCAATGCCAACCTGTTTGGTGAAAAGTACAATGTGTACGTAAATTGACATATAACTTTATTGGATGAAATAAGGACAGATAGCATTCTTTTTACAATGTGTCGAACTTAATATGAATAAAGTCTTGTTTTCAATATTATTAGAAATAAATAAATAATTTCAGACTAAAGGTTCATAAACTACACCTATTGAGGAATTTAGCTTAAGTAAAGTGTCTAGTGTGAATGTTTGAAGAAGGCGAAAACATAATATCTCGCTTCTTGTTGGAAACAAAAGTTATCTGAAACCAAATTTTTAGCCCAATTTTTAGCACAAAATTCGAACTTTGTTTTTTAGTTATTTTAGTAAATTATTGCCCTTTTATTATTACTTCATTAAAACAACGTATACAGTGTATAATTTTTCTTATAATACTGACTGAAGGACTTCAGTCGATGGCCATATGGTTTATCCAATACAATACTTTAATTATTTTATTATCAGTTATTTGTGCTCATTTTTATCTAATTTTATTTTCACTAGTGTGCTATGGAAACAGAAAACAATTGCATTACAAGTAAATGGTCAACTAGTAATCTGTCAGTTGAAGACACTTTTTAACAGTTCGCATTTAGCAGTAAAATGAAAAATGTCTGGTGAACGTTTTAGCATTACAAGAAAAAATTTACGTAGTGAAACTATTTAGAGACAATATTCGAGCTAGTAGAGAGGTTGTTTAATGGCACTATAGTTTTTAAACCAGGAGGAGCATATTAAATTTAATGCGCTAAATCATACATGTGATTGGATACGCCCTCGCCAGTTTTACACAAGGCAATAATCGTAAATATTGACATATTGTAAAAATTTTAATTTCATGTCATAAATTATTTGGTTATAATTTCTATTTTATCGTTTGCACATTATATATCAGTTTTTAATCCTTTTTGTATAAATCTGAAGGTAAAAGTGGCTAATTACTTGGTGCCTTTATATTTCGTAAATGATATGGATACCGTATAGAATAACTAGGGGTCAAATAGAGGTCGATGCATTATATAATGCAAAAAAATACACACAAAAACACTGTAATTGTGTATTGTTGGATGCAACGTCAAAAAGGTTTTAGTGTATCTTCTACTTACTTTTATGATGTGAATGAAACTTTCATGTTTACTCCTCCTGGTTTAAAAACAGACTATAGTTGTGTAGCAAAACAAAATTCTATGAAACCCACCACAAATAAATTGACAGAACCCTCAAGATGAGAATATTTTAGCCTGAAAATTCGAAGTTCATCTCCTTCTAGTTTTTAAATTTGGAGCAGGTTGTCGAATATAATTACATAATTTTATTCGAAATTATCAATATTACTGTCAGCATTTTTGGATATATCATTATACAATGTGCCCACGGCAAAGCGATATTATAGGTGTAAATAACGATTTTTTTTTTACTATGAACATAATTTTTTGTATTTTGCTCTTGCTTGACCCAAAACCTATTTTCAGTACGTTAGAATTTCAAAAATGTATAGAGGGCACTGCTGGCAGCTTAAGAGTAAAATTCGCTCCAGGTAAACTGCCATTTTTGTGCAAGATATTGAAGAATTCTATAAGAAAAACTTGCTAAAAATTAAAAATATAACGTATCCAATTTGATGACTATACAGGATGATCACGTAGGTTGTTAGAAGTTTTTCAACTTGCAGTTAGATTAGAAATTTAATATTTTCAATCTTCCAGCTATACAGGGTATGCCAAAAGTTGAAAAACTTCTAGCGTGAATCACCCTGTATAGTTATCAATACCAAATTTTGAGCAAGTTTTTTATCTTATAAACTTTTCCAATATCTTGCACAGAAATGGCAGTTTACCTGAAGCGAATTTTATTTTTAAGTTGCCACCAACACCAGCGCCCTCTATACATTTTTGAAACTCTAACGTACTGAAAATAGGTTTTGGGTCAAGCAAGAGTGGAATACAGAAATTGTGTTCATAGTAAAGAAACGAGAATTTTATTTTTAAGCTGCCACTAGCGCCCCCTATATATTGCTGAAATTCCAACGTACTGAGAATAAGTGTAGGGTCAAGCAAGAGCAGAATACAAAAAATTGTACTCATAGTAAAAAAAAATTGTTATTTACACCTATAATATCGCTTTGCCGTGGATACATTGTATATTACACCAATTTTTCAAGAAAATAGATCAACTTCTTAAAACTTTCCAGCACTGCATCTCTAGATAAATCCTCATTTTACCAAAGGGACAACGACACATACCTAAAGCTATTTCCTTGAAGTAAATGTGACACTGTGTAATAAGCCATGTATATTGTGGAATCTGATAAGGACTCTATCAGCCATTGTTGATCCCACGGTAACTTGGTACCAAGCCCGTAAGTTCTAGAACAGGCATATTCATGTAACCAATTGAGACAACCAATGAAGTTTTTCTTAACCTCATCATGATAGGTATTCATATTGTCTAAACACCGTACTGCTTGCTCCTTCCAACTTTCCTCACCATATTCAAGATACCATTGGTCACATAATGCTACAACACACTCATCGCCAGAACGAGAAATAACCAGTTTCTCAGGCTCGTAGTAAATGACTGCTTGAGATTTATCAAGTAAGGATTTTTGGAGGATCTTTTTAATGTCTTGGATTTTTTTACCCTTGCATTCTCCTACAAGCATAACCTAAAAATAATAAATAATAATATATTCTCACTTTTATTTACAATTCAGATTTTGTTGTTACATTTACAGATAAATAGAAATTGCCCTTTAAGGAAAGGAAATATTTAAATAAGTAGTCTGGAATAAAAAAAACCCATTCAGTTCACTGCACAATGTACTGTGTCGATTCAAACAACTTTTTACGGGTTTAAAAATAAATTTCTCTTCTAAAATACTGTCAAAAAATTGTTTTAATTGATGTAGGGATGTAGGAGAAATTGATGAAATATGAGGTTATCTTTTAAAACAAATCTAACTATGAGTTTCGGCTCCATTAAACAAATAATATGAAGTCTCTCATCACTACAAATAAGACAAGTAGCATTACAAAAAACTTGTTAACATTTTTATTATTAGTATTTTTTATATACTTTCTTTATCAATTGTGCAAATCACCTTTCAATTTTTTTTTACTACAACTTAAACGTTCAATCTCATACACTATTTCCAGAGTGGTCTTAATAATTTAATTAGTATTAATAAAACTCATAATTGATAAAATATTACACACCCCTTCATAAAATCCTTTCAGATAGACCATGTCCTTGGCCTCTGCAAGCTTCTCCTTGTCATTTTGGCTTTGAATTTTTAACTTTTCATAAGCCGTAACAGCGGCAAGATTTCCAATGTCTGGCACTTCAATAATTGGTACTGGATCAAAAGGTAAAACCATTTCATCTTTAATACCATACTTTTCCCTAAACGGTTGCTTCTTTTTTAAGTCTAATAATGCAGCATAATCATCAGGTGAATCAGATGGAACACTTGTGACAACTCCTGTCCCTTTGTCTTCTTTTATAGTTAACATCGGGAGAGCATAGATTTTTTCATATTTTGTGAATGGCGCCTTTAAAGCACATCCAAGAAGATCCTAAAATTTCAGAATTTTCCTCAGTGTTTGATTGTCTGATATAAAGTTGTATTTGATTTTTAAAAACCTGGGGATTAAACATCTCATTTTTAATAAATCCATTTGAATAAAAAAACAGGCTATTAGTTAATTTTTAAAAATTGCTATTATCATTAAAAATGTGAAACATATTCTTTACTCTCAATTAGCGCTGACGCCAGACATTTTGCTACTCACTGCAACATTTATAGAAGTGTCCTGAATCTTAGCTAATTTTCTTTAAAAATAAAAGACCGCATTCTTATGGAAAATTGGGTCTCATGGGCTTGTCTATATTTTTATCATGTTATAGATTTTGACCTCTAGAATAAAAGTTTAAATGGGCACCACCATAAATAATGAGCAGTTTTTGAGATATGGCTTGTCAACACAACTGACCATTTTTGGTCAACTGATTTTAATGTTGCTCTCTGGGGGGGCACACAAAACCTCATTCAATAACACAGGAATGCAAATGAAAACAATTAGAGATGAGTTGCTATTTAACAACCTGTTATTTTATAACTGTTATTTGTAAACAGCATTAACAAACTGTTATTTCTGTTCGAAAATAACAGATATAGAAGAAGCCAAGATACCTTCTTGACTATTTTCGGTTGTAATCATGCTGTCGTTGGCACCATTTTGCGCGGAGGACAGACAATTTATTGTTTTCATCTGCATTCCTGTGTTATTGAAGTGTGAATGTTATAATAACTGCTGTTTTTATTTGCAAAAATTACGAAAATGCCTTTGTTCTGTACAGTAGTGAATTGTGATAATAAAGGAGAAAGAAACAACGTTTCTTTAGAATTCTTGCTATTTTTAAAGGATCATGGAGAAAATAACAAGTTGCCAAAAGAATGAATAAGGTCTCTAAAATGGGGAGAATTAAGCGTAACATTTTTGAAAACTTCTAGGATTTGCTCAAAACATTTTTTGTCGTAACGACCTTTGACATCAGCTTCTAATGTTGAATAATACTCACTACGAGACTATCGTCAAAATAAACACTTCTTTACTTGAAAAACTAAAGAAAACTCGAAACACACTTTAAAAACCTTCTGCACACAGTGATAAACAAACAGTAAACGAGGTTCTGCGCACTGCGGTATGCGAACACCAGTGCTTCTCAGCGATCTGTTATTTTTAAACTGTTATATTAAAACATCAGAAGTAATTTAAAATTGTTTTAAAAAAATAACTGCCTTTACCCATCTCTAGAAAACAAAACAATGAGTTGTGTGCCCTCCACGCCGACAGCGTGACGTCAACCGAAAATGCTCAATTTTCTTTATTTTAGGCATTCAAGATTTTTACCTTGCTTAGAATCTGCTGAATAGTTACTTTAAAAAATAATGAGAACGCTTTCTTTTTCAAGTAAAATATATATTGTGGTTCCAGAAGAAAAGTGACACAACTCAAAATTTGTATGTTTTGGCTTTCTTGCACAAAAAGTTCACAAATACGATAGAGATGTCCCTAGAAAAAGGTCATAAATAAAATGTCTCAAGTTCGCCGCTTACGCGCATCGTTGTTCCCCATCATGATTATAGTGTTGTTAATCTTGAACAAGCTAACCATTATACTCTTCGCCGATTTGCTGTGCTTTCTATATAATTGTTGCACATTCTATAGGCTACCCTTCACAGTTTTTTTGTAAATAATATTGGTTTTAGACATTTTTTGTTTAATTACAAAACATACAATTTCTTTTTTTTTTAATTTATATAATTAATAACTTTTTTATTTATTGGTCGATATTGTTCAAAAGCAATATGGTTCTTCCCTTAGCTAACACTAACTTACTGCCCAAATTTCAATACAATCGCACTTTTCATTCTTAACTTATCGTGCTTACAAACATGACAGACGGACAGACAAGCAGACAGACAGGTGGACAGACCGACGGACATTTTGAAACACACAGTGATATGAAATTTTTTTCTCTACGAGCAATATTACTGGTTTTAGAAATGTGCCGATCAAATGCAATATAGGTACTCTTCGCTTTGTATTTGCTAAGAGTATAATTACGTTGAATGCACTACATTACATCAATAGATTTGCTTTAATGGCAGTGAAGAAAAAAAAATAATAGTTTTATCCCTCTCATTGCAGCTTATTCAACAAAGCTTTTAAAATGTTAACTATTTTAAATTCTCTTTTCTGCAAAACTGTATTTTTTGAGTGGTGTCACTTTTCTTCCGGAGTGACTATATGTCAAATACTTCAAAAAAATTTTTGTTTTGTACATTGATTTCCCTACCTGCCAAAAAGTGACACAAAGTGCAAATCACCAATGCATTTATGGCAGCGCTGGTTCTGCTCTTTATTTTTCTATGCAAATGTTGTGATAAAGAAATCAACATTTCCTACTTACTTCTCCTAATAATTCTAAGACAATATTCAATTGGCCATCACTGTTTGTAAAACCCTGATATGACATATTTCTTGCAGCTCTAAGGGTACAAATATAAACTTCTCCAGTTTTTGTTTCAAATGCAATATATTTCATATCAGGTCTCAGCCAACAGTTGGTTTGTCCGTACATCGTTTCAGGTCTTAAAGTGGCTGCTACTAGGAATACTGGTTTTTGTTTCAAAACACTGAAACAGAATGACACATAAACATCCATTCATATTATTAATTGAAATTAAAAATACTTTATACATCATAACTCATTTTATTAACTCAAGTTAATTTAATAGGCTTTAAAAAAGCTGAGTTTGGGTCACATATTTTATTCGCAAATTAAACGTTAAAATTGTACTAAATTGTGCTACTTGTATCATAGACACTTTTTGGAAGTGTCACCGGTTATATGTAAACATACAACATGTATTAATAAAAAAAAAAATTAAAATTTAAAACGTCCGTTAGTCAAATGAAATTGGTTGCCACCTCTTGATCACAATATCTGGCAACCATGTCAATCCAGATAAAGGAGGTTGGTAAAGATCAGCCTTTTTTCGCCTATCATAATTTGAAAATAAAAAGTTCTTATTTGAGCCATTCTTTTATATTTATTTTTAGTTTAAGTGTTTAACACTATGTTTAGATAAAATTGATATAAAATATCCTGCAGTAAGTTGCATTAAAAATACCTTATAAACTCTAATATAAAAAAAAAATTGTTTTTCATGGTGCATTTTATAATAAAATGTCATTGAGAGCTCGAAAAAACGTCGAAAAAATTACCAAATATGCTCTGTTTGAGACCTTTTTAATGCAACTTACTGCAGGATATTTTATATCAATTTTATCTAAACATAATGTTGAAAACTTGAACTAAAAATAAAAATAAAAGAATGACTCTTATAAAAACTTTTTATTTTCATGATTCTACCTTATAGATCAGAATTTCAACTTTTTACAAAGCTACAATTTGAATTTTTTTTTAAATTGAGTTACAGCAGCAATTTTATTTTGTTAAAGGAGGTTTTAAGCTTTATATAAAAGAATCATGGATAGATTTGAAACCCATTTGTTACTCTTTAATATAAATCTGAGGTAAAGTAATGACTTTTTCATACTTATGTAATTTACATGCTTTATAAATGATAATAATGAACCTAACAATAATCCACTAATTGTTCATATTATTAAACATTCGTCTAAATTTTGATAAACAATGTATGCTATTTACAAACTTCAAAATAATAGTTTAGGTTCGATTCATTGAATTTATTCTGTTATAAATAGGATCAAAATAGCGTCAAGAGCAAACTAAGTCTTAAGTTTAATACAAATGCTTTTGAAAAATCATTACTATATTTCATTCGCACAAGAGATTCAGCTAAGCCACTCCTCACAAATGTGCGCTAAATTTGAATATATTGTTTCTATTGGTTGAATTTTTAAAACCCATATTACAACCATGTCGAAAACGTTAATGTATGAGGTATTTGTTCTCCGAGACAAATTGTTTTCAGCCTGATGTATGGTTTTTAGAAATAACTATTGTTATTTGCTGTTATTCCTATTCATCTAATAAAATAGTGTTTTTCAATACTGTGGTACATATTTGTGTATATCAAGGTACGCAATAAACACGATTTATAATATTGATTAAATGTCAGAATCACTTTTTCTTTTTTAGGTTAAAAATTCATTCTTGTCAAATTAATTACGAATCAAGCTTAAGCCCTCCGTCGAAAAAACGGAAAAGCAAACATTTTTCGGTTAAAGAGAAGGAAAATATTGTGAATATCTTTAAGGCTTCTGCAGCAGAGAACTCAGACAACCTTAAGACACAAAACGTTGAGTTTACTGCAAAGGCAGCAGGTAATTTTCTTTTTTGTATCATACTGGCTTGCTCAAAGTACTTTCTCTTGAGGCATTCTTAGTTTAACAATGTATATTTATTATAGTTTATATTTGAGTTTATTATTATTATCTATATTAATTATACATAATTTAGGTGTGAGTGACCGCAGAGTTTTCAAAATTCTTCATGAATATCAGGAAACACATGCACTTCAGGAGCTAAAAGCGTATCGCCGATAACGAGCAATTTTGGACGACATCGATGAAAGAACCAAAAGTGATGTTCGATGTTTAATTCATTCTTTTTTTGAAAGAAATGACACACCGACTCTAGATAAAATGTTAGCAGCGCTGCATGAAAATGAAGATCTACCTGAATTTAAACGAACTACTTTGAGAACATTGATCAAAGAAATTGGCTTTCGGTGAGTAAATTTTTTTTAATTCTAGATGTTCTACATACTTTGGCATTACAGGTTCGCAATAGTGTCCTTAGAGAGAAGAATGAGATCTTCGTCTGGAGAAGGCATTTTCTGCAAGAGATCCGAAATTATTGCGAAGAAGGCAAGAAATTGTACTTCTTAGATGAGACTTGGGTAAACGCCGGCCATACTGTAAGTAAAGTATGAAAGGATACAACAATCCTCAATCCGAGGCAGGCCTTCATTCAGGGATTAACGACGGGGTTAAAAGATCCATCAGGCAAGGGAGGTTGCCTTATAGTCCGTCACATAGGTTCCGAGGACAGTTTCGTTGAGGATGGTTTGCTATGCTTCCAATCAAAGAAAACAGGGGACTATAATGAAGAAACGAATGGTGATGTTTTCGAAAATTGGTTTTCACAAATTCTGGGGTGCTTGGCCAAAGATTCTGTGATTGTGATGGACAACGCTTCTTATCACAGTAGAAAAACAGAGAAGATTCCGATATCTGGCACGAAAAAAGCAGACCTACAAGCATGGTTGACAAGTAAGTCGATTTGTTACAGCGCAGATATGGTAAAAGCTGAACTCCTACATCTTGCCAAGCAGTCTCTTGTTATGCCAAAATATGTGGTTGATGAAATGGCAAAAGAACACGGTCATACGGTTTTGCGATTGCCTCCATATCATTGTGAATTCAACCCGATTGAATTAATATAGGCCCAAATTAAAGGAGAAGTAGTGAGGAACAATACTAAGTTTAAAATGAAAGACCTTCACCAATTATTTCACCAAGCCATTGGAAACGTTTCTGCAGAAAATTGGAAGAATGCCATTCGTCACGCACAAAGTGAAGAGAAAAAAATGTGCCAAGTTGACATCGCAATGGACATTGTAATAGAGTCACTGATCATTCATGTGGGGGGTGACACTTCATCGTCTGAATCGAAAATGGATTAAAAGCTGGATGATACAGAATAAAATTCAGGAGCTGATAAACAACCTACGCTGCTCCCTCTACTGCGCATGCGCCTGCACAATGTCCTTTGCTTGTGTACTTCATAGCTACCGGAACCACAAACATCTTCAGCGGCCAACCTGCCATCTCTCCAGGATCTACAAAGTCCCTACATTCAACGTACCCTCACGGAGGGGCAGAGCGACCCGACGCTGATGGTCCAGGCTGGGAATATCGCTGCTGCCCCCCTCCAGAGTCAATCCGCTGCTGACAAACTAACAAAGTGTGCCGTAAACATCAAAATAAGTGATTTTTTTTTTTGTGTGTGATTTTATTTATTACTTAGAATACAATTATTAAATTTTCCATTCCATTAAATATGTTTCACTTGTAAATACGTAACTTTTAAGTTTATTCATTAATAACGGTGTATGTATAATATGTAATATTTATTTTTATACATTATTGTTACAGCGTTGGCACTTAGTTTTCGTAGATATTTATACAGATAGGTACCTCTCGTAAGTTTCTTCTTGGTTCTTCTTACGAATAGTAATCGAACCTTCTGATTATAAAAAGTATATGTAGTAGGTAACATTTTGTTTTATTTATTTACACTTAATTTACACAATCAGTATTGTTAAAAAGTGTATTTGTTGAACAACAACTGCTCCTCGCTGGTTCTCGCTAGCAATAATATAAAAGAATAAATACAATCTATTAATGAATTTTGCTGCTTTTATAAATTTGTAGCGTGTGAAGCTGGTTGTTGCCCTCAATGGTCTAAGCAAAATGGGGAGTGGCCTTACTGCATCTCTTAGGCGAACAGAGTATAGAGTGGCTCAAAAAATCAAGTCTATTTGGAGGATTTCATTGAACGATTAGGAAAACACTAAAAATATTAACTCTAATTAGAATATAATTAATTATGTGTGCAAAAAATGGCAAATAAACAATAATAAAAATCAAAAATACTTTTGCCTTCATGGAATTATTTTTGGGATTCCATAAGATTGTTTTATGGAACATTAACTTAAGAAGAAATTACTAATTCATATTCCTTAGACAATTCTAAAAGGGGGACCTGTGCTCGATTTTTATTACATTATATATTTTCATGATTCTATAACAAATTTACGAAAAAAATGTATTTTTTCCACAAGAAATGCATGAGAAACTTCGTGGTGATGGAGGCATATATTAACATCAACCGATTTTGTTCAAATTAGGAAACAATTCTCTTGAAGTTTCGAAAAAAATGTTGGGAGTGAGACAAAAAAAATCGAAACGTATTTTTCATAAGTATAAATTGTGCACCCTAGTGCACACAGCACATAACCCAAGCACCATCCTCCATGGTGTCAAGTATATCTTGTACATAGGGTGTAGGCTGCTAGTGAGTACAAATCTCTTTCTATAAAAGCAATGTTCATAAGGATTCATAATTTTTTTGAGATAGAAGAGTTCGTTTACAATTAGAGATTCAAAAGTTTTACCAATGTTATCCAATAACAAAATAGGCCTTTAATAATTTACATTACCTTTACCACCAAATTCAAAAATAAATCACAAGAGATATTCCACCTTTTGGAAAAGTGACCTGTTTGTACACATTTAATATATATGAAAGATTCTATCACGCAGGCTCTCACAGCATAATTTAAGAAATATAATTAGAATATCATCGAACCCTGGTCCCTTCTTACTATAGGCATTTTAAAGGCTTGTAGAATTTTTTTGGGGGATATCTGGTATCTTAAACATGATATCTAAGTTATTTCCGACTAAATGGATCTGGAAAGAGTGAATAATTATGAAAGCTACATTTTCAGGAATTTTTAAGGCATACTTCGCTTGCAAAATCTATTTAATTAATGTTAACAAATATTCTATACCTTAATTTTGAAGGGTAAGGCTCAACAACTTTCATCTTAATAAGTGTATATTCTTGCGGACCTACACCCTCTCCTGAAGCACGATCATGGTCCATACAGGGTTGCCCATCACGAATGGAATACACTGTGTATCTTTTACCAAACTTAATTTTGTTTCTTTCCTTTAATCTTATAAACTGCCACCTAACGAAAGAGTCATAAAATGGATTTACATCTGTAGTAATAAATGTTCTTCTCCAGTCAGTCTAAACAAGGACGAGTAAATCCAGCAATTAGTTACTAAATTTTGCAAATTGCCATTAACTAATAATTAATAGATATTGATCATACTTACATGTATTCCGAAATTATTTAGATCTTCGACAGCTAGAGGAGGGAAATAATCAAGCCAGTAGTCAGCTTCAGCAAATTTTTTTATTTCGTTATCTTCTAATCCCAGACTTTGCATAATTTGCCACTGGTATTTTGCAGAACCAGCTTTTGCTACTGCTTTACTCTAAATTAGAAACAAATATTATTTAACAAAGAAAGTAAAATTAAGGAAAATTAGATCCAAATATCACAAAAAAAAAAATTAATTAATTATATTTTAATCAAACAAATAGACGCCGTTTTGTAAAAATATGTATCTTAAATTTCATTTCCTAAATTATATTTCTCCCTTTTAGCCAATGTCATATATCTTTAAGTAATAAATGGCAATATTTTAACATTGCTATAATAAAAAATATTAAATTTTAATATTTAAAAAAAATTGTGGTGGTACCTGTAGTTTACCAAATTCTTTATTATTGTGTAATTATATTACTTATATTTTCTTTTCGTAAATAATATCAACTGACCAAATAAAAATTCAATTAAGTGATGTCAAAACATTAACTCTGCTTCAACTCCTAGTACATTCTATCATAAAACCGTCACACATACATCGTTAAAATGGAATTAAATATAGATCAATTTTATTAAAGAGTTATTTACGGAAAGCGGGTATTACACGTTGTTTGGGATCTGTTGAGTTTAGAAATTTGAAAATTGGTATAAAACATTATTTGTACTCCACTCTCTTATTTAGTAAACGAATCTTTCAAATCTGGTCATAATCTTGATTCTTTAACATTATCCAAGTCTGTACCAATATTCAGAAACAAAGGATCTATTAAAAAAATGAGTAATTATAGAAACATATGCCTACAGAGCCAGTTAGCAAAAATTTTTGATATCAGTTTTAACAATAGATTAAGTAATTTTCTAAAGTCAAATAACCTATTAGCTTCATTTCAAAATGGTTTCAGTAAAAATAAATCAACATCCACTGCCATCTCGGAGGTCTGCAACTTTATTTATGAATCACTAAATAATAAAACATATCCAATAATGCTATTTTTCGACCTAGGTCGTGCATTTGATACAGTTGATCATAAACTGTTTTTAGAAAAATTGACCAGAATTGGGGTGCGTGGTGTCGCCAATAAATGGGTGTCCAATTATCCAAGTGAGAGAAAGCAGATTGTAATTATTGATAACGTTAAATCGGATCCAAAGGATGTAAGGGTGGGAGTACCACAAGGTTCGATCTTACGTTCTTTATTTTTTATAATATTTATGATTGATATATCTCAATCATGCATCAGTCATAATTTGAAAGTACTATATGCAGATGACAGTAACTTTTGTATAACAGATGAAACTATCGATTTAGCTGTTGAAAAGGCCAATAACTGTGCCGATGAATTTCATAAATTTTGTGTAATCCATGGTTTGTTAGTTAATATAAGTAAAACCATATATATACATATGTCATTTTTACCAAAAACCGTAAACCACGACTGCAGTACTCTTATAAAAATGAATCATCAATCTATTGAGCATGTAGATTTCACAAAGTTCTTAGGGGTGACCTTAGATCAAAAAATTATCTGGGAAAAACACATCAACTCTGCAATTTATAAATTAGGTTCAACTTGTTTTTTGATAAGGCAGCTACATAATATTGCTACGGCAGAAATATTAAGATTGGCATATTTTGGCCTTGTACAATCAATTTTGTCATATGGACTTATATTCTGGTGCTCCTCAGCCCATTTTGAGAAGGTATTTATAATGCAAAAAAAAAATTATACGCTGTATGCAGAGAAATATTTAAAAATTTCAGAATACTCACTCTTCCATCCCTGTACATTTATCTGTTGATCTTAAATACAAAGAAGCATAAACATTTATTAATTAGAAATAAGTCAGTTCATACCCATGACACAGGCAATAAAAATAATCTATATCTACCATTTTCGAGACTTGGACAAAAAACAAAAATATTTCCATGCCTATGTTGCTTCCACTTATACCGGACGTACCACCTAACTTTGTTATTTTAAATGGAACAGACTATTTTTTTTTATTGCGTATTTGGATTCCTCCTTATAAATTTTAGCTTTGGTTTATATACCATAGCTCTTAAACCTACCAGTTGTGGAGATTTTTTACGGTTCCTACTATTTCAAAAAAAAATCAATATCTTCTATCATGTAGCCGATTAACAAATTTTCTTTTCAAACTCACACAAGTAGGTACCCTATAATTGAACTAAAAGTGGTCGTATGTTTTCACAATATTATATAGGGTATTTTATTTTCACAGTCGAACATTGTTTTAGTTCAAACGTCACGCACCACATGAGAATTTTATTGTCCCCAGTGGTGTAGATTTCATCTGTTAAAAATTCCTTCTTTGGAAAATTTTGCTTCGTCAGTTCAAACAACTCTTTTAAAAAAAAATCATGATTCTTTTGAAGACGTACAATAACATGTTTACAGAAATCTGTTCTAAGTGAACAAATACTATGTTCCTGTACTATCGCTACGACTCGGCAACACTAACATGGTGTTTATATTGATAAAAACAAAACTTTCTGAAATTTTCCATTGCATACTATGTATGTAGCTGTATGTACATTGTAGTGCTGATTGTATATCTACATTTTACAAAAATTCATCCATAATAAAAAACCCAATAGAGATAGATATACAGAATGCTAATAACAGTTTATGCAAAATTCAACACTCTATTAAATTCTGTGAAAATATACAGGGAGTTCTACTTGAAAAAATTGACTTTTGGATGCTTGAACTAAAACAATGTTCGACTGTGAAAATAAGGTATCCTGTATGATATGAAAATATAAGACAACTTTTAGTTAAATCATAGGGTACTTGTATGAGCTTGAAAAGATAACCTCTAAATTGGCTACATGATAGAGGATATCAAATTTTATTTCGATAGGGTAGGAACCATCAAAAATCTCCCAGATATTAATTATCTCGAAAACTGGTAGGCGTAAGAGTATAATATGGTACATAAGCCCAAGCTAAAATTTTATGAGGAATCCAGTTATGAAATTAAATAAAGGGTGTTCCATTTAAAATAACAAAGTTAGGTGATACATCTGGTGTAAGCGGAAGTAACACATGCATGAAAATATTTTCAATACATTCGCCATATCCAAAGACCCCCTATACTAATTTTCCAATTTCTAAACTTAACAGATCCCAAGAAACGTCTAATATCCGCTTTTCGTGAATAACCCTGTATTAGAGGAATTTATTTAAAAAAGAAAATGTCCACTTTCTGCTTCTTGGCTCTTCTACTATCATCAACAATGATTTCAGCTTGTGGTGAGTTCCTCAAGCTATGGCATTAGTTAATTTGGTGTTTTCACAAATTTTAAAATCTTTAAAAGTGTGAAAATAATACTTAATTATGTTTAAAAATACTTGAATATTGACAACCAGTCGTTTAACAACTTAAAATGAGCCTTTTAAAATTTGAATCGACATTTATCTCCAAAAACACTACGTTACATCATAAGTAAACTGATGACGTCATCAGTTCCAGTTGATAAACAAATGTCGTTGTGTATTATAAATGCATGTTATTTCGTATTTAATTAAAGGATAATAACGTAGAAAAACTCTTTAAACTGCTTGTGTTTATACTAGATAAATGCGATTTTATGAAATCGATGACGTCTCCTCCTGCATACCCGTTAAATTATTCAAATTTTACATTATCAATTTGTTAAAATTTTAATTTGATAGACGCTTGAATGTTGATGAAATATTGGAAACTGCTTTAATATAACAAGTACTTGTTTTAAAAATATCAAAAAAGCAAATTTACGTATAGTGAAAACATCTAATTATCTTTGTTGGAAAGATTCCTTTTTCTATAACTAAATAGTGACCAGTGGCTTGTATAGCAATGCATACGTAGAAGATATGCAATTTTAGGTGGTGATTGCATAGTCGACATACCATCGTTCGAAGTGGATATAAAGCAGTTCCCTTGTCTATTAAATGTCGGCAGAAGAATTTGCATAATCTACACTATGTTCGACCAATGTACTATACAAAGCCATATTGTGTTTCAATCCAGTTAATTCAGGGTAATTAACCTACTCCGTTTATTTATTGAAAATTGTTTTGTAGGGAAACATCTCAAAATAATTCCTATAACAGTATTTTTATAAAGATGTCAAATGCAATACAGTGGACAATCCTGGATAAAAAAATCCTACCGATCTTCATTTCTATAATACCTAATTGAGGCGGCACATTATATTTTGTGAAATAAAATATTGACAAAAATTGTACTTGTTTATTATTTTCCTCATTTTAGGTAATCTTAGCAAGAATTTAAATATCTCTTTTATAAACTTTTACAACTGATTAATTTTATCTTAAAGTTTATACCTCTTTTTATAATATCCTATAACTACTGAATATATAATCTTCTAATATATTAATCCTTATTATAATAAAAAAATATATAACCTTTTTGCCTTTGCTCTTATCTTTGGGAATGCCATCACTTTCATCCTCGACTTTAATTTCTTCATCTTGGGGAAATTTGGGCGGAAACCCATACAGTTCTATCTCTCTTTTCAATTTATCAGCACAAGCTTTTATAGGCATACCAGTGCAATGAAAACCAAAAGGAAATAGTACCTATTGTAAAAAAAAATTATTCTGCTTGTCCCGATCATGATTTGGGGTTACACATTTTTACCAAACTTACTTTTTTCCCTTTTAGCCTATGGTATCTCACTGCAAATTCACACTTCGATAAAGAGAATGTATGTCCTAAATGTAACCGACCATTCATATAAGGGTAAGGAAAAGTGCAGAAAAACTTCTCATTATCTGATTTTTTAGGGGTCGAGGGAGCATTCTCTTCATAGATTTTTTCATTTTTCCAACGCTGTTGAACATCTTTCTCAATTTTTTGGAGATACTCCACTTTAAACGTCCCTTTTCGCTCCACACTTACCTGATGGAGAAATATTTCATCATCAGTGTTTAAAGTATGAAATATGTTACATTTGAAAAGAACTTACCATTTTTAAATGATCGTTTACTAATACAAGTTATTTTTATTTATTGTTCATGAATATATCATTCAATATGGTACAAAAAGCATCGGATATCCGCACTCGCCGCACACGTAAGACAGAACCTAACCTATGTTTTAGGATTTTTGACACGTAAAAATATTTTAGTAACAAACTAGAAGATGTCGCCACATAAATAAAAGAAAATCGCAAACAAACAAGACATTAAAGTGTATTATATGTTGCATATAATTTACGTCCATAACTGGAACTATATAGAAAATTTCTAATATACAGGGTGTTTTTAAAAAGTATGTCAATCACTTAACCACGGACTCAGCATGTCAAAAGAAATTGATTCAGCCTAATTTACCTCTATCCAAAATCGCACCCCTATGAATATACAGCCCTCTAAAGTTGGGATTAAAAATATTTATTTTTTTAATATTGTGCAAATGGCTGTAGATATCTTTTTCAATTTCGGAACACTGAAATGTATGTCAAAGGGTAATAGTTTAAAGTAAAAACTGTTTAAAATCAAATTTTCTAAAAGGCCGATTTGGGGGTTAACTACCCTTCCCTCCTACCCCCTCTTTTAGTGGTACGCCTATGACTTTTTTGATATATCGCATTTTATATAAAATTTAATTATAAAACTTTTTTTTATCTTGTTTTTTTTTATTTAGATAACCATTTTCAAATGAATCTGGAAATATTAAAACCATTACCACGCCTTTGTAGAATAACACAAATAATGTTTAAAATTAATGTAGATGATGATCAAAGGCACCTGTGAAAATTTAATAGGTAGTTGACACCTGTCATTTTTGTCAAACTGCTTTAATAGATATCAGTTATTAATTGTTAACAATGGCATTTAATATGAGTTATTCTAATACCGAAATGGTGGATATGATTAGAATATTAGGCGAATGTAATGGAAATGGTTCTAGTGCAGCTAGGCGTTATGTGGAAAAGTTTCCAAACCGTCGGCATCCTGATAGACGTACATTTTTTGCAGTCGATCGTCGTGCAAGGGAAACTGAAAGTCTATCAAATGATCGTGCTGGGAAGTGTGGCAGACCTAGGACTGTGCTAGTTCCAGAGGTCGAAGAGGAAATTTTAGATGTATCAGAACGGCCTGAAAGCACAGTGTGCGTAAAATAGCTTCTCAGGTAGGAGTATCGTATTATTCAGTATGGAGAACATTAAAAGAACAATTACTAGTTCCATTTCATATACAGACTGTTCAGGCATTGGAACCTCAAGATTACGGTTCTCGAATGGAATTTTGTAACTGGCTTCTCAGAAAAAATGGAAGAAATGTAAGTTTTGTAAACACCATTTTGTCAACTGATGAGGCCTCATTTCATAGAAATGGTATTACAAATCATCGCATTTTCAGCGTAATTTTTCTGTTAATGTTTGGGCAGGTATTGTTGATAACCATCTAATTGGACCTGTTTTCTTTCCACGTCGTTTAAATGGAGCTGACTACCTAGATTTTCTGGAAAATGAATTGCCTGAGCAATTAGATATTATTAATCTTAATATTAGAGAAAACATGTGGTATTTACAAGATGGTGCTCCACCCCATTATAGCCTGCAAGTCAGGCAATGTTTATCAAGGCGTTTTCCAGGACGTTGGATAGGTCGAGGAGCTGATGCTCCAGTCAGTTGGCCTGCTCGGTCCCCTGATTTAAACCCAATTGACTTCTGTCTTTGGGGAGCTATGAAGGAAAAAGTTTATTCTGTTCCAATACAGAGCGTTGAACATCTCCGACAAAGAATTCAACAATTTAATCAGCCGAGGAATTTAGAAACATTCCTGCCGTGTTTCAGAATGTGAGATTTTCGCTTCTAAAAAGGGCAAGGTATTGTGTACGACAAAATGGAAATCATTTTGAGCACATTCTGAAATAAAATTTTAATGTTCGATATTTTTTTATTTTATTTTTAATTTATTTCATTATTTGTTGTTTTACTTCTAATATTATTTTAATTTACTTTGTTGCTTTAATGATTGATGTTTTAGTTTCTGTTATTTTTATTTAATAAAAAAACCTATTTAAACATTTTTTTAATTTTACAATTTATGATAGCAATGCACATCTTTTATTATAATACCAGTAACTTCAAATGCCAAAATTACACAGAAGAACTTTTTTATTTCATATGTTCCACTTTTCATAATGGTTTTAGTATTTCCAGATTCATTTGAAAATGGTTATCTAAATGAAAAAAAAACAAGATAAAGAAAAGTTTTATAATTAAATTTTATATAAAATGCCCTATATCAAAAAAGTCATAGGCGTACCACTAAAAGAGGGGGTAGGAGGGAAGGGTAGTTTACCCCCAAATCGGCCTTTTAGAAAATTTGATTTTAAACAGTTTTTACTTTAAAATATTACCCTTTGACATACATTTCAGTGTTCCGAAATTGAAAAAGATATCTACAGCCATTTGCACAATATTAAAAAAATTAATATTTTTAATCCCAACTTTAGAGGGCTGTATATTCATAGGGGTGCGATTTTGGATAGAGGTAAATTAGGCTGAATCAACTTCTTTTGACATGCTGAGTCCGTGGTTAAGTGATTGACACCCTGTATATTTGTTTACATGGGATATTGAAAATTTCGTAAATATAATATTGAAAATAAATTTTAGGCAATATGTGTTTTACATTATTGAATTTCCACTGAAACGAATTTTCCAGAAAATGTAAAAATTTACATGGTACCATTAAAAAAATTCACGCTTGTATAAGGCCGTAGCCTTGGGGCTAGCCTCCCTTTGCTGTATGCTGCGTGTGACAGCATTACGACGTCTGTCGCGGTTGCCTGTTAAGCGCACGGGTCCGTTTAGCTTTTTCATTAGCTTCTTGCATGGTGACATCAGTTCAATGTTTTGAAGGCATTCTCTTTTCGTCCCTTGAAATCCGGTTTTCCCTGAACTATCAACTGATTTGCATTGGTCTCTCACCGTTTAATATGACCAAAAAATAATAAGACTCGAAAGAATATAGGCTAGAGAGTAGCTTTGACGCGTATTTCTTGTAAAATCAAGCCTTGATTCGAGGAAATTTGTAATGAACGCCCACAGACCCACATTTCCAAAACGCATCAATACGTCCGTCTATCTAACTCCCTAACGACCATCTCATAAGCATAAAAAATGAAACTGAAAAATGATATTCTATTTGCTCGCATGTTTACACAAGTTCCCGATGAATGATAAATCTCCGTTTCCTAGTTATCGTCACAGAACTTATCGTCTCTAACATGTTGCTTTTATGAACATCAAGGTGTGTAATGCCGTATGGTATTTTTAAGACTCTTTTTTTACTTATTTTGGGTGTAATAGCAAAACAATAGCTAAATATTTCTAACTAGTGAGGGAAATATGTAGATGTTTATAATTCTAGATCTAGATAATGTCATTTCTGGCATTTGTGCTATTATATAGATATTAGATGATATCCAAAACCTTATGAAACCAGGTTTGCAGCGGACATCTCGGTGGTTGCATAATTTATGGAAGTGGTTTCCGGATTTACAATCGCGCGTCCAGACTGGGCTATTATCAAAAGTGCAATCCACAGGCCCGACGAGGGGGGGGGTATTCCCCCCGTGCCCGGAGCTTTTGAATGGGCCCGGATTTTTGGAGATGGAGATGTTTTATGTGGAAAATCGTAATTGGAAGTATTGAGAATCGTAAGAAGCACTACCCCCGCTTTTCGATATCTCATAATCGAGAAGGAATATCACCCCCCCGCTCTTCAAAAATTGTATTGAAGAGCTGTTAGTGGGGGGCCCGCATGTTACATCCCCGGGCCCCGATTTTCTCTCCACGGTCCTGGTAATCCACTAATTATCTTGCGCTCGTATTTTTGCCAAAAGGGTACCTGGGATGGGATAGGTGAAATGCCCCTTGACACGGATTTTGGAATAAACCTGATAGGGTCGTTTCTTGGGCGTAAGAGATAAGGTCGTCATGGCCCGTATATTAAAATTGCCCCCCCCCCTACCCAAGAGAGGGCCCACTTCAGTTTTTATTTTCATGCATATAGTAATCCCAAAGACTCGTAGCCTCAATTTTATTGGGGCTGTATTGGGCCCCATTAAGGCCCTTGAAAATTTTTTAAAGTCGAATATTTTTGTTATTATAAAGAGGTGCGGAAAATATAATTTCATTACATTATTTGCGAAAAGATGAATCAATTTTTAAGTTATAAAAATTTCCAAAGCCCGTCCGCCAGGCACAAAATTCAATTATTTCATTGTTTTAACGAAAAACCAGGTTAATTAGATTGGAGGAGCATCTTTAAAAGCTTGGGTGATGAATCAACCTCTGGGGCAAAGGACCCTCCTCTGGGATCAATAGTCACCTCATTTGGTTGTCCCCCTGGGGCCCAGAGGCCACACCTTCTACCGTAATAAGTTTTCCTCTTCGGAAAAAATTATCTCCCCAGCCAAAAAGAGTCTCTTGGATCTAAAGAATCTATCTCGTCGATTCAAGAGGACAGTGAAGAGGATTAAATATATCTTTGAATATTTAGATATGTACTATTTTTAGTGTTGAAATATTTAAATTTTTAAATATTGTTATGAAATCCACCCCCTTGGAACTGGAGATGATACGCCTATGCCTACTGATAGTGACTGGAAAGACTCTAGAAAGAGCCAAGGACTTTTCTAGAGTGGTGGAAGAAGATTCTGGTTCAATCTAGAGGTAACTTCAGAGTATATATGGCGCGATTACCAGCGCGGAAAGAGAAGTTTATTAAAGGGCAGTCTATAAAAGTGAACAAGTTGAAAAGTGAAAAGTGAGGTTAAATATTAGTAAACAAGTATTGTACAGTCAGTAAATTGTTAAATAAAATGTTAGTGGTGATTATCTCTTGTTGAAATTATTTAGAACCCACGGATTCACACAGGGTGTTTTCAAAAAGGTGAATAAATGCGACAATATTTTTTATATTAAAATTTAATTATGGCAAAAATTATTTCTTACTTTTAATTTCATGTACTTATATCATAATAAATACTTACTTCGGGAGGTATTTGGATGTCTCTTGACCCCAGTACGTGTCTTCTTGCTCTTTGCTCTTTACGAGACTATTCACTCATGCCAGATGACTTTTGACCTCTACAGAATAACATTTTACGAAAGAATGTGGTCTTTGGGCCCCAGGGGGTATCTTTTTACCCCAATTGGGTGACTTTGGGTCCCAGGGGAGTGTCCTTTGTCCCAGGGGTTGATCCATTACCCAAGCTTTCAAAACTCCTATCTATATAACATGAGTTTTCGTTGAAAAAATGAAAAAAATTTAATTTTGGGCCTGACGCACGAAGTTTGGAAATTATTAATCTACCTTAAAAACTACTTTATTTGGTCGCAAATAATGTGATGAAATAAAATTTTCCGCACCTCTTTATCATAACAAAAATATTCAGCTTTAAAAAGTTTGAAAAATTTTCAAGGGCCTTAGTAGGGTCCAATAGAGCCCCAACAAATTTAGACTACAAGTCTCTGCGATTACTATGTGCATACATTTTTTCAGAACCTTAAGTTGATTAGATTTTTGTAAAAAAAAAAAAAGCTGAAGTGGGCCCTCTCTTGGGCAGTGGAGGGGGGGGGGGGGGGGAGTTTAGAAATACGGACCCTGCCAACCTTATTTTTTAGGCCAAAGACACGATCCTATCAGGTTTATTCCATAATCTAAGGGGCGTTTTACCTATCTTATCCCGAGATACCCTTTTATTGTCTAATATCTTTGTTATTTGTTCCTAGTTATCATATTATTAAATAAAAATTTGAATGTAGTTTTAATAACACAATTTTAACTACCTAATAAAAGCATTATTCTAAATGAACTATTTCCTTAATATTAGAGGGTGCCTAGAAAATGAATGCAACTTAAATGTATTGCGTTCAGTAATTACAATTTTTATTGCGCAGTAGTCTTGCGCCCCCAGAAGCCGACGCGGCGCCCGCGTGGGGTGCACGCATCGCACGCCCGTTAGGCGCGGGCCTGATTCAAACCACTATCAGATAAAATAAAATAAAATATAGAATGCTGTATGTGAAATAAAAAAAAAGTTAGTAGTACTTCCGGTTAAACCAGAAGTGATATTTTGAGTCCGGTTATGTCAAAAAATGTATTTTTGTGTCAAATATTCTAAACCCTAATGTCAAATTTTTAACTTGAAAAATGAAGAGAAAATGGGGATGTACCTGATCTCATGGGCGGTCGGTATATAAAAACCTGGACGAATAATATGCAATAAATAAACCCGACCAAGATGAGTGGGTTCGACACGCACAGTAGGGTTCCGTAGCCATTTTAGAATATAATTTGTAATGGAAACTGTCGTTTCTTTCGGTTAATAGATTCGAAAGGGGGCGCCATAATATTAATTTGATCTAAACTATACGCTCCCGAAGTAGTGCCTCATATTCCTGGGTCGCGCTGTATAATAAAAGTCGTAATAATTGCTAGAAAGGCTACACGCCTTATTCTACAAGCAAAGAAGAATTAGCTGTAATTTTTTCGATTTCTTCAGATCTCGTAATTCTACGAGGACCGTTTCGATAAACACAATTTAGTGACGATACAGCTATATCTAGAGAACCAGATGGCCATAAATTTTGATTCACATTTCTATAGTCTTAAGATTTTGTAATATGTGATAAAAGAAATGTAACTCGTTTTAATGAAAAATAATGTAACTATTCATTTGTACTTTACAAAACAAGCGGAAAATCTTAGAAAGCCTGAGGCGAATGTATATATAAATCCACACAAGAAATGTTTGCAATATTCTTAAAGATCAAGTGCAGTTCCTGAATCGAAATCTATTGTTTGCATGAGCTTGCTTATTGGATTAATACAGTTTAATATTTTATACCATGTGAACACAAAAACTTAAACTGTTTAATGCAATTTAACAAACCCAAAGCTTCAATTAACTAGATACATGTTAGTATCTATTAAGCTCACTAACACAGTTTACTGTGTAATAAATTGGAACCTGGTAAGTCAAGAAGTTCGCAAATATAATTTTTTATCGAAATTATAGCGGTGATTTTAAAGGGAACCTTTGTGAGAAGATAAATACTTGGAGGTCCAACTTCATATAGAAGTAAGTGATGTAAATTATGTTAAATCGACATACTTATTTGACCCGATATACGTAGTTACTCTATGTCTACTTACTTACGGTAACCCCTGTATATGTACATCGTACGTAATGGACACATAGTACAACTTTTGTAATTATTATTATTATACATAAAATATTTTATTTCACGAATACCTTCTCGAATAGATACTTTAAATAAAAATCGCCAATAAAAAGTATGTTCCGTTAATTGCAAATTATTGTTCATAAATAATTATTACCCATAGCTTTGCTTTGTACAACATAACAGGATGTAAACATTCTTAAGTGTGTGTTTCTTGTATCTTACATGTACAGCACCGGATTATAAGGAAATGATGGACGGTTTATAAATAATATCTCCTAGATGAAATGCTAAATGCTCACGCCGCACCGTCCCGTGCCGCCTTCTCTTATTTTTTGAAAATTATTTTTAGAATTGTTATTAGTTATTGGCTATTTTGAAAATAAGCCCGCGTATCATGGTAATTATACTCTTTAAATACAAAACGAATAGTATATTGCATTTGATCGGCACTTTTCTAAAACCGGTAATATCGCTCGAAGAGAAAAAAATTTCGTATCACTGAATCGATTCTGAATAACTTTGAAAATGTCCGTCCGTATGGGTTTGTCCGTCCGTCACGTTTTTTGTAAGCCTTAAAAGTCCGACTGTATTGAAATTTGGAAAGTAAATTAGCGTTGGCTAGAGGAAGAACTTTATTGTTTTTGAATAAAATTGATTAATAAATAAAAAAGTTATTAATTATTTGAATTAAAAAAATATTATGTTTTGTAATTAAACAAGAAATGTCTAAAAATAACATTATTTACGATACAACTGCGAAGAGTATCCCATAGCATGTGCAACAATTATACAGGGTGTAATCAGTTTCATGTCATTAAAAAAAACTGGTAATGGGGACCGACTAGACAAACAAAAAATCTTTATGACTTTTCCCTCTAGGGGCACTTTGAAAAAAACTGACCTAGGTCAAGTTTTTTAATACATTTTTTTAAATATTAATGTAGAAAATAATTGAGAACCACTGCTTTTCTTGGTCAATGAACTTGTAGTTCCCAATTATACAACTTTTAAATTGTCATAAAAAAGTGCAAAGGCCTTGGATCATCGACCGCCTTTGATGGACCGCCTCAACCGAACTGCGGCAATTATAAAGAGGTAAATAATTCGTTATCTTTTCCTGCACAACTGCAAGCAAATAATGGCCGTAGAACAGAGCATTTCTTTATATGTGTATCTTTTAATTTGGAACAAAATATTGGATTAATGTTTATAATTCAGAATATTTAAATGTGATTTATTAACGTTTGTAACATAAATGGGTGTCCTGGGTTAAAAGCTTACCTAAGTAAATTATTCGAAATCTGCATCTGCATCAATACACAGTTCGGTACGTCGAATTAAGGACATACGTACTCCGTTCAACACTAAACAATAAACTATCAACTAACGTTGTCAATAAAGAAAAATAAAAGAAAAACTTGGTCCAAAATCCAAAACGGAGTACAAAAAGAACGAACATGTAAGTTGTGTCTGTACGTAATCAAGAATTTAACGACTTGAACGGTAAAGTCAATAAAATAAATATATAAATACACAGCGACCCGAAATTCAAAAATAACAAAAACAATGAACGGCGGGTTGGACGTGTGTACCCAACGAAACGCCCACGGAAAGTAAAATATTGCACAAGGGAGAGTCAGAGTCTAGTTTTCTTCAGATCAGATCTACTAAACACTCAGAAAACGTCGACGTCTTTCAACTTATTTACCGCACTGCTAAAGACCGCCGACATTTTATAGCTATCTACACAAATATTGAGTATCATAGGCAAAGACACGCGCGACAATCTAAACCTACCTCAATATTCCAGCAGTTCTCAAAAGATTTTATTGAAAATTTGCGAAATTTTTGTTTATTTTTTTTTCTCCAAAACTATGAGCTTATTTAGACCCCATGTTATATAAGATTCTTTTGTTTGCCTTGTCGTTCCCTACCACCAGTTTTTTTAATGACATGAAACTAATTACACCCTGTATAAAAAGTTCAATAAATGAACGGAAATTATATTTAGCTGTTTAGATCTTATTCGCTAGACAATTTTATTTAATTACAAAACATTTAAAAAATATGTTTTATTGTCGTAGTAGATCAATAGGCATGGCGTTTAAATCATGTATCATTTACCAGTTGAAAACAGTTACTATGGTGATTAAGTTGTTCCAATTTAGGCTCTAGATAGTGCGTTTAGTACTTGAACAATTAATAGTAGCCATTTGCTTCATATGACAAGTTTATCTTTTAATGCAACCATTTACCGTTTACTAAATATTGAAATTTTCACGTTTCAGGCCAAGTAGATTACGAAAATAAAGGTCTTTCAATCCCGTCAGTCTGTCTGTCTGTAGGTTTCTTGTCTGTCTCTTGGCGCTATACCTAAAAAACTATTTGACGGAGAGAAGTTAAATCTGGTAGTTAGTTGACGCGAAGACATGGGTAGACTGTCCTTGTAAAATATACAGGGCCGCCTACAGGGAATAAATAATGAAAAAAAAAGTGACAATATAAATGACAACAATATTTGGCAAGGAAGACACCTATTATACTTTCAATTGTTATGCATTGCACCCCCCCTATGATACGCCTATGCCTAATAGTGACGTCCTGGAAAGTTGTAGAAAGAGGTAGGGGGAGTTGGGGCAGATTGATGCATGTTTTTTTATAAATTAAAAACTGACTAATTGACCCAATTAGAAAAAAGGTTTGAACCGTCAATGCATACATAATTATATTTAGCCCTTTAACACATTAAAGTTTTTCTCATATCTTTACTCAAAAAAAAGAAATTCTCGATTTAAAAAAAATTGGAATTTGCATAAAATCGCCCCGTATGTGGGGCACATTAAATCAGCATATGGGGCACATTGATACTTCAAGTAGGTACTTAAAAAAATATAAGAATATTATTTTATTAAAATGTTTATTAGTTAGGTACTCAAAAACATAGGAAATATTATAATAATAAACTATTTAGACAAATAAAATAACGATATCATAATAATTTGAATCCCAACAAAATCATAGCTGGCAGAAATAATGAAACTTAAGAAAAGTAAGAAAAAATAAGTTTAGAATTGCTTATTGTACGTTATAAGAACTAAAATTAAAATGAAAACTAAAGGGTGAGGCAATTCTGCTTGTTCCTTTGATGATACGAGGTCTTGGCAACTTTCAAATTTTGTCCGAATTTTCAACACCAGATTTGTCTTCCACATTTGGATAAACAAATACTAATGATGTGGGTTTCTTTCTTAATAGGATATTTCAAATTCGGAAAAATATTTTGAATTTCTTCTAGTTTCGATACATGTGTCGCTGTTATCTAGAATTGGATGCCCAGATTCGCAAGAACTGGAATCTGAATCAATTTCGCATCTCCGTGGTCTTTTGTTTATGTTTTTGTTTGTGGTAGTAAAGCCTAGTAGATTTTTTGCGGTTTTTAATTGTTTTGCCTTCTCCTTCATTTCTTTATTCATTCTTTTCTTTTTCATTGTGAATCATCTGCACTCTTTCTGGCGTGTCTGTAAAAATTCTTGATTTTCCCTTTTCTCTGCCTCTTCGTTTTGATGTTGTTTTTTGGGTCTTTGGATATGGCCTAATGGCTTCAGGTGTTATCATGACAGCCGAAATGGACGAAGGGGTGTACCAGAGTTTTCCTTGTTCTTTAGTAAAAACCTGTGATGTCATATATTTCGTTGAGTAAGTTTCACTCCTTGGTAGGTTTTCATTATTTCGTTTTTAATTAATCCTGATTTTTTCAATGCGATGTTGTAAAGTAGGTGCTTTTAAATCGTACTTATCAGCTGCTTTTCCTATTGACGTAATCCCAGCCAGGACTTCACTGACTGCAGATTTAACACTCTCTTCATTTATTTTAGATCGATCAGTTTTTTCTTATAATTCCTCACCATATTTTCTGAAAAATAATATTACAATATTTGAATACGATATCCTTTATTTGTGAGGGGTACATTGATACACATCAAACCGCCCCATGTATGGATGTATCAATCTACCCCACCAAGTCGACTTTTGCAAACATTAACCTCACAAACAAATTGTAAAAGATTAGCAAAAAATCTTCCATGCATACATTACTTAGATTTGTACTTACCTGGATGAAAGAGAATCAAACAAAAGATATATGATTTTCACGAGAAATGGCGTTTAATCAGTGGCTTCGGAAATTTACTTGGAGCATTCAAAAACACAACTGCGAAATTCGGATTGCAGAATTCCAAGCTTCCGTTGATAATATCGGTTCACAACCGCCATCCATTGAAAGACAGTGGAATTTTTTAGCTGCTTTACTGTTAGAATAAATAGTGGTATATCAATGTGCCCCCTGCATCAATCTGCCCCCACTCCCCCTAGAGTTTTCTGGAGTGTGGTCAAAGAAGATTCTCGATTATGTTCTAGATAACTCTAGAGGCAATTTCAGAGTATATAAGGCGAGATTCCATGGCGGGAAGGAGAAGTTTATTAAAGTGAAGTTTGGAAGCGAAAAAAGTGAGGTTAAATATAAAGTAAACAAAGTGTAAAGGTTATTTTGGTTAATTAAGAAATATTGTATAATCAGTAGATTATTAAATAAAGTGTTAGTGGTTTCCCCTTGTTAAAATGATTTAGAACCCACGGATTCATACAGGGTGTTTCTTAAAGGGTGAAAACACGTTACACAATGAATAAAGTACATTGGTGGTCATTCTAAGAAATAATTCAACTTTATGGTGGAAATTTATACCTTCCATATTTGACACCTATTATTTATGATTTATTTTTTCTGTTGGATGACCAGTTCATATATTTTTTTAATCAAAAGTTATCAGGTTTTCTTTGTAGTTATAACTACATTCCTATTACTTATTATACTCCTATGTCTATTCAAAAATTGTTTTTAATTCATAATTTTTTAGAGTAACCACTCTGTATAAACAAAGAGGGAAGTTCTGTGTAAACACCTTTACCGATTTTTTTCTTCTCACGCAATGTTGTGGCATGGTTAATTCAAAATTGGCTTCAACGTCAATTTCGTCAGCCAGTTCTCTTGCATCAACAATAGCTCTACGCAGACGACACGACCATAATCGCAAGATCATGGAGTGCAAGACTTGCTACCCGCAACCTCCAGGAAGGAGCATCTCTTCTGGAAGAGTAGAATGTCAAAGTCAACGCGGAGAAAAGCAAAGCTATCCTCTTCAAGAGAGTCAGCAGGAAGCAAACTCCCACAGGACACGTCTCCATGAATGGCGAGAACATCCAATGGCACGATATCGTCAAGTACCTTGGCGTTATCAGGGATCGAAGCGTGATGTTCAGACAGAACACGGAAGCGATAATACAGAAAGCGAGGATGAGGCGGAGGCTACTCTACTCTGTGATAGGGAGGCAGAGCCAACTCAAAGTGAGAAACAAGCTCACGCTTATCAGGACCCTCATTGTATTTATTCTGAAATGCGCCTGGGGATACCAAGCAGCCACCCACCTGAAGAGGATACAAGCCGTGGAAAATGTCGCACTTAGGTGCGCCGTGGAAGCATTATAGAAACGTCGACATCTTCAGAGACCTGGAATACACACCAGTAACTGAAGTCATCCGGGAGAGAGCGAAGAATCTATACGACCGTGCAGCAGAGCATAGGAATCCGCTGGCAAGACAGGCGACTGACTACGACCCCAAATACGCTCCAGGGCACAAAAGGGCGAAGCTCTAGATCCTGGATAACGGGTAAGTATTACTTAACCGATTTTCTGTTTCAACACGACCTTCAAGCCACGCCGCAAGGGGGCAATGACCAAAAACACCCAAGCCAGACTCTGACGCTAAAATAAGCGTCTTTCGCCGAATACAATCATTGAGCTTCACAATTCACACTTCCTTTTGACGAAATCGGAACACATGATGCCTATTGGTACCCTGGACTTCCGACTAGTCAACACCCCCAAACCCTTCCAAACTCCGAGAGGGCTCGGCAACAGCCGTTCACTCTCACGAGAGACGAAAGACGTTTCCGGGAGCCGACATACCAGCAAAGAAAGAAGACCAAGACGGTAGAGCGCCAGAAGAAAAGACTTAGCTGGCAGGGTCCAACAGAAGAGGTCCGTTAACATCGCCCACACCATCCGTTTTTGGGGGTGGCGGCCGAAAGAGCGGGCACACCCCTTACGAGGCCGGTCCAGGTCTACAGCGATGATTGGGGCAAAGACCTGAAGCTCGACCCCTAATCATCCGAGACCGTCATCTTTAGTCAAGAATATTGGCGCAGTCAACAATAGTTTCATTAAAAGACTTATCTGTTCGAAGATCCTTAGAGAAATTTTTGCAATTTTCTAAAAAATCAAGTGCAGTTGCTAAGTCGAAATCTATTGTTTGCATAAACTTGCTTATTGGATTAATACAGTTCAATATTTTATACCATATGACTATTGAACACAAAAACTTAAACTGTTTAATGCAATTTGACAAAGCCAAAGTCTTCATCTTTTGTTGAATTATCAACTAGGTTAAATGTTTAGCAAAGCGTCGTACATATCTCTTGTATGAAATCTTAAAAGCTTTAAGCCTTCCATCCTACTCTCCCATCTAGTGTCATTCAATGTTGGTAAAATTAATCCTTGGACATGTTTTCAAAGTATTGCTCAACGGGAAAGTAGATACCGAATATAAATATAGGTATATTTTGCACCATGTTAAAGAAATTAGCGGCTTCCAATCATGCTTTTGCCATATCATTAACCACTATAGACTGAGGGAGTGGCTACTATATGTGGAACGTAGGTAGATTGAGAGCGGTTTTAAATTCTTAATTCTAGATTGCATTCCTGCTTTATTGTCCCTTATATTTTACTCATTCTCATATTGATGCCCTCTAATATCCTACAAGTATAATCCCATGTCATGAAGATCCTCAATTACAATTTCAGACAGTTGTTTGCCTGTGGACCTTTTAACTGAAAGAAAGCGCCCAAAGTACTTTCATTCAAATTATATTTAAAATGGAGTTGGCACTATTATGAATTAAGAAAACTTGGTATAAGATATCCACAGTCAGTTTGAAACTCATTAAAAACGTCCGAAAAAGGAATACTTCATAACGATGGTCACGGGCGTCGACCCACAATTTTCAATTATTGAATTTTAGAATCACTTTTTAATTATTGAGAATATTGTTTCATTACTTTATATTAATTGATAGGCATGATGTAAATGAATACATTATTTATTTATAGTAAATAATGCTAGTTGAATGAACAACTTCATAAATCATTCAATAAAAGTAAGTAAATATCATTTAACCTACGGCTATACTACCGGGAATATAACAATGGACTAAATGCAGATAAAAGACTTGTAATGGTGGGCCAGGTAAACAGTCGACTACTTTCGTTTAAGGCAAGCGCATAACATATCTGGTGAACTATATTATACGGATATCGTTTGCAATATTCAAGTACGCGGGCTTGGTTGTTTTCTATCACATCAGGCAATAATTTATCCTGGCAGCAGTGCTTTAGACTGAATTTCTAAATTAGGAATAGGAATACTAGAGGTATAATGTTAGTGAAAAAACTAGGATTGTTACCAAACATAAATAAATAAAACATATGCCACCTTTAGACAGGTATCTTTGTTCCTTACCTCTCTATCAAGGACGCAGACATTTTTTATACCCAGAATGACTTAGATCGTCACACATTTCTTTGTTTCCGAGATATAAAGAAAAAACACCTTTCTACTCCTCCTTGTCAATTTATCAAATTCAAAAATTGTAACAGCAATAAAAGTCGAAACTACTAAAAAATGATTTCGCTTATTTGTTGATTTTAGTTGTTAGCTTTTGCAGAAATTTGAAGTCTATAACCAAAGCTGTTTGGTGGAAACGAATATTAGTTTACTTTATCTTTGCTTCCCCATGATTGGTCCTGTGTGATCATCTCCTTTCAACGGTTCTTTTTGTGTTTCTATTTTTCAAAGCCTTGCTGAAAGGTCCTGGTACGAGAAGCGTGTGTAACTGGTTTTCCCACTGTACTGCAGTTTGTCAGAATAGGTATTTTCTTTTTGTGTTAGTTTGCTTTTTCCCTTTCTTTTCTCTTCGAAGTAAGAATATAGATGTATCTAAACTATTTTATTTTGGGATTAGATACAATAATGCATTTGTGACCAGTTGCATGGTCTACAACCTAAAGGCAACGAAGAAATTGCAAATTTGTCATTATTTAAATTATATTTATATGTTTAATCCAGACCTGCCTATCACTAATGTCAACTGTGAATAACATAATGGGATTTAGCATGAATTTTAAATTGACAAACCGTAATAACCGATTAAATACACGTCCTTGCCATATGAGTGATGTCCTTTGCACGTGAGAAAATCCAAAAAGGCTTAAGCATAACCACCAAGCCTATGTATTTATCCATAAATACGTGCCCGGTGTCCATTAAGGTGGACGAATATTAATTAATTCTTTGTACCATTATGTTATTGTTCTCTTAATGAGAAACATACTCATTCTCAAAAGAAATAAAACTGCTTCCGCATATAAATAATTACACCAGGAGTTGCACAAGGAAACAAGCAGTGTGAAATTATACCTACTGTCGTATTTGTATGTCTGTTCAGGGTTGCTTACTATATAAAGGTAGTACTGGGTGAAAGTATTCTTGAGCTCAAAATATTTAACATCTGTAAATGAATCAAAGAATCATTGCAAAATATGTATTTGCAGTTAGTTCTGATTAATAAAATCCTAAAAACAAAATTGAATTTAAAAGACATCCCACTAGGAAATAAATAAGTTACACAGCTAATTGGATTTAAAAAAAATCCAAAATATGAAATGCGACTAAAATTGCAGATAGTGGCGAATCTATAATAAGTCAAAAATGGGAATTACATGTAAAGTTAAATATTATTTAATTTAAACATGAAGAAAAGAAAAACAACGAAACCTACTTATTAAAATCAAAAGAAAATGTCGCACCAGTTTGATATTTTTTGACAACGGAGCAATTTAAAGGAAATATTGATTATACCACCAAAAACACGCGACTCAATTGTATTAACCTATAGTATTTCAAATTGAAAAAAAATAAACAATAAAAAGTTGAAGTATTCTCTTAGGTAGGTACTTTAGAAAAATCATTTCAACACATTCTGTTAGCATGTCAAAGGCAATATTTGGAAAATATCCTCAGTTTCAAATACGGTGGGGATCTTATAGCTCAAATGGGCGACGTTAAGCTGACGTCAGCATCTCGAATTAAGGGTATCTTCCGCTACGTCGATGCAAAATAACTTATCAAGAAGAAACCTATCTTAAAGACTATAGTGAAGAAAACTTCAGGTTTTTTTGTAACAACTTTTTTACCGCTGGAACGATTTTAATTCGGAAAGTCTCCTAATGTAGGGATTTTAATTACGCACAAATCACCCATTCTTCACTGTCCTGTACGACCGATAGTTTTTCCAGTATTTTAAGTAAACTGGTTTCCCGCTCTAATTATTAATAAAAAACGATGATGCAAATGATATTTATTGACTCACGAAATGAGAAGTTTCTCCTATTACCTCTCCCAAAGCTATTCTGCAAAAACATTGCAGCTACTAATTTATATAAGTACGTCCAAACCTTTATTTGTCTGACCTATTGTATAAAGATTAGGGAACCACATTCCAGTACCAAAATAAAAAAAAACGAACAAGAAATGTTGGATTATAAAGGAATGAGGCCCCTCTCCCTTACGCCTCTGATTAAGTTTCAGTTTGATCAAGGCAATGGAATAATAGTCCTTATTGATATTAAATAACATGTAATTCACAGGGAATCTAAAATATTAAATAATTTTTGTTTTGAAAATACTGAACATATTAAAAAAAAAAACGATCACTATGGGCCATTACTTTCGGTCTCTGTCAAACGTTAACCATCTGTCAAATCAGTGAAAGTTTAATTGTTTCCATGGTAACTGAATCAGTCTGATCGACGGTTTACGTTTATCAGAGACGGAAAGCAACGACGCTAAAAATTATTTAAAAAAAATTTCATTGTCACTCAGTCAGTTCAACTTTATTACCTAACATCAATGCTGAGGTCCATTAAAAATACATTTCATTTTGTTATTTGTTAATTTTTACACCGGGTGAAGGTGAAGGTTTATTTCATAATTTTCAGTAACCGTTTTTTTTAAACTGGTTCAATTTTTCTCAGAATTTTTTTTACCCTTTTTTGTGACATGCAATTTGTACAAATTAAAAGAAAATTCGCCATTTTAAATTTTTAACATCAGAGTCGTTACAAGAGAGTTCTCAAATCCCCAATGTTTAACTTTTGGCACCACGGTCAATGTCAGCTGATTCGGAAATACCTAACTATTGACTTTAACGTAATTCCGACTAAATTTGAAATTTATCGCTAGCGCATTCGTCAAATTCTCGAATGAAAAAATCATTTTTCAATGTTTCCTTATTGCATCTTATACCAAATTCAGCTATAGGAGACAGTTTAATGATTCTACAAGGGAACCGCCGAACCATACTGTACAATTTGCAAAAGATTTCATAGAAACCCTTAAAGCCATTCCAGATTAACAATAGAACAAATATATACAAAAACATACAGGAGCGGATTAAAGGGGGCCTTTAGGGGCTTACGCCCAGGATCCCGGATGCTGAAGGGGCCCACGATCATTGAAAACGCTGACTTAATAACTAAATACAATATATTATTATGACTATGCTTTGTACTGGCGATCTCATTGACGGTATAAATATTAAATATAGAAATACAAATATAATTTTTTGCTCTTGTCGATCTGCTTGCACATCACAATCTACAGTCTCTGCGCCACTGTATGCATCTGGATTTGACCAGTCGCAAGCAAGGCCCAGTGTAATGCGGCTACTCGCTATTATTATAGTTTAGTTCAGTACTTAGCTAATAATGCATTGTACTAGACTGAATTGATTTTACAAAAAAAAAAAATAATAAGTAACAGAAAAAAGTGAACAAAAAAAGAAAAATTGACACTTGAAATAATCTTTGTTTACATGGCTTACTTAGGTCTTTATTGCAGATTATTTGTTAGCAAAATGGTAGGTATATACGAATTAGAATTTTTGCCTTATTAAATAGATAATTACATTTTGTTGTAAAATCAATCCAAGTTCTCTGAACAATAAATTAAAAAAACTTTTTTTGATTTGTTGTTTTATAGATAAATATTAGTTTTAGTTCAAAAAATTCTTTTTTTGACGGCCATTATCTCAAATACCTTTAAACCCACTACGATGTAATATTGTACAAAGGGGTTTCGAAAGTTGCTGATTAAGGATACCTTACCTTTTTTTTCTACAAAAATCACTAATGCTTTTTGAAAAATCGACTTTTCAAACCCCGTTAAAATTTCACACTACTGACATGTGTCACACATTACTAAGGTCAAAAGAATCACCTTATCGATCTTTTCTTACCACCAAAGTTTGAAGCTAATCAAGCATCACTTAACGGGTATACAGACAGGAGTGTTGCGATCTTAAATGGGTCACACTATATATATTATATAATTACACATAGTATTTCTATTATTAGTTTGGTAATTAAGTCTAAAGCGTTGCTGCCAGGATAAGTCATTACTACTCATTATAAAACCTATCTTCAAACGAAAGTAGTCGATTGTTTGCCTGGTTCACCATTACAAGCCCACTGCCTGATTTGGTTTATTCATATAATTGCCGCTAGTTTAGCTGTAGGTTAAATGATATTTATTTACTTTTATTGAGTCATTTATGGAGTTGTTCATTAAACTAACATTATTTATTATAAATAAATAATGCCTTGTAAATAAACAATTTACATCATGCCTATCAATTAATATAGAGTAGTAAAATAATATTTGCAATAACTAAAAAGGGGTAGTAATAATTGTGGGTCGGCGCTTATGGCATCGCAAGTGCTATCTTATGATTATGAACTATTCCTTTGTCAGTCATTTTTCATGAATTTCAAACTAACTTGATGGGAACGGCCCCAAAGCATTAATAGCCCAGGGCCCCGCAGTCGGTTAGTCCGCCCTTGAAAACATGTTTATATATGGTTAAAATTGTGAACCTCCCTCTTTTGATTAAAGTCGATTAGAAATCTACTCTAAGGCACTACATTTAAGTTGCTCTCTAGCTCTTTTAGAAAGAATTTTCGAAAATAGGAATATAGGAACTTTCTTATATATTTTTTCAAAAAACTATCATAACCTAAACTAACTACATGAAGTATTGGACACATTACCTGAAAACACGATAATAAAAGAATGCATACACGAAAACATAATACAATGGTTTGGAAGACATAAAAAATGAAGAACATAGGAGTCAAATGTACGCTTGCGACTATTCCCATAGTCCTAGATCAAGTGCTACAAAGCATAATAAAGAATACTCAGAAATTCAAGGAATACGCTGAAACGGTAAGACCTCCCAACGTGCTTACATACGCCGACGATATCCTCATCATCACCGAGGAAGATCAGTTCATCGTCAAATTTCTAGGATGAAACCACTTCTGGACTCCTCTAGAACGATTGAGTAAAGCGAGTCCAGCCAGTGTGGAAGATTACAAAATAGGCGACTACACCCTGAGAACCACGAACAGAATAAATTACCAAGAACATATCTAACGAATCAACCGAAAAGGAGGAAAACAGTAAAGGAAATAATAGCAATTGCCTACAGAGTCACATGTACCTCTCATTGAGAAAAATAAATCACCATGGAGTCTGACCAAAAAGATATACACGACCATCATAATGCCTACGATAACATTTGGAATAAAAAACGCAGCAACGATAACGCGAATAGAGGAAGTCTGAGAAGAGCCGAAAGGGACATTGTCCAAATAGTTGCAAAAAACAGGAAAACCACTAAAACGACAGAAAACGTCAACATTATTAGAGGGAAAAACAATCATTTAAAGAATAGAATCACTTACAAGGAAATACTGGTGACACGTCCAAGAACGGAACACGGCACCTATTAAAGAAAGCGCTAAGACTGAATAGCAACAAACTGAAAATAGGGAGGCCATGCTACACATGGATAACAACACTCGAGAGAATATGAATATACTAGGAAAGGATTATACACACTGGCAAAGAACGGAAAAGCAAAAAAAAGAATACAATAAAGAAATATCAAACATATACACACTGCGAGATTCAGAAATAGGAGAAACAGAAGACTCCGAGGGAGACCAGGCAAAGAGATGACTATAGACGGCAACTTAAAAGATCATCTCACAAACACCTACACTCACCATCCTATATCCTACTCCATGCGTCATGTGGCTCTCTCTGCTGGTAACAAGCATGTCTCAAATCCAACCTGGCGTACGCGGCCGGTCCGGCGGTAGACAAGAATATCTAGATTGAACATCCGGAAGTTGCAGCAATGCCTACCTTACGCTGGATAGTCAATCAATCAAGTCACACTGTATAACACATGAGTTTGTCTTTTATTTAGAACGATAACCTAAATAAGGGGTTTTAATTTAGAACGATAATCTAAATAAGGGGAACATTAGATCAGATTAGGCCCTACAATCAATGACCAAAATGACTGAGTACCGACTCGTATATTTTACACCTATTATATAACCGTTTGTCCTGGATCCTCTGAAAGGTCGCAAGTGTTTCTTCAACATATTGCAATAATAGTGTGTGCTCAATTTCTTATGATATTAAATAACACCCAATGATGGGAACAGTTACGTTACCAGTTCATGTCTGTCGTAATAGAGGAAATGAGGTTAAGTTAAAAAGGAAGACCTGAGAATTTTAATATAATTGAAACGTACAATACACAAAAGATTTATTACAGTATTGTAATTACTGTTTTTTATGTTTACGTTTATTATTAAGAATAATATGAACAATATAATTATATACACATATAATAACCACAACTACAAAATATGAAAACATATAAAAATGCTAGAAAATCATACTTATTTTTTATGTGCATGGAAATTTTGAATCATATTCTTGACTATCATTAATCAATTAAATATAAATGAAGCAAACCCAACAAGTGGGTTATCGTTTACATGGTTCAGAAAGATTAATTTCATTTTCCAAAATTTTTATATTATATACTGTCTCCTCGGAAAGAGAAACATTATTGTTCTAATCAGTTATAGAGACATTTGGAACCAAACGTGATGTTTTAACCGACTTCAAATAAAAAAGCACCTTTTTGAAATGACTTACGAAACTTTTAATATAGATTTTAAGTTTGCTATTAAATTTTCTAATGCTTGAAAAGCAAGTTAGATACTTATTTTTTACCCAAAACATATAGTCTAAGAGCTGGCTACGGAGGGGCAGGGGTGACTCGGTGCATTGAAAATTTTATCGCTTACAGGTTCGATTGTTACCGACATAGCGTGAGGCGAGCCGCCAGAAGGCACCCTGGAAGAATAACGCGAGGGTAGGGGGTTAAATAAGCAATTTTTTTACGTAAATTAATTGATAAGGTGCAATGCTGAAAATTTGCAGAATAATAGTACAAGTAAGTAGGGAAAAAAATGCCAGAAGACTAGGCGGAAGATAAAGAGCCGCCAGAAGGCGCTAATATTGCGAAAAATGTTGCAATAATTATGTGACTCAGTGCACTTCTGGCAATTTCCATACTTATTCTGTAATTCAAAACTAGACTACCTGCAAAACGCCAGAAGGCTAAGTGGAAGAATGACAGAGATATCAGCGATACTAAGAGCGTCGGTGGCCCACTTGGTGGCTCAATTTTTCTTATAGTTTATATTTTATTTCATTAAGTGTACTTCTGGCGATTTGTCAACATAATTTAGGATATTTCATGACACCATTGGACAAATGCCAGAAGTAAATTTGAAAGACATATATAACGCCGTAATTTTATTAATGAAAATATATGATGATTAATTTTATTTCTATCAAAATGACATTAATAATTTTGAATATTTGTCGAATGTAATCATTATATCATGTTTGAATTTTGCTGTTTTCCTCATGAAGAGGATGACACGAAGATAATATATCATGCTTTCAAAATTGATTAAAATTCAAATATTGCAATTAAGTGTTCAGATACAGATATTGTAGTTATTTTATTAGCAAATTTACACAAAATTAAATCGAAAATTTGGATTTAGTGCGGAATTTTCGGCAAACGTCACATTGTCGATGTCAATGCGCTTCATGAATCCCTGGGATTAGAAATGTGCAAAGCATTACCGAGATTTCATGCATTAACGGGATGTGACTATAACCCCGCATTTTTCAGAAAGGGAAAACAACGCCCAAGTGAAATGCTTTTGAAGTCAAAAGAATATCAAAATGCATTCGCTGATTTAGGTAATACAGATGTAAATAAAGAAAATACTTTCTCCATTGTTGAATCATTCGTTTGCAATATGTATGGTATCAAATCTTGCGACAAAGTTAATGAGCTCCGATACGAATTGTTCCATCAAAATTACACGATAAAAAATGTAAACGAGCCTTTCAAAAAAAAAACAATTAAAGAACTTCGACGCTTCCTGCTTGCCACCCTGCTACGTGGAATTACGCCAACAAATGGAAAGAACACACTACATTGCAAATATATGGACGAATGCAACGTTATTTGATCCATACGAATTAGAAGCGGAAAATTGCGGATGGATATTGAACGGATCCGAATACGAATTCAAATGGTTTGAAGGACCACAGTTACCACCATCTGGCAAAGACGTTGTCGTTGATAGTGATAATTCGAAAATTAATTTTGAATTCGATTTTGATAATTTATCAATTTTATTAAATTATTGATTTCCTTTTCCAGCTGAAGATGATGACAATGTATGATAGCGACGAGGACATTGAATTTGATGACGACATAGAAAATGAGGGTTATTCAACGGAATAATTTTTTATTCAATTAATATTAAATTAATATCAATATTCGTAATATTAAAGATATATATTGCATTAGAAGTAGAAATAAAAATTATATTATAAGGCATATTGAAAATTCAAACATGACATAATAATTACATTCGACAAATATTCAAAATGATTAATGTCATTTTGATAGAAATAAAATTAATCGTCATATATTTTCATTAATAAAATTACGGCGTTATATATGTCTTTCAAATTTACTTCTGGGATTTGTCCAATGGTGTCATGAAATATCCAAAATTATGTTGACAAATCGCCAGAAGTACACTTAATGAAATAAAATATAAAATATAAGAAAAATTGAACCATCGAGTGGGCCACCGACGCTCTTAGTATCGCTGATATCTCTGTCATTCTTCCACTTAGCCATCTGGCGCTTTGCTGGTAATCTAGTTTTGAATTACAGAATAAGTATAGAAATTGCCAGAAGTGCACTGAGTCACATAATTATTGCAAAATTTTTCGCAACATTAGCGCCTTCTGGCGGCTCTTTATCTTCCGCCTAGTCTTCTGGCAATTTTTTCCCTACCTACTTGTACTATCTCCTATTATTCTGCAAATTTTCAGCATTGCACCTTATCAATTAATTTACGTAAAAAAATTGCATATTTAACCCCCTACCCTCGCGTTATTCTTCCAGGGTGCCTTCTGGCGGCTCGCCTCACGCTATGTCGGTAACAATCGAATCTGTAAATGATAAAATTTTCAATGCACCGAGTCACCCCTACCCCTCCGTAGCCAGCTCTCCGTCTAATAACTTGGTTTTAAAACATTGATTTGAAACATTATGAAATGGTTACTTTCTCATAATAAAATAATAGAAATTGAAGAAATAAAACAAGAAATTAGACAGGATTAAACAAAAAAATATTATAAAATCTCTTCGAGTAATGATTAAATGAAGTATCTACTTATTCGGAGCTTCCGCTTCTTTGTAGTCAACATTGGTTGCTTTGTCCTGTCATGTAAAATTGTGCATGTCATGTAAAATTGACTAATAATCCAGGCAATAGAGACCATATGAGCACCTTAGCTTGCAAAATTCATGGCAGTTCTGGAAATAGGCTTACTTTATGTTAAATTTTTAACTTCCCACCAAAAATTCCCCCCGCAACTCCCCCCAAATTTTGAAAAAAGAAAGAAATATCGTGTTTTTGGAAAACAATCGATTTTTTTTGGTTTTAGGAATAAAATACCTACAAATTTGAAATGTAGACAAAATATGCAACAAAAAACCTCCTAAAATATTTTGTTGTAAGACTAACGTAGGAGGCGCTGGTGTGTCTTGAAACATGCTCATTGGCGAGTTGCGCACTTGGCTTAACAACCCACGTCGTTTACGTTCGCTCTCCCTTCACCCCCTTTATGTTTTGTTTTAATCCCCCCCCCTCTTTAGGCTTTCTTATTTTTCAACATCTGGAAGTCCCCCAACCCTCAACCCCCAACTTTTCCTCACCTATTTTCAGGCAAGTTGAAAATTAAGAACACATCTACATATTTAAAGAATATAGACTTTTATAACTAATGAAAATTTTTGACAAACGAAAAGAAATACAAATAAATATTATAACACATCTGAACGATAAGTTTAAATTATTCTTCTCCGCTTAACTGCAGCTGAGGACCCAGGTTCATCCATGTCACTTTGGCCACTACTATCAGATCCGTCATCTGTTACTCTGTGGGAATTTTTGGTGGGAAGTTGAAAATTCGGATTCAGCGACCCGAAAAACATAAAACAAGCCTCTGTTCAGAAGTACCATGAATTTTGCAACCTAAAATTATGTTTTTCCTGGACTATAAGCAAATAAAAATAATATGTCCGGTCAATAATAGCTTCTTTTAACGACAAAATAAATTTTGGCAGAGAATTGCAGCCTTTTACGTTCAAAAGTGTAGATATATATATAGAATACGTGGTATTGCAGAATGAAAACATATTCTTCTGGTACACATTCAGTACACATTCAGATTGCTTCCTCAACGTGTTGATGAAGATGATACCTGGAACCACTGGAACCTGCAAGTGTGAAAAGTTTCATAATAATATGATAGTAGCCCAAAACTTTAATAAGACGATCAGTAGACATTACCCACAGCAGGATTCATCGTATTTAGTAATTAGACTGAATAGTTAACGATATCATATTTATTTGTAACAGTGTCTGAATGTTATTCGTGGGATAATCTTATTTTTTTTTTCAATTCTTTGGGACTTTCTGCCACATGTGTTTTTTCTTTTTAAGCGGTGCTTGGGGAATCTACAAAATATCACAATTAATCAGTATGTTACTGGTAAATAACCTCTACGCTTGTGACTTACGTCAAAGGATCAGTTAGAGTTGATTTTTTTAAATACATAACACAAATAAATTTGAGCAAAAGAGGCAGATAGCAAAAAAGAAAAATTAAAGAATCCGCGATAATTTAATTGAATGAGGATAGATGCGTGTCGAATTGTTCCGTAGATGTCTGTACAACTTGGCTGCCAATGTTAAAAGAAGAACTTCACAAATTTAACATTGTATACAAATGAAAAAAACTGTTAACTATATCAACAGTTCTATGTAAATTGAATATGGATATTGAATATCACAAACATTCTTAGAGCTGTGTATTTATCATACACACCAAAAAAGATTTTTAAAAAATGTCTTGAAAAAGGAAACAGATTAGATTTCCGAAACGTCGGCGAAATATTTAATTTAAGGTTTTTATATTTATTTGTGTTATTTAAAAAAAAGCAACCTCTAACTAATCCTTTGACGTAAAAGTCACAGGCGTAGAGGTTATTTACCAGTAGCACACTGGTTAATTGTGATATTTTGTAGATTCCCTAAGCACCGCTTAAAAAGAAAAAATACATGTGGCAGGAAGTCCCAAAGAATTGAAAAAAAAAACAGACAGGTTTGTAAATAACTTCCCATGAAGAATATAATTCAATTAAGTCCATTGATAAGTACCATTTCTTTGACATCCATAATTTATTCAATGCAATATACATATTGGGTAGGTAATTACTTTCTGTCGGTCTGTCGGTCTGTCGGTTGGCAACTTTCTTTGCTCGCACGATTACTAAGGAAAGATTTAAGATATCAATTTGAAATTTGGTACGTGTATATATCGCAACGCTAACTGGAACTAGATTATATTTTGAACTTATTCCGTTGAAAGATTGGGGCGGTAAATAGGAGTAAATAGGGAAAAATAAGTAAAGCAAGCTAGTAAAAGACCTGAACATTGGGGTTAGGTATTTATACTAGAAATCAATGTCACAAATTTCTATATGATATCTGTCCACATTAATAAACATTTAAATCATTGCATCATTCACCGCCGTAAATACTGTCTGGATTATGTAGTATCTAGTGGCAGCGCTAAATTGTGCCGCTAGAATGGATGCGTACCATAGGTTCATAATGTCTATAGGTTGGACATTGGACAATCCAAACGTGTTTGAGAACTTCTTACAGCAAACATTTCATCCACAAGTCAGTATAATATACTACTTTAACGTTTTATTTTGTTTTCTGTGTGTTCATCACGCCAGTCACTACATTACATTTAAAATATGGCCAATTCTGTGGACTCCTTAGTTTCTACAGCTGCATTATTTGATAAATGTTTATGCATAATATACATAGACATATCCATAATATACCTAACACTAACATAAATAGGTTAGTAAACACAATAAATATCAAGAAAGCAACTGGAAGCAGACATTTGATATTAAAGATATGTTGTATGTTTAATATTCTCCCAAATTATCACCCGTGCTTTTAAATTTTATCTATAGTTTGTTTCTACAGCTAAAATTACTTTCGCTGCCTGCCATGCTCTAAGGAACAGGGTTAATAACGTCTCTAGCTGACACAAATCTGTCAGGTAATTACAAGCTAGCTTCTGTAATGTAAACTTCAGCTTGATATAAATGTGTTTTTATTGACCAAAAGTGGTAAGGAGCCTTAAATATTATTGACCTACTGTCTTACTAATTACAACTGTTGTAGTATTTTAAGTGAGCGGGTTCAACGAGATTCCTTATTTTTATTGTTATAAGCACAAGCCATTCGATACAGTTTCAAAGATGAACTTTCAAAGTCATATACAAGGTGAGCCATTGTTGATAGATCATAATTCAAGGGTACATTCTTTGGATCAAAATATGAGGATGTAACCAAACATGCTGTAGTAAACAGTTGGTGTGGAAAAGATACAAAAGATACAACGAGATAGAGGCAATATCGAAAGCAAGTTGCAGCAAATAGTACATAAGAAAGACAGTGCGTGTAGTTACTATTTAGTTTTTACTTACGTTGTGTAAATTTTTCAATAAATACAATTTGCCCTTTTCAAATTGAGTTTGTTTTCAAAGAATTCTTGAAATCTCTTGTGGCAGTTTTCTCGAAACCGGTTAGAATTCTCAAGTTCTATCACCTTTTTTACGTAGAAATGACTCCTGCATGAGATTTTCTAGTCAAAAGTGCCACAATGTTTCGTAAAAAAGATAGAAAAAAAAAGAACGGAATACAACTTTGACACCCTGTATTTTTTTCCACAGCAACAATTTACTAAAGCCCGACTTGAGGCTAATGCGCAGTTGAGTAACTCTAGTGGTTGAGATCCTCCAAGATTAGTCTTTCATTTTTAACTCTTTTTTAACAATCGATCTATATTTGAATCTGGAGAAATTTGGGTTAGAATCTAGTTGCTTTAATATACTATTTTAAATTTTCAAAACAAATTTCTTTCTTCAAATGTGTTTAAAATGTCACGAAACGTGGAAATTTTAAATTTGAACAAAAAAAAAATTCCATCACCCATTTTATAAAACATATTCATATATTTTTTTAATTTTTTTTTAAGAATGTCATAAAATGTGAAAATTTTAAATTTGAGCATAACAATTTCTTTTTTCCATCATCCATTTTTACACAATTTTGAATTTTTTTTTTAATAGGTTTAGAACGTCACGAAACGTAAAAAATTCAAATTTGAGCAAAAAATAGTATATTGTGTACCTAGTAGTAAAAGCAATACATTCCTGGACGACCATGTAACTTGTTGGCCGAGGCGTTAGCCGATACTATTTTTTCTGAAATCGAAATTAATATTATTATAAATTAAGGAATTTTTATAAATCCATAACACTAAACCGGTACAGGAAAGTTACTACTTTCCCGGCATAGGACGGAAAAAAACTTTCCCGAACTGTTTTTGGTCGTTGCTTAGCAACGGACTAAAAAACTTTCTTGGACTGTTTTCTGATGGTTGCCTAGCAACGTACTAAAATCCTGGAATGGGGTATTTTGGGATCTGAAATTGCGCCGAGAAAGTAGGCATTCTTGACCGATTTCAGAAAAAAAAAAAATTCCATCACTCATTTCATAAAAAAATTTCAAATTTGTTTTCAATTTAAAATTGTGAAAAGAAAAATTTTTTTTTAGATAGGTTTAGAATGTCATGAAACGTGGAAATTAGAAATTCGAACGAAAGCAAATTTTTTCCATTACCTATTTATTCCCTTTAGACGGTTCACCTGTATATTTTCCAGTGAAAGCCTAAGCATTTCTTCGGTAGTAGTGGCGTTAGCTACCTACCTTTGACTGTTTTCCGTCAATTAGTTTTTTTAGTTAATGCACCAACAGACCGACAGACAGACCGACAAACAGACTGACGGAATTGAAAAACCTATATTTTCGTAATCTACATGATCTGAAACGTAAAAATCCGAAAAAATCTAGGAGGATAATTTTTTCTCGAATACAAACTTCCCTTCGGTATGCGAGGAAAGTGAAAACCAACGATAAAATGAAATTCTGATGGCGCCATCGAATTCAGGATGTAAAGATTGGTAGGTTTAGTTTCTGGATTTGAACTTTTTTTTGTACCTATGACCACAGCCACACACGCAAAACACGTTTAGACCCAGAAACTAAACCTACCAATCTTTATGTATGCCGATGCCGCCATCACAATTTCATTTTATCGTTGTTTTTTTTATCTTAGATTTTATCTTTGAAACATCATTTTTATATTATAAATCTAAGATAAAAAACAACGATAAAACGAAATTTTGATAGCGGCATTGAATTCAGGAGGTCAAAATACCTAAAGATTGGTAGGTTCAGTTTCTGGGTCTAATTTTTTTTTCCTTTGTGGGGTTATGTTATTATTGCGAATATTTCAATGTTAGAGTTATTTTAAAATGCATAAAATTAAGAGAATTAATTACCCACATTAAATTTGATTTGTATTTTATATGAAAATATGAAGAAGTGTAATAGAAAAGTCGCTGCATAAGGAATCACTACTTCCACATCTAGATTTCCCATTCAAGCATCTTAAACGAAAATGTCTTGGTACTATATTTACACTCCAATATGTTGAAATCATTGCTGATCATAGTCTTTATTAATATAACATTATTTATGCAATATTAATTTCACACAAAATCATATGAAGCGATTAAGATAGTTGACTAATTAATAAACGCAAGTTATACAAAAAAAAAATGAAGAGAAGAAAACCATTTATAAAACGCGATAAACCACACAAAGCAGTTTACCGGTACTGGTTCCTCGTCTTTATTTCCTAAACTCTTCATCTTACAATGCAATTGTATAGTTTAAATATATTCAAGCTTAACTTTCTATAAAACATATCTTATAAGTCATCTCGCGTTTTTTGTTTGTTTTCATGTAATCGAAACGTGAAGTGAGGAAGTTTGAAGCGCGCAGCGAAAAACGTGATTTCCGTGTTGTTTCGCTGCAAATATCTGATTCACAATCTTCCTAGTAGCACAAATATTGCACCAATGTATAATCCATATAAGACCAATATATGAATACTGGTCCTATATAGGACCAGTATATGAATATTGATTCAATATTGGTCCAATATTTTGTGCTACTAGGGCTGTTTGGTGTTTTTCAGAAAGAAATTCTAAAACAGAGTCTCCTCTCTCATTGATACTCCCGCAATCTACGGTGGTTCTCAAAAGCTCTGAGAAACCGCAAGGAAGTTGTGTTCTTAGCTCAGTCAGCTACTGTGATACATCTTCTGCATTTTTCAAAAAAGCAAGACTTAATGCCGTTGATTGAAGTCTATTAATGCCGTTGATTGAATACAGTAGAAAAGATTTGGAGAACGTTGTTTACACATTTAGCAATCCAGAGTCTACGAAAGATGAAACAGCAAGTGCTGTAGAACGAGTTACTTTTAGTCTGCAAAGCATAAAAAATGAGTAATTTATTAATCACCAGAGATTTATGTCGCTCAAAGGTATAGTTGGCAGTTCCAGTCACTCTGTTATTTGATCGAGACTGCAACCAATGTCTGTTGATTTGAGTCTAAATTCTCACAGAATTTTATTCCAGATACGGATATGGTGGGCACAGTCATTGCAATCTGAAGAATGTGTACTAATCTTCTAAGGGCAACAATAGACTAAACTTCTACTCCAAAATCTATAACTCATTTCAGTAAATTACAAAGCAGATTGTTAGTATGTGGAATACAACGCCGATCTACTAACGTTGACTTACTTAACTACGTGCACAAATAGTCAATTTATACTGCACAAACTGCCATGGGTTGGTGGGCAACACTGTTCTACTACAGCTACCTTTGAGGACAATTCAATTTAAGTCAGTAGTAGATTTAAAAAATTTTGCTTTAATATGAAGAAACAACGTTGGATTCATGTTGAGAATATCGCTTAAAAAGGGATGGAACGCCCACTGGGCAGGTGGAAACTCTATACATATTTACTCCTCTCTATTGATATTATTCAACAACTGTTAACGTATAATAACACAGGAACACAAAAAAATGTTTTTTCTAATCTTTTGACCAGACCACTCTTCCATTATGTATTTTGAGCAGTTGAACCCAAATCTGGCATCAGTATTGTGTCTACACCCACCAGTTCTTTTATGGTTCATTAAATAGTCCAAAAAGGCCGTTAAATATTTTTATTTTAAAATCTGAATATTTAATTTTTTTCTAATAAATTGTCAAAGTGCAGAAAAAAAATTGCTGTAAAATTACCCCCAGAAAAAAATTGGTCATATGGAAATAAGTAAAAATAAAGTATTGCGATTCTCAGCACTTCCGGTGTATTACTTAAGTAAATTTTAAGATACTTAGTTATAAAAAGACAAAAAATAAACCATTCTTAAGCCAATTAAAGAAAATATATCCATTGCGTTTTAAAGAGTAAAGTAAATTTTGTATTAATTTTCTTGATTAAGTTTGCGTGCCGTGCCGATGGTATGAAAAGATTTACTTTTACTTCCACATCCACGTAGTGGATTGGAAGTATAGTAATCGCAAAAAAATTTTCAAAAATTTTTATTCGTGAAATATGTTTAGAATGTCATGAAACGTCGAGATTTTAAATTTGAGCGAAGAAAAAATTTCTGTCTGTCTGTCTGTCGGTCTGTCTGTCTGTAACTTTTTTTGTCCGCACGTTTTCTCCGGAACGGTTTAAGATATTGACTTGAAATTTTGTACATGTATATATTATAACGAGATCTGGAACTGGATTGTTTTTTGAGGATATCCGGTGAAGGGTTGGGGGTTAAATAGGGGTAAATAGGGGAAAATAAGTAAAGCAAGCTGGTAAGAGTACTGCAACTTGAAATTCGGTGTATGTCCTAGAAGCTAAGGCCTCAGATTTTTTAATAATATTTTTCAACCCTTCCACTACCCTTACTACATTATTAGAGAGGTTGATAAAATAAAATTGAGATATTCACTTTGGTAGACATATGTATTATAACGACATTTGGAACTAGATTATATTTTGGGATGATTCCGTAGAAGGGTTGGGGTTAACAGGAGGACTAGGGGAAAATAAGTAGGAGTACAGAAATTTTGGATTCGGTGTATATACTAGAAACCAAGGCCTCAGATTTCTTTCTAATAGTTTTCAAACTCCACCACCTCCTCTTCATTATTAATGGGATTGATAACATCAAATTGAGATATTCACATGAAAGTTAGTACACGTATGTATTGTAGTGACATTTGATTGAGATGACCGCATTGAAGGGGTGGGAGGTGGTAGGTTGTGAATATTGGAAAATAAGTAGGGTAAACTAGAAACTTCATTTTTAACGTATATGATAGAAACCAACTTCTCAAACATTTCTATGACATCTGACCTAAATAATAATATTCTATGATCAATAATTTCCACATACTAGAGTGCAAATATAGTCAAGATGTTTCCTTTAAAGTGACTTGGGTGAAGAATCTGGATGTGGAAGTAGTGATTCCTTAGGCAGCGGTTTTTACTTGTTCAAAAACAACCCTTGATTTTTCCAGAAAATTATCTTTTCTTCTTTTTCCTAATTTGCGTGGACTAAATGTCAATGCCCCATTTAAATGACTGAAACAATAACGTTTGGTTACCATATTTTACTACATTCAGCTTAACGTAGGCCTTTCTGTGTTGTTTACTCAAACTTAATGAGATGTTTAGATATTTATCACATCCAGAGGCAATTATTTAGATCCTCCTTAGTGATCTTAATTATGCTGTCAGACAACGCAGCCTACTTAGACTAAAATGTACACAAAATTACGTAATTGTCTTTATTACAATATTAAGGAATGCCTGTATTATGTAATATTACGTAAAGGAAAGGGAAAGTAGTCCGTGTCCCGCATTCGAATATCTGCTCCAGCAAACTCTTGTTCTTATTGAGCGTCTTCCGGACTCAATTCAGACAGTGCCGTGGCAGGGCGAAGTAAAAATGGTTAGCTTGCTACGAATGTCAAAATGAACATGAAAATTACTTTAAGATAGCTAATAGTACAAGAGCCAGCGTACAATTACTAGAAAGCTAGAGACTATTCATTCTATTCCTAGTGCATAGCAGACAACGAAAGAAATATGAGAAATTATGTTAGTGGTGGAAACTTTACTAAATAATAATGTCTTTTACAATTGGTGCGAATATTTATATCAAGCGAATATTTATCTCATCGATTACTCACCACTTAGGTCTCCGTTATCGATTAATTACCACTTAATAATTACAAAAATACAATCGGAGGTTAGTGGAGGTCCAGAAGCAGACACAACTTGAAGATGTCTGCTATTAAAGCATGACTAGTAAATATTAAGCAAGTTTTGAAAAAAAAATAATTTAACGTATAAATTGAGTTTCCATCACTGAAGAAAATTCTCATACCAGTGTAAAGTAATTAATAAAACAAATCAGTTTGATATTTAATGGGAGTTCGAGTTCGGTCGGTGACGGAGGCAGGCGCGTTTTTATAAATCTCGCATAAAATCGGTTAAAACTCTGAGAAATCGTGCAAAATTGTGTTGAATTAAAGTGAGGATAATTTTACACTAACTGATATAAATTAGTATAAGTCTGGCTATTTCATATAACTGATATTTGATATTTGATTATAGCATCACTAAAAGCGTATGTAAACAACTTGAAAAAGGGATAAAAACATCTGCTAAAAGAAAGTAAACACGTGCAATCGGACCGATCCAGTGCTAGTCATAAATTGATAAATTACCCTGCAATAACAAACTATAGGGACACATCAGTGACAGACATATGAAGTAAAGTGCAAGAAATCAGTCCAAGAAGCGCAAACCAGGCGATTACAGAAAGCGAAGCTATGCTAATTCAATTTATTAACTTAATGTATAGACTTAATTTATTAACTCTATTAATTTATTAACTTAATTAATAAACTTAAAATCTAGTTTTAAATAGTCGAGAGTCGGATGCAAATCAAAATAGTTGGTGTCTGCTGGATATACAGAGCGTTTCAAATGTCTTAAATCTCTTCTTTGCTTTTGCAGATTTTATTTTCCTGTTTCGCATTACCTCGGCAGATCGGTATACAGGTCTTCAAATGTTCTCTAGGGGCTCTTCTTTGCACTCCCACTGTAAACGGCTGTTTACCTGTGGAACGGTTAATAAATAAAATATTCTTGCGGCGAGCTGATTTATGTCTTGGCAAGGGGACGAGGCGGACGCGCTGACCCAGGACGCTGAAGCGAAAACGAGAATTTCGGGTAAAAAATGTGAAACCATATCTGGACGCAAGCGAGCAGGAGGAGGTACACACTGCTAGACTCTGAAACAGAAGAAAAAGAAGACTCAGAAGAAGAATTTAAAAAAACATGGAAACTTAAAAGAAGTATCCCACAATAACCTACACTCCCCGTCCGATGATTATAGACGTAAACTTAAAAGAAGCATAGAAACATAAAATAAAGCATCTCACAAACACTTATACTTCCCATCATATATTCCTACCCCATTCGTCATGTGGATTTCGCTGCTGACAACAAGAATATCCCATATGCAATCCAGCGTATGCAGCCGGTCCGGCGGTATATAAGACATCCAGATTAGATGTCGGAAGCGGCAGCAATGCCCACCTTACGCTGGAAAATCAATCAATCAAATCAGTTTGATATTTATTAATCATGGCTTAAAAAATCTTGTAGGTTTGGACCTCTACTAACCCGGATGTATGCCAATCATATTTTAGTAGTTACTACGTGGCAATTAACAGTTGATACAAATGTGTCAGGTAATTGCACGTTAGCTCGTGTACTATATGTAAAGCTCTCCTTTACCCCATGCTACCAAAAAAACTCTTCTTCCTCACTTCTATTGAAACATATTGAAATAATTTGTATCATTAAAATTCAATTCATAAATTACATAATAACATGATAATGAAACGAAAATTTAACAATTATATTCATAATTAAGTAAGTACAATAGTTCATATCTATTGCGGCTCCAAATGATTTCTTTGGATTCTTTAGAACTTGGCGATATCCAAAAGCAACAGCAATTACATATTTTTTAATTTAACCACGTTTAAGCAATAAAAGACATCTCCAAATAGTTCACCTCCGTTTGCTGTATAACACGTCCGGCAGCCTCCCGCCATCTGTACCAGTTTTCTGTTAGGTGCACCGGTGCACGGCCCCATTAAAGCTCTCCCCCATGAGCTCTTTAGTAACATCAGCCCAACGTTTTGGAAGTCGTCCTCTTCGCCTTTTGTGATTTCGCTTTCCCTGAACTATCAACCGTTCTAGATTGTCCTCTTATGGTTGTGATGATGGAGAATTGCCTTGTGGGATGAATTTCCTGGAGAATCGAGTTGGTGCAGTAGACTGACCAGGGAATCCGTAGCAAATGGTTCCAGAACCACATTTCGAAAGCATCAATACACTGTCTATCTGCCTCCTTACTAGTAGCGACGGATTTACTTAAGGTATTTCAGCAAGCTTGAAATTAGTAGAAAAGCCCTCGTAAAGGTAATGAATAGAGAATGGCAGATCTTAGATTCGAGCTCGGCCGAAATAGATTTAAAAATTCAAATATCCCCATCGACAGAAGGCAAACCATGAAATTTTTAAACTTTTATTACTTACTAAATACAGTAGTAGGAAAGTCGCATGATGTCGATATCTATAGTTCGAAATTTACATCTTCATCACATCGTGAATTGTACAAGTGAAACCGAAAATTCCAGTCGGCAGAAGTGAACGAGATATGGCATTGACCACGTGTATGTAGAAAAGTGGTTTTGCGGTAATCGTGTGATCTGTTATCGGCTTCACCTCGTTCTCCACACTCATGCGACAAAATATCACACTAGTTGAATAAATAACTTATTTATTTCTTTATAGTGGAGTAAAAAAAAGGATATTGATGTGTACAGTTGTGTAACAGGAAAATTCTGATTCCATACCTTCTGGGGTATCACCAGAAATATATATCTGAGTTTTGGACTTCCAACGCATATTGTTTTTTTTTTATAAACAGTTTTGTTTTTTGAACAGCATTTTCTTTTAGGTAAAAAGGTGAATACCAGTTCTAAAGGTCCGATCGGGACAGACAACCAAAATCTTCGCAATTAAAATTTGAGCAAATCTGCGTTGGTCTTGGGTCATTTGACTCATATCATACAGAACTAAATAAACTGGCTTAAAAGCGTATTTCTTTTTTTTAATTTTAACGCCCAGGGACGGACGTCAAGAGTTCCAATCGGCTTCAAATTTTCAGAAAATATACCTCTTGTTGAAAACAAAATATCCTGAAATTTTGGTGCCAACATCTTGAACCGTATGGACACAAATGAATTTAAAAATGAATTCAGGTTATCGAAAGAATGCAAAGATTTCATTAATATTTCTACACAAAGTTTTTCTTTTATAGATAGTTATTTTTTCTGCTGTTTGCAAAATCCTATAAAGAATGTTTCAATACAATTATAAGCAAACAAATAATAATTCATTTTTAAACATGCATAGAGTATATAGGCTCCAATACTAGTTAGCTAATAGATAGGTGAGGTTGTAGATATCAGTCAATGTCAAATATAATCATTTCACACTTATTCATAGAAATTGTCTTGGTTTTGCATGAAACATCTTTATGAATGGCTTTATGTCTTTCTGATGAGCTCCAGAATAAGGGCGAAAAACGTTTCAAAGGCTAAGCATTTCCAGGAAACAGAATGATAGATTTCATGAAAATGTAATCCATTGGAATGAAAAATTTTTTAAGACAAGGTAGATAAATAAATTCATTTTGGGTCTTTGTTCTCATTTTTAACTGAATCTTCATAATCGTAGGGGGTTATGTGGATACTAGTTTAATCTACATGGCCGTAGGGGACTGTGTGGATGCTAGTGTTAGAATGAGAATTGTCAAATAAGAAATTAGACAAATTCATTTTAGGATTTTAATTTGCTAGCATAACCAGAATTCAGGTTATCGAAAGAATGCAAAGATTTCATTAATATTTCTACACAAAGTTTTTCTTTTATAGATAGTTATTTTTTCTGCTGTTTACAAAATCCTATAAAGAATGTTTCAATACAAATGAATTTGTTATCTGAAATTTGAATTTCCCTCCATTTTGTGCCATTAAGACCAAAATGGGTCTCTATTTTTCAAAATGTAGATCTCTCCAACAACATTAAATAAAATATTTTTTAAAATCATTTTTGCCACTTTATTGGCATTTATTTATAAACGAAATAACGAATGGATTTCTTCGGCCACTTTGAAAACATTTTTGAAAAATTGGAAAATCAGAAGAGACAAAATTGTGAAAATTTTAATTAAAAAAAAATATTTATCTTTTTACACGATGTTAAGTGTTAAATAGGTATCTCGAGTTGAGATGGACGAAAATTAATAATTTTTTTAAGTTACAGTTCTCGCAAATCTCTTTCTTTTCTGATAAAATTTTTTCAAAATGGCGGAAGAAATCCATTTGTTGTCATTTGATTTATAAATAAATGCCAAGGAAGTGGCCAAAATGACTTAAAAATAAAATCTTTAATGTCATCGGAAAACTGGCATCGAGATCTAAGTATATTTTGAAAAAAATAGATTGTTTTGGACTTAATGGCACAAAATAGGGGGCAATTCCAATTTCAGATAACAAACTCATTTCTGTCCACAAGGATCAATATTTGGGCACCAAATCAGGATGTTCTGTTTTCAACAAAAGGTATATTTTCTAAAAGTTTGAAGCCGATCAGAATACTTGACGTCCCTGGGCGGTTAAATGAAAATAAAACATGCCTTTTAGCCAGTTTATTCCATTTTGTTTAATATGTACGTACTCAAATGACCCGAAACTATCGCAGATTTGTAAAAAAAAACGCTGTTCAAAAAAACAAAATTGTTTATAAAGAAAAGCGCAATAGGCTTTGAAAGTTCAATACTCAGATATATCCTGTCTATAATTGTTTATTTGCGGCATATTCAGATTTTCTATTCTTTGTTGGGTATTTTGCCACTGAAAAATATTTAAAAATTTTGATGAAAAAACCTCTGTCTGATCCGTTTGGGGCAGAGGTTTTTTCATTAAAATTTTTAAATATTTTTCAGTGGCAAAATACCCAACATCAGCCCTATTTCATGCCAAGAAATAATTAAAATATATTGCAAATCTATGTTGCTGGATTTGGTACGCTCATGACGTTATTTGTCAGTTCGGTAATGCTTATGCTATATTATAAGCGGCTGAAAAGTGGAGTAGAATAATTAAATAATATTACCTGCCCATTGACTGATATAGATTACTTCAGGAAATAACATAGGCACGGTTCAATAGATTCTGTTACGCAGGTTTGTCTACCCATACTTCATGGTCTTTAAATTAGTGCTGCAAACTGTAGATATCGATACAATCTTATCTAGACCTTATAAACTAGTATGCATATCCGGACAAAAGTAGACGCCATCATTATAATTACCTTTGCAATAATAATTTTATGTTAATACTACTTTTTAATATGTTTGATGATACTCAAATAAATTAATAATTATAATAATAATCATTTATTTCCGTATGGACACATTACAGAATACTTTGATAATGTCAAGACACTAAGCAAAAGTGTAAAATATATATTTATAAATAAAACCATTATAAAATATACCGTTGTTTAAACGAAAATCGATAGAGGAACCATATATTTACACATGTAATATTAATAAAAATTTTAATTGCAATAATAATAATTTTAATAAATATAAATATGATGGATAAATTAGTCATAGTAAGTAACAATAATAATGTGGCAATGGGATGTTTGCATGGTATGTAGAAAAATAGATATATAATGATAATAATCGACATATTTTTCTTTTCCAAATAACACCGTCACACACAAAAATATGTTTGGTCATGTACCAATGAACAGACGCTAATGACGCTGTGAATTCAAAGTCGCTGTCAAATTTGCTCCATATCATTTAAATCTCCCCTAAATTCAAGATAAAAAGTCAACTTAAAAAAACGATTTAAAATGCGGCTTTCGTAAGAGAAAGCGACCTGAAAAGTCCTTCATATCAAGAGTGAGTGTATTTTTCACACGTATTTTTATCCGCTATATTCCAACCAGAGAGGCAAGAATGGTAACTAAATAAATACGTCGAGTGGAAGTTCGTTCTATGTCTCTACGGAAAGGAGAAGGTCGGCGATGAATCCTAATCGTAAATTGCAGGGTCAAAATCGAAAATTCGTCCCGACAGGAGCGAGAGAAAATTGTAATTTTTTGACATTTCACCAAATTGTACTCCCCTACTGTCAAGAAGTAAATAAAACAAGGAATACGTCGAAAACACTTATAAGGAGCATCAAATCTATTGAGATCGCCGAGTCTATGCGTATAGTGACGTAGCGCCTGGCCACGCCCCATTTTCGCGCGGTGGAGATTTGTAATAGTTTTTAAGATACTAAACGTGCAAATAAGATTATGATTTTTTACAGATCCATTATTCTATACTTGCATATTCGATTTATGAAATAAAAAAAAAATGCCGAATAAGCCCATTGTGGGCAAGAATTCCGAATGATTAAAAAATATTAACCACAAAAAACCAGTAATTTGGAAACTCAGCACTTTACCAGCGGTGATTAGTATACAAATGCAAAGTCGTTACCCTCAACATAATTTTTCCCCTGAATTCGAATGGGTCGTCAAGAAAGAATCAGCATATTGCAGTTGATTTTTAAAGTAAAAAAATGCAAAGTTTCCAGAATGCAGGGAGAGCTTATGTCCTGCTATGTAAATTGTATTCCTTTTTACAATAACGGTCCTTTTTCTTATTGAAAGGTCGATCCAAGTTCAACTTAAAAAAATCAAGCTCTAACTGATCCTTTGAAGTAAAAGTCATAGACGTAGAGGACATTTCCTAGTAATATACTGGCTAATTGTATTATTTTGTAGATTCCCCGGATGTCATTTAGAAGTAAAAGTACATGAGACAGAAAGTCCCAGAAAGAAAAATAGAACCATCACGCATTGTGGTGATTAAGGTTTCATCCATCAGTAGCATACGAATGTGTTGTATAACAAACGACCTTCTGTGGTTATAGAAAAAGACGATTATCTTTACCATAGAACAAAAGTAAATCATAAAGCCCCTGTGAGAGTAGAAAATCCTGAATATTAAAATCTAATCCATAACCACTGAGAAATGAATTGAGAGTGTTTTTGCCCTTTTCATATTGTTATGTATACACCCCTTGAAACTGGAGATTGATACGCCTATGCCTATTAGTGACTGGAAACTTGTAGAAAGAGATAGAGTTTTCTAGACTGTGGTAGAAGAAGATTCTTGATTGGTTCTGGATGGATCTAGAGGCAATTTCAGAGTATATAAGGCGCCAGGGGGAAGTTTACTAAAGTTGAAATTAATAGCAAAAAAGTGAGGTTAAATATCAAGTAAACAAAGTGTAAAGGTTATTTTGAAGTATTGCATAGTCAGTAAATTATTAAATACAGTGTTAGTGGTTTACCCCGTGTTAAAATCATCAAGACATCATAAGGAGATGAAGCACTGATAATAACGATGGTGTGATGGAAAAGCAATGGCTGATTTTTGCTGGATGCTCAAAAGCAACATACCAATCCACGGAGAGAAACTGAGAATAAAAGAGTCCATTATTAGAAACAAAAAGGTTCGCGAGAAACGATCTCTTACATGGAGTATATCTGTTTATTTGCATTTTACATCCGAGTTTTTCAGTTATTCGTAAATGACAGAAATTCGGCTTTCTGCGGCATATTCAATGATTTTTTATATAATCCAATTGTGTAAATACATCGTCTGTTTTAGTGGGAATGAGCTTGGAAAAGCCTGGACGCTTAGAGAGATTCGGATTGTCGCTGAAAATAATAAAAATTCACAAGTTCAAGATATACTTCTTCTCGCATTCTGGATTTTTTTTTAACATTGGAAACATATGTTTTCGTATATGGGGTAGAGTTACCAGTTTTTGTTCAAGGTCAAAAGACAGCGGTGTTGCGGCACAATAGAGAGAAGACCAGTAGGCTCACTTACTTTTGAGATTTGTTGTAATCGATTTTATTTTTTATGAATCCACTGCGCATCCGATATTTGTACCCTCATCTACATATACACTGCTCGAGCTAGAAAATGCTAATAAACTGGCCAACACTTACAATGACACTAAATTATTTTTGTTCGAAGATATCCTTGGCAGATGATTTATTTTGCGATTGAATTTAATGTTTACTGATTAATCAATAAGTAGCGAATTAAAATTTGACCTGCCTTTACTTAAATGTATTACATAACATCCGCGTCTGACGTCACAGACTGACAATGTATGACTTTATATTATTCAAGCAAAAATTTGTACACGGCTACCGAAAAGGCCGAGCTACGTTAGGCTGCTGCGCTTGCCAATTACATTACCTACCATGCCGGGAGATTACCTAAAAGTTGTACAGCGATGCTGACGGTAGAACACAAAAGTGTACAGATTGCTACAAATAGGTGCCTACTTGCAAATAAATGATGTGTTAGAATTGCAACTAACTGATATAGGTTGTCTGTTGTACAAATTGAGTGACAATAATAATATCTCTTTATTTCAAACTAATGTGTCGCGGTCGACTGAGACTATCATATGCAACGGCTGATATACGTAAATGTAATATGGGTTGAATATATCACAGGGGCCAAGTTACCAGTTTTCATTTAAGGTGGAAATACAGCGGTGTCGCGGTCGAGTGAGACTGCGTATATGCAACTGCTGATATACGTAAATGTAACATGGGTTGCATATATCACAGGGGGTTAAGTTACCAGTTTTAATTTAAGGTGGAAATACAGCGGCGCAGTGGATCGTGCTATTTCCGGACGAGGCGAAGCCGAGTCCGGAAAAAGTTGAAAAAGTTGAAAAACTTTAAGTTTTATGTATGGTGTTATCATTTCCAATATCCCGATGATTGCAAGGATTGCGAAATCTGTGAATTTTTTTTTTAGTTTAGAAATCAACTGTGATGTGCTGGTTCTTTCTTGATGGCCCATTAGAATTCGGGTACAAATATAACATATAATAATGATAAAAATACGTATAATCATGTTGAGTGTAACGACTTTGCATTGGTACAATAAACACCGCTGCCAAAGCTCTGAGTTTTCGAATTATTAGTGTTTTTATATAGGATTGTTCAATTTTAAAAAAATAACCCTTACTTAACCTTTTGTTTAGTTTCTATGTACAAGTAGAAGAGAAAAGCCGCCGTGTTGAATTTTTAAGTATTAACATTAGACTCGTTATCAGAGAATACTCATATCTTCATGTACCAAGTTTCTTGTAAATCTACAACCGTTTTACAATTGTGGTATAGCCCCATTATATTCATCATTATGAATTTTTAATGTTGACATCAGATTCAGTATCAACTGCTCCAAAAATATTTAATTATCAATTTTAAGGTATTATACTCAACACAGTTTGAGTAAATCAGTGTGAGACTATCACCGAACTATCCCTTACAGTTTGCTGAAGATTTCACAGACGTCGCTTAAGTTAATTCAGAATAATCATTGACTCGTTTTTAAAAATTATTAAATTCTGGTCTAAATGCAACTCCGCAATATTAAACAAAGATGTAGCTGAGGCTGAAAATGTCTTTTGTCTCTTGGGTTTCTCGACCTTTAGTTTTAGTAAATAATTTCTTTATACAAACCCTATTCGACATTGAAATGTGTGCAGCCAATCCTCTTCCATTCATTTGCTACGAATGAAAAAATATTTTGAAATTTTCCGTACAGAATTATCGTCGCATTTCAAGCGAATTCCAATTATATTTTTTTAGACGAAGAATGAACAAATTCTTATTAGTTTCTAATGTAACGCCTACCAAAAAATGTACAGGGCAATTGCATCATGGAATCAGGGAAATTTAATTTAATATCTTCGTAGTTGTACTCGTTTTATAATTGAAATATTTTTTAACTGTGATATTATATAAGACTTTAATTATGTGGGTACATATGAAATTGGGTGTTATTATTATTATTATCGAAAATCGGAATAATATTTGAAATATGTAAATAACATTATACTTTGGGAATTCAATCGTATCTACGTACACTTCTTTTTCAATCAACTTGATCTTGAATGTTTAATCTAATGAAAATTAAACTCAACCAATATTAATAATTTTTAATCTTTATACTTTTTATAAGTTGTGCTAGAAAATAAACAGTTAATAATGTCCAAAATCACTGTCTAAAAATAATAATCAACAAACGGAAAATCTACCTCTGCAAAAAATGAATATATGATACCATTTGTCAAAATATGTCGGCCCTCAAAACATGTTGCATATAGTTTTTTTTTAAACATTGACACCTGCCTTTAAAAACGGCCAACAAAATTATAAAATAAAAATATCGTTTCCGGATATTGATGTCATAAAAAAAAAATCAGGCCTTGGCTCCTAGTATATCCACCAATCTCAAGTTTCTGGATTTTTATTAGGTTGTATTACTTATTTATGCCTATTTACTTCCAACCCTTTAACGGAATACGTTTAAAATATAATCTAGTGCTAGATCTCTATAGCGTCTACTCCCCAAGCGCTCACAAATAATCTCACAGGCGCATTAGTGCTGCTGAACCGCCGCGGCGCACAATGGGTTAGAATCCCAAAATCCTGGCCAAAAATCGAAAAACCAAGTTCGTTATATTCTATTTTAATTCACATAGTTTTGTAAAGCTTGGTTCCGTGCGTGCAATACTCAAACGACAGCTACCTAGTTTTATACTTGCCTACGGAAGCGCTGAAGGGCCAAGATAAACCTCTTTTTCTATGTCGCTTGTTAGACGAGTTTAATTCGACTAACAGTAACATTACTATTAGGCGAGTTTTATTGTAATTAACAGATGCACGATTCTTAGTTGCATTTATTTCGGCTATTAGACGTGTTTAATTCGACTAACAGATGCGCTACTCTTAGGCGATTTTAATGTTGACTAACAGGTGCACGACTCTTAGGCACGTTTATCTCGACTATTAGGCGTGTTCATTGTTCTACGCCACTCCAAAGATTTGTTTTGGTTCTAAATTTTCAGAGTTCTAGAACCGTTCCCGTCATGCGCAGTAAAGAAACAGTCATGCGTAGTACACTAAAATTCATAATTTCTTAAACTGCGCAAGACGGGAACGGTTCTAGAACTCTGAAAATTTAGAACCAAAACAAATCTTTGGAGTGGCGTAGAACAATGAACACGCCTAATAGTCGAGATAAACGTGCCTAAGAGTCGTGCACCTGTTAGTCAACATTAAAATCGCCTAACAGTAGCGCATCTGTTAGTCGAATTAAACACGTCTAATAGCCGAGATAAACGCAACTAAGAATCGTGCATCTGTTAGTTACAATAAAATTCACCTAACAGTAATGTTATTGTTAGTCGAATTAAACGCGACTAACAAGCGACTTAAAAAAAAGAGGTTTGTTTTGGCCCTTCAGCGCTTCCGTACTTGCCGTTCTACCTCAATCGAAACATGGCCAACTTCGTGTGCGTAACAGTACGAGAATCGATCCCGTAATACTCAACGTTCGTGTGTTGTGAATTTTTGTTATCACAGGGTGTCTTTTTGACTAAAAAAATGGAGGCTATTCCCGAAGATATGTAAAATATTATCTCTGCACTGAAATTCATTTTATTTTATTTCTTATTATGGAAAATAAATGTTAACTATACGCTTGTAACACAAACGCGCGTGTTAAGGTAGCAAAACAAAAGTATGAAAATAGTCTATATGTACAGAGATGTAACTCTAATTCACAATTTAACATGTGGAAAATATTTGTGGAATAAGAAATTCATAAAAATTATCTACTAGAAACTACTTATTTCAGTGAAATATGCAAAAATATAAAGTACCTCTTATCGCGAAAAAAATGGTTACTTGCGGTTGCTGCCGGTCCGCTATTTTGTTTCTCTTTCGAGGAGAGTATTGAATTGAAATCTTATTAACAGAAAATATGAATACTCTAATTTGGTTTTTTAAAAGAAGCTTTTCTGGCAAAAAGTGGTTACTCTCGGTCCGTCATTCTTTTTCTTGAAATTTAAAGTACTTTGAAATCAGCGACCCAAGAAACCTTAAACTCGTCATAGTTTGACAACTTTTCTACCTTTCTGGATTTTTGGCCAGGATTTTGTGATTCTAGCCCACTGTACGGCGGACGAATAACGGTTGGTTATTGTACCGCCTTGTCGGTACCTTGTCAACTATTTATTACGTGCTATAGCGCTGATTGTCAGCTGGATGGTTGTCATATGGGTAACGTTCTCGCATAGGGTGCGAGAGGTCCCGGGTTCTACTCCTGGACACATTCCGAACTTTTCTTGATTTTGTAACGATTAATGTTTCAGGTTTGATTTGACGACAGAAATATTGTTTTCCTTCTCTTTCCTATAATAATTTCATTCGTTCATGAGATTTCTTTTGGTTAGGTTAAGTTAATTTTTATTTTGCTAACCAATTGTTAATAATTATCAGCGCCACAGACAGTATTAGCGCCGCAGACAAAGCTTTTTTCCCACAAAATAACACAAAATATTGCACATGCGGGATGCGGGATTATTTGTGGCTGATTGGGGTCTAGACGCTAGTAGTAGGCCAATATATTAACCGTTCCAGAGCAATCGTGCGTAAAAAGGTTACAGGCAGACCAGCAGATACCGACATAATTTTTTTCTCGAAGTGGGTTTAGAATGTCATGAAACGTCGAAACAAAATTGAGATATTCACTTGAAATTTGGTACACGTACATATTATACTAACTTCTGGAACTAGATTATAGTTTGAGATTATTCTGCTGAAGGGTTAGGGGTTAAATAGGGGAAAATAAGTAAAGCAAGCTGTAAAAGTACATAAACTTGGGATTTGGTGTATATACTAGAAGTCAAAGCATCAGATTTTTATGATACTTTTCAACTCCCCCCAGGAGGATAATGTTTACTCTAGTTCTATTTTGAACAATAATTAGTATTTATGCAACAAACGTTGAGAACGAAAGAAATGGTCTGCAAAAATGGCGTTAAACAGTAATTTATAATAAATAAACTAGGGGAGCCGTGGGTAAAAATGGCCAAACCGTTTAATAGTGGACATAGGTATTTTTTTTCTTTGTAACCAGCAGCATATATGCAACAGAAACTCGAGACTTAGAGTACGTACTAGAAACCAAGGTCTTAAAATTTTTATGACGTCGTCCACCTCACCACCACCTTCATTCGATAATTAAAGGGGTTAACCAAATAAAATTGTGATTTAGTGTATACGAGAGTTAAAGCGCTCTAAGAATTTTTTTGGTGACCCCTATTAAACGTCGGTCAGTCGAAAAGATACCGAAGTGGCACATGGTTCGATTGGGTCAGACGATTTCAAATAGTATATTATTAAAATTCCATGAGCAATTATTTCCACATGCTGGTGTGCAAATATTTTATCAAGATGCTTTCGTTTAAAGAATCTTGGATGGGAAATCTGTATGTGGAAGTAGTGATTCCTTAGGCAACGGATTTTATCTTTCCTTTTGAGAGAAATCAAATTCTCCATTTAATATTTTACTGACCTCATTGTTTTACTTCTAAATAAACACAAACTTATTAATGTTAATTAAAAGTAACACAATATCTAGTTATTAATAATTCTAACTTTTGTGGTCGGTTACCAGAAAACTTATTTCCTGTATCACTACCACAGAGACACCACAAGTACCTAACATATGTTTCATATATCCAATCTTTATTTATAGACATGTTTTGACCCGGCTTGTCTGGAAATTTTTTGTAAATCCAGATCTTTCAGAAACATGCAAACCTACGTGAAATCTGAGGCTTTTAAGAAAAGTGTTGACGTACAAGCGGAACTAGCCACTTAAACGTTAATAGTATTAATAAACAGTGGGGTTTACTAAGTTATTATATTTTCATTAATATTTTTAGTTTAAGAGCTTTGCTTCAATTGTCTATTACATGAGTTAAGCAGTTTTAATATATTTATAATTTAATTTAAAAAATATTAAGTTATAAATTAAATGAGAATTAATAATTGTTATTTGAAGATAATTATATTAAATTGAATTTTAACTTTACCAGGTAGATGCATACATTCTTTCGCAATTTTAAGAATAACAAGCTAACCATTATACTCTTCGCCGATTTACTGCACTTTTTATATAATTGTTGCACATTCTATAGGATACTCTTCGCAGTTTTTTTTGTAAAAATATTAGTTTTAGGCATTTTTAGTTTAGTTACAAAAAATTAAAAATACGTATTTTTTAAATTAATAACTTTTTTATTTATTAATAGATTTTGTTAAAAAATAACAGAGTTCCTTTTCTAGCTAACATAACGTACTGTTCAAATTTCAGTACAGCTGGAGTTTTCGTTCTTAAGTTATCGTTCTTACAAGAAACGTGACGAACGGACGGACGGACGGCCGGCCGGCCGGACAGACAGACAGACAGACAGACAGACGACAGACAGGCGGACAAACAGACGGATGGACGGACGGACGGACATACAGACGGACGGCCGGCGGACGGATGGATCGGCATTTTGAAAGCGGTTCAGAATTCGATCACCAACACAGTGAGAATTTTTTTCTCTAATCAATAGTACCGGTTTTAGAAATGTGCCAATCGAATGCAATATACTTTTCGTTTTGTATTTGCGAAGAGTATAATAATAGGGCTTAACTTATGTATATTCATGTGTTCCTCATTACTTTGAAAGAGATCTACGATCACAAGATAAGTTCTATGTGATATTTGCCTGAATACTAGTTTAAAAAATGACCTACATTTTATTTATATTGCTCTGATATGCAGATTCATCCAGTCTAAGGCCTAGAAAAGTATAAAATGGACCTACTATGATTTGCATTTGTCTATGTTAATATAACCCCATGTAGATAGTGAACACTTCAACAGACTTTTGCCAATTTTGGGCTAATGATCGTACAAAACTGAAAAAAAGAGGAAAATTGAACCACCTTTAAAATACTGGCTATTAACAATGTAATAAGTAAGCGAAAATTTGTTCAGTTGTAATTTTCATACATAAGACTCGTTACCAGAGAATCAGCATATACCCATGGACCCAAATCTGCAAAACTTTTGCAGTTATGGCAGACCTATTGGAATCGCCACTTTGAATTTTTAACTTTTGACATCAGATTCAGTATCAGATACTTCGAAAATGGCTTAGTAATTCACCAAATTTTCGAACAGATTTTGAAAAAAATGTTTGCTCACTTTATACTAAACAACTCGATGAAACTAATATGGAACCCAATACACAAATTTGTTCAAAGCAGAGAAATATTGGGAGCATTTCATAAAAAACAAAATCACTATCAAAAGTGTAACAATAAAAGTAATATACCGGGTGTAACAGGATCATGGTATACCCCTCTTTTCTCCTTTAGTTTTGAAGATAATTGATTGAAATTTAAGATATCCTACATACATAATAAGCGACACTTTTTGACGTAATTTATTTTTTTTTCACTTCCGGTTTCGTCACTAAATTACGTGATTTATAAGCAAATAAAATTCACCAAAATTGTTTTTGGGACCAAACTCTATTTTTTGGCCGACGATATCCTGATAGACAATGCCCATGGATAAATTATTTTAAACTTGTTAAAAACCAATTCCGAAGAGAGCCCAACAATGATCCTGAAGAAAACATTATTGACGAAGGAATGGAAATTAATGTTTTGGTTCGCATAGAAGTTGATAAGACTGTTTCTTTAGGGCAAGTTGGGTTTGAATTGAATATCAGTCACCAAACATTAAGCCGAATTTTGCACAAATACCACTATAAACCTTTTAAATGCCGGTTGTACCAGCATTTGTACGAAAGTGGTTACGAACGTAGGATGGAATCTTGCAATTGGATTTTGTATAATAACGTGCAGCAAAACAATAATTTTTTGGGACTGATTTTATTTTCGGACGAATCATGCAAGGTTTACAAATTTGGGATTATTTAACCGATAAAATACAAAATATTGGTCACAAGAAATTCAGAACTTATTACGGGAGGGTAACTTTCAAGTGCGGTTCGGTTTCAATGTTTGGCTTGGAATAATCGGTAGTAGAATCATTGGTTCGAAGAGATTTGAAGGACCTCTGACTGGTGCCAGATACTTGAGATTCCTGGAAAATGAGATTGAGAACATTTTAGATGAGTTACCTTTCGATTTAGGACAGGCAATGTATCTCCAACAAGTTGGCGCTCCTCCCCATAATTCAAGGATAGTAATTAACTACCTTCAACAGAGATTCGGAGAAAACGTAATTTCGACGAATGGTCCTATGAGGTCTCCAATGTTATCTGATTTAACGCCTCTTGATTTCTTTGTTTGGGGTCATTTAAAAAATATTGTCTATGCAAACGCCGCGCGCCGTTACAACCCGTGAAGACCTGGTGCTACGGGTAAGACGAGCAATAAATAGCATAATGGCCCAGCAATTAGCGAACGTTCTTCGAGAAACAGCTATGCGAATTCAGAAGTGCATTGACGTTAATGGACAGCATTTTGAACAACTATTGTAATGTTTTGTGTTAATTTTTTGTATTCCAAAACCACCTTATATGTAACAACGTAATTAGAATAAAATTGTATTTTCTTATTTTCTTTTCTTTTATATTGCGTTTCTTAGGTTTGAAAACTTGACGTAAATTAGGTGACATATCAATTTTATTTTAAAACTCTATTAAAACTTACGAAAGACAGTTGCAATCGGGCATTGACGATTGCGAATACCTATTTGAACAATAAAAATATTGGCTGTGCCCGTAAAATTGAATTATGCCATATTCGAGAAAAGTGCTAATGAAGGTAGGTCACGGCCGACTGCAATTTCTACTTACTTTCGATGTCATATTGACAATATGTCGCAGTAGTGAGTCCAATGGATATCTGTTTTGGATTGAACAGTATCAAAAAACGGAGCCATATCTCAAATGAAGGCTCAGTTGAAATGTCCTTTGTAGTTGTTTATTCATCAGCTGCATGGTGACTAACTTCATTTAAGTCATCTTTAACACTTTCTTGATGGTGACACAACTGGACCTCGTGGGACTTATAGGGAAAGCCATGGAAACCTGCCATAATTTATCAGTTACAGACTTTGAACCAATTGTTTGTAGTTTGTTTCTGAGTTAAGTACTGAAGACTGATAAAAAATATATCTACTAAATATCTTCTGCAATCTCTAACGGTAACTGCTCCTTAGATTTATCTAAAATGAACTCTGTCAAACTTGCTCACTTTAGGTGGTTAACCATAGCTAACCGTATATTGCGACCATAAAGTTGGTATATAAAATCCGACTTCCAATTTCAAAGACTTGACGCAATTTATTCAACTAGTCTTCGCACCAATGTGGTTTTTTTTAAATATAACCCATCGTGCAAAAATGGTGTCAAACATGTCTGGAAAACAATTCAGATAAGTCGATACTTGAAACCAAGACATAGAAATATTGTTGATTCAATAATAGAACGCAATGCCTTTTTTATTCACCTCGAAAATTTATTAATAGGTATGATTGCAGATGACAACACATATCCAAAAGCTAGTATTAAGACATACACAGAGGGTCAGAATGACCTGTGACAGCTAGTAAAATAGGGAGTTCATTTCGGTCGTCGACGAAGGCAGACGCGTTTTTAAGCGGATCCCATGATATCTCGAAAAACTCGAGTGAAAACGGTGTGAAAACGCACAAAAATGTGTTGAATTAAAGAGTGGACAATCCTACATTAGTTGATGATGATTGAAATTAGCATAAATTTCACTATTTCATATAGCTGATATTTGATTATCACGAAAGGCGTATATGGACAGCTCGACAAAGGATACAGACATCTGGCAACATAAAATAAATCTGATAAAAGAAAATAAACACATCTAATAGGACCAGGTCATAAACTCGTGAATTAGCCACAAATGCATGTACCTAAGATGACCGAGCACCCTGCCCAAAGTGGCTAGTGGGAAGTGAAAGGCAACGGACTGGCTTCTAACGAGTGGAAGTAGTAACATAAGCAAAGGATGAAAGATAACTGCTATTTTTATTTATTTCTAAGTTATTGGTTTATTAATCCTTCACAGATGGGAACAATGTTGTGATTCGAAAATCCATCGTTTTATATATACGCGAATGAATGAATTTTTCATGTGGAATGGGTACTTTTGTTTAAGAAATATAATTTTTTTACTATACACTTTTTGTTTCTTGCTGTAGAGTTATTAGTTTTATATGGGGAATTGTTTATTTGCTTACCGGTTGAGGCAGGGAATTATTGATACAGAATATTGTTTTTACGTATGTGGTCACAGGACAATATATTACACAACAGAAAAAAAATTAAAAATAAAAATGAAAAGGTATTTAATATAGGTAATGAAATAGAAAATACCCGATATTGGAAAATGGCAGTTGAAAGTAATTACTGTAGAAACAAACTAAACAGGGTGTGCAAAATATTCTCTCGGGCCTCTTCTCATGACCAACTCGCCATAAAAAGCTTTTTTATCGTGAGATAGGGCACTTCCACCGCAAATGGTTATTTGCCTGTGGAACGGTTAAAAAGAAAAATAGAGGAGAAAAAACAAAAAAAAAGCTCCCTGCGGCGAGCGAATGCTTGTATGTATTGGCAGACAAACGAAGTGAACGCAAGCGGGCAGAAGGAGATGCACACTGCTGTATCCAGAAACAGAAGACTCGGAGGAAGAATGAATGGGGAAATGATGATAGATGGAAACGCTATACATGGATAACAACAATCGAGAGGATTATGAATAAGCTAGGAAAGGATTATGTACACTGGAAAAGAACGGCACAACAAAAGACGGAATACAATAAAGAAATATCAAAGATATACACACTGCCAGACTCAGAAACAGAAAACTCAGAAGAGGAATAGGAGAGAAGACGATCACAGACAGAAACTAAAAAGAAGCACGGAAGCCTAAAAGAAGCATCTCACAAACACCTACACGCTCCATCCTATATTCCTACCTATGCGTCATGCTGCTCTCGCTGTTGACTACAAGCACGTCCAATGTCCAATCCAGCGTATACAGCCGGTCCGGCGGTATATAAAAGCATCTGGGGTTTGTTCCGGCACATGGATGGATTGTCCGTTGGTCGGTCGGATGGAGCCGCCCAGTTATGGCATAAATAAGTAATATACAACTTGGCGACCGCATTTGGCCGTTCAGCGAGCGATCGGGTTGCGTGGTGAAACAAATCTCCATGTCCGAAATCGGCAGCAATTCTCACCTTACGCTGGTAAATCAATTAAGCTAGTAAAATAACAACCCCCACCCATTCTGAATGAAGTAACTAAGAGCTCAATCATCAGTAAAAAGTTAGTTGATATCATTCCCTTTTCCTGCTATACCCGGGTAGTGGGAAGATGTGTCAAGTTAGAAGCTTCAATCAAAGTTTCACAAAATATGATCCACTCCGAAGCATGAGATAGCCTTATTAAAGTTACTTTTAAATGCAGAGCAGCAATGTGATCCTTTAACAGGAAAAATAATTTAATCAATAGAAACTTAAAGAGGTTAGGGGGTGGATAAGACGGAACTCGCACAGCAGCGACCTCCTCGTGGGGAGTTTTGGTTTGATTAGATATCTGATCAAGCAAATAACTGCTTTTTAAATTCATTTCACGTCAGTTGGTAATTTCTCTCATTTCTCATTTCTTTCACCCCTATTTTACGGCTGTGTAGAGGGCAAAATATATTATTGAAAAAATCAGGGTAATAACTGAGCTATAATAACAACTTTTTTAATTATTAGATCTAAAAATACAAAGAATGATTTTACGCTTCACCCAAAAGTAGATTATTATAATAGACGTTTTAGTGAAATTTTATGTTTAATGTCATAACCATTTTAGAGTTGCCTGCCTTTCGTTTGTTAAGTACTTTCAAGGTGGTCATATTAAATATTTCGGTCAATTGTCGGTTTTCTTTTTAATTAAAGTTGACTCTCTCGTGACATGTGTAGTGAAAAAATATGAATAACACAGAATATTTAAACATTTAGTATTAGATATTATTATTAGAAAAATAGTATTGAGGTATTTCAATGTTTAAGACGAATATTATAAAGACAGTAATGTATATTTTCTATAGTTAAAATAAGTTTAAAAATAAAACATACACGTGTCATTTATTGTTATGCCTTTTAACTGAACTAATTATTATTCAAAATATAATTGTGAGGGCACCCACATTGTTAATGCTTTAAAATAGAATGTGCTTGGCTTTGTCACAATTCGAGTGTTTATTGTATATTTTATTATTAAGCAAAATATAAACTACTTAATCTTCATTTATTTCATTTTTTTTTAAACTAGTGAAAGTTAGAAAATGAAGTTTAATTAAACCATATTTTTTGCAGAAACGGAAACTGCCCTAAGAAGTTGTACGTATAGCTAGTATGAAAAAACAAGTAGTAGAGGAAATGCTTGGGACAGAATTAGGCAAACAAATTTATACCTAATACCCCAGAAAAATCGCATTATGTCACGAAAAACTGCAGAAAAATTGAAAAATGTATTAGCCCCGATGGCGGTTTAGTCAACACAGATATAATATAATATTTATAACTCTTTGCATTACATGTTATGTTTATTAACATATGTCTAAAGTAAGTTTCCACCAATTCGTAAATCTATGAAATAATTACTTTAATTGACTTTCATTAAATCTGGAATTTGAGGTTTTCAGATAGTTTAAAAAAAATATGTCTACTATGTTATGCCAATTTTAATTGCATATTATAGACTTTCACTGCGAGTCAGTTTAATTAAATCTGCGTACACTACAGATTGCTTCTTTTGGTCGTAGTCCAGCCCATAAGGTTTTCTAAAAAGCTGGTCATCTAAAATATCTTTCTTTTAAGACTATCGTTACAGATTTATGAATTCTTATAAGCAAACAGCGAATAACATTTCAACTCCTGACATATTGCACAGTTTTGAAGAAAAAGTAACCTGCATGCTTCTTCTCACTTTTATCTGTAGATATTCTTCATAATTTCCTATTTTTTAGGTAGCATGTATGTTAAGGTGGCCATTCCCAAGAAAGAGACATCCGATACGGAAATATTTATTATTCTTGGCCATAACGTTTTTCTCTCAGTACGTATATTTAAAAAAATATAAGAGTACCTAAGTAGAACCATAACAAGACTATTAAGTACTATGAATTTTCACTCCATAATTTTAGTGGTTTGCAAAATAGCTAGATTTAAATTTAAAAATTATGTTAATCTTCCTATTTCGTAGTTTTAAATCTAGCTGTTTTGTAAACCACTGAAATTATTCAGTGAAAATTCATAATAATAGTCTTGTTATGGTTCTACTTAGGTACCCTTATAGTTTCTTTAAATGTACATACTAAGAAAAATTAGTTATAGGCAAAAATAATAAATATTTCCCTACCGGATGTCTCTTTCTACCTTAAAGTTTCAAGGCTCTTCGTGGTTTGAAAAGATTTTGATATTTAAAGACTTATAGGGAAAGACCGAATATTGTTATGAATTACACCCCTTGGAAAAGGAGATGGTACGCCTATGCCTACTGATAGTGACTGGGAAGGCTCTAGAAAGAACCAAGGACTTTTCTAGATTATGGTTGGAGAAGATTCTGGATTAATCTAGAGCTAATTTCGGAGTATATAAGGCGCGATTACAAGCGCGGAAGGGGAAGTTTATTTTAGAAGTGACACGTTCGGTGAAAAGTGAGGTTATATAAGAGTGTAAAGGTTATTTTGAATATTTGAAGTATTGTATAGTCAGTAAATTGTTAAATAAAGTGTTAGTAGTGTTTAATCTCTTGTTGAAATTATTTAGAACCCACGGATTCATACAGGGTGTTTCCAAAAAGGTGGAAATCCGTAACAATTTGGTGTCAGAAGTGAGATTTTGACAAGAGGATTTTTCGGAAGTGTTGAGAAGACTGGGATAGTATTCTCGGAGTTAGTGCTAACACAGGAAGGACTAATTTACTGGACATTGTTCGAGGATTATTTTCGAACAGGAAAAATAGTGTTAAGTGCATTTTTGAGACATTTTTGGAACATTTTGTTGGACATTAGTGGTTAAGTGACAAAGACTCTAGATAAGACTTTTTTTTGTGCCGTTTTGAGGTTTTTTCTGGACAGTTCCATTACCGATAGTGACGTAATTATTAAATTTTGCTGATAATTATATGCCGGTAACAACCAGAAGCATGGCATCCGAACAACAAATGCAGGACTTTATGGCCCAAATGCAAAAGATGATGATGGATCAGGAAAGAAAGCGCCAGGAAGAGAAAGAAGAACAGGAAAGAAAACGCCAGGAAGTGAAAGAAGAACAGGAAAGAAAACGCCAGGAAGAGAAAGAGGAACGTGAGAGAAAACGACAAGAAAAAGAACAAAAACGCCTACAGGAAAAAGAAGAACAAGAACAAAAACGTCAAGAAGAATTAAGAAAAATTTTTGAGGAACAAGAACGAAGACGTCAAGAGGAGAAACAAGAAGAGGAGAAACGACATCAAGAAGAAAGAGATGAACTAAGGAAAATTATAGAAGGCCAACAGAGTGCCATATTTGCCGTCACTGAAGAACTCAAAAATAAGGTAGCGGAAGAAGTCAGTGAAGTCAAAGAAAAAGTAGATCGGGTTGAAGGAAAAACAGATAAGGTCGAGGAAAAAGTAAACAAGTTCGAAGAAGAAGTCAAAGGAGAGATTGACCAGCTTAAAAGACAGTTGAGGGAAAGAGGAAACCAGCAAGTGGTGTCATCAGGCCAACGATTGAAAATTCCCTCTTTTGATGGTCAAAGTTCCTGGATGACTTACAAGACACAGTTTGAGGCAGCAGCGAGTGCAAACAACTGGAATGACGAAGAGAAGGCCAAGGCATTAATCGTGGCTTTAAGAGGCCAAGCATTGGAGTTGCTCCAGACAATTCCGGCAGACCAACAACGGAATTTTAGAGTTTTAAAAGCTGCCTTAGATCTACGATATGGCGATCAACACCTTGCCCGAGTGTACCAGACCCAGCTGAAATCACGTGTTCAAGGGGCTGGGGAAAGTTTGCAAGAGTTTGAAGCTGCCGTGTGGAGACTGGCTCACCTGGCTTACCCGGATGTACCGAAGGAATTCCAAGACCAACTGGCAGTAGAGGCTTTTCTGGATGGTATACAGGACATTGAGATCAGGCGAGTCCTCAGGTTATCTCGATACCAGAACAGCAGCGAAGCGTTGGTGCGTGCACTCGAGGTGGAAGCTGTCCTTCAGGATACCCCGAGTCCAAGAGTACAAGCTGTGAGTATCGAAGAATCGCAACCAGAAAAGAAGAAAGAGAACCCTATCTTGATCCAGATACAGGAGGTAAATAAAATGATTAGTCAGTTACTAGCTAAATGGAATCCTCCGAAAAGACAGGAATCACAACTAAATAGAGAGAAGCCAAGCGGGGGTATTAAATGCTACAACTGCGGCAAGATAGGACATATCAAACGAGACTGTCGACAGCGGAACTCGAGGAAAGTGACTGTTGGAAACGCGGCAGAGACACAGAATAAACAAAGTAGTGGAAGGCCAAGTGGACGGCGTATGAAATGCTACAGGTGCGGGGAACTAGGACATATCCAGCTTGAATGTCCACAGAGGAGCTTGGAGAGAGCGAAGGCCGGAGATGCTGTGAAGCCAAGGGGAAAACCAGAGGAAGCCGGTACCAGAGAGGCTGTGACAGATAACGAACGTGGTGCCCCTAGAGAAGTGAAGATTTCCCAGCTTCGGAGCATTATAGAAAGGCCACCACTACAAGGATATGACGATAAAACGAAACCTGAGAGAAATGCAAACATTTCATCCGGAAGAAGGTACAAGGAAGGTTGCAAGTACTACCACCAGGAGAAACTGCAGGTCAAGGGAGCAGTCGACACTGTCAAGGTGGAAGTGCCGGATGATAGGGCAGATGAAGTGCTCAGACAAGAGCAACTAAACGATGTGGAAATTGGGCCTATATTGAGAGCCAAAGAAAGGGGAACTCGTCCAAAATGGAAGGATGTTTCGGACAAAAGAGTGGGACTGAAGGCACTATGGGCGCAGTGGGACTCACTGAGTGTCAGGAACGGGCTGTTGCGGAGAGCATGGGAAAGCCCGGATGGAAAAAAGGTGGTTATGCGTCTAGTGATTCCCAGGTGTCGAGTAGCGAAGGTGCTTCAGGAAGTGCACAATGGAACATCCGATGGACACTTCGGTGCGAACAAGACCCTGAAGAAAATACGAGAACGATTTTATTGGATAAGAAGTCGTCAGGATGTGGAGGCTTGGTGTCGCAAATGCAAGATTTGTGCAGCCAGTAAGGGACCACAGACTGGAAGTAAGGGTGAAAAGAAGCAGTTCAACACCGGAGCTCCTTTCAAGAGGTTGGCTAACGATATAGCGGAACCATCATCAGCCAGTGACAGAATGAAGGCTCGATATGACCGTAAGGGTAGTTCGGAAGGGTTCAAGGCAGGAGACCTGGTTTGGCTGTACAACCCACAGCGGAAGAAAGGCAGGTCTCCGAAACTTCAACCGCCTTGGGACGGACCATACACTGTTATTACCCGAATTAATGACGTCGTCTATCGGATTCAACGAAGCAAAAAGTCCAAGATGAAGATCGTGCATTTGGACAGACTGGCGAAATACATCGATGATTCTGAGTTGCCTGATCGGGACGATCAGGCTTAAGGAGGGGGCAGTGTTATGAATTACACCCCTTGGAAAAGGAGATGGTACGCCTATGCCTACTGATAGTGACTGGGAAGGCTCTAGAAAGAACCAAGGACTTTTCTAGATTATGGTTGGAGAAGATTCTGGATTAATCTAGAGCTAATTTCGGAGTATATAAGGCGCGATTACAAGCGCGGAAGGGGAAGTTTATTTTAGAAGTGACACGTTCGGTGAAAAGTGAGGTTATATAAGAGTGTAAAGGTTATTTTGAATATTTGAAGTATTGTATAGTCAGTAAATTGTTAAATAAAGTGTTAGTAGTGTTTAGTCTCTTGTTGAAATTATTTAGAACCCACGGATTCATACAGGGTGTTTCCAAAAAGGTGGAAATCCGTAACAATATTGTTTCATTTTCTGTAAAATTTTGAAATCTTGCAGAGTTTCAGTGACTTATTGTGGGTTTAGGGCTTTCTGTTGAGAAATTAAATTGATGCATATTTCCTCATTCTTTCATATACAATTTCTAATTAGGGAAGAGTTAATTTAGAAACATTTTTCTTTCACGAAATATATTGATTACATTAATTATTATCGACTAAGTATAAAGACAATGCATATACCAAGTTACATAGTGTATATGATAACTTATAAACTACACAATGATTGACTAGAAATATAAATACTTTCAAAATGTTGATGACTAGTATGTATGAGGGGTAACTACTGACAATAAAAGACTTTTCCTAAAAATTATTTTTGAAACTCCATATTGTCGAAGAGGCCGTATTTGAAATAAGTATATGAATACTGCGGTATAGTAAGTTTTAGAAAACTTAAACTTCTAAAAATCTTCTTCAAAATCCATGCTGTCCAAGAATCCTCCATACTTGCACTGGATGTATTGGTTCTGAAACTAAATATATTGTTTGAATGCAAATATCATAAGTAACTATTAGTTATAGATTACATGTTATATATTAACGGCCATTACTTTCGGTCTCCGTTAAACTTTAACCGTCTGCCAAATCATTGAAAGTATAATTAATTATTGTTTCCATGATAACTTAATCTGTTTGACCGACGGCTTACGTTTAATGGAGGTCGAAAGTGCCCCTTAGACAATACACAGTAATACATATTTTTTACAGGATTTCGCAAACAGCAGAAAAATTTACATACCGATTGCCCCATTATATTTTGACCCTTTTTAAACCTATATAACTTTTGAACTAGTTTCTTCTTTTAATTTTGATAAGTTTTTTCCTGAGTAATCGTCTCTTTTTGATTTCAAATGGAACACCCTGTATATTTTTTCACAGTTGGAACGCCCATTATTTCCCCGTTCCGAAAATGCTACATTTGTCATGGAAATTATACAGAGTGATGGTTTTATAAGGTTTTAAAGTGAACACTGCGTTTTATCGAAATGCTACGAAAAAAAATAATGATTCACAAAGTAGACTATGGAAACAAAGGACAACATCACTTGTAAACGTCAAATTAGTTTATTAATAATTGCATATTACTTCAAAATTGCTAATATTGAAAATGTACATATGAAATTCGATAGGTATAACAAAGTGTAACAGAATATTTATTAAACAAATAAGAAATAACAAAATAATACACATTAGTTACAAAATATGTTCAAAATGCTGACCATCAACTTGGATACATTTATTTATTCTCTTTACAAAGTTGGCATATCTTCTACTTAACTCTTCGGAGGTAATGTTATTAAAGACATTTCGAATGCTTTCTTTAAGTTCTTCTAAATTTTGTGGCATAGGGCTATAACACCTGTCTTTCACATATCCCCATATGAAAAAATCTGGAACTGTGAGCTCTGGGGATCGAGGGGGCCATACTGTAGGCCTTGCCCTTCTTATCCAACGATTTCCAAAGGTGGCATCAGGGAATCTCTAGTTATAGCATAATGAGGCATAGCACAGTCTTGTTAGAAATAGACACTCCTCAATAAATTATTCTGTTCAAGTTGTGGATAAAAGAAATTTTCTAACCTGTCCAATTGGATTGACAATTGGATTGTTAAAAAAAAGGGACCGCAATTTTTTTGTTCTGATACCGCACACCAAACTGTAACTTTTGGAGAGGATCTGATATACTGATGAAAAATTACAATTATGCCTGTTCATCTTGCCATTTAAGTGAAATGATGCTTCGTCTGACATATTTAACTTATCAAGAAAATGCCTATTTCTTCTACTTACTTAAATCAAGAATTTTTCTGCAAAATTGTACTCGTTTTGGAAAATCAGTTTCCTTTAATGCTTGATGAATCTGAATTTTATAAGTATTCAATTTTAGAACATTTAGAACAGTATGAACAGCAGTTTTCGGAATACATGTTGCGGAAAAATGTTCTCGTAGAAGAAGAAGGATCATTTTGTGTCATTTCCAAAATTTCAATTGCATTATTAAGCCCATTTTCATTATTTGGAGTTCTTTTTTTACGGTCAATACAACCCGAATTCCAAAAGTTTCTATACCATTTTCTAATTGAATTTTCTGTTGGAGGTTCCTTGTTAAACATAGTTCTAAATATTTTTTGTGTTGTTTTGTAAGATTTAGTTTAAGCAAAGAAGATTACACACTTAGCTTTTTCACTTAAAGTAAACATTTTTCTTACAGTAACTCAAGTACCCGAATTGTCAATAGACTAATTTGACTTTTGCAAGTGGTGTTGTCTTTTGTTTCCATGGTCTATTTTGTGAATCATTATTTTTTTCGTAGAATTTCGATAAAACGCAGTATTAATTTTAAAACCTTATAAAACCATCACTCTGTATAATTTTCATGACAAATATGGCATTTTCGGAACGGGGAAACAATGGGCTTTCCAACTGTGAAAAAATATACAGGGTGTTCAATTTGAAATAACAAAGTTGCCTTATCCCCGAAAATACGCTGTCATTTCCGGTTAAACCGGAAGCGAGAAAAAAAAGATGATTACTCAGGAAAAAACTTATCAGAATTAGAAGAAGAATGGTGAAAACCAAGATCAAGATATAATGGGGCACCTGGTATGAAAAATGATGAAAGGAAACCTATGAAAACATTAATAAATTTAGCCAGAATGTAGGTTATAAAAAGATTGCAAAGTTTTAACCTTTGCAGTCTTTAAATAACCCACATTCTGGCTATATTAGAAAATAAACTGTATAAAATGAACTTGCTTACAAAACACCTTACCTATTCAATTAAAAATAAAAGTCTAATTAAGGCGTCGATATTAACTAATATTTAAGGTGAGCCCTTGAGGTAAGTTTTTTTGAAAGGGTAAGGCATTCGACAGAATGAGCCTTGCAGTACTGGCAGCTCTTCTAGTGAGATGTATTGAAAACTGATTAATCTCCAATATGCAGATGATCTGCATAATCATAACATTAGGTTTCGAAGGATATGTTGATACTTAGGAGGGGAATTTGCTAGTTCTATTAATTCTCTGAATATTCTGCTATTCTGCATATTACTGATGTTGGACTCCACAAACCAATTGGTACTATCAGAGGCACAAGGTCGGCCATTTGGTAGTTGTCAAATTTTGAAATTTTATACTTAAAATTAAATGCAAGAAGCAGTTATAAAATTACATATACGAAACTGTCTAGATCTAATTTAGGAATTTTTGTATGGGAATTGGTTGTTTCTAAAGAATTTGTATCAAGATTATGGGCACAGTGAACATGTCCAAGGAGGTCTAAGAAGATGTACTTGCACCCCATAACTTAAAAAATTGTGGACATGTAAAGCAAAAGTACTAAACTCGCTCCATAGAATATTATTGTTTTAAAAATTAGGTGTAGGCATATTAACATCGCACTTTAAAGAAAATCGACATTTTCATTTTTCTTTTACCGAATGTTTCAGTATTTGTTCAAGATCCTTTTTGAGATATGTAAACAGCTATAAAGAACTGGTGACTTTTTACATGCGACTTGCAACTAAATTAACATTTTTAAATTTCAGTTTATTGAATATTTTCCATTTACTAATTTTTAAAATGTTTGTGGTCTTCTGAGAACCTACGAGTTCATTATTACGGGAGATATACATATCATATCTTTTAACTGAGTACTGTATTATGTAATTTTGTCGTCTTTTTTAAATTTAATGGTTTTTTAAAACGTTGAATCTTGTATGTTTATATACAGGGTGAGCCACTAGTGCCTACTTGGATGGTCAATATTTATTGAATCGTTTAAAATTCGAAATATGTCGGAGACGAAAATTGTGGGAGATCAAAAATTGAATATTTCAACATTTTTAAATCTACAGGGTGTCTCAGATAGTCGTGACAAGCTAATATTTGATTTCTTAATTGGACCACCCAATATTTTTTATACATGTCTTAATTCTCTATCCAGACATATACTATTTTTGAATTTATATTGCGGCGTTGCTACGTTTCCACTTTTTCCGATAAAAAATGTATCTGTTGTGGTCAAGAGTAAAATCTTTATCATTAAAACATTAACATTAAAAATTTTATTAAAAAATCTATTTCTGAATCCAGAGTGCTGTGGTGCCCAAAATATATTTTAGTTTGTGTGCTACGTTACTATAAAAATAAAAAGAGCAATATGATTGCATTACTTAATTCTCTAGAGGCGTTTAAAATTTTTAAATGTGATTTTTACCCACTAACTCGGTTTTTTTAAATGGGAATTTAATCGTTCACCAACATTTTTAAATACCTCATTTTCATACGAATCTAATGATGCCAAAATTTTGAAAATCCGCTCAGAAATATTTGAGATTTCAGCAAAAATACAATGCAACCAAGCTTTTAGAAACATGCGGCTAATAGATAATAGATTAGTGGGCTTTGGAAACTAAAATGGCACATATCTGTGTAAATCTGGCAACCTAATAACATTGGAAAAATCATAGTAGCCATTGAATGTAATAAAACAATATCAGCTGTCAGACAGATACAAACTAAAGCGTTGCGGAAATCTCTTTAAGTAAAAATTAAAGAAAATTAATAATTTTAGTAGAAATGAAAAGGTCGATATGTTCCTGATATATGGAGAGCGTCTCAAAAATTCCACTGCAGCTGCAGAACTGTATCAGCAATGATATCCCAACAGACGTCATCCAAGCAGACACTTGTTTGCCAGAGTGGAACAAGAATTAAAAAACGAACCCAATCAACAAGATGACCATCAAACATTTATTGTAAGAGAGGACAAATAAATTGATGTATTAGGATTTGTGATGGTACACCCAACAACATCAACAAGGGAATTGTCAATGGAATGCGACATTAGTCAGTCTTCGATTAGCAGAATTTTAAAGAAACATAAGTTTCGGTCTTATAAATACCAAATACACCAACATCTTTATGGAGATGATAACGACAGGAGGCTAGTATATTGCAACTGGTTCTTAAATGCAGTACAACAAAACCCAGGTTTTCCTTTTCATATTTTATATTCAGATGAAAGTAGATTTACGAACCAAGGTATGTTTAACAGACATAATACTAGGTACTGGGCTCAAGAAAATCCGAGGTTGGTAGTACGGGGGAATATTCAGGAAAGATTTGGGTTTAACTGTTGGCTTGGAGTACTTGGAGATCGAATAATTGGACCCATATTTTTTGATGGAACACTTACTGGCGAACGATATTTATTCTTTTTACAAAATCAGACAGCAGAATTTCTTGACTTACTTCCTCTTGCCTATTTACAAAATCTGTTTTTCCAACAAGATGGTGCTCCCCCACATAATTCCAGAAGAGTGATGGAATATTTAAACAACTTGCATGGTGAACGCCTTATCGCAAATCAAGGTCATATCAGGTGGCCTCCTAGGTCACCTGACTTAACACCCCTCGACTATTATGTATGGGGCACTCTCAAAAATAAAGTTTATAAAACTTCTTCAAATACCCGTGAAGAGCTGCAAAATAAAGTTGTACGGGCTCTTAATGAAATAACGCCGGCTGAATTGCGTAGAGCCATTCAAGCAACTGTACGCAGAGCCGAATTGTGTATAGAAAAAAATGGTGGACGTTTTGAACAATATCTATAAATGTCAATTTATGGTTTAATTATTTTAAAGATACCTACTGTTACCTAGTTTAAGTGTAATTGTTCAAACGGAATTGATTTTTATTTATTTATAGGCCCGATATTTATGTTCATTTAAATAAAGCTATGAAAACCGAACTGATGTCGCATTCTATTGCAAATGTACTTGTGGATGTAATTGTGTTTACCTCCACATACCTATGCTAAACTTAATTGTAACGTTATTTGCGCTCACAATTATTAAATGTTTGATAGCTCAAGATTACCTATAACTACACGAGTCTGTCTGACAGCTGATATTATTTTATTACATTCAATGGCTACTATGATTTTTCCAATGTTATTAGGTTACCAGATTTACACAGAAATGTGCCATTTTAGTTTCCAAGGCCCACTAATCTATTATCTATTAGCCGCATGTTTCTAAAAGCTTGGTTGCATTGTATTTTGGCTGAAATCTCAAATATTTCTGAGCGGATTTTCAAAATTTTGGTATCATTAGATTCGTATGAAAATGAGGTATTTAAAAATGTTGGTGAACGATTAAATTCCCATTTAAAAAAACCGAGTTAGAGGGTAAAAATCACATTTAAAAATTTTAAACGCCTCTAGAGAATTAAGTAATGCAATCATATTGCTCTTTTTATTTTTATAGTAACGTAGCACACAAACTAAAATATATTTTGGGCACCACAGCACTCTGGATTCAGAAATAGATTTTTTAATAAAATTTTTAATGTTTATCAAAAAGTGACCAAAATGGATGTATTGTATTCAAAATTTCCTCTAGATTCCAAAAATGTAAAAATATATAGGGTGTTCCATTTAAAAATCGAAAGTTGTGGGCATTTCCGGTCAAACCGGATGTGCACTAAACTTGATTTTTTATTGAAAAGATGGCATTGTAGTCGTGTAATAAGGCCTCCAAATTTCAATTTTCTATTCCAAATATTTTAGGAAATATCGGGGCGAGCGCAATTCGTGACTCGCACGAACTGTAGTAACTGACTTGCCTAGAAATTGACAATGATCTTGACAATATTCAAAAAAAAAAAATCCTGCCGCATCCCTTAAATAAGCTTACCGTCGCCTTCGGTCATGATCAAGACGATTTATGAGAAATCTATTTTTGCCGATATAGATCTACATATAAATATTACCTTTGGTAGTGAGAATATGTTCTATGGAAATGATTTAAATACAACTAGCATTCTAATACTAAAAATGTAATAAACAAGTATGAAATTAAAAAAAAATACTTTATTAGTATTTTTAATTTTAGAACAGTGGTCCAAAATATGATTACTCGAATTTGATAATAAATGATAGTTTATTATTAATCCTCTGAAAGTAATTGAGCATACCTTTCGTTGACGACATATTAAGAGGTTGAATTTGACATTAAACACCCATTGAAGGCTGGCGAATCACTCCAATGTTACGGCTGATAGGGAACACTGATTCAGACAAAGGGTTAAAGTATATCACTCCTAGTGTTGTAGTGTTGCATAAAGGTGATATTGGCTTTACCTTGATGAGATCGTGTCAAGGTCATTTAGATGGTACTTACTTACTTATACCATCCCTACAACTTGTCTGAACTTTTGTCGCTATCAGCCATAATCTTGGAGTGATTCGCACGGTATGCAATGGCCTATCTTCAATTGGTGCATAATGGCATCTTCAACGTCTCGATAATGAAAAATTAATGTTTGAAATTTCCAGTGGATGTCTGAATGTCTCATGACAAACTGTCATTTATTATCAAATTCGAGTCCATATTCGAGGACCTCGACACGGGCTACTTTTGGCCGGTTTTTAGGGTCACTTTTTCTAAACGAGAATTCTTAGGACATCTTCCTAGGGGAATTTTATAACCAATTGTTAAGAGTTTGTATTAATTCACGGTTGACGAAATAGATCGTAAAATTGTATCAAATAGAAAAATGCAATTATCTAATTAAATAAATACCAAACTTACAATTTCGTAATTAGGACCATAGCTTCCTTGTTCTTGCAAAATCCTTTGCAACGCTCGAATGTATTCTATCGCATTTTGTAATGTTTTTACCTTACTTATGCGCTTTCCTCTGAAAATAGAAAAGTATTCAGTTTATGGTATCATTGCAGAACATAGTTATGAAGATATAACAAGAAACAGGGTGGACAACAAAATTTATTAAATAATACGTTATTCGGGTCGAGGAATTTCTGAAACTCATTTTTCATCGAATACCTATTACTTTCACATCCACGTAGTGGATTGGGAGTATAATAATCGCAGAAAAATTTTCATTTTTTTTTCTTGAAATAGGTTTAGAATGTCATCAAACGTCGAGATTTTAAATTTGAACGAAAAAAAAAATGTTCTGTCTGTCTGTCTGTCTATCTGTCTGTCGGTCAGTCAGTCAGTCTGTCAGTCAGTCTGTCTGTCGGTCCATTTGTACACATATATACTATAACGGAAGGCTTGGGGGGTAAATAGGGGTAATGATGTAAAACAAGCTGGTAAAAGTACAGAAACTTGAAATTTGATGTATGTACTACAAATCCAGGTCTCAAAATTTTTTATAATATTTTTCATCTCGCCAACCCCCCCCCCCCCCCCACTCCATTATTAAAGGGATTGATAAAATAAAATTGAGATTTTCACTTGAAATTTGGTACACGCATATATTATAATGACATCTGGAACTAGATTATATCTTGGGAATATTCTGATGACGGGTTGGGGAGTCTGTGGGTTGGGAGTTAAATAAGGGCAAATATGGGAAAATAAGTGAAGCAAGCTGGTAAGAGTACAGAAACTTGAAATTCGGTGTATGTACTAGAAGCCAAATATTTTTCATCCTCCCACCACCCCTACTCCATTATTAGAGGGGTTGATAAAATAAAATTGAGATATTGATATGAAGTTTGGTACACGTATTATTATCTGGAATTAAGTTTATATTATATTAATTATATTCTGAGATGATTCCGTTGAAGGGTTGGGGGTTATTTAGGATAAATAGGGGAATATAAGTAAAGCAAGTTGGTAAGAGTACAGAAACTTGAAATTTAATGTATGTATTAGATGACAAAGCGTCATATTTTTTATAATATTTTTCAACCCCCCACCATTATTAAAGGGATTGATAAAATAAAGTTGAGATATTCATTTGAAATTTGGTACACGTATGTATTATAGCGACATCTGGAACTATATTATATTTTGAGATGATTCCTTTGCAGGGTTGGGGGTTAAATAGGGGAAAATAACTAAAGCAAGTGGTAAGAGTATAGTAACTTAAAATTCGGTGTATGTACCTACTAGAAGCCAAAGTCTCAATTTTTTTTATAATATTTTTCAACCCCCCACCACCCCTACTCCATTACTAAAGGGGTTGATAAAATAGAATTGAGATATTCATTTGAAATTTGGTACACGCATGTATTATAACGACATTTGCAATTAGATTATATTTTGAGATGATTTCGTTGAAGGGTTATTTAGGGGTAAATATGGGAAATATAAGTAAAGCAGGTTGGTAAGAGTGCAGAAACATAAAATTCTGTGTATGTATTGGAAGCCAAAGCGTTAGATTTTTTTATAATATTTTTCAACCCTCCACCACCGCTACTCCATTATTAAAGGGGTTGATAATATAAAATTGAGATATTCACTTGAAATTTGGTACACGTATGTATTATAACGACATCTGGAACTAGATTATATTTTGAAATGATTCCGTTGAATGGTCGGGGGTTAAATAGGGGTAAATAGGGGAAAATAAGTAAAGCAAGCTGGCAAGAATACAGAAACATGAAATTCGGTGTATGTACTAGATGCCAGGGTCTCAGATTATTTATAATATTTTTCCATCCCCACCACCCTTACTCCATTATTAAAGGGGTTGATAAAATAAAATTGAAATATTCACTTGAAATTTGGTACATGTATGTATTATAACAACATCTGGAACTAGATTATATTTTGGGACGATTCCGTTGAAGGATTAGAGGTTAAATAGGAATAAATAAGGGGAAATAAGTAAATCAAGCTGGTAAGAGTACAGAAATTTGTGATTTGGTCTATATATAGAAATAAAGGTCTCAGATTTCTTTCTAATATTTTTCAAACCCCACCAGCTCCGCTTCATTATTAATGGGATTGATAACAAAAAATTGAGATATTCACTTGAAAGTTAGTACACGTATGTATTGTAATGACATCTGATTGAGATGATCCTATTGAAGGGGTGGGAGTTGGTAGGTTGGGAATGGAAGAAAATAAGACGGGTAAACTAGAAACTTCATTTTTAACGTATATGGTAGAAACCAATGCCAAACTTTTCTATGACATTGACCCCAAATATTATTAAAATTCTATGACCAATAATTTCCACATACTAGAGTGCAAATCTAACCGAGATGTTGGATGAAAAATCTGGATGTGGAGGTAGTGATTCCTTCGGCAGCGGTTTTTTTACTTCCCCATACACGTAGAAGAGTGGAAATCTAGTAATAGTAAAAAATGTCCAATTTTTTGTTGTTGTTCAAATAGGTTTAGAATGTGTTCTTGCAAATTAACCTGTTTGGTTTAGGTATTGGGTTTGCTACACGTTTCGACACAGAATTTTATGGTTCGAAAAGTCGAAAACATATAGGACGATCCATTTAAAATAAGCAAACTTGGTATCGGTTTTCGGTATAACCGGAAGTTCCACATGCTCGTGATTATTTTGGTTGGATTGACCACACTGACTTTAGTAACTCCCAAAATTTTCAAAATTTTTTGTTACATACTTTTTCATATATCGATCGATTCAGTTTCCGGTTGGACATCCTGTATGTGTGTTTTGTAAAATACAAGAGTAGTTTACCCCCGTTATTAAAGTGGGAGTTACCCCTAAAGAAAAAAAGGTTTATATTGTTGGACCGGGCGATAGGTGACGAAAATTTTGAGATATTTTGTATTTAGTTTGGTCAACTTCATGCAAACTTAATGAGGTTGCAAACTTCTATATATCAAATGTCATATATACTGCAGTAAAATAAAGAATCGGCTTCGGAATCCTTGTAACACTATTTTCCATTCTCTTCTAAATTGTACGAAAGTACGGGAAATTTCGCATCAAAAATGGATATGAAGTTTTTTTGTACGATCAAAAATGTAGGTTCCAGATTTTTTTGTTTTATGTACGAAAATGGAACGCAGAGCCAAGCGCGCTCTGCCTCGGGCGCGCTACCCTAAAATCGTTGTAACTTTTGAACCAATTAATGAAATTTAGCTCAACAAAGCCTAAATGAAAGAAAAAACATGTGGCTATTGGATTATCATATTTTCATATCCAAATGAATGTTTGTAGGAATAGTACATATATAAAGTCGGAACATAAAGAGATTTCCGATGAAATCGGTAAGACCTCTACCATTTTTACAATTCTTAAGATAAAAACTTAGAACTTTCACATATTACTCTTCAAGTAATGTGTAAAAACACACGATGACTAAAATAGTCTCAAAAATTTGTTTTCATTAGATGTACACTTTCAAAATTTCAAAGGTTTGAGAGAGTGATAAAATTTAACTTTATTTAAACTTTAACCACCACTCTAGTTTAAATTGCGTGACTAGATTTTGGTGGGTGCGATGTTTAAAGCTTGAAATGTGTACTTTAAGATGCTTCAAGAGGATTTGCCTTAAAATTTAAATTAACACTCTTTATTTTACGAAACAAATGAAAAATGGTTCTTCGCTACAAAATTCGTGAAATTAGGGGTAAAATAAACGTTAATAACTTTTATTAAAAAAAATATTTAGCATACGTATCCATCGGATCTTTTTATACAATATTTCAAGAGTAATATGTGAAAGTTCCAGGTATTTATCTTAAAGATTGTAGAAATGGTAGAGTTTTAACTGATTTCATCGGAAATCTCTTTATGTTCCGACTTCATTCCTACATACATCCATTTTTATATTTGAAAATATGATAATCCAATAGCCACAAGTGTCTTCTATCATTTAAGCTTTGTTGAGCTCTATTTCATTAATTAGTTCAAACGGTTCTAGTGTAGTGCGCCCGAGGCCTCGCGCGGCATACTTACGTGTCGCTGCGTTCCTTTTTTTTTGCGTTAAACAAAAAAATCTAGTCTACATTTTTTATCGTACCTACAAAAGACTTCATATACATTTTTGATGTGAAATTTCCCGTAATTTCGAATGGAGCAATTTGTTTATTTATATTTAAAAAGTTATTCGCGAAAAACTGTAATTTTACACCTATTCTGTTTAATATCTATTACAGTGGCATTTTTGAGGAAGCGGACTTTTTATCATATATTATTAATACAATTTAGAAGAGAATGGAGAAAAGTCCGCCCTATTAGGTCCGTTTTATGTCTTATTTTACTGCATTTTACTACTTATTTTACAAAAATTATGCAATTACGGCACTGGGTGGCGATGTATTTCATAATTTAATAACCGATTTTTTAAACGTTGCTCAATTTTTTAATTTTTTTTATGGTGTGAATTTTATTTATCTCTCCTACAATTTTACGAACATCATTGAATCCTTAGATGGTTCTCGCAAAACCCTAGGGTTCTGCAGAAACGGTTTGAGAAGCGCTGATCTACATCAATTTTATAAGCAACGTGTAGTTTCTGTATTTGTCCTTTTGCATGCATATCAAGTACCAAGATTAAATCACTGAGTAGTGCTAATCTAGCTTGAGATGTAATGTTGTAAATCTATAAACACCATAGACATATCTGATCATATGAACAATGAATGATTCTCAAGTATGGAGGATAAGGATAAATGGAATTTCACTTTTGTTCATTCAAGAAGATATTTATTAAATGTTTTATTTTCACTAAACCATGAACGTATATTCCTACCTTCCTTCCTCTCTTATTGAGGGTATCTAAAGATATCACGTCAATAATTCGGGAAGATTTCAGATTTGACTCTCATATCAGTACAAGTACATCATAATTATAACTTTTTTTCATACGGTTCTCAGTTATAAAAAAGAATATTTTTTACGTGGGATCTTGAATGAAGGTTCATTGCAACTGAACTATAAATTTTTTATACATTATCAAGTATTTTGTGTTAATTTGTAGCAAGCAGCCTGTGTACCGCTTTAAGCTAAGATTTCTGCCGTAGGCTAACCCGGAAACTGTAAAAGATATGAAAACATTTCTCATGGACTTCTCTGGGCCTTTATTTATGTTTAACTTAGAAGTAATTTTTTAGGTAGGTATGTTGTATTTTTTAGAGAACCACTACTAGCGACTGCACCGCCGAGATAAAAACTTTAATAACCACTCTGTGTGCAGTAGCATAGGAATGTATATGCAGCTCTGTCGTCCGACAGTTAAAGGGAGAACGACAAGTCCGACGATGTGTCGTGGTCGTTGATGATATCGTTTTCATTATCGGCCAGTCTGAAAACGTGCCATATGTTCTCATATATTTTGTTTGTTCCGATATGGTGTCGTGTAGTCTGAAAACGCACTAACAGTAGACCAAAAACTAGAATAGTATCCATAACAGCAACCACCCCGGCGTCAAACAGACCATTTACTATAAATTCATACAGAATTAATAGCAGTACATGATTGTATGTATTGTAAATGTAGCCTCAGTAGATATACTCACAATAAAATTATTCAATGTTCCACGACTTATGTTAGTTAAGAACACCCCTATATACTATTACTTCTTTAAGGGGTTTTAAAGTTATAGCTGAAAATGATTTTTTTTTATTACTAATCATAATTTGAAATTTAACCAAATTTTAGTAGTTATGGTAAATTAATGTCTTCAATTTGGATCTGTAAGTAAGACTTACTTACAGACTGGCCGTTTAGGATGTCAGAACCTTAAGTGATGAGACCCCCAATTTTGAACGTGACAGCACCGATGGATCGATTCATCAAATATTCAATATGAGATCCTGGTATGATGCAAATTGCATTTACAAAAATTAGTACCAACTATTGAGCATAAGCTGGAGGTGGGTCATTCTATAAAGTCATACCGAGATTTTTTATACTTTTTTTTTATCTTTCCGCGGTATCGACATCTTGGTCATTAGCCGCATCGACTTCATATTATAATCTCATTAATAGGAAAGTTTCATGGTTTCTGTACATGCCGCTGAATTTATCATGAATATCTACATTAAATCTTTGAAAATAAGTTTACAGTTCTTAAGAATTTCACTATTTTTTCCAAGTTCTCAGTTGGCTGGCCAAGGCATAATTTTAGCCGATCAGGGATCTTTAATCGTCTTCGATGGTGATCATATTCTGGACATTCTAGTATTATGTGTTTGACTGTTAATGTCACATTACATACCTAACATATTGGCTGATGATTTCCTACTAATAAGTATATATTTATTAAATTGGTGTGGCCTATTCTTAGCCTTGTGAGTACAATATGTTCCCTTCTTGGAAGTACAGGTGTTATTTTCCATTTACTTATTTTGGGTTTAATTTCTTTTAGTTTAATGACTCCATTATTCCACTCGTTTTGCCATTGATTTGATCAATTATTTTTTCCTTAAGGTATATTTTTATGTCCATGTGTCGAATTGTAATATTACTTTCATTGTTCTCTAAAGCTGCTTCTTTTGCCGCTCTATTCGCGAGTTCATTTCCATGATACCTACGTGATTAGGAGTCCAAATAAAAGCAATTATTTTACCCAGAGATCCCAGCCAGTGAACTAATGCAAGAATATTTTGCAAGAATATTTTGCACTAGCAAGAATATTTTGCACTAGAGGGTCAGTACTGGTATTATTGGACAATCCTTGCAGAGCAATAAGAGAATCGCTACATATAAGGGAACATCCCACTCCCTGATCTAACTTGGATCCATCTGTAAAAATTTTGTGATATCCTTCAAATGAGTTAATTGTAGTATTAAAATTCTAAACAAGTATCTGCCCGTTGGTCTCTTTTATTTTATATAATTCATTTTTTATTACAATATGTGGAGCTGTTAAATGCCATGGAGGAATTTCGCCTTGAGTTATTTCATATACAGATGGGAAAATTGTGTGTTTAGCAACCCCAAAATTCAAAAAATGTTGGAAATCAAACTTCTCCAAATAGTTATATGTATTTTTATTTAGTTATATATATAGTTATATATAGTTATATTTTATTTTATGACTTTTTCAATCTTTTCGGGGATTTCTTTCATTCTATTTTTGACTATTAGTAACAGTCCACTGAAATTAGTTCAAAATAATGCCTTGATACGGAATAATTCTATACTAAGATATTAGTGTGTGTTTAGGTACATTTTGATGCCCTGAATAACGTTCCAAAACTCCCTGAGGTAGGAGACTATGCCATACATTTTTTTAACTACAATGTAAGAATCTTGCTCCGAAATAGTTCTTCGCTAAAACGTAGAAATGAGTTTTTACTCCATTTTTCCAATATGGCGCTCAGGCGGCAACGCTTCAGGATCGAAAACGAATATTAATTAATAGGTACAATTTTAAAACTATGCTAAGTATAAACCTTTTGCAAGGTGAGACCCCTTCTTCTGTTTCTATTTATTGAATTAACACTGGCATGTATCCACAAAGCTTGATTGTTGTTTGTTGATATTTAATTAGCATATTATTACGAAGAAGGGACACCTAAAATAAAATAATTTCTGTTTTTAAAATTCCGTGTTATAACTGGGAATTTTACGTTAAAATTCTAAATTATATCTCAGAATTTTAAAAATACGACTTATAAGTTGAAATTTTATGTCAAAATTCCCAGTTATAAATCGGAATTTTAAAATACTGAGATATAATTCAGAATCTTAAGGTAAAACCTTTAGTTATAACTCGAAATTTTAAAATTCTGTCATGCAGTGTCCTCCAAAAAGTCTGGGCAATATGGAAAACTTTTTAATTCAATTGTTTTTTTTTTATGGTTTCAGCATCAGTTTCAGCATGATTAATAACCACAAATTTGCCAAAAGTATTTGTCATCGCAACCATGATACCTCCAAAATGTCGTTAAAATTTTTAAAAATGCCTGAAATACCCTTATTTATCGAAATACAGAAAAGTACCTTAATATAAGGAAGAGATGCTTGTAATTACATTAAGAATCTAAGTGTGAAGTTTGGTTTGAAAATTTCAATGTTTTAGTTTTCTCATTTTTTTAAATATGTACTTAACACTGAATTTAAAAAAAAAAGTTTATTTGCATTTGAGTTAATTTGAAATATTTCAATACAGAATATTTAATAATGGCAAAAAAATATTTTTACAAAAAACAACAGGACAATCGTGGACTGTTTTCAGTAATTCTGAACCCTTACTGTGGGATTTTGCACGATAATCGGCTTAAATATTAAAGAAACGATTGTTCATTTAAATCACATTTAGGTCACATAAATAAAACTCAAAATTCCCATTAAAATTTACTTCAAAAACCTTAAAGGTGAATAATACAATTAACTTTAAACCATGATGCCAGCTATATTCTTTTAAATTAAATACTGCATTTCTCTATGTTTTCCTTCTCTTTCCATACATATTATTGCCCTATTGAAAAATTCTTTTGTTACATTTATTTATGTGATATAAATTTGACTCAAATTAACAATGGTTTCTTTAATATTTAAAAGCCAATTATCGTGCAAAATCCCACAGTAAGAGTTCAGAATTATTGAAAATAGTCAACGATTGTCCTGTTGTTTTTTGTAAAAATGTATTTTTGTCATTATTAATTAGATTTGAAAAAGAATTGCAATATTTATATATTCTTTACTTTGAAATATTTCAAATTAACTCAACACTAACCAAAAATTAAAAAAATAAATAAATTTTACATATTTTTGGAAAAAACTAAAACATTGAAATCTTCAAACCAAACGTCACATTTAGATTGTCAATGTAATTACAAACAACTTTTCTTTATGGTAGTTTTTCATGTTTTTATAAATAAGGGTATTTCATACAACTTTAAAATTTCTAATGACATTTGGAGGTGTAATAGTTGTTATATGTTATATAAAAAAAAACAATTGAACAAAAAAGTTTTCCATGTGGTGCAGACTTTTTGGCAGACACTGTAAGTCGGAATTTTAAAATTCTGAGATATAATTCAGAACTTTAACGTAAAATTCCCAGTTATAGCACGGAATTTTAAAAAGAAATTATTTTATTTTAGGTGTCCCTTCCAGAGCTTCGTACATTATTACTTCCACATCCACGTAGTGAATTGAAAATATAGTAATCGTAAAAAAAAATCAATTTCTTTTTCTTGAAATAGGCTTAGAATTTTTCTGTCTGTCTGTCGGTCTGGTCGGTCTGTCTGTCTGTCTGTCTGTCTGTCTGTTTGTATTTTTTTTTTTTTTTGTCCAAACGTTTTCTCTAGAACGTTTTAAGATATTGACTTGAAATTTTGTACCGTATATATTGTAACGAGATCTGGAACTGGATTGTTTTTTGAACATATCCGGTGAAGGGTTGGGGGCAAATAGGGGTAAATAAGGGTAAATAAGTAAAACAAGCTGGTAAGTGCAGAAACTTGAAATTTGATGTATATGTAATGGAAGTCAAGGCCCCAAATTTTTTAATGATATTTTCCATCCTCCCACGACACCCACTCCATTATTAAAGGGGTTGATAAAATAAAATTGAGATATTCACTTGAAATTTGGTATACGTATATATTATAATGACGTCTGGAAACATGTGGAACTAAATTATATTTTTGGATTATTCCGTTGAAGGGTTGGGGGGTTAAATAGTGGTAAATAGGGGAAGATAAGTAAAGCAAGCTGGTAAGAGTACAGAAGCTTGAAATTCGGTGCATGTACTAGAAGCCAAGGCCTCAGATTTTTTAATAATATTTTTCAACTCTCCACCACCCCTACTCCATTTTAAAGGGGTTGATAAAATAAAATTGAGATATTCACTAGTAAGAGACCAGAAACTTCATTTTTGGCGTATGTGCTAGAAACCAATGCCTTAATTTTTAACATTGAACATGTTTAAGAAATCGAAGATAATAGATCGGTAATACGGGGGTCCAGTAGCGATTTGTGTAACGCTTGGAAATTCGGCTGTTTTTTTGGACATGAAAGCGTTCGGCACACTTTTTGAAAGATCCAAATTTGATTTTGAATTTGATATATTTTGATACCTAGAATCATAATCTTGCATTTGATATCTCAACGCCGACCGACGCCTAGGGTCGTTTTTGTAAAACTTGTGTATTTAATAAATTCTGATACCTAGATTCAAATTCTTTCATTTCACGTCTCGAAGCTCACCGACGCCTAGCGTCGTTTTCGTAAAACTCGTGTATTTGATAAATTTTGATTCCTAGAGTCACATTCTTGCATTTTTTTAAACTTGTGTATTTGATAAAATTTGATATCTAAATTCATGTTCTTGCGTTCTTACGTCTTGACGCTGATCGGCGCCTAGCGCCGTGTTTGTAAAACTTGTGTATTTGATACATTTTGATACCCGGATTCATATTCTTGTATCTTTACGCGGCTTGACGCCGACCGACACCTTGCGTCGTTTCTGTAAAACTTGTATTTAATTAATTTTGATATCTAAATTCATGTTCTTGCATTTTTACGTCTCGACGCCGACCCACGCCTAACACCGTTTTTGTAAAACTAGTGTGTTCGATCAGTTTTGATACCTAGATTCATATTCTTGCATTTTTGCGTATCGACGCCGACCGATGCCAAATACATATTAAAATTCCATGACCAATTATTTCCGCTTACTAAAGTGCAAATATAGTCAAGAAGTTTACTTTTAAAGAGACTTGGAGAAAAATCTGGATGTGGAAGTAGTGATTTCATAGGCAGCGGTTTTCATATATTCACACATATAAGAAGGCAGATTTCGAAAGCATAAAAAAGTAAGCTGGGTTTAAATCGAACTTTGTATATAAAATCGGGTCACTAAATAAAACCAAATTCTTGTTCAAATTAATAATAATATTCCATATTTCATACTGTTTAAAGTTTTGGTTATTTGTTTCTAGCAATTTCGTCAATGTTTCTGTGTCGTTTTTATTGTAATTTAACTTATTGTAGAAATGATAATAGAAACTCAAAATGTAACATTAGTTGCAGTATGATAACAGCCGTACTTATGTTGCCTAAAATAAAACATACTATTAACTATTAAATAGAAAATAAGTATATAATGCCAATTGCATTTACAAGTTATATAGTTATGGCTAGTAAAATTTCTACTATAACAAATTCACATTAACGCAGTACGTAATAAGGTTTCTAAAACACTTTTGAAAATGTAACTTCCATTGAAATGCTCCTGTGATTTTGAAAGTAAACATTTAGGTATTCTTCTATTATAATGGACAAGATTTTAAAAATCTTGAAATACAGGCTCGTCAAGATGTAACCTCGACCGATATTTTATGTAATAAGAAATAATCCGATTGCAAAGTAATATAAAACCTATAGTTTAGAGACATATGAGCCACGAACTTTTTGACAAAACAATGTAAAAGTATCAAATTACCTATTATTTTGAATTGGTACAGCCTTTCTTAATCGCACAAAAGCAGTATTGACAGCTTGGACTCGTCTTCGTTCTCTTGCGTTCCTCCGTGCCACAACCTGAGGTGGCTTGTCTTTGTGCGGCACGTGTCGGTATACAATATTTTTCCTATTTTTTTCTCTCAGGGGTTGCTTGTTGGATGCTCGATTCATTTCTTTTGAGATTCCATCATCTGCCTGTGATATTCGAGCACTGTACAGCTGATCTGACCACAGGTCGTCGTTTTTCGAGAAATCACTTGAATACACGCAAGACGATGTATAAGAATTGCAGTCACTGTATGACATGTTTCATATTTCCACGTATTTTTTTTTTTCAGACGTAGTGACCCTTACCCTATCGATATTAGCGTTTAACTATAACTGAAGATGGTATCATAAAGGTATCTATTTAATTTTAATTCGCCCGCATACACCTGGTAGAGGCGGGGTTAAAAGATCGTAACTTTTTTAACACTTTCAGCTGTTGTGGGTTTATTAGTGTAATTTAGTAGCCACATCAGCGCCCTTTAAATAATTTGTGATAAATGTATATACCTTACTGTAAATCACATTAACAAGGAAGCAACTTTCTGCATTTCAGTTCTAAATCTGTAAGGCCTATACAAGTATACAGTCCATACAGGACGGTTGTAAAAAGTAAAGAAAAAAGTCAAAGGACTTTTGTTAATGTAGATATTTATTTAACTCCTTTCAGAAGAATTGACAAACCTTCATGTTTAGAAAATACATTTTAAAATTTGAGTTGTTCCATACACAGGGTGGGACAATAGTGCGGACCTCGATATCTCGAGTTCTACGATAGCTAGAAATTTTTAAAGAAAATACAAGTAAACTAGATAAAGAAGTCTATAACTTTAAATTATTTTCGAATATACAGGGCGAGCCAAGACGAAATTATAGGACCAAGTGCCTCTTTTTAAATGGAATGCTATGTATATCAGTACATTTTTTTAAGCCTCTTTCTAGGCTCTATTCATTCCTTTATTAGTATTGAATATCTTCCAACCACTTGGATGTAACGAATTTTTTTATTGAAACAATGCAATCTGCAGATGGATATTAAAAAAATCACCACAGTCACAATCATGGGTTTTAAGATAAACTTATGTGAATACTTTCAGGGAGATTTACCAATAATTGTGGCAGATAGTTTTCCAAAAAATGAAGATAAATAGCTCCAGTCAATGTACCATCAAAGAAATGTGGCCCTATTACATGTTCTCCAATATTTCCTCCCCAAACGTTTATACCATCTGTGTTGGTTATCAACTTGCATAAAAAAGTGAGGATTTTCCGAAGCATAATTAATATAATATTAATAATTATTAACAAATCCATTTTTATGAAAAGTTGCCTGTATAAGGGTTAAATCAAAGGTTAGCATCAAATTGGATGTGAGCCGGAGAAAACTAACAGGGAATGATCAATAAAGAAATACAGTCTAGTCATAACGTAATGATTTTTTTCCTTAAACCTTCTCTTGAAGACTTAAGAAAATACTCTGAATAAGTCAAGTTCAACTCGGTCAGCAACTCTAAATTTTTTTCGAAAATTATGACAAAAATAATAAGATTGCTTATTTCTGATACCTCGCAAATGTCGTTGTGAGTAACAGTTTTCGGGATATTTACCTTTAAAATGTTCAATCCAATTTTCCAAAAATTGTTTTGTCGAAATAGACTTAGAATGTCGTAAAACTTTTAGATTTTAGCAAAAAAATTTCTGTCTGTCGGTCGGTCTGTCTGTCTTTTTTTAAGGAGCATGCAAGAACGGTGTAAGATATTGACTTGAAATTTGGTACACATACAAGATCTGGAACTAGTTTATATTTTGTGCTAATTGCAGTGAAGGGTTGGGGGTTAAATATCGGTAAATAAGGGAAAATAAGTAGAGCAAACTGGTAAGCGTGCAACTTGGGATTTGGTATATATACTAGAAGCCAAGGCCTCACATATCTTATAATATACTCCATCTCCACCACCCAACCGAGATATTCACTTGAAATTTGATATACGTATGTTTTATAGCGACATCTGAAACTAGATTATATTTTGAGATGATTCCGTTGAAGGGTTGGGGGTTAAATAGGGGAAAATAAGTAAAGCAAGCTGGTAAAAGTACAGAAAGTTGGATTTGTTGTATACACTAGAAGCACGAAACTAGAAGCCAAGACCTCGGATTTTGTTATAATATTTTTCAACCTCCCACCACCACCATTCCATTATTATAAGTGTTTTTAAAATATTATAGCCAAATTACTAACAATGATTTAGTGAAAAAAATAACTCGATAACTTTTTTAATAACGAAGACATGACTTGAGAAGTATTAAAAAATGTGTATTTTCGATTTTGGGGCAAAATTGACTTTTAGGGGTGTTCGCAATTCTGAATATTAACGCGACCTCAAAATTCGAATGCGGCAGGTGATTTTCTATGGGAAACCATTTTCAGTTTTTTTTAGGTCCTCGAGGCCTCTTTTTACACGCGGAAAAAAGTTGTGACCAAAAGGAATAGTTATTTCCCTATCGAATCTCTTCCACCTGGTCTTGATTTTGCCATAATCTAGAGACATTCTTACAGATATCGTTACCTCCAGATAACAGTTTATATTGTTTTAGTTTTTGAAGACCATCTCCTCTTTTTATAGCGGTATTGCAGGTTCGCGTTCGTAGTATTGGCAATGATCTTGCGATTCAGAATGGTTACATTTAAAAAAAATTTCGTGACATTGGTTCCAAACCTCGATATAGCATTTTCAATTGTTCTTAGGATACCGGTGGAGTTTTTAATTGACCACGTTATGAGATTTTATACTGCAAAGGATGGATGAAAACTGATCGGAGAAGGTTTACACGTGTGTAATTACACATTCACTTCACTTAAGAAAATTATGTAATTAATTGTGTCTTCGAATACATGAATTAAACTTACGTCAAAATATAGGTTTTAAGGTATACAATGAGATCATAGTGTGGTGCGAAGCTTAATTTGCCCGCAACCCTGATACACCCTCGATTAAAGTTCATTTTTGTGTTTTCTTAAGCCATCGAATACATGATTTATTAAAAAAAAAATTAAAGTACAAACCTTCTAGTTATTAAAAAGGATAGGGTGCCTCTTTTTATTTGCCCGCATTCTCCCATTTTGGCATCACTTCTGGTAAAGTTCCATGACGCGGGCAAAATTTGCTAATATGAAAAGTGGCTCCCTGTAGGTCTGTGGAAATACTTACTCATACAAAGTTTTTCATGTATCTTATTCACAGGAAATCTGTAAAGCCAGCTCTCTATCTATTAGACTATCTTATATCTCGAAAACAATGAAACTTTCCACCTCGGTATGTAATGTACTATTCCTATACTTTACATCTCTGTTTCTGAGAAATGTGAATTCATTCTTAATACAATAGTATAATTTTAAAGGAAGAAAACAATTTTACTTTGTGTTTGATAATACAATCCTTTTAGATATCTATCTGCATATCAAATCTAAACAAAATCGTATTTGGAATCAACAAATAAGCAGAAAAAAACATGATTTTCATTTTTTGCAAGACACTCCAACGCAGTGTTCTATACCTAATTACAATTTAAAATTTTGTTGCTGCAGCATATTGTTATTTGTTAATTTTTCTTTGTTTAAAAGTAATCTGAAAATGTACCGTCTGGTATACCTATCTACTTCCTATAATTTACATAATATTAGTCAGTGTTACTGGTATTAGTAACACCTTTTTATAAACGTGGCGTGTGGTAAGAAATCAGAAATCATCTGCCTCGTGGGCATATTCTTTAGTTAATTGTATGAAAACGCATAGGTATCAGGACCAGGTGGTTTAAGTTTAAACAAAACCTTACTATAAAATCGCCAGCTGCCCACTAAAGAACAACCTATCAATTCGATCGTAACTATTAATTATATTAGATCATAGAAGTTGTAAACTCGTGTTTTACTGAAAAAAAAAACAGTGATATGACTCACAGAACAAAAATCCCTGGTGTGCCAGAAATATTTGTTTTACTCATTTCTATAAGTTTTAATCAGATATAGTCGTACATACGTGGTGATCCTAAAATAACCATTAATATAATTCTGGTATTCTTTATAGGCGCGCCCACTAAAATCAGTAAAATGAAATGTTTTTCTCAAATTTTACAGACATTATCCATCTTATTTACAATCTCATACTTACCAATATGTGAAATGATTACTTTACAGACGTAAATATGACGGCCTGACACAACAAATGATTGATATTATTAAATTGTATTAACGTTTTCTGTAGTTTTCTTAAAATTTTGTTTCTCAGGTATAAGTGTAATTAAGAGACCCGGCCCAAAAGTAGTTATGCCAGAGACGGTCTTCACACACAGATAAATAGAATGTTTTGAATCGAGAATCTTATGATCCATATAAGCAAATAAATACGTTATTTATAGGAAACAAATAGGTACTTTTGCGGGAAGAAATAAAAAGTATTGATTGATTGATTGATTTGCCGGCGTAAGGTGGGCATTGCTGCCGCTTCCGGGTATCTATGGAGGTTCGTTCCAACACGCAGCTTGGTCGTCCGTCGAACATGCCCAACGGACGGCCAAACCGCGTGCCGGAACCAAATCTCCGATGTTTTATATACCCCCGGACCGGCTGCATACGCCGGGTTGGACATTGGACATGCTTGTTGTCAGCAGCCAGAGCCGTATGACGCATGGGATGGGAATACAGGATGGGAAGTGTAGGTGTTTGTGAGATGTTTCTTTTCAGTTTCCATGCTTCTTTTAGGTTTCCATCCATCGTCAGCTCTTTATTTTTCTTCCTCTAAGTTTTCTGTTTCTTCTGTTTCTGAATCTGACAGCTTTCATGTTTTACTTAATTTTTGTTTTTTGTATTTATTAACCGCTCCACAGGTAAACATCCACTTACAGTGGAGTCGCTCGAAAGGGTCCCATCTCGCGGTAATATTTTTGCGCTTTAGGAGAAAAAAGGTCCAGAGTGATAGTTTTCTCACCCTGTAGATATGTCGTTTCTTTTAAACAGTTGGTTTCAATTTACAGTAATTATTCGCAGCTGCCGCCCCCCCACCCCGGGCACCCTCCATTTCACCACCTATATGTTTTCTCTTTTGTGTACCAAACTGTCCCGTGACAAGGGTCAACAAACTAATAAACAAATATCTCTTCAATTCCAATTTTCGACTTTTCACTTTAAACAAGAAACATGCTTCATTAATGAGCTAAGCTAAATTAGAATAAAATAAACAAAACCTATCTGTCTCCTTCACATCTAGCTGGCTGGCTGTTGCCCACCCCATAGTACCCACTTGAAGAAGGGATAAAAAACAACATTCTGAATCAAGAATCCGCTGCCTCAACCGGTAAGCAAATAAACAAATTCCCCATATAAAACTAATAACTCTGCAGCAAGAAACAAAAAATTTGTAGCAAATAAATTATTTCTTAAACAAAACTACCCGTTCCACACGAAGAATTCATTCATTCACGTATGTATATGAAACAATGGATTTTCGAATCACATCTGTGAAGCATTATAGTAAATCAATATTTTAGTAATAAATAAAATAAAAATAACACTTATCTTTCATCCTCTTCTTATGTGACTACTTCCACTCGTTAGAAGTCAGTCCGTAGCCTTTCGCTTCGCACTGGTCTCGGTCGTCTTAGGTACATGCACTTGTGGATAATTTACGAGTTTATGACATGGTCCCATTGGACGTGTTTATTTTCTTTCATCAGAGTTATCGTATGTTGCCAGATGTCTGTACCTTTGTTGAGCTGCCCATATACGCCTTTAGTGATGCCATAATCAAATATCAAATATCAGCTATATGAAATAGCCTAATTTACGCTAATTTATATCAACTAATGCAGGATTGTCACTCTTCAATTCAACACATTTCTGCGCGTATTCACACCGTTTTTACTACAGTTTTTCCAGATTTCATGGGATCCACTTAAAAACGCGCCTGCCTTCGTCGACGACTGAACCGAACATCGCAGGAAGATATAAAAAGTATGGCATAAAACTCATAAAATAACAAATAAATCATTTATTATTAGAAAGGAGAAATTATTTATTTGTTATAGATGAGCAAGTAGATGTAAGAGATGTTTACTGAAACTGGTGGACAAAAAACATCACTTAGGCCGCACATTATATATACCTGCAGCCTCGGTCTGATTGTCTAACCGAAAACAAAAAAGTCGACACTTTAACCGGCACACGCCACTTCAACTTTTTGTATTAATTAAGGAAATGTAAACATGTTTCTTCCCCACTATATTAAACAATTCTTAGTTTCAACAATTTTTATCTGTGCACATATTTTTAAAAATATAAGGGGAATTTTCGACACCACAAGAACACGCCAGTCTTATTGCTCTCTTACTACTTCTTTTATGATAGCAAACAAGGTACGGTAAACATTACTAATAGCAAAGGAAGCCGCAAATTTCGTTTTATATTTTGCAGAAGACCATTAAACATACAGAAAGCACTTGAAATAAAAAAGGTCCAATAATAATTATTTTATTACACAACGACCAATGGCATGTGAGCCTGTTTCATATATGCATTATGTAGTCAACAGTACAAATTTGTCAGTACGTTTTCAGCTTTTGATAGAAATACATGTGTCGTGAATTATTATGGCGTCGAGTGACTTTATGAACTGTTCTGTGCCGGACATAAACCTGACATCTATAAGAAAATATAATTATTTTAAATATGCGCCGATTACATCGGCAGACGTTGAACGATCCTTTTCATAACACAAGTGGATATTTAGGCGCCGCGCCGGAGTGTAACTTCGGACCATTTAAAACAAATGTAAATAATATATATTTATTATTCTAATAAGGCACAGTTACTAAGAGTTTGTATTTGAGCATTCAACAATAAGTGCATCAAAGTATGACTTATACTTTCGGAGCCATTTACCTTTAAATATTACGAAATTCACTAGATACAATTATAAGGTAAGACATTGTATTATTGCGCATGAAAATGTTTATATAGTTCGCATTGCGCAAAGCCGATTCTGGCTTTTACGTCATAACTACCTCGGAGCCGGGGTGTGATAATTAAATAAAAGTATAATTCTTTAGTCAAAATAAATCAAAATCAAATATTTTTTTAATCACAATGAAAAAATTAATAAACAAATTGTAGACAAATAAAAGATAATTATTTACTGATATTTTTTTATTCCTGGGGGGACTAGAACATTCAGTATGACCATGACCTGAAGTACTTTCCACAAATAATTGAACTCTACACGTGAAACTAACATTCGACGTATGTTTTGCCAACCTCGTTGACGTTATCGGGAGATGATTAAAACTGTTTTAGTTTTAATCATCTCTCGATTGAAATCATCTTACGATGATGTCAATATGATTGGTGAAATGCACATCGAGTGTTAGCATTCACGTATAGCGCTCAAGCGTTTTGATGAAATGATATTTTCATTGAGCAAATTGATTAAATAAGAAACAGAAACAAGTAAAATTAAAATTTAAAGAAAAACAAGAAAAAATACAATAGGACAATATAGCGCGTCAGGGAAAACCAGATGGCAAGAGTCGAAAAGAGAGACCACCAGAACGTTGGGCTGACGCCACCAGAATTAATGGGCCGCGCGCTCAATTGGCACTGCGATAGATGGCATGAGGCTGTCGGATATGCTATACAACAAATGGAGGTAAACTGAAACACAGCATGAATCGCAAGACGGCTGCCAAGACGTTGTGCATAAGAAGAAGAATGATAAAATTACTATCGCAACGTAAATTGGGTCTGGCTTTTAGAAAACTGGAATGTTGCATAAACTGCCAGCTTTGCATGTTGTTCTGTCTCAGTTAACAGATCAGACCAAAAACAATGCAAAGAGAGTATAGTCTGTTTTAGATTATGATAAATTCAACTTATATTTTGCAATCTATTGCCCCCACTCCCTACTGAAGACAATGAATTATAGGACACCCTGTATATCACATCATAACACTCTATACACTAATTCTTGTAAATCAACTTCCAGTCTCCATTAGAAAATGATCTTTTAAATGTCGTTTTCTAACCTGCCGTCCTGTTGCGGTATGGTATGTAACATGTTTAAAAATGTCATTTATTCTCCGTTCCAAGTAGTACGAAAACGTAAATAAGGGCCATAACAACAACAACAATTTAAGTAACAACTTATAATTCAGAGAATGAAGAGTCCAATCTTTAAAAATTTGGAGAAAATTTATTGCTCTGATTGATGACATTTGAATACGACATCAAATATTGGTCGACACTGTTTTTATGCTTAAAGACCACATACAGGGTGTTCCTTAATGATGTGCTAATATTTCAGGGTGATTCCTTAGGTCATTTTATGAAGAAAAATTCATATGAACATATGTACGCAACGGCTTCAATTTTTTGCCACAGGGTGTTGATTTTTTTTTTCTAATCGTTATTTTTTAATATCTCAGAAAGTATTTTAGATATTATTTTCAATTTTGGTATGTGATAACAGGATATAGAATCACGTGTTTTAATTAAAAAAATATTTTATCGCTCCACCAGTGGCGTCCCTGCGAGCATGCCCTCTGATATTTTTTACACCGGATTCGGATTCAGCAAGCCCAAATACACTGGAGATGATTGATCTGGTCTGTGTAACCGACATTTCTTTTTTGTGTGTGTGCCCGTGTAACTAGTTTCAATATGAATTTAATTTTTTTAATCAAGAACTGTGCGTCTGACGAGAAAAACGCAAGAGATTGGGTTCATGTAGAATTGATCAGGCTAATCAGAAAAAATATCGACATGTCAGTGGCGTATCATCAAATAATTTTTCTGATTAAAATATGTGATGTTAAAAAATAACGATTAGAAAAAAAATTCAACGCCCTGAAGCAAATAATTGAAGCTGTTGCGGATATATGTTCATATGAACTTTTCTTCATAAAATTACCTAAGGAATCACACCATGAAATATCAGCACGTCATTAAGGAACACCCTGTATAGATCTTTCTGCCAAAATTTGAAATGTGAGCCAAGCGTTAAAAAAATTCACAGATTTCGCAATTCTTGCAACCATTGGAAATGATAACACCATACATAAAAATAAACTTTTTCCGGACTCAGCTTCGCCTCGTCCGGAAACAGCTACGATCCACTCTCGCGACACCGCTGTATTTCGACCTTAAATGAAAACTGGTAACTTGACCCCCTGTAATATATGCAACCCATATTACATTATTTGCATATATCAGCCGTTGCATATACGACAGTCTCACTCGACCGCGACATCGCTGTCTTTTGACCTTGACGAAAACTGGTAACTCGACCCCCATATACGAACATAAACATCTCCAATGTTAAAATTGATTCTTAGTTGAGAGTTCTAAGCTATAAGTCAGAATTCTGAGAATTTACAAAAATAAGTCCGAATTTTAGGTAATAAAAATATTATGATCCTTCCACACATTTTTAAAATAACTTTTGACTCCAGCATAGTTCGTTGACGTTAAACAGGTTTTACTGTAAACGAATAGTATAGTGGGAATATGTGGAATCCTGTGGAAGTTTCCTGCTGACTTTAACATTGTAATTCGTTTTCTTAGAGCAATAAAGAGTATTCTCACCTTGACCTTGATAAATTCAGTTCGTCTCTTCTTTTTTGCCAAGCACGCCAACTCCCATCACTGTTGAAATATCAATGGTGCTTAATCGAAAAGTAATTCCTTTTCAGGATTGAACTATTCTATAGATTTCAAACGAATTTCTAACTTCATTATATTAATTTTTTCGAATTTTACAATGTCTTAAAAAATCAAAACTGACCATTAGATGATTATTGTTAAGATCGGTTTTATCAAAACCAAACCTCTAAATATTGTTCAAAATTCGAAAATTGTATTTATAGTGTTCCGTGTGAGTGCGGAAAACATTACGTAGGTGAATCATTTAGACCTTTCAACGCAAGGTTTGGTGAACATAGAAATTACGCTAGGAGGGGAGAATTTGAAAAATCCAAAATTTGTAAACGCGCGTGGGATAATAATCACAGGATTCAATGGGACTCGGCGAAGATTTTGGAAAAAGAGAGCAACGGAACTAAAAGAAAACTTAAAGAATCCGCGATAATTTTATTACACGAGGATAGATGCGTTTCAAATTATTCAATAGATTTTTGTACTAGTTGATTGCCCGTCCTTAGAGACGAAGTAAGTATAAATAAGATAAATATAATTTAATGTCTCACGTGACTATGGAAATACATAAACAAAGAACTGTCATGGTTGACGGCCAAAAGTTTTGAGAACGGAAGTAGATTCTCTTCCTAAACGTTAACTGCCTATAGCTTTCATTTTCATTTTTTAGTTTATAACATCGTTCTAGTTTATATATTTTTAGGTGTGAGACTTTTTGAAACAATCAAGTATTCAAGAACCAATCCCTGTCTGATCCGTTTGGAGCAGAGGTTTTTTCATTAAAATTTTTAAATATTCTTCAGTGGCAAAATATCCAACAAAAAGTAAGAAAGTCTAAACATATTATAAAAAAAATATGTATTGTAAAAAATGTTTTTTTATTATACTTTTAGAGCGTCAAGAAACGAGAAATTGGCAATTTTTCAATTTTTTAAAATTAATAACATTGAAAATATCAACTTTACGGAAAAAAGTTATTGAACATTTCTTTTTGGAGATCAGTCAAAAAATATTTTTTAAAATTGATTGATTGAAAAAATGTAATATTTCCTTTCGTTATAAACAAAATTGTTTTAAACAGTATCAGACCAGGTTACCGCCTAGTAACATGGATTTCCATAATGGGTAGTATCTCCTGAACTGATTCCAGCGAAATAATTGTGTGCGATATGTATCCGATACTCATACGGCTATACAGCTTGCTCCATTTGTAAAAATATATTAAAACTGCGTCCATTTTTTTAGTGAATTTTTGTAGAGAAGGTGCAACGATTTTTAAATTAAAGTATTTAATTCAGAGACAGAATATTTTTCTCATTACCACTGGACATTGCATTTCCATGACGCAGAGTTCACCAAATTGACTACCATATAAATAGTCAAGTGTTATATACTTTTCAATTAACAAAAAAACAAACGGGGCCTTTCTATATAATGTACGGCAGATTTACGCACCGTACATACACATATTACTTAAACCGGCACAGGTTGATCGAAATGCAAAGGTTGTAGTTTCCTGTTTTGAGATGTGTACTTATGTGTGGGCATCTAGATGGTATCAGGCACATGAAGTGCTTACGAGTTCTCGGTAATAACGTTTTTATCATTTTTTATGGCCTATGTTCAGGAATTTCTTTAAATTTCCAAGACATTTGATGCATTAGTATTTTAGGGAAGTTTAATTAGGAAAATATATTAAAACCTAAGTTCGTTATTAAACATCACGTTTCTTATTAATTGCCTGGACGCCGAGCAAGAAATATGTGTAGAATGTTTAATTTATTGTTTATCAGAAATTGACCGCGGAAAGAAAATATTTGGCGTTAGTTGGTAAATTTACCAACAATTCTAGTGGCATGACCACTTTAGATAAAAAAATCCCCAGTACGTAGATCATGGGAAAATAATGAGAAACACGCATTAATTAAAATAACTTGTAAATAGTTAAAATTAAATTATGTAATTATGTATAAAATATTTGTAAGCATTTAAATTTAACGAATAATAAATATAGATCAAGTTTCATCCTAACAGTAATTCGTAATTACTTCCACATCCACGAAGCAGAGTGGAAGTAGATATAGTAATCGTAAAACAATTTTCAAAAATATTTATTGTTGAAATATGTTTAAAATATCACGATGTCGAGCTTTTAAATTTGAGCGAAAACATTTTTTCTGTCATCTGTCGGTCGATCTGTCGGCCTGCCCGTCTGTCTGTCCGTCTGTAATTTTTGCATACGTTTTCTCTGGAACGGTTTAAGATATTGACTTGAAATTTTGTAAACTAATGTATTAGAACGAGATAGTAAATAGGGGGAAATAAGTTAAGCAAGCAGGTAAGAGTACAGAAACTTTGAACTAGATTATATTTTGAGATGTTTCCGTTGAAGGGGTGATGGGTAAGTAGAGGTAAATAGAAGAGAATGAGTAAAGAAAAAGCTGGTAAGAGTACATAAACTAAGATTTGGTGTATATACTAGAAAGCAAACCCTCAGATTTTTTATAATATTTGCCATCCCCCCCACCACCCTCCATTATTAAATGGGTTAATAAAATAAAATTGAGACATGCACTTGGAATTTAATACACATATAAATTATGACGATATCTGGAACTAGATTATATTTTGAGATGATTTCGATGAAGGGTTGGGGGTTAAATAGGGGTAAATATGGGAAAATAAGAAAGGCAAGCTGGTAAGAGTACAGAAACTTGGGATTTGGTGTATACATTAGAAGTCAGAGCCAAGATTACTTATAATATTTTTTAAGTCCCCCCACCACCTCCGCTCCATTATTAGAATGATTGATAAAATAATTCTGAGATTTTTGCTTGAAATTTGGTACATGTATGTATTATAACGACATCTGTAATTAGATGATATTTTGAGATGATTACGTCGAAGGGTTGGTGGTTAATTAGGGGTAAATAAGAGGACATAATCTGGTAAGAGTACAGAAACTTGGAATTTGTTGAATATACTGAAAGCGAAAGTCTCAGATTTCTTTATATTTTTCAACCTCCCGCACCATCTCTACTCCATTATTATAGAGGTTAATAAAATAAAATTGAGAGGCGAGGTACGGTGCTAGTTTAAGTGGCGAGAACTCGATTGGCGAAGTTAAGCAACGCCGGGAGAGTCCGTTACTTGGATGGGTGACCGTATCTCATTTCGCCGTCCTGGTTAAGTGGTGGAGTAGCTTTAGCTAAACTTCGCCAGGACGTTAAAATAAATAAGACGTTAAAATAAAATAAAAAAATAAAATATTCACTTGAAATTTGATACACGTATGTAATGACATCTGATTGAGATGATTCCGTAGGAGGGATTTCCGGACCCATGTTTATATAAACTTATTTTCATGTTTTTTTATGTAGAATCACCTCTAGAAACTAATGACCGCATACCTGAACATATAATCAAATATTTTCAAATATAAAAGATAAAATGTTAAAGTAAATTATTTGTTTAGTGTGTCATTTTCTCCATTTACATCCTACATTGTGATTTTTATTAATTACTTATCTATACTAACATCCTGACGAAGTTGCGCACTCAACCGGGACACGCACACACAGACAACAACACAATAACCATTCATTAGGGCATTGCCATCTGTCGCAGCTGAGACTCGAATTCAGAGTGGTCTCATGCCTAGGTGCATGCCACGTCAGCTCACCGCGCACATCGCACATCGCTCATCACATATCGCACATAGCCCATCGCACATCGTACACCTCCTAACCTGGTCTGCATAGATCTTTGGTGTCACGTCAAAGATTAGAGAACTAACAAGATAGAACCGTCAGACGGAGAAGACGAAATAGACGAAGACAGTTGTGAACTCCAATTAAAGGGGCACGACATCTAGTGGAAACGGTTTCGGGATTTGTCGGATACGCATTAAATGAATTTGACCAAGCTTACTAAAAGATAGGTTAACTCAGAATAGAATGGAATTGACACGTGCTACGTCACTTATAGACTTCGATGACAGCTGCGTGTGGCTGTTTTTTCCTCATTTTATAGAAAAAAGTTTCCAAATTTTTCTTTCAACAATTCTATCCTAACCAAATAGATACCTTACATATAAACATAGAAATGCTTCGTGCAACCTGTTTCTTTAGTGACTTTGGTTACTGACAGTCAGCTGAGTTCAGTCGATCTATCAGGACAGTGTTGTCCATTTTTCACTTTTGGCCTCTCTTTCTAATATTAGCTTCTCCGTCTGATTGTCACATTGTGGCAACTGCGCGAGAACTCCAATTTAAATGTCGAGGTCATTGCTAAAACATAAAAGGTTTTCCGCCGGCTGTCCTATCTTGTTAATTCTCTCATCTTTGGTCACGTCAGTTGTCTGTGGGCATCAAACAGTTCAACATGAATCCTTCATTAACATCATCTTCCGATGAAGAAAATATTATATTAGAGTCTAACTTTAAAAAGTGGTATATGTACAAAAGAAACGAAAATTTAAAGTACCACCTAGTATAATGATTTTAATGCCGCATTCAGAGCGCTTTTTTGAATACATGAAAATGAATATTAATACGTTCGACTATATTTTGAACAAAATTATCCACTAGCAAAATCACAACTTTACGAAAAACACTTTTTTACAAGCTATTCGACAAACTTCGCCTTCTAGCACCTAAGCCGTTAGTTTTGTAATAAGAAAGTAAGAAGTTGTAGAGCGTTAAATTTCCTATCAAATAGAGATACATATGAATTATATGTAAATTTTTGTAATTGAAATAATAAATAAAAAATAGTTCGCCTCAAACAAAGAAACATTTTCGAATACATAATTTTAAATTATTTCAATTAATGTATTCATTACAAGTAAGAAGTTTCAAATTATAGTTTACATGAAATTTTTTAGATAGATAACTTCATGAAAATGTAATACATTTGAATGAAACATTTTTAAGACAAGATAGGTAAATAAATTCAATTTAGGTCTAGGTTCTCATTTCTAACTGAATCTTCATGACCGTAAGGGGTTATGTAGATATTAGTTTAATCTGCATGACGGTAGGGGACTATGTACCTAGATACTAGTGTTACAACGAGAATTGTCAAATAAGAAATAGACAAATTCATTTTAGGATTATGTTTGCTAGTATAACCAGAATTCAGGCTATCGAAAGAATGCAAAGATTTCATAAATATTTTTGGAGATAGTTTTTCTTTTCAGTTCTCATAGATAGTTTTTTTCTGAGGTTTGAAAAATCCTATAGAGAATGTGTTTCATTACAATTATAAGCAAATAGATAATAATTCACTTTAAATAATACAGTTTATATTATATGACCAGATGAACGCAGAAATGAAAAAAATTGTTTTTAAAATTTTTTGTTAAATGCATGATTAATTATTTAAAATGTCCTTTGTTTTTCTTACCTCGTGTTTTTTAACCCATGTCAACCGTGGTCTCTTTTTGTGTGTGAATACAAAAAGCCCTGGTGGACCCCTGGGCGAGAAGTGTGTCCAATGTATTTCCCGTCCCCCTCGCATTCCTTTTCTTTGCGAACGGTATTTTAACAAATCTACGTGGTTAATGGCAATTAGCTGAAAGCCATTAAAGCAAACAAAACAAAAATTAAAATACAACACATGAACAGAGGGAATATCGTGTCCAAAGTGGTCAAATGTTTTAAACGTTTTTTTTTAGTGTTAGTGTAGAATCATATATGCTTTAGATCATAGAAATAGTACTAATTTCATTTATAGTTTATTACTTAATTACTTAATAATTTCAAATAAGAAATACTTTTAGCAAAAAAATCGAATGATAACTGAAACAAAATAAAAAACGCGCTCGAATTACATTTGAAATAAAGTAGAAATAGGAAAACATTATTTCAAACAATTAGTTGATATAAATTTAATTGATAGAAGTCTCAATTGTTGACATCTTTCTGTAATTTTCACGCGAAACATCTTTTGGTCTATTTATCCTGAAATTTATTTTATTAATCATGATATTTATGAATTTTAAAATAAAAGAAATTGTACTAATTGTTCATATACCGGCTGTGCCAGTAACTTTTCTCCTTTAGTTTTGAAGATAATTGATTGAAATTTAGGACGTACTACTTGCATAATAAGCGGCACTTTTTCACATACTATTGATTTTTCTTTCACTTCCGGTTTCGCAGGAAGTGACACTAACTTTCGATTTTTAAATGAAACGTTCTATATATTATTGCCTTTTTGAATTCTGCATAATTTTCTGAATCCAACGATGCCAGATAAGTGACACTTCAAACATCATTTTTTTTTATAATATAATTTTTAGTTTTTCATTTAAGTGTGCCATGATGGTTCCGATTTATTCTAAATGATCCGTCTAATGCTACAAAAATCGAATTCCCGTTAAAAACACTAAATTATGTGATTTATGAGCAAATAAAATTCACCAAAATTGTTTAGGTGGCAAAACTCAAATTTTTCAATTGGATCCATATCGGTACCGTGGTACCATTTATTACTTCCACATCCACGTAGTGGATTGGAAGTATAGTAATCGCAAAAAAAATTTCAAAAATTTTTATTCGTGAAATAGGTTTAGAATGTCATGAAACGTCGAGATTTTAAATTTGAGCGAAAAAAATTTTTCTGTCTGTCGGTCTGTCGGTCTGTCTGTCTGTCTGTCTGTCTGTCTGTCTGTAACTTTTTTTTTGTCCGCACGTTTTCTCCGGAACGGTTTAAGATATTGACTTTAAATTTTGTACACGTATATATTATAACGAGATCTGGAACTGGATTGTTTTTTGAGGATATCCGGTGAAGGGTTGGGGGTTAAATAGGGGTAAATATGGGAAAATAAGTAAAGCAAGCTTGTAAGAGTACAGAAACTTGAAATTCGGTGTATGTACTAGAAGTTAAGGACTCAGATTTTTTTATAATATTTTTCAATCCCCCACCACCCCTACCCCATTAATGGGGTTGATAAAATAAAGTTGAGATATTCATTTGAAATTTCATACACGTATGTATTATAACGACGTCTGGAATTAGATTATATTTTGAGATGATTCCGTTGAAGGATTGGGGGTTAACTTGGGGTAAATAGGGGAATATAAGTAAAACAAGTTGGTAAGCGTACAGAAACATGAAATTCGGTGTACGTACTGGAAGCCAAAGCGTCAGATTTTTTTATAATATTTTTCAACCCCCACCACTCCACCCCTACTCCAATATGAAAAGGGTTGATAAAATAAAATTGAGATATTCATTTGAAATTTGGTACACGTATGTATTATAACGACACCTGGAACTAGATTATAATTTGAGATGATTCCGTTGAAGGGTTGGGGGTTAAATAGGGGTAAATAAGGGAAAATAAGTAAAGCAAGCTGGTAAGACTATAGAAACTTGAAATTCGGTGTATGTACTAGAAGCCAAAGCGTCAGATTTTTTAATAATTTTATTCAACCCCCACCACCCCTACTCCAATATGAAAAGGGTTGATAAATTAAAATTGAGATATTCATTTGAAATTTGGTACACGTATGAATTAAAACGACATCTGGAACTAGATTGTATTTTGAGATGATTCCGTTGAAGGGTTTGGGGGTTATTTAGGGGTAAATAGGAGGAAATAAGTAAAACAAGCTGGTATGAGTACAGAAACTTGAAATTCGGTGTATGCACTAGAAGCCAAGGCCTCAGATTTTTTAATAATATATTTCAGCCCCCCACCACCCCTACGCCAATATGAAAAGGGTTGATAAATTAAAATTGAGATATTCATTTGAAATTTAGTACGCATGTGTATTATAACTACATCTGGAACTAAATTATATTTTGAGATGATTCCATTGAAGGGTTGGGGATTAAATTGGGGTAAATAGAGGAAAATAAGTAAAGCACGCTGGTAAGACTACAGAAACTTGAAGTTAGGTGTATGTACTAGAAGCCAACGTCTCAGAATATTTATAATATTTTTCAACCCCCACCACCCCTACTTCATTATTAAAAGGGTTGATAAAATAAAATTGAGATATTCATTTGAAATTTGGTACACGTATGAATTATAACGACATCTGGAACTAGATTATATTTTGAGATGATTCCATTGAAGGGTTGGGGGTTAAATAGGGGTATATAGGGGAAAATAAGTAAAGCAAGCTGGTAAAAGTACAGAAATTTGGAATTTGGTATATATACTAGTAGCGAAGGTTTTTTATTAGTATTTTCCATCTCCCCACCACCCTTATTAAAAGAGTTTATAAAATTAAATTTAAATTTTCACTTGAAATTTGGTACATTTATGTATTATAGCTATATCTGAAACTAGATTATATTTTGACATGATTGTGTTGAAGGAGTGGGAGTAAGTAGAGGTAAATAGGGAAAAATAAGTAAAGCAAGCTGGTAAGAGTACTGCAACTTGAAATTAGGTGTATGTCCTAGATGCCAAGGCCTCAGATTTTTTGATACTATTTTTCAACACTTCCACTACCTTTACTACATTATTAAAGGGTTTGATAAAATTAAATTGAGATATTCACTTGTAATTTGGTAGACGTATGTATTATAACGACATCTGGAACTAGATTATATTTTGGGATGATTCCGTAGAAGGGTTGGGGTTAATAGGAGTAGGGAAAAATAAGTAAATCAAGCTGGTAAAAGTACAGAAATTTGGGATTCGGTGTATATACTAGAAACCAAGGCCTCAGATTTCTTTCTAATATTTTTCAAACTCCACCACTTCCGCTTCATTATTAATGGGATTGATAACATCAAATTGAGATATTCACTTGAAAGTTAGTACACGTATGTATTGTAGTGACGATTGAGATGACTCCATTGACGGGGTGGGAGGTGGTAGATTGCGAATAGTGGAAAATAAGTAGGGTAAACTAGAAACTTCATTTTTAACGAATATGGTAGAAACCAGCCCCTCAAACTTTTCTATGACATCTGCCCCAAATATTATTAAAATTCTATGACCAATAATTTTCACATACTAGAGTGCAAATATAGTCAAGATATTTCCTTTAAAGTGACTTGGATGAAGAATCTGGACGTGGAAGTAGTGATTCCTTAGGCAGCGGTTTTAGTACTATTAATAAGGAATTTATTCATATGTCGTATTAAAATGTGCGATAAATACAAACAAAATTACAGTTAAAAGAAAATTAAAAAATACAATTTTGTTCTAATTAAATGTTAAGAACTAACTAAGGTGGCTTTGAAAACAATGAAATATTTAGCTTGTCAAACATTTGTTGGTTTAACGGTGTTTTTATTGTGTCTTTAAAAAGTGTTTAAAATTCTTGTTACTTGTGTTCAAAATGCCACAAAATACAAGAGACGACAAAGTGGATATGTTAATTATTTATGGGGAAAGTAAAAAAAAATGCAATTGCAGCTAAGGACCTTTATGGCCGACGATATCCTGATAAACAATATCCAGCGAAAAATCATTTTAAACGTGTTGAAAACCAATTCCGAAGAGAGCCCAACAATGATCCCGAAGAAAACTTCATTATTGACGAAGGAACGGAAATTAATATTTTGGTTCGAATAGAAATTGATAAGACTGTTTCTTAAAGGCAAGTTGGGTTTGAATTGAACATCAGTCACCAAACAGTAAGCCAAATTTTGCACATATACCACTATAAATCTTTTAAATACCAATTGCACCAGTATTTGTACGAAAGTGATTACGAACGTAGGATGGAATATTGTAATTGGATTTTGTATAATAACGTGCAGTCAAACAATGATTTTTTGGGACTGATTTTATTTTCGGACGTGTCAAAGTCTACAAATTTGGGATTATTTAACCGACAAAATACAAAATATTGGTCACAAGATCATGAAAATTTATTACGGGAGGGTAACTTTCAAGTGCGGTTCGGTTTCAATGTTTGGCTTGGAATGATCGGTAGTAGAATCATTGGTCCAATAATATTTGAAGGCCCTCTGACTAGTGCCAGATACTTGAGATTCCTGGGAAATGAGATTGAGGACATTTTAGATGAGTTACCTTTAGATTTAGAATAGGGAATGTAATTCCAACAAGATGTCGCTCCTCCCCATAATTCAAAGATAATAATTGACTACCTTCAACGGAGATTCGGAGAAAACGTAATTTCGACGAATGGTCCTGTGAGGTGGCCTCCAAGATCACCAGATTTAACGCCCCTTGATTTATTTGTTTGGGGTCATTTACCGTTACCGCCGTTATAATCCGTGAAGACCTGGAGCTACGAGTAAGACGAGCAATTAATAGTATAACGGCCCAGCAATTGGCGAACGTTCTTCGAGAAACTGCTATGCGAATTCAGAAGTGCATTGACGTTAATGGACAGCATTTTGAACAACTGTTGTAATGTTTTGTGTTAATTTTTTGTATTCCAAAAGCACCGTATATGTGTAAAAAGGTAATTAGAATAAAATTGCATTTTCTTATTTTCTTTTAGCTGTAATTTTGTTTGTATTGTTACGGATTTCCGCCTTTTTGGGAACACCCTGTATGAATCCGTGGGTTCTAAATAATTTTAACAAGAGATTAAACACTACTAACACTTTATTTAACTATTTACTAACTACAATACTTCAAATTCACTTTATTTACTATTTATCTAACCTCACTTTTCACTTTTCTACTTGTTCACTTGTATAAACTGCTTTCTTCATAAAACTTCCTCTTCCGCGCTTGTAATCGCGCCTTATATACTCCGAAATTAGCTCTAGATTAATCCAGAATCTTCTCCAACCATAATCTAGAAAAGTCCTTGGTTCTTTCTAGAGCCTTCCCAGTCACTATCAGTAGGCATAGGCGTACCATCTCCTTTTCCAAGGGGTGTAATTCATAACAGTATTTATCCCACATTTTAATACGACATATTCCTTATTAATAGTACTAATAAATGGTACCGATATGGTTCCATTTGAAAAACTGAAGTTTTGCCCCAAAAACAATTTTGGTGAATTTTATTTGCTCATAAATCACGTAATTTAGTGTTTTTAACGGGATTTCAATTTTTGTAGCATTACACGACCTATCTGTTTAGAATAAATCGGAACCGTCATGGCACACTTAAATGGAAAACTAAAAATTATATTATAAAAAAAATCGATATTTGAAATGTCACTTATTTGGCATCGTTGGATTTAGAAAATTATGCAGAATTCAAAAATGCATTAATATATAGGGTGTTCCATTTAAAAATCGAAAGTTAGTGTCATTTCCGGCGAAACCGGAAGTAAAAAAAATCTGTTATATGTCGAAAAGTGCCGCCTATTATGTATGTAGTATATCCTAAATTTCAATCAATCATCTTCAAAACTAAAGGAGAAAAAGGGGTATACCATGATCCTGTTACACCCGGTATTGTTCCGCTATTTCTTTCCATAATTTTATTAAAATCAGACTGCTATAGTTAATTTTATCTTGTTTGCTCCAAATAGGGATTCACAAACACGGAATCACCCGTGCTAAAGACTGTGCGGTGTGCGATGTGCGATGTGCGAGGCTCAAGTTTTCGATTTGGTCACTCTCATTTAAAAGCATACATAGTTTTATTTAATTTTACTGTGCAATGTGCGATGTACGATGTGCGACGGGCGCCGATATGGCTACTCCCATTTAAAATAACAGTTTTATTTAATTTCAGTGTACGATGTGCGCTGTGCCGCTGTACGGTGCGCCGATGTGGCCATGCACTAATGTGTGAGCTCTGAATCGGCTGATTTCACATTCGTACTTCAAAAACCTATATATAATAATAAAAATGGAGAATAAAGCAATTGTTTACATTTTACCCCGTTTTCACTCGCTACATTGCATTGGTGCCGCTATTATCAATTTTTTTATTTATACTTCATATTCTTTATCAACAACCCCAGATACTGTAACATGCGGAATGCTCAATAGCATCCTTCGTTACACTGTTAATATTTATTAGAAAAATTATAGTTATCGGAAATATTATTCCCACAAACTTTAGTACTAATAGAGTCCCTTACCGCTTAGACTATGATGAACGTACGTCATCTGTCAGCAGTTAAAGTTCGCAAATACTAGATCGCGCAAGAGCAATGGTATTTCAACTAAATAACGCCGGGCGAAAGTCTTTCTTGTTGAACCCTTGAACTGATAAGACGTATTTATAATTTCGTTTGACCTGTAAAGGGGATAATAGAATTTGAAAAACCTCATGATGATCACATGAGGTAAGGCTTTAATTATTATACCGGTAAATATCATCTAACATTTGAAATATTGTTTTAGGTTTTTCTTATAATTTTCTGATAAACGATTTCTTTTACAAATTTTTTTGATAAGTATTTTCTTATAAAGAATTACTTCTTAATCAAATTTAATTACGTCTAATGCTATTAACGTCGATGTATTTCCACGTTATATTATTTGCTTTGAGCAAGATTAATACATTCAAGTTCTAAGACTTACTACGTTTCTACTAAGCCAGTAATATTCATTTGAAGTCAACCTTTCTATATTACATTTTGAATTGGAATATACGAAAACATTCTGGGCGCAGAGATTTTCTTCATTTTGTCTTGGCGACAATCTTCTACGATTTCATAACCTCACAATGGGATTAAGGCGGCCACGTGTGAAATTAAACCCATGATCATCGGAGAACAGGACCGTATCTAGGAGTTCTCTCCATCAGGATAACAAAATAAAAGATAAGTACTTTTAATTGTTACCAATAAAAGGGATTATTTTCACATGATTGTTGAGCTATTAGAGCCAAAAGTGTCTAAATTTAACATATTAGATTCAAGTCAAATCTATTATATTTTTGGCTATTTGCATTTTAAACCCGTTGTTATAATTAAATCCATCGTTGTATATTGATTCGTAGTTGTTTGTATCTTGAATTCGTTGTCGCAAAAATACTTCGCCGTAGTATTGTTTTGTAGTCGCTTTTAGTTGATTCCTAATGATTAATATCTTATTGTAGTACTGGTTCAATTTTTGTTGTAACGAGAGTGTCTAATGGTTATAAATTTTGAGATAAATTTACGAGACTTATCTTTTGTAATATAGTTATTTTGTGTCTCGTAAAAGATCTCAAGTTTATTTAATTTTGTTGTAATATAAGATTTTAGTGTTGAGGTGAAAGTTACGAGACGTATCTTTTGTAATATATTTTTGGTTCTCGTACACGCCTCAGATTTGCCTTGCCGTGGTGCACATTGTAATATAGTACTTTGTTGTCTTGTAATATACTTTTGTTTCATAACTGAGACAATTTACGAGTCATCTCTCTGTAATATATTTAATTTGGCTCTCGTAAAAGTCTCAAGCTTATCTTGAACTTCGGTTTGTGTAATATAATTTATTTTGTATATATTTCTGTGTGATACTTTGCTATACAGTATCGTTGATGCTGTGATAGTACATTTCCTTGTAATATAATATTTTTGTAATATAGTACTATTGTATATATGTAACTTTTGTCTTTTGTTTATCTTTATCTCTAATTTTCTTTGATTACCCTTAGTAATCAATGGCGCCCAAGCCTTGAACTCCACCCCCTTTTGCTCTCCGTATCTTTACTGTGCTAGCCAGGTTACACCAGTGACGCTAACCACGTCGCTCGTAGGGTGGCCCACACTTGAACACTTGGGCAATATTTAAAACATCGACTAAAACCTTCCTTAAATAGCCACAATACATGTATGTTTCAAAGACAAATCAGCAATACTTTTTCAAATATATACATTTTTGATAATTTTCACCCACCCTTTACTACAAAAATCACCCATAAAAATTGTAATTAGTTCTAATGCTATTTCTAAGTCTTGCATCCTTTTTACTTGTAAGTACTGTACTATAACTAAAGTCGCAATCAACTGGTTATTTGGCACTATTTCGTAGAATTTATTTATCAAAAATATTAAGAATTATTTAAAATTTAAATTAATTTCATACTACTACCTTTTGTATAGTTACATATCACAGTCGCTCTCGTATTACGTAATTTATGCACTGTCGTGTATTTTCTTGCTAGAGATAATTAACAGTAAAATTTTAATGCAAAAATGAAATATCCTGTGCACGTAGAGATTTAAGTATATTTAGGTATAAAAATACACGCGGTAATTATCTGATGTAAAACAGGTGAGCGGATGTGACAGGTTTTAGAGGAAATGATAGAATTCTCAAGCTGCCATATCCTATAACTAAATTACTATTATTAACTCTGATTTATCTGTTACTTTAAGTGATGTCCTATAGAAAAAATCGTAAATAAACCAGTTTTTGATATTAGTAATGGGCAGGTTGATAAGAAATATTTGTAGTTAGATTACATTTTGCAACAAAACGAAATCAAATGATGACAATGTATCTTAGAATTTATATGAAGAAAATTTTATTTATTTTATACTTATAGTTTAAGTATAAAATAAATAAAATTTGGATAGTAAATAGGCTACTCAAAATGAATAAAGAAATCACATTATTTTTAATAAATAAATTATGAAATTATTCTAAATTCACTTACACTGCGGTATTTCTACAATACGTCAAAGCGCTGAAAAGAAATACAGTCAAGCGTTCACACATAATGAGTGGGATATATATGAAAATTAGTAGCGGTTTAATTATATAGAGGATTAAACAAAATTATAATATAAAAATTGTGATATCTTCTAAATTGCCCGAGATGTCCAGATCAAAGTTATCAATTTTTATTAACAATCATGACTTTTGAAAATAGGGGGTTGTGGACAGCTCAACTCCACATATATTCCTTCAACCAACAGCGCATATTTCAAATTTTGAAAAAATGTAAAGAAATCTACTCAAGAAGCTCTTTCCAACACGATGTATACACGAAAATATTTTTCTCAGTCGGTAATATTTTTAGGGGTACAAATTTGGTACAAATTTCTTACATATAGCATTCAATTTTGAAAGTTAGAAGATGGTGACACGAATGAATGCGCAGAAGAAAATGAGATAGATTTAAAAAAAATTAAACAAACGAAACCATTTTCAAAAAAAGGATCACTAGAAATTATGGAATGAAACACAATCACCTAGTTAATGGAATCCTATTACCTAATATTGATAATGAGTTCGGTTAAAAATATGTTTGATTTTGTTATTTGTTTAATTCTATACCTTCAGTATCGATATCAATAAGGTACGCCCGGTTAAGGTGACTTTAAAATTTCATCTAGGTAATAATTTTTAGTGATCGTTTTTCTGAACGCGGTACTATTTTTGTCAATTATTTTACTCCACCCTTTTAGTTAGCACATATTTACTTCTACATAGTAAAATAAAATATCCGTGGTTTTGAATTTTTAAACTTCAACATCAGTCATTATAAGAGAAACTTGATTACCCCATGTATCAAATTTCAAATAAATTTATAGCAGCACTATTCTTCTTCTTATTCAGAGCGTCTTGACATATTTCTGCGATTCATGTAATGTTCTAGCATTAGCAGCATTATTAAATTTACTATGTTAAATTTCTTAATTTTGACATCAGATTCAGTATTAGCTGCTCAGAAAATACCTAACTAGCAATTTTAATGCAATTCCGATGAAATTTTGAATTTTGTCTAGTATTTGTCAAGCCTAATGGACAATCTGACACTTTTCGTAATTTGACAAAAGAAACTACAGTGAAACCACCACCACGCAATAACACCATATATGTTGTTGATTATTTTTTTTTCTCGACTACCGTCAGTTCCTTTTATCTTAGTGCGGGCTTTCAATTAGCCAAACAGTATCATAGTATTGTTAAAATATTGGTTGTTAATGCTGTTTAACTAGGTTTATGTGATCTGCATGAACTTTATTATTATACTTGTTGTGTCTATTATAGTGCCTTTCAGTAGTTCGATGTATATGTTGGGATCTATTTGAAGACATGCTAGGCTGTCATGAAGTGTTCTAGGGATCAGGCCAGTAGCTGATATTATAATGGGAATAATGTAGACGAAGCTTTGATTCCAGAGTTTCCTTATTTCTTCTGCAAGTGGTTTGTTTTTCGTGATGTTTCTTGTTCAACTTATTACTATTGGGGATGGCAATTTCAATGAGGTATGTGGTCTTCGTATGTTGCAAATATTATTATTATTATTATCTGGTCATCTTCTCGGTTTATTTTACCGGTATATGATGGTTCTTTTATGCAAAACAGAGAAGAAATTCATCTTATTCTATCATGCATTTAGGAACTTGCGTACAATATGGCAAGTTTGTAGAATAGCTGCTTTCTGAATAGTTTTGATAAGACCTTTTGGAAGATCTAATTGGTCCAGATGTTTACTTAGTTGTTTTGTTACTACTCCCGTTACTGATATTATGATGGGTATTATGCGAACGTGGTTTAACTCACAGATATGTTGGATTTCTATTGTCAAATTTTGATATTTATCGATTTTTCCCTTTTCTGTTTTTTGGAGGTTGTTGGTCAATGGGCAGCCAATGTCAACAAGAGTGGCTGTCTTGTTTAATTTGTCGATAATTACTATATCTGGGCGGTTGTAGTTCACGGTTCGATCTGTCGTTATAGGTCTGTCCCGGAGATTAAGGGGAGTATACTTCACATCTATTTCTGTTATTTTGTGAATAAGTGGATTCTCAGAATTATGGAAATACTGACGAATCTTAGATTCTTGGGATCTGCATAGGTGAAATATATTAATTAGTCCTCTGCCACCTTCGCCTCTAGGTAGGTATAGTCGTTCGATGGAACTTTTTGGATGGTGGGACCTGAATTTAGTGAGAGTGGTTCTAGTTAGTCTGTCCAGCTCCACAGGGGAGTACATATTAGGAAAATTTCCAAAAAATATATACTCTGGTGAGTAGCGCCATCACGCACCTAAGCTCTTCACAGTGGACCAGGGGACCACTGTGAAGAAATCCCCTTACTTCAGTACAATCACAGACACCCTCTGTGATTCGGTGAAGCGGACCTATGACTCCCCGTAAGCTGGCAGTAGCTTAAAACTGCATTACCCATATGTATGGAGAATAGGAGAAATAATCCCTCGGATGCGTCAGGAAGTAGGGCTGTAGCTGATGCGGGACACCAGCCCCAAGATGAAGACCTAAGCAATGGACATGGTCAGTACGACACTTTGACTCAGACTGGATTGCCTACTAACACTAGGGTAAACAGGAAGGCCTACCGTCGAGCAGAAACAACAAAAAGAATCAAATGGAGTAGAGAAATGAATATAAATGTAATAAGAACTTATCTACTCGTAAATGAATGTAGAGACGACCCCTTATCAGGCTGGAGACAAAAGCTTATTTATTATTATTATTATTATTATTATTATTATTGTCAGTCACAATGTATTTTTGGTAAATTTAACCTTTTTACAAAAACATGTAACATATGTCTAGCATATAGAATGACAACTTTGATTCAAACACATACTTTCCTGTTCTGTTTAATATGTATGACGTGTTTATTTTCATTGTAATTAAATATAAGAATCCAATCAACTGCTGGCAACATAAAATATTTTTCTCAATAAAACAAACCGTTTTTATATTATATATGTATATATAAGTCATACATAACAAAGTTAAGGATTAATGGCATAAAACCACCGTGCACCGTGTGCATCACAAATTGTACACAACGTGATAAAGTGAATTTTATTTCATTCTAAAATGTTATTGCATTCGACCCTGACCAAGTGTCAACATAATATTCCAGTCTATGGCGGTATTTTATGTTTCTTACTAATGCGGTTTTATTATCTCTTTTAAATAGACGACGCCACTGAAATTGTGAAACATTGCTTTGATTAAATCCCTTTTTACATAGATATATTGTGCCAATTCTTCGCATTTGCGTTACCATTTAATAAAGGGAAAGGGTAGACCATCCGAGATCGCAGTTACGCAGTTTCGCAAACCGTAGTGTAAATCTAGCCTTATGTATGTACATATGCATCTACAAACCTAGAGTGAATTATACAGAGTCGGCGATATACAAAAATGTCTAGTACTTCTTAGACTAGATAATCTTAGTTAAATGTTATATCTCCCAATACCTCATCTTCGAGTGAGTCTTTATAATAAACTGATGAATTAACTTTGGAAATTACCGAATTCCTTAAAAGAAGTACAAGATAAGGTATATTGTGTCACACTTGCATAAAAATCTTTCCAGGCTGGCAGAGCCAACCCTGATTTTGATGTCACCGAGATAAAATTCCCGAGCTCTGGTTTTCACTGGCGCATTCGCCAGATCTTCAATAAAAGCACTATATACTGAATTTTGCTTATAGAATAAGATCCCAGAGCCGCCAGTGCTACGTTATTTTAGCAAAGCTAATATTTTAACAATAAATAATGTGACATATGGTCTTTTTCGAACTTAAAGCGTCTGACGAAAGTTAGGGCCCACGGGAAGTGTCTGGCAATAATGAATGTTTGTTTTTAACAGTATTCTCTCAAACATATATAAAAACCAGCCATCATACTATGACGTAAGTTCGTAGTGTTTTTATGTACCTTCAGCACCTGGTTACCTGTAAAAGGACCCAGCTTTCAAGCTAGCAATTATGCATACGTTCTTTACCACACATCACACTATTTATTATCAAAATATTAAACTTTGCTAAAATGACGTAGGTCTATTACCTCATGGTAAACATGACTTGATCAAACTATAACAAAACCATCACCAGCTATACTTTATAGTTTGAAATGGATTTCATAGATATCGCTTAAACCAACCCTAAGTAATATTTGAATAAACCTGAAGAAGAGAACATACATATTACATATATATGAATCGAATTGAAAATTTTCATTTTCAGAAATGTTTGTAGTCAGTTAAAATTTTAATAATAGTGGAGTAAAACTAAAAGTTCTAGGCAATCGTCTTGCTATGGCATTTTCTTGTCGGAACTTGTTAAAAACATTTCAAGGAAGCGTAGTAAAAAGTTTTGGATTAAATCCATGTAGTGGAAAGCTTTTATTTAAACAAAAGAATGTTCGGCTTTTTCGCATTTTATCTTAAATATCTTTGCATGTATAACCTGTATCACAATAAAGAAAGAGACACCAATTATTCACAATTAAATTACGAAGAAAACTTTATTTGTTCGAAATTTTTTGGTCAATATGCCAAGTAGTAAAACAAAGACATTTTATGGAGGCCATTTTGAAAAAATTGATGATGACTTGAATAATAATGCATATATTCTAAGGAAACTTTAGAAGAATATACCCCTTGTGGAGTTAAACCATCAAGCCAAGTTTCAAGTTAAAATTTTTACAACGACTTCTAAAGAACAATTGCAAAGCGGAAATCGAATCGTCAATTATTTAGGAGCATCAAGTCGTACATCAAAAATTAGTATTTCAGAATATAGTTGTTTTTCTATTCTTTGTGTTGGTATAAACAACAATAAATTTTGAATTTTTTAAAACCAATTTTATTAAATTTTTTTTGCTCAAAAATAAAAATTATTGGTACTGTTATGAATTACACCCCCTTGGAAAAGGAGATGGTACGCCTATGCCTACTGATTGTGACTGGAAGCCAAGAGAATAAAACGGACTTTTCTGGAATGTTGTTGGAGAAGATTCTTGATTGCTTCTAGATGGATCTAGAGATTCAAATTCGGAGTATATAAGGCGCGATTACCAGCGCGGAAGGGGAAGTTTTATGAAGAAAGCAGTTTATAAAAGTGAACAAGTAGAAAAGTGAAAAGTGAGGTTAGATAAATAGTAAATAAAGTAAATTTGAAGTATTGTAGTCAGTAAATAGTTAAATAAAGTGTTAGTGGTGTTTATTTCTTGTTGAAATTATTTAGAACCCACGGATTCATACAGGTTGTTCCCAAAAAGGTGGAAATCCGTAACAATACATATTAAAAGTACGTAAAAAAGGAACTATTTAAACAAGGTAGTTTTGTCTGCACCAATTGGGACTCTAGATATGACATTTTTTTGCATTAGTGCCATTTATAAGCAAGCTAATAGACATCATGATTTGAACATTTTCTAGGTTTAAAAAATTTAGAAATTTATTTTTATTTATACCACCACGAAGAACATAAAAACAAATATAATCTGAAATACAAATTTTTGATGTACGACTTGATGCCCCTAAATAATCGACGATTCAATTTTCGACTTTGCAATTGTTTTTTAGGAGTTAATGTAAACATTTTAACTTGAAACTTGGCTTGATGGTTTAACTCCACAATGGGTATATTCTTCTAAAGTTTCGTTAGAATATGTGCATTATTATTCAAGTCATTATCAATTGTTTCAAAATGGCCTCCCCAAAATGTCTTTATGTTTCACGACTTGACATATTAACCAAAAAGTTTCGGACAGATCCAGTTTCCCTCGGAAATTCATTGTGAATATTTTGTGTCTCTTTATTGCGATACGGGTTATACAACAAGAGATATTTAAGAAAAACTGAGAAAAATCAGGGTTCTGAGCATTTTTTTGTTCGAACAAAAGCTTTAAACCACACGGATTTAATCCAAAATTTTTACTACACTCCTGAAATGTTTTTAACAAGTTCCAGCAAAAAACTGTTATAGTAAGACAATTCCTTTCTAGACAATTTAGACCCTTAGATTTACTCCGCTATAAAAGTACGTACGTCCTCTTCTGGTTGAAGAACTTTAGCATGTGTCAAAGGTTCGATCAAATTTTGAAGTATCTGCTCTATGAATGTCATCATTTTGTTAAGATATCTTTGAGTTAATCGACTTATGGTGTTAACTTCATAACACGTGTGTAAAACTGAATATCATTTAAGTCAGAACTACTAGCTGGTTATAAGTTTCAGTACAACAAATTAAAATACTGATTTAATTAGTTCATCAGAACTGTAAATGAAAAAGAGTTATCATAAAATATGAAGCAGGCTATTTACAAGATATATATCGTACAGCAACACACAATGTTTAAAAAAATAAAAACTTGAAAAACTATGTGAAATTTAAAAAAATGTTTTAGTTACCAATTGTAGGAGGTCAATATATACTTGCATTTCACTCTTAAATTTCTATATTACACTTTTTTGATAAGAAATACATTTGAAACAATCAAGAGTAAAATAAAAAAAAGACATATTTTTATAAATTTGTCGTTTCATCTGAATGTTGAACTAGGTCATGCACTAATTTCCAAATCTTTCAAAGTCGACCCTAACTCTACAGGGTGTTCTCCATAATAATTCAGATTTTTACATTTTTCAGTTGTGAGAATTCAATTTTTGCAAAACACCCTGTATGTTTTTATTGAAAATGTTTCAGCAGTCAATTACCTACAAACTGATACCTCACAATAATGATTATTCTCGGAGGTTTTTGAAAAATTCGTATCGAAAAGAGTTGTTACTATGGATATCATCATGTAAATAATTGAGCACTGAAACATTTAAAGTAAAAATATACAAGATATTCTATTCGAAAAAATGGTCATAGTTACAACAGTTTAAAAATGTAGAAATTTCAATAGTCGTGCCATCCTCACTATATCATACACCCTACAGATTTAAAAATAGTTTTAAAATATACCGCTCTTGATCTACAATTCCTCAAATTTCAAGCGGTTGAGGAGATATTAACCGTCCACGTATCCTGTATATGTCAATAAACTGAGATATAGCGTAAACATTTATTATTTTTAAATATGGTGGCGTTTTAATAGTCAAAAGAATATTCGAAAAAATCGAACCACCTTTAAAAAACACCACTAAAAATTATAAAATAGACATGAATATCGATATTAGGTAATAAAATTCAATTAATCAATATTGTTTAAAAATTTTGTACCCTTTTTAGTGGCCAAATTTCAATGAAGATATTGTTATCTATTACACCCCCTTGAAACTGGAGATTGATACGCCTATGCCTAATAGTGACTGGAAACTTGTAGAAAGAGATAGAGTTTTCTAGAGTCTGGTGTGGTGATTGTGTTCTGGATGGATCTAGAGGCAATTTCAGAGTATATAAGGCGCGATTACCGGCGCAGGAGAAGAAGTTTTATTAAAGTGAAATTTGGTAGATTGGTAGCGAAAAAAGTGAGGTTAAATATCAAGTAAACAAAGTGTAAAGGTTATTTTCGTTAATAAGAAATATTGCATAATCAGTAAATTATTAAATAAAGTGTTAGTGGTTTACCACTTGTTAAAATTATTTAGAATCCACGGATTTATACAGGGTGTTTTCTAAAAGGCGGAAACTCGTAACAATATTATTAAAATTATTAAGATATCCTGCTTACGAGAAAGGCAACGGTCGGAGGGACAGGCGGACAGACGGACATTTTGAAAGTTGTTCACAATTCGATCACAAATATTAGATTTCTCTAAAACTTGCGTTTTCAAATTACTTCCACATCCACGTAGTGGATTATAAGTATAGTAATCGTAACAAAATTTTCAAAATTTTGTTTTCTTTTAATAGGTTTAGAATGTCATGAAACGTCGAGATTTTAGATTTGAGCGAAAAAAAGTTTGTCTCTGTCTGTCGGTCTGTCCGCACGTTTTCTCCGGAACGGTTTAAGATATTGACTTAAATTTTGTACACGTATATATTTTAACGAGACCTGGAACTGGATTGTCTTTTAAACATATCCGGTGAAGGGTTGGGGGCGAATAGGGGTAAATAATGGGAAATAAGTAAAGCAAGCGGGTAAGAGTACAGAAATTTGAAATTTGGTGTATATACTGGAAGTTAAGGGCCCAATATTTTTTGCAATATTTTCCATCCCCCCACCACCCTCCACTCCATTACTAAAGGGGTTGGCAGAATAAAATAGAAATATTCACTTGAAATTTGGTATACGTATATGTTATAATGACATCAGGAACTAAATTATATTTTGGTATTATTCCGTTGAAGAGTGGGGGGTAAATAGGGGTAAATAAGGGAAAATAAGTAACGCAATTTGGTAAGCGTACAGATTTAAATTTGGTGTATGTACTAGAAGACAAGGCCTTCAATGTTTTGAAATATTTTTCAACCCCCACCACCCCTACTCCATTACTAAACGGGGTTGATAAAATGAAATTGAGAGATTCACTTGAAATTTGGTATACGTATATATTATAATGACATCAGGAACTATATTATATTTTGGAATTATTCCGTTGAAAGGTTGGGGGTTAAATAGGGGAAAATAAGCAAAGCGAGCTGGTAACAGTACAGAAACTTGAAATTCGGTATATGTACTAGAAGACAAGGCCTCAGATTTTTATTAATATTTTTCAATCCCCACAACGAGGTTGATAAAATAAAATTAAGATATTCACTTGAAACTTGGTATACGTTTGTATTATAACGACATCTGGAACTAGATTATATTTTGAGATGACTCCGTTGGAGGGTAGGAGGTTAAATAGGGGTAAATAAGGGAAAATAAGTAAAGCAAGTTGGTAACAGTAGAGAAATTTGGGAATTTTTTATAAGATTTTTCATGTCACCACCCCCCACTCCCTTATTAAAAGAGTTGATAAAATTAAATTGAGATTTTCACTTAAAATTTGGTACAAAACGACATCTGAAACTAGATTATATTTTGTAACGATTCCGTTGAAGAAGTGGGGGGGGGGGTAAGTAGAGGTAAATAAGGAAAAGGAAGTAAAGCATGCTGTAAGAGTACAGAAACTTGGGATTTGGTATATATACTAGAAACTAAGTTCTCAGATTTCTTTTTAATATTTTTCTGACATCTGCCCCAAATATTATTAAAATTCTATGATCAGTAATTTTCACATACTAGAGTGGAAATATAGTCAAAATGTTTTCTTTAAAGTGACTGAGATGAAAAATCTGGATGTGGAAGTAGTGATTCCTTAGGCAGCGGTTTTTTAACAACTTTAAAACAAATTTTATTTTCCATAAACTAATATTTGAGACAATTTTTCATCCACACTTTAAAATTACTTTTCTACCTCCCGAATACTGTAAACAAAAAAAAAAAAAGCTAAATGGCCCTTTCTAAATGACACTTATCATTCTTTTGTGTCGCTGCTCGTTATCATTGAGAGGAAATAGCTTATTATAAAGGCATTTTTTCAAAAGGATGTGTGGCTTTTTAGCAATAAATTAGCGCCAGAAAGAAATCACTGAGCCCCTCCCTTATTATGTTCCATTCTTACCCTTATGATCTTTGTTGCAAAAGAGGCGTTCCTCAACCTATATTTGAACCCAAAAGATAAAAATGTGCAGGTGCAAGTAGGTAGGTATAAAACACCAGAAATCTATACAATTTCATGGGTTAGAACATAACATAACATATCAGGGAGAAATTGACACCAGAGGCGTAGTTCTAGTCTATTGCATATCAATTATAGACAAGAATATAGGTATCTAACATTTTTTTAATAGGAACATATTTGTACTTAAAGTTCTAAATGTGGAACATTTACTGAACATTAATTGAGAATTGAATTCTGTGAATAAACTTTTTTAAACATTTTATCCTAGATCTATTTCTCCTAACAATGTTAAAATGAAGAGTGCAATTACTGAAAGTGAACATGTGAAGATTCAAATAAATATCGGAGACTAATTTTTTTCAATATTACAAAACTACCCTTCGGTATATACAGAGTGGTCACCTAAAAGAAACTAGACGATTAATAAATAAAAAATGTTCAACAGAGTGGAAAATTTTGTGTAACCACATTTATAGAAAATTAGACTGTATTTTGGTAAACATATTAATAAAAAATCTTTCTTTCCCATTATACCATATTAGTTTATAGTTTCTTAAACATGATATACAGACGTTCTTCCAAAACCAATCTGTAGTTCTCTCAGTTTTCTATATCATAAGTACTGGATCAGATTTGACGTACTGGGGAATCACTACTTCCACATCCAGATTTTCCCTCCAATTCTCTAAAAAGGAAACATCTTAACTATATTTGGACTCTAGTATGTAGAAATAATTGGTCATAGAATTTTAATAAGGGGCCGTTCATAAAATACGTTCACAAATAAGGGGGAGGGAGTGGTATTGCTTAGCGTGACGAGATGTGACAAGAGGGTGTGGGGGAGGGGGTGGATTCCTAAGGAAATGTGACGTTTGCAGTTAATCAATTTTATTTTAATTTTTCGCTTAACATGGCGATTTTTAAAATTTTTTCATTTCATTTTTTTTACGATAGAAAGTCATTACCAAGTATTAAAAGCCTGTAAATAGGCCCGTTGAGAGGGGGAGGCGGCGGCGTTTCTCCCCGGGCCAGGGTATCATTCGAAGTTAGAGAAGTGTTTGCATTAGGCGAAATGAGAGAGGTATACTTTTAAATGATTAGTGTGATGTAAATAACAATGAGTTTTGAATGACTAAATATGAAATTGCTGCCCTCCCGTTTTTCAGAACTGCGATCGAGATAAATATGTTCGAAATTTTTATTGAGATAAATAATTTATTATCAGGAATGCTACCCACCGCTCTTCGAAATTTATATTGAAAATTGCTGGGAGTTGTAATTAATATTTCAGATTGTATACACTTATTTATTTACTTATGCGGTCATAAGAGATATTTTAAATTATTCATCTGTATGCTATTTTTAATCACAAAAAATTGTCTATGAGGGGGGGGCTAACTTTTGTGACGTTATATTTGTTAGGGGGGTCGCTGAAAGTGTGACAGTGTGACGAAGTGAAGGAGGGGTCCAAAAAGGTGAAATTCTGAGCGACGTATTTTATGGACGGCCCCTAACATTTGAAGTAGATGTCATAAAAAAAAAATTGAGGCGTTGGTTTCCAGCATACACACCAAAAATGACGTTTTTGAACTCTTGTTAGCTTGCTCTACTTACTTTCTCCAATTTACACCCCTCACCCCAACCCCTTCAACCGAATCATCTCAATTAGATGCCATTATAATATACACGTGTACCAACTTTCAAGTAAATATCTTAATTTTATTTTATCAGTCCCTTTAATAATGGAGTGGAGGTGGTGGGGATGGGGAGGGGGGAGTTGAAAAATATTAGAAAGAAATCTGACGCCTTAGCTTCTAGTTTATACCCCAAATCTCAAGTTTTTGACCTTTACTAGCTTGCTTTTACTCATTTTCACCTATTTACCTCTACTTACTACCCACCCCTTCAACGGAATTATCTCAAGATAAAATCTAATTACAGATGTCGTTATTTTACATGAACCAAATTTCAAGTGAAGATCTCAATTTTATTTTATCAACCCTTTTAATAATGGAGTGGGAGTGGTGGAGGAGTTAAAAAATATTATGAAAACATCTTAGGCCTTGGCTTATAGTATGTACACCAAATCCCAAGTTTATGTACTCTTACCGGGTTGCTTTACTTGTTTTCCCCTATTTACCCTTATTTAACCCCCACTTCACCGTAATTATCTCAAAACATAATCTAGTTCCAGGTGTCGTCATAAAATATATATGTACCAAATTTCTAGTGAATATCTCAATATTCTTTCATCAACCCCTTTTATAATGGGGTAGGGGTGGAGGACGATGAAAAATGTTATAATGAAATCTGGGGCCTTAGCTTCTAGTATATACACCAAATCCCAAATTCTTGTACTCTAACCAGTTTGCGTTACTTATTTTCCCCTATTTACCCCCCAACCTTTCACGGGATACGTTCATGAAACAATCCGGTTCCAGATCTCGTTATAATACAAATGTGTATAAAGTTTCAAATCAATATCTTAAACCGTTCCAGAGAAAGCGTGCGCACAAAAAAGTTACAAACCGACAGACAGACATTTTTTCCGCTCAAATTTCAACGCATACGTTTTTGAAATTATTTTTACAATTACTATGTTTCCACTCCACTACGTGGATGTGTAAATAAGACAAGGTAACGTAAATCAAACGAAAGGTCCTGGATTTATGAAATATTTTGTAAGGATTATATGTTGAAATATGTTGGACAAACGCGAAGTCCAATTATAACTAGATTGTACGAACATATTGCCCACCTCATTTAGAGAAGAACTGAAAAGTCTAGCGTGCATTTGATAATAATTATATGATAAATGTCAACAACTTACTGTTAATAAATAATAGTGAGTTGGATGCTTCTGAAAGTTTAGAAATTGCAAAATGTAAAATTGTCTTGAGATAAAAACTAAGTGACGCCTCTGCCTATTATGTCAAGTAGAAACTCCTTGTATCGGACTCTGTCAAGTTGTGTAGAAGCAGTCTCAAAATGAAATTCTTGAATATACCTCCAAGGATGCTTTTCTTTCGAGTGGCTGGACATTCTTATGCAATTATTATTTATGAAAGACACTTGATATGGTAGTTGTGACAAACTTTTGTTCGCTACGTGGGAACTAAGACCTCGGAAACTGGAAGCGAAGCATTATGTTTAATAGGTGTTTTATTTATTTTTCATTTTACTGAAACATACAATAAAATGATAAAAATATCCAACGAATGATGTACCTAGGTATTAAAGCTAACTTGCCAATTTTACAATTATATGCAATTCCATCAGATCGAAAATTGAAATTGTACATTTGTTTTATAGTGTGTGATAGTATTAGTTCAATGAGAGTATCATTTGGTATGACAATAACTCAACTTTTAGTTATCTCCAGATGATGTCAACATGGACGGCGAAATGTGCGTCGAGTGTAATGTTCGATGTTTTAAAGTTTCTGGAGACTACTTCAGTGTCAATAACTTACAAGTATTCCAAAACCAGGCATGTTTGTTGACAATTGAATTGTGTCATGTAATTCGCTTAAGCTAAGATGAATTAATAATAGAACAAACAAAATTAAAATATATCATTACCTATATCACTAATGCATTTGCCAAGTTTCGAATTTTACGACTTGTAAATTTTGAATCTGGCGAATGGACAAGTAACATAAAATAATAGTTTTCGGTTTTTGCAAACCTTAAACCAGATGTTAAAAACACTACAGTGGAACTCACCGCCGAATAAAACCCTAAATCTGGAAAAAATATCATAGCAATTACTTAACATGGAACTAGAAAAGAAAAAATCGCTGTCTAAGGAATCACTACTTCCACATCCAGATTTTCCATCCAAGTCTCTTTAAAGGAAAACATTTGACTATATTTGCACTCGAGTGTGTGGAAATAATTGGGCGTAGAATTTTAATAATACTTGAGGCAAATTGTATCAAATTTCAAGTGAATATCTCAATTTTAGTTTATTAACTACCTATAATGGAGTGGGGTGTTTGGGCGATGGAAAATAGCTTTGTTAAGATATTGAAAATGAACTTGGCTAACTTTCAAGTCTGACATGATATTTACAAAATCTGCAAAATGTACAGGAGATAGAAATAAAGAAAAGTTTTAGAAATTTTCAAAAATTCTTTAAGCTGTGGATAAAATAGTACAAAAGTTACACAACTCGGAGTAATTGCAATAGGCTTTACGTTAATATTCCACAAAAAAATTGGGTTTCGTAAAAATGCAAGAACATGAATCTAGGTATCAAAATTTATCAAAAAAGAACAAAAACGATGCTAGTTGTCGGTCGGCGTCGAGACGCAAAAATGCAGAGTATGAATTAGGTATCGTAATAAAATTTATCAAATACATAAGTTTTACAAAATCGTTGGTCGGCGTCGAGACGTAAAACTGCAAGACTATGAATCTAGATATCAAAATTTATAAAATACAAGTATCACAAAAACGACGCTAGGCGTTGGTCGGCGTCGAGAGGTCAAAATGTAAGAATATGAATCTAGGTATCAAAATTTATTAAATACATAAGTTTTACAAAAACGACACTAGGCATTAGTTCGCGTCGAGACGTGAAATGCAAGAATATGAATATAGGTATCAAAATTGATCAAATACACAAGTTTTACAAAAACGACGTTAGGCGTCGGTCGGCGTTGAGACGCGAAAATGCAAGAACGTGAATTTAGGTATCAACATTTATCAAATACACAAGTTTTACAAAAACAGTATTTATAATTTTTTCCCATTTTTCGACCCCCAAATTCAACTAGGCCAACAAACGAAACGACGTTAGGCGTCGGTCGGCGTCGGGGCGTAAAAATACAAGTACATACATTTAGATATCAAAATTTATCAAATACACAAGTTTTACAAAAACTTCGCTAGGCGTCGGTCGGAGTCGGTGGGGGTCGGGATGTAAAACTATAAAAAAAAAGAATATAAATGTATCAAAATTAATCAAATGCACAAGTTTTACAAATACGACGCTAAGCGTTGGTCGGCGTTGAGAGGTCAAAATGTAAGAATATGAATCTAGGTATCAAAATTTATTAAATACATAAGTTTTACAAAAACGACACTAGGCGTCGAGACGTGAAATGCAAGAATATGAATCTAATAATAATTTTTTCCCAATTTTCGACCCCCAAATTAAACTAGGGCAACAAACGAAACGACGCTAGGCGTCGGTCGGCGTTGGGGTGTAAAAATACAAGAACATACATCTAATTATCAAAATTTATCAAATACACAAGTTTTACAAAAACGACGTTAGGCGTTGGTCGGCGTCGAGAGGTCAAAATGTAAGAATACGAATCTATATATCAAAATTTATTAAATACATAAGTTTTACAAAAACTGCACTAGGCGTCGAGACGTGAAATGCAAGAATATGAATCTAATAATAATTTTTTCCCATTTTTCGACCCCCAAATTAAACTAGGCCAACAAACGAAATGACGCTAGGCGTCGGTCGGCGTCAGGGCGTAAAAATACAAGAACATACATCTAGATATCAAAATTTATCAAATACACAAGTTTTAGAAAAACGACGCTAGGCGTTGGTCGGCGTCGAGAGGTCAAAATGTAGGAATACGAATCTATGTATCAAAATTTATTAAATACATGTTTTACAAAAACGACACTAGGCGTCGAGACGTGAAATGCAAGAATATGAATCTAGGTATTATAAGTTCAAACAATAATCCAGTCCCAGATCTCGTCATAGTAGATAAGTGTATAAAATTTTAAGTCAATATCTTAAACCGTTCCAGAGATATCGTGCGGATAAAAAAAAGTTACAGATGGACTGGCCGACCGACAGACAGAATTTTTTTCGCTCAAATTTAAAATCTCGACGTTCTATGCCATTCTAAAGCTATTTCAAGCAAAAACAAAAAAAAAATTGAAATTTTCTTTACGATTCCTATACTTCCAATCCACTACGTGGATGTGGAAGTAAAACAAGTGAGACAAATCGGCTAAAAATAGGTGTGACCAACAAAATTTAAATGTTTTAATTGAATGTATATTATCAGGTTTGAAACATATTCTTTATAGGATTTTGCGAAAAGCGGAACAAAAAAAACTATCTAATTAAGAATTAAAAGAAAAACTATATGTAAAAAAATATGTATTATTCTAGCAAGTTAAAATCCTAAAATAAATTTGTCCAATTTCTTATTTGATATTCTCATTATAACACTAGCATCCAACATAGTCCCATATGGCTATGCAGGTTAAACTAGTATCTACATGCCCCCCTACGGTATGAAAATTCAGTTAAAAATGAGAAAAAAGCCTAAAATGAATTTATTTACCTACCTTATTTTAAAAAAAAATTCATGGGATAAAAATATAGGTAAACAACTAAATAATTTTCTTTCGATTAAATAATCGAGTAAAACTTTAGTAAACCGACCTATAAAGAATATGTTTCAGTACAATTATAAGCAAACAAATAAAAATTCATTTTTAAACTAGAAGCGAAGGCGTCAGGTTCCTTTTAAATAATATTTTCCATCCCCCCACCACTCCCACTCCCTTATTAAGAGTTCAAAAAATTAAATTGAGATTTTCACTTGATATTTGGTAAAATTTTCACATACTAGAGTGCGCATATAGTCGAGATGTTTCCTTTAAAGTGACTTGGATGAAAACTCTGGATGTGGAAGTAGTGATTCCTTACGCAGCGGTTTTCTAGTATGTCCAGTTCACCCCTTTACTTCCAAAAGTATTGAGCTGAAAGTTCTTTAAAATAAATCTGAAATGTCAAGAACAATGGAGAAAGAATAAAATCGTAGGGAAATGATCTTTAAGACAATTTCCTATTTTAGTTGTTGCTATGCGTAGGTACCTATCCTTAAACATTGTTTACAGTGAGGAGTCCTCGACGCGCGAATAGATTCGCACTTCAACAGCTTTTTTACTCACTATTGTGGGGTTCTTTTGATCACTAGTTTCCTTTTATTTATGGCTTTGTATAGTATTCAACTTGCCTTAGTTAAGATTTTACATCATGAGACACAACTGATCGCAATTATTGTTATTAGATCATATAGGTACAGTCTTTGTTTCGCGTCCAGAAATAAATGTATCATTGACTTTGTATATAAACATATCAACACTTCATTTATTTTAAAGTATTTGGGAATCTGAACACAAAATTAGATCGTATTTGATTATGTACCGTGATGAGCTTATAACTTATGGATTAGATCTAAATCTAACAATCTAACAATATTCTGCATAATATTCAGATATGTTGACAAAAATAGTCACGCAATTTTATATAAAAAAATCCTTTTCCATTTTTTAAATGCCACATGTGGGATCAACGTATCACTGCTTTCATAAATAATTCATAACCTTTGGCAAAGCTGAACACCACAAACAAATACTTGCTAGCAACAATTGCCGATCCTGACTTGACTATATCATGTTTATTACAAGAAATACGAGTATTGAATATTAAAATTTATAAATGCTACCGGTAGTTTAACTGAACGATGGAAGTACCGCTGCAGATTTCTTCCACCAGCGGTTAAATTATAATGAGCTGTGTATTTAAAACCCGCCGATTTAAATTTAAATAACTACCTAATAACTTTTTAATAACACTAACTTACTGTCCAAGTTTCAGTACAATCGGACTTTTCATTCTTAAGTTATCGTGCTTACAAGAAACATGACGAACAAACGGACAGACACACAGACGGACATTTTGAAAGTTGTTCGGATATGAAAACTTGATCAAATGCAATATACTTTTCGTTTTGTATTTGCCAAAAGTATAACAAGGCTTGTATTAACAACTGCTTACCCAATTTAATGAGAATATTCCTACAAAAAAATACTTTGGTTTTCCAAAAATACAAAATGTTAACCAAATGCTAGAGCATATTTAAGCTAAATGTGAAAATTAGATATTGACTACTTGTTTTTCTCTTATATTATTTGTCACTAAAAAAACTTTTCGGTTCTCATAAATACTAAATGTTTGCAAAATTTTAGACCACATATAATCAACTATTGATTTCTTGTCTTTATCCTATATTGTTTGCCAGTAAAAAACGGTGTCTCCCAAATATGTTAAATGTTCGCTCAATTTTAAACCATATCTAACTTTAATTCAATGACCTAATACTGACTTCTTGTTAGCCTCTTATGACGTGTTCCAAAATAATTTTCTCAACGTAGAACTCTACATATTTAATATTTCTTATGATGTTTAGAAATGCAATTAAAATCAATAAAAAACGCTTTTTTCCAAGGAGCAAAACAAAAAACAAAAAACATGTAATATCTAATTTTATCTAAAATTTCAAGAGAAAAATGTAATATCTTGACAAATTGGTAAAATATTCTGTTTTACTCTCTTGTATCTCAGAAACCTTTACACGTAACTCGCACCAGAAACAAGATATTCAGTTCTATCCTTCCAATATGACAGCTCGAGTGGCAACGCCTCAAGATCGAAAACTCAGAATATTAATTAGTATGTCAAACTTAAGAACTATGCCAAGTATAAACTTTTCTTCTTCTTTCTTTCTTTTGCAAGGTAAAACCTACCTATTACCTGGACTATTGTTAGTGATGCTTTAGAAATTCATCTTGAACCTCTTTTTGAGAAGAATACAAATTGTCACTACGACATGGGCAGCTCATAGACTAGATTTCCGTATGGTAGAACACGTAGAGACATCATGTGTTTGACTTTGAGATTAAGATTTTTGCAATAAGCGTCGAATACACTTCAGGATATTCGATAAAAAAATATCAAACAAACAGAAATATGACCTTTGATTTTCAATTCAAGGTGTAAGAGCTAAGGTGTGCCTTGTCTATCAGTAAAAATATGATTAACAGGAACGTCTATTTTTTAGTAAATAAATCCGGTATTAAATACATAATATGTAACTAATCAACTATGGTGGGACGGAACATCAGCAGTTGAACGATCCCTGAACACGGTATTCCCACACATATCTAGTCGGAGTAAAATAAAATAAAAGATATTCAGTCGAACTTGAACTTCAACTTCCGCCAAATCGGACGATAATATAAGTCAATTTAAACTTTAGTGACAAACAATATCTGAACTTACAGGGTACCTATTGTTAACATACAAACTGTGTAATTGATTTTAGTCTTAATACAACTTATTATCTGATACATTAACATGGCGATATTTTTGTTGCTAATACAAAAAATTTCTTGGAATAATTAGAATATTCAAGAGAATTCGTAATACAGTATCTGTGGGATTCTGCAAACTGCAAAAAAGTATTGACTGATTGATTGATTGATTTGCCAGTGTATGGTGGGCATTGCTGCCAATTCTGGGCATCCGTGGAGGTTCGTTCCAACACGCAACCTGGTCGTCCGTCGAATACGCCCAAAGGACGGCCAAACCGCGTGCCGGAACCAAATCTCGGATGTTTTATATACCGCCGGACCAGCTGCATACGCCGGGTTGGACATTGGACATGCTTGTTGTCAGCAGCGAGAGCCGTATGACGCATGGGGTGGGAATATAGGATGAGAAGTGTAGGTGTTTGAGAGATGCTTCTTTTAAGTTTCCATGCATCTATTAAGTTTCCATTTGTCATCATCGGCTGGGGTGTGGTGCAGTTATTTGCTAGATGCTTCTTTTCAGTTTCCATGCTTCTTTTAAGTTTCCGTCTATCGTCATCTCCTTATTTTTCTTCTTCTAAGTGTTCGGCTTCTTGTGCCTCTGAATCTGGCAGCTTTTATTTTTTATTCTATTTTTGTATTTTTTCCTTTTTTTCCCTTTCTCTTTTTTTATTTATTAACCGCTCCACAAGTAAATATCCATCTACGGTGGAGTTGCTGGGAAAGGCCCTATCTTGCGGTAACATTATTATTATTACGCATTATGAGAAAAGAGATCCGAAGGGATTGTCCACCCTGTATGTCATTTCCATGAAACAATCGGTTTCAATTTTGGGCAGTTTTTCCATTTGATCACCTATATATTATGTTTATTACCTATATATTATGTTTAATATATTTTCAATTGCCGCTTCTCTGAGACAATCGGTTTCAATTTCCGTCTTCCAAATTAATCATAAAATATTATGTCTTGAATCAATAAATCGAGCTGATAAAAATTAAGATGGTAAAGATCAGATAGAAAGGTGGAATAGAATAATATCAATTAAATCAGATAAAAATAAATTAATTTATAGCTTATCTGTCTTTCTGCAGCGTTTTGTAATTGATGTTTTATTTTATTTCCTTTCCTGTTCTTCCTTGGGTTGAGTTAATAGTGTCCCATTTAATATGTAAAACTAAAAAAGAAAAACTGTTGATGAAAATATGAATTTCCAATTTTTCATCTTTATAGGTACTTCTCTGTTGTCAATCAACATAAGATTATGCTAGAAAACAAATTCCAAAAATAGGTTATTGTAAGTAAAATCAGATAGCTCCGGGTCTTAAGATATAAAAGGACACATCGTAATTAATCTGTGATTCTATCTCTTCTAATCGTCTAGTTCTTGAAACGTGTTTCGTTCTTGTTAGGGCTCATCATGGACATAAGGCCACAGTTAAGATTGTTCAAACATAAAATAGAAAAGTTTCAGAAAATTTAATAAATAATGAAGTTAATGCATGACAAACATAATAAGACGTATATATTCTATGAATATTTTTAATATTGTTATGAATTATACCCCCTTGGAATTGGAGATGGTACGCCTATGCCTCTGAAGGTGACTGGAAAGGCTCTAGAAAGAGCCAAGGACTTTTCTAGATTATGGTTGGAGAAGATTCTGGATTGATCTAGAGCTAATTTTGGAGTATATAAGGCGCGATTACAAGCGCGGAAGAGAAGTTTTATGAAGAAAGCAGTTTATAAAAGTGAACAAGTAGAAAAGTGAAAAGCGAGGTTAGATAAATAGTAAATAAAGTGAATTTGAAGTATTGTAGTCAGTAAATAGTTAAATAAAGTGTTAGTAGTGTTTAATCTCTTGTTAAAATTATTTAGAACCCACGGATTCATACAGGGTGTTTCCAAAAAGGTGGAAATCCGTAACATTTTGGTGTCGGAAGCGGAATTTTGACAAGAGGATTTTTTCGGAAGTGTTCGAGAAGGTTTGGCAGTGTATTCTCGAAGTTGGTGCTAACACGGAGGACTAATTTACTGGACGTTGTTCGATGGTTATTTTCGAACAGGAAAATAGTGTCAAGTGCATTTTTTGAGACATTTTTGGAACATTTTATTTGGACATTAGAGGTTAAGTGACGAAGACTCTAGATAAGACTTTTTCGTGCCGTTTTGAGGTTTTTCTGGACAGTCCCATTACCGATAGTGACGTAATTGTTAAATTTATTTGATTTCAACGTAGTCGTATGCCTATAACAACCAGAAGTATGGCATCCGAAAAACAAATGCAGGACTTTATGGCACAAATGCAAAATATGATGATAGACCAAGAACAAAAACGTCAAGAAGAATTAAGAAGAATTTTTGAGGATCAAGAACGAAGACGTCAAGAGGAGAAACAAGAAGAGGAGAAACGACGGCAAGAGGAGAGACAAGAAGAGGAGAAACGACGTCAAGAGGAGAAACAAGAAGAGGAGAAACGACGTCAAGAGGAAAAACAAGAAGCGGAGAAACGCCGTCAAAAGGAAAATGACGACTTAAGGAAAGCTATAGAGACACAACAGAATGCCTTGTTTACAGTCGCTGAAGACCTCAAAAATAAGATCGAAATAAAAATGGACAAGGTTGAAGAGGAAGTAAGCGAAGTGAAAGAAAAAGTAGGCAAGGTCGAAGAAGAAGTTGGTGAAGTCAAAGTGAAAGTAAACAAGTTCGAAGAAGAAGTCAAAGGGGAAATAGACCAGCTTAAACGACAGTTGAGGGAAAGAGGAAACCAGCAAGTGGTGTCATCAGGCCAGCGATTAAAAATTCCCTCCTTTGATGGTCAAAGTTCCTGAATGACTTACAAGACACAGTTTGAGGCAGCAGCGAGTGCTAACAACTGGGATGACGAAGAGAAGGCTAAGGCATTAATCGTGGCTTTAAGAGGCCAAGCATTGGAGTTGCTCCAGACAATTCCGGCAGACCAACAACGGAATTTTAGAGTTTTAGAAGCTGCCTTAGATCTACGATATGGAGATCAACACCTTGCTCAAGAATACCAGACCCAGCTGAAAGTGCGCGTTCAGAAAGCTGGAGAGAGTCTGCAAGAATTTGAAGCTGCGGTGGAAAGACTGGCACACTTAGCATACCCTAATGCGCCAAAAGAATTTAAAGAGCAATTGGCAGTGGGGGCATTCCTAGACGGGATAAGGGACGAGGAGATCAGACGAGTCCTCAGGCTATCCCGACATAAAAGTAGTAGTGAAGCCTTGGTGCATGCACTAGAGGTAGAAGCCGTCTATAGGGATACTCCAAAGTCAAGAGTACGGGCTATGACGCTGGAAGAATCGCAGTCAGAAAAGGAGAACCAGAACCCTATGTTGGCCGATATACATAAAATGTTCAGTCAATTACTGGCTAAATTCAATCCTCCAAGAAGACAGGAAAACCAACATAATAGAGAAAAGCCAAGTGGGGGTATTAAATGCTACAACTGCGGCAGGATGGGACATATGAAACGAGACTGTCGACAGCAGAACTCGGACAGACGAGTAAATGCTGTAAATGTAGAAGAGCAGCAGGAAAATTAAAGATAGCCAGCACTAAGGGGGCTGTGCGGGCTAGGGAACACGGTGCCCCCAGAGAAATAAAGATTTCCCAGCTGCGAAGAATTCCAAGTAGTCTGCTGTTGCAAGGATATGTGAATGGAAGAAAGTGCGTGTTTACTGTTGACACAGGAACTATGTCATCAATAGTGCGGCCAGGGTTTATATCAGGCTTGCAGATTAAGAAGAAGCAAAATGAAGTAATTATTCGGACGGCCACGGGAGACAGGGCTGCGGTCCATGGAGAGGTCAATTTGGAACTGCAGGTTGGACGGTTGAGATTCAATTACAAGGTCATTGTGGCTGACATTACAGATGATTTCATTTTGGGACTGGACATCATGGAAGAGAAGAGGTTTATTGTTGACGTAGGGGAGCGAGTCTTGAAAATTGGAAATGAGGAATTTATCCTGGCAACCGCAGATGACCAATTCCATAAAGCAAGGTTATTGACAACACAGACGATTAAGATTCCTGCTCACTCGGAACAGATCATCGATGCTGCCGTGGAAGGAAATCCTGGAGGTTACCGTGTTGGCCTGGTGGAAGGTGACGAATCGATTAAGTCCCTAACCAATATTGTTGTGGCAAGAACTTTAACCCGGACTAAAGATAAAATCCCAATTAGAGTCGTCAACTTAAATTCCCATGCAGTAACAATTAAAGAAGGCAAACCGATTGGCTCCTATGAACCGGTCACATGGGTAGCAAGGTGCGAAGAACAAACGGAGAGAAATTCATCTACGAATATAGACCAGGAAGTTTTGACCTTGCTGAGTTCCCAGTTGGAGCATTTATCTAAGGATGAACGAGGGGAAGCAATTAAGTTCCTGAAAAAGGAAAGTTCAGTATTTGCCAAAAGTACGGAGGCCCTTACAAAAACAGATATAGTCCAGCATCGGATAAATACTGGTGACTCACCCGCTATTCGACAACAACCTAGGAGGCTTCCGCTAGCAAAACAAGAAGAAGCCTCGGTAATGATAGATAAGATGCTACAAGATGGAGTCATTGAGGAGTCAACGAGTCCCTGGTCATCGCCAGTAGTTTTGGTTGCCAAAAAGTGTGACGTTTGGTTCACTCGTCGGTTGAGTGAAGTGGCGTCACTTTGGCACTCGAGCTCGGTGCGGTTACGGTAAGCTCGGGCGCCACCTTTACAATTTTTCTCGTGGTGTAAAGGACCCACGCTAGCCTCTTAACACAGCCTGTTTCGGTAGGGCTGGGATAGCGTCAGAGGAGACACGGTATGTCCAGGGGTCTAGGGATGTCAGACTTCACACACACACAGTAAAAGGCACAGTTTAAATAATATACATATTTATTATAATAAAAATCCTAATATCTACAAATATACCTAACCTATAACTACTACGGTTAACGGAGACGGTGGCGAAGCAAGAGGGCGGTTACAAGCAGGATACGAACTTAGAGAAACGGAACGGTAAGTCGGAGTAACGACTATCGGTATAAAACGGACAGAGCAGATACCAGGCGGAGGAAAGCAAAAGCACAATAAACAACAATAAACAAATACTCGGGCAACTTGGCTAAGGCGCAGAGCCTAAGGTTAGTATGCACTTCCGGTCACGGTTCCTTGTTGGTGTAATCCCCCAAAGAGAGATTAAACCAACGAGGTTCACGGGCGCTACTTTGCGCTGGTGGATGTCCTTGTAGCTTTCCAGTCGACGCACCCAGACCAGAAAGCCCCAAGCTTCCCAAGTGCTCGCTTGTCCTCCAGACGACGCAACCAGGCCAGAGGGCAAACACGAGACCTGTTACCAGCGGAAAGTTTCCCAACTTGCACCCTGGCTCACTCCGGTAGGCGGTATTTGGTCGGGGATGATACCTCGGTGTGCTAGAAGGCTTTGTGACTTTCCAGTCGACGCACCCAGACCAGAAAGCCCCAAGCTTCCCAAGTGCTCGCTTGTCCTCCAGACGACGCAACCAGGCCAGAGGGCAAACACGAGACTTGTTGCCAACCAATGTATCTTCCCAGACACACGGCGGAGCAAACCGGGATTAGTACACGGATGGCACTTAGTCCCAGCCAAGCTGCTTATTTACGGTCGGTTTTACTTACTCTCTCTCTCCTATGAGACGGCGGTTTCCAATCAGCCTGGTAACGGTCCAAATGAATGGACCCAGGCTAATAATTAATTATTTGGCTGGCTGGGCCAAGCATTCGTTAACAGTGAAGCCAATAGTGTCAGTGATGGAGACAGTGCTCCATCTAGCGGCGTGTATGTCTACTTGCTAAATGAAAGTATATTACTTATTTATGCTCTGTGTGGACAGTATAAAATATTAATATTTAAAATACAAAAATAGACGGTGGGTTTGGGTGTAATTTCCACACTAGAAATTACGCCCAATACCGGTATTAGAAAATACTTATATCCTAAATAAAGAAATAGACGGCGGTGTCGGGTGCAATTTCCACACTATAAAAATGCTTCATTACATCCCCCTCTTACTTCGCTAAAAAAAATAATAAAAATGAAATGGTTATTATTTTTTTCCGTGTCTTCCTTGGTTGCTAAAAAGAAAGAAACTGAAAACAAGGAGCTAATAAAACAAAACAAGAAAATCATTCCTTAGAAAAAATAACGGTCCCTATCGGAATTAAGGCGCTTACCCCGCAATGGTTACTTAAACTTTATTTGGGGGTAAGTACGTCTTTAACAATCCTAAAAACTAAACTGGAGAAAGAAAACAATATAATACTACAGTAATGTTACAAAAAAAAACATAATGAATCCGGTAGGTCATCTGTTTTCCCAGATGTACCTCTTTTCTTAAAATAAACCAGGTACACTGGACAAAAGATCCGGGCGTGAGTCTACCTAATGAGCCTCGCGCCTCGGGCGAAGACGGCGTCTTGGCGGGGATTGCGGACTGGTGGTACCAGTGCTCTCCGGGGTGGTTCTCCGGGTTCTTTCCTCGGTGCTGTCGGTAGGCGGGATGGCGGCATGGGAAGAGAAGTAGGGTTTTAAGTCTTTTACATGGATTCGCGCGAGCTTCCTCCCGGTATCTGATTTGAGGTTATAGACTACGGGTGAAATGACGTCGGTCACGGTATACGGTCCGGAATATTTTGGGGCCAGTTTTGCTGCAAAGCCCTTGATAGCGGATGAAAGCGGATATTCGCGCTTCATGACTCGGTTTCCTACGTGATATCTAACTTCTCGACGGCGGAGATTATAATACCGGCCTTGTGTGGCGCAGGCTTGTGCTAGTTTGATACGGACCAGCTCAAACACTTCTCGTAATTTCTCCAGACGGTCGGTATGTGTTGGCGGTATATCGTTCTCCTCGGACGGTTCGGCGGAATTCCCAGTCTCGGTTTGAAAAACTGTTTTCGGCAAGGACATCTCACGGCCAAAGTTCAGAAACGCTGGCGAGAATCCTGTCGACTCGTGTTTCGAGCTGTTGATAGCCAGTTGGAGATCGTTTAATTGCTGATCCCATTTTCGGTGATCCAGCTCACAGTACTGGGCTATCATGGTTTTGATGGTACGGTTGGCTCGTTCGACTGGGTTTGCTTGTGGGGTGTACGGTGGTGTCAGACGGTGCTGGATTCCAAACTCTTCCAGTAAGGATCGGAATACTCGACTGTCATATTGGCTACCATTGTCGGTAATGACAGTACGGGGGCAGCCAAAGCGGGTAATGACTTCATCGTAGAGTGCCTGACTGACGGTACGGGCAGTAGCACTTCGTAGGGGGCGGCACTGAATCCATTTCGTAAAGCGATCTTGAAAAACTACTAGGTAGTTATTCCCTTTACTAGATCGGGGCAGCGGTCCTACCAGGTCGGTGCTGACGGTTTCCCACGGTTGTTGACTGACGGACGGTTGCATGGTTCCTGGTGTCTGCTGCTGGGAGACTTTGTATCGCTGACATTGCATGCAGGAAAAAAAAAAAAAGAATCAAAGTATGTGACGTTTGGTTCACTCGTCAGTTGAGTGAAGTGGCGTCACTTTGGCACTCGAGCTCGGTGCGGTTACGGTAAGCTCGGGCGCCACCTTTACAATTTTTCTCGTGGTGTAAAGGACCCACGCTAGCCTCTTAACACGGCCTGTTTCGGTAGGGCTGGGATAGCGTCAGAGGAGACACGGTATGTCCAGGGGTCTAGGGATGTCAGACTTCACACACACACAGTAAAAGGCACAGTTTAAATAATATACATATTTATTATAATAAAAATCCTAATATCTACAAATATACCTAACCTATAACTACTACGGTTAACGGAGACGGTGGCGAAGCAAGAGGGCGGTTACAAGCAGGATACGAACTTAGAGAAACGGAACGGTAAGTCGGAGTAACGACTATCGGTATAAAACGGACAGAGCAGATACCAGGCGGAGGAAAGCAAAAGCACAATAAACAACAATAAACAAATACTCGGGCAACTTGGCTAAGGCGCAGAGCCTAAGGTTAGTATGCACTTCCGGTCACGGTTCCTTGTTGGTGTAATCCCCCAAAGAGAGATTAAACCAACGAGGTTCACGGGCGCTACTTTGCGCTGGTGGATGTCCTTGTAGCTTTCCAGTCGACGCACCCAGACCAGAAAGCCCCAAGCTTCCCAAGTGCTCGCTTGTCCTCCAGACGACGCAACCAGGCCAGAGGGCAAACACGAGACTTGTTACCAGCGGAAAGTTTCCCAACTTGCACCCTGGCTCACTCCGGTAGGCGGTATTTGGTCGGGGATGATACCTCGGTGTGCTAGAAGGCTTTGTGACTTTCCAGTCGACGCACCCAGACCAGAAAGACCCAAGCTTCCCAAGTGCTCGCTTGTCCTCCAGACGACGCAACCAGGCCAGAGGGCAAACACGAGACTTGTTGCCAACCAATGTATCTTCCCAGACACACGGCGGAGCAAACCGGGATTAGTACACGGATGGCACTTAGTCCCAGCCAAGCTACTTATTTACGGTCGGTTTTACTTACTCTCTCTCTCCTATGAGACGGCGGTTTCCAATTAGCCTGGTAGCGGTCCAAATGAATGGACCCGGGCTAATAATTAATTATTTGGCTGGCTGGGCCAAGCATTCGTTAACGGTGAAGCCAATAGTGTCAGTGATGGAGACAGTGCTCCATCTAGCGGCGTGTATGTCTACTTGCTAAATGAAAGTATATTACTTATTTATGCTCTGTGTGGACAGTATAAAATATTAATATTTAAAATACAAAAATAGACGATGGGTTTGGGTGTAATTTTCACACCAGAAATTACGCCCAATACCTGTATTAGAAAATACTCATATCCTAAATAGAGAAATAGACGGCGGTGTCGGGTGCAAGTTCCACACTATAAAAATGCTTCATTACATCCCCCTCTTACTTCGCTAAAAAAAATAATAAAAATGAAATGGTTATTATTTTTTTCCGTGTCTTCCTTGGTTGCTAAAAAGAAAGAAACTGAAAACAAGGAGCTAATAAAACAAAACAAGAAAATCATTCCTTAGAAAAAATAACGGTCCCTATCGGAATTAAGGCGCTTACCCCGCAATGGTTACTTAAACTTTATTTGGGGGTAAGTACGTCTTTAACAATCCTAAAAACTAAACTGGAGAAAGAAAACAATATAATACTACAATAATGTTACAAAAAATACAATGAATCCGGTTGGTCATCTGTTTTCTTAAGGTAAACCAGGTACACTGGAACAAAAGATCCGGGCGGGAGTCTACCTAATGAGCCTCGCGCCTCGGGCGAAGACGGCGTCTTGGCAGGGATTGCGGACTGGTGGTACCAGTGCTCTCCGGGGTGGTTCTTCGGGTTCTTTCCTCGGTGCTGTCGGTAGGTGGGATGGCGGCATGGGAAGAGAAGTAGGGTTTTAAGTCTTTTACATGGATTCGCGTGAGCTTCCTGCCGGTATCTGATTTGAGATTATAGACCACGGGTGAAATGACGTCGGTCACGGTATACGGTCCGGAATATTTTGGGACCAGTTTTGACGCAAAGCCCTTGATAGCGGATGAAAGCGGATGTTCGCGTTTCATGACTCGGTTTCCTACGTGGTATCTAACTTCTCGACGGCGGAGATTATAATACCTGCCTTGGGTGGCGCAGGCTTGTGCTAGTTTGATACGGACCAGCTCAAACACTTCTCGTAATTTCTCCAGACGGTCGGTATGTGTTGGCGGTATATCGTTCTCCTCGGACGGTTCGGCGGTATTCCCAGTCTCGGTTTGAAAAACTGTTTTCGGCAAGGACATCTCACGGCCAAAGTTCAGAAACGCTGGCGAGAATCCTGTCGACTCGTGTTTCGAGCTGTTGATAGCCAGTTGGAAATCGTTCTATTGCTGATCCCATTTTCGGTGGTCCAGCTCACAGTACTGGGCTATCATGGTTTTGATGGTACGGTTGGCTCGTTCGACTGGGTTTGCTTGTGGGGTGTACGGTGGTGTCAGACGGTGCTGGATTCCAAACTCTTCCAGTAAGGATCGGAATATTCGACTGTCATATTGGCTACCATTGTCGGTAATGACAGTACGGGGGCAACCAAAGCGGGTAATGACTTCATCGTAAAGTGCCTGACTAACGGTACGGGCGGTAGCACTTCGTAGGGGGCGGCACTGAATCCATTTGGTAAAGCGATCTTGAAAAACTACTAGGTAGTTATTCCCTTTACTAGATCGGGGCAGCGGTCCTACTAGGTCGGTGCTGACGGTTTCCCACGGTTGTTGACTGACGGACGGTTGCATGGTTCCTGGTGTCTGCTGCTGGGAGACTTTGTATCGCTGACATTGCATGCAGCTACGTACATATCTGGCGATGTCACGGAACATCCCTGGCCAATAGTACTTCTGAGCTATTCGGGCAATGGTTTTAGCGATCCCCATGTGTCCGGCGGACGGAGCGTCATGGTTCTCCTGTAGAACGGTGCGGCGGAGCGTTGTAGAAACACATAGTTTCCATGGATCAGACATATCTGATTCACGTAGATCACTGGAATCCCAGAAGTGGCGGTACAGCCGGTTATTACGTACACAGTAATCCGGAAATGTTTCTGGGTTCCGTTCGACTTCAGTTTTCTTCCGTTGATACCATGAACAGTTTGGTGCCTCATCCAGGGCACATAGTTCGTTGGTTTCAGACTCAGGAAGAGGTCGGTCTAGCGGTTGGCGGGACAGTGCATCGGCTACCCGGTTTAGGGCTCCCTTACGGTACTTAATTTCGAAGTCGTATTGCTGTAGGAATACGCTCCATCTAGCTAAACGGCCGGTCGGACTCTTGATAGAGTGTAACCATCGCAGAGATTGGTGATCGGTCAGTACGGTGAAGCGGTATCCTTCCAGATACGGTCTCATCTTCTCTATTCCCCAGACAATGGCCAAGCATTCTCGTTCCGTTACGGAGTAGTTTTTCTCGGCTGAGGACAGTGTGCGGCTGGCGTAAGCTATTACCCTGTCCTGACCCTCAATTTCCTGGGTCAGAGCTACGCCAAGGCCTTGGTCGGATGCATCGGTCTGGAGAGTAAACGGTTTCTCGAAGTCAGGACATGTTAGTACGGGGGCTTCAGTGAGACAAGTCTTTAATCTCTTGAAAGCCTGTTCTTGTTCATCGGTCCACTTGAAACGGTGGTTTTTCTTTAATAATCGGGTCAGCGGGGTCACAATTTCGGAGAAGGTTGGTACAAAGCGTCGGTACCAGGAGGCAACACCAAGGAATCGGCGGACGTCTCGGACGTTCCGGGGAGTGGGGAATTTCTCAATTGCCTCCACTTTGTCCGGGTCGGTCTGTATTCCTTCTGAGGTTACTACATGACCTAAGTACTTTAGTGACTTCCTACAGAACTGGCACTTTTCGGGGTTAAGTTGCAAGTTTGCAATCCTTAACCGTCGGAAAACTTCTCGTAGATTCTGTAGATGGCCCTCGAAAGTTTCACCTAGAACAATGATATCGTCGAGGTAGGCGAATGCATAGGGTTCCATGTCGGGCCCGATTATGCGGTCCAGTAGGCGTTGGAAGGTGGCAGGGGCGGAATGGAGTCCGAACGGCATCACTCGGAAGTGGAACAGACCCCTTCCCGGTACGGTAAACGCGGTAATCGGCTTGCTTTCTTCAGACAGCGGTATCCGCCAGTACCCTTGTTTCAGATCGATACTTGAGATGTACCGAGCCTTGCGGAGTTTGTCTAGGATGGCGTTGATGTACGGTAACGGATAAGCATCCTTCTCGGTGACTTCATTCACCTTCCGGAAATCTATGCAAAACCTGGGTTTCCCATCCTTTTTACGGACGATAACTACTGGTGAACTCCACGGACTATTAGACGGTTCTATAATGCCGTTGGCCAGCATTTCGTCTACTTCCTTGTTGATGACTTCCTGCATCCTTGGGTTCTGCGGACGGTATCGTTGCTTAATCGGCTCCGGTTGTGAGAGCCGGATATGGTGTTGGGTTAATTTCGGGGTTCCAGATATATCCTGAAAACTGGGCAGCTCGGTATCTAAGAACTCTTGAAGTTTTGCCTCCTCACTCTGTGATAGAGCGAGAGCTATCCCTCCCAATGGGCTGTTCGGAAGTGAAGATGAAACGGGGCGGTTATTCAGGTAGACGGTTGTCGTAGGTAGGTGGATCGTAAAGTCCTGTGTACGTAGGATATCCATTCCTAGTACAATGTCAGACGATAAATTCGGAAAATAGGACAATCGTTCACAAAATGGAGTTTCGGCTATTACAAACTCTAAGTCGTAGGACTCGTCGATTGTTATCAATTTTCCATCGGCTAGCTGGGCAGACGGGGCGGTTATGCGGACGGACGGTATTTTTAGTTGGTGGCACAAGTCTTTCACACGGTTTCCTACGTAGGATCGGACGGCTCCAGTGTCGAATAATGCGGAAAAGATGTGGCCATACATAGTCACCTGGATGTGCGGTCGGTCATCTTTGGGGACGGTTTCTGGCGAGGTGGCAGTATTACGGAGCTGCACCGGCCTCGGAACGGTACAACTCCTGACTAGTTTCCCGACCTGGGACATGAGCAATCTCTTGTCATGGTGCCAGGTCGTCCACAGCGGGAACAGAATAACTTCGGTGGGAAACGGCATTGGCTGCGAAAATGTCCGGTTCTCCCACATCTCCAACAGATAGTGACTCCGTTTATGGGAGCGGTGCCAGCGGAGGTTGATGGCCTGTCTACGTGGTTTATTTCTCGGTTCATAGGTGAAGCTGGGTCCATCGACCTTCGTGAATCCTGGTTGTTATTTCCGGTCATATGGTGCTCCAATCGTGGTGGTGGCGACTGCGGATTTTCCGGTTTCGGTGGCGACGGTTTAGGATGTGCTGCCGGTCGGGTTACGGTCGAGCGTGGCGGTGCGTCATTAGGACGGTAGACTTGTTGTACTTCCTGACGCAATGCCTCAAATTCTTTGACTGCGGCGATCAAAGCGGCTACATTGGTTAGTCCGGACCTCGGAATGTACTGTCTATAGTCGGGAAGTAAGTTTCGGTAAAGCCACCGGAGTTCCTGCTGCGGAGTAAGATCTCCATGCCGGCGGATGAGGGTTTGAAGGTCGGTCAGGTATGTACCTGCAGGTTCATCTGGTTGCTGTAGGCGGCGGCTGATTTGCGCTTCTATCTCCTCCTGATAGTTCACAGGGAAGTAAAAGATGCGGAATTCGGTGGTAAAATCTTCCCAGGTTCTCCAGTGCGATCGGTTGTTTCGGTACCAAAGTAAGGCGGGTCCCAGTAATAATTCTGCTAGTACAGGTAACAGTTGTGCCGGATGAATTTCAGTATATGAGCACACTTCCTCTATTCTTTCCAGAAAGGCAGCGGGGTCTCCCTTCCCGTTGAACTGGATACCCCATTTACGGATGTTCAGTGGTTCTAATGTCCTGTTCACTGTTTGAGCGGATGAAGACGGTACAGTAGTCGGCATGGTTAGAGTTAGTGGCGGTGGTGCTGGTAGCGGAAAGACCGGTCTGGTGACTTGTGGCAATGGCGAGGTACAGCCGTCTTTGATGAATTTTACTAGGCGGCGCTTCTTGTCATCCACAGTGCCTGAAAGATCTAGACGGAATTTCCCTAATTCGACGTCCAGCTGTTCTTTTCTCAGCCTATATATCCAGCTGAGGCGGTTCTCTATTCCTTCGGTGGTTGCGGTATCCTCGGTCGGTTCTATGTTCAGGTCTTTTTGATCTTCTTCGGTTGACATCTTTCGTGGTTTCTTTTACCACGAGGTAGTAGTAAACGGTAACGGTCGGTAAGCAGTAACAGATACCAATGGGCGGTCTGAGCGGTGTCTCAGAGAGATCCTATCACAACGGTAGCTCACTATGAAGTGTGAGTAACGGTAACAGTAGCCAAGGCTGTCAATGAACAGTCTGAGCGGTATCCCAGAGTGGTCTGTTCACTACGGTGGCCCAGGACCAAGTGTCCTCTGCTAACTCCTAAACGGCTTGATATATCGAGTCGAGAGTGGTTCCGTTGGGTTCTGCGCACTCGATTTACTATTCCAAGAGGGGTCACAAGCTATATTTCCACTGTCACCGGAGTTTCTAGAACTCCGGGCAAAATCCGGTGGGGGTCGATTTAGACGGTGTCTGGTGGTGCGGACAACTGATTCCTATCGGTTTTAACTGGTTTCGGCTTTCCCCTTCTCCAGGGTACACTTTTTTTCGGAACGGACGGTCGGATCGTGACGAAACCAGCGGCAATCGATTCAGCGTCCTTGAGTTACTGCTAAATGAGGGGTCACTTGCCTAGTAACTCCAGTCTCCGGAGTGGTCAGGTATTCCGGACAGAATCCGGGCGGTCGGTAAAAGTCGGTGCAGAAGGTGTGTCGGGGTGCTGTTTATCACCTAGTATGGGCCCTACTCAATTCAGACCCGTAACTTGGCTGTAGCACACTTTTCCGCGGAACGGACGGTCGGATCCGGTTGCAAACGTCACCAATCGATTCCTTGGGTCCGATTACCCTGAAAACGATACCCCACACGATATTTTGCGGGTTCGGGTACCTTCGGCGGACTTCGGAAGTGTTCGGTCCGAGTTCGGGTTTTTGCTAAAAGTGCAGCCTCCTCGTGTGTCAACTCCACAGAAACTGCCGCTGGTTCGGAAAAATTCCCAAAGGGGTTATTAAATGGTTAATAACGCCCTCGGGAGCGGTCGGAGCGGTTCGGCAGTAGTCGGAATCGGTTCCTCGTGCTCGGTTTAGTCGAAAATGACACCTCACACGCCTATGAGTGTCTATTCGGAGAATTCGGTTGCTTTCGGTGACTGCCGAATGTGAAGTCTAAACTACTTTCCCTATTTACGGTCCCTGCTCGGGCGCCAAAGTATGTGACGTTTGGTTCACTCGTCGGTTGAGTGAAGTGGCGTCACTTTGGCACTCGAGCTCGGTGCGGTTACGGTAAGCTCGGGCGCCACCTTTACAATTTTTCTCGTGGTGTAAAGGACCCACGCTAGCCTCTTAACACAGCCTGTTTCGGTAGGGCTGGGATAGCGTCAGAGGAGACACGGTATGTCCAGGGGTCTAGGGATGTCAGACTTCACACACACACAGTAAAAGGCACAGTTTAAATAATATACATATTTATTATAATAAAAATCCTAATATCTACAAATATACCTAACCTATAACTACTACGGTTAACGGAGACGGTGGCGAAGCAAGAGGGCGGTTATAAGCAGGATACGAGCTTAGAGAAACGGAACGGTAAGTCGGAGTAACTACTATCGGTATAAAAGCGGACAGAGCAGATACCAGGCGGAGGAAAGCAAAAGCACAATAAACAACAATAAACAAATACTCGGGCAACTTGGCTAAGGCGCAGAGCCTAAGGTTAGTATGCACTTCCGGTCACGGTTCCTTGTTGGTGTAATCCCCCAAAGAGAGATTAAACCAACGAGGTTCACGGGCGCTACTTTGCGCTGGTGGATGTCCTTGTAGCTTTCCGGTCGACGCACCCAGACCAGAAAGCCCCAGGCTTCCCAAGTGCTCGCTTGTCCTCCAGACGACGCAACCAGGCCAGAGGGCAAACACGAGACCTGTTACCAGCGGAAAGTTTCCCAACTTGCACACTGGCTCACTCCGGTAGGCGGTATTTGGTCGGGGATGATACCTCGGTGTGCTAGAAGGCTTTGTGACTTTCCAGTCGACGCACCCAGACCAGAAAGCCCCAAGCTTCCCAAGTGCTCGCTTGTCCTCCAGACGACGCAACCAGGCCAGAGGGCAAACACGAGACTTGTTGCCAACCAGTGTATCTTCCCAGACACACGGCGGAGCAAACCGGGATTAGTACACGGATGGCACTTAGTCCCAGCCAAGCTGCTTATTTACGGTCGGTTTTACTTACTCTCTCTCTCCTATGAGACGGCGGTTTCCAATTATTAGCCTGGTAACGGTCCAAATGAATGGACCCGGGCTAATAATTAATTATTTGGCTGGCTGGGCCAAGCATTCGTTAACGGTGAAGCCAATAGTGTCAGTGATGGAGACAGTGCTCCATCTAGCGGCGTGTATGTCTACTTGCTAAATGAAAGTATATTACTTATTTATGCTCTGTGTGGACAGTATAAAATATTAATATTTAAAATACAAAAATAGACGGTGGGTTTGGGTGTAATTTCCACACTAGAAATTACGCCCAATACCTGTATTAGAAAATACCTATATCCTAGATAGAGAAATAGACGGCGGTGTCGGGTGCAATTTCTACAATATAAAAATGCTTCATTACAAAAGGACGGAACGTTAAGATTTTGTGTCGATTATCAAAAATTGAATGTGACGAAGAAAGACAGTTACCCATTACCCCGGATTGATGACACGTTAAGTACATTGGCAGGCTCACAATGGTTTTCGACGTTAGACCTTAGGAGCGGTTATTGGCAAGTTGGGCTTCATCCTGATGATAAGGAAAAGACAGCGTTTTCAGCAGGCAGTGGTATTTACCAATTTACGGTGATGCCTTTTGGACTTTGCAATGCTCCAGCCACGTTTGAACGATTGATGGAATTCGCACTACGAGGGCTAACCTGGAAGACGTGCCTGGTTTACCTTGATGACGTGCTGGTTATGGGACGAGACTTTACAGAACATTTGAAAAATCTTCAAGAAGTATTTGGACGAGTAAGGAATGCACACCTGAAGTTGAACCCAAAGAAGTGTTTACTATTTCAGAAAGAAGTTAAATTCCTTGGTCACGTAGTGTCTTCGGAGGGAATACAAACGGATCCCGACAAAATTTCTGCCGTACGAGATTGGCCAAGGCCATGTAACGTTCATGAAGTACGAAGCTTCCTTGGCCTTTGCACTTATTATAGACGCTTTGTGGAAGGGTTTGCAGACATTGCGAAGCCATTACACCGGCTAACAGAGGAGAAAATTCAGTACCAGTGGACACCCGAGTGTGAAACGGCATGGAGAAAATTGAAGGCAGCTCTATGCACTGGTCCTGTGCTAGCATACCCACAACGGAATGGAGTTTTTATTTTAGATACAGATGCCAGCAATTCTTCGATTGGTTGTGTGCTGTCCCAAATTCAGAACGGAGAGGGAAGAGTGATCGAGTACTTCAGCAAGGTGCTCTCCAAACCAGAACGAAACTATTGTGTAACCAGGAAAGAGTTATTGGCCATCGTCAAATCAGTGGACCATTTTCATAAGTATCTCTACGGACGACATTTCAAAATCAGGACCGACCATGCTGCGTTGAAATGGCTGTTGCAGTTGAAAACCCCGGAAGGTCAACTGGCTCGTTGGATAGAACGGCTGCAACAGTACGACTTTAAAATCGAGCATCGACCAGGAAGATCTCATAAGAACGCAGACGCTTTATCTAGAAGACCATGCAAGGACGACTGCAAGCACTGCCGCCATGTGGAGAAACAGCAGGGCACGGGCGTAGTCAACACTATTAAAATAGACGTTCCAGATGATTGGACAACTGAAGCCCTGAGACAAGAACAACTGAACGATGCAGAGATTGGGGCTATATTGGGAGCAAAGGAAAAAGGAACTCGACCAGAGTGGAAGGATGTTTCGGACAAAGCAGTTGGATTGAAGGCTTTATGGGAACAGTGGGACTCACTTAGAGTTATGAACGGGCTGTTAAAAAGAGCATGGGAGAGCCCGGATGGGAAGCAAGTTGTTATGCGTCTAGTGATTCCCAGGTGTCGAGTACCGAAAGTACTTCAAGAAGTGCATAATGGAGCATCCGGTGGACACTTCGGCGTTAACAAGACCCTGAATAAAGTACGTGAACGATTTTACTGGGTAAATAGTCGTCAAGATGTTGAAGCTTGGTGTCGTAATTGTAAAATTTGTGCAGCCAGTAAAGGACCTCAGACTAGAAGTAGGGGTGCAATGAAGCAATATAACGTCGGGGCTCCTTTTGAGAGGATTGCGATCGATATAGCCGGACCATTCCCAGTAACCAAGGACGGTAACAAGTGCATACTGGTTGCCATGGACTATTTTAGTAAATGGCCTGAAGCCTACGCGATTCCGAACCAGGAAGCGGTTACTGTCGCCAAAGTCTTGGTAGATAACTTGATATGTCGGTTTGGTGTACCCCTGGAGCTGCATTCAGATCAAGGGAGAAATTTTGAGTCAGGGGTATTTCAGCAAATCTGCAAGTTATTAGGAATACACAAAACACGGACGACAGCCCTTCACCCGCAATCAGATGGAATGGTGGAGCGACATAATAAGACTATGAAAGAACATCTCTCTAAAGTCGTTCATAAAAATCAACGTGCCTGGGATCTCCACATACCGTTTTTCCTCATGGCATATAGAGCTGCTATCCACGAGACTACGAAACAGACTCCGGCTCGTGTAGTATTTGGACATGAGATCAGACTGCCGTGTGATTTGATGCTTGGAACACCAGGTGGAGAACGGCTTCCTGTGAACAGCTACGTAGATGAAGTGAGTGAACGGCTAAGGAATGTCCATGAGTTAGTTAGAGACCAAATCACCATAGCCAGTGACAGAATGAAGGCTCGATATGACCGTAAGGGTAGTTCAGAAGGATTCAAGGCGGGAGATCTGGTTTGGCTGTACAACCCACAGCGGAAGAAAGGAAGGTCACCGAAACTTCAACCGCCTTGGGATGGACCGTACACTGTTATTACCCGAATTAATGATGTCGTCTATCGGATTCAACGAAGCAAAAAGTCCAAGATGAAGATCGTGCATTTGGACAGATTGGCGAAATACATCGATGATTCTGGGTTGCCTGATCGGGACGATCAGGCTTAAGGAGGGGGCAGTGTTATGAATTATACCTCCTTGGAATTGGAGATGGTACGCCTATGCCTCTGATGGTGACTGGAAAGGCTCTAGAAAGAGCCAAGGACTTTTCTAGATTATGGTTGGAGAAGATTCTGGATAGATCTAGAGCTAATTTCGGAGTATATAAGGCGCGATTACAAGCGCGGAAGAGAAGTTTTATGAAGAAAGCAGTTTATAAAAGTGAACAAGTAGAAAAGTGAAAAGTGAGGTTAGATAAATAGTAAATAAAGTGAATTTGAAGTATTGTAGTCAGTAAATAGTTAAATAAAGTGTTAGTAGTGTTTAATCTCTTGTTAAAATTATTTAGAACCCACGGATTCATACAGGGTGTTTCCAAAAAGGTGGAAATCCGTAACAATATTTTAATTTCTTGTTTGCTTTCAGTTATAGTAAAATATATTTTTTATAGAATTTTGCAACCGCAGAAAGATAATCTATAAATAGTACAGTCAATCTGTCGCAATGAAAGGGATAGAAAAAATTGCGGGTGCGCTAAATTTTTGACATGTTACTGGTGGTCAGGACGGTAAATTTATTTCATTTTCTGATGGTCGGCTTTCATTTAACTCGCAGTTAGATAAGGCCATCACGCCCATCACTCGCTAATACAAATTAAGATTATTTTTTATTTACATTAAAAATGCTGTGTTCTATATGTGCAATGTGCAACAATTATATAAAAAGTGCAGTAAGTCGACGAAGAGTATAATGGTTAGTTTATTTATATTTTCACGATTGATGCACTTTTTTCTTGAATAATTCATAATTTTGAGTGGTTCCACGATGAATACTTGAAAGTTGTTTTTAAATTGTGAAAAATGCATGAAGTTTCTGGTGACTGACGAGGAATTTTTTATTACAGTTTCTTCAAATAAGGCGAATTTCTCGTTGTTCTTCATATGTTTTCGAAAAAAAAAATTGTATGGAATAAACATCAAACATTAAAAACTTGTATCCTGAAAAAAAAAAATGTTTTCGGCACTTCATGATTTTGAAGTAATGTAACACATTAACATGTATTTCATCCTTACTTTGTGCGCTATGTTGAAAAGAAGTTGGATTTTATAAAACTCGATTAACGGCGAATTAGTTATAAATACTTTGAAATTAATAAAGTGAAATTGACAATTTTCATGAGGAATACTACATAAAAGGAATAGTGGGATAACATTTTCAAAATCGGTTCACATCGCCTTCTTAAGCATACTTTCAGCTTAAATTGGTTAAATTTTCGTCTTAAATACTTATATATTCAAAAAGATTTAAAAAAAAGAGTTGGCTCGTGTTTTTTCTCCTTTCACTTAAAACTTAAAAAAAAAAAAGTTATTTCAAAATTCGTTTAGTTGTAAGAAAATAAGCAGAAGAGATTTTTATTCAGAATAATATCCAGCGATTTAATAAAAGCGGCCGTCTACTTCAGTTTGACGCAATTCGGTCTCTTTTCGTCTCTGGAGCTTGGTCTAGCAATGAAGACAGGCGGATATCTTGAAAGTTGTCCAGAATTCAGTGATGACACATTGATATGATTTTTTTTTCTCTACGGGCGATACCTATGGTATTAAAAGTGTGTCTAGCAAATACAATGTACTCTTCATTTCTACAGACTATAAATAATAAATATATCAAGAATTTATAAATTAAAAAATACTAAAAAATATATTTTCTACGAAGCAAGTACATTTAAAGTAATTGATTTTGTAGACATTTCATGAAGAACTAAAAAATGGAAACGTTTGCTAGATTTCAACATCTCCAAAAATATCTCAACAGATGCAACATTACCTACGTAACAATGTGTAAAAATACACATCGTAAAATATAATAATTGAAGCTACAGAGGCGCTTTTTATTGCTATGGCTGTCACGTTTCGAGATACATTAATACTACTGATAATATCACTTTTATTCCCAATTAACATCAGTAGACTAAACAGGCGACATTTAATTAACTATATATATCTCATACTATAATTGATATAAAAAAGATATTACGATATAGAACTGTATTTAATAGTAGGTAATAGTAATAACAACCCATTTTTCTGTTTCATCAGACTACAACAAAAGATTGTAGAGTATGTACTATAATTAATAAAAGTAGCCTTTAACATTTCAAAGAATTATATTTTTAAACAAAATAAGGACGCGAAAATAGTACCTACCAAAGAAAGTACTGTGTATTCTGTTAAAGTGTTCGAGGTAAATTAAAGTGATTTGCTTCTTTCTGTATAGTTTTGTTTGTTTTTGTTTTTTTAATCGCCTCTCAAGTCATCGAGGTATCTCCTTGAACATTCTCGATTTCGTATTAGGTAAAGAGATAGAAGGCTGCACAGTTTATAGTGAAGACTGTGCTAGTTTTTGAAAATTCTTTATAATTAAAATTTGCAAGGTAATTATTATAACCACCGACCTCCGTTCCATACAAAGTTCTTGCACTGACCATGTGGGTCATTTTACTATGAAGTCAAATTTCACTTCAGTTTCCAAAAACTGTTATTATTATTATATTATAATATAAGTGCAATTTTGTTGAACTTTCTAAATTTCTTTTGACATGACTTGTAAGAACTGCATGTCTTCTTAGATGATACTGACTGACCTGAACGACATGACAGGATTCCTTTATGTTACAGCCCTTTAGGGTCGCCTTTAGATGCGAATGCTATTTTATATATTTTAAATGGAACAGATAATCATGTTGCTACGAGCAAAGTGGTCCTCAGCTTACAACAGAAACATGTGATCTTCAAATCCAAGTTCTTGTCTATATGAACGACAAAAGAATTCATAGCAGATATGTCTGGTATCTTCAAAATTATTCTATACGGCCACCAAGTAGTTTATTGCGCTGGTCTATATGATCCATTTCTCTATGGTATTGTTTCACCTGAAGATAAGAAATGGCCTGTTTACTTCGTCTGCAGAAATGCATTCATCATTTGCACTTTTTTGAGAATATACGATAATATTGTTAATTTCTATGTGAATCCAAACGCGGAGAAGTATACATGTCTGGCAGAGTAACTAGTTTCTTTACAGTTAACTGTTTATTCTTAGTAAGGTAGTTTGTCGCCAGTAAATCCACGCTAGTGTGAAAAAACTGTTTATTCACGTCTGCTACCATGACATGGTCTTCTAAATATTTAACAACACATAAGCCTTGTTTTTTTCTATTGCGTCGCCTGGAGCAGGTATGTGGTTTCAACGACAAAAAATGTAATAATGTTAATGCCGTAGCGACCAGGTATATATTAAAAAAAAACGAAAATTATGATTGCAGATCGAACAAATGAAGACAACTCTGATATAGTAAGAAATAAGTGAACGTGAGATAGTTTACCTACATTGGAGTCTTTGTAGATAATACAGAAAATCTAGAATATGAGATTTGATAAAGAATATAGATGGCATGCCACTTGCCAGTTGAACAAAATTTGACGTGATAATAATATCACGAAGCGTATAAAGATCATACTTGGTAACGCTTTGGTTTTCTCCATTTTCTTTAGGGATAGATGATGTGGACTTTTAAGAAGGCGGAAATGTGGGTCTAGAGACATCTCTTCCGAATTTCCTGGACAACCCATTATATCCACAGCTCGATTCTCCAAGAAATACATCCCGTGATTCGACTCTGTATCATATTCTCCTGATTCCTCTCAATTTCTATTCACATCAACCGGAGAGAGGATATAGGAAGGTGGATAGTGCGGCGAAAACCGGATGGCGAAGAGGACGTTTTCCAAAGGGACCGATGAAAAATAGTTTTGGTGAGACCGCCAGTTAGACAGACATTCCTACAGAAGGAGGCCTAGAACACTGCATCAATTACAAAACATTTGTCAAGAAGTTCTAAATAAGAAAAAGGAAGGAGAGAGCGACAATGATTGATTTTATGAACACTTTTCCCTGAAGGAAACTAGTTGTTCGCTAATTATTAATATTTATGACTCGAACGACTTTCTGTAATTATTGAAAAACTCATTTCTAATGCTTTTTGCTGCTAGTTTTTCTGATTCTCTCTTTCAGATCTCGTGGTTTTATCGTCGAATCGTAAAAATGAAAGGAATTCTTCAAGCCCATGTTAACAAAGGTGGATGTAAAGAAAGAATGCTGTATCGAGGCATCTAACGTCCACATTTCCCGGGAAAATTCTCTTCGACTTGTGTTCAGCGAGAAAAAATACTTCGGAAGCCATGTATCACACGTAAAACTTGGCTTGTTAGCACAAAGTCTTCATTTTTCCGAAGATTCTTCAGCATTTTGCTGAAGATTGAGGGACAATGGAGCAATTCTGACACCGGATTCGTGTTCAGCGGGAAAAATACTTCGGAAACCATGCATCACACGTAAAGCACGGCTCGTAAGCACAGTCTTCATTTTTCTGAAGATTCTTCAGAATTTTTCTGAAGATTGAAGGGTGATGGAGCAATTCTGACACCGAATTCGTGTTCAGCGGGAAAGAATACTTCGGAAACCATATATCGCATGTACATTTCAGACAACTTTTTTTTTGTGTGGCGGTGTTATTTTTCTCCTTAGCTTGAGACCATTACCAAAGGCATATTTCAACTTTCCAGAATATCTGCTGGTAAGTTCTCTATTCCGAGCAAATATCTTTATATATCATAGGCGCCAGGTCTGTGCCCAGTGTTCAACTATTTTTTGTCTCAAATTTAAAATCTCGACTTTTTATGACAATCTAAATCTATTTAAACAGAAAAAAGAGATTTTTTTACTACCACAATAATTGTAATATATCTGAAACTAATGACATGATAAATGAATATTTGGGTTCATAATATAATATATTGACTCTACTACCACGTGATTAAATGAATACTTCGAACGATCAGTAATCCTGTATACATAGATTGATATAAAAATATGAAACAAGTAATAAAAAAATAAAATTTTATGAAAACTTAAAGCCATCTTACCCTATTAGAGCATTTTCTAACCACTTTGATTCTTCCGGCGATATGAACTATCTTGCAATTGAGGATACACCTGTCCTTTGTTATCTTCTATCTGGTAATTCTTTGGAACAACGGAACGTTGGAATTTTCCCATAATTTTTTCAGGGTACTAATTTGGGGTCGTAGAACATGAATCTGAAGTCGGTCTTCAATGCAAATGCATGGTTTTACCAAAATTTTTTTGACATTTTCCACTATATCACGAACTTTTTGTCAGTGTAAACACTAAAATCGCCTGGATTTCGACCGGTTCGAATCCCGTATCTACAATGTAGGTGGTATCCGAGAAGGGCAAGGTGCATTTCCTTTCCTGGTAAGGTATGTGATCTCACCTCCTCGCTGATCCTTGCTGGGCAATAACAAAAACAAGCCATTTATAAGTAAACCAATTTTGGACAGTGTATTGAAAATATTCTTAATAGAACATCATCTTTTGACACTAGCTGCCATGATCATAAAAGCATGCTTATGTAAATTATATATTTTTTTTATCATTGTCATTACAGTACTCGTTTATATTCCGTAAAACAACTCATACTGTAATAAGTCACTTACCGGACTTATAACGTAAATTACTATAAGACGTCTTACATTTATGACAGGTTATCTTCTATTTCTTTCCGCTTTAATGCCTATCTTACGCGATTGTTATATCAATCTTCAATCTATAATATTATGAACTGAAGCGGTAGAACGATTTAGATCAATGTGTTTATAAAAATCAATTCCCTAATGACTTATGGTGCCCTATGTGTACACTGTGTACGGTGTACAGTATACATACAATTTAGTTTCTGAAATCTGGATGGGTTCAAGAAGCTAAGTTGACATCTTGATGGAAGTAAGACTGTCGTGATAAATTTTGTATTCACTGCAAATACATACTGTTATTCGTTTTCGATTATTTATACTTTAACACTTTATAATTATTTAAACCAGTATACGTTTTTTGCTATTTAAAAAGACAATTTATTAAATTTAATTAATATAGAGACATATATTATTTTAATGTCCATGTACGCCTTCTTACAAGTACTTAATTGAAAATAAATTTTGACACAGAATTACATATTTGTACTATTATTTACTTTCAATTTTGCCAATGATGTGTAAAGTTTAAGATGGTTAAGTTTACTTAGGTACCGATTTATTCAATTGTCATTTACTTTTGTTAATTAGAAAGACACAGTCATTAGTGAATTACATATATACTACAATTTGTTTCAATTAAAAGAGATTAGTAGGTTTTCTAGCCTATTACATACTTTAGAGTGTGATTCAGCGATTTATTTTGTGGTTTTATTTTATGTAGGTGTATTTAAGGAACTGAATAAATAAATTTAAATCATTGCATTTATCAATTTTTGTAAGTTTTTTTTTCTATTTTAATGAATTAAGTTATTTTACTAATATATTTAATATTCGACCTATATGTGTGTTTTTCATTTAATGTTTGTGCATTGATTTCTCTGGGATGGTGATTTCTATGGACATTTTTTGCAAACTATAACACGATTATGGTACACGCCCTTTTATCTTTTAGTTTTGATGATAAACGAATTCTCATATTTCCTTACGTTTCGGTTTATTCGGTTCGTCAGAGGAAAAACTACAATATTTATAACAAAATACGATTGTTTTATGTAATTTTACAGCTTGAATATTGTTTACTTACAATTATTGTGATTTTAAAAAAGATTCATACACTATTATAACATTTTATATCTATTTTTGTTAGATCTATTAATGCAACTAAATGCTGAAAAAATGCATTGCCTGCTTTTTGGTCTGTGTTGTCCGTAAGGGTTTGTTTATATTACTATTAATACAATTTAATTTATAAATATTCAGATTGAAGTTTTCGCTAATGACTGGTGGTGTGAAATATGATATTTTAAGAATAACACCACCAAGAATATACAAATACTTCACTTCACCGAAAGTGACACCAACTTTTGAACTTCAAATAGAACACCCAGTATATCACCTACTATATTTTTGAATTCTGCATAGTTTCTGAATTCTATGATACTACATAAGTGACAGTAGAGGACTTTAGCCGAAGCTGGGTCTCCCCCCACCACTTTTTGTGACCTTGACCTTGACCGTGAACGTGTATGCCGCTGTGGAGTGACCTTGAGCCGTAGCCGGTGCGTACCCTTGAAGCCGGGTTGTATTTGACCTTGGCCGTGAACGTGGAGGCCGCTCCGTGGCCTTGAGCTGTAGCCGGTGCGTGTCCTTGAAGTCGAGTTGCATTTGACCTTGAAAAGTACATTCGTTCTTTAAATAAACGGTAAAGTGGGGTGACTCTTTCCGTTTTGTGACGTAACAACTCTTCTCTATAAAAGAGAATAGGCTATCAGGGCAAGTATCATACTTAGTCTGATTCGGCTACAGTTAATAAGTGAGTAGTGCTGTGATCTTGAGTATTCCAAGTGAGTTAAATTCTGTAATATAATTATTTGTCATTCTTTCACTATACATAACCGTTCAAATATGAATACCAATATCAATTTATCAGCCCTTAATGAACGTATAATTGAAGACGTAGAGGTTTTAGAATTTGGAATTTTATAATTTAAATTACAGATAGAATGAGCAGCACCGAATCTTATTTTACCAGTTATGTGGCAATGATCTTTCACTTTTACGTCACCTTCTTTAAAGGGTTTCTCACATATACCGGGTAAACGGTTGCATTGTTAAAATTTTCTATCTCCGATGGTGTTAGAGGAGCCATCGGTGTTACATCTTTCAAATATGTATTATAAATTTCTCTTACATCAGATTCTATACGTGATACAAAAACCTTAGCAGCATCAGATCCTCTATATAGTTCAAACTTGGAAAGGGAATTATCAAAAGAACATTTTATGAAATATGCGAAAGAATACGGCTCATGAATGAAGGTCTTGTTAGTGTAAGAGCACTGAGGATTAGGCTCACACGTGTTTATTGGTTTAAGAATTGATTCAAAATCAGCATATACTACGAATGGTACTTGCATTTGCTTTTCAAAATTTTCAAATTTTAATATATTTTCCGGTACCTGTTTTCCATATTTATCAATCCGAAATTGTGTCGATGGTGTTGTTGTATAAATATGATTACAATCATTTTTCTGATGTAGCATTAACTGGCGCTCATTGCTAAAATACAGCAAACATCCGTCACAGAAATATCTTTTATGTCCGTGAGCAGAAATTTGATGTGAAACTAACCCAGATAAATTCTTTATCCAACAATAGTGAGTTTTGGCACAGTCTATTGAACAATGGTGATCTTCATCACATTCCGAGGAAATTAATAACAAATTAACATGCATACGTAATTTTTTCTCAGAGTAACGCAAAGGTCCGACAACATCATACTTTATTCTATTATTCTCAAATTTCTTTTCTAAACCATATACGTTAATCGATATATTATTCAATTCTTCAAATTTAGAAATATCGCGCAATTTAACTGGAAAATCCATACCTGTCAAGTTTAAAACTCTTGAATAATGCGGATAAGATGACATGTCAGATGTTTGACCATTTGCAGGATACAGTGCTGAAGTTACAGCCCAAGCAAAGCAGCATTGATCATGGTTTTCTATATTGACTACGGCCTTTTTGTTTTCTATGTACTTTGGTAGTTTAATATATGATGAACCACGTAGTGGACTGTACTTATTCACATTTATTTCCACAAATTTTATTTCCTCAAGGGCCCATCCTAAAAATAATATGCAGTTATTAATCATTATTCTACACTTCGATAAATATTTACGTACCGGAATCGCGTTCTTGGAACTCTGTAGTTTGGGCAACCATCATATCCACAAAAGTATCGAGAAAGCTGCCTAAATCCATACCTTGATCCAAAATTTTATTGCAGGTGTTAAATGATTTCATTTCAGACTCTTCTTGAGTTTGCAATATGTATCTGGCAAATGTCTCCATGTTTATCTTCACTATTTTGTGAAGCATCAGGACTTCATGCAATAAATCCAATACTTTATGTCTAATTTCGTTGAAAAACATTATATAGTCCAATTTTTAATTTTCACTATGCACTCGGTAACTTATTATTCTATATTGGAAAGCACTTCGGACAATTTCTACGCCATTCATCAAAGGTACACACGAATTTGTTCTATGCTGCAATGTCGTCTTATGAGATTTCATCTGTCTAGCTGTTAGAGTCACATTACAGCTGTAACACGTTTGCAGATTTGTAGATGTCGAAGGAGTTGAATCTAATTTTGGTTGTTTTGCCCCAGGCCCATTATCATTTATATTTTTACATGACTGTCTCTGATGACGTCGCATATTATCACCTCGCGTAAAACTAGCACCGCAAGTACACGTATACATCTTGGATACTTTACTGAAGGAATCTAACTTTAAGAATGATAATACAGAGACTCCTCTCGCTCTTTTATAGCGTTCTGCTACGCCACAAAGCCTTCCCCCTCTTCAATTACAAACATACTTTTCGAGGTCAAATGGAGTGGTGCAAGTCGAACTCAACAACTGCCAACGACCTTTCAAGGTCAAGCTTTACAACAGTACTTTTCAAGGTAAAATGCAACTCGACTTCAAGGACACGCACCGGCTACAGCTCAAGGCCACGGAGCGGCCTCCACGTTCACGGCCAAGGTCATGACGACTTTTCAAGGTCAAATGCAACCCGGCTTCAAGGGTACGCACCGGCTACGGCTCAAGTTCACTCCACAGCGGCATACACGTTCACGGTCAAGGTCAAGGTCACAAAAAGTGGTGGGGGGAGACCCAGCTTCGGCTAAAGTCCTCTACTAGTGACGCTTAAAAAGTCAATATTTATTTTAATTTACCCAATTTTTAGTTTTCCATTTATGTGTGCCATGGCAATTTATGAGGAAGTAAAGTTTATCAAAACAGTTTTTGGGACAGTACACCGTAGTACTATCGTGGGTAATAAATAATAGGACAAGTCTTATAACGTATTTTTGCTAAAATTTAGTTGCGTACATCTAACGTTAATATTTGTGACATTGTCATTTATTTGTCAATAAGTGTAGAAATATCGATATACCCCATATAAGTTATTTACTTTAAGCTGGTGATGAAAGCTGGTGGTAATTTTCCTGGATTAAGCCGTACTGGTCACCAGCGCACAGTATGGGACCAAACCGAACTTTTTCAGACAAATTAACTTTCTGAAGGCACTTTATGGCCAAACGAGCTGATTTTTTTTTAAATACTCAGAAACAAATTCCTGATCGATCCCTCCTGGCGGAATTTTAATTTTCATTATAAATTTCAAAATAAGAAGTGCTTAATTTTTTTTCAAGAAATAAATCTTCTCAGGAAATGTTTGATATGTTGACTTGAAATTTTAAGCAATATTGATTCTAATTGAGTTTCATCTTTTCTGTAAGTACATTCTTTATCGTGGAAAACTGTCTGTTACTCGAAAAATTAGCAAGTTACGAAAAAACTCCAAGGGACAAAAGATTTTTAGAGGGCCTCAATGGATAAGTCTCGATTCTTTCAAAATTTTAAATCACATGTTTTTAAAGTGCTACAGTTTCAAAGGAAGGGCTAGTTTTTCATGTTTTTTCGGAAAAAAAGACGCACTTTACAGGAAAGTTGCAAAAAAGGAAGTCTAATGTTTAAAAGTAAATTATTATTTGTTTGCTTATAATCGTATTAAAACATATTCTTTATAGGATGTTGCAAATAACAGAAAAAATAACTATCTATGAGAACTAAACGAAAAACTGTGTAAACACATTAATGAAATCTTTGCATTCTTTCGATAACCTAAATTCTGATTACGCTAGCAAATTAAAATCCTAAAATGAATTTGTCTGATTTCTTATTTGAAAATTCTGATTCTAATACTAGCATACACACAGTCCCCTACGGCCATGCAGATTAAACTAGTATCTACGTAACCCCCTACGGCCATGAAGATTCAGTTAAAAATGATAGGTGAAGATCTGTTGTTTTTATCAGTCAATGTTAAATATTCATACTTATTTATAGAAATTGTCTTGGTTTTGGATGAAACATCTTTATGAGTGACTTTGTGTCTTTCTGATGAGTTACAGAATAAGGGCGAAAAACGTTTCAAAGGCTAAGCATTTCCAATAAACAGAATAATAGATTTCATGAAAATGTAATCCATTAGAATGAAAATATTTTTAAGACAAATAAATAAATTCATTTTAGGCCTTTGTTCTTATTTTTAGCTGAATCCTCATGGCCGTAGGGTGTTATGTAGATACTAGTTTAATATGCATGGCCGTAGGGGACTGTGTGGATGCTAATGTTAGAATGAGAATTTTCAAATAAGAAATTAGACAAATTCATTTTAGGATTTTAATTTGCTAGCATAACCAGAATTTACGTTTAGTTCTCATAGTTATTTTTCCTGCTTCTTGCAATATCTTATAAAGAATATGTTTCAATATAAAGTCTCATATTTCAAATTTTTTCAGATTCGTTTTTCAACTTTTACATTTCCCTTCCCCTACTTTTAGAAATGTTCGAGTGGCCATATCTTGAAAAATATGCATTTTTCGAAATATTCACAAGAGTAAAAACTTCTTATTTCGGGTAAAAAAAGGTAAATATATTATACACATAAAAATTTTTTTCATCTTTGACCTAATTCCACAAGTTACGGAACCCGGGATAAAGGGGATGCTTTCTACCTCTTCCGATCATTTCCTACTCTAATCTTTTCCAGCTTTTTTTATTAACGTTATTACAAACACATTGCACAAGGTTTCATCAAAATCCATTCATTAACACTCAAATTAGAGGTGAAACAACCCCGTTGACTGGGGTATTACATATTCAAATAAAGATAAATTTGCATTGGAAAAAAATTGTCCTATTATTTATTGTACACAATAATAGTATTTTTCCTGTGACGGGAAAAAAGTTTGACATTTTATCTCTCTTGACAGGTAACAAAATGTCACTTTTTATTAAATTACTTTTTCCCCCGGAAAAAAAATAATACTTTTCTCCCGGATATGTACACATAACATTCAGCTGGCAATAATTTGATGCTACTCTCGCCGCTTCTACTAATTCCGGTGATGTAAGAGAAAACTCTGAAGCAGAAATGTCCGTTTTTGAACTTTGAATATTCAAAATATCTAATAAATAACTTCGCTAAGTTCGCAAATTTTTAAACCCAATCACAGAATTAAATTGACAGATATTTGATTACTTTAAAGGTTTCTTTAGCAACGCAGGTCAAATATCCAGGCCCGACGAGAGGGGGGGTCGGGGGTGTTTCCCCCTGGGCTCGAAGCTTTTGAGGGGGCCCGGATTCTAGAAGATGGAGATGCATATGCAAATTTAAGGCACACTTTTTTGTAAATGGTAAGAGGTAATATGTACATTTTTTATGTAGAATATCGTAGTAGGAAGTATTGAATTGTAAGGAGTATTACCCCCGCTTTCCGAAATCTTACAACCGAAATAAAAATTGCTCTTCGAAATTGCAACCTATGTAAAAATTGCATCGCAAGGATTAGCACTTCCGCTCTTCGAAATTGGAATCATTGAGATAAATATTCTACTGTGCGGAATTCCACCCCCTTCCTCTTCAAAAATTTATCGAAAAGCTAGGAGTGGGTGCTCGCATGTTACTATTCCGTGCCCCGATTTTCTCTCGACGGCCCTGCCAGTCTCGCTATAAGTGCAACAGCCTACCAGTTTAAAACTTCAAAGTTTTTCTGACTTTGATATATTGTAATATGTTTTTTCAATATTAAATCCTCGTTTTTCCCGTCACAGCAAAAAATTAATTATACACGGGTAAAAATATTAGATTTTTGCTCGAGGTTGTGTTGCACCGAGTTTTTCCATTCTATAATAAAAAGCTATTATTAGTACTATTAATAAGGAATTTGTTCATAATATGCCTTATTAAAATGTGGTAACCACGGTACCAAGAGGGTTCTGATTGAAAAAATTGTGTTTTTTCCCAAAAACTATTTTGATTATTACTCATAATTCACATAATTTAGCATTTTCGACGAGATTTCGATTTTTCTAGTATTACACGAGTCAGTTAGAATAAATGGAAAACTAAAAATTAAACTAGAATAAATATTGACATTCGAAATGTCACTTATTATTATTGAATTTAGAAAATTATGTAAAATTCGAAAATACAATAACATAATAGAGTGCTCCATTCGAAAATCAAAAGTGTCATTTTCAGTGAAATCTAAAATAGAAAAAAACGTCATTTATGCGTCAAAAAGTGATGTTTATCAAGTATATAGGATGCTCTTAATTTCAATCATTTATCTTCAAAACCAAAGGAACGAAAGGTGTACCATGTACCTGCTACACCCGGTATAGTATGGCTCGGCGGTGGTCCTGTATTGGTTTCATCAAGCTGTTTAGTATAAGGTGAACAAAAATTAAAGTAAAGTATTTTCTATCTGAGAATATGCGAGAATATAGCGAGGGTTAAATTGTGTGGAAATTCGTAGACAAGTATTTTCGGAAAAACTGATACTGAATTTGATGTAAAGAGTTACAAATTTAAAACGGCGAAGGGCCATCCTAGTTGTATAACATTTGTCACTAAAGGGTGAAAAAAACTTTTCAGAAAAATTGAACAAAAATTATGAAATAAAATTTCACCGTTGTTCAATTAATTGAACCATATGTCATCGGCGTCGGCATCGAGAACAAATTATGACTCATGTTTTAGTCTTCTGCCGAAACAGAAGTCGTTTGAGCGCAAGAAAACAGTCTTCTGCCGAAGCAGAAGTCATTTGAGCACAAGAAAGTCTATATAAGAGGACACTTTTTCTCAGCGAGCAAGTAGTGATCGATCCTTCAAGTAGTAATGTTCCAGCCTTCAGCAACTAATAGTCTTCTGCCGAAACAGAAGTCATTTGAGCACAGACGCCAACGCCAATGCTGATGAGGTTATCCCTTCCTCTTGTGTTGTAACCAGACAGTGTGTTTTAATTGAGTTTTATTGTGTTGAGTGTCAAGTGGCAATGCATACCCGGAGTGGCAAGGCAGTAGGCACTGGGGTCGAGAGCGACGTCTCCACGTCGGCCCCCCCTCACTGCACGACGCCCCTCACAGCATCTGACCACGAAGTGCTCCGCCAACACGACGCCCTGACAAGGGGTACGGGGGTCACGCCCGACGTCTCCACGACGGTGGCCCCACACTGCACAGCAAGCAACACAGCAACCCGGCTCGGCGAGGTAAGCATGTCCTCTGATTTCTCCACAGGCACAAGTGCTACGCATGGCGTCGCGACGACGGCGCCCCAATACTGTGCGTCGCCGGGCTCAGCACCCAGGCATAGCGAGGCAGGACTCGCCACCAACATAGGACACGACACTGGGGTCACGCATGACGTCATCACGACGATGCCCCCTCGCTGCATGGCACGCAGCGCAGCCACCTGGCATGAAGCCCAGGCAACAAATATGGAATGGAGTAGCAACGATTCTCAGGCGATGCCCCATTACTGCATGGAGCGCAACGCAGCATCGTGGCACGGAAACTCGGCGATGGAACGGAGATTGGATGGTGATGAGGATATGGTGATGCCCCCTCGCTGTATGGTGGACCCAACAGCATCCCGGGCCAACGACGATTCCTCGACGCTGGGAGATCGCCGCTTCGCTGGATTCGCTTCCACACATGGGGAAGCCTCCCACTCTGGCTCAGGGCTGCCCAGCGGTCAGTACACCATTGCTGCCACACCCGACTGGCCCCAACTCTTCAGCGACGCCTCGCTGACACCTCGCCGCCAGCTGGCCACCCCTCACTGCATGGTACCACCAACAGCAACCAGCCCAAGTCCAAGCACGCCGCCCAACGCACAGTACTTCGTCACGCCTACCTCGTCGGCCGGCGCCTACCACGTCACCCCGCCGTACCAGACGGCAAGACCTAGTGCTACGCCCCAAAGACAAATAGTGCTCCAAAACCAAACGACTGGAACGATCCCAGTCCCCTCTGCCGCCATAACGGACCAACCCCAACCGAGCTTGGGACTACCCAGCTATGAACAATTAGCGCAACTCCTGGCTCTGACCACTTCAAACCTAGCCTCCATTACCCGGCAGCAAGAAAATTGCCGGCCACCCATTACTGCACGTAACGAATCACAGCCGTACGCCACGGAAAAGGCTAACTTACGTGGACATGGCGACCAACAACGTGAGGCCAGATCTTTCCGGAGGGAAGAGGATCCACGACGACCCGACTACACAGATTCTGGGGAAATGGACCCCCAGTGGCGCCCAACACAAAACCTAGCAGAGAGCATGACAAGACTAATGGAGGGAAGCGTTCAAGCCGCAATACACGCAGTGCAAGGTCATCACAGGATGCCCACAAGAAGGATGAGAGCGCTGCCCACTTACTCAGGCCTGGAATGGGAGGATCCAGTCAACTTCCTGGATGAGCTCGAGGAGGCGATGCTCCATGAAGACATCCACGGCAGGGATAAAGTGAGAGTAGCTATAGAACAGCTCGAGGGTCAAGCCAGACGCACCCTGGAGATGTGGAAGTCCCACAACATCACATACGAGTTCTTAAAGGAAAAGCTCTTGCGGCAGTTCAACGACACTGCCACCCTGGGGAAACTACGCTCCAGGTTACACGGGGAGGGACAAAAAGACGACGAACCCGCCGCCGTTTTTATACAACGTAAAATTGGACTCTGGCTGAGGGTAGATAGGTATACGCCGGAAGAAGAGATGGTTATGGAGGTGCGCGAGCTCCTGCGACCGGAACTAAGATTCGCAACTAGAAATGTCCCAGTGGCCACGATGGAAAGCTTGAGCCGAGTGGCTGAAAACGCCGAGGGTGACTACAGGGAATTTCAGAGGCAACTCCGACCGCTGCCGAGGCCAGCCACCATCCCGCCTGCGAGTAATACTACTAATAGTCTACCAAAGTGCCGCAAGTGCCCGGGATTTCACTATCACCGAGACTGCCCCACCAACCAAACTCAGTCAGAGCCCCAGCAAGGCAACTCCAATTTCCGCGGACACGACTCCAACCAGCGAGCCAACCCCAATTTCCGTGGACACGACTCCAACCAACAGGGAAACCCTAACTTCCGCCAACAAAATGTCCAGACAGGAGGTAACTACTTACGTGGACATGGCACCAACTTAAACAACCCTAGCCGACAGGCAGGTCCAACCAATAACCCGGGCCCAGGACAGACATCCACGGCACCACCGCAACAACGAAGTCAGTCAACCACACGGCAAGAACCCCGCAATGCACCGCCATCGGGAAACTCCCAATGGGTCGGGCAGAACTAGGGCGCCCGGCCCCACCGCTGGAAATCAACAGCCTAGAATTACCGACCAAGACAGAGGACGCAGTGCTGCAACTACAAGCCCAGCAACAAGCCACAACCTTGGTGTTTCCACCACCGACCAAGAAGAATGAGATTGACGAAGCTACAGCCACGCAGGAGCAGGACACGTATCGACCACGCCCGTTGACACCACGGCAACAAAGCAACAGAGCCGCCGCCTTTGCTTTCCTTTGCCCGGGCCGCCTGGACAGGCGGTCACCAGTCAACACCGTGACGCAAGATGCTACCTCCCTCAGCTCAGACCAGTCAACTGCGCTCATTCCTCAGCCTCAACCAGGTGAACAGGAACCCAAGGAAGCAGCTTGTATGGACGCCTTCCCGGACCAGCAGGACGCTGGACCTTCCTGGAAGGATAAAAGGTCAGTATTGCCAACCACTGCCCCACTAATAGCCTCTGTATTCCTCGACAAGGTATTCCCGCCAAGTCAAACCCGAGATGTCAGCACGAAGCCATCTCCCCCGAGGTCACCTCCACTCGGCCTGCCAGGCCCCGAGCCGCCTCCCAGGATTCAGTCCAGCCAGACTGACCTGCTCAGACAACCTCTGCAACAAATCACGGATACCGATGACGACGATACCGATGATGACAATACCGAAGATGACGATCCCGAAGATGACGACACCGAAGATGACGATACCGAAGATGACGATACCGAAGATGACGATACCGAATATGACGACAGCGACGACGAGGATGACGATCCCGAGGGTCCAGGTCATCCAGCCCCGCCAGAACCAGCAGCACCTGCTGTCACAGGACACCAGCCCGCTGCCCCAGAACCAGCAGCACCCGCTGCCCAACAGCCAACCACGCCTACTGTCACAGGACCAGTAGCGCCCGTTGTCCAGAAGCCAGTCACGCCTACTACCACAGGATCAGTAGTGCCCGCTGCCCAACAGCCAACCACGCCTACTGTCACAGGACCAGTAGCGCCCGTTGCCCAGGAGCCAGTCACGCCTACTATCACAGGATTAGTAGTGCCCGCTGCCCCAAAGCCAGATGCCAACGCACCAGTCTACATCCGTGGACCTGGTACCTACATCCGCGGACATGGCACCACAGCCGCCGCTAAACCAAAAATTCCAGCCCGCCGACTGCCCCCAGTCGTGCCTGGTCCATCCACTTCAGCCAAGAGGAGACAAACAAACAAGCATAAGAAGTCCCCGGCGCTGTCAGCCGCACCGCCGCCGCCAGCAGACCCTGGGCCTTCTACGTCAAGACAAGAGCAGCCGCTCTACACGACGCCAATTCAGTTTCCGATGCCGTTCTGGGCGAAGGCCGTGACCACGCCTGGCCACGACCGACAGCAGCCATCCGCCAGCCAGATGCCTGTCCCAGTCCGGACACGAGTATTCGTCAACTCGAACGCCAGCCCGAGCTCAGCCGGCTCCGGCGCACCGCTCCAGAATCCCGCTACCTTAGCCCGTAGCACAGCAGGGCCTAGCAGCCCCCACGAGGCGCTCCAGTTTCTCACTGCCTTAGCCCGCAGTACAGCAGGACGTTGCAGCCTCAATAAATCGCTCCAGTCTCCCGTTGCCTTAGCAAGCAACACAGCAGGACGTTGCAGCCTCACAGGTTCGCTCCAGAATCCCGCTGCCGTAGCGCGCAGCACAGCAGGACTTAGCAGCCCCCAAATCTCAACAGGATCAAGCAGCCCCGGGCGTCGCGGAGACGACGTCCAGAAGAGCGAAACTTGCGATAACATACCAATGTAAATAATTATCGCCACAGGGCGAAAAACTTTGTTCAAACTAGAATACATTTATGATTTGTCACATAAAATACTTTAATTTTAAATATCTTGTTTTACCTAAAATATCTTAGTGGACCTATTATTAGTTACTTATTTAGATCTTACCACACTTAATCTTAGTCTATATATGTTAAAATATCTTAGTTGTTGAAATATCTTAACACTTACTCTTAGTTTATCGTTTTGAAAATATTGTATCCACTCACTCTTACATTATATAATTGAAATTTTGAACTGAACCATAACCTGTATGCCTTTATTAATGTTCAATAAAGTCACAAAAAAGGGGGGTGGTGTCATCGGCGTCGGCATCGAGAACAAATTATGACTCATGTTTTAGTCTTCTGCCGAAACAGAAGTCGTTTGAGCGCAAGAAAACAGTCTTCTGCCGAAGCAGAAGTCATTTGAGCACAAGAAAGTCTATATAAGAGGACACTTTTTCTCAGCGAGCAAGTAGTGATCGATCCTTCAAGTAGTAATGTTCCAGCCTTCAGCAACTAATAGTCTTCTGCCGAAACAGAAGTCATTTGAGCACAGACGCCAACGCCAATGCTGATGAGGTTATCCCTTCCTCTTGTGTTGTAACCAGACAGTGTGTTTTAATTGAGTTTTATTGTGTTGAGTGTCAAGTGGCAATGCATACCCGGAGTGGCAAGGCAGTAGGCACTGGGGTCGAGAGCGACGTCTCCACGTCGGCCCCCCCTCACTGCACGACGCCCCTCACAGCATCTGACCACGAAGTGCTCCGCCAACACGACGCCCTGACAAGGGGTACGGGGGTCACGCCCGACGTCTCCACGACGGTGGCCCCACACTGCACAGCAAGCAACACAGCAACCCGGCTCGGCGAGGTAAGCATGTCCTCTGATTTCTCCACAGGCACAAGTGCTACGCATGGCGTCGCGACGACGGCGCCCCAATACTGTGCGTCGCCGGGCTCAGCACCCAGGCATAGCGAGGCAGGACTCGCCACCAACATAGGACACGACACTGGGGTCACGCATGACGTCATCACGACGATGCCCCCTCGCTGCATGGCACGCAGCGCAGCCACCTGGCATGAAGCCCAGGCAACAAATATGGAATGGAGTAGCAACGATTCTCAGGCGATGCCCCATTACTGCATGGAGCGCAACGCAGCATCGTGGCACGGAAACTCGGCGATGGAACAGAGATTGGATGGTGATGAGGATATGGTGATGCCCCCTCGCTGTATGGTGGACCCAACAGCATCCCGGGCCAACGACGATTCCTCGACGCTGGGAGATCGCCGCTTCGCTGGATTCGCTTCCACACATGGGGAAGCCTCCCACTCTGGCTCAGGGCTGCCCAGCGGTCAGTACACCATTGCTGCCACACCCGACTGGCCCCAACTCTTCAGCGACGCCTCGCTGACACCTCGCCGCCAGCTGGCCACCCCTCACTGCATGGTACCACCAACAGCAACCAGCCCAAGTCCAAGCACGCCGCCCAACGCACAGTACTTCGTCACGCCTACCTCGTCGGCCGGCGCCTACCACGTCACCCCGCCGTACCAGACGGCAAGACCTAGTGCTACGCCCCAAAGACAAATAGTGCTCCAAAACCAAACGACTGGAACGATCCCAGTCCCCTCTGCCGCCATAACGGACCAACCCCAACCGAGCTTGGGACTACCCAGCTATGAACAATTAGCGCAACTCCTGGCTCTGACCACTTCAAACCTAGCCTCCATTACCCGGCAGCAAGAAAATTGCCGGCCACCCATTACTGCACGTAACGAATCACAGCCGTACGCCACGGAAAAGGCTAACTTACGTGGACACATATTATCTAATATCGATATTAGGTTCAAATATTTCGATAGCCGATGATCTTTCGAATATTGTTCGTATCGCAAAAGTTGCTTGGAATGTAATGTCTCAACACATGTACTGGTTTCAAGCTTCTTGCCATCGAAAAATATCTTTGTATCGCAATGACATATATACATCAATTTGTAGAAAGATCTATATTTACTAAGAATTTAAGTCATTTATATATTCTAGTGAATAATTTTAACAGAATTCAAGTATCTCTTTGGTTACAGAGAAAACGACCGAGAGATTTCAGGTGAGATATCCTAGCTGTATACAGGGTAGGGTACATGTTTTTGTTTGAATTTGGAAACATACGTACATTGAGTACGTAAACAATTTCGGGCTAGTTGCCAAAATACTTAATTATGAATATTTGCATGACAGAATTTTCAAGTTACGTCATTTCAGTTTAGAGGTTGTTTGTTTGTGATTTTATATTAGGAGAAATCAATGGTAAAAAAGGACTATTTTGGCCCATCCGTGGTAAAGTGTGGAAACCATATTTTTTTACTAATTTTGGGGTGCTGAATACGAATCTGCCATCCGAATTAGCTAAAAACATCGGGAACACAGTAAAAAACAACCCTTATTTGGGGTGGCACTGAAATTGATATTAGAACTTGCTACAAACGTTTATTCTTTAGTGCAGAAATTTTTTTCAAAATACTCAGTTTCTAATCTAAACAATGCTACTCAACAACTAAAAAGAGAAATAAATCGAATTAAAAATGAATCGATTAGTGCATACCTAAGTAAACTAACAAATGACCATAGGACAGATTATGGGCTTTGGAAAGCTGCTAAAAGACTGAAAAGAATAGGTCTTTTCAGTCTATGCAAGTTCCTCCAATAAGTGGGCGAGAAATAACCAACAAAAAGTTGATCGATTTGCGGTACATCTAGACAACACTTTTCAACCAAATGAAGGCAATGACAACCTCGAGCAAGAAGTAGTAATTTAGGATGATGCTGAAATAAAACTTACTTCTCCTAAGGAAATAATGAAAGAAATTAAAGAAAACATAAGTCCGAAGAAAGCCCCCGGATTTGATCTCATCACTGGAGAAGTACCAAATAGCTCCCCAGAAAAGCAATTGTTAAACTAACACATCTAATTAATGCAACCTTTAGGCTAAAGTATGTACCTTTGATGTGGAAGGTAGCAGAGGTCATAATGATCCCAAAATCTGACAAACGGCCACACGAAGTTTCTTCTTATAGGCCTATTTCCCTACTGCCTATATTATCGAAACTCTTTGAGAAGCTTCTACTAAAACGATTAAAACCTATTCTAGAAGAACAGGATTTCATCCCATCTCATCAATTTGGGTTTAGAGAATGGCATTCTACTATAGATCAGATCCACAGAATTACGGATATAATAGAAAAATCATTAGAAGAAAAGAATGTCTGTTCCACAATATTTCTTGATGTGGCACAGGTATTTGATAAGGTTTGGCACAAAGGGTTAAAATATAAAATGAGGATGAATCTGCCGAAACAATTTTCTGATATTTTGGAGTCTTACATATCAGATAGACATTTTAGAAATAATCAAGAGGAAGACTACTCTGAGCATAAGAGAATTAATGGAGGGGTGCCACAAGGAAGTGTATTGGGACCCGTCATATACCTCTTGTACACAAGTGATATTCCTAAACTCGAAAATGATACCGTAACTACGTTCGCAGATGGCACTGGCATATTAGCGGTAGGAAATAGTCATGAAGAATCAGCTGGACAATTACAGACATCAATTAATAAAATCCATACCTGGACAATAAAGTGGAGGATTAAACTAAATGAATCTAAATCGGTTCATATAAATTTTACAAATAAAACAACACAGCATGTACCCTTAAATATCTCTATCTATCTATACTTATAATCTATGGCTGTGGCTGCAGAGCCATTCGCACAACACCGTACCCATAAATATAAATGGCACTGAAATTCCATTTGCAACTACAGCAAAATATCTTGGTATAACGCTTGACGCCAGGCTTCGCTGGAAAGCTAACGTTAAAAAGAAAAGGCAGGAACTCCAAATTAAATATAGGAAAATGTATTGGATGATTGGTCGACAATCCTCTCTATCTCTACATAATAAGCTTACGCTACATAAGCAACTACTCAAACCTGTATGGACATATGGTATACAGTTGTGGGGCTGTGCCAGTCAAAGTAACATCCAAATTATACAAAGGTTCCAGAACAAAGTACTGATGAACATTGTTAATGCTCCTTGGTATATCAGAAGTTCCAACGTGATAGCCAGCCTGGAAGGAGCGAAGGAGCCTCGTCGCATAAATGAATTTTTAAAAAGTTCAGTTATAAAACGTAAAAGTGACAAAGTGAAAAAATCCGGCAAAGTGCTTACCCCCGACGCGAGTCGTGGACGTAAGTCCAAAAAAAGTCAACGCAGTGAAAGTGCATCTAGTACAGACAGTGAAAAGGACACAACTATAGTTTTTAATGAGAGTGAAAAGGACACCAACATAAATGTAAGTGATAATATAAGCACCCCTAGTAAATCAAGTGACAAAGACACAACAAATCCCCCCCATGAGAGTGACAGTAATAGTGCTATGAACAAGAGTGTAACGGAGTTCGCTTCATTCATAGTGCCCACCGTCTCAATAGACCCCCCGCCACACAGCGAACGATATATCAAACCAAGTGAGACTAGACTCACGGAAAAAAGACCCTCCACTGTGATCAGAAAGAAGATAGACAAACTTGGGAATGTCAAATCTAAAATTAATACAATTAAAAATCAACCTGAAATAATAGCTAACGTGACAAATATTGTACGTACACCAACTTTAAAAACAACAACAAAAACAATTGAAAAGAGTGCCTCGCACACCGAACTGTCTAGTAGAAAAAGTGAACTTGAAATCCAAGTCAGCCGGTCTCAGTACTCATCCCCACTTCGCCCAACTACTACACACGACACCACAATGGAGAGTTTCGCGTCTGAGTACGCGACAGATATAGACAGATCAATGCATCCGAGCGGGACAAGCTCCCCTCTGTTCCAGCCTACATCTATTTCCTCTAATGAAAGGACGTCAGAGGAAAATGTTAATGAACAATCTGCACCTATAATAGAAATAAGTAATTTTAATGAACAAATTTCAATGTCAGACATTCGTGCCGCCGTTGAATTGGCAAGAAAACAAACAAATGCATCAATAATACAGCCTATTACGACTGTACCTGAAGAATTTCCCGGAAGTAAGGAAGATCAATTATTAAATTTAATGTCTACTCTAATTAAAGAGAAAAAACTTACTTTACATGAGAATTACTTAAGATTAGGTAATCAAACTATAGACATGTCCTCGATTAACCCACCAAAATCACCCATACTTATGGATACCGAAGATTCACACATAAACAGTGAGCAATTTATTAAACCTAGAAAAACTGCCAGATTAGGTGAACTTGAAATAGTAAATATCACCCCTATCAGCAATAAATTCACAACACTCGCAAATCAAGATGCGGAGGTTTCAATTCATGAGAAGGCGGTGGCATCTACATCCCAAACAAAACAAACTAGGAAAAATATCAATCCTCAAAACCAACCCTCAACTTCTCGTCAAAACTTAAACACCACTGACAAGGGGAAAAAACAACCCCCATCCTCAAGTAATACAAATAAAAACACAACAAATACAGCTGCGATACCTAAAAAGTTTAAAAATCCGCCGATTGTCATAAAAGGACTTTTTGCTGATCACCATGGATTAACTAGGAAACTCTCTGAAGAAATAAAAAAGGGATTTTACGTAAAATATGCCCCTCGGAGCACTCTCCTTTACATAAATGATTCTGAGGAATATTACAGATATAAAGATATGCTCTCCGAGCAAGAAGAAGTTGAATATCATACATACACTTCGAGCGAGGACAAGACGCACGCTTTTGTGTTGCGTGGCCTCCAGGGCAATCCAAATATCGACAGCATCCGCGAAGAGCTGGAGCAATACATACCAATAAAAATAGTGTATAAAATGCGGAAAAAACGCAACCCTAACATGAACCCTCTTTATCTAGTAGTTACTAGTAAAGACGTTACACTTAAACAAATTCAAACCGACATAAGATTTATATTATACACAAAAATCGAATGGGAGCGGCGTATCAATGAGAGACAGATATCACAGTGCAGAAAATGCCAGACCTGGGGTCATGCCACCTCAAATTGCCACCGCCGCCCTCGGTGTGTTAAATGTGCAGGTGAACATTTGTCACACACTTGCCAAAAACCCGAAGATGAACCACCAAAGTGTGCAAATTGTGGCGGCGAACACACCGCCAGTAACATCGATTGTGAGGTATACAAGTACCGTATCAACCAGATCGCTAAAAATAACCCGCCTCCAACGCAGACACAACAATTTGTTCCTGCCCCTACACCCAGAACCAACGCCTGGACAGAAAGAAGGAATGCCGCCTCCACCGCCCCCGGCACAAATACTAATTCTGTTACAGGTACAAATACAAACTTTAGAGGTGCCGCCCCCGGAACCGCCCCCGCCGCCACCGGCCCAAATCAACCTCCACGGGGTCCTGTCCCCGTAGCCGCCCCCACCGCCACCACCGCCAGGAACAAACCCGCCCCCAGGAACGCACCGCCGCCGCCGCAAACAGGTATGTCCGGTGATTTTAGAGACCTAATGGACGAAATGTCACGTTTAAATAGCCTAATAAATATTAGACAAACGATCGATGCAATCAGACATTTGAACGATTTACTTTCTAACGCTAATGATCCTCTTGAAAAAATTAATATTTTACAGTATTTCTCCCAAGAAATATTACCAAATTACAACATTGATAATGTGTAAAGTTTCGCTATGGAATGCTAACAGCTTAATTCATAAAATACCGGAAATCTTGATTTACCTAAAACAGGAAAACATTGATATCCTAATTATAACCGAAACCAGATTACGTAATACACATAAATTTAAAATACCCGGGTACCAGGTATATAGGGAGGACAGAATCAGAAACCGAGGGGGTGGGGTGGCGATGCTGGTGCATAACAGCGTCCCACACGTCCCCCTCTCGACCATAAATTCACCAATCGACAATGTGTCCATTCGTTTGGAAGACGGCACGATATTGACCGGGGTGTATAATTCGCCCACATTTAAGATTACACATAACACACTACACGAACTTTTTCAGGAAGAAAAAGTGATATTGGCCGGCGACTTGAACGCCAGACACGTGACGTGGTTTAACGCCAGAAACAACCGGAACGGTAACACTGTTTTAGATTTTGCCTCAGAAGAAAATATTGCAATTTACGCCCCGGAGACCCCAACTTTTTACCCCCTAAACAATACGACTCCTTCAGTCATCGACATAATCCTTAATAAAAATTACCCCCACCCTATTTCCCCTATTTCACTTCCCCTACTTTCCTCGGACCACAACCCCGTTCACTTCACGCTCCCCGACAATAACAAAAATGAAACGGTAAGACACATTTACAATTATAAAACAACTAACTGGCAAAAATTCAGAAAAATAATTAATCAGTCAACTAAAATAAATAATAACATTCTTTCTCCTCGTGAGATTGACGAGGAAGTGGCCAGTATTACGGAGATTATCGTATCTGCGAGAAATCGCACTACGAAAAAAGTAAAAATTAAACCTAGAACTGAAGTTATTCCGGATGAGATACTCCGGTTAATCAAATTTAAAAATAACATCCGTAGACGCTGGCAGCGTAATAGGCGGGACATTGATAGACTCCGGATGCTGGACTTACAATCCAACATCCGCGAGAAACTCAAAAAACACAGGGAGGAGTCCTGGAACGACAGGATCGAGGCCCTGTCGCAAAGGGATAACTCCTTGTGGAAAATGTCCCGTCTATTAAAAAGATCGTTCGCTGCTGTCCCGACACTCATCCGGAATAACGTCACATACAACAGAGATAACGATAAAGCCGAAATACTGGCTACATTTTTACAACAAAATAATGTTGCATCTGAAAATGTCTTACCGTTTCACGACGAAGTCACACACTATACGCGGACGACTCCCGACAGGACACCGATTCCCCCAAATAAATTTTCAAAATTAATTACCTCCCCTTCCGAATTAATTAAAATTATTAAAACTCTACCAAACAATAAAGCCCCTGGCATAGACACTATCCCCAATATTCTACTTAAAAACCTCCCCCACAAAATGCTATGCCAGCTTACTTATGTAATAAACGCGATTATTAAATTGCAATATTTTCCTGAAGCGTGGAAGATAGGTATCGTCATCCCCATTCTAAAGCCCAACAAACCGCCGCATGACCCGGCTAGTTACCGCCCCATATGCTTGCTCAACACCCTCTCTAAATTAACAGAGAGGGTATACCTGAGAATTCTAAATAAAATTGTTGACAAGAGGCGGTTAATTCCGGCCATGCAGTTCGGATTTAGAAGGGGACATAGTACCACCCATGCCTTGTGCAGGGTGGTACAAGATATCTATCATTCATACAATTTAAAACAGTGCACAGTCCTGTTGCTTTTGGACATTCAAAAAGCGTATGACACGGTCTGGCACAACGGTTTAATCTATAAACTACAGAAAATCTGCAAGTTGCCGGATTACGTAGTTACCTTCCTGAAAAATTACATTAGAACACGTTACATCACAGTCTCAGTAAATAACACACTCTCCACTAAAACACTTATGTCAGCGGGCGTCCCCCAGGGGGCTATCCTTTCCCCTCTACTTTACAATCTCTATACTTCCGACATCCCTACTTGCCCAACCTCTAACCTTCTTCTTTATGCAGATGACACCGTGCTTTACGGACAGTCTTTTTATGCACAGACTGCAACCCAAAAGGTGCGGCGTCATCTCGCAACCATTCTTCAATTTTTCCACAAGTGGAAAATAAAAATAAATAATTCTAAGACACAGACCATCACATTCCACCGTAAATTCACTAACATACGCACTTTCACAAAACTAAAAATAGACGAACAAGTAATTGAGGAGCGGAACACTGTCAAATATCTGGGGGTAACCCTAGATAAGAGACTGTGTTTCGCCCCTCATATTACACAAACCATCAACAGAACATACGCAAACTTGAGCCGACTGTACCCCCTTGTAAACAGGCGGAGCAAGCTTTCTACAAATAATAAGCTCGCTTTATATAAAGTAGTTTTTCGGCCGCTCATGACCTATGCATGCGCGGCCTGGAATTTAATCTCCGCCACGCAGTGCAAGAGGTTACAAGTGACACAGAACAAACTTATACGACTACTGACTAACGCGGACAGATATACTCCGATAATTGAACTGCATAGAGCCACAAACCTCCCGTATATCCGGGATTTCATAGACGAGACGGCTCAGGCCTTTTTCGCAAATAAAATTCAGTTATCGGAGATGACTGCAGACATAACAAACATACGCATACACGACAACCCGACACACAGACACAAATTACTACACCAAAGACTCCCCGTCTTTTTCGAAAGACGGTGACCATAACTTCACCCTACAAACCCACGTCACAAAACAAAACACGCACACGAAACAACACACAGACATAAAACCATCTTTTTTTCCTATCTTTCTCCTCCCCCTACCCCGCTGACATAGCGACATCACACACAACCGGCATTTATATGCCCCAGTTTTTATCTGTCGACATTGTCTTTAGTAGGGTTTTATTTGATTTTTCCCTATATATCTGAAAGAGTACCCACGTATCTGCCCCTAACTTTTTCTTTTCCTTTATTTCTTAAATTCTCTTGGGAGAAATATTGTAAATAAATTCATATCAATCTTTATGAAGTATGATTGCAAAGACAAAAAATTATAAATAACTTCAAAAAATCTAAAGTCATCGGCCATACCAACGGCGGTCCCCGTGTTTTAGCTCACCCTGTGAGTAATAAAACACGGAGAAGTAAAGAATGTACAATGAAGCACATTAGATTTAGTTATATAATGTTATATAGTTAAAGAAAATAAAAAATATTAAAATGGAAATGGAAATGGTATATCAGAAATAGTAACATCCATCGAGATTTGGAACTGGATACTGTTGAACAGACTATAACCAAATTTGCCAAGAGTCATGAGCAGCGGCTCCATCAACATGTCAATGTCGGGGCGATACAGCTCCTAGACAACACAGGGATATTAAGAAGACTCAAGAGGACCAAGCCTTTTGAGTTAGTGTAGTGAATGTCTAAAGCAGAGTAATGTGCGTGATTATGTATACGTTAGTAGGTACTTAATTTATTAGAAATCTAAGGTTGCTATTGAGTAAGACCTTAGTTTTAAGGCGAAAGTGGTAAATTATGTTAGAATTAAGTCACTCATTGGTTTTTAATTGACCAGATTGTAACCACAGCAAATGCCCTGTGAGGGCGTTTCTAATAAAATTTAAAAAAATACTCAGTTTCGCTAGGTAAGCAGCAAAAGAAGCAAGATTCCTAAATTCATATCCCCCTCCCCTCCCTCTCGTTTCCCTCCCTTCATCATCCAGTGTATGTTACAATATCTAATATACGGTTATTTATTTATTTTTTTAAAAACCAGTCCTCGTTAAATGGCTATTATCAGGTTATAATGTGATTACTTCTGGATACTCTTACACCATCGCCACCAATTAAGGTGGTGGATTTTATCTTTTTATAGTTTTTATTCGTTTTAATTGCAAAAGAATAACCTCTTGTAGTTCTGATTCTAGTGGCAAATTCTAATATCAATTCCAATGTCACCCTCAAATAAGGGTTGTTTGTTAATGTGTTCCCGAGATTTTTCACCAATACGGGCGACGAATTCGTTTTCGGCACCTCAAAATTAGTTTTCAAAAAGGCTTCCACACTTTACCACGGATGGGCCAAGATAGCCCTTTTTAACATTGTTCTTTTAATAGGATACTACCAAATCAATTGATTTCATATTATGATAAGAGATAAAACATGATCTGAGACTTTTGTTAAAAATGTCTTTAAGTAAATATGCCCAAAAGAGGATAAAATAAGCAAAGGTATTAATGCTTCTGCCCTTCCACAACAAATTTAGGGCTTGATCTGGTAGAGATATCACTACTTAATATAAATACGTACAACTTACTATTGTTTTCTTTTTAATATAAATTCTCGAATGACTATCTATTTAATTGGTATGAATCGGTAAACTATTAGCAATTTTTATTGTATCCTATATCACACTACTGGTTTCAAAGTAATGTAACATAACACAGCTGCATATATACTATATAAAGTCAAGAAACATAACATTATTATATTCATTATATAAGCATTTCCAGTAAATCTGTAGTGGTCACATCAGGATTATTTATGTATAATTCATAATTCAAGCTTAGATTAAATTCCATGTAATAGTATAAGATAAGTGGAAATAACTATGGGAAAATATTGACGTAAACGGATGTTAGTTTTACTTCTCATTAGTGAACATTCACATATTTACAACTTTAATAAAATCCAATAAAACATTTTCATACATAGGTACCCACCCAGAAATTGCATGAGCAATAATCAAAAGGATCTATTGATTGATTGATTAGCCAGCGAACGGTAGGTATTACTGCCACTCCAGAATATACCGCCGGGCCAACTGCGCACGCCGCGCCGGGTTGAATCTGGAACATGGTTGTTGCCAGCAACGAGAGCCACATGACGCATGGTGTAGGAATATAGTATGGGAAGTGAATGTGTTTGTGAAATCCTTCTCGCCATTGTGTCGTGATAAGGGGTGATTATGTTCCCGTTTTAAGTTTCTGTCTCTGATCATCTTCCTCTGAGTCTTCTGTTTCTGAATATAGCAACGTGTATATCCTTGCAAATTTCTTTTTATATTCATTCCTTTGTTTCGCCATTCTTTCCCAGTAAGTATAATCGTTTCCTAGTTTGCTCACGATCCTCTCGATTGTTGTTATCCATGGCCCATGGTCATGGTTTTCCGATCCTCAATACAATTTTACTGTTCAATCGTGGCGCTTTCCTTACAGAGACACGTCTTTGGGTGTCTACAGTATTTCATTGCTCTAGTAATGCTGAAGTTATCTATCTTTTCTGTGGTTTTACTGTTTTTGGACAACGTCCTTTTCAGCTCCTCCCAGGCTTCTTCTATTCGCTTTTGTCGCTGCCGCGTATTTAACTCCATATGTCATCATAGGCAGTATGATGGTCGCGTATATTTTTTTATTCTGATTCCATGGTGGCTTACTTTCCTCAATGACAGGTAGGTAGTACAAGTCTTGAGACTGGTAGGCCACTTTGACTCGTTCCCTTACTATTTTCCTCCTTTTCAGGTGATTTGTCAGATATGTTCTTAGGTATTTCATTCTGTTCGTGGTTCTTAGGGTATAGTCACCTATTTTGTATTCTTCTCCGCTAACTGGATTCGTTTTAATCAGTGGGTCTCGCATTATTACTAGACTCTTCTTGAAGTTTATCTTCATTTCAGACATCCAGATCTTGTTTCAGGTTTCCTAGTTTGCCAATGACACTAGCTCTTCCTCGATGCTGGTGAATTCATGAAATCAACGACGTATGCAAGCAAGATGGGAGGCTCTATCGCTTTACCGTTTTCATTGAATTTCTGAGTTTCTTTTATTTGGCTTTGTACTACTTGATCCAGGACTGTGGGGAATAGTCGGAGGAAGAGTAGACATCATTGTTTGACTCCATTATTCTTCACTTTAAATTCTGTTCAAACCTTTGTATTGCAGTGTATTCGTGTAAGCATGCTTTTATTATTCTGTTTATAAGGTAGCGCGACGTAAAGTGTTGACTGTAGCCTGACGACTTATGGTATCAAATGCCTTTTGGAGGTCAATTGAGACTATGTGCAGTTTTGTTCCTTTTCTCCATTTTTCTTCCAGGATTCATCTGGCGCTTTACATATGGTCATTCGCTGATCTGCCGTTGATGAATGCAACCTGATAGTCCCGTAGTTTCCTGATGTACTTTTTCCATTTGTTTGAGATCGAATTGTGCGTAATATTTGTACCCTACACTACAGAGTGCTATTCTTCTGCAGGCGTCTACGTTTTGTGGCGTTTTGGTTTTGGCAGGCGGTATCTGTATGGTTGTGTTCCACTCCGTGGGCAGCAACTAACTTTCCAGCGTTTATTATGTCACTTATAAACAGAGTGCGATTTATCGCTAGAAATAATGCAATACAAATTGATAATCGGCATTTTATAGCTAACAACCAACAAACCACCAACATTTCACATTCCTGCTTGCAGTGTATATTCATTGTTTGATCTCGTCCTTCTCCAAATATATGTCGCGTAAAATCCGTTTGTAAAATCAGCTAAAATGCCATTATATTTAGTATATTTAAATAAATATGCATGGATTGTTTCTAACTTGATACAGACACATCATAACACAACGATAAAAAAATATTTTTTTCATTTATCGATGAAATCGGATATAAATATTATTATTAAAATCGTACTGTATGTCATTTTTCCATGGAACACAGTAATTTCAATGTTTATCAAATATTGCTTACAATTCTTAAGATGCTGATAAATATCAATGTCTTAAAATTTAAAAATTTAATAACACAAGCAATACTTTTAAATGACTTTTTTTTAAATAATACATTTTTCATGTTCCTACACAAAATTTAAACGAGACTGCTCACATGTAGTAATATTAAGGACCCCTCTATTAAAGATGGTATCTGTTTCGTTAAACCTTATGAGTGTGACAAAAACTGGTTGGAATGTTGCTCAATTGTTGACATTTTATTTCTGTGCCGGTACCGGATGACTGTACGAACTTAGGGTACCACATTCAAATTTCAAGCATACTTGCCGCTGATGGTGTTTAGAACACCACATTAGCATAGTTCTCTAACATTTATTTTTACTAGTTTAATAATTGTAAAATGTCTTTAATCTGAGATAGTCAATCAACGATTTTTGGAAAATAATAAGTTAATAGAATATATTAAATCAAAGGTATTGGAAATAGTATAAACGCTAAATGTATCGTTACTAGAATTTAAACAAAGCTCACTAGACAAAAAGGTAATCAATAGCTATGTATATTACTACCGGACCTGACCAAAATCCATTGTTTATTGTAAGAAATTGTGCAACTGTGAAATATTTTTAATTTAATATTGAAAATTACAATTTTCACTAATAAGCGGAAAAAGCGAAATTTTTTATCATCTGCTACACCCACTACCACCCTCACTTCATTATTAATAGTACAGGCAATGAAGGCAAAATATTGTAAAAACCTTGTAAAAATTTGTAAAAGAATAATCTCTGGGATTTAAATAGTTAATAACCTGTAGAATGAAATGATGCATTCCTTGCACTTCCAAGTTCCGGGAAAACTCAAAAAAATTTGGAAAAACTTTTTGATTTTCGGTTTTTTACTCTAACGGCTAAAATAATGAAAATACAGAAACAAGTTTTCAACAAAATTTGTAGCTCGTCTTTTTCTATATAAAATAGGCCTTTACAAATTTTTGTCTTACTTAAGCCGTTTAGGAGATAAATCCAGTTTTCCGCTTATAGCTTTGAGCCGCTCTGAAATGCGCGGAAAATGAGAATTCTCTGGGAGTTTCGTACGACCGGACATATTGATCGATAATTATTACTATTCAGAGCTGGTAAAAAAACGAAAACAACGTAAAATGTAGAGAAAAGTCTCAGCTTTAATGTGGAACTAATCACAAAATTCATACAAATTTTTATCATAGAGAAAAAAGTGTTAGAAGATGGCTTAGTAAACTTTATACAGTTGATTTATTCACATCTTTGAATTTTATGCTGCCTATTTCTCCCGTAACAATGGGTGCTTTTTCACTGTATGGATTCGATTCCACGTACTTTAATCTATATTTCGTGAAAATTTCATTGAAGAATGTTGAGAAACAAATAAGTTGTATATGTTTTACTGTACAATTGTGCATGTTCTGAACGTGTATGAATAATGTAGACAAATTCAAAAAGTATTGCACGCATTTACAAAACTCTAAAGTCATTCGAAAGAATATATTTTTTTGTCCTTATAATCCAAAAATTAAGACTGTGGTATTATTATTACTTAAGATATAGCGAATTGAACTCCAAAATTTGGAGGTGATTGATCGATGAGAAATATACCCTCTATTTTGATCGCAAGGCATATTTTTCCAACAAAAGTAATTGCAATAAAATGTTAATTGGATTAATATATTATTATATAAGAATATATAAGCAAAATGAATTATGATTCTAACGACTCCCGGCAAAGATATGAATAAATCTATGGATCAACTGTACAAAGTTCACTAAGCCATCTTCTGACACTTTCTCTCTTTGATAAATTTTTTTATGAACTTTATAATTAGTTCCACATTCAATCTGAGACTTTCCTCTACATTTTAGGTTATTCTAATTTTCTTTAGGAAGAATTATCGATCGATGAGCCCGGTCGAACGAAACTCCTGAAGAATTCTCATCTTTCGCGCATTTCGAAGCGGCTTAAAACTATAAGTGGAAAACTCGATTTATCTTCTAAAAGGCTTAAGTAAGACGAAAATTTGCAAAGAACTTTTTTGTAGAGAAAAAGACGAGCTACAACTTTTGTTGGAAACTTCTTTCTCTATTTTCATAATTTTGGCCGCTAAAGCACAAAAAACCGAAAATCAAAAAGTTCTTCCAATGTTTTTTTTTAATTTTCCCGGAACTTGGAAGTGCAAAGAATGCATCATCTCATTCCCCAGGTTTATTACCTACTTAAATCCCAGAGCCTTTTGCTAATTTTTGTTACCCTAAATTGTTAATTTGCCTGTACTATAAAGCGATTAGCACAATAAAATTAATATTGACTTGAAACTTAATACACGTATATTTATATTAACACGAGATCTGGAACTATAGTTATATATGGAGCTTATTCCGTTGAAGGTTTGAGGGGTAAATAAATAAAGCAGCTAATAAGAGTTCAGAAACTTGCAATTTGGAGTATATACTACATGGCATCTGCCACCTCCACCATCGCACCCCCCTCCATTACTAAATGGCTAAACAAAATAACATTAAGATATTGACTTCAAATGTATCTTTAAAAGTGAATTATTTATTATTTCTTTACTCATACTAATGATAATTATTTATAGGATTTTGCAAACAGCGGAAAGAAAAATTATATGTAAAAATATTAATGAAATCTTTGCATTCTTTCGATAACCTGACTTCTGGTTATGCTAAGCATAACCTGACTTCTGGTTAAAATTCTAAAACAATTTGTCCAGTTTCTTATTTGACATTCTCATTATAACACTAGCATCCAACATAGTCCCTACGGCTAAGCAGATTAAACTAGTATCTACATGACCTCCTACGGTATGTAAATTCAGTTAAAATGAGAACAAAGGCCTGACATTATTATATTTACCTACCTTTTCTTAAAAAATCATTTTCCCATTCTAATGAATTACATTTTCATAAAATCTCTCATTCAATTTCTTGAAAATGCTTAGCCTTTGAAACGTTTTTCGCCCTTATTCTGAGCTTATCAGAAAGGCACAAAGCCACTCATAACGATGCTTCGTGCAAAACCAAGGCAATATCCATGAATAAGTATAAAATATTTATATTTGACATTGACTGATAAAAAACAACAGATCTTCACCTATCTATTAGCTAACTAGTATTGGAGCCTATATACTCTATGCATGTTTAAAAGTGAATAATTTATTATTTGTTTGCTTATAGTAATGAAACATATTCTTTATAGGATTTTGCAAACAGCGGAAAGAAAAACTATCTATAAGAACTAAAAGAAAAACTGTATGTAAAAATATTAATGAAATCTTTGCATTCTTTCGATAACTTGACTTCTGGTTATGTTAAGCAAGTTAAAATTCTAAAATAATTTGTCCAATTTCTTATTTCCGCTGTTTGCAAAATCCTATAAAGAATATACGTATGTGTTCTGACGAGATCTGCTTGCAACTAGATTGATGATTGACTGCTTCGCCAGCGTAAGGTTCATTCCAACACGCAGCTCGGTCGTCCACCGAACACGCCCAACGGACGGCCAAACCGCGTGACGGTACCAAACCTTGGATGTTTTATATACCGCCGGACCGGCTGCATACGTGTTTGTGAGATGCTTCTTTTAAGTTCCCATGCTTCTTTTTTAGTTTCCATCTGTCATCATTGGATGGGAAGTGTAGGCGTTTGCAAGATGCTTCTTTTAAGTTTCCATGTATAATCATCTCCTTATTTATTCTTCTTCTAAGTTTTATGTTTCCTCTGTTTTTGAATCCAGCAGTGTACACCTCCTTCTGCCAGCTTGCGTTCACTTCGATATACATACATTCGCTCGCCGCAGGGAGAGTTTATCTATTAACCGTTCCACAGGTAAACATCCATTTATGGTGGAAGTGCAAGGAAGTGCCCTGTCTTGTGGTAAAAAAGAGCCTTTTCCAGCGGTTATGAAAAAGAGGCTCGAAAGAATATTTTGTACACCCCGTATATTGGTTTGATTTGTAGTAGTAGTAGTAGTAGTAGTAGTAGTAGTAGTAGTAGTAGTAGTAGTAGTAGTAGTAGTAGTCTCAACATATTAATTAGTTTTCCAATTCCGCGTATTTTTCTATTTTGTTACCTGGCCCCCATTCAGCATAGGTTCATTTTTGATATTAATAAGAAACTGTTTAAAATATTAAGTTTTGAATTATTACAATGAGGTGACAGAAATTAAGTTGATAAAGTTACTAAAGCAATCAGAACGAACAGAATAAAATAAAATAAAATAAAATAATTTATAGCTTATCTCTCTGTAGCGACTAGTTCTGAGGTTACCGTTTCATTTTCTTTGCTTTCTTAGGTTGATATTGTCTACTTAAAAAACTTCCTCTGAACACAATTACCTTAAGTCACAACACAGCTAGTATGTCTACACTGCTTTGTAAACACATGTGTCTCATTTTTACACTATTTATCGCCCAGCTTTCTTTATCGCCATAAACTACTTAAACAGGATCTTCAAGACAACTGTCTTGGGTGTAGGCAGAGACACTGCACTTACAGTTGTCTGCTTTATCTGATACTATTAAAAAATATTTCAATTTTCAATTTTTAATTTGTTGCGTGCTCTGTTTTCCTATTATTACACTTCATTTTACGCAGATTTTTCTTTATCTACCGATGGCTTAAATTTTATCGAGTTTAATGGAGTTTTGACCTGTTCTTTTTGCGATTTTTTGAGAGCGTCACACATAACACGTCTGTCCTCGACGAAGATAAACCGACTTTCCCTTCTAACGAGATCTACAACTAGATGATACAAAGTTTTATCAATATCAAGCTTATTCCGTTGAAGGGTTGGGCGGTAAATATGGGTAAATAGAGGTAAATAAGTAAAGCAGCTAGTAAGAGTCCAGTTGAGATTTAGTGTATGCAATAGAAATCAAAACCTCAATTTTTTTATGGCATCTGCCACACCCATCACCACCCACATTATATTATTAAAAGGGTTAACAAACTGAAATTGTAATTTAGTATGTGCACGAGAACAAAAGTTCTCCAAAAGTTTCATGGCCACACCCACTTTTAGTACCACCTTGGGGTCAGTCGATTTCAAATATTATTAAGGTTCTTTGAGCAATTACTTCCATATGCCAACTTTATACGAACATAGTATCAAGATATTTTCATTTAAAGAGATTTAAAATTGAAATTTGAATATGGAGTAGCGATTTCTTAAACAGCGGGTTCTTCTTCTCACTCCTCGCCGATGATTTAAGTAATATACTCACCATATTAATTAATTGAAACGTTCTCTCTAATTATTTAGATTTAGTATAAAGTTTGTTGTCCATTTCAGTCACAGATGATATTAGAAGTAATTACCTCCATTTAAATTTAGTGCCATATTAATGAGTTTCTTTTTTGAAACATACTCATTAAGTTATTAAAATAAAAACCATTTCCACTGTGTGAACACTTATCTCCTGCTTCTGAACGTGTATGAATAATGTAGACAAATTCAAAAAGCATTGCGTGCATTTACAAAACTCTAAAGTAATTCGAAAGAATATGTTTCATTGTCCTTATAATCCAAAAATTAAGACTGTGGTATTATTATTACTTAAGATATAGCGAATTGAACTCCAAAATTTGGAGGTAATTGATCGATGAGAAATATACCCTCTTTTGATCGCAAGGCATATTTTGCCAACAAAAGTAATTGCAATAAAATGTTAATTGGATTAATATGTCATTATATAAGAATATACAAGCAAAATGAATTATGATTCTAACGACTCCCGGCAAAGATATGAATAAATCTGCGGATCAACTGTACAAAGTTCACTAAGCCATCTTCTGACACTTTCTCTCTTTGATAAATTTTTTTATGAATTTTATGATTAAAGCTGAGACTTTCCTCTACATTTCATGTTATTCTAATTTTTTTTAGGGGCTGTTAATAGTAAGAATTATCGATCCATGAGCCCGGTCGAATGAAACTCCTGGAGAATTCTCATTTTTCGCGCATTTCGAAGCGGCTTAAAACTATAAGTGGAAAACTCGATTTATCTTCTAAACGGCTTAAGTAAGACGAAATTTTGTAAAGACCCTTTTTGCAGAGAAAAAGACGAGCTACAACTTTTGTTGGGAACTTCTTCTCTATTTTCATCATTTTGGCCGCTAGAGCACAAAAAGCACACCCACTTTTAGTACCACCTTGGGGTCAGTCGATTTCAAATATTATTAAGGTTCTTTGAGCAATTACTTCCATATGCCAACTTTATACGAACATAGTATCAAGATATTTTCATTTAAAGAGATTTAAAATTGAAATTTGAATATGGAGTAGCGATTTCTTAAACAGCGGGTTCTTCTTCTCACTCCTCGCCGATGATTTAAGTAATATACTCACCATATTAATTAATTGAAACGTTCTCTCTAATTATTTAGATTTAGTATAAAGTTTGTTGTCCATTTCAGTCACAGATGATATTAGAAGTAATTACCTCCATTTAAATTTAGTGCCATATTAATGAGTTTCTTTTTTGAAACATACTCATCATTAAGTTATTAAAATAAAAACCATTTCCACTGTGTGAACACTTATCTCCTGCTTCGACAAAAAAACAAACTGATAAAAACCATAAGAAAATAATTATTACAACATCCGTTCTGAGAACAGCCTCTAAATATACAGGGGAGCTAATGAACCTGTGAACCTACCGATGATACGGAACGGGTGTTTTTTACCGGCTCAATCTCGACGGGGTAACAGAGTCGGACTAAGGAGAAACTGTGTGAATGATACAATTCCTATTGATTCATAACAATTCTTCTATTTTTATTTCCATGATATTACGGGCATTTTACGTATATTTTAAAATTTACTACTACGAATTGCGAACATATTTTTTCTACTTTTCCTACTAAGACCTTATGAGTAGATTAATGTCTTATATAATTTATTTTACTTTACTCCACAAATAATAAAAGCTTACCCATTAAAGAAGTGTGTAATTTTGCTTTACTCTAAAAATAATAAAAGTTTACCCATTAAGGAAGTGTACAAATTATGTTTTTAACTCAAAGAAATCAATATACATTCATTTTAATTTGGAACTTTTATAACGACGTCAAGTCAAGTGATAAAATTACGAAAAAATTCAAATTGGCATCTCGTTGACAGATAATAATTTAAAATTAAATAGGAGTACGATCATTTTCTCATTTAACTCCAACTCAAGACGGAGGCTTGCGTCACATAGCTCAGCGATAAGTAGTACGGCAATTACATTTTCGTTACAATTTAGTGCCGAGATTCTAACCGCCTTCAGTAGCTTTCCATTTTATAGTGATTTTGTCTTCGTCAGATTTATTATTAAAATAATATTTGATATATATTCTCCATTTCCACGATACAAATGATAATGAAAATCAAGAAGCAAAATGAATACCAGATGGAAAATCGTATGATGTAGAAACACATTCACAGAAAAATTTTTTATTAATGTATTTTTGAATGAAAATCCTATACATTTTCGGTTATTAATTGCTTTACTTCTGCAAGAAGGTCCTAGAAGTATGCACCATTAAATCAAGTCTTTGCAAAATTCCTTGATGACGGTTTTGTATAAACGTAAGACGTAAATTATTAAGTATTCCAAGAAAAGTTTAATTTAAAAAAATAGTAACCTGGTGATGATTGTACAAAACCGAAAAGTCGTATGGAAAATCTTTGAGCACTTTTTGTAGGATCTAAAAAGTGACAACAAAGAAGGAGTATTTGTTTTTCCATTCGATATCACAGAAAAGAGAAAAGTTGGGTAGAGAAAAAATGAAACCAAATTATTTGTCTTACAATAGACTTTAAGAAACAAAATCGATATTTTAAATTTCTCTACGGTATTAGTAGGGGAGCCCACGATGCTAAATGGGGATTTACTCGAGCGTCGTAGGGAACTATTTGATTTTGAAGATTAGATGGTAGAAAGAAAAAAAGGTTATATGATGTATACCCTTTCCCCGGTGGGGGAAGCGTCTACAGGCTTTCAAAAATGTAAAAAAAAACAATCACATGGAAATACTCGAGCGCGTCAGATATTGATAGTGTATATGCCCCACGTGTCTCCGATGACGGAGGTATGTTAATCTGCCGGTGTGCATGGTGGGAGCGGCCGCACGGAAGTGTTAAAAATGGGAAAAATAAAAATTTACTCGAGCGCGTCAGATATTCAGAGGGGATGTTAAGTGAACCCGAACGAAGCTCCCATTCAAAAGACTGACGATTCGGATGTGACGCAAGCTTGTGGCGGCTTTTTGAAAATGCAAAGGAAAATAGCCATTTTGAAATACTCGAGCGCGTCAAATTTTCATACAGATGGTTTAGCTTGATATCCTGGTCGTGCTGATCAATAATCTGACGATTATTTGGAGGGATTTTCTTAATCTGACGGTTTGAAAAAAATATTTTTATGATTTTTTTTAAACCACTGAATGTGACAAACAAAATGCACGGAAAATAGCATGCAAATAAAAAAAAATTACAAATTTTGTTGAAATTTGTAAAGAAAGTTTATTTATTTTATTTTCTGCACACGTAAATCTATTTCTTTTAATTATAATACATATAAACACATATATTACATGTATATATACTTTCGGTAATCTCTTTCTCTGATAAAATTACCAATGATAAATAAATAACAGGTAAAAAAATTTTGACCGAGGTTAATAAAAAACGATATTTTTAAACATTTTGATAGTTTTATTGATGGGTGATAACTTTACAGAATTCACAAAAAATTAATGAAACAAAATAAACATGTTAAAAATATTTTGTTTTGATCTTCATCTTCATCCGTGGAATTATCATCATACAGCAAGTCTGGTTCGATTTGATCATGAATTTCATCCACAGCCTGCATATCTATAACAAGAAATCGTTTTTAATACTTGACAATATATTTTTTATTTAATGAAAAGCATATTATTAAAGTATTGAAAAGCAAATGTACCTGAATCTGGAGTATCCCCTAGAATATCTGGTGTTATGACTACATCTTCATATACTTCTGATAATTGATCACCAATGGCGTGATGTCTGGCGTGTGGGAACGGTGCGAGAGAGTGAGAGACAGAGAAAGAGTGAAAGGGAGAGAGATGCGCGGAGTGGGGAATACGTGCTTCACTGCGGTGCACGCGCTAAACTTTATTGACGATTTTTGTTACTTCGGCTTGTGGAAATCGGCAGATTATATTTTTCCCATTATCCTTGAATTATTTCCTTCAAAACAAAAAAAATTCGACCGCGCTCGAGAATGTCGAGGTGACGTTTTTTTTTGGCAAGTTTGTGACCCTACCACTCCCTTGCGTAACGCTGAAATCGTCAGATTATTGAAACGCACACTTTTCAGCATGTAATTAACCCATCACACCTTAATCTGACGCGCTCGAGTATTTCCAACTATGGATTTTTTTTTACCATTCTGATCGGCTGCCCTACACGCGCGGCCCTATATAAAGGGCTTAGATATGGTGGAGGTACCCAACAGGGTGCAAGGTATTCCCTATATGTTAATCTGCCGCGCTTGAGTAAATCCCAAAATCCCCTATTGGGCTCCCCTACTATAGGTACCTACGTAGTAATGTAACTTTACCCCAATAATCGACTTCGCATTCCTTACGATTCCCGAAAACCCTATAGGTAGAAGTGAAAATATCCTGATGTAGATGGCTGCGTAATCTTTCACGATAAATGCAGGAATGTTGTCTAATCCTTTGATAAACTTTGGTTTGATTTTATTTATGAATTATGTAGTATGTATTACTTCCACATACACGTAGCAAAATTGAACTGTCGGAATCGTAAAAATATTTTAAAAATTTTTAAAATAGGTTTAGAACGTCATGAAATGTCGAAATTTGAGAAAATTCTGTCTGTCGGTATGTCTGCCTGCCTATGTGTCTGTCACTTATTTTTGTGCATACGGTTTCTCTGAAACGGTTGAAGATATTGACTTCAAGTTTGGTACACGTATGTATTATAACAAGATTTGGAAGTAGATTATATTTTGAGCTCATTGCAGTGAAGGTGAGGAATGCGAGGAATTGTTGCAAAATTTTAAATTAATCGGAGCAGAAGTCTTGTCTTTACAACTTTTTGGGTTCTCCTCGGAAATATGGCTAAAATTCGGAATTCCTGGTTACCTATATGTTGATCTAACTCACTATTTGTCTACAAGTAAAAGTTCAAGTCGATCCGTCCAATGGTGTTTGCGTAATTTAGTAACAGAGAAACAAACAAACAAATTCATAAGCAACGTTCAATTTTTATATATTAGTAAGGAAGTGATAATAGGAGCCGCCACGCCGCTTTTAATAATTATGGAACATATTTATAATATTCCAACATCACATGGCAAGTTATTCCACCACCCATAAAATGGAGATGTTACTGCCATTGGACCAAAATACAAAATTTAGAATACCAGATCTTTACAATAAATCATAGAAAAAACTTTTGATTGAATTTGACAGCGAAATGTTGCTATTATACATGATCTGCAAAGGTTTTTAGGAGGATCTCAATTCGATCCTTATATATGTTTTTGTCTTCAATCATTACTCTGGAATAACTTACGCAACTTCTATGAAATATTTATAGATTGTACAGTGTGGTCGGCGATGGTCCCATATTAATTTGATTAAACTATAATTGGTTTAAGGGTCGTCACAAATTGGAAAGAGACATTTTTATTGGAGAACTTGGTGATTGCATGAGTGATACAATTGCATTCAAATTGGTATTTACAAAGTGGCTGATACTGAGTTTGGTGTCGAAAGTTGAGAATTTAAAATTCCAAAATCAATAGTGCTGTCATAATTGCAAGGTTTTAAAAAATGTACACGAAGTTTGGTAAAAGGAAATATGAGGATTCTCTGATAACGAGTCTGATGCTAAAGTTCAAAATTCAAAATGTCGGATATTTTCTGTAACTTTGTAGAAACTACATAAGAGACCACTGAAAAGGGTTAAAAGGGATCAAAAATATGTTTGATTTTGATAAATGTTCATTTTTACGTCGAATTCACTATCGATATTAGATAGGTTCAATTGTCCGAGCGACAAAATTTTATTTCATAATTTTTTGTAAGTGACCGGTTTTTTTAATGGCGGTACATTTTTTTTGTTATATCTCTTCAAGAGGGAAAAAAGAATTGTTCGAGTCCTGCGACGGTGGAGGTTCTAGCTTCTTCCGGTAACCATCATCATTCATTTTTTCCCCTTTTTTGTAATTTGTACAACGCCCACTCTGTACTACTGATATGAATATTAAAACATTTCAATCATTCTTGCTAATATTATTCAGTGGCGAGAGCACATAGGAATGCAAAAGTCTCATAATGGCGAAAAAATCGAATTAGAGACATTTCGGCGAATTTAGACGCTTCAGGATCCCAACTTATCAAAGAAGCAAGTTTTCAATGTCCGGCCGTCCGCTCTTTTTCATGTGCACAGATGTGATCTGATACAGCTTTCAACGGATCTAAACCACATTTTAAACTTGAGACCCACAGGGAATTCTCTTCGTTTTTTTATTACTTCTCTCGCTTTGCGAAGGTAAGTATTGTAATCGCAAAAAAATCACTCTGCGATATTTCTTAAAATTTTCACGTTTCAGGCTAGATTATGAAAATTAAGGTCTTTCAATTCCGTCAACCAATCTGCCTATCGGAGTGTTGTATGTCTAACTGTTGGCGATGTTTTATGGGTGATTCAGCCGTAAAAAGGCAAGATTGTTAAAAAACAATTTGACATTGAAAGAAATGGTAAATATTTTTTTTCTTTAGTTCTTGGGACGGCATCTTATTTTTTGAGTAAAAAAAAAAATTGTTCTTAATATTTTTTCTAAAAAGTCAACCTTTTTCAGTAAAACTTGGTGAAAAAATCTTCAATGTTAAAATTTTGAGAATTTTTAACCCCAAAACAACGCACTTTATGCAAAGATAAAACAAAAATATTCTTGGGAAAACTAAAAACATTTCACGATTAGCACATGTAACTAGATTTTGGATTATTAAATAAAATTTATTACCGATGATATGACAGGTTAGGGTCCTGCTACGGCTGGCTTTTACACAAAAAACACCGTTTCATTTTTGTGGATATAGGTTTACACCATGTAAATACAAATCCCTATTTTGATAAACAATAAAATACATAAAACAACTTCACAATCTTAGAACACACAAGCGCTTATAATATTAATGTCTGGAATTGGAACTTGGAACCACTGATATAATGCCTATAGTGCACAATTTCTCCGATTAGATTGTGACCATTCATCTTCTATATTTAGTTGAACTGTCACATTCTCGCGTCGATGTTCCGCCCACTAAGACATGCGCACAATACCAAGTCCTCTTAAAGGATAGAGAGACAGGCTTTCCTTGGCGTCAAATTGGGAACGAAACTCATAGTATATAGTTAATAAGTATATGGCTACTACTAACGAAGAAACGGAAATGTACTTTTAGTGAAAAATATACAGGGTGGACATCATAAAAAGGAATTAATGAAAGAAATGTGACGGATGACAGCAAAAATTATAGTTAATCCAATTGTTAAGGCAGAAAGCTACAATGCTTTTAGTGAAAAATCTACATTGTGGTCATTCTACGAAAACTGTAGAAAACATAATATTCTTCATTGATTTATTGAACTTTTTATATAATTGTTGAACATTGACATTGACTTGTAATTTTTTTTTTTTTTGTAAATAATGCTAGTTTTAAATATTTTTAATTTTATGGTTTGAATATAAAAAAATAGATATTCTTAAATTTAAATAATGAATAACTTCTTATTTGCCCATCAATTTTGTTCACAGACAATAAGGTTCTTCCTCTAGAGAAGGCTAATTTACTGTCCAAGTTTCAGTACAATCGGAGTTTGCTTTCTTAAGTTATCGTGCTTACAAGGAACGTGACAAACAGACAGACGGTCAGACAGACAGATGGACAGATGGATGGACATTTGGAAGTTGTTCAGATTTTAATCACTAACACAATGATATGAAATTTTTCTTTCTATGAACGTTGTTTACCATTATAATGAGGCTTTCCTAAATTCATGTCACATTAGTAAATTTCCATTTAACCCTACCAGCGTATGAGCACGCATCCAAGTTGACCCACGTGTGGGTATTTCGGATATAATAGTACGACGAAATTTAACACAAACCAGTGCTCTTTTAGCATTGTCTTCAGCGTGATGAGCTGGGTTAATATCAGTATAGTACTCTTTACGACGTTAAATAGCCGGGCCGAATATAATTCGACCTCTAGGCTCTCCAGCGTGCTAAGCTGGAGTTGTTTGTGTTAACAAGTTATTTATCCGACGCGACGGCCGTTACGCTGTCGAAGGTACTAGCCAGATGGTTAGCGACGTTACCGAGACGGACTGAATTCAAGTCGATCTCTAGGCTCTTCAGCGTGCTGAGCTGAAGTTATTTATCCGACGCCGTTACGCCTCCGTGGGTGTTCCACATATGCTTAGCGACGTCACCGAGCCGGAGGGGATATCATCGACTGACGAAACTCTTCAGCGTGTTTAGCTATGTTTCTCATGGTTATTTGTATAAGGCCAGACTCGGTGACATCGAGAACAACGACGCCACGACGAGATAGAAATAGCCGTTACGTTGTCACATTAGACGCTCGCCCGCACATGTATGATTAGATAATATCAAGAGACCGTAAAAGATACGGAAACCAGTAAATAAATGTATGTTATGCGACACTATCTCATTTACCTGTTTACGAGAAATAAACCGTTTGGACAAGCTTATTTACAAAACTGTTTGGAATAACTTCTTCAAACCAGCTACCCAAGCAAAGAACGTTACACCGTTTTAGAAATGTGCCGATCAAATGCAATATACTCTTCGTTTTCACATTTGCGAAGAGTATAATCGAGTAACTAGAATTAAACTCTTAAAGGTACTTACACAATACTTATCCATTTGGCACCTTTTATTTTTTGGAGGGAGCTGGAACTTTCGGTGTGACGCTGGATTTGGACGCGTAGTTTCTGCAGGCAAAAAACTCTTGAACACACCACTCTAATACCAACATTCAACACGCATTTTGCTAACTACGTTAGTATCAACAGCGTGTGATTAAAACCGTTTATTATATATTCTTTCTGTTTAATGGCCACAGTAACAACTTATTTGTTAGGTGAGAAATCAGGTAAGTATTATACCAGACCTAGACAAAGAATTAAAGAAGTGAAGTAACGACGAGTCCGGCTAGTACTTAGATGGGTGACTTCACCATAGGGAACACCTGGTACAAAAGCTACCACTCTCTGTATGCGAGGCAGTGGATGACAGGCCCGCATACTGGTCGGTCATATGTAACAGTGTGGGAGATCGGTAACCACCAGTTCGGCATAGATAACAAGACAGCGATTGGTACAGTAATAGGGCATTCTGTGGGTCGAATTGAACCTCGAAAATCACAGTTTTTTTTCTCCCGTTATCGAAGATGTTCAACACGATGGCAGTGGTTAGATGTCTCTCCGAGGTCACCCCAGCCCCTAAACGGCCAAAAAGTACCCCCGAAAGAGGTAAACCGCATATCCGCTGTCTCCTACCAGCCAAACATGTGCTACCCCCTTCTTTGAGGAAGTTGAACACGATGGTATTGTCGAGGCCCCTTCTCGACCACCGCCAACCCCTGAATGGCCAAAAATCACCCCCGAAAGAGGTAAACCGCCAATAGGCCATCTCATACCAGCCAAGCTCGTGTTACTCCCGTTTTCGAGGACGCTGAGCTCGATGGTGATGTTGGGTCTTCACAGGATCAGGCGTGTAGGCATTAACAGTAACTGAGTTCTTGTTTTTATGCTGGTGGACGCAGAGAAGGAATCTTGCACGTGGATCAGCTACAGTAAAAGTGGCGACGTGGAGATGCTGCGCGGGATGATGTGTAACAGATAACACCTCTGTGTGTACTCTTCGCCGCCGCGAGACCGTGTACTTTTGAATTAAATTCTTCCGTAAAAAATCAAAAAAGTACAAGGATAATGATAATTTTGCCCGTTTAGTAAGAAGTAAGAGTATAATTATATTTTTGTCCGTTCGCTGAGCGAGGAGAGGTCGCGATATTTTTTCATGCCCTCGAAAACGAGGGGTAATAATACGGGTTTAGCCGAGAGAGGACGACCTATCCGCGTTTCACCCCTTTCGGGGTGATTATTTCGGGGGTAGCTTTTGGCCGTTTGGGGGGTGGGGTGACCTCGGAGAGAGAGATTTAACCACCACCATGGTGTTTAGCATCCTCGAAAACGGGGGCGTGACATAGTCTCGTTAGGCTAGGAAAAATTTGTATTCCTGTCCGACTTACAGAATGCACTATAAGCCGTTGTGGCTGTAATGCCCCTAGAGCTAGCACAACAGACGGACGCACAGTGTGAAATTAGTGAGTTGTAATTTTCAAAATTCTAGCCCTCGCACAATTTTAGATCAAATTGGATGAAATTAGGCGCAGAATGTTCGAGAAAGCGGGTACTTTATGAGGTAACAGCTTTTTTATAATAATTAAGGTATTATATGCCAATTGACAGCTGCCAAAACTCCGTGAAATTTTTAAAAAAATTTAAAACTTTTAAAATGGTCAATATCCTCAACTTGGAAAACTTTAGACCAAAAAGACCGATACATTAGTAATCTGCAACCAAACAACCATAAAACCATGTACGTTTTATTAATATAAACATTTTCTATTAGAAATAAATTCACTAGAACCATTAAAAGTAAATGTCCAATATCTTAAACTTGACCACTTTAGACCAAAATGTGGTCACACTTGGACCACTTTTAGCTAAAATAAATATTAAATTCGTAATTAGCGACCCAAGAAACATTCATTTAAGTCATAAATATTCGTTAAATAAAAACTTTGACTAAATAAATGTTAAAAATTGAAAAAAAAAATCGTTTTCGTGGGGTTTTGGCAGCTGCCAATTGGCATATAATACCTTAATTGTGAAATCAGTAGTTACCTCATAAAGTACCAGCTCTCTGGTAAGTACAGAAACTTGAAATTTGATGTATGTACTACAAACCAAGGCCTCAGATTTTTTTATAATATTTTTCAACCCCCCACTACCCCTAGTCCATTATTAAAGGGGTTGATAAAATAAAATTGGGATACTTATTTGAAATTTGGTACAAGTATGTGTACTTACAAATACAAATTTTGGAACTAAATTTGGCTAAATTAAAAAGTTTAGTAACATTTTGCTCTAAAATTATAATATATTATAATATATTAGTTTTTATAAAAAATAATAGTTTAGACGCGTCTGACGATGGTCCTGTACGACGTAAGCATTGTACTATTCATTTTACATACATACCAAATCTGAAATAAAAGTTTTAAGTTTAAAAGAAGTTGGCGGCGTGTTTACAAGAAACGATTTACAAACACAGATACCTTTTTTATTCGATATTTGAATTCAGTGTGATTTGAAAGGGATCTCTGCACAATAAGTTTTCTACGATGATCATTAAAACATTTTCTGCGCTTAGAATATACTTATTTGATTAAACTAAATAGGTATAGCAATACGATCATAAATGTTTCTGTACATTTTAAAGTCAGTTTCAGGATGTATGGAAACTAAATTATCAAACGCAATAAAATTAAGAATTAATTGCTGACTGATAACCTGTTCATTCAGTAATTTTTTTAACACGTATGGTTTTTGCATTATCAAATTACCAATATCCTACAACTATTTTTGCCTGTTACTGTCTCTTTTATGAAACGCCTGATTGAAGTTTAGAGTAGTTTAAGTCCAATTCTGTGTTGATCGTCGGCATAGTATTTCCTTTGAAAGCTCATTATTTCTTGCGTCCTTCGGGCTTGAACAGACACGCTGATTGCCCGAACCAGTTACGACTTCCGGTATTATAGGTGAACCTCAGATACTCGAGTAATAATCCAAAGATTTTAATGATGGTTCGCTGCTTGACCATTCTTTGCTGCAGCTCTCTACACACATTATTATAAAGATTTCCTTGAAGTTAAACTGTTATTTACAAAGCTACATTTTTGTGTTATATTAAAACTGTTACGCGTTATTTTGTATGAGTATCTTCTATTCAGTCTTTACAAAAAGACATTTTTCAATGGAATGTTTGGATTTGACAATAACATATTTTGATTTTGATTTTTAGCAAATAAAACTATAATCGAAGTTATTTCCATGAGGAATATAGTACTCCACGTACCAAGATTTAGTTCCGAGTAAGAATTTCTTTGTTCATGCAACATAATAATACTGACATTGACTAGCCTTACCTATCATTAAATCCATTTAAATTATAAGTACATAATTATACGTGAACAAAAAGAACAATACAAAATAATATGAACTAATTTAAGTTCATTAAAACTCGCATTGTATAAATTTTCATTATGAAAAATGAATAATTTTTTTCATCTTTAGACCTTGCATATGAACTTATAAAAAATGAAATTGACGATATTTTATTTTACTCCCCATAGTGACAACTTCTCTTCGATGGTTCTTGAAAAATTCATGTCGAAGGAAACTTGTCATATGGATTTCAGCGCATAAGGTAACTGTGTAAAGTTTAATAAAATTGAGTTATGATGATACTTTAAAAACATAATAATTTGAATAATCGTGGAAACACCCTGTAGAACTAGGATCAACTTTGTACCTCCATATGTGTTGACTTAAAGTGTTTCAGCTTAATATGTTTCAGGTATTAATTACCTACACGCTGAAATTCATATAACAAGTGGTCGCTATGAGGTATAAACTTAAAAATTGTCAATTCCGTTTTTTTGGAAGTTCGTATAGTACAGGAAAACTTCACTATAACTCAAAAAAAATTGTCCAGATCTTAAACATTGATTATTTAGGTTTAAAATAAACCAAAGTTCACGAAACAAAAAAGTTTAGGAGTTTTGCAGATCTGCAGGGACCCATAGGAGGTGAGATAGGGGCATTCATGTTTAAAAGTGAATTATTTATTGTGTTTGCTTACAGTAATGAAACATCTTCTTTATAGGATTTTGCAAACAGTGGAAAGAAAAGCTATCTATGAGAACTAAAGGAAAAACTATATATAAAAATATTAATGAAATCTTTGCATTCTTTCGATAACCTGACTTCTGGTTATTCTAACAAGTAAAAATTCTTATTTGCCATTCTCATTTTAACACTAGCATCCAACCTAGTCCCCTACGGCTAAGCAGGCTAAACTATTATCTACATGATCCCCTACGATCTGTAAATTCAATTGAAAATGAGAACAAAGGCCTGAAATTAATTTATTTACGTACCTTGTCTTTAAATTTTTTTTCATTCTAATGAATTACATTTTCATAAAATCTCATTCAGTTTCTTGGAAATGCTTAGCCTTTGAAACACTTTTTCGTCCTTATTGTGGACTCATCAGAAAAGCCTAAAGCCACTCATACCGATGTTCCATGCAATAATGTCTTAGTTTTGCGTGGAACATCGTTATGAGTGGCTTTAGGCTTTTCTGATGAGTCCACGATAAGAACGAAAAACGTTTCAAAGGCTAAGCATTTCCAAGAAACTGAATGAGATTTTATGAAAATGTAATTCACTAGAATGAAAAAATTTTTAAAGACAAGGTACGTAAATAAATTAATTTCAGGCCTTTGTTCTCATTTTTAACTGAATTTACATATCGTAGGGGATCATGTAGATACTAGTTTAGCCTGCTTAGCCGTAGGGGACTAGGCTGGATGCTAGTCTTAAAATGAGAATAGCAAATAAGAATTTTTACTTGTTAGCATAACCAGAAGTCAGGTTATCGAAAGAATTCAAAGATTTCATTAATATTTTTATATATAGTTTTTCCTTTAGTTCTCATAGACAGCTTTTCTTTCCACTGTTTGCAAAATCCTATAAAGAAAATGTTTCATTACTGTAAGCAAACAAATAATAAACAATTCACTTTTAAACATGCATAGAGTATATAGGCTTCAATACTAGTTAGCTAATAGATAGGTGAAGATCTCTTGTGTTTTATCAGTCAATGTCAATTATAATTATTTTATACCATTCATGGATAATGTCTTAGTTTTGCATGGAACATCGTTATGAGTGGCTTTAGGCTTTTCTAATGAGTACACAATAAGGACGAAAAACGTTTCAAAGGCTAAGCATTTCCAAGAAACTGAATGAAATTTTATGAAAATGTAATTCATTAGAATGAAAACATTTTTAAAGACAAGGTACGTAAATAAATTAATTTCAGGCCTTTGTTCTCATTTTTAACTGAATTTATATATCGTAGGGGATCATGTAGATACTAGTTTAGCCTGCTTAGCCGTAGGGGACTAGGTTGGATGCTAGTGTTAAAATGAGAATGGCAAATAAGAATTTTTACTTGTTAGCATAACCAGAAGTCAGGTTATCAAAAGAATGCAAAGATTTCATTAATATTTTTATATATAGTTTTTCCTTTAGTTCTCATAGATAGCTTTTCTTTCCACTGTTTGCAAAATCCTATAAAGAAAATGTTTCAGGGGTATTCATAATTAAAAAATCGATTATTTCTTATTTTGTCGGGAAATATGGCATTTACAAAAAAAAAAATTCAAATAAAAGTTGTTACTGACAAATCTTTAATTTGGTGTTTTTAAATTAATTTTATAGCAATAATTAAACGAAATACGGACATTTTTCTATGTGGATTGAAAGGGAAATTACACAGAAAAATGACGTTGCTATTCAATTTCGGACCTGTCGTCTTCATTATCGTCATCAAGTTCAAGCTCTTCTAAATTACATTCATCATCAAAATTTGCTCGAACAAAGTCTATGCTCCTGCAGTTTGAACTTCGCAATTACTATATTCAGAGCCTTCGCAAATTTTACACATTACAGAATATTTTAAACTTACTTTCATGCATTGGCATTGTAATGTGGAGCAGTTTCCTTTACACCCAAATGTTATTAAATCTAAAATGTCTTTTGGTGCAGTATCTAAAGTGGTTTGAGCTGGTTGCAGAATATCCCTCTTTTAACCCATCCCCACTCTTCAGGAAATTTTTCATTGCCAAGCCACTTTTGCACCTGATAACATGTTATATATGAGTGTTGTGCTGCATCAGTAGCCGTTCGAGGCCCGATTTCAAGTCAGTAGTTTTTTTTAAGCGATTATTGAACCATATGAAATCTGTGTTCGTCTATTGTTATATTTTTTTACATCCATGCAGACGCAAAAAATTCTCTCGTCTGCCTGTTTTACTTCAATTAAAGAAGAATTTTCATTATAAAAAACATTTATAGCATTCTGCTTTCGAAGTAAACTTTTTTTAAACAGTTTTATTCTTCCCTTTTTTCCTTTGTTGCATCGCAGCTGCTTACCGGGTGACCTAAAAATATTCACTTATATATTATTGTACTGTTCTAGCGAATGCATTGATGAATACAGTTTTGATTTTGTTCTACCAATTTCTTGTTTATAAAACATTACTTCTGTATTTTCAGGAGCTAATGCTATTAGAAGAACAAACAGATCAACATTATGCCTAAATATTATCATTGTGAAGTCTTTGGAGTTGCTAATCACAGTAATAACAATCAATTGATCGGCTTTGATGTTATTACCAGTAAATGTTTTCATTTGCATTTGAATACGTTGTTTTTGTTCTCAGTATGTGACAAAAACTGTTGTGGGCGTATGCTCACTATAGTGCCGTCTGATATAGTGAAGCGAGGCCCAGCATTTTGATATCAACGTTGCTGTTTATGTCTTTTATTGCTGTTAGGATTGTCGTATCCATTTAAAATACCAATAGGCGATTTGTACCATTTTTTAACATAATTTAGATAAATTTTGCATTTTTAGAGAAACTTAAACAAAATTAACCCCCATCGAAAAATGGCCGTATTTTGGTTAGTTATTGCTATAAAATTAATTTAAAAACGCCAAATTAAAGATAATTTTACCAGAAACAACTTCTATTTGAAAGATTTTTTTGTAAATGCCATATTTCCCGAGAAAATAGAGAAAAATCGATTCTCTCATTAAAAATACCCCTCTATAGGTTCCCGCGGATCCCTAAAACTCCTAAACTTTCTTGTTTCGTGAACTTTGGCCTATTTTAAACTTATAACCAAAGTTTAAAGTCTGCACAAATTCTTTTCGAGTTACGGTCATTTTATTCAATCTTCTCCTGTACTAATATGCAAGGTATAAAGATATTATAAAAATTTATGCATTATAAAAAAACACTTTTAGTACACTCTTAGAGGGTCAAAAATGGAGAAATCGACGATTTTTCAATTAAAAAAAAATAATAACAGAAAATATTAACTTTACGAAAAAAGTTATCGAACATTTAGTCGGCCAACGTCTAGATGGTATATTTGTAGACAAATGTTTCGGCAACTGTTTTGGTGTGGAGCTAGCATTTCAAATTTGCTAGCTTCGTTGGGCCATACTGTGGCCGAAACAATTGCCAAAACAATTGCCGAAACATTTGTCTACAAATATTTGTTTTTTGAAATGCTCTGTACCGCGCATCGATACGAAATGTACCGAAAACTTTTAATCTATTCTACCGAAATCGCCGAAAGACTGTGACAACGCTGGCCAATACAATAGTGCTTGCTAGAACCTGAAAGAAGATAGAGGTGGAAATTGCTGCTTTAGGTGCATTTAATTATTTATTACAAGCGAATGTCGCAACTAACAAAAGCCTCGACGGAAAAGAAGATGGTGGATGACAACGGTACATAAAAATACATCAGAGTAATTTTTTTAATCTGTCGCAGATTTTGTACAATTTTTACTTCCCTCGCATATACCGAAGGGAAGTGTTGTATTCGAGAAAAGATCACCCTCCGAGATCTCTTCGGATTTTCACGTTTCAGATTATGTACATTACGAAAATATAGGTTTTTCACTTCCATCAGTCTGCCTGTCTGTCTGTCTGTAGGTCTGTTGGTGCATTAAAAACGACTTGATAGAGAACAGTCAAATTTGGTAGGTAGCTGACGCTACTGCCAGCAAAGAAATGGTTCTAGATTTTCACTGGAAAATAAACAGGGTTGACCGCGGGAATAGATAACGAAAAGAAATTGTTTTCGTTCAAATTTAAAATCTACCCGTTTCATGGCATTCTAAACCCATTTTTAAAAATATTTCTGAAAATAAAAAAAAACGGTAAAGGTATTTACACAAAACTTCCCTCTTCTTTATACAGGGAGGTGACTAAAAAATTATTAATTACGAAACGACATATGAGAATAACTTCTGGTCAAAAAAATATACGGAGTGGCCATCCGACAGAAAAATACAATATTAAATAGAAGGTGCGAAATATGGAAGGTTTGCGTAAATATCCATGGTTGAATTATTTCTTAGGATGATCACCCTGTATATTTTTCGATAAAACTATAATAGGTGTCTTCCTTGCCAAATGTGTTAACTATATGCCAGATATTATTGCCATATTTTTAGTACATTGGGTTGATTCTACGGTTGGTTCCTTGTGAAACATTCTTCATAATAATTTAAATATACAGGAAAATTATGCTTTTTAATGTTTCAAAAAGTTTTATTAAAACTATATTCGTGTTTCGGCTTATTAGGCCTTTATCAAGAGTACAAGATATTATAAAACTTTTTGAAACATTAAAAAGCATAATTTTCTCGTATATTAAAATATTTTTAGTTCCACATCCACGTAGTGGAGTGGAAGTATAGCAGCGATTATTATTATTATTATTTTGAAATAGATTTAGAATGTCATGAAGCGTGTAAATTTTAAATTTGAGAACAAACATTTTTTTTATCTATTCTAGTAGTGAAAAAATTTTCAAAATGTTTTTTTAAAGTAGGTTTTGATTGTCATGAAACGTGGAAATTTTAAATTTGAGCAAAAATAATGTTTTTTTTTTCAATCATTCTATAGTGTTAAATTTTTTTTTAAATTCTCTTTTTGAAAAAAAAAAAAAATTGAAAATACTGGAATGTCACAACACGTGGAAATTTTAAATTTCGAAAAAATGTTTTTCATTATCTATTCCCTTTAGATGTTCCACCCTGTATATTTGTCGGTGAAAGTCTAGTAGTTTTTTAGTTAATGCACCAACAGACAGACAGACAGACTGACGGAATTGAAAACCTATGTATATTTTTGTAATGTACATGGTCGGATGGTGATTTTTTCCAGGAATACAATACTTCCCTTCGATACTTATGCGAGGAAAATAAAAATTGCTGAAAATCGAAAAAAAATTATTTACCACTATTATAGAATAGATAATGAAAAAAATGTTTTGCTCTCATTTACAATTTCCACATTTCATGACATTCTAAATCAATTACAAAAAAATTCGAAAATTTGTTTACTAGTATAAAATGGATGGCAGGAAAAACTTCTTTTTGCTCAAATTTTAAATTTCCACGTTTCATGACATTCTAAACTTATTAAAAAAAAAAAAATTTCAATAAAAAAAAATATATTTGTCGAAAGTTAAAAAAATTATTTATTTTCGTGGATGTGAATTGGTATCTGACCCGAGCACGCCCGCAATTCCTTTGATTTGTGTAGTATTTACCGACACCGAGGGCGATCACAGGCAAACTTGGCCCATTCGCTGCCAATGAAGATAAACTTACCATCCACACGTTGGCTTTGGCCGCGGTTTACTAGACGCGGATTTGAGTACTATTTACCGACACCGAGGCGATCTTAGGCAAACTTGGTCCATTCGCGGCCAATCAAGACCAACTTACCATCCACACGTTGGCTGTGGCCGAAGTTTGCTAGACTTGGCCTAACGTGTGGAGCTAAGCATTATGCTATAAAAGATCGAGAATGAAAAGGAAACACCGAGAAAGGTTTCTGCAAGATATTTAATACAAGGAAAAAATCGGAAATCTGACCACTTAGCCACTTCGATTAATTTATAGCGTGGAGTAACTTATATATGGTATGGTAACACTTTCATAATAATGGATTACGTCTTATTATCGTCTACCAGTAAATATTTCGAAATTATTTGTGTGACATCAGGAATTATTTTGCTGATGTGATCTTACTATTGTTATGAATTACACCCCCTTGGAAAAGGAGATGGTACGCCTATGCCTACTGATTGTGACTGGAAGCCAAGAGAATAAACGGACTTTTCTGGAATGTTGTTGGAGAAGATTCTTGATTGCTTCTAGATGGATCTAGAGATTCAAATTCGGAGTATATAAGGCGCGATTACCAGCGCGGAAGGAGAAGTTTTATGAAGAAAGCAGTTTATACAAGTGAACAAGTAGAAAAGTGAAAAGTGAGGTTAGATAAATAGTAAATAAAGTGACTTTGAAGTATTGTAGTCAGTAAATAGTTAAATAAAGTGTTAGTAGTGTTTAATCTCTTGTTAAAATTATTTAGAACCCACGGATTCATACAGGGTGTTTCCTAAAAGGTGGAAATCCGTAACACTATGTAATTTTTAAAAGTTAGTTGTTTAATTATAATTGTATTGAAACATATTCTATATAGCATTTTGCAAACAGCAGAAAAAGTAACTATCTATGAGAACTAAAAGAAAAACTGCGTGTAAAAACATTAATGAAATCTTTGCATTTGCAAAGATTTTATTAATATTTTTACACATAGTTTTTCTTTTAGTTCTCATAGATAGTTATTTTTTCTGCTGTTTGCAAGATCCTATAAAGAATATGTTTCAATACTATGTAATTTCTATTTACATGTAATGTAAGACGCTCCCGAGAAAGGCGCTAAAAATCGGTTTAAACCCCAGTAAACTTAATAAAATGTAAGCCACCGTTGGGTCAAGAAGTTATGCGTAAAGTGAAACGTCACAAAGGAAAAAGCAAAGTTTATATGGAATTAAAAATTGAAAATTTCTAGTAAAGTGCTTTTTTAATAGTAAACAAATGTAAGGCTGCGCTTTAGTTGACCTTAGAAGGAAATAGCCCTATCTCTACATCCAAGATCCTGTCAAATGGTTTATTGCGGTGAAGAAAGCTGTACAATAAATATTTAATGTCAAGTGCCAAATGAGCCACACGTGCTTAAAAAAGGCGATACATACGTACTAGCTGTAAATAATAAATTATGTGTGCCGTGGAAAGTTTTTAAGTGTACTAAATCAACCCAAAAAAGAAGAGAAAAATAAAACGAGTAATCACAGACCCTACAGAAAGCTAACCTATAAACTAATTTATTTTATTTTATCTGATTGCTTTAGGCCCGGTTGTACCAAAAGCACGTTGAAGCTAAGTGTAATTGAACGACAGTTCTAGGATGAACTCAGTTTAGGAGCAATTATGTTGTACCATCAGTTTTAAACGTTCGTTCAGTTGAACTTGATTTCATCGCTTGTTGGCACTACTCGCTCAGAGTATGGCACATAATTCTCTAACAGAAGAAGAATATTCCACCGTTATTAACCATACTTTATTTATACTTATTATTTACCATAAAAAAATTTCTTTCTTTATGTTATTTACCATTTGTTTATATCCAACTGCGTTTTTTTGAGATTGCAGGAAACAAACTGTGAAATTTAATTAAACGACAAATTTCTCGGCGTCTGAAGAACAATTATTAACGTTACTCATTCAAAAATACAAAAACATTTAGAATGTGAAGGCACTGATATGTACTCACCAGCCAAAAGAAATGCTACATGAGTAACACTAACAAGTGAATTTAACTGCAGTAGTGGACAACGGTTTAGAGTAGTATAGCTTTGTAATTCCCAAATATATTATTGATTTTAGTCACTTGATTTCTTGTGGTCAATGACATAAAACACTAATTAGTTGATTAGAAACTTGATTCTCTTAACTCATTTACTGCGACCAAGGAAATTAAGGAATTATTTAAATGATTTTTTTCCTAAAGTTATATAAATAATTACTTTTGTGCGAATTGTCCACAAATATAATGTTTCATTAATCTCATTAGTTATAGTCAGCCCGTTACTATTCCTGTTTTTTTGTCGAAAAATAGATTGCAAAATGCAGAAATTTCAATATTATGGATAGTATAAATAATCTTGTTATCATTCTACTTACAAAAATAAATTTTGTAAATGATTTTTTTTAAAAACGAACCTGTATGATTTAGTGGCTGTCGTTATTCTGGATAGGGTATCGATTAAAGTTGAGATAACTAAAGTTTTCAAATATTTAAAACAAGATAAAATATATCTGTAACTGGTCACCTTTGATTAGGAGTCGAGACCGAGAACGAGAGAGACCAATACTCTATAAGTGGTTGTCAATCGTATATTTCCCTAACCATGAAATAGTGTATACCTATCAAAAATGGACAGAATTTTACTAAGAAATTTATAGGCAGTTGGAGAATTCTTCCTTTTGCATTGTAAGTGACTACTATATTTACGGAGTATACGGTCCCTATAATGACTGAACAATATTTTTTTAGAGAAGCACTAAAATTAATGTAATGTACGTAACATGTCATTTACTTTTAATGCATGTCAACAAAACGTGCCATATAAAACTATTAAGAAAACAAAGCTTTGCCTTATTAGTATTTTCTTCAGAGTACACATCAAACACTATAATATCAATCTTAATTCCAATTTCCGGTCTTTCTTATATTTCTGTTATTTCTAGTATACTTGTTTCATCACTTTCTTGCGGATTTTCAAGTACAGATTTTAGGTGTTCGTGTTTTGTGATCTTGTAATCATCCGTTAAAAGAGACTACATACACATCAGCTGCACACAATTACAATCAGATGTTTATTTTAACTACAATTTGATAGTTTAATAATGAGGCACTGGTGGCCATCCACCTCAGATCGATGAATTCTGGATATTTAATCTTAGCACCAAGACCCGAGTCTCGAGTATGAAACCGATGCTGAAACCGATACCATACGTGCCCGAAACCGACACGAAATTAACCTAGTGTTGGCCTCGATTAGTCGAGACCGAAGCACTAATCAATAGTAGTGGGTTTCCTCCATATGTTAAGTAATTCTTGCATCAACGTCCAGAGATACTCTGATGGTCTAGTCTGTAAGAGGTCGACGTGAGGTGATGATTTCAAATTTCATGCGAGTTGCGTTAAATACTATATCCAAATTGTCAGTCCGAGCAAAACAGTTATTGTTCCGTTTATCGTATGGAGAGAATTTAGTTTGAGGGCTCCCATGGTAAATGGAACAGTACAGTTAAATTAAATTTATAGGAGTAATCGGGAATTAAGAACTTACCGGGAAAGGTAAGAAAGAACGCTTACAAAAATTTAGTGGTTCTATTTTTCGGTTGTGAGACTCATGGTGATTTACACACTATGCGTATGGCGGTCAAAAACTGAAAATAACTAATACTAGGTTTATAGAATTGCAACCCTTTGTTCGTTCAGGAATTACAGGAGTAATGAGTTTCTATCCTACAACAGCTATGGAAACAATGCTAGATATACTCCCGCTACAACTGCATGTGAGGAAGGAGGTAGCACTTAGTGCTTGGAACTAGTCCAATTGGAGTCTGTTACCAATACTGACTCAATGCCTGCCAAACAAGATTTCGATTGTTCCTTTGATTGCCGGCTGAGAGCTGTCGCTTATCTGGTACCTATAGATGAATCTTTGATGATGGAAGTAGGTGTGGGCGTAGCAAGGTCTAATTGCAGGCCATCTAGATCCCCTAGTACCAGAACCCAGAACCATCATCCAGACAAAAATTTATGCTATAGATGCTAGGAGGGATGCATTGACAAAGGTGTTCAAAGGACAAAAATTTATATACTTTCAGATAACCAGGCACCATACAAGGCTGTTAGGCCTTACACCTTTGAAACTAAAATCGCCTGAAAATGCATATAATCTCTACTGGCGAATTGCAATAAGGGTATCTTGACTGACAGCCTTGCAAGAAAAGGTGCTAAAGGAACAGAAGAAGCCCTATTAAAGGAACACTTCAGGATAAAGACAAGCGAAAAAATTCGCAATTTGACAATGAAACCAACGAGGCCTCCAGAGCTTCAAAAGTCTGATTTAAAACTGATAAGAGGCCTTGTGACGGACCACTGTCCCTTGAGATATCATCTAAGAACATGAGCAAGACACAAACTGATAATTGCAGATACTGCAACATAGAATGCGAAACATATACCCTGCGAACACAAAATATTATTCCGCATTCGGGTACCAAGAATAGGCGAAATTAATGCCTCAAGAGATTCTGAAATTAGCTGCCAGGAAATTCACAAGCTTTGCAAAAACGTTGGGAATCCTGGACAACAGATATACATAGGCAATTCAGAAAAGATCTTTTAGGTCAAGGTGAAGAAAGGTTAAATAACTAATCGATCTCAAGTAATCTACAATCAATTTACACCAAATAAATATTTTTCGTAAGCTCAAGTCTACTAATTGTGAGATAAAAGAAACTGTTAAATTTGATGCATGAGGATCAACTAAATATGCCTAAATATCATAACTTCTCCGTTTATTGAAAATATTACATTCTGGCTCTTTCATGTCTGCTTAAAATAACAGCCATTCTCTACTTCGCATAGAGGGTCATCTTAAGTCCTTTTGTACAAATTTACAGGTATACCTATTCCATGACCATTTATATACTCGCAGGCTACGAACAAAGAACGGATCGCAGGCCTTTTAGTGACCGACAAAAATAAAAAATGCATCACACTTCTCATAGACGTACCATTTTGATATAAGTTAAAGTACAAAATTAAAAAACTCCAACACGAAAACATAGATAAAATAACAATAAACATGGCAAATTTCAAGAACATAAAAAAATGTTTGCTGTATAAATACAAATTTAAAAATCGTAAAAGTTCGTAGGTATATGGAATCAGAACTAACTATGTTCAATTGGCTAAATGAAACGAATTTTTCTTTAATTCAAAATAACATTTCATATTATTTTATATTTTCTTACATTTTGTTTATTTATTAGTTATATAGTCAATGTTTTTGTGTCGTTTTTTAAATTTGTAGTTTAATTTACTCTAACAGTGGAGAATTCTAGAGACACCTTCCGTTTCAACGTTTGGTCCATCACTACGCCCCTTAGGAAAGAAAAAAATAATATGTTAATACACATTTTTTCAAAGTCCATCCGATTACTACCGCAAATATTGATGATGTGCGGGTCTACCCAAGGTGTTTATTTTCTCAACAAAATCCTTTTTCAAACTTATAACACCCCTCCTTTTGTATCGGGAGTTAAAAAGAAATCTTAATCAGAAATACTGCGTGTGAAGTAGTGTGGAGCAATATTAATATTTAATAAAATCACGCACAGTAAGGTATCTCGGGGTAACCTTGGACTCCAAGCTGTCGTGGAAGGACCACGTTGAAACTCAAACGAGGAAAGCGTGCGCCTCCTTATGGATGTGCAAACGCATCTTCGATCCAAATGGGGAATAAGTCCGAAGATTGCTCTTTGGACATATACCACCATGGTAAAACCCCTAATAACATATGCGGCACTAGGGTGGTGGCGCTGCCAGGAGCGCTCCACAATTAGGGCTCGCCTATGTCAAGTTCAAAGGCTAGCTTGCCTTGGAATTACAGGAGCTATGAGAACCACTCCAACGATAGCAATGGAGGCCATTCTTGGACTCACTTCATTGCATATTGAGGTGGAACTGGAAGCTAAAAAAGGAGCAAAGAGGCTGTTCAAAAATGGAATGTGGAATGGAACTGGGGATGGGGGCACACAAAGGCCCTGGATCTGCCGGTGTCTCCCTGTCTACAATTTCACTATTCCGTAGTCAGCGGTGTTTTCCGGTCGAGAGGACTGGGAGTGCGATAAAAATCGTCTTCTGAGTCCCAAAGGTCTCGAGTGGTACACAGACGGATCTAAGACTCAGGAGGGAACTGGTGCTGGCATACATGGCTGCAAACCAAGGGCTCGTATATCGATGCCACTTGGAAGGTATCCTAGTATATTCCAAGCAGAAGTATATGCCATATTGGTGTGTGCAAGCGAGAATCTCAGGAGAGGTATCGCCTTCAAAGATATTTATATATGTAGCGACAGCCAAGCAGCCTTGAGGGCTCTTGTGTCAAACAAAGTGACCTCAAGACCAGTTCTAATCTGTCGGAATATTTTGACAGAACTGTGCGAACACAACTCTGTCAAACTCATATGGGTGCCCAGTCTCCATTCCGTGGCCTTGAGCCAGTCTTCGGTTTGCCAAGAAGTCTGATTCAATCAGTTAAGAGACTGGGCCACTGCAAGGTTCAGCACCTATTGGACTCAGGCCCCTGGAATGAGGCAGACGAGGCTCCATATAAAGGGGCCCTCGACTGACTCAACCATTAAGTGGCTACTTGGGCTCGATAGAGAAGAAATGAGACGGATAGTAGGCTTGTTAACAGAACACTGTCCTCTGAACAAACATCTTCACACAATGGGATTGAAATACAGCCCTATTTGTAGGATGTGTGGAGTGGAGGATGAAACCACCACTTATATCCTATGCAGTTGGGCACCCTTAGGTGCGTTAAGGTATAGGCATCTCCAAAGGCAATTTTTACGGCCGAAGGAACTACGGGATCAACCATTGAATAGACTGCTATCCTTTGTGTAGAGCAATGGTCTCTTCTAGAAGATCCCACATGACGCAAATGCACAATGGGCCGACAGGCCTGAGTGCTGCGGATTCCACAGATTTGCTCGCGCTATAATAATAATAAAATCACAAATAAAGATTGAGTTAATATTATATAACAAAAAATATATAAATAAAAAATTTTGTTCAAATTAGGTACCTACCTACATATGTAAAATAATACAACAAGATATCGCAAGAGACCTGGAAGCAGCTGCTCAGAAAACAGATTGTCAGGAATCAGTCTCTAATCGACAAGATAATTCTGGCGAAATGGTGGGGTCGCCATCAACGAGGTTGGAATCCAGTGGAAGTGAAGTGTTAAGTGGTGACAAAAAGTCATTAGAGAGTGATATCTCTGAATACATATATCATATTGAAATTGAGCCATCTTAGAAGGATCGTCATAGGGGGTCGTCAGAGGCGTGTAAATTATAATCTTATACATAACAGTGTTATGCGACAAGTTCAAAATGATGCTCATTTTGCACGAGTATGAAAGTTTCATACGAATGCAAAATTACCATTTTGTACGAGTTGTATATTCTTTCTATGATAACATATTATCCAAGTTTAATACACTATAGACATTGATACAAAGAAATATGCAAATATGACGAAAAAGTTGACAGAAACAAACTGATGAAATTTCATCACTCTCACTAGACGTGATAAGTCGCCATTTTACAGTGGCTGAAGGCGAAATGTTTTATATGGCATTTGTTGCCTAGCAACCGATACGAAATGAAGTTCTGTACAAAATCTAGTTGTTTATGATTCAATTTATGCTCGCTAAATGAATATTTTTCGAAGTTGTCGTTGAAAAACTATATTTTGTTATAATAGACGACTTATATGGGTTCACTATGACATATCGCTGCCAGATTAGTCAGTTCTTTTTACTGTGACAGTTGTCTGAAACTGTTTTACTAGTTTAAACACCCTGATAATAATTATAGATTAGTAACTGACCAAATTGAAAGGCTGAAATGTTTAAGAGCTAAAATCTTAAGAACCTAAGCAGTATTAACTGAAATAAAGGTTTTTTTTCGAATTTCATCGAAATATTCAACCTACAAATTATGTCTTTGTAACAATTTTAACACAACAATTACTCTACATTTTAATAATAGAGCTGCATTACCTAAACCGGATACAAGCACCTCTTACATGCAATCGATCTATTTTTTATCAATTTGTTATGGAGATTTTTGAATAAGTATGTAAAAAACCGCTACCTAAGGAATCACTACTTCCACATCCATATTTCCCTTGTCATTCAACTGTTCAACAGACACATCGAATAACGCAAGTAATCAACCAAGCATTTGAATAAAATACTATGTTGCACTTCAGTATTTTTAGACATAAGCATGGCATAATTATACAAAATCAAAGAGATCTTTCCTTTGAAGTACTACATCTTGAGGCTCTATCTATAAGACAAAAAGTTCAGAACCAAAGTAGAAGAAGAGGTTTCTGAAAAATATTCCATTAGAGCATTAGTTCCTCAGAGTAGTGTTCTAGGGCTAATTCTCTATATATTGTATACTTCTGATCTACCAACAACTGTAGAAACAACAACCGGAGCTTTTTCCGATGATGCAACCATCTTAACTGTCCACGAAAATCCAGCAACAGCTTCTAATCTTATTCAAAATAATTTTAATGAACTACAGGTTAAATAAATAGAAAATTAGAATAAATGCAAATAAATCCAAACAGGTAGACTTCACTCTATGGAGAGCTTAAACAATATAGTAGTATCCCGCTCGGAGACTGCAAAATATCTAGGATTTCATATTGACATTAGATTAACATGGGGAACCGAATCGTCAAATATATAAAACAAATTTAACCTAAAGGTTAAATAAATTATTTGGCTCATAGGAAGAAAGTCAAAACTATCTCTAGAAAATAAAATATTATTATATAAAACAATTATAACGCCAATTTGGACATACGGAGTTGAAATCTGGGATCGTGCAAGCAAATCCAATGTAGCTCTTATACAAAGATGTCAATCTAAAATTCTGTGCATGCTAACCAATGCACCTTGGTATGCAACTCATCAGATGCTGCATGAAGACCTAAGAATACCTTTTGTTAAAGATGTCATGAAAACACCATGATCGATTGGAAAATCACACAAATGACTGGCCCAGCTGGTCAGCAGGTCAGCTACCTGTTGGAAGAATAAGAGATCCTTTCAGTGGAGGGGTCTCGTCACGTTATTTTGGAGCCTGTAGCTCATTAGATAGCAAATTAGCTCATTGATGATAAGTTAATTGATGATAAGAGTTAAACTATAGATTGGCGTAGTAGGTTTAGAATTGTATCCTATTGTTTAACCCTATGATGTAAAAATCTACCAACCGTGGCCTCCAGCTTTGTTTGTTTATATAAAGTCGTCTCGAAAGACCCCTGGACGTGAAGAGTGTGTCCTTGTTTATAGCTTATGTTGTTTCTCTAGTTTATTTATTTTTTCTCTTTTTCGATTAGGTTAGAATAGACAGAATGACTTTCGCAATACCTACAGTTTATCGTGGCTATACGAGCTACATTCCCATAGCCATTTCCTTAGGGAAAAAAATATCTCATAGAATGTAAAGTAATTTATTCTGTCTGTTAATAAAGATATAAATACCATTTGGTGTTCGCAAAGAGGGAACTCAACTATCGCGTATCTACATTCGCTCTATTCCTATAGATCATTATTTTAAATTGAGAATTTACTAACATGATATTCACTAGCAAATATTATTTTAGTAATATGGTCTTTTCACATTTTTTTAAAAGTCTGTAAATGAAGAGTACTTATAGTATGGCATTTTTTTATTAAAAAATACCTTATAATCATTTTGAAGAAGATATAAATTCAAATTAAGTAAATATTTGACACCACAAAATTTAGTGACGTCACAAACTGTATATGCCAAATCGGTATGTGTCTACAGTCTACATGCCATTTATTGTTATCTTTAACCTCACAATTATTTAAAATGTCAAAGAAGATTGCTAAAACTTATTTGCACCCAATTACTTCAACACAAGATGTGAACAATCTGTCATTTATATAAGGTTGTAGGCTAGAAGCGGAGAAGGGTTCTTTAATTTTCCGAATATTAAGTATTTTTTTTCTTAAATATTTATCTATGTTTTACTCTGTTAATGCACCATTTGAAATATTTCTTTATATTACATCATTTTATGACAGATAGCTTTCTTTGTAAATATCGCCATTATAGCTTTGTTGGCTTTATATCTAGAAATAGTTTTAAAAAGGACAAAATTAAAGTTTGTATAATATATGTAAAGTATGTGAAGTTTTGAAGTCTATAGTGAATGTCCATGACGTCCATAGTTTTACGTAATAAATGTAGTAAATGATATAAACTGACGTATTAATTACTTCAAGGAACTTGGCGCCTATATTTATTGTGCCAAGCTATCCTCTCGGTTACGTCCATGGTAAATCTTTTTCTTCACTGTAAAGTGCTAGTGATTAATGATGCACTAAATAATATACCGGATGCACACTTCATTGCTTTCTTCGGCATTACACAAAATGCCCCATAACAACACTTAACTATTGTATGACTTCAGAGGAATAGTTACAATCATTCTTATTTACCTTCTTTACACAGAAATGTTTTAACAATGGAACACATTGTCAATTTCAAGAGTACCTGACTTTTACCTGTATTTACTGTATTTATTTTGCCTTATCTATGAATTATTTAGATAATTGATTAAATGTTAACATCGTTTTTAAGGTGAGATATTAATTATTGGTTTTTGGATTTTAGCTAAGTCATAAAAAGGTGGTCACTACAATCCAGTAATGGAATGAAAATAATTATTAAATGAAACTATTTTATAGGTAAGTATAAAAATATAATAATAATATTTGCCTTTTGGAAGAAAGAAATTTGTGATTTAACTTTGAAACTCTTTTCTGGTTAAGAGGTTTAAAACATTTTAAAATAATACTTAATAATCAGTTTTATAAGAAAATCATTGTTGAAATTTTATTAGACAAAGTACAATTGTTTATCCGTATATTTACGTGTAAACAACAGATATTAGTTGTAATTTCGTAAGCAAGTAATTTGGTATAGCATCGCATTTCAGTCATAAAAATTTTGGAAAAGTCGTCTAGGCGTTATAATTTTTAGAACTTCCCTATTTCATCCTTTTTATGTGGAATTATCACACATATCATCAAGGTTTCCAAGTTACTAAAAAAACTATTTTATATATTAATAATAATTATTATACATAACTATATTAATTACTGTAGGTTGTTATTCTTTTACTAAAAAGAATAACAACCTACAGTAATTTTACATTTCATCGAAACTTAATGCATGTGTGATTTTCACTAAAAACAAGGCTTCAAAAGCTTTATTTAAAAAGTCACAAACTTATTACTTTTTATGTTCGAAATGAGATACATTACTTCTAATGCATTTCGGTGCTCGTCTTCTTATTTCAACCGTAGTTGTCTTCAGTCTTATTTCTGTGCATAATTGTAGGTCAGTTTGCTTTCTTTTTGTTATCAGGTGGGTACAGCTGTGAGTTTCCTCAATGTAGACAAGTAGTTCTTTCTTCCTATGCCATACGTAAAAGTCTATTGGTGTCAAATCGGGGGACCTTGAGGGCCACAGAAGCGTGCGTGCTGACAGCTCGTCAGTGACAGACTAGCATCTTGCAAACAACTAATGAAATAAGTACGAATCACGCACTAAAAACCAACGAAACTATTTAGAATCATAACTTGTTCGGCGTCCGTCTGTTTATAACCACCTCCCAATTTAAAAATAATGTAAGTGCTAATTATGCTATATGAAATTTGCGCCAATTATGTAAAATAATGACCCAAACCCTAAGGAGATCGTTTTGCAAAAAAATAGAGTTGCTCCATATATGCAAAAGTTGGAGAAAAACATATTTCCTTGCTTATATGCATGTATGGCGTCGTTGGAAAAAGCTTTTTGATTAGATTTTTTTTAATTTGAAATATGCGCTCGTGGTAGAGGAAAATGTGTAAAATTTAGCTTTCCTCTACATCTTTGTTTCCAAAGATGATGACCTAAAATTAAAAGAGAAATCATTTTGAAACTTTTTCAACTTATTAAAGACAAACAAAAAAAAGTTTGATTTGAACATTTCAAACAATTTACTATATCACATAATTGTTTCTAATATTTACAATTATCTACTTGGTATTGTTAACCTTAGATTTGTAGTGCAAGGCATGAAGAAATTAATTTGTCCCTTATTACCACCTACTGAATACGTTAGTGCACATTGCCTCATAAGTTAAAAATAGATTCGTCTAAAATATTGAGTTTCAGACAAAGCGACTAGCATGTGTAGATTGTTTAATATTGTTTTCACAATTGTGTACACATCTTAAGTTTAATTTGTGCAATTTACATACACGAACAATAAGCAAGTCAAAAATAAGAAAACAACCAACCATACGACAGTCATGCAATTAAAAGAACAGCGTTAGTTGATTCTTAATTGTGTATTTTAATTTTATACTTAAGTACATACGACCCCAAAGTGCAAGCAGTAATTACATAACATTAGCTAAAAGTAGCACCTTTTCAGCATCACCAAATTACGCCATTACGAGCAATGAGCTTAATAAAAGCAATTGTAGAGATCAAAGAGGTTAGTGAAGATAAAGAATGCGACTATAATAAGAGTGGCGTCGCTTTACGTTAATCGTCATTTAAAATGCCGCGTAAACAGGCGGTTGCCGGAGAGGTAGGCTCATTGAGAACCACTTGTTGCGAGATGTTTTAAATGTCCATGTTTTAAAAGTAGCTGTGCTGTACTGTGATTTTGTGGCAATAGCAACTAAACATTTGGATCGAAATTGGACTACTCTCACAGATAGATTCTTTCTTTCTTAGGTACCCTCTGAGCCAATCGATCGAGATATTCAATGCCATTTAAATTTTAGCACGCTGTAAAACAGAGTGGAAAAATGTTAGGATAAAGAAATATTTAAAAAAATGGATGGCTGATACACAAAAAATTATATTTAAAAATAAATTTTAAGAATCCACTTCAGTCATACATAGAGAAAAATTAGTAGAATTTACCTTATATAAATGATTTAAGGAGGTTGAAGCGTTACTGTCCCAACCAAAAGTAAGTCGAATTCTAAATCGGAACATTTCCATAATAAATTGTTACAAAAGGTTATAAGTCGATGATACAAATAATTATTGTCATAAATAAATCATTTTTTATTATTAATTAGTTTTTTAAGTAGATTTAATTATTTTACTTAATGAACTAACTTTTGGATGTTTTGTCCAAACCTATTTTAAAAAAAGTAATTTATGTATGTATCTGTGTATTTTACAATTTGTTTCAGTAAATAATTTTAAAAAATGGGGGGGAGGTCAGCTAAGTTTCACACATTTTCCTCAACGAAAAGTGCAAAAAATTTACACAAGGCTCAAAAATCTTCTCCAACAGTAAGACACACTAACCTTGAAAGTTAACCAATCACCGAATATTTACGACAAATTTTAAATTTACCTTTTCTAAATTGTTCCGCTAATTCGTTCGATATTAATTCTTTTTGTTTCGTTTTGAAGGTTAACCCCTCTAGAATGTAAAGCCATCTTTAGGTAAAAAATATTTTATTTTTAAATACAGTGCTTGATAATAAAACTACGTTTTAAAAAATTCTCAAATTGCCTGTTGAAATCACCACATCAAAATTAAAATTCAGTTTAGACCCTATCGTAGCCTCATCTTCTATTAACATATTCGTTTTCGGAACTCTTTCTTTCTTTCTAAGTTATAACATTTAATGATGCGGAAAAAATCTTTTTGTTGTAAATTTCTAAAACAGAATTTTAGTATTGGTTAAACAACGTATGATTAAACTAGATGCTATAGAAGACGTTTTACACCAATATTTTTTTCTGCAAATTCAGTCTTTTGGAACATTAGCGCAGATGTAAGCGCTACTTCTCTTTCTCATGTTTTACCTCTTTTTATATGTTCTAGTGTTGTTTACGCCTTTATTTCCCTAGAAATATGATTGGTGTCTAGTTACTACCATGTGATTATCAATTATGGGGGAAAGCACTTACCCCATGGGCATTATAGCGTCGAGCGCTTCTACAGCCCTTCAATTGTTACGGTATCTCGATACCGTGAATGCTCGACTAAATCAGAATGCGGATGTCTGAGTAGATTATATCTGTATCTAAATGGACAAGAAAATTTGATTTCATTTGAGATTGTTAATTTCCCAGTAGCATATTGAGAATTGGCTGCCAAATAGATACAGTGTAAGATATTTTGGATTCTGTTCAATTCTCTCCGAGCAAGTACAGTGATGGAATAAGGGCAACATCAATTTACAATTAAGGAGCTCTCTCTAACTGGAAACCCAATACTGGTGTCGCCATGCCCTCCCTCCATCGCCAGACCGGCGGCTTCAATGGTCTCCGTGTGAAATACAGTCACATACTTTTCAGGATAGAGGTACGTCTTTTGTGGGAGAAGCTTTCTTTCTTTAAAAAATATCCCTTTGCGCGAACTAGTCTTATTATACATTTATAATTCTAATTAGTTCTCTTAGGTTTGATACCCCACAGCATCTGGTATGCTGACTTAAGTTACACTTACGTGAGTTAAAGTCCAATATTATCTCCAGATATTTGGCATCGGTCGACACTGCTTCTTCCTTTATTGGTGGTATTAGTAAACATTTCCCTGCTAAATAGAGATATGTGGACATACCTAACGAAGCTGCTTCAATCTTGGTTACTACGAAATAATTTACTATCATAAATAGTCTCCAAGAAATGGTTCAGATTTCAGTATAAACTGTAGGAGCCATCGAAGAAATCGGTATCTCTTTAGGTCATAAATGTTTTTTAAAACCTTGCGTTTTCTTGGTTTATTTGTATAGTTTATTATACTTTAGCTTGGCCGGCCCAAAGGTCGCTTCGTCGGGTGAACTAGGCCTTGTCGACATATGTGAACGATGGTTTTTAGACTATTGCTTTAACTTTGTGCTCAAAAGAAAATGAAATCGCATGCACACTTACCTAACTCATACATTAGACAGGTTACAAGTTTTAATCGACTTTAAGAATAAATTAAACTTATTTGACATTTCCATTATTCTTTAAAGAATTTAGAAATTTTTCATTGCTTAACTGTTGAATATTTTTGATTTGCACTTAAGAAATATTTCTACCATGGTAGGTATTTAAAAGTAATTTTTCAGTAATGTTCATGGTACTTTATAAATATCTGAAATAATCTAGCGTAACCTCTGAAAACAGCTTTGCCTGTTTAGTTGCATTAGAATATAAGTGGTTTGGTAAAATATTTTTCAATACTTAACTTATTAAAATCTAATATTTTATTCCACTACATGATACATACGTATTATATAGATATATAGTTCTTTTAATTGCAAACTAATAATCATTCTTCCGGTTTTTTCATATTATGAGCTTACCTTCTTATAATAGCTCTTGGCAGAATTTCATATGAGAACGTGGCAACACGGCGTGTTGATGGAATGTAGTGGCCTGCCAGCTTCGGAGGAAGGAAGGAAGAAGCGGGGGAGAGGGGCAGAACACCAAGTCGACTTGGATGCTGGATCAGTCGCTGACCTTGCAAGGAGAAGAGCCAACCAGAGCTCTTAAACCGGACTACCACGCAGTTACAACCGGATATGCCCAGCACAAAACGACCTAAAAGAATTTTCAGAACTTCCAACGAAGAGTCCGAGACATGTATTTTAACGTATTTTTTTGCTCTTAGTCCGGTGAAATTGTCAGAAGAAGAGAAGGAAGAGATCGAGGTGCCATTTTCAACAAAAAGTTGGTAAAACAAATAAATTATGAATAAATAAATTTATGTATTGAAAACAATTAATTTTATTTCGAAATTTTCAAAATTATTACAACTTGGCTATTCAATTATAATAATACGATACTGATATGATACTGACGTGGTCTCATAAAATATTTTTTATAAGCAACTGCCTATTTAGTAAATATAATGACGGGGAAAAATTACATATTGTATGTACACAAATATTAACTAAATGTGGTCCATATGTGGACCCTACCTATAACCTAAGATATATATGAATTAACTGAATTATTCACATTTTTACGTATTAGTTTAGAGCAGTAATCAAATTTTTCAACAAAATATGAAGAAAATATACAGGTTGTCAAATATGCATATTAACTCTTTTTCAGCAACTGCAGTGTCCCAGGAGTAAGGGGCAATACTTCAAAAGAATATAGTCTGGGTCAAAACAATACTAAAAGTAGGTAACGTTTTTTCCTAGAATGTTCCGTTTTAAAGATCTTAAAAGCTTTTTACACATAATTTTCAAACTACTCTATCGATTTCAATATAATTCGTATAGTATACATAGTAAGTAAATATTTGTGATTAAGAAATATTGGGCCTCTCGAATCTTACCAGGAATGGAATGCCTCTAATGCTTTTTACCGCCTACCATACATTTTTGAATTCCAGCTAATTAAACAATTTTCTGAATAAAAGGTACCCTTGTTTAAAAGACCCATTTTCCAGACAAATTGATAAGGAATCAGGAATGCTCATTTATTTACAATAATTGAATTATTTTCTGACATGTCTGATGCAGAGCATATTTATCCAGGGGCACTTTTCAATATTCACCGTTATATCTACCTGTAGAAAAAATCGGTTGGAAACATTTTTTGCGGTAGATAACCGATTCCGTGCGATTGATTAAAAATTTTGAAACGACTGCTTTAAGCACATATTTTATTATTAATATTTTTTTCTCTTGGTTGACGGTTTATTGAAAATTAATATCGGATTCTACTAAAAATTGGTATGTTTGGTATTTTTGACGTCGCAGGCTTAATTTTCCCGCAACCCTGATTCACCCTCGATTAAAGTTTTTTTTGTATCTTCTCTCAAGTCATCGAATACATGAATATGTAGGTTTCGTTTCGAGGTGTACAATGAGATTATAGTGGTAGGTTTAATTTGCCCACAACCCAGATACACCGTCGATTAAAGAAAATGCTTGAGAATTTACAAAGTCCTGTCTGAGATATTCACGAGTTAAACTTTTAAGACTTATATTTTATTCTAGATTACGGAGGTTTCTTTTAGTATTCTCAACGAATATGATGGTCTACTTCGATTGACCGAAAGATGTCGGGAAAATGCGGAAAATTAAAGAATGCTTAAATATTCACGAATTCGAGCCTGTAATATTCAAAATTCAAATTTTTTAAGATTCAAAGCTTATTACGCGAAATTCTGGTGTATATTTTCCAAATCGGTAAAGTATTTTTTATATAAACCATTTCATTTTTCAAAATCTGAATGTTATTGTTATTTTCCATCCACGGTTACATTATAATTACTTATAAGATCTTAATTTAGTAGCAAGGGAGCTGCCATACACACACCTCTGCTAAAAGATACAGGAGTCAATCAGTTTGGTAAAAAGTCGATGGCGAACTTTTTTGGGCGGCGGGATGATGTCGCACTTGCTATTCAACAAGAATGGGGGAGGGGGGGCTTGGTTCTGTCAACAGTGACAAAAATTTAGTTCTTTTCAAAAAGGTAACTAATTAATCCGTACGAGACAACATCTTAAAAGGGCCTTCGTACGAGAAAGCAGAATTAGATCTAATACGTTCTTTGCGAACAAAAACAAAATCGCACGTTAAAACGTCAGAACTGACAAACGATTTGTAATTAACGTGAGAAACAGGAGAAACGAAATTTAAATTTGCAAAATATGTGCGCAATCTAACAAGAAAATAAGGAACATCAGGAGAATCACATGATTTGGTAAAATATTCACCACATAGTCGCAGTCTGACATTGTAAATCGTCTTTTGGTATGGACCTAAAAACTAATAACACTATCAAGTGGGGGTCGCCAATTATAGTTATATCAGGTATATAGATTGATATATCCTATAATAAAACAATGTTTAAATGTATTGGTTCAAGATTTATTTTCCAAATTGGAGAAGTATTTTTTATATAAAAAATTTCATTTTCCAAAATCTGAATATTATTCTGTTATTTTTCTTTTTTTTTCTTCCATCCATAGTTACATTATAATTATAAGATCTTAATTTAGTAGCAAGTGAGCTGCCGCAGTCTACTCTCTTTTGCAGGAGAATGTTAATAATACGCGAAGAAATTAAGAAAATGTTTGAAAACTCACAAAATCTAGTTTGCGTCATTCCCAAGTGAGACATATTAAGAACCAGCATTATTAACTTATCATAGTGGTTTTATCTCGTAATGATTATCTAGTAAAATGAGGAAGTTCACTCAGCTTTACGGAAAAATCCCTGGAAAATCTGGTTAAATCTAGCTTGCAATATACATAAATGAAACCTATTAAGATCTAATGTATTAAACTTAAGTTCAAGGTGATTTTTTTGTAGTATTTTTCCTGTGATACAGGATGCTGTACTTTGTTTGCGGAAAAATGTGAAAAAATCAAGAATGTCTAATAATTTAGAATTGTTTTTACGCAATATTTACAAGTAAAATCTATTAAGATCAAGCGTGTTTAACTTGAAATTATGGTTTTTTTCGTAGTATTTTTTACATAAAACTGTATACTCCATGTATGGTCAAAATCAAATCTAATGTTGTTTTACGGAATATACGAAAAAATTTTGAAGCATAACAAAAACTATTATATCAAGCGTATATATTACCTATTACTAACTCAAATTAAAAGAATATTTAGTTTGATATCAAGTTAACTATGTTTGGTCTGGGTAAAATACTAAAAGAAATTAACTTAGATACTTCTTAATGATCTTAATGGGTTTAACTTGTGGTTGTTACAGGCTAAATATTGGAAGTTTTTGTGTATTTTTTAATTTTTTGAATTTTCCCGGGGTTTTCCCGATTAGCTGCGTTAACCATCTCTTTTCACTGAATAAGTACGAGAAACCACGATAATCTCAATTTATTGATTCCTATTATATTTCACTTTACTAGAAATGACGCGGACTGGATATTGAATAATCGGATATTTTCTTGATTTTCCTACATTTTTCCGGCATTTTAACGCAAAACAGAGATCATCGTATTTCATACTACGAAAAAGCATGATTTTTAGTTATATAGTCGACATCTTCAAAGGTTAAAATTCTGATTACCTTAGGTTAGATTTTGTGAGTTATCAAGCATCTTTTTAAGTTTTACGCTTTTCCCCAACATATTCCCGCAAAAAAGTTGACCTTCATATATTACAGGAAAAATGAAATGTGGCTCTCTGTAAGTCTGTGGTAGTATTTACTCATACAAAGTATTTTATGTATCTTATTTATAGAATATCTGTTCAGCCAGCTCTCCACCTAAATTAATAAAATAAAATGATGATTTAGTGTGTTTGAGACAAAAAATTCTCAAAAGATTTTTTGGCATCAGCCACCCCCAGATTTAAATTTGTCTGCCGATTTTAAATATTACTTATATTATTAAAACTATAGTATTAAATATAGTAGTAGTAGTAGTATATAGTATCAAGATATTTTCGTCTAAAGGATTTGAAAGGAAAATATGAACGTGGAAATAAGTGGTTCCTTAGGCTGCGGTTTTTTTATTGTCTCATTCGGAAGAACAATTTTGAAACAAATATTATAAAGGGTTATATAATAGTGCCATTAAATATTTCCGCGGGAAATTATCCAGAGAGGGTAGATTTTGTAATCTAGCAGACCAGTCTAAACATTTTCTTTTTAAGTTCACCTTTTAGGAAAACTTTATTTAGATAACATGAAACAGGAGCCGGCTAATTAATGTGGACGGGCACTGTTCATTGTTATATCTAGTGTAAACAATGGTAATGTTAATATAATGTTCAGAGATACCATACGATTAATATATAGTTACTTTAGCTATTATTTGTAACATTTTAATTACATCGTTATGAATCTTGGAAATAGTATATTTAAACTATTATTTAATGGCAGTCGTTAAACGTTGAATGTATAAACGTACTACCAATTAAAGCCAACTTTATTTTGACATCTCACGTTTAATCAGCAAATACATACATCATATTAACAATCTATTTAACTTGATACATAACCATGGGATGTAACATTTCGAGTGAAATTTTACTAGGAAACAAGGCAGTAAATAGTTATTTATAAACAATAATTAAAGGTCAGATATCCTAAAAGAAAAGAAAATAATCATGTGTAGCATTGTACGTTTACTACCAGCCAACCAGCCAATAATCATGAGAGTCCCCAAAAGTCGACTGTCACATTTTCCAATTTCTAATAACTTTTTGTAAACAAAAATCATGTTATAGTTCAAGTATATTAACTAAATCAGAAGGGTTAAAGGGTATCTTAGGGGACATTAGTCTTCATAAGTTGCCATCACAAAAAATGTCAGCTCGGTTTATTAACAAATTTTTATGCTTTTCCTGAACATTTTGAAAACAAATATTAACAAAAAGAAGACATTTCGAAAGAAAATGTTTGTAGTTTAATTCAAAAGTTTTGATCTTCACTCACAGATTTCATGGGAAATTATTCAAGTGGAAGTAAATAAACTGTTGTTATAGATATCGCCTTTACGAAATTTCAAGTAGATGTTCCCCAAGGTTCCATCTTGGGACCACTATTCTGTTAGCATTAAGTCTTTATGAATATTGAATATAGCACACATATTTTTAGAGCTGTGCATTTACTACATATGGTTACTGGCAATTCGATGTGTTCCGTCAAACAAGTGATAGTAGTGACAATTTACTGTATTATAAAATATGCATTATCTAGAGGTCAGTAATTTCGGAGATATTACAATTTTCGTGTGATAAAGATAGTGTCCGTTTTTATTTCCGAAGTTTTTTGTTTCAGTCTTGTACTATAAAGAGCATTTCAGCATGATTAAATCAAAATAACAACAATAACGTTAGTATTAAATACTACCAAAACAAAATGTTAGCGTAATACAACAAAATCGCTGCCTAACAAATCACTGTTTCCACATCCAGATTTTCCATCCAAGTGTCTTTAAAGGCAAACATCTTGACTATAATTGCACTCTAGTATGTTGAAATAATTGGTCATAGAATTATTTTAATAATATTTGAGGCAGACGTCATATAAAAAATTTGAAACGATGGCTTCTAGAATATACGCCAAAAATGAATTTTCTGGACTTTCGTTACCTTGTTCTAGTTACCCCACCCCCTCCACCCCTTCAACGGAATCATCTCAATCAGATGTCATTACAATACATACGTGTACTAAATTTCAAGTAAATGTCTCAATTTCATTTTATCAGCCCTTCTAATAATTGTGGGGGGGAGGTAGTGGAGGGGCTGAAAAATGTTATACAAAAATATGAGGCTTTAGCTTCTAGTTTATACACCAAATCCCAAGTTTCTATACTCTTACCATCTGTCTCTATTTATTTCCCCCTATTTACCCCCGAACCCTTCACCAGAATCAACAGAAAATATAATCTACTTCCAGGTGTCGTTATAATATGTACATGTACCAAGTTTCACGTGATTATTTCAATTTTATTTTATCAACACCTTTAATAATGGAGTGGGGTGGTGGAGGTGATGGAAAATATTATAAAAGAATCTGAGGCTTTGGCTTCTACTGTATACACAAAATACCAAGTTTTTAAACTCTTACCAGCTTGCTTTACTTATGTTCCCCTATTTGCTCCTATTTAACCCCCAACCCTTCAACGGAATCATCTCAAAACATAACCTAATTACAGATGTTGTTATAATACATAAGTTCATGTACCAAATTTCATGTAAAAATAAGAATTTGATCAACCCTTTTAATAATGGAGTGGGGGTGGTGGGGGGAGTTGAAAAATGTTATGAAAAATCTGAGGCCTTGACTTCTAGTATATACACCAAATCCCAAGTTTCTGTGATCTTACCAGCTTGTTTTACTTATTTTCCCTATATCTTAATTTTATTTTACCAACCCATTAATATTGGAGTGGTGGTGGTGTGGGATGTAAAATATAATAAAAAATGTTGAGGCCTTGGCTTCTAGCATATACACCAAATCTCAAGTTCCTGTACTCTTATCAGCTTGCTTTACTTATTTTCCCCTATTTACCCCCAAACCCTTCACCGGATATGTTCCAGATCCCGTTATAATACATACGTATACAAAATTTTAAGTCAATGTCGTAAACCGTTCAGGAAAAGCGTGCGGACAAAAAAAAAGTTACAGACAGACAGACCGACAGACCGACCGACCGGCCAACAGACCGACAGACACACAGACAGAATTTGTTTTTTCGCTCAAATTTAATAGCTCGACGTTTCGTGACATTCTAAGCCTATTTCTAGGAAAAATATTTTTGAAACACTTTTTACGATTACAATACTTCCAATCCACTACTTGGATGTGGAAGTAATTATCATTTATAAAGTAAAACAACACAGCACGTTTGAATTATTTTTTTATTTTTATTAATTTCAGTTAATGCTCAAAGTATTTACCCCTATTTCGAATACAATTATGAGCAATCTTTCTCATTTCCGTCCTTGCAACCCTTGTGGATCTATTTTGTCGCAATTTTGCGGTCATTTTAATTCGTTCAAGCAATTGCTCCCTGGAGTTTATTTGTACGACGATTTTCTTCACAAACCTCCAGACATATAAACCTAGGAATGTGATATCTGAATACCGAGTTACTAGGGAATGACTTGATCAGCATTTTTCCAATTGCTGAATTGGAAGAGTAGGATATCTTGTCCTGTTAGTTTCCAGATCTCACACCGCTGATTTCTATGTCTAGTGGTGCATCAAAAAAACAGTCTATGTCGAGCAGTATTTTTATTCACGATAATATCATCGTTGCAGCATTTTTCTGAATGCACACAACATTTTAATATCTCCAAAACTAATGACTGTTTGATGATGTATGCTTGGGTTCATAATATTGTAAATTTCCTCTACTATCATGTGTTTTAACCAGTATACACAAAAAAGATTTTCCAAAAATCGCTTTGAGAAAGGAAACAGATGAGGTGTCTGAAACGTCAGCAAAATATTTTTTATAAAAAGATTGTCCGAATACCGTGATGGTGAATCATTGAGTATAAGTTCTGGCGCCTGTGGAACGAAGGTCTGTATCGCATAGCTCAGTGGTAACTATCAGGCTATTAACCAAATTAACAATTTTTTGAAAACATTTAGTGAGGGGGTTCCAGCCATTCCCAGTAGCTGTTCATTATTTTTATAAATATTCTAACATAGGACTAACATGTAGTGCACTATCTTAATTAATGCTTATTTGTATCCTCCCGGGTATCCTCCTCTTCATAAATCTCATTCAGATCCGAGCAGTCTTATTATGGATAGTTTCTATCTGGTAAAAGTATCTACAAAACAAAATATTATAGCTTGGTAAGATATATGTGCGGATCAACTTGTTTTATTTAAAGGAACCGGGCTAATGGAGATCACAGATCAGCATCTGTAATTCTCCACGATTACAATTTTTTTATTTTCTTATATCAAAAATGGATAAGCCCAGCATGATATATGGCACTTAATACCGCATGTCTGTAAACAAAGAATTCTTAGAAGTGAAATGTTGGCAAATCTTTTACATTATTCAAATGAGTTGCCGGAATTGGTGACCAGATCGGGTAAAAAAATAATGATAAAAAAATGGGAAACTTGAAAACATAAATTCTTACTTTAAATTAATAAAAAACGGTTTGTTAAATCTTTATATAAGTAATTGCTGGGGCTACAGTCGGGAGTAACTAATATTTCTCTAATTAAATAATAGATAGTGATTATAACTGAAAGATACAAAAAAATTATAATTTTATTCATACTCATTATTATGCAGATCAAATATTAACGTTTCAACTATCAAATGTTTTAATTGAATTATTGCATTCTCTCACATACAAAGCGAAGTATAAAAGGGCCTCAATAGTCTATTCTATTAAATTATAAAATTTTCTTCAAAAAAACAAAGATTCCTATAGTTATTGAAGTTAACTCTCATTTTGACACTATCGCTGTTATGTTAAAATATAATCATCAAATTTTAAACTTTTTGTTTACTGCTAGATACTTGTGCAAATACTATCGGTGTCTTCCAAGTTTAACATCTACCTAATATACGATTCAAATGTATTGACCCCTCAGTTTAACCGCGAATATCTCAAAAACAGAGGAGCGAAAAAATTTGAAAAAATTATGTGTTCATTATGTGTCAATTGCAAATCATTCACTGAAGTTTGAATAATGTACATTGTACAGTTTTAAAGTTCTGCTAAGTTGTATTGAACAATGTCCTACTTTTTAAATAGATTTTGACCATACCAGTTTTAAGTCAATTATATCTTGGAAAATATGCTTACTATGTAAATCATCTTTTAGATACCGATAAAGCACGGCATTTTTTGTACGAGGAAATTTTTTCATAATTTTTTATTCTAAAGTTTTGTAGTTATTCTCAAAAACGTGACCTCAGGTTAAAAAAAATTGGTATATATCAAATATTAATTTAATTACCAAGCGCAATAGATAATGATAATGTAAGCTTGCAGTAATATTATCTATTGCGCTTGATAACTAAATTAATATTTGATACATACGATTTCTTTTTTCTGAAAATGCTGATATTTTATATAATTAACCATATTATCAAAAAAAAATTAAATGCATCGATAAATAACCGAATAAATATGAGATCACGTTTTTGAGAATAACTGCAAAATTTTAGAATAAAAAATTATGAAAAAATTTCCTCCTACTTTATTGGTATCTAAAAGGTTATTTACATATTAGGCATATTTTCCAAGAATAATGGATTTAGAATTGGTATGGTCAAAAGTTACTTAGAAAGTAGGACATTTTTCAATACAACTTAACAGAACTTCAAAACTGTGCAATGTACATTATTCAAACTTCAGTGAATGAACCCATAATTTTTTTAAATTTTGCTGCTCGCTCCTTTGTTTCTGAGATATTCGCGGTTAAAGTGAGGGGTCAATAGATATATAATATTATGTTTAAAACTGAATTATTTATTATTTGTTTGCTTATAGTAATGAAACATATTTTTTATAGGATTTTGCAAACAGCGGAAAGAAAAACTATCTATGAGAGCTATAAGAAAAACTGTATCTAAAAACATTAATGAAATCTTTGCATTCTTTCGATAACCTGACTTCTGGTTATGCTAGCAGGTTAAGATTTTGAAATATATTTGTCCAATTTCTTATTTGGCATTCTCATTATAACACTAGCATTCAACATAGGCTCCTATGGCCAATAAGATTAAACTAGTATCTACATGACCCCCTACGGTATGTAAATTCAGTTAATGTCAAATATAAACATTTCATACTTATTTTTGGACATTGCCTTGGTTTTGCATAGAACACCGTGATGAGTGGCTTTGGGCCTTTCTGGTGAGCTCAGAATAAGGGCGAAAATAGTTTCAAAGGCTAAGCATTTCCAAGAAACTGAATGAGAGATTTTATGAAAATGTAATCCATTAGAACGAAAAAAAAAATGCTAAGACAACGTAGGTAAATAAATTAATTTCAGGCCCTTGTTCTCATTTTTAACTGAATTTACATACCGTAAGGGGTCATGTAGATACTAGTTTAATCTGCTTAGCCGTGGGGGACTATGTTGGATGCTAGTGTTATAATGAGAATGTCAAAAAAGAAATTGGACAAGTTTACTTCAGAATTTTAACTTGCTAGCATAACCAGAAGTCAGGTTATCGAAAGAATGCAAAGATTTTATTAATATTTTTACATAGGTATAGTTTTTCTTTTAGTTCTCATAGATAGTTTTTATTTTCGCTGTTTGTAAAATAAAGAATATGTTTCACATATAATATTAGTTGCATTTACATTTTCTAAATATTCGATATATTGTCTCATATTGTGTCGTTCAATTCCTAATAACTTAATTATTAACTTAATTTATTATCTCAAAACCTAATTTTATAAAAATCCTTATTAATTGTTCCACCCAATTAGTCCTGTCAACGGAGCGCTAAAATGACCAATATCTCTAACTTGAGTCTAGTGAATGGATTTTGATGAAATCTTGTACAATGTGTTTGTAATGACGTTGATAAAAAAGTTTAAAAAATATTAGAATAGGAAATGATCGGAAGGGGTAGATACACCCCTTTTATCGCGGGTTCCATAACTTGTAGAATCAGGTCCAAAATGAAAAAAAAAAAAAAAACAACAATATTTAATCATTTTGAAGAACTTTATTTTACTCCTGCTAAAAGTGTGTTATTTTTTAAGTTCTGTCGTGTTTTAGCCCACTTACCTTCACTGATACTTTGTTTATATACAATATCAACATTTTGAACATCTGTGATTATAATTGTAAGAATCAAAACAAATACCAAACCAGGTAGGGTACATACTTATAAAGTATTTCGAGCATGTTATGTTGCATATTTGCTTATGACTTTAATTAAATGGAAACTGAAACAGCCTCACAGTCCTATCTTTATAAACTGTAAAATATTAGTCCTGCATTTCTTAATACAAACAATACAAGCCTCTGATTATTGTTATAGTCGCGTCATTTTAGCATGTAAAATCTGAAAACCTCTAAAAAAAGGTAAAGGGTCAATTGATTTCATTTTTGTTGCAAGGAGTTCTGAAAGACATTTAGAAAAAACAGTACCTTTTATTTTTTGGTGAAAATGTTTGGTTTCTTTTTTTTTTCAAATATTGGACAATATTAATGGCCAATTTAATTAAAGTAATTCAAACATTTGTTATTATACACAGTATGCCATAGAATTAGACGAAAATGGTTACTTGGGGGGTTTCTGGGGCCGCTGATCACGAATCTGAAGTTCAATTTGGAAAATTCAAAATGGCGGACCGGAAATCGGACCATTTACCATAAGAAATGAGATTGGATATCTTGGCCTTGAAAATCTGTGCTCGGTGGTTCTCGAGATCGCTGATTACGAATCCGAGGTCTAATTTGGTAAATTCAAAATGGTGGACCGGAAGTATAGTCAATTTATCTGGAAAAAGCAGTATTTTTTGGTTCTTGGGCTGAAAATTAGTACTCGGGGGTTTCTGAAGTCGCTGATCATGAATCAATTTACAAAATTTGAAATAGCTGACCGGAGGAACAGTCGCTTTCTCCGGAAAACCTCGTATTTCTTACTTTTTTGGCCTGAATGTATGAAAAATACGAGTATTTCCTGAAAATATACTACGTCCGGTCCGCCATTTTGAATTCTCCCTAATTGAACATCAGATTCGTTATCAGCGATAACGAAAACCCCCGAGTTTCCACTTTCAGCCCAAAAAAGAAAAGAATACTAGCTTTCTGGAGAAAGGGACTGTTATTGTTTGAATTTCGTAAATTGGACCTGTGGTTCATGATCAGCGACATCAGAAACCCCCCGAGTATTCATTTTCAGCCCAAAAATGAAAAAGACACAAATTTTTCCTGAGAAATTGACTCTGCTTCCGGTCCGCCATTTTGAATTTTCCAAATTAAACTTCAGGTTCGAGATGAGCGACCCCAAAGACCTTCTAGTAACCATTTTCGTCTAATTCTACGACATATTGTGTATGATAATAAATTTATCAATTAATTTAATTAAATTGGCCATTGATATTGGCCAATTATTGGACAAAGAATGAAACCAAACATTTCCTAAAAAAAATAAAAGGTGCCGTTTTTTCTAAATGCCTTTCTGAACTCCTTGCAACAAAAAAGAAGTCAATTGACCCTGTATCTTTTTTTTTTAGAGATAAAATGCCAAAATAACGCGTCTATTATTAATGTGGTAAACATAGAAACTTTTGACCCTAATATTTTAAATTATCTAAAAACGTAGATTTCACAACAGGTTGATAAAATCTTTGGATATATTGACATAAATCAATGAATGTTGTTACAATATGTAACCTAGTGTAATAATAGTACCCAACTCCAACATATATCATTGCTTAGCTGTAACTGAGCCTATATTGATTAACCATTTACTAAAATATGTCGTATTATAATGTTTACAAAAAGTAAAAAAAAACCAATATAGTCTTTGCTTTCACTGTTTTATAGGTTCACAAAGATGTCAACATACTTGACACCCAACTTTACACTTGTAAGACAACACTAATAAAGTATATATAAAATTCTTTCTCGCACTAGCTTTAAAAAAAACATCACTACACATATCCGATATTCATAAATCCTCCACTTTAATTTATATCGAACGAAAACTGACACCTACTCTTATGTCAAATTTCAGAATTTGTCCACTAGGAAACTGACAGCTGGCAAAACTGTGACATCGCCGCTAATGCATGACAGATTTTATCCTATAATTCGTGCCGCCATTTTGAATTTTTCAGTTCCGTAATCATATAGCATAATAACCTGTTGGATTTGCCAATTTGAATTTTTAACTTTTGACGTCAGTTACTTACCAAAAATATTTAGCTACCAATTTTGCCCCTAGCGCATTCGCCATATTCTGGAATTAAAAAATGATTTTTTTATTTTGCTCTCACCGGACATAATTTTATGAATCTATGGCGGGGTCACCACCGAGCTATACTCTACAATTTGCAAGATATCTCATAGACATCGCTTAAACCATGTAGTAGTAATTGTACATATTATATCAAAAAAACATGCAGTCAAACTGAGGACCTCCTAGTTTTGCTACTTTACTGAGTTAATTTATCTGAGCTGTTTTGTAATTTTCGCAAAATCTTGTGTAATGAAAGAAACTGACACAAATGAACAATTTTCAAAAATAGATAATGTGATGTAGAGCAGAGTTTATAGACTTGAATAATACACACTTACGAAATTAATTGCTTTGTTAATTACTTTATCAGAATATATTTAGTTTCTATTAACTAAAATTGTCTATACTTGGTACAAAAAACATAATATGTAGCAGTAGCCCAGTCAGTGAGCCAACAAATTCTTCATTAGTATTAGTGCCTATATAGTGATTTTGTAGAAGTAGCCGTAACGTGTGGGCAGGTTTCATTGTTCACGTCCGGATTCCTACGGTATCTGTCAGAGGCAAACCCTGCCCTGTTTTTCTTACCTTCTGTTTGAGACTTCGATCTGGTATTTATAACGAATCATCCTACGGTTGTGTTTAATTTTAAGGTGGTTAAAACTGAATTTATAATAATATCTACTGTTTCAACAAGAAAATCGAGAACATTTTTTGGTAGAAAATCTACATTCCAAACATTAAAAACGTTAATCAAATTATAAGTTTAAAATATTGTACAGGGTGATTTTTCTAACAGTAGTAATGCATTTCTCGTGTAAATCATTAGATAGAATCACACTTTGTTAAAAAAGTATTGTAATCTTACTAATTGGCTACTTAAAATCGGCATAGAAATTAAAATGGATAATTAAGGCTCTATGCAAGACGTGGGCATTACGTCGCGTCGCCGCGGGTTGCATTTTTTCCTGTAACGTACCCCTTGCGTGATATCAGTGGAAAGGTATATCAATTTCGAGTGTTTTTTCTAAAATCAATTTAATTCTGTATTTATTTTTTCTTACTTTTTGTTGGGTATTTTGCCCCTGAAAAATATTTAAAAATTTTTAATAAAAAAACCTCTACGCCAAACGGATCAGGCAGAGGTTGGTTCTTGAATACTTGACTGTTTCAAAAAGTCTCACACCTAAAAATGTATAAACTAGAACAATGTTATAAACTAATAAATGAAAATGAAAGCTATAGGCAGTTAACGTTTCGGAAAAAAATCTACTTCCGTTCTCAAAACTTTTTTTGGCCGTCAACCATGACAGTTCTTTGTTTATGTATTTCCATAGTCATGTGAGACATTAAATTATATTTATCCTATTTTTACTTACTTCGTCTCTAAGGATGGGCAACCAACTAGTACAAAAATCTATTGAATAATTTGAAACGCATCTATCCTCGTTTAATAAAATAATCGCGCATTCTTTAAGTTTTCTTTTAGTTCCGTTACTCGCTTTTTCTAAAATCTTCGCCGAGTCCCATTTAATCCTGTGATTATTATCCCACGCGTGTTCACAAATTTTGGATTTTTCAAATTCTCCCCTTCTAGCGTAATTTCTATGTTCACCAAGCCTTGTGTTGAAAGGTCTAGATGATTCACTTACGTAATGTTTTCCGCACTCACACGGAACACTATAAATACAATTTCTTGAATTTTGAACAATATTTAGAGGATTGGTTTTTGATAAAACCGATCTTAGCGTGGAGCCCGTTTGAAAAACCGTTCGTACGGAAAACCTGTTCCCAATTTTTCGTAATTTATCCGATAAACCATCTATATATGGAATTACTGCCATTGACCTAAATACCTCAAGTTGTGATAGTATATCTTTCTACTACCAATGTTCAATAACTGACTATCAACAAAACTCTCAGGATATTGATTATTTAATAAGACAGTTTTTATAAATTGCTTTTCGTTCCTTACTGTTACATCATTTGAAGAAATAATTTTGGCTCTCTCATACAAGTACTTAACAACACTTTTCTTAACACTAATATGTTGATTTGAATTGAAATTTAAGTATCTGTTTGTGTGTGTTTGTTTTCTATACACACTGGTTTGGTATGTGTTATCTAATTTTTTAACTAAAATGTCTAAGAAAGATAATTCATTATTATTTTCTATTTCTATTGTAAATTTAACTAAAGGTTCTTTTTCGTTAATCTGATTCAAAAAATTACTGAAACATTTTTTACTATAAGGCCATATAGCAAAAATGTCATCTACATATCTCCACCATACAATGAGTTTATAAGCTATATTATTAATATTACATTCCTCAAAATTTTCCATGAAAATGTTACTTAATATTGGAGATAATGAATAACCCATGGCCATCCCAAAGTCGTATTGATAGAAGTCATTATTCAATTGAAAATAATGCAAAGTGTAAGTAATTCCATTATAGTTTCAATATAGTTCTATTCACCAAATTCCCATCTTGATGCAAGCTGTTTTTAATTATTATTAATGTTTTATCCACAGGAATATTTGTAAATAGGCTTACTGCATCAAAACTGACCATTAGATGATTCCTGTTAAAATGATTTTCTGACAGGTTTATTTATTTGTTAAAGAAATAGGACTAATTTCGAAACTGATAAGTAACAGAATGGAATAAGTTTAATCTGGTCTAAAGGTTTACAGGAATTGATAATTTAGACACAGAAAACTAGAAAAAGGTTTAGACATGACCCTTGCCATATACACATTATTAATATCAGTTATTAATAACAGTAATAAATCAGATGCAAACGGTTTCTTACAACACGACAAAATAGTACCTACTTACTACTAACTAAAGTAAAACAAATAAAACAAGATAATAAAATCGTGATCAAAATCATACAATATACTAATTCTATAAGCCAAAATATTCGGCAAAGACGAAATATTGGATACTGGATAAATATGAAATCAAAATTTGTATTTTACTTTCTGACCCACATATAATAATAATAATAATCCTTTATTACTAGCATAGCTATTGTAGTATTTTTTTAAATGTTCATTATATAATGCCTTTTTAAAATATTTTCTACCCATAAATAGGGGTGATTTTTGCATTTTTTCAAAAAAGTAAAACATATGCTCACATTAAAATTTCTCAAAGTTCAATTTGAGCCCTTGGCTCTTTACTTTGGCCCGCTATCTACTATGCAAAAACAGGCGAATTTTAGGCGTTTTCTGCGGTCACTTTTTGCAGAAATACATATTGAAACCCTTGCTGAAAACCGCATGAAAACCGATAAAAGTTGTGGCTTTTGACCGTTCGAAGGGGTTGCTTTAAATTAAAAAAAAATTACCCCAATATTCGTGTTCAGCACCCTCTAAAACGGGGAGGGTGGGTGGTCTGGTTGCGTTCCTCATTTGTGACAAAATCGGGTTAAAATTCCGACTCATTGACTCCACAAATTATACAGGGTGTAATTAGTTTCATGTCATTAAAAAAACTGGTAACAGGGACCGACTAGACCAACAAAAAACCTATATGACTTTTTTCTCTAGGGGCACATTGAAAAAACTGACCTAGGTTTAAAATTTAAATGTTATGGTAGGAAACATTTGAGAACAACTATTTTTCAATGGATGTTACAGTTCCGAATATTAGAAATAATAAAAAACTGTAATACCCGACTTGCGTTCGCGCCGGAAGAAGTGCGGCACTTTGATGGGATTACTTGTATCGAACTTTTTATACCACTAATTATGAAAATGTAAATAATTCCTTCTCTTTCGGCACAACGCAAGCTAACATGGCCGCAGGGGTTTAAATAGGATTTGTTTACATGTGTTTTTTAATTTGGAACAAAGTTATTGTAGCTTTTATTGTCGTTTATAAGAATTTATAAAATTTAAAAGTGGCTTATTAACATTTGTAACATTGTGTTAAAAGCTTAAAAAATTAGTAATTATTTTATGAAATTGGAAAACGAACAGTTAGTCGTCCGAGATATTAAAACAGAAAGTAGTTGTGTATTTTAAGTTAGAAGAAAACCTGATTTTTTTTAACGAATTGAGCGCATAATTTTTCCCAATCAGCTATCGAAAACTAAAAATCGAGTCTTTGATCTCTATGAAAATCAATGTAAACAATAATAAATGGATCAAAACAAGACAGCGAATACTACTAATAATAATAATAATAATCATAACTTTAATGTCCAATAGGTAATACCCAATAACTGAACAATTCGTTTGAATTTTTCACAAAAATTGTTCGAAATGACCTCCATCTCCATCTATACACATTTCGGCACGTCGAACTAAGGACACACGCACTCCGTTCAACACATTTGGTAAATTAGGATCATTTTTTATGGTTTCTATGCACATTAAAACACATAATCTCCCATGATGTCCCAAATCTGGGTTTTAAAACACCACACTAAACGGTGAATTAACGTTATCAATAAAGAGAACAAAATGAAAAACTTGGTCCAGAATCCAGAAAGTAACACAAAAAGCACGAACGAGAAGCAGTTACTAACGACTTGAACGATAAGTCAATAAAATAAATCTTAACATAAGTGGCACAAAACTCAAAAAGAACAAAGGCAACAGACAAAACCAAGGAACGGGTAGGTCGCGTCGTGTGTACGTTGTTCACCAAGTAAGGACACAAACTGAAATTATTACTTGAGAATATTACAAGGGAGAGTATAGCATGCGTAATAAGATAATTTGGCCGCGAAGAAGCAAAAAACATGGCGGTGTCCTCTGTCGGTCGCTTTTAACTGCTTTGTCGGCATGGTTTTCGATGACCCCCGTCGCGGCCTAATTATCTCTTAGGATCACCATACTTATTTGCACGAATGTCAGAGTATCATGTGCGACAAGACTCGAGGCAATAAAGCCTACCCCAATATGCCAGCAGTTCTCAAACTATGTTATTATGTATTCTGGAAATTTTTGTTTATTTTTTTTCTCCAAAACTATGAGCTTTAAACTCCATGTTATATCAGGTTTTTTGTTTGTCTTGTCGTTCCCTACCACCAGTTTTTTTTAATGACATGAAACTAATTACACCCTGTATTATAGCAAGCTCTTTACGAAGCATATTGTAAATTTCAAATATGTAACACACGACATATTTTTGCGTTGTCTTTTAACATGTTCTCTAATCAATGTTCTTGTATATTGTTGCAATCTTCTAAGTACACCTAAATGTTTAAATGTTCTTAACCGTATTTTCTTGTATATGGTTAAAGCAAACCTTATGGTACCAAATAAGGCAGGCTTGGAAAAACCTACTATTTGTCAATAATGTACAGCTATTAGTGATATTAAGACCTGTTTTATGGAGTTTCTTTAAGTACCTATATATTAACAGTTAACAATAAATAATAATAGTACTAAAATATTTATTCATCAGTTATAATGAAAAGTTGGATATGTTGATGATTTATGGGAAAGTGCACAAAATGCTCTTCATGCACGAAGACTATATTATTCGGATAGACATCCAGAAAGAAGAATTCGAGAGTACAAAATATTTGCCAAATGGAAAAATAGTTAGATAAAAAAAACATTTTGAAAAGATGAGTCTAACGACACACATGAAAATATGGATATTATTTTAAAGTGGATAAAGAGATACTTCAATATTTCAAGAGACTTTGATATACAATGCGATACCAGGGTTCTGAGAACTATTGAATATCACGGTTACAAAATTTATAATTTACAAGGACTTATTCTCTAAGACTTTGAACGTCAAGAAAATGTTGGTTCTCAACCGAATTGCTTTGGTTCTTGAACTTAATTTATATATCCATGTTTTGTGGATAGACGAGAGTTATTTCAACGTTCACGATACTCACGATAACGCACATAATAGTTCAAAGATGGGGACTAGTTTCGCATGTATCCTATCTTGTGCCAAATTTGATAAAGAAAAATCTGTTGTGGATAACTATATAATAATTTGCACTAAATAGACAACTTTTTGTAATAGTTGGTCAACTGTATGATATAAATTCTTTTTCACTTATAAATGAACAAATCTTTCACAAAACGTTTTTATTTCTATAGATAATTTAGTATCAACGTAAATAATATATGCCGGTGGTAGTAAAAGTGAAAATTTAAAAAAAATTTCTTGTACAATTTCTTGTGTCAACAATTTACGTTTCAATGAATAATAAGATTCTAATTGGGTGGTGATGTTTATATTACGATTACTTGGCCAACTTTATGGGGATTGTCAACCTCTTCCACATTAGTACTATCCGAACGAATAAAACGTAAGAAATGGATACTTAAACTTTTAATGGTGAGCATAACTAAACATTGCGTCGTAACAGTTTCTATTTTTTTTTAAGTAAGGCTTCTAAGGATTTGAAAAAAAATGACAATAAACTACTCATAGCAGTGTATTTTTGGTAAAAATTCTGTGTACGCGAATCATTATTTTCTTGAATAAATAATTATTTGATTTTTTCAATATATTTTTTTTAAATATGAAAGGGGTAACAAAATCAGCACAATTTTTTTCCTAAAACGTTTAAGACGTTTAAGCAGCCCTCGGAAGATTTTCACAGTACGACCGAATTGGATTTTTTATTTAGAGGCTATTGACTCAAGATCAAAAAATCGAATTCGGCCAAGGAGAATTTTAATCAGGGGGCCCAGGAGAACATTTTCCTGAAGTTTCAGAACAATCGACTGAAACTCATTTTCATCAAAAACTGCGGGGTCCTTTCTGTCTGTCTGTTCGTCTGTCTGTAACTTTTTTTGTGCACACGTGCGCACTACAAAAATTTAGGATTTGGTGTATACACTAGCCAAGGAGTCAGATTTATTATCTCCATCCCCCTCACCACCTCCGATCAATTATTGAAGAGGATGATAAAACAAAATTGAGATATTCACTTGAAATTTGGTACACGTATATATTATAAAGCAAGCTGGTAAGAGTGCAGAAATTTGGAATTTGGTGTTAAACTAGAAGCCAAGGCCTCAGGTTTTTTTCATAATGTTTCTCAACTCCGCTCCACCACCCCACTCCCACTCCCTTATTAAAAGGGTTGATAAAATAAAATTGAGATATTCACTTGAAATTTGGTTCATGTATGTATTATAACGACATCACTAGATTATATTTTGAGATGATTCGGTTGAAGAGTTGGGGGTTGAAGAGCGGTAAATTAGGAGAAATAAGTAAAGCAAGCTGGTAAGAGTACAGAAACTTGGGATTTGGTGTATATGCTAAATGCCAATATTCCAAAAGTGTATATGCCAAGAATCAGATTTCTTAGATTATATGGATTATGAAGCGCCCAAATATAGATTCGGCAGCGCCCCAATTTGGATTCGGCAGCGTCCTAATTTGAATTCGGCAGCGCCTAGAAGTTACCTTAGTATTCGGCAGCGTCCGAATATGAATTCGATAATGTCCGGATATGGATTCGGCACCGTCGTAATATGAATTCTATGACCAATTATTTTCACATGTTGAAGTGAAAATATAGTCAAGATGTTCCCTTAAAGAGACTTGAATCGGAAATTTGGATGTGGAAGTAGTGATTCCTTAGGCAACGATTTTATCAGTCTTTTGTTTAAACAAAAAATGACTGGATCGAATTTGATGAAATTTCTTTCAGATCAGACGTTAATACGATTAGGTTGGCATCGCAACAAGTCGATATCATTTTTTATTCCCGGGACATTGTGCAAGGAAAAAATTGTTTACGTACGTACGTACACACATATACTTGTTTTCAAAAATAAAAATATTGCAGTAACCTTTACATTACAATACCTTCCCTATATGCTGAGAAGTTAAGAGTATTATTATACCGAGTGTCCAGTTAGTGTCCCCTCGGAAGATTGTGCAAAAACTTAAAAAAAAAAAAATTATTAACAAAACTTTCAGTGTTTCATCTCTACTACAACGTAACTTAAAATAATTTTCAATTATACAAGGTGTCACAAAAACGAGTTACACAAGAAATTATGATTTTTTTTTTAAATGGAACACCCTGTATTTTTTTAGGTGCTATTAAAGTCTCTAAGGGTCCTGTATTACGTTCTAAAATATTTTGCCAATCGGATGTTGCGTTGCCAAGATATGATTTTTTTCCTGTCCTTTTGTCAATTTACAAACATTCTCTTGCCATATCTCCGCGATTTATTAATTGTTTTTTATAAAAATGTGGGATGTTATTTAATAATGATGTGTTTACTGAAAAATATGTTTGAAATTAATTATTATTGTACCGGATGTCCAAAATATTTGCTTATATTTATTGATATGTAATTATTATATTTCTCAGTTTTTTAGATTTAATGCCTATATTTTTTTACGTGGATAAATAAAGCATACAATTCCTCACATTTTAATATCACACACTTTATTTCTATTTCAAACGGTTTTTGAGATATGATTATTTCAAATGATTTTGACGTATTATAAATTGAGGTCCATTTTATTTTAGCATCAAAATGTAGCATGGCTTTGGTCTTTTGTTTTGCGTTTGGTTTTCACTTTATGACATTTCTGTACAGTGTTTAAGATTATTGTGATTAATTGGAATTAATGTTGTTAAGTAATATTTAAAAATATGAATTATAATGATTGTCAACAAGATTTGATATCTATGGTGTATGTTATTGGTGAATCTAATGGAAATTGCTTATTGGCATCAAGAGTGTATGGTATAAAATATCGATAGAAGGTGTCCTGCTGTGGGGTCCCTAGAAAATCTGAAAGAGCATTTTGAACGTGCTGGAAGTGTTACATATCAAAAGAAGGCGAAACGACAAAATGTATTAGGTGAAGAAAATAAACTGGCTATAACTTTAGCGGTAATCGAAAATCCTACGGCAGGTGTTCGGGAGTTAAGTAGTTAGGTATTTAAAGGTCAGTAAATCTAGTGCTTCCCTATGTCTTAGTAAAAATAATAAGTTTCACCCCTATCGAGTACAGCTGCATCAAGAACTTTGGGATTTGGATTTAAATCGTAGAGTAAATTTTTGCCAGAGGGCTCAAAACCAAATTGGAGAAAATGAGAATTTTTTCAAATTTGTGTTGTTCAACGTTTCATCGCAATGGATTTGTGAATAGGCACAATTTCCATTATTATGACAGAGAAAACCCCCATGTTGTACAGAAGAATCATTATCAGCAAAACTGAAGTTTAAATGTTTGGGGAGGAATTGCACATGATTATGTTATTGGTCCTCACTTTTTTTAGGGAAATGTGAATGGAGTAGTCTTCTTGGATTTTATGCAAAACACGTTTCCACAAATGATCGAGCATATTCTTCATTATATTACAAATAATATGTCGCTACAACTGGATGGTGCATCACCACATTTTAGTATAAATGTTCGTCAGGCCATTAGTAACCAGTTTCCTGAAAGGTTAATAGGAAGAGGAGGTCTGATATTTTAATAAACTGTTCAATCATACCTAAATTATTATTTTAATAAATTATGTTAGGTCCCATTGTATGGCCGTCTAGGTCACTCGACCTGCCATCAAGAGACTTTAGTGTTGCGTGGATCAAAACGGTGGACATTTTGAGCAATTGTTAGGTTAGTTTAAATATAGTGAAAATAGATATTTCTCAAATAATTATTAAAAGAAACTGTGTGATATCCAAATGTGAGAAATTGTTATTAATCCATGTAATAAAATTATAGGCGTTCCATTAAAAAATAAAAAATTAAAGATAAAAACAAGCAAAAAAAACTATATTTTTATATGCTTTTTATCCCTGTTGGGATGATTCAGTACATTCTCAGCAGAGGGTCGCAAGATGACTCAGTACATTTTGACATGTTGTATTTTTTTTTTTTTTGCATTGACTAAAGTAAAGGTTAACTACAGTTTGAAACACAGAAAGGGCATCTGTTCTATTTTTATTTAGTAAATGAAAATAAATAAATGAATGAAGATATTTTAAATATATTATATTATTTTTTTGCTCTTATATCGCACGGAGAATTTATCAATTTCTAATATTTGTTTAAATAATTCTATGGAATGCATTTTCGTAAATAACTCGTTTTTTAAAATTTTTAGAAAAAACTCTATTTCAGAATTTTTGTCCAAAAAGTTCCGTTCCTTATACTGGTTATAGAGATTAATCGAAGGAATAGTTAATTGTCGATTTTTATTAAGAAACTCTTCAGAATTTGTAGAATTTGTCAAAAAAATCAAGTTTTCCTGGATTTGTAGATTCGCTTTTGTTTTGTCATAATTTCTCACAACCGTCACCTAATAGACCTAATCGAGCCCTACAATTGCCATTTTTGAAAGTCAAAATCGGACCTTCGGTTCGGAAGTTATTAATTTCTTTGAAATATCATACTCGGCCCTGGAAAAAATACTTGCGGTCAATGGATTCGGGCCAGCAATAGGCTTCATTTGTGGCCGTGTACCTTTGCTCCCACCAAGTCTTATCAAAATCGATCAATATACTGGACAGTTATCGTGCTTCCTAGCCCGATTTCGAGAAAACCAGTTTTTTGCAAAAAAAATCAATGTTCATTTGTTTTTCGACATAGTCTCTGGTATACTTATTTGTAGAGCTTTGCCAGCGGCACCATTTCTTTTTTGAAACATCTCGATCCGACTACCCGTTAGCGAGTTATTCAATTTTTCCCGAGAAACTCGAAACCTCTATATCGGGTACTTTCGGTTTCCGAACGGCGCGGCGCCAAGCCTCCGGCGTTAAGGTTTTCTAAAGATCTTCTATTAACCACCCAAGTCTCATCGAAATCCGAAAATGGATTAGGGGGACTGGGCGTGACAGACAAACCGACAGACCGACGGACGGAATTTTCTAAATTCGCTCTCGAGTCGATAGCTATGACTTTCATTTCGATCCGACGTTTCTTTCGGATTTTGATGGTCCACCGGAAAAATGCAAAACCTATACTACATTTTTTTTCAAAATGTAGTAACAAGCTAAAAAACTACATTTTGATTTTCTTTTTATCCCTGTTGGGATGATTCGATACATTTTCAGCAGAGGGTCGCAAGATGACTCAGTACATTTTGACATGTTTTATTTTTCTTTTCTTTTTTTTTCTTTTTGCATTGACTAAAGTAAAGGCTAACTACATTTTGAAACACAGAAAGGGCGTAGGTTCTATTTTTATTTAGCAAATGAAAATAAGGAAATGACTGATGATGTTTTAAATATAACATTACATTATTTGTTTGCACCTATATCGCACGGAGAATTTATCAATTTGTAATATTTTTATAAATAATTCTCTGGAGTGCATTTTCGTAAATAACTCGTTTATTTTAAATTTTTCGAAAAAACTCTATTTACGATTTTCTATCCAAAACGGCCCGTGCCTTAGACTGATTATAGAGATTGATCGACGGAATAGTTAATTTTCGATATTTATTAGGAAACTGTTCGAAATTTGTAGAATTTATAAAAAAAATCAAGTTTTCCAGGATTTGTAGATCCGCTTTAGTTTTGTCAAATTTCTCACAAACGTCAACTAATAGGTCTATTAGTTGACGTCGAGCTCTACAATTGCCATTTTTGAAGATAAAAATCGGACCTTCGGTTCGGGAGTTATCAATTTCTTTGAAGGCTTCATTTGTGGCCGTGTACCTTTGATGCCACCAGGTCTCATCGAAATCGATCAATATTCTGGACAGTTATCGTGCTTCCCAGCCCGATTTCGAGAAAATCAGTTTTTTGCAAAATAATTCAATTTTCATTTGTTTCTCGACATAGTCTCTGGTATACTTATTTGTAGAGCTTTGCCAGAAGCACCATTCCAGTAATATCTCGATCCGACTATCAGTTACCGCGAGTTATTCAATTTTTTCCGAAAAACTCGAAACGTCTATATCGGGTATTTCCGGTTTCCGAACGGAGCCGAGCTTCCGGTGTTAAGGTTTTCTAAAGAGCTCCTATTAACCACCCAAGTTTCATCGAAATCCGAAAACGGTAGGGGGGGGCTGGGCGTGACAGGCCGACAGACAGACAGACCAACAGACAGGCCGACAGACAGACAGACCGACAGGCAGACCGACAGACAGACAGACCGACAGACAGACCGACAGACAGACCGACAGACAGACCGACTGACCGACGGACGGAATTTTCTAAATTCGCTCTCGAGTCGATAGATATAAATTTCATTTTGATCCGACGTTTTTTTCAAGTTTCCATGGTCCACCCGAAAAATGCAAAACCTACACTACATTTTTTTTTTCAAAATCTGGTAACATGACCAAAACCGAAAAAAGAATCTCCATTTACCCAAGAATTATTTGAAATTATCATATCTCAAAAACCGTTTGAAATAAAAGTAAAGTGTGTGTTAGGTATTATAATGTGAGGAATTGTATGCTTTATTTATCCATGTAAAAAAAATATTGACATTCCATTTAAAAAAATGAGAAAAATTGTAATTAAATATCGATAAATACATAATATAACTAATATTTTGGACATCCGGTACAATAATAATTTATTTGAAACATGTCCTTCAGTAAATACATCATTACTAAATAACATCCTACATTTTTAGAAAAAACAATTAATAAATCGCGGAGATATGGCAGTAAAAAAAATGTTTGTAAATTGGTAAAAAAGACAGCGAAAAAATCATATCTTGGCAACGCTGCATCCGATTGGCAAAATATTTTAGAGCGTAATACAGGACTCTTGGAGGCTTAAGTAGAGCCTAAAAATACAGGGTACTCCATTAAAAAAAAAATTCTTGTGTACCTCGTTTTTGTGACACCTTGTATATTGATTACGTTATAGTAGAGTTGAAACTGAAAGTTTTGTTAAGAAAGTTTTTCTGTAAAGTTAGCCGTTTTTGCATAATCTTTCGAGGGAACACTAACTGGACACCCGGTACCTATACGTAATAAAAAATAGATAAGAATATTCGACGTTAATGTTAATACCCTATATTTTTAATTAAAATTAACCTTCTAAAATTGCCCACAATAAAATATGAGGTGGCGACAAATGAATGTGAATTATTAATATGAAAGTAAGCCTGCAATTTTGAAATATTTAAAATTATGTTCCTGGCTTTAATAATTACCCCAATAAAAAATATCTAGTCTCGCCTATGAACCTTTATTACATAATGACTCTAAAGGTAGTTTTGTGCCATTGTGAAATGATTACAGAATGCACGCCGTGGTTTTTCTTAAATATTGTTAACCGCCTACGATTACGACTTCCTACTGGATTCAATGACCCCCTCTAGGCGGATCAGTGAGATATGAAACATATTATCCATAATGAAATGTCCCGTTACGTCTTACATCAATATCTAAAACGCTTATATCACTTTGAACTTGTTTGAGATAAACATACATGGCGCAGCTTCCTGGATGCCCATGGCAAAAAATACGGTACTTATCTTCTAATGAGATAGTAATCAAGGTATAAAAATCCGATGTGGCTGTATTAGACAAGCATTCCCCAGTTTGTTGTCAACTTTATTTCTGACTTGACCAACGACTTGCTGATTAACCTAAAATTATCACACGAAATTATAATAACTTTCTATTGAAAACAATATATATTTTTTAAGTGATTACCCATGAAAGACATATAGGTAGAGAGCCGGCTGTCTAGATTTCCTATGGATAAGATACATGAAAAACTTTGTCTGAGTAAGTACTACCACAGACCTACAGGGAGCCACTTTTCATTTAGGCAAATTTTGCCCCCGTCATAGAATTTTGGCATCTAGTGCCAGATGTCGTTATAATACATATAATATAATATTATAAAAAAATTTGAGGCCTTGGCTTCTAGTAAGTACATACACCTAATTTCAATTTGCTGTACTCTTACCATCTTGCTTTACTTATTTCCCCCTATTTACCCCCCCCCCCCAACCCTTCACCGAACTTATTCAAAAAACAATCCAGTTCCAGATCTCATTATAATGTACAGGGTGGGGCAATAGTGCGTCGGCCCTCAATATCTCGAGTTCTACTATAGCTAGAAATTTTTAAAAAAATTGCAAGTAAACTAGATAAAAAGTCTATAAGTGGAAATTATTTTCGAACATACAGGGCGGGCCAAGACGAAATTACAGAACCAAGTGCCTCTTTTTAAAATGGAGTGCTATATATAACAGTACATTTCTTGAAGCCTCTTTCTAGGCTCTATTCATTTCTATATTAGCATTGAATATCTCCCAACCGCTTGGATGTAATGAATTTTTTTGTTGAAATAATGCAATCTGCAGATGGATATTAAAAATATCACCTCAGTCACAATTATAGGTTTTAAGAAAAACTTATGTGGTTTAAGAAAAACTCAATACCAGTTATGAGACATGTATTAATGTCTTTAAATCAGTTTCATTTCCTAAAACTGTACAGGGTGGCCAAAAATTATTTTTCAATTAAGAACTTTTTAAATTGAATTTTCTCAATTTCTTCAAATGGAACACCCGTATATTTTTTAACGATGTGAGGTAGAGATGAAAAACGAAAATTTTTTGTAAGTACTTCCCTATGGCTAATTGGAACCATTTTCGTTGTATAAAAAATAAGTGTCAAATTCAAGAATAAACTTAAAAAAGAAGTTCCATCAAATAATTCATTAGAAAAATTTATAATAGGTATTCGACGTGTTGCCCATTTTGATTGACACACGTCTTTATGCAATTTTGAAATGAGGCCATTTAGTGGGACCATTTCGTCCAATCCATTGAAATGAGTAAATAGTATTTAACAGGTCCTTTACTGTAATGTTTTTTTGTACATTTTTTTGCCGTTTTCGTTATTCGACAAGCAATAAAACCTCAGTTTGGTATAAATTGTCGTGTACAATGGAGTATTTATCACACTTATCGGTTGTTAATTACAATTTGTACTAAATTTAAAATATTTAGAATTGTACAATATGAATTTTAATAAAGCGGAACTTGTAGACATGACTTTTGTTTTGGACGAGTCAGACAGAAATTGTTTACTTGCCAATAGAATTTATCACCAACGTTATTCTGAAAGAAGGATTCCTGACGTTAGAAGCTTCCAAAACCTTCTCGATAGATTTCTGGAAACTGGAAATGTCGAATATAAAAAAAGTGAAAAAATAAAACGTGTTGTGAACGAAGAAAATAAGTTTTCTGTGGTGCTGGCAACGGTTGAGAATCCCCATGTTAGTCAATGGGAAGTGAGCTCAGTAGTAGGAATAAGTAGACGGTCTGTGGGTTGAATCTTAAAAACAAATAAGTTGCATGCATATCATATTCAAATGCACCAGGAATTATCTGATGACGGTTTTTAGAAGCGTCTACAATTTTGTAATTGGACTAGAGGTAAAATGCAAGATGATGTCAACTTCTTCAATACTGTTTTATTCACTGATGAAGCAACTTATCATAAAAATTGATTTGTTAATAGGCACAATTTGAATTATTATGTTTCGGAAAATCCTCACTTTTTTATGCAAGTTGATAACCAACACAAATGGTCTATCAACGTTTGGGGAGGAATTATTGGAGAACATGTAATAGGACCACATTTCTTTGATGGAACTTTGACTGGAGCTATTTATCTTCATTTTTTGGAAACCTACCTGCCATAATTATTGGTAAATCTCCCTGAAAGTATTCGAAATAGGATGTGGTTTCAGCAAGATGGTGCTCCACCACATTATTTAAATGAAGTTAGAGACCACTTAAATAATACCTACCTACCCTCATCAATGGATTGGAAGAAATCGACCCACTAAATGGCCTGCTAGATCCCCAGATCTTACAAAAATTTATTTCTTTTTATGGGATACGTGAAGGAAATTGTTTATAGAGACACACCTACAACAGCACAAAATATGAAGGAAAGAATAATAACTGCCTTTACATCTATCACACCGGCAGTTTTAGGAACAGTGGGAACATCATTTCAAAAGCGCATAGAGACGTGCGTCAATCAAAGTGGGCAGGATGTGGAACATTTATTATAATTATTTCTACTGAGTTATTTGAAGAAACCTCTTTTTTAAGTTTACTTTTGAATTTTGTAATTATTGTTCAATAAAACGACATTGGTTGCAATTAGCCATAGGGAAGTACATTTCTACATCACATCGTTGAAAAATATACAGAGTGTTCCATTTGAAAAAATTGAGAAAAAGTTCTTAATTGAAAAATAATTTTTGACCACCCTGTACAGTTTTAGGGAATGAAAATTATTCAAAAACATTAATTAGATGTCTCGTAACTGCTACTCACACAAGTTTTTCTTAAATTCCATAATTGTGACTGTGGTGATTTTTTTAATATCCATGTGCAGATTACATTATTTTAACAAAAAAATTCATTACATCCAAGTGGTTGGGAGATATTCAATGCTAATATAGTAATGAATAGATACAATACAATGCAATGCAATTTTGTACATACTCATTACAATGTATTACTTTGTACATTTTATATTTAGTTTTAACTTTGTATTGTTGTAACGTATCCTGAATTGGGATATTATTCCGTTGGATAGTTGTAGGGAAATAAATAAATAATATATTGAAACTATGTAATAACAAATCTATTTTAAAATAGACCATCTGGGAAAGTATTTTGAGGCTGGTAAAACTGAATAAAAGTTTCCCAGATTCATCAAGAATTAAAGTGCTATAACAAGAATTATATAAATATTGCAACAGCTTTGCTTTTAGGTAAGCCGCACACAAAGAAGCATGAAACAAACTTTGAGAAACATGAAACGTTAAACGTTAAAATAACTTTAAAATATCCGCGGTTGGGAGCTGTGAAACCTATGAAATGTAAAATGCAACCGATTAAAATTACTCAATTCTGGTGCTTTCATAGGTTACACAGTTCATCGACTGCGAAAATTTTAAAATTAAAATAGACGTAACTTGATGACGCTTTCAAAAAGGTTGCTTCAGATCATTGATGGTGGGTAAGTTTGTTAACTCGTATTTAGATGTTTAGATATAGGCGGGGTGTGATTTAGACCTAAAAATGCTCGAATCTGAAATTCTTTTAAACGTTACAATTGTTTTGCTTGAAAATAGGTAAAAAATACATAAATAACAACCCTCGAGTTTTTATAGATTCAAAGATACGGAACATGGTTCTTTATTGCAAAATAGAAACCGGAACCCTGATTTTTCATAGTTTTTCTTAAATACCTTGTGAAATAATTCTCTAATCGACTCGAGGTATACTGATCAAATTTGCTCCTAAGAAAATTTCCTGAAGGATAGGTTATTGCCAAAATTCGCAAATTCGTTTACTATTGCAAAATTAGTTGAAAAAATTTAATATTTTCGAATTGAAATAACTAAAGTAATTGTCTTTGAAACTCGATGCAATTTTGGGAAAAGATAGCCCTTGGAATGCCTAAATAGTGTGCCCAACCCTTCCAATTCAATATGGCGGCCTATTGCAAATTTCCAAATTGGATGTGCTACCGCTTCGACAAGAAAAACCGGATCGACATGAAACCTATTAGAATCGGCGGATTTTCAGTTTAAAGATTTGCAACAAATCGCATTGAATTGCGCTTAAAAAACGTGAATTAAAAAAAAGTTTTTTCTAGGAACAATGGGAGTCGAGACACGCTACTTTTACGTTTTTATCTATAATAGCCGTTCTAAACAATATTTTTACTTAAAACTAGGTATGATGCAACTAGAATGTTTTATTTATAAGCACATTTTTTTTCAATCCATTTTGATCAATTCTTCATTGTGAAAGTATCGATTATTAAGCGCGCAAAAACGTACGGTGCCAGAAACTACCTATCTTTTGATCATTCTTCCACTATTAGAACCATTTTTATTTATTAAGGGTTGATCTTATCGACTTGATTTTGGTCTTATTCGATTCTGCATGCAAAAAACATAAAAAACGACTCCTCACACCTCTTCTTTCAAAAAAGTACATTTTCAAAAAATTCCAGATTGATTGATTTGCCAGCGTAAGGTAGGCATTGCTGCCGATTCCGGGCATCCATGGAGGTTCGATCCAACACGCAGCTTGGTCGTCCGTCGAACACCCCAACGGACGGCCAAACCGCGTGCCGGCACCAAATCTCGGATGTTTTATATACCGCCGGACCGGCTGCATACGCCGGGTTGGACATCGGATATGCTTGTTGTCAGCAGCAAAAGCTGCATGACACATGGGGTGGGAATACAGGATGGGAAGTGTAGGTGTTTGTGAGATGCTTCTTTTAAGTTTCCATGCTTCTATTAAGTTTCCATTTGTCATCATCGACTGGGGTGTGCAGGTGTCTGCGAGATGCTTCTTTTCAGTTTCCATGCTTCTTTTAAGTTTTCATCTATCGTCGTCTCCTTATTTTTCTTCTACTAAGTTTTCTATTTCTTCTGTTTCTGAATCTGGCAGCATTTATTTTTTATTGTATTTTTGTTTTTTTTGTTTTTATTTATTAATCGCTCCACAGGTAAATATCCATTTACAGTAGAGTTGCTTGGATGGGCCCTATCTCGCGGTAACAATATTTTTTTCGTGTTATGAGAAAAGAGGTCCCAAGGGATAGTTTGCTCACCCTGTATGTCGTTTCCTTGAAAAATCGGTTTCAATTTCAGGCAGTTTTTCCATTTCATCACCTGTATATTATGTTTATTACCTATATTTTATGTGTAAAAGCTTTTCAATTTTGATCTCCATTTCTTGTTTAAAATTTAATAAAGACATAAATAAATAAACCAATGCTAATGCTACATAAACAAAAACTTATGTTTCATTCACACATCTGGCTGGCTGTTGCTTATTTTATATCATCCACTTCAAGAAGGACGGGTCGAGGTATAGATTCCACGGTCAAGCAGTACACTTTCTCGGGTTGATTATATACACTTTTTTGTGTTGCTTTATTCAATCAAATATCAACTATATGAAATAGCCAGACTCGCGCTAATTTATATCAGTCAATGCAGAATCGTTCACGATTTAATTCAATACAATTTCGACGTCTTGTTGCCGCTTTATCCGGATTTATCTCGAGATTCCGCAGGAGCCACGAAACACGCGTCTGTCACTGAATTCGACACACTTTGAACTCCATATTAAAAAGTTCCAAATTGCCAATAAATTCGAATTATTAATTAAACTGTAGAAACAAAAATGTTTTTATTTTATTCACACATTATATTTACGATGATTTTTATAATAAAATACAAAACAAGTAAACGTGCCTTCTTAATGTGACATTGCTCAAATATGTATTTACAATTAATATCGATCTCTTGTTGAAAAATGTCAATTTTAGTATTAAGAGTATCAAAAACATGCATACATTATGAAAAAAGTGAAAATTAATTATAAAATTGCTAATTATTGATTTCTGTCGAAATTTCGTTTACGCCATCGGAAAGTTCAGAAGAAAACACGTTATTAAAAAATATCATTTTTGTAGGAGTTTTCTAAGCCGACTAGTACCTAATCTAATTTGCAACTAAGAGTACGAAAGCCTAGCACGGCTGCGGCGACTGCGCGCCATGACGTAACAGTGCCCTTCTCTCTCGGCCGCTCGGCCATCTCTCGCATCGTACGTTTTTGCGCGTCATTAATCGATACTTCCACAATGAAGAATTGGTGAAAATGGATTGAAATAAATTGTACTTATAAATCTAGCATTCTAGTTGCATCATACCAAGTTTCAAATATTCAAAAATTTTGATTAGAACGGTTGTTATGGATAAAAACGTCTCTAATTGGTCCTAGAAAAAACTTTATTTTTCAGATTCATGTTTTTTAAGCGCAATTCAGTTTTAGTACATTCGAAGATCTGTTAAATTATGCCGATTCCAATTGGTTTCATGTCGATCCGGTTTTTCCTGGTGAAACGCCGGCACTTCCAATTTTCAACTTTAAAAATTTGCAATAGGCCGCCATTTTGGATTGGAAAGTCGGGGTTACGCATACTATTTAGGCATTCCGAGGGTTATCTTTTCCGAAAATTGCATCGAGTTTCGAAGACAATTACTTTAGTTATTGTAATTCGAAAATATTAACATTTTTTCAACTTTATTGCTAATTTTGCAATAGTAAACGAATTTGCAAATTTTCGCAATAGTCTATCCTTGCAGGAAATTTTCTTAGCAGCAGATACCTCGAGTCGATTAGAGAATTACTTCACGAGGTATTAAAAAAAAAACTATGATGAATCAGGGTTCCGCTGTCTATTTTGCAATAAAAAACCGCGTTCCATATCTCTTCGAATCTATAAAGACTAGAGGGTTGTTATTTATGTATTTCTTACCTATTTTTAAGCAAAAAATTATGATGTTCAAAAGTATTTCAGATTCAAAATCTAATTCGTTCCACCTAATATGATGAACCAGGGCCGTAGCCAGAGCCCAACATCAACACTAACATTCGTAGTTGACATTTTGCGTTTTAAAACTTTCGGATGGACTTTTTCCTACGGCTCAAATTTATTTTAGCACAGCTTAGCCCTTGAAAGAACTGTAAAAAATTCAACCCCTTTTAAGAAAAAAATTACAAAAAATTATGAATTCAAATTTCAGCCAGTTGGCCGGTTATTGAACCCTGATTACAGGATAAATTATGTACAAACCAGGGTTGGCTTTAAATGATGTTTCACAGGGTAAACATATTTTAAAGCGAGACCCTCGAAATATGCAAAATAGTAGTAGCATATGCAACTCACGAACAAAAACTGCAAACGTATTCTTGTTTAAAATGACATGTCTAATAACGGCGCCCGAAATAGACAAAATAAATAACTGTTACACTATGGATCGGACAACATAAAGCAGCTAACCCTAGGATCCACGCCCCTGCCTACGGAGCGGAACACAATCATACAGATACCGCTCCCCAAAATCAAATCACCGCAAAACGTAGACGATTACAAAAGAATAACACTCTGTAGTGTAGGATACAAACATTACGCATAATTTCTTCTTAAAGAAATGTAGAAATAAATCGGGAAACTACCAAGCAAGTACCAAGCGGCATTCATCAAGGGCAGATCCACGGACGACCATGTGTACACCACCAGACGGATCCTGAACGAAAAGTGGAAAGAAGGAACGAAACTACATAAAGTCTGAATTGACCTTCAAAAGGCATTTGATACCATAAGTCACGAGGCTATAGTCAACACTTTACGCAACAGGGGAGTGCCGCACTACCTAATAAACAGTTTAATAAAAGCATGCCTCCACGAAAACACCGCAATACAATGGTTTGGACAGACGACAGAGTAAAAAATTAAGAAAAAGTCAAACAAGGATGTCCGCTATCCCCCTGACTGTTCACCAAAGTCCTGGATCAATTGTTAGAAAGCACAATAAATGATAATCAACTTTCAGTAAAAACGCTGAAACGATAAGACCTCCCATCGTGCTTGCATACGCGGATGATATACTCATCATCACTGAAGAAGAACAAGGCATCGTTAAATTGCTAAGAACCATGACACCACATCTAGACTCCTCAGGAATGAAAATAAACTTCAAGGGGAGACTAATAATAGTACGAGACCCACTGATGGACATTAAATTGTTAAGGGTTCAAATTTTTTTATTTCTTTAAATGAGAAATTGAGAGAAAAGAGTCACTCTGGGGATTAACTACATATCACTTTTTTTGTTCCCTATCTGCACTAGCAAAAGGTAGTGTAAATAAGGAGAATAAAAATTCATCACATATACCTGGTGAAATAAAAAAAATATTTTGTAATGAATGTATAATTAATAAACTTAACAAAATAATAAACAATAAAAATTAACAATTTAACTAGAACATAAGAAATCAGTCAAACTTACTAAATCCAATTAAATTATTTTGAATCACAGTCTATTTTCAAAATGACCACCACCAAATTCAATACATTTTCTTGATCGATTTGTCATTTCATTTACGCTGTTTCTAACAATCTCTAAATTGTTTTTAATTTCATTGCAAAAATGCTCAATTCTTGCAATCAGCTGCTCTCTGGTATTTATCTCTTCTTAATATACTTCAGTTTTTAAATAGCCCGACCAATCCACCTATTTGGATATTGTTCATTCAGATAGTTTCTGACTCGTACCGAAAAATGCGGCGTAGCCCCATCATGTTGAAACCACATTTCTCTTGTGTTTACATTATTTAATAAATTTGGCAGGGCATGTTGTAAAAAATCTAAATAATTGTCACCATTTAAGCTACCTTCACAAATATGGGGACCTATGAAATTATTATTGAACATCCCACACCACACATTTACAGAAAATCTATGTTGGGAATTCTTTTGGATTATTGCACGGGGATTCTCGTGACTCCAAATATGGAAATTTCGAGTATTATTTATACCATCACGGGTAAATTGAGATTCATCGGTAAACAATACTCTTAACATAGTTCGTCTATGGGATAAAACCCAGCGGCAAAAAGTTAACTGAAACACTTCATCACCTGGAACCAATCGTTGGACAATTTGGATATGATAAGGATGCATTTGTTCGCCTTTAATAGTTCTCCAAACTCTGGTTTGAGGAATATTTAATTGTTGACCAATTCTTCTTGTGCTCATTTTTGGGTTCTGTACAACCATATTTAAAGTCGTTTTCTTGCCGGGTCTGCCTAACAGGACGTTCTATTTTCATGGTTGAGGGAACGGCTTCAGTTTCAGAAAGATGTCTAAACACTGTATAAAATGTTTTATAACCTGGTACACGTTGATTACCAAACCGGCGTCTATATTCCCTTTCAGCAGCTTTTGCATTGCCATTGCAATATCCATAGACAAAAACCATATTTGCGTATTCTCTACTCGTGTATGTAAACGGCATGATTTAGAATTATTACAAGACAATATTGTAACCAGTAAAAGCAACAGTGGTGACGTGACACTTCTTAATTACAATATAATTGATTTTTCACAGGTACCTACTTGATTATTAAAAAGTACGTAGCCATAACTTTTAAAACAAATGTAATGGCAAGACTAGATGATTGTAACAATTAATTACTCTTGCAATGAATTAAATATTGCTGAAACCAGAGTTTGGAGAACTACCTTTTGGTAGTGCAGATAGGGAACAAAAAAAGATCAACTCTCAACAATTTAATTTTTTTATTTAAACAGTGAAATGGTGGCAAAATATTTTTTATGGGGTGTTGTACCTTTCTAGGTGTAAATTAAAATTTTAATGTCAAATATTTTATAAACAGTATACAGAGTGTTATTTTCTAGGAATAACTTGAAAATATTTTTATTCTGGGTCCGGTCCTGATATTTTATTAATATCCAAGGCATTAGATGGTGAATGACAACTGTAATCAAAACACAAAATTTCATTGGATTCCGCTTACGCATTACAGATATATGGCGAAAAGAATATTCTTCCAAAAAATATAAAACACCCTGTATTTCGAAAACGGGCCGCTTTAGCCATTGCTGTTAGGGGATTTAAGATCACCTCAATGTTTTCTATCTTTTGGTAAAGTACGACCCTCTCCTCACCCTGCATATTGGGGATAAATGGACTCATAAGTGGGTCATACTTCTCGTAAATTGTGGACGATTACATACGGACTGAAAAAATTCTGCATGCACTTATTAAGCAATTCTCAATAGCATATGCATCATTTTAATTAATTTTACCACATAACTGATTCACAAAATTTACTTTTTTTTTAAAGCTTACCGAATCATAGTCAAATAAACAACAAACTGCTAAGAGATTATTAACAAAATTTTACAATCGCTGGTTAACTTCCAGTCAGAGTTAACTTTCAGGTTATTACAGAAATTGGGTTTTACAATAGCTGGTCATTTTCAATATTGTAGTTATCTAGTAGTTAACTTTACTAGCAGATGAGGTGTGGGTTAACTAGAAGTTGGCAGTTTACTGGCAATTTATAACCTATAAAATAACTGTCACAAAATGGTTTTTTGATATTTCGCTTAAAAATGGATATGTGCGAAGTAAATGCATATAGCAGTGATGAGGAGCCAAGGTAATCCGGTATAGACCTAACTTTTTCCAAGAATACGATGGAAGAGATTTTTTAAATACATCGAGATTAAATACTACCTACTTACTTAATAATAGACCACTAACTCATAAATTGCTTCTGACATTTATATTTGATAGCAGGTGACGTGACTTTGACAAAAATTCATGCATTTTATGTTTATTACCCATTTTTCCAGTACCAACATTATAAATTTTATTCATAATCTCTCGTTTACAAATCATCACTTAACTTTATATTGAAAAACGCAAGTGTCGGTAAAGTTGTAGTTAACCTGCAAGTAAGAGTCAACTAACATGAAAGTTAACTTGCAATTGTAAAACCGGCTGTAAAACTATGAGTTTTTAACCGACTGTAAAAGTTTTTTAAAAGGAGGAGGTTCTAAATTAGACCATGCCTATGTTTTTTATGTTGTTCAATAATTTTTCTAGGGTTTATTGAGCAAAATTAAGATATTGACTTACGGAGAACTTTGGTACACTTATGTTTTATGACGAAATCTGGAACCAAATTATATTATGAGCTTATTCCGTTGAAGAGTTGGGAGGTAAATAGGGGTGAATAAGTCAAGAAAGCAAGAGTCCAGTGATTGAGTGTGTGTATGACTGTTCTCAAAAGATTTTTTGGCATCAGCCACCTCCATTACCACCTTGGGGTAGACAATTTCAAATATTGTATTAGTAATATTTTATGAGCAAATATTTCTACATACTGGAGTGCAATATAGTATCGAGATGTTTTCGCTTGGATGGGAAATCTGGATGTGGAAGTAGTGATTCCTAAGGCAGTTGTTTATTCTTCACGTCATTGGTGTACTCTTCTAGACACATTGTGAACCCACACTCGGTGCTTCCGGGTCAGTGACAGAATAAGGCGGGGTTGATATGATTGAAGACTAAATGAGCTCATTATACAATAAATGGATCTAATATATAGTCGCTCCAGTAGCTAAAAAAACAGATAGTTGAGGTGTACCTCACCAGCCGTGTTTCCTCAAACTATCGCCAGTAATTCTACGTGAATTGATAAGATATTAATGAAAAATTTTAATGCTACATATTAAGGCAAAGTACTTTTATTGTTATTAAAATTGCTCATAAAAGAGATAAATGTTGATAATTTAGCGCAATCGGTACATTTTACACACGACTGTGCGTAAGAACAAGCGTTTTAGTTTGGAGGTAACAATATATTGATTATTTACACTGGTGGGGGGGGAGTAGAAAAAATATATTTACTGTTTTCCAACTACCTACATTAATAACTGTAAAGTAATGGAGTAACAATTGATTCTCATAAATTATAACAAGTCAAAGTTAACTCATTACATGTTGTTTAAATATAAATCTGTATTCAAATTTAGCACATTGATTTATTAATTGCTGAAGCCCATATCAATAAATTAACCAAAGGCAACGTTTTGGCATTTTTTTAAAAATATTTTCATGGTGTAGGTGAGAATAATATAACATTTTGTTTTGCTTGGCGAATGACATTCAGATTTAAGTATTCATTTCGAGATTTGCTTCTACCAGTCATTTTCAAAAATAATCGAAGACTGGTGGTGGATAGCCGTTTTCTGTTTACACTGTATTTTGATTAGCTTAATTCTTATTCTCTATTGGTCTAGGCATTATTCATATAGATCTGCAAACTAAGAAAGAACAACAACTTAGAGTAGCATATAGATGATATAAGTATGTCTTTGTTTATTTCTTTGCGTTTCTTCTTAATAGTTTGATTGGCAACTTGGTTGTGCTCTGTCTTATTGTTTTCAGATATGTAACTGTAATCAACAATACATAATCTGTGCAATATTATTTTGATAAATGTGCATCATAAACTTAAATTCATGATTAGAAACCACAATTCGACAATGTTTATTAAGAAAGTTTTAAAGAAGTTTCATTTGTAATTTTAGATCTCTTTTGACATTTTTTTTTTCATGATAGCAAAGAAACTTAAGCAAGTTAATAAATATCGTACTATCTGTGTTATGTACATATGTTCCTTTGTTTCTTGAACTACAGGAAGGCATCTGACAACGTGGAATGGAAGAAACTATAGCGTGAATTATTAGAGATATCTGGGATCTGATAGTCGTCGATTGTATGAAGAAAACTCTTCTTTAGTGAAGATTGACAACACAACTCCGACAAATGTAAATTTGGCAAAGGCTTCAAATATGGCTGCGTTCTGTCACCAGTCAACACTCCTCTTTAACATCTATAGCGAACACGTAATGTGCCGGAGGACTGACGGGATGAAGTAGTTATAGAAGGAACTAAGGTTTCTAACTTGGGGTTTGCGGATGATACCACCTTGGTTGCACCGAGCGAGGATGAGCTCATGCACCTGCTGGACAACCTCCAAACAATTAACAATTAACTTTAAGTTAGAACTGTATGTTTAGAAATAACATACAGCTGGATGCTTTTGGAAGCTTAGAAATTGAAAATTTAAAAACAGATAAATAATGATAAAGTGCCGATCCCAAACAGATCATTTTATTCGATACTAGGTTCGTTGAACCATGACTGAGAACAAAACCGCAATATAAATTCAATTAAAAGCAAAAGTGACAAACTGACAGCGCTTGTATCTGATTCTTTTTTATCTTGGTCTTGGTCACGTGCATGACTTCGCCATAAAATGTTGACAAAACGCGGTTTTCAGTTAAAAATTCAACACAATTATTTTTTTATTTTGATATTTTAAAATGATCGTAGATAAAATGTAATTCGAGCGAAAAGTGTCATTGTCGCTCTCGAGTATTTAACCAACTAACTTTCTCGAGCAACAATGAGGCACTTTGCGCTCTTAATATGCACATAGCCGTTGTATTTGGTGAGACAATCACTATCAACAACAAAGTTACAATAAATTATAAATAGTTGCCGAAAATTATAAATATAGAATCCTGGTGTAATCAATTTTAGAAATATTATTGAACGATTTGTATTGTTTATGTAGCACATTTTCTCCGGAACGGTTTAAGACATTGTCTTGAAATTTTGTACACCTATATATTATAACGAGATCTGGACTAGATTGTTTTTTGAACATATCCGATGAAGGGTTGGGGGTAATTAGGGATAAATGGGGGGAAATAGGTAAAGCAAGCTGGTAAGAGTACAGAAACTTGAAATTTGGTGTATGTATACTAGCAGCCAAGGCCTCCAATTTTTTATATTTAGAAGCCGAGGCCTCAGATTTTTTAATAACAAATTTCAACCCCCCCACCATCCCTACTCCATTATTAAAGGGGTTGATAAAATAAAATTGACTTATTCACTTGAAATTTGATACACGTATATATTATAATGACATCTGGAACTAAATTATATTTTTAGTTTATTCCGTTGAAGGGTTGGGGGTTAAATAGGGGTAAATAGGGGAAAATAATTAAAGCAAGCTGATAAGAGTACAGAAACTTGAAGTACGGTGTATGTATTTGGAGCCAGGGCCTGAGATTTTTTTATAATATTTTTTAACCCCCCACCCCCCCTACTCCATTATTAAAGAGGTTGATACAATAAAATTGAGATATTCGCTTGAAATTTGGTACATCTGTATTATAACGACAATTGGAACTAAATCATATTTTGAGATGATTCCGTTGAAGGGGTGGCGATGTAAGTATAGGTATATGCATAGGGGAAAATGTGTAAAAGCAAGCTGTGTAGAGTATAAATACTTGAGGTTTGGTGCGCACCTATACGGGAAGCCAAGCCCTCAGATTTCTTTATAATATTTTTCATCTGATATCTAAATCTATGTTCTCGCATTTTTACGCCTCGACGCCGACCGACGCCTAGCGTCATTTTTGTAAAACTCGTGTATTTGATAAATTTTAATTGCTACATTCATATTCTTACGTCTCGACGCTGACTGATGCCTAACGTCGTTGTTGTAAAACTTGTGTATCTAAATCTATGTTCTTGCATTTTTACGTCTCGACACCGACCGACGCCTAGCGTCGTTTTTGTAAAACTCGTGTATTTGACAAATTTCGATTCCTAGATTCATTTTCTTGCATTTTTACGTCTCAGCGCCGACCGACGCCTAACGTCATTGTTGTGAACCTTCTGAATTTGATAAATTTTAATACTGAGAATCATATTCTTTCATTTTTTCGTTTCGACGTCGACTGACGTCTAGCGTCGTTTCTGTAATATTCTAATTTTAATAACAATAGGTATGGATATATTAAATACCATGTGACAACAAGACTACCTTATTTGATTTACCAATACTTTCATTTTAATGAAAATCAAACTAGAAATAACCTTAGAAAATGCAATGGAATATAATTAGTCAACCGCCCAACCGCACTAACACTACGACGCTGCGCGACGTGGTTGTGCGGTTGGCTCCGGCAATGTTGTATATTTTAATTATTGAATAAAATATGTTAAGGCAGTATTTTTTTTGAGAGAAATTTTTTAATATTTTTCACTAAATGCAAATGTGAGCTTTGGCAATTTAAGTAATGTCCGGCGGCTTATTTGAAATATAAAAAACATTTAAGAAAACGGTAATAAATTAATTAAATTGCGAAAACTGACATTTGTTTTGGGTAAAAAGAATTTAAAAATACATTTGGGATAAAAATACTGGACATTTGCTAAGTACATATTACACTTTTTTTTAACAAGATTACGAAAAAATGAATGTTTAAATCAAATACGTCCTGTACGTAATTTCTTAAAAAATAAATGCATAAGTGAGGACGTCCCTGTTTTTGCTGCCACCTGTCCTGGTAGGTGTATAACTGTATAATATGTTGGTAGGAAAATGTTAACATTCTTTTTCATAACTATAAAAGCAAATTTCCGGGTAATTTGTAAAAATTTTGATATTCATGCAATAAAATATTTAAATGGGGTAATGCCACTCAATTCTGGTTTTTGTTCAATAATAGGTATAAAACAAACAAATATTTATAGAATGATGTATTTCAGGATACTGAATAAAATATAAAAGTTAGTATCTGGCAATACGGTAAACTTTCGTCAAATTTACTAAAAAAATTCTTTATAGTATTTTATATCTTACATAAATACCCATAATGTTTTTTTTATATATAAATGCCTATAACTTTTCTACAAACAAATAAGAAAAAAAAGCAGAAGGTACTAGGTTTTGAACCCAGAACCCCGCGATTGAAAGTCTGATCATCATCATCATCATCAAACATATTTATTCAGTTTTTAAAATACAATTTATGCCTCTCCGGATCATGACCCGGAGCCAACCGTACAACCACGTCGCGCAGCGTCGTGGTGTTAGTGCGGTTGGACGGGTCTTGACCGGTTCGGCTCAATAAAATTTATGAAAAAGATAAAACTCCTGCCGCCTGTGGCGGCTTAAAATTATCAATTTGTTTGTACATGTTAAAAACTTAACTAAAAACAATGGATATAAAAACTTAAATCTATTTTGTGGGAAAAAAACACTTTTTAAAATTTTGTTGCTTAGATGGAGACGAACTCAATTGGAAAAGCTCCATTTAAACAAGTTACCCCAACAGTCTGCTCGCCGCTGGGAAATTTTGGTTGTGGGAAAGGAAGATTGAGTTTAAAATGATTGGAATTTTTACAAAGGTTTATCGGTCTAAATTGAATTTTTAACAAAAACGTACAAAATGACAAAAATTACAAAAATACAAACATATAACAAACAAGAAGAAGGAAAGAGATAGATACAGAATAAAAGATATGGTGGTGAAAAGTGTATGATAGTTGGAAGTTTTGGTAGAATAGAGTGTGGCTATAGAGGCTGCCGAAAGATAGGCAACGCCTGGTATGGTAATGGGTGTTTAATTTGGAAAGGGGCATTATGCATTCTTATTGCTACATCAGACCCACCACCTGTTCATGTCCAGTAGTTATCTGTTTACACGGTTTTCACTTCAAATGTGATCCGTATCATATAAATTATAGGTTCTCAGGTAATAATGCGATGAAATAAATCTCTTGCCCTCTTCTCACTGCGCCTGCGGTTGAAAGAGAAGACGTATCCGTTCTCTCTTCACTAGCAAATAAGATGTAAAGTTATTTCTCCTACAAATGGTGTTGCCGGGGGTAAACTAAACGGTAATCCTTGAAACTTCGCAGGGGAACTACTAAGGGCATTCCTCTTAATTGCGACGTAGTTGAGAATTCAAATATTGCATCAGATCATTATCTTACTATATTTTTGTTTAGTAACAGGGTATCTGAAAATGTCAGTCAACCTGTAATGGTAAGAAGCCTTAAAAAGATAAACATAGCTGACTTTGAACACGACCTAAACAGCACTCCATTTTGGAATATTTTTTACATAGACAATATAGACAACAAATTGGAATATTTTAACAAGTTATTAACGAATATATTTAATACACATGCGCCGTTACATACACTCAAATTAAAAAAGAAAAATAGCCCATGGATAACGGATAACATAAAACTATTAACAAAATTAAGGGACCGGGCTCTGCACCGCTTTAAAAGAACTAAAAACACGTCTCACTGAGACTGTGACAAGCAATTACGCAGTTTCACAAAAATATCCATAAAGCGCGAAGAAAAAGCTTACCTGAATTATAATTTTAACGAAAGCAAATCAACTAAAACTCTTTATACACAATTAAAAACTCAACGTCTATTCAAAAAATAAAATTACAAACATTCCTGATGAATTATCTAATGTAAATAAAATCAATGACTTTTTCATTAACTCCTCCCAAAAGAACAGTAACCCGGATGAAGAAGTTTTGGATTTTTTGTCAACCAATGTAATACAGGGGTGCACACAACTTAATTTTAACTTAATTGATGAAAATACTGTCTACAGAAAATTATTATCTATTAAATCAAATGCTGTGGGGTCAGATGAGATAAGTTTGAAAATGTTGTTGCTCTGTTGTCCCCCTATTCTCAAATATATCACTCATATAATGTCTATTCCATTGAACACAACATTTATCCCAATGGCTGGAAGTTAGCATTTGTGCTGTCACTGCCTAAAATAACAAATCCCAGTGACCTTAAAGATCTAAGACCCATAAGTATATTACTCACATTATCGAAGCTGCATGAAAAAATTTTATATGACCAGATAACAGTACACCTGGAGTACAACTCAATAATACCAGAAAATCAGTCTGGTTTTAGACAAAATCACAGCTGCGCTACAGCATTGCTGGCAGTAACGGATGATATATTATCAGCCATAGATAAACACCCTGTGTGAATCCGTGGGTTCTAAATAATTTCAACAAGAGATAAACACCACTAACACTTTATTTAACAATTTACTGACTATAAAATACTTCAAATTCGAAATAACACTTTGTTTACTTGACTTTAACCTCACTTTTCACTTTTCAACTTGTTCACTTTTGTAAACTGTTTTCTTCATAAAAAAAACTTCTTCTTCCGCGCTGGTAATCGCGCTTTATATACTCCGAATTTGACTCTCTAGATCCATCTAGAAGCAATCAAGAATCTTCTCTTACCACATTTCAGAAAAGTCCATTTCTTTCTGCTAGCTTCCAGTCACAATTAGTAGGCATAGGCGTATCATCTCCAGTTCCAAGGGGGTGTAATTCATAACAATATGTTAACAACACTAGTGCTTCTAGATTATTCTAAAGCATTCGATAGAATCAATCATCAGTTACTGCTTGCAATTTTACATAACATAGGTTTTAGTAACAATGCAGTGGAATTAATGAAAAGTTTTATTACGGATAGGCGCCAGATAGTGAAATATAAGGATGCATCATCTGCACCTTTAGATGCATTAAGTGGAGTACTCCAGGGATCAATACTGGGACCCCTACTGTTTTCTGTGTATACGTCATCATTTAAAAACTGTCTAACTGCATGTAAATCACACTTTTATGCTGACGACACCCAAATCTATTTGTCATATGGCGAATCTGGAATTGAAGATTCTAACAGATTAATAAACAATGACCTACAATCCCTGTTTGACATCTCGGAAACATATTGCTTATCGATAAATCCCACTAAATCGCAAGTCATGGTGTTCGGACCTAAATCTACTCGGGACAGGTCACTTCAACACATTGAAATCAATATCGATAATGAAGTAATTAATAAGTCGGACGTCTGCAAAATTCTTGTATTATACGTGGACCTATAAACTACGCTTTTGACTCTCATATTAATCATATTATTAAAAGAGCATTTTTTAATCTAAGACTAATTTATATTAATCGTGAGATCCTCAATACAAAAATCAAAACAATATTATGTGAGGGATTAGTTCTCTCTCACTTGACATACTGTGACGTCGTGTACGGGCCATGCCTAACTAAACTTAACTGTCAGCGATTACAGAAGGTCCAAAACTGCTGCGTCAGACTTATTTGTAACTTACGGAGAAGACACTCGGTGTCACAAAAACTAATAGAATTGAATTGGCTGCCGATGAAAAAAAAGCGGTTTCTTCACTGTGGCACACTCTTCCATAAACTACTAATACTCAAGAAACCCACTTATTTACATCGAAAACTAAAATTTAGATCGGACGTACAAAATATAAATGTTCGTCGTAAGGACTTATTAACCGTACCATGTCATCGCACCACCGGATTCAAAAAATCTTTTTCATACATAATTTGCAAAGTCCTCAATATTATGCCCTTGGATTTTATAAATAAAAAAAAGCGTGTGCTAAAAAGAATGCTACTTGAAAATAATATTGCAATAGACTTCAATATTTAAGCATATTCTCGCGGATTTAACTGTGCAATCTGCAAATTAAAAATATTAGTCTAGTCAGTGTGCTTACTAGAGTTGACGTTTATGTCTTTTTATATAATATTTTCTTTGCAAGCGTTTCTAGTGTCCACTCTCTTAGTATGCTGACTAAAACGTCTTAATTTTGTTATAACTGCTGTTGTCATTTGCATTGTAACCATGTATCGTGTATATTTCTTTTTTTTTCCCCACATAGTGTAAACCCATAGGATGTATGGAAGACGGGGCCTCCCTGTATACCCATACAGAGAGATCTCAATATATCCTATTTTAATAGGCATTATTATTAAGTATATATTTGTGTTTGTTGTGATTGTAATTTAATGCTTATTAAATAAAGATTATTATTATTATTATATTTTTTCATTAACCACTTCTATTGAATAAATGTATTATAGAAATCCCTTTCTTTAACAATTAAAAGATAATGATTTAGTATTTAAAGCATGTTTACATTTCTACCGCCACCGCCTATGTCCCATGAAGGAGATGCCGACTTTACTCCAAGTCTTCGTTTTAAGCTGTCCCAATTGAGATCACACATACTATACATGTTCGATATGTTATTCCTGACCTCGAAACAAAGCTGTTTAAAAGAAAACCACTGCCGCTTCAATTTGTCAAAAAAGGGAATTTTTTTCGTTCACGCCTGGACTATGTAGAGATATACGTGTAATAAAAACTGCAAAGCTATAGAAGTTATAACTGATTAATTTCTCAATTATGGATATCCGCCTAGCAACATCCAAAGTTAGTATTTGTTCCGTTGTTGCGAATTATAGAAAGCAATAAGGTGACCTCTTGCTCTACCGAGTTATGTCTATGGAAATAATAGACAATCGTGAGTTCCGGGATAAGATTCAACAATTCATTGGTGATTTTTCTTGTATTGCGATTAAGAATGTCACGCAGTGTGTGCAAAGATTCATTAGAACGCTAAGAAGAGTAGTACATCTTGCGTTTGATTTTATCTTCTCAAATAAGAAGGTTTTATTTACATAATCTCTTCGTGGTAATTAATTTTGTCTACATAATAGGGTACATTTATTATTGGAAATGTTATGCGCAGGATGTTTATATTAAAAATACAAAATACATTGAAAGGTAAATACTTAGCCGTCCTTCTAATTTGTTCGTACTTATATTAAATTTCGAGATAAGAATAATGATAAAATTAACAGAAACAAAAAAGTAATTTTAAAATGACTTTACATTTTCATAATCTCTGGAGTTATCTAGGAATTTAACCTGTTTGTAAAGGTAGCCATTTTTAATTAAATATGACGTACTTAATTCTGGGAAACCGTGATTATTTATACTATATCTATATCTATCAAAATAATACTTGCTTTTTGACATCGAGTATATCCAAAGATAATTAGTTGTTAGTTTGTTATTTAGTGATAAAATGAAAATTATACTTCCTGAAACTATTAACATTAATGGTGAATTTAAAAAAAAAGATTCTCCTTCTAGGATTCGGTTAATTCCCCTTATAAGAATCGAGATAATAAATTATTTTTACTAATAATTTTAAGAACTTAATGCTAAGAAGGGACTAATGCAGGTGAATAAATTAATTTATCTACTCTGATTAGATTATAAATTAATTAATGAACTGAACAATTAATATATCCGCAAACAAATAGCGTGAGTTATAATAATTCACTCGTGAGTCATTACAACTAGTAGGGCCAATCAGTCTTGTTCGTAGAGCCAGGGGCGTGCGTATTTACGAATTTCGTAAATTCGCTCGTATGTAATTCGAAGAAATGAAAGCACTCGGATTGTATTTGTATCTCTGCGAGGCGAATAAAACTAAAATATTATATCTAGATTATGTGGGATTATACAGTAGCACGAGATGCCGCTTAAGTATTACATAAGAGCTACTATCCTTTGACCACAATGCCGCTGATTTTTTGCTCTACTGCCTACACTTATTGGCTCTAGTATAGGTACAGCTAATCTCACATGTGTATCATGACGGGATCTGGAGCTACATTATATTTTGCGCTAATTCCGGTGAGGGGTTGGAGGTTAAACTGGGGTAAGTAAGGAAAAAAGTAAAGCAAGCTGGTAAGAGTACAGAAATTTGGAATTTGGTGTATACAGGGTGTTTCGTGAGTGACTGGCCATACGCTAGTGAGGGGTACAGAACCCTAAGACGATTTAACAATGACCTTTATTACATCTCTAATACCTCTTGTTTCACATGCTGTTTCTATTTTTTGCCAAAATTTAGATCGACCGTATTTTTTTAATGGCTGTAGCAAATTGTACCATTTTTAATAGATATGTTTTACTAATAGAGGTCTACGTAGTTCAGTATCGAAAACAAAAAAAAGTCAGGGCCTAAGCCAATTTTTTAAATTTTGGATCTTACCTAAAAACATCATCCTGCATATGGATTTTGACAATGTACAATACAGATTTCCAAAATAGTCTAATAGCGTGCCTGAACCACCTAGTTAGTTTTTTTGGCACACTTTTAACGCCTCCAGAATTAACAGCTGAGTTTCACAATAATCCATTTAAAAATTATTTGGGTGACTTTCGGTCACAAAAATATCAGTAACTACATGGACGACATTAATTTTGTGGGAAAAAAATTAATTTTACTGTCTGTTTGTTAGAATTTGCTACAACGATAAAAAAATGTAAATGTCAACAAAAGTAAAAAAAAAAAAATTAAATATGTAAAAATGTGAACAAACAAAATTTTTATTTATTAGAACAAATACAAAAGAGTAAAAATTATATGGAAGTCAAATAACTGAGACAATAAAGCTCCTAAATAGTTAGTACAATTATTTAAAAAGAATTTGATCCAATACAATTACACGAACTTAAAATAACAGACCTAAAATGTAACGAACAAAAAATAATAAAAAAAATTACTACAACAAATTTTAAAAATGTCTGCTTCCAACCTCAACATAATATTGTAATACCTAATGTAATTGAACTATTTAGTCAGTTTTTACACAGTTTTAATGATTAACAACCATATAAATCCATTTTAAAAATCTCGTGAGCCTTGATAAACATTTGCCACAGACATACTCAAAGTACCTGTCAAAAACCTTGTTCTTGTTTGTTTGAAGCAGCACTTAAACTACTTCTTAAAGTTAACATATCTTATTCTAATGAAGAGTATGTTGACATTAGTTACATTTATGGTTTTTGTAATGGGAACTCCAGGGCTGCCGTTAGAGAATTATGCAAAACAACACGGGACATTTCCTTCAGCTCCTTTGTGACGTAAACGTCCTATTAGACAATATGCAAATGAAGAAAATGAAATTCTGGGGATAGTGCAGCAAAATTCTTCAAGTACACGAAGAGTAGGTGCGGCTTTAGGAGTCCTTCATGAAAAAGTTTGGAAAAAAACAACCATTTGCATCCTTTCCACTTACAAATTGTTCAAAGACTTGAAGAAAGAGATAACATTTCCCGTAGAGCATTTTGTCGTTGGGCGTTGAATCATAGAAGAATAATTTCTAGAGTTTAATTTACTGATGAGTCAGACGGTATTTATAACAGTATAAATATGCACTTATGGGCAGAAGAAAATCCTTCCAGTATATCTAAAAAGAATTACAACACAAATTTTCTAAAATGTTTGGTGTGGACTATTAGATAAAAATTGAATTGGACCCCCTTTCTTCGAGGCTACTTTGAATGGTGAAATGTATTTAAGTTTTTGTGAGATACATTACCAGAACTATTGCAACGTATAAATATTAGAGGACTTCATTACCAACACGATGGTGCAGGTCCTCACTATTTACAAGAGGTGAGCTAACATTTAGATGACCATTACCCCAATAGGTGGATCGGTCGCAATGGTGTAATTTGATGGCTTGCAAGGTCCACAGACTTGACTCCAGTGGATTATTTCTTATAGGGCCATTTTAAGCAAACAGTGTATACTACCGAAGTTTTCACTAGACAGGAATTAAGAGAACGCACAGAACGGGAATGCACTGAAATAAAAAATAACCCTCAGATAATTAGAAATGCTATGAATAATTTACAGTTACGCGCAAGAAAGTATATTGAGGTTAGAGGCAGACATTTTGAAAATTTGTTATAGTCTTTTTTTTAAATTATTTTTTGTTCATTACATTTTAGGTGTGTTATTTCAATTTCGTGTAATTGTATTGGATCAAATACTTTTTAACTAATTGTACTAACTATTTAGGAGCTTTATTGTCTCAGTTGTTTCACTTCCATATCATTTTTACTCTTTTGTATTTGTTCTAATTAATAAAAATTTAGTTTGTTCACATTTTTACATATTACTTGTTTTTTTACTTTTGTTGACATTTACATTTATTGCCTCAGTTGTTTCACTTCCATATCATTTTTACTCTTTTGTATTTGTTCTAATTAATAAAAATTTTGTTTGTTCACATTTTTACATATTACTTGTTTTTTTACTTTTGTTGACATTTACATATTTTTACATTATAGCATCGTCCTTGTAGCAAATTTTAAAAAACAGACAGTAAAATTAAATTAATGTCGTCCATGTAGTTACTGATGTTTCTGTGACCGAAAGTCACCTAAATATTTTTTAAATGGATTTATTGTGAAACTCAGCTGTTAATTCTAGAGGCGTTAAAAGTGTGCAAAAAAACTAACTACATGGTTCAGGCACACCATTAGGCTATTTTGAAAATCTGTATTGTACATTGCCAAAATCCATATACAGGATGATGTTTTTAGGTAAGGTCCAAAATTTAAAAAATGGCTCAGACCCTGACTTTTTTTTTCTTTTCGATACTAAATTATATAGACCTCTATTAGCAAAACATATCTATTAAATTTGGTACAATTTGCTACATCCATTAAAACAATACGGCCGATCTAAATTTTGGCAAAAAATAGAAAACACGCTGTATATCGGAAACGAGAAGCATTAGGGATCTAATAAAGGTCATTGTTAAATCGTCTTGGGGTTCTCTACCCCTCACTAGCGTATGGCCAGTCACTCACGAAACACCCTGTATACTAAAAGCCAAGGCTTCAGATTTCGCTACAATATTTTTCAACTCCCCCACAACCTACACTGTATAATTAGAAGGATTGGTAAAATGAAATTGAGACATTCACTTGAAATTTGGTACACATCACAGTAGGCATCTCCAACTTTTCCTGGATTTCAGACATTCGGGTGGAGTCCGGGCCCGCTCAATCACTCCAGGCCCGGGGGAACACCCTTGACCCCCCCCTCTCGTTGAGCCTGCGCATGGATTGTAATGTTTACATAGCAAGATAGTGAAAGTTCGGAAACTTCATATTTGGCGTATATGCTAGAAACCAACGCCTCACTTTTTTTTTATGACATCTGCCTCAAATACTGTATATTATTGAAATTCTGTGACCAATTATCTCCACATACTAGAGTGTAAATATAGGCAATATGTTTTCCTTTAAAAAGACTTGGATGGGAAATCTGGATGTGGAAGTAGTGATTCCTTACGCGGCAGTTTTTTTTATACAACAGTGCGGAAACTAGCATTTTAGGTACCTATGGAAAGCCTTCATCTTCAAATTAACATAAAACCATGCATTGCTCGAAAATTGCGACTCTAAGACAAGCAAATAATAACCACCCAAATACGTTAACGGTAGCTGCTTGTGAAGTGATATGGTACGGGATTCGACGAAAAATACAAATAGCAATATCGGCAGCTTGTCAGTCGAGCCAAAATTTGACGTGACAAATATATCTCTAAAGGCACAAAGATGAGACTTGCTGATTATTTTGGTTTTGGTTTCTTCATCTCTTTTTTGCCTGTGAGATATGAATTGTTAGGAAAATAGACAGATGGCGCACAATATGGTGGGAATAAGCAATTTTCGAAATCCTGAAATCTAGGAAATTGATCCCATATAATCTCATGATAACAGGATAAATATTGAAAAAAATATTACTGACAAATTGGGATGTTGGAATCGAAATAACTGAATAAAATCCTGAAAGCAAAAAAAATAACAATTATATTCAGTGATAAACAAAATTAAGTACTACACATATTTAATAAATTAAACGCTCGTCTCCATAATTATCGTTATCATCGTCATCACCATCGCCTTGGCATTCGGAGAAAGGAAGCGGCACTAACAAATCTAAAGCGTCCTTTGGCAAGTGCTGAAGTTTCTTTTTGGGTAGCTTCCTGTAGACCACAAAAAAACTTTATAAATCGTTTTAAATTATTTGAATTTGATTGATTGATTTGATTTGCCGGCGTAAGGTGGGCATGCCTGCCTGCCAATTCCGGGCATCCATAGAGGTTCGTTGCAACACGTAGCTTGGTCGTCCGTCGAAGACGCGCAAAGGACGGTCAAACCGCGTCTCGGAACCAAATCTCGGATGTTTTATATACCGCAGGACCGGCTGCATATGCCGGATTGGACATTGTACATGCTTGTTGTCAGCAGCGAGAGCCGCATGACGCATGGGGTGATAATATAGGATGGGAAGTGTAGGTGTTTGAGGGATGCTTCTTTTAAGTTTCCATGCTTCTATTGAGTTTCCATTTGTCATCATCGGCTGGGGTGTGGTGCAGTTGTTTGCGAGATGCTCCTTTTAAGTTTCCATCTATCGTCATCTCCTTATTTTTCTTCTTCTAAGTTTTCTGTTTCTTCTATCTCTGAATCTGGCAGATTTTATTTTTTATTTCATTTTTATATTTTTTTCCCCCTTTTTTCACCTTCTTTTTTTTATTTATTAACCACTCCACAAGTAAATATCCATCTACGGTGGAGTTGATGGGAAGGGCCCTATCTCGCGGTAACAATTTTTTGCCCGCTATGAGAAAATATGTTCGAATCGGTTTCATTTTCGGGCAATTTTTCCATTTTATCACCTATATATTATGTTTATTACCTATATATTATGTTTAATATCCAATGCCAATGCCAATGCTACATAAACAAAAAACGTATCCATTTCATTCACACATCTGGCTGGCTGTTGCTTATTTTATATCACCCACTTCAAGAAGGGACGAATCCAGGTACAGATGTTACGGTCAAGCACTCAAGCAGTACACTTTTCTCGAGTTGTTTATATACACTATTTTGTGTTGCTTTATTCAACCAACACAACTTAATCAAATGTCAACTATATGAAATAGCCATACTCGCGCCAATTTATATCAATCAATGCAGAATTGTTCGCGCTTCAATTCAGTACAATTTCGGCGTCTTGTTGCCACTTTGTCCGGATTTATCTCGATATCCCATAGGAGTCACGAAACATGCGTCTTTCACTGAATACGACACACTTTAAACTACCGTTTCAATTTATTTGAATTTAAATAAAAAATCACATTTTTCTAATTCTTGAGTACCCTGTACAATAACCTTAAACATCTTAAGATTGACAGTCGTATTTGACGCCCTGTTTATGACTTTGTTGAAAAATTTAATATTTTGATCATTATTTGCGGTATAGGTAATTCAGTCTGGGACCACACGGCATATTAAAAATATTCAATTGTAACAAAAATCGCACAAAATCGCAACAAACTTAAATGTGCCGTGAATATGTGATAAATGCCCATTTTAACCATGCAAACAAAAGTACTCGATATGGCTTAATACACAACTAAGAATTTACTTATTTCTACGAACACAGCATTTATAAATAAAATTGTTTTTATTCAACAACGTTGCTCTTATTATTATTTCATAAAAATGTTGAAGATACAACACGTACCTGAAGTTGAAGACTCCATAACCAAATTAGAAGAATTAACAACAAGACACAGCAATCAAAGTTCACTTAACAAACCGGCTTAATACAATGTGCGTACGAATCTCTACAGGTAGTTGACCCCAACTGAAGGGTAGAAGTAAGACGGGATCGTTGTCCATCCTGGATATTCGCTGTCATAATATGCATTGAAGTATTGTCTACATTGATGGTATAAAAGCACATTCGCTGCACTTTGATTTTGATATGAATACCAGATTTTGGGATCTGTCAATCCACTGTGCGTATCGATACGCATGGAGACGTTTCCTGGGCAGCACATCGCAACAACAGCCTGATTCTCTCAGAAATACGTCCTCCAAAGCAACCCTTCACCATTTTATTCTCTCGAGTCTTATCGTCTCTTGGTTACAACAACTGAAGGAGGACACTATAGAAGAGTGGATAGTTCAGAGAAAGTTAGATGAGCGGAGGTGAAGAGGACACCTTCCATAATGTTGGTCTATTGTTACCAAGAAGCTGATGAGAGTAAGATGTGGTAAGACGTCCTTAGCATGGAAAAGGGACAGATGGCATGATGCTGTTGGACTTGCTATACAAAGAACGGAGGCCAACTAATGTAATCGATGACAAACGTATGTCAAGACGTTGTGAATAAGGAAAAGGATATGTAGATGACTGTTTGAAATTTTTGCTTCGTGGAAATACGGATTCAAACTTCATAACGTTAAATATCATTTCGCATTTCGCATTCTCAATATTGATATTGCACAATTAACAACTGGTTGATATTTAATGAAATTGTTGAACTTCTTTGTTACTTCAAAAGACTTTTTTAGTCATCAGAAGTGAAATTTACAAATAATCATATACAAATATGTATTGGTGACAATTCATGTGTAGCGTAAACATTTTACTAATTATATACCATTATCTCAGGTATACTTACGGATATCCAGTTAATTTTTAGTCGAACCACTAATGATAACAATATACGTATGTCAGTTAACGGAAAATAAAGCCTCGAGCAATCGTGAGTTACTTCCTGTTCATGGACGAAGCATCAATTTCATTTACTTAGGACAGTTATGAAAATAAATTCTATTTTCGTGTTTCCTACATTGAATTTTTTATAGTTGGGTCTTGAAGAAGTGATACATTTCTAAAATTAAAAAAATAGTTATGAAATATAATTTATAAACTGTCGTATTATAGCAATGCACCAAAGCATATCATTTTGATTAATATTTAATAACTACTCTATAAAAAATAATATTTACGGAAATAACGTTATGAAATTCGATTTTAAACCGAGTTCTTTCTGAAAGTAATTTAAAAAAACAGAGAAGAGTCATGAAGAGCTGTGAGATTAACTTATTTCTTTTTAAGGAAACTCCTCATAATCATAATTAACTACTTATATTTAATTTGTTACTGGCTCATGGCCACTTTCAGATGACTTCCCATCTGACGCCATGCACGAATGCCGGAGACTTTTTTGAATTGTTGGAGTTGATCTGCAAGTCATGCCTGAAGCCCTTCCAAAATTGCAGTCGTACTGTTTCTGATGTGTTCCACTGAGATGATTTTTAATTAAAATGGTCGCAAAAATAACGATAAGAGAGGTCGGTACAGTGAGTGGTGCATAAAGGTATTTTTTGTGAGCAATAATTGAAAATGTCAGATTATATACGAAGACACCAAAGGTTCATTATTAACGAAAAATTATCGTACATGATGATTATTATTGGCAAATATGTTGGTAAAGTTCTCAGGGTCTAGCCGGATAGAATTGGGTCAAAAACCCCCTTTTTTATCTGGCAATGATACGATTTTGACGTTTTAAATAATAAGTGGAGGTCTAAATAATTGCGAAAGTCTTAAAATCGGGCTGTGAATCATTGTAACACCAATTACAAATGACATGATCTGAATTTGCAACCTCGTAAATGTCCCGGAACCTAATTAAATTACCTGTTATTTAAATAATAAAGTTATGCGTGACTAAGGAAAATAGAAAATAGGTGCAAATTTCATATAACCATCCAATAATGTATTCAAATACTCCTGTGAATTTGCAACCTCACAAAATATCCGGAATATATTTGACTCGTTTTCGCTTTCCTTCTGAGACATTTTGCAATTTCATTGAAATTTTATTCGCCTCGAAAAAATCCGGGAAGTGTTGCTTTATTATTATTTCAACTACCTCTATAATAACAAATATCTCGTTCGTGTTCTATCAAGAAAATGCGAAACAAACTACTTACTCCTAATGTGTACTATCACCGTGGTACTCTTAAGTTGGTACCCGCAATATGTCATAAAAGGAGGTCGGATTTACCCATCGAATTCCAGGGATGGCTTTTACAGATATTGTATATTGTAAACACGTACTGAAACATTCCCAAAGTATTACTAAATTAATTTTATTTAATTTTCGATGTTGAAGCGTAACTTAGTTTTATCGAAAAATGCACTATATTAAATACAAATGTAATGCGTAATAGATTATTCTAAACCGCAGCAGGTATACCTACTGGCAATTTACCCGAAGCCCAATCCCAGGCATGGAAGGGAGGAATTTAATAGGATTATTCAGTGTCTCCCTTACTGTAGATTTATTCGGACATGAACATAAGTATTAACAACTTGAAGTTAAAATGTCGCATCGTACTGAACTGACGCAAGCCCTAGTAAATTTTTGGATTCCTGATATTGTCGATTTACATTTTGATGGTAGACAACTGTATTGTACCAGATGTGACAAAGCAATTTCACGGTCATGTAAAACAAATATTAATGCACATATTGCACATATTTCTTCGGAAAAGCATGAACGGTGGAGTGTAGGTGGATTTATTTACAGTGACACGCAACGTAATTTTGACTTAGCGTTAGTAGAATTTATGATAGGATGTAACATACCGTGGTCGAAACTAGACAATAATCGATTAGTGGCAAATATAGCATAAGGTGCCTTCGGAGTCTACACTAAGATCAAACTCTTTATTTACGGAGTGCGAAAATATTAGACAGAAAATTTCTTCTGAGTTTAATGGGAAGTACATCTGGCTTAGTGTAGACGAAACAATCCATGCTTGCAGGTTCAAGGTAGCGAATGTTTAGGTAGGTGCATTGGAGGAAAATTGTGCAATGAGCGGATACTTGATCGCCTCTAAAGCTACAAATTCTCGCACTATAGCGGATGAAATAAATCCAAGTCTACTAGACTTTTGGGGTAACAAATATGCAGAAAATAAGGACAAGTTCTTATTAATTCTCACCGATGGAGTGAATTATATGAGAGCTGTTGGAAGAATTTTGAAGAAAACATATCGACATATACTGCATGTAACATGTTTAGCGCATGGGCTTCACAGGATTGCTGAAACTATTTGGAGGTGCTATATAGGCCAGTAGAATTAGCTCATGGGAAGGCTAATCTTGCATGAAATTCCTTACAGGTAACCACATGGTTTAGTCGATGTGTTTATTGATAAGGAACATAACTGTGAATTTCCTTCAATTTTCATGTGGGGGAACATTTTTTAACTAACGTGTTCTTGCGAAAGTATCACGAAAAATCGGGTTTCTTAAGCGTAGCTCAAAGCCGATTGACAATAGCCATATTTGATGTTATACGTTTCGTAAGTGATATAAAGACAGTTATTTTTGCCGCCCGAATTATTTAAATCGGTTACTTTTTTCTTAAATAATCGAAAAAATCTAAAATTTCAATAATTTTTAATTCCGTGAAAAATTTTTCTAAATCCTCATAACTTGGTGGAAACATGTCTCATGTAACCCTGAAGCTACCATAAACTTTTCATCAAAAAATATTTATAATTTTTCGAGAAAATGCATTTGTTTATAAAAAAGCTCTCAAATGTTTAATTCAATCTGACCCAGTTTTCGTCATCAAAAATGACTCATCCGCAGCTCATTTTTTTTCGTTGTAATGTCTAGTTTACGAACATATTATTGGCATAACGATTTTTTAATAATTTCATAAACAAAATGACGTTTAAAAAAGCACGACTTTTTCGGATAGCGTTTTTTGCGAATATCTTTTAATAGTAAATTAACATATCGGCATAAAACTTTCATATTCTAGTAGCTGGTATTTTTACACGAATTTGAAAAAAAAAAGATTATTGTAGGATGTTTAGAAGCATAGATAATTTTTTTAGTTATTAATTACGCGATTGTTTATTTATTAACATAAACATTTGAAATTTACACAGTAACTAGTTAAAGACTTGAATTTTGTAATTCAGTGAACTGCCACGTATTATGTTTTGAGGGACGTAATGTTAATTTTTGTACACCACAGTCTGAATGAGTCTTCGTGTCCCGCCCTCAGCTGTCCACGTTAACGTTTTAGGTCAAGCAACAAATTCCGACGGCAAAATAAATCGATATATATCCATCATTTATGATGCGATTTCGCCAAATGTGTGCTCCTTCTTCTGCTTCCTCTCTTTCTCCTTACCATCTCATTAATCCTGTGTTCATGAACGCGGCGTGATATTAAAAAATGAAACACATGAAAACACACACACGAGTTAGAAATTGAATTATTAATTTTTGAAGAAATCTGAAATTATTGTACAGTACGCTATAACGTTAAAAAAGTTAATCGGCAACTTACAAATTATATTAACCGTTTCATGTTTTCGTACAGCTCGCTTTTATCACACCTTCTGTAGCTACATCATGAAAGAACATTCTTCACCAGCTTGCACTACAAAAATTTCTTTTGAGATTTTTTCAAACCAGAGTACTCATTCGGCCCTCCGCTCCTCGAATACTAGGCAACAAGAAATGTGTTTTTTTCAATTGTTTATAACAAATTCATTAATAATTTTTCAACAATGTTAATACGGTACTGTATATTTCATCGTGCTACCCCAAATTAAATTAAAAATCGTCGAAATCGTATCATAAATGACGGAGATACACCGATTTTTGTATGCCATCGGAAGAAAACGTTAATTAAAAAATGTTCACTTTAAAATGGGAGGAAATTCACAGGTATGTTCCTTATCAATAAATACATCGACTAAACCATGTGGTTACCTGTAAGGAATTTCATCCAGAGACGTTGATAAATTAATAGCTAGTGTAAAGGAAGTTTCTCTTGAAGCATCAAGTCGTATACGGTTATTTCACAAAATTTTACCAAATACTCCATTACCTCCAGAACTCATTACAACACGATGGGGAACTTGACTAAAGGCAGCATCGTGCTGTTACTGTCATTTTGAAATTATGAAATCCGTAATACAGCAGTTAAATCTAAATAACGCAGTTGCTATTTCACAAGCGCAACAGGCATTTATGGCTCCAACTGTTCAAGATAATCTGGAGGCCATACATGGATGTTTTTCGCGAATTCCAGTAGAAATATGGGACCTTCAGTATCAGCCAACATCAGAATTTGCATGCAATAAACGTTGTGTTCGATCTTCGTCAATATGTTTTTCAATTACAGGGAGATATTGCTCCGAAGGTACAAAGACAATTACAGACTGTTTTTAAAAAAATCCAGGATTTGTTACGACGATAGGTGTAGTAGACCTTTTAAGTGGCAAAAAAGTAGACTTTGCTACACCGGACGTGAATGTGGTGACTGCGAAAATTTAGATATGCCAAAGTTACATCTGTCGACGTCGAACGATCCTTCTCGCAATATAAATGCATTTTTAACGAAGGACGCCAAAATTTAATTTCAAATTCCAGTTCTCTTCGAGTGTGTGTTCATAATAAATTGACTTTATCAGCTTTGGATAATATGGAATTCGCTAAAAAAAAAAAAAAAAAATCAAGGTAAGATATTTTTCGTGCATGCATGCAAATCTTTATGCGCTGACACATAACCACCTAAAGCCGACCCTGGTTTTACCACACATCCGAGAGGTAATTCCGACCTCTGGTCATAACATATAGGTATAGTCTGTTTGCAAACGAAGAAGATTAATAAAAGCAAATTATAAATGCAAATCCGCAAAACATTTAATTTAATATAAAATACACTTAATAAGAAAAAATATTAATAAGTTGCCTGGCTAAGGTTTTTTTCGAATTTGGATTTATAATGAAGTTTACTACTCTTCTTCGTTTTTAAATAGACTATATAGTAACAGGTCATTGCATTGATATCAGCGGTTGTAACCTAATGATAATTTGAGTGTTACAAACTGTGCAGTGATATTAATAAAATAGAAATGCAAGTTGTAGAGCCGGCAGTTAATTTTTTTTCTTGATTTTTTTTTCTTTTTGTAATTTTTTTGGATCATGCTAAATGTACAGTAATAGAAGGTAGTTATTTTTTTTAAGTGTTGCACCAGTTTCTCTTTTATGAAACTTGTAGTGGTAAAAGCATATATTACTAACAATATATCTTATTTTTTTGGTGAGTGTCGCTCTGACCGAACTGTAACAAAAAATAATTTATTTTTTTAATAAGAATTTATTAATAAAATGTTGTAATGCAACATGCATTCATTTAAGCACAAATTACTCGAGAGCGGTTTGGTTTATCGAAATGCAATAAGAAAACCTTTTTTTATTTCTAATAATCTGAAAATTAGTTTTTTATAATAATTTTTAGAAATTTGGAAAAAATTGAAAAGTTATGAGTAAAATACTGGAAATAACCACCCCCTAAAACTTTTTCTCAAACAGAAGAGAGGGTTTAACTGATACGATATGAACGAGTGTCCAATGACTAAGTTCAAAGTACGAATTTTATATTTTAAGGGTGTTGGAAGATATTGCAGAAAAACTGAAAATTTTTATCCCTCTTTTGAGGAGTATATCTCCCTTACTATTCGGAAATACGTTTATGTAAAAGACTATCTACCGCAGAAACATCAGGAGACAATTTTGAACTGCTTTGAATATAACGTAATGATTATCATCTACCAATAGGATTATTTGATATACATGTCCACATTGCCCGCGAATTGAGATCATAAGAAGGAACACTTTTCTATTTGTAAGTTTACGAAGAAAAGTAGTTTTTTTATAAAAATCCCTGATTTATATGGAAAGTCCGAAAATAATACTATTTTTCAAAATTATTTACATACACTTGCAGAAATGTGAAAAACTTGAAGTGAATAATTTCATTCATTCTTCATTTGTGAATATTTTCAAAAATTATATTAAAACTTGTTTTGTGGATTAAGAATTAGTCAATTATAAAATCTTGACCTCGTAGTGATTATTTATTTTTCAGTTCTTTCTGGAAGATTCACTTTTCTGAAAAGAGTTTTTCCTTAATCCTTCCTTTTAAACTATTTATATTGTTATTGAATATTGTTACGAAGACCTTTTAATATTCCACATGTAAAAATCTCCAATAGTCAGGTCAGGACTACTAAGTGACCAAGGAAGTAGGTGTTTGCTATTGCTATTATCTTCAGGTCTCCAGGATTCTGGAGTGAATTGTTCCAATGTCTTAGTGATTAGTGAACAGAGAAAAATTGATAATAATAATAGTCTGGTAAGTATAACAAATTAAGATATAGTATCTATATTAGTCAAGGCAAGCAGACTTAGTCTTTTTGAAAGTGCTGACGCTAATTTAAGCTTACACTGTTGAGCCAGTAGATCAAGATTTCATAATTCACCGTATATTTTAGTCTATAACATTTTTTTAAATACCATTTTTTGAAATATGTAAAATTTGGACTATTTATAGAAAACACATTTTTAGAGAATGACTTTGTAAACTTACAATAAAAACGTTTTTTCTCTTCCAAACTTAATCGGTGGACACACTGTATATATACCATTTGGATGAATCGTCACTGACATGTGCAAAAATGACAACTCGACCTCTTGTTTAAATGTGTACAAAGCATATTATAATTCGTGAATGCAATAGCAATTGTATTTTACAATCAAATATTTATATGTTTCTTAAATGTTTGTATTTTTTATTGATTTTATTTGCTTAAGAGCTTTTGTTTGTTTTCTAATACAGAGTATTCTGCATATTATGTCGGATTCCGTAGAATCCTTATAGTTTCGCCGTGTCCATCTGTCCGTCTATCTGTATATCACAGGTTTTTTTCTCAGAAAGTATTAGGCCTACATAGCTGAAATTTTGTACAGTTGTAGTTTATTACAACCGCTACACAGGTATAACAAAACCTTTAAACAACATTTTTCAAATACCTCCACTAAATGTAAATCAAGGGTGAAATATATTATTCATGTATCCCATCGTGTGGGGTGTCATTAAGTAATTATTTGAAACCGAACCTGAAGTTTCTTAGACAGACTTCTATTTGAAAGTTTCGTTTTGAAACGTTTCTTTTGAAAGTCATGTACATTGTTCCCCTCCAGGGCCGGACGGTGGCATGAGGCAGAGAGGCGACTGCCTCACTACACAGGATTCGGGGGCGCATTTTCGGGTTCATTTTTTCACGCCTCATCGGCCGCCGGATCCAGAGCGGCGATCGCCCCCCCGGACCTTCGGAGAACTACCTGTCCTGTCACACACATAATAGTTAACACCATTTTGAGTATAATATTGATACATATGAGCTAATCCTAGTCGTGATTTATTTTCATGGCATTTCGTGTAAACCGTAATGGTTAAAAATTTCAAACTATTTTATGAACCATAGCTAATTTACACGACGTTAAATGTGTCCCTTTAAGTGACTGCTTCCACGAGTAGACGAATTTCGATGGACCCCGGCAGCCTCTAAAGCAACATGTGTTGTGTTCCGTAGCGTCATAAAATAAATGTAAGGAAAGAAAGGGTCAAGTACTAAACGACATCATAGTCGACATCTTCCATCGTCAATGACACCCCTTGAGATCTACAACCACTTGTTTAAAACACGGTTAGAAACTTTGTATCCGAACACCGTTATTGTTTTGAAGATACTCCTTGCGACGCAGGTAACTGTTGCTGGGGGCGAAAGAAGCTTTTCCAAACTTATGCTGATTAAGACATATTTACGCTCTAGGTTGTCACAAGAAAAACTCAATAGTTTGGCAATTCTAGCAATTGAGTCTGAATTAGCGGCCACTATTGACTATGATAAGATGATCGACGATTTTGCGAAGATTAAAGGTCGCCGTGTTCCCTTAATTTCAAACGTGAAATTCATATTTTTTCTTAACTTTATGCTACGTACTTGTTTCCTTTTATATTCCTATTGTTCAATAAAGATTAATTCTTTATGAGTTTACAAGAGAGTTATGGATATCATGAATCATTTTGTAATAATTAATTAAATTAATTTTAACATGTATTTATTAAATTAATTATTAATTAATTGAAAACTGTTAAAAAATTTTGGGGCGCAAAATTTGGAGTTTGCCTCAGTTGTTTCAAAACTACCGTCCGGCCCTGTTCCCCTCTTTAATTTTTCAACAATGTGTTCTAAAATTCTGATTTTTTGCCGATGGTACCTTTCAACAACTACTTTCAATGAAAATTATGGCGAACATTGGAGCATAGGTACCAACTGTATGCAATTACACTTCTAATTTCTGTTTGTATGTATCATGGGCAAGTTCTACGCCATCCGATTGTACAACTGATTCAATAATTTTGATTTTCTTAAAACCATTGAAAGTTTGTATAGCCCCTAAAATGATCAACTCCAAAATTTAATGGTATCTTGATCTAAAGCAAGAATTAATTATACAGTGTGACCCACTTTGAATGGAAACACCCCTGTAGAAAATGTGTCTATTATCTGATTTTAACGGGGCTTTTTAAAAAAGAGAAGAAGTCCATCGAAAGCTCTACTTTACTGGATTCAGAAACACCTCAAATGGACGAAAATTTCATGAAAAAATATTAAATAATGACAGATTTATGGCAAAATTAATGTTGGTAATAGTTTATAAGAACCTTTATATGATTTTTTCTAAAAATCGAAGTAGCCCATGAAAAATAAACAATAGAAAGATAAATTATGTTGATAGTTTTAATAAATATTGTCTTTTAAACAAACTTAATCATGTTTGACTTAAAAACATGTATGAACAATTGAAAGTAATAATAATTAGGGATTTAATAAACAAAATAACAACACATTACAACACTACACTAAAACTAAAACAAAAACACGAAAATACAATTCATCTTAAATTTTTGTAGCCTCTACAAGGCCGCCGTTTATTTCGACGCACTTGTCGAATCGTTTTGTAATATTCTGTACCACATTCTGTAATTGTTGTCAGATAACTTCTGCACAGGCTTGTCTTATTCTTGCACACAAATCTTCTTCTCTATTACTCGGGCGTGACCTGTAAATTTTAGATTTTATTAAACCCCATAAAATGAAGTCCATCGATGTTAAGTCCAGGGATCGGGGTGGCCATTCAATTAACGGGCTACTTTGACATATCTATCGATTAGGAAAGTTAGCATTAAGCCATCTGGTAACCACTCTGGCATTTTGGACAGGGCTTCCATCTAAATCAAAGTGTAGATTTACTCTTACTTGTATTGAAAGTTCATGTAGCATATTCCAAAATTCGTTTCTTAGGAAGTGTAAAAATTGCATGTTATTCATATTACCTTCAAAAATGAAAGGACTAATGATTGTTTCAATGAGTAGCCCACACCAAACATTAACTTTTTGGGAAAATTGTCTTTTACAATTAATGACCCACTCTGGTTGTCTGTAGCCCAAAACCTACAATGTTGTGACGATACCACCCCATTTGTGGTAAAAGTTGCCTCATCGCTGACTAAAGCAGTTTAAAAAAAAATTCTGTTATTGAGATACTCTTCTTGAGCCTATAAGCAAAATTCCATCCGTGTTTCATCATCACCAGGTTCCAACGTATGTAAAAACTTGGGTTTGAATGGTTTTACCTTATTCTTTTTAAGGCATCCGCGAACATTTTCTCTAGGTAAATTAAAATCTAAGCTAGCTACTCTTACACTGACGTTTGGATTTTTGTTAAAATAATTCAAATCGGTCTGCTCGTACCTGGGTCTTCTTTGTACATTATCTGTTCTTATAATACGCCTTGTCACAGCACCACACTCATTAAAAAACTTGTTTATTTTAGAAACGGTACATTTAGTGATGTTGGGCCTATTCGGGTGCCTATTATTAAATATCTCACATACCTCTCCCAAAGTTCTGTCATTATCTCTTCTAAGGCGCACAAGTTCAATTTTTTCTACTACATTTAGAGTATCCATAATTTTAACTTCAAACTAATAAACTAATACTTGACAATATTATTGATCAATTTTATAATTTCAATAACAATGTACTCTGAGTATGTGCGTATTTTAAAGATTTGACGTCTGATTTTAAAATTTGTTTTCCATGGCACCCTATTATTATCTGTCATTGCTCAATAAAAAGACAATGTGTATTAAAACTACCCACTTAATTTATCTTTCTATTGTTTATTTTTCATGGGCTACTTCGATTTTTAGAAAAAATCATGTAACAGTTATTATAAAATATTACCTACATTAATTTTGTCATAAATCTATCATTATTTAATATTTTTTCACGAAATTTTGGATTTACCCATTTGAGATGTTTGTGAATCTAGTGGTATAGTTAGTTAGATTTTATTAAAAAAATCGCTAATCAAATTTGTCCATTATTGACATTGAAAAAAAATCATAGTAGGTCTTGAAAATTGAAATTTGTCTCTAAATTTGTATCATAAAGTAGAGCTTTCGATGGTCTACCCTTTAAAAAAAGCCCCGTTAAAATCAGATAATAGACACATTTTTTACAGGGGCGTTTCCATTCAAATGGGTCACACTGTATACACATGTGTAATGTGTGTGTGTATCGTGTCCATAATATTTCTGATGCGGTTTTTAATAAAACCACAGAATGTGCGTTGTATTGATATTGACAGTCTTGAATAATAAAATTAATTATATTGCAGTGCGCAGTGCCCTTCGCGATCACACGCCAATGGATCAAACACATCCGCGGTCCAGCAGAGGCTCATCTTATTCTCCCGTTACCGGCCGGTAAAGCAAACATTTTCAATGTGTGCTAATGTTCCTTTTGCTAAGTTCTCGTACAATCATCAATCCCATAACGGAACGCCTCAAAGCAAGCAACGGGAAGCTCCTGGTCGGTCATGTCCGCAATTCGACCTACACTTTTTCCAATTACTTGCACATCAGTTATATGTGAAATACTTTTCGTAAGTCTACATCCGCGTTAATCGAGTGTTCATGTCTGTGGAAATTAGAATGATATTTAAAGAGGCACTACCGGAAATACATATGTCTTGTTTATTTTTGTAACCTAAATGTAGTCAAGAAGCAGAAAGTGTCTGTGCAATTTATTATTTTATTTAGGATCTTAATTAATATATCTTATGTTTTTACAGTGTTTGCTTTAATTAGGAAATAATTATCGTTTTTTAAGTTCCTGTTAGAGGATGTAACAGTGATAATGAAATACCTAGTACTACTCTAAAAAAAGTACTGTTGGAAAACAACAATTTTTATTTTAATTATATTTCTCTCTCCACGGTGTTTCGGTGTTTTTCTTTAGATGAGACATTAAAGCATAGGTACTTAAATATCAATTTTTACGTGTTTCAGTTCCTCTGTTGGTTGTTTACTAGAACACTTAGTACGTTTTCCAAAGAATAAAGATCTTCAAAATCTAGATTAAATAGCTAACCAAATTATTTTCTTTTTTAAAAGTGAATTATTTATTATTTGTTTGCTTATAGTAATGAAACATATTCTTTATAGGATTTTTTCATTCTAATGAATTACGTTTTCATAAAATCTCATTCAGTTTCCTGGAAATGCTTACTTAGCCTTTGAAACGTTTTTCGTCCTTATTGTGGACTTTATTTTATGATTTTATGAAAATTTTATTTTATTCATTAGAATGAAAAAAATTTTAAAGACAAGGTGGGTAAATAAATTAATTTCAGGCCTTTGTTCTTATTTTTAACTGAATTTACATATCGTAGGGGATCATGTAGATACTAGTTTAACCTGCCTAGCCGTAGGGGACTATGTGGGATGCTAGTGTTATAATGAGAATGGCAAATAAGAATTTTTACTTATTAGCATGACCAGAAGTCAGGTTATCGAAAGAATGCAAAGATTTCATTAATATTTTTACATATAGTTTTTCTTTTAGTTCTCATAGATAGTTTTTCTTTCCGCTGTTTGCAAAATCCTATAAAGAATATGTTTCATTATTATAAGCAAACAAATAATAAATAATTCACTTTTAAACATGCATAGAGTATATAGGCTCCAATACTAGTTAGCTAATAGATAGGTGAAGATCTGTTGTTTTTTATCAGTCAATGTCAAATATAAATATTTCATACTTATTCATGGATACTGTCTTGGTTTTGCATGGAACATCGTTATGAGTGGCTTTGAGCTTTTCTGATGAGTCCACAATAAGGACGAAACACGTTCCAAACGCTAAGCATTTCCAAGAAACTGAATGAGATTTTATGAAAATGTAATTCGTTAGAATGAAAAATTTTTTAAAGACAATGTAGGTAAATAAATTAATTTCAGGCCTTTGTTCTCATTTTTAACTGAATTTACATATCGTAGGGGATCATGTAGATACTAGTTTAACCTGTCTAGCCGTAGGGGACTATGTGGGATGCTAGTGTTATAATGAGAATGGCAAATAAGAATTTTTACTTGTTAGCATGACCAGAAGTCAGGTTATCGAAAGAATGCAAAGATTTGATTAATATTTTTACATATAGTTTTTCTTTTAGTTCTCATAGATAGTTTTTCTTTCCGCTGTTTGCAAAATCCTATAAAGAATATGTTTCAAAATTATTTTCTGTTTCGTCATAATAATGGAGTTATATGAACTAAACAGCATTTCTCTTCAATAACTTTTAAAATAATTCGAGTCATTTTTTTTACGAATAATAAAAAATGATAATAAAATTATGGTTTCTTTCATATTTGTATATTCTGGATAGACATATTGTTATTAAATTTTAAATTTAGAACAGAAAAATGAATTCAATTTAATACAAAGTTAACAAGAATACAACAGTCCGTATAAGAAGAGAATTGTAACTTTAACAGTTATTAAAAAATTCGCACAGCGTTCGTTTAGTTCTACAGCTCCCCGAACGTACCAGGATATCTGAAAATATATAAAGTATTAGAAATACATATAATTTAAAAAATAAGTATTAAATTGGTTACTCCTAGAAAAAGAATTCACAATTTCATAGATTTAAATTAAAGTAATATTCTTACTTTCATTTCCATTTCTTTAGCAGTATTCTTACTATATCTAAATGATCTTGATAATGGTAATAATACATTTGTTCCACTATCTCTGTTAATTCCAATTATTTTAGTAATATAAGTAAAGTAAAAGAATTGGGGAACTAATATAATTTCAGTACCTCAAGTGGAATGGCCACACTGCTTTTTTTATTTTATTTTTTATAAAAATGGATCACACAAACACGCACAAACCATTTCGGTGGTTTCAGTGGAAATGCCACTATTTATTTTCTTATTTATTGTTGGGTATTTTGCTACTGAAAATTACTTAAAAATTTTTAATGAAAAACCTCTGCACCAAACGGATCAACAGAGGTTGGTTCTTGAATACTTGACTGTTTCAAAAAGTCTCACACCTAAAAATGTATAAACTAGAACAATGTTATAAACTAAAAAATGGAAATGAAAGCTATAGGCAGTTAACGTTTCGGAAGAAAATTCGCCAAATTCCCATCTTGTTGCAATTTGTTTTTAATTATTATTAATGTTTTATCTACAGGAACATTTGTAAATAGGCTTACTACATCAAAACTGACCATTACATGATTATTGTTAAAATGATTTTCTTACAGCTTTTCCAAAAAATGTTTGCTATTTTTAATATAACACTCGGAGAAACCTGATAACAGATTTAGAATTTTTCATAAATATGTTGAGAGTTTGCTACATGGAGAATTAATTGAACTCACAATTGGTCTTAAGGGAATGTCAGGTTTATGAATGTTTGGCAAACCATAGAAATGAGGAGGTTTGCTGTGATGTGGAGTTAATTTGGCGAATAGAAGTAAGTTAAGCATTGAAATTATAATGGAATTACTTATACTTTGCATTAAAACAACATACTTTCAATTAAATAATGACTTCTATCAACAAGACTTTGGGATGGCCATGGATTTTTCATTATCTCCAATATCAAGTAACATTTTCATGGAAAATTTTGAGGAAAGTAATATTAATAATCTAGCTTATAAACCCATTGTATGGTGGAGATATGTAGATGACATTTTTGCTATATGACCTTATAGTAAAGAAAGTTTAAGTAATTTTTTGAATCAGATTAACGAAAAAGAACCTTCAATTAAATTTACAATAGAAATAGAAAATAATAATGAATTACTTTTCTTAGATATTCTAATTAAAAAATTAGATAACAAATACCAAACCGGCGTGTATAGAAAACAAACACACACAAACAGATACTCAAATTTGTGTTGTTAAGTGCTTGTAAGACAGAGCCAAAATTATGTCCTCAGATGATGTAATATTAAGGAACGAAAAGCAATTTATAAAAACTGTCTTATTAAATAATCAATATCCTGAGAGTTTTGTTGATAGTCAGTTATTGAACATTGGTAGTAGAGAGAACATATAATAGATAGGTGAGGTTGTTTTTATCAGTCAATGTCAAATATAATTATTTCACACTTATTCATAGAAATTGTCTTGGTTTTGCATGAAACATCTTTATGAGTGGCTTTATGTCTTTCTGATGAGCTCCAGAATAAAGGCGAAAAACGTTTCAAAGGCTAAGCATTTCCAAGAAACAGAATGATAGATTTCATGAAAATGTAATCCATTAGAATAAAGAATGTTTAAGACAAGGTGATAAATAAATTCATTTTAGGCCTTTGCTCTTATTTTAACTGAATCCTCATGATCGTAGGGGGTTATGTAGATACCGGTTTAATCTGCATGGCCGTAGGGGACTGTGTGGATGCTAGTGTTAGAATGAGAATTGTTAAATAAGAAATTAGACAAATTCATTTTAGGATTTTAATTTGCTAGCATAACCAGAATTCAGGTTATCGAAAGAATGTAAAGATTCCATTAATATTTTTACACAAAGTTTTTCTTTTAGTTATAGATAATTATTTTTTCTGCTGTTTGCAAAATCCTATAAAGAGAGAATATACTATCACAACCTGAGGTATTTAGGTCAATGGCAGTAATTCCATATATACATGGTTTATTGGATAAATTACGAAAAATTGGGAATAGGTTTTCCGTACGAACGGTTTTTCAAACGGGCTCCACGCTAAGATCGGTTTTATCAAAAACCAAACCTCTAAATATTGTTCAAAATTCGAAAAATTGTATTTATAGTGTTCCGTGTGAGTGTGGAAAACATTACGTATGTGAATCATCTAGACCTTTCAACGTAAGGCTTGGTGAACACAGAAATTACGCTAGAAGGGAGGAATTTGAAAAATCCAAAATTTGTGAACACGCGTGGGATAATAATCACAGGATTAAATGGGACTCGGCAAATATTTTAGAAAAAGAGAGTAACGGAACTAAAAGAAAACTAAAAGAATTCGCGATTATTTTATTAAACGAGGATAGATGCGTTTCAAATTATTCAATATATTTTTGTACTATTTGGTTGCCCATCCTTAGCGACGAAGTAAGTAAAAATAAGATAAATATAATTTAATGTCTCACGTGACTATGGAAATACATAGACAAAGAACTGCCATGGTTGACGGCCAAAGAAGTTTTGAGAACGGAAGTAGATTTTCTTCCGAAACGTTAACGGCCTATAGCTTTCATTTTCATTTTTTAGTTTATAACATTCTGTGGATCAATTCTTTAAATCCGGGTTTTCAAGTGAAGCAACACGAAGAATCGGGCACAGCTATAGCGGGAAAACGATATGACCATATATGTTACTCAACTACACCATCGTTGGAAAATGATGTAATTCAAGCGTGGACGAGTTTTTTAGAATCAATTTTTGTAAGAGCGTGTGAAATTCCATAGAATTTTACATAAAAAATAAAATTATTTCAAGAGGTGTATGATCTAGTGTATTCTGAGAAGACATTTAATAACACTTGACACTCCTTGATTTCGTCAATGGCATATCCTCACGCCAATTGCGGAACTATGCATTAATCCAATTCAATTTCATGCTAATTTTAACTACCTATGTAAAAACATTTTGTTAGGTCGTTGAGTGCATAATAATTCACAAAAGTTAACATCCTGTTTAATATACAGAGAAAATAAATGTTCACGTTACAATATTTAGGGAGTAGACATGTAGAAAATTTTGAGCAGACTAAAAAAACATTGATTACAATTTCTATATCTTTTATATTCAGTAGAAAATTGTGTCATCGTTCTTCACAGTAGCCGAAATAATTTTATTATGATCACATTTATTTGGTCACAATCATTTACTCTTCTTCGGATTTCCCACATTGTATTTTTTTTGTGTCTACCCCACTAGTTACACAGACCTTATTCGGTCTTCATACGGCTATATTAACCAATCTCTCTATCATATTTTCTCATTAATTCCACATTGTTGGCTAATACTTCAATACTTTCCACACGTTAAATAACTCATACATTTCAGTACAAAACTCATTAACTAAGTTTAATTCAGTCCTTGAGGTGGTATGATACTAATACTACAACGTCAAACATATAACGAACTTTATAAGGGGGGAAAACGCAGATTTTTCTTTGCAATTCACAGTGGGCCAGAATCCAAAATTTCTGGCCAAAATTCTAAAACTCTGCAAATGTACTTATTCTGCAAGGTCTTTAAGGGAAAAATAGTAAAACAAATTGAAACCATCTGGGAGTGAGATATAGGGGTTGAAAATATAAACAACTTTCGATATTTTTGAAACTCAGTTTATGTACTTTCGATACCTAAATTTCTATGAGAAAAATAAGGAATAAAAATATATGATCCCCTGGGGATAAGTTGTAAGGGTTGAAAATTTAAATATTCCACGATTTTTTTCAAACTTGGCATACCTGTTGATTGCATTTAGGTATTTATGAGAATATATTTTTAAATATTTTTAAATACTTGGAAGTGATATAGAGTTCAAAAAATTGTTTAATTAATGTTTTTAGAAAAAGATTTAAAAAAATTATACATTGTTAACATTGTGGAATAAAAAGAGATAAAAGGCATTCAATAGTTAAATTTATTATAGATAAATCGGCTTAAATCTTTTTTAATTAACTTGACATCGGCTTCAGTACACGCGTTGTCTTCAAAACGACTTAAAACTACTGTTTGCACGTGTTGATTACCTACGAATTTGATTTTCGCTTCCAGCTTTTTCATGCCAAATTTGGAATAGCTCCATTCTGGTGGTGATGGATTTATTTTCTGTAAAAACACAATCAATTAATTACCAAAATGATTATAATACTTTAATTACTGTATACAGGGTGTCCCGTAATAACGTGCAAACAATATAACTAACTGCCAATCCCTTGTGGTATTTGAAGGTGGGCTCCTCAAATAAACCTATACAATCCAGCTACACCCCCTTAAATGGGTGTACAAAAAAAACGGATTTTAATTTCTATCTGAAAATAACGTAACCGGAAAAAGACTAAATTTATAAAGTGGTGGTGTTAGGGTAGTTAACCTTTTTATAATTTTGTAAATATTTTTCTATCTGCTATTTTTCTTTCAATTAAAAACACAACTAAACATTATAATTCATTTAGAAACTTTTTTAACTCTTGAAAAAATTTCCTAAAATTGACCGTTTTTGAAAAAAAAAGCTAAATGCACCTGCCTAAATGACCAATCAAAAGCGACGAGCATGATTATATTAGTCAAAACACTAAGTAGGCTGGTGTCAAATTGTAATTTGACGGTATTATGTACCGGGATATGATCATTTGATGCGTAGGAATTGCGTGAGACATTACAAATTATGCCGAAAGCATTGAAAAGTAAAATTAGTAAATTACGTAACACAAAATACGCAAAGATGAATTTAAGCAGTAGAAAATTTAAACACGAAGACAACGTTTGTTGTTTTTATACATTAAAGAATTTGTTCAAATGACCACCTCCAACTTAAATACACGTTTGCAACTGTTTCCTAAAATTTTCATACCTTGCACCAGCCTACTTAGTGTTTTGACTAATATAATTGTGCTCTTTGCTTTTGATTGATCACTTAGGCATACCTATGTATTTAGTTTCTTTTCTCAAAAACGGACGATTTTACGAAATTTTTTCAAGAGGCATAAACTTTTTAAATGAATCACAACGTTTAGTTGTTTTTTAATTGAAAGAAAAAATGGCAGGTGGGGAGACATTTACAAAATTATAAGAGTAGTTGACATCCCCTCTTTGTATACACGTTAGGCGGATGAAATAATCTTGTTAGATGCGTTTTAATTAATAACCGAGATATGCTAAATTTCTTCTTTTTCCGATTATATTATTTTCAGATAGAAATTGAGAATCGTTTTTCTGCACACCCTTTTAAGGGGTGCAGCTGGACTTATGGGCTTATTTTCATACATTTTATTTGAAGAACCCACCTTTATTTTCTATAAGAAATTGGTAGTTAAATTTTTTGCACGTTAGTACGGGACACCCTGTAGGTATATCGATTATCTTATCTTTAAGGAGATTTTCTTAAAAAAGTGTTTTTTTTGGGGGCTAATTCTGCTCGTGTCATCGAATTTTGGCGTCATTTCCGGTCCCGACTTTTTGTGTTTTCTTAAGTCATAGATCCTTCTTCTTTTTCTTATTCTTATTCGCAACGTCTTGGCAGACGTCTTGTAATTCATGTAAGGTTCCAGTTTGCCTCCCCTTGCTGTAGATCATATCTGACAGCTTCACGCCATCTATCGCGGCTGTCTGTTAGGCTCACAGTCTCAACAAAGCGCTTTCCTATTAACTCTTTGGTGGCATCAGCTCAACGTTTTGGTAGTATTGGTATTAGTCTTCGCCTCTTGCCATCTGGTTTCCTTTAAGCACGCTTTACAGTTAGCAATTTTTATTGCCGGCAATAAAAATTGCCGATTTTGCTCTTGCGAGTCTCCGCATTACTGCTGTCTTCGATCAGCTGTGGCAATTGTCATTTCATTGCAGAAAATAGAACCTGTCCTAATTTTATTGAATTGCGGCTGCAATTCTGGTGATATTTCTGGTGATTTTTATGTTGCCAACGTTATAGAAATTGAAAAGTTGACAGAGACAGAAGTTGATGCTTTTACTTACTTGGTTAGAAATATTCGAAGAGTGAGCACGTGTTTTTGTTTTGTTAAAGTCTTTACTTCTGTTTAATAATTAATTTATAGATAACAGTGTGAAATCAAGAGTAATAAATAAAATTAAAGAGAGTAGGGTCTCAGGAACATCTCCTGGTTTATATACATCCCCAAGCTATGGTGCTATGAAGTATTATACTTTTTGAATGAAAGCAGAAACGTAGTATCGGCAGGATTATCAAATTTGCATGAAACTAATGAAGAAGTAAGTTTTTAACAACAATAATATTATATGTTTTAGATATTTTAGGTTGAATCGGAGGCAATGTCAGAAGTCATTTTTGAGGGTGAAGTAAATGATTTGGAGAATACTGTAATACCTCCGATACAGCCAATGTCTTCTCCAGCAACTCCCCATGCACTCTGTCCAAAGTGGTTCTTCAACCACTAAGTACGATAACAAGAAAGCGACAAAGAGATGATGGCATAAAAGACTTAATAGCTTCTGCCACGAATACTCTACAAAATTTAGGTAGAAACGAATTTAATACAATCAATATAAAAAGCAACAAGTGGCATAGTATAAATTACGTAAAAAATATTAACCAATTTAAGAAGTCCATACAATATCATGGATTGTTTTCAATGATTGACGGATAATAGAAAACCAGAGTGTTAGAGTGTGTAGTTCTTCAGACAAACATTACTTATTCTAAAACTAAAAGCCTATTTACAGTAATATACAGAGATGGATTACAATTAAAAAAATTTTTTTTCAGAATATTAGCAAGCGAAATGAACAATATACATGATGAAGGCATATTGGACGAGCTGAAACAACAGCTTTTGATATATAAAGCAAAAAAAAGATGCAGGAAAATACAGGAATAATCTTCGACTTGTTTTTATATACATTTAATAATATATCATTCTGCTAGGGAACACTTCCACAGCCATTGACATACTCTTCTTTAAATTCATCTCTTATTTGAATAGCTTCATTTCTTGTCCTGTTACGATTCTGCCTACTTAAACCATAAATAAAATTATATTTTCTATCAATATTCTCCTTAGGATTTGCACCTAAATATTGCAATTTACACTCTTTTCGTAGGAAGTTGTGTAAAGCAACACATGCTTGTGTAATAACTTTAGCTTTGCCTGGTCTCAGTGGAATAATATTTAACAATATTCTAAAACTGTTCGCTAAGATCCCAAATGTATTTTCAACTACTCGCCTGGCACGGCTTAGTCGACAATTAAAAATTCGCTGCTCCCTAGTTAATCCTCTAAATGGATATGATTTTAGAATACTTCTTGATAAACCAAATGCTGCATCGGCTACAATGACATGAGGTACAAGCTTATTTCTAGATGGTAAGTGTTTATCTTCTGGAATGTTTAAAGTATTACTTTCCACAGCCTTATATAAATCGCTTTCTCTAAAAACCCCACCGTCTGAAATCCTATCATTCATTCCAATATTCACATATGTAAAATTATACATCTACCATTGCCAAGAGAACGATACTATGGTCATTTTTATAGTTATAAAATGCCGATCCTTGGTCTTTTGGAGCTTTAATACGGATATGTTTCCCATCTAACGCACCAATCACATTTGATAAATTCCACTGATTTTCAAACTCTCTAGATATTTCCAGCCATTCTGCTGCATGTTGTACTGGGCACCTAAAACAAATTATTATTATCATATTCTCGCTAATGTTAGAGACAGTTAACTTACAGGAAGATATTCATCTTTCAGTTCTTCATAAATTGCTTTGCACACTACTGGTACAAACAAAGAAATTGAACTCTCAGAAATTCTATAATTGTACAGTTGCAAGGTAACGTAACGTTATTATTAACTTTTCTTTTGCAGATATACACTTCCTATAAATTGACTGTTTCTTTATGCTAAGTCGTATTTTCTTCAACAATTTATTGAAAGTAGCCTCGTCCATTCTCAAGAAGTTTTGGTAACATTTTAAATCACTACTGTCTTTAAATTCTCTGGGTAAATTAATATTGCCCCTTTAGCTACTTAAGCAAAGTTTCACCCACCACCTTCTTTCTCTCCTTTTTTTAGTAATAGTGCAGAACAGGCTATTAATAAACATGCTGCTGCTACTTTTGCTGTTTTATTTAAGATCAACATTGCAAAATCAAAACACAACAGCAGATAACCTAAATACATCAGTGAACTCTAGATACATAATATCCACCCTGACAACTGTCAAATTAAAATCAAACCTTATATCAGTTTCTGTTTCTTAAGATGGTATACCTGTTTATTTCAAAGATATATTTTAAAATAATTGGCACTTTATTCCGTGGAATTGCGAAGTGTAAAGTCAAGTTGCAAGAAACATTGCCGGCAATAATAACTGCTGGCAATAAAAATTGCCAACTGTAAAGCGTGCTTTAGACAACAACACGTTCTATATTGTCTCTCTGGTCAATGTGGCTAAAAATTGAGAGGATTCTTGAAAATACGATACTGGAGAGTCGCTTTGTGGGACTTATTGGAGAATCGAAATGTTAGTGCGGTATGCTACCCAGAGAATCAGCAGCAAACGTCTTCAAACCCACATTTCAAACGCATCAATACGCCGTCTCTCTGTCTTCCTAACAGTTCATGTCTCAGAGGCGAGTGATATTCCTGTCAGGCCAAATTTTGTTCAACTGGGAAGTGGTCGAAGTCATAAAATACATGAATAAAATTTCCGTCAAAATGTAAGTTTTGAGGTAAAGTACAAGAATTATAGTTATATAAAATATGAGGGAATTTCTTGTTATTTGCCAGCATCCTCCTGGCTGCTTCGTTCTTAAATACTGTAAGGCTAGTTCTATGAAAGAAAATTTATTTTTTTATATATCTAGGAAATTTACGATTTTCCATTATTAATCATCTTAATTCAATTCATTTTAAATTAACCATTATCAATTATTATGACATACAATGTCATAACAATAATTGATAATGGTTAATTTAATTGTATGTCATATTAATTGATAATGAATATTTTAAAACGCATTGAACTGAGATCTATAATAACGGAAAATCATAGATTACCTAGATACGTAAGAAAACACATTTTCTAATTCATAGATTTAGCCTATGCTTATAGGCCCTATGGTAATTAGAAACGAGGCAGCCAGGAGGATGCGGGCAAATAAGTGGTACCCTAATTTTATTAATAACTAGAAAGCTTGTCAATTAATTAAAAAATAATAACCAAAGCATTCGTTGATTTAAGAAAATACAAAAAAAAGACTTTAATTGAGGGTGCCTCAGGGTTGCGAATAAATCTTATTTTATACCTCTAAACCTACATTTTGATGTAAATTTCATTCATGACTCGGGCAAAATTAGCTTATATGGAAGGTGACTCCTTCTAGGACTTACACGGATGTTTGATTTACCTTATTCATAGGATATTTGTACAACCGGCTCTTACCTTAACATGTTTGCAAAAGGGACAATTCCTTGGCTGATTCTGAGATAAAGAATTTATATAAATATATGTTCTAAATGGCCAGTTTTTCAAGATAGTGTTGAAACACAAAACAAATTTAGGTTCTTTCTAAAAATGTCGAAAGCGTGTTGAGACATTGTTCTGAAAAAACACAGCCGCATTTGACAATTAGAACCTTTTTTTATGGAGCTGTGTTATTAACATTCAAGTACCCGCAACTCCAGAAGTAAGGCATTTGAAACAGTGTGCCCATGATGACTTTTAATCAGGACCCCAAGACCTGAATTATTTTTTAAAATATTCAGTATAATATATGCGAGGACTACCTATTCCCTCTTGATTTTATTGTATGAACTGTTTCTGACTTTGAATTTGAGAAAGACGTCATTTGAAAGCCGTATTTTAAGCATGTATTTATTCGCTTTTAAATTTTTATTCGGCACCTTTAATAAAAGTTTTTCGAGTGCTCTTTTCCTAATTCATTAAGTAAGGTTTATAATACATATAGTAAAGAAACTATGAATTTATTTAATTTTTATAATTATGTGTAAATTAATATTATATCTAAAATTTAATCTGCCCATGGCTTAAAACGTGGAAATTCTTGATCAGTTTGAATAATCTAACGAAATTAGATTTAGACAGTGTAAAAACAAGTCGACCGTCTAAGTATTCAAAAATAGAAACACAAACAAAAACATTGGTATGTGCTTCCTAAAATAATAAATTGCGGCGTTTTGAACTGATATACACACATTCCTACATGAAAGATGGAAATTATATACGTATCTATTTTATTAACTATGGACAATACATAAATTAACTCTTTAAAAAAACCGCTGTCTAAGGAATCACTATTTCCACATCCAGATTTTTCATCCGTCACTTTAAAGGAAACATCTTGTCTAGATTCGTACTCTAGTATGTGGAAATTATTGATCATAGAATTTGAATAATATTTGGGGCAGATGTCATAGAAAAGTTTAAGGCGTTGGTGTCTACCATATACGTTAAAAATGAAGTTTCTAGTTTACACTACTTATTTTCCACTATTCACAACCTACCACGTCCCACCCCTTCAAGGGAATCATCTCAATCAGATGTGCTACTAACTTTCAAGTGAATATCTCAATTTTATGTTAACAATCCTATTAATAATGGAGTGCAGGTGTTGGGGTTTGAAAAATATTAGAAAGAAATTTAAGGCCTCGGTATCTAGTATATACACCAAATCCCAAATTTCTGTACTCTTACAGCTTGATTTGAGGTCTTCGTTTCTAGTACATACACCGAATTTCAAGTTTCTGTACTAATACCAGCTTGCTTTACCTATTTTCCACTATTTAACCATATTTAACCGCCAACCCTTAAATGGAATCATCTCAAAATATAATCTAGTTCCAGATGTCGTTATATTACATACGTGTACCAAATTTTCAGTAAATATCTCAATTGTATTTTATCAACCCCTTTAATAATGGAGTAAGGGTGGTGGTGGGGTTGAAAATTATTATTAAGAAAACTGAGGCCTTGGCATCTAGGACATACACCGAATTTCAAGTTTCTGTACTCTTACCAGCATGCCTTACTTATTTTTCCCTATTTACCTCTAATTACCCCCACTCCTTTAACGCAATCATGTCAAAATATAATCTAGTTTCAGATATTGTTATAATACATACATGTATCAAATTTCAAGTGAAAATCTAAATTTAATTTCATGAACTCTTTTAATAAGGGAGAGGGTGGTAGGGGGATGGAAAATATTATAAAAAACATGAGGCCTTCGCTTCTAATATATACGCCAAATCCCTAATTTCTGTACTCTTACCAGCTTGCTTTCCTTATTTTCCCCAATCTACCCCTATTTAACCCACAACCCTTCAGCGGAATAATCTCAAAATATAATCTAGTTCCAGATGTCGTTATAGTACATACGTGTACCAAATTTAAAGTGAATATCTCAATTTTATCAACCCTTTTAATAATGAAGTAGGGGTATTGGGGGGTTGAAAAATATTTTAAAAAAGTCTGAGGCCTTGGTTTCCAGTGCATACACTGAATTTCATGTTTCTGTACTCATACCAGCTTGCTTTACCTATTTTCCCCTATTTAACCATATTTAACACGATTTAACCCCAACCCTTCAATGGAATCACCTCAAAATATAATCTAGTTCCAGATGTCGTTATATTACATACGTGTACCAAATTTTAAGTGAATATCTTAATTTTATTTTATAAACCCCTTTAATAATTAAGGGGGTGGGGGGAGGTTGAAAAATATTATGAATAACCTGAGACCTTGGTTTCTAGTACATACACCTATTTTCAAGTTTCTGTACTCTTACCAGCTTGCTTTACTTATTTTGCCCTATTTACCCCTATTTAACCCCCAACCCTTCAACGGAATCATCTCAAAATATAATCTAATTCCTGATGTCGTTATAATACATACATGTACCAAATTTCAAGTGAATATCTCAATTTTATTTTATCAACCCCTTTAATAATGGAGTAGGGGTGGTGGGGGTTGAAAAATATTATAAATAATCTGAGACCTTGGCTTCTAGTACATACACCGAACTTGAATTTTCTTTACTCTTACCAGCTTGCTATACTTATTTTCCCTTATTTACCCGTATTTAACCCCAACCCTTCAACGGAATCATCTGAAAATATACACCAGTTCCATACGGCGTTATAATACATAGGTGTACCAAATTTCAAATGAATATCTCAATTTTATTTTATCAACTCATTTAATAATGGAGTAGGGGAGGTGGGGGGGTTGAAAAATATTTTTAAAAATTTTGGGGCCTTTTCTTGTAGTACATACATCAAATTTCAAGTTTCTGTACTCTTACCAGCTTGCTTTACATATGTCTCCCTATTTATCCCTATTTAACACCCAACCCTTCACCGGATATCTTCAAAAAACAATTCAGTTCCAGATCTCGTTATAACATATATGTGTACAAAATTTCAAGTCAATATCTTAAACCGTTCCGGAGATAGCGTGCGGACAAGAAAAGTTACAGACGGACCGACAGAGAGACCGACAGACAGACAGAATTTTTTTTTTCGCTCAAATTTAAACGTCTCGGCGTTTCATGACATTCTAAACCTTTTTTTGAGAAAAAAAAATGGAATTTTTTTTTGTGATTTCTAATTGTACAAATTCACAATCAAATGGGATGACTCGCCCTCAACTGTGGCGATGAGGAAATATTACAACACAAAACCTTATTCCCAAAACGTTTTTTTAGGCGTTTTGTGATTTATGCATTATTCGAGTTGGCCTCCGTTTTTTGTATAACATGCTTGACAGTATATAGTAACGACTTCTGCAAAACTCTATACCATCGAATCTTTGGGGCACCAATCCAAAATTTTGAAAGGCATCATCTTCGCTTTTTTCCCTGAACTATAGTCCGTTCTATATTATCCGTTCTCCAGTTGATGTGGTAAAAAACGAGAGGATTTAGGAGAATGCAATACAGGAAAGTCGCTTTGGGAGAGGTATTTCTTGGAGAATCGCGCTATTCGTGCGATGGGCTGTACAGAAAATTCATGACAAACGCCTTCAGATCCATCTTTTCGTCCTTACTCTGGCCTCATGAGAAAAGCCCAAAGCCACTCATAACGATGTTCCATGCAAAACCAAAGCAATATCCATGAAAAAGTATGAAATATTTATATTTGACATTGACTGATAAAAAACAACAGATCTTCACCTATCTACTAGCTAACTAGTATTGGAGCCTATACCGGGTGGCCACGAGTCAATACACTTGCTTCAGAAAATTAGTGAGTAAGTGAAGACTAATTCAATTGTTGCGAATGTATGTCATTTTCATGGCTATCTGCAATTTTGGATTTAAATGTAGATATCATTAAAATAATTTGTTGGCGCTTACTTTTTAAAAATACTTCTATTATTACGAAGGATATCGTTAAGAAATGATTAATGGCGAAAAAATTATAGTTTATGAATTATTATTTCTGATTAATAAAAGGAATAGCACAGTTCCATTAAAAAGAATTCCATAGGACCCCTACGGAAATGAAAATGAAAATGAAATTTCGTTTTTTTGAAAAAAAAAAAACTAAAATTACTGGTACCTATCAGTAATTCAAACATCTATTTTGTTCTTTACAGAGAAGTCTATAACCTTACTAATAAGTTCCATAGCCCACTTAGTAATTTTCTTACATCGCATTCATCTGACGCGGCCATTTTGAAAAAATTAAAAAATTGTTCGTATCTCACTTATTTTTTGGAATTCTTTACATCTGAAAAAACTGTTGCACTTAGAAATTTATGCTTAATAAGAAACCATCAAAAAAATATAGACATTTCATTTAAGAAAAAAAAGTTGATGTCACTTCCGGTTCAACCGGAAGTGATATTTTCATTCCTGTTAGTCTGAAAGTAGCCTGTTAATGTCTAATTTATTTGTACCAAAAACCAAATTTTTAAATACAAAAACAACCAAAATATTGGGGGCGTACATTGACTCGTGGCCACCCGGTATACTCTATGCATGTTTAAAAGTGAATGATTTATTATTTGTTTGCTTATAGTAATGAAACATATTCTTTATAGAATTTTGCAAATAACGGAAAGAAAAACTATATGTAAAAATATTAATGGAATCTTTGCATTCTTTCGATAACCTGATTTCTTGTTAGCATAACCAGAAGTCAGGTTATCGAAAGAATGCAAAGATTTCATTAATATTTTTACATATAGTTTTTCTTTTAGTTCTCATAGATAGTTTTTCTTTCCGTTTGCAAAATTCTATATAGAATATGTTTCATCAGGTTCGTTATCAGCGATAACGAAAACCCCCGAGTTCCCACTTCAGCCCAAAAGAGAAAAGAGTAAGAATTTTCAGGTGAAATGGACTATTATTCCAGTCCGACATTTTGAACTTCGTATATTAGACCTCTGAATCGTAATCAGCGACCTCAAACTCCCAGATGACTCATTTTCAGCGGAAAAATGAAAAAATACGAATTTTTCCTGAGAAATTGACTCTAAAATGCCAAAATGATGCGACTGTGTTTGCTGCAACTAATTACGTATCATCTGCAGATCTCAAATTAGAAATATTAGTTCCGCCTATAGCTACTCCACCATGTCCTTTCTCTAGCATAACTTGTATCATGTTAAAGAGGATTGATGACAGAATACCGCCTTGCCTGGTGCTATGTAATTTGACATTTGTCGAAGAAAAACATATTAGAAATGTAGAATGTTGAAATAGTGAACAAGTTCAAAATGGCAGATTCAATAGAGCCACGGAAAAATTCTCACATTTAGTTGTACAAAAATACTCAAGTTTCGATAATCATTATATTATATGTTGATTGATCTTGTGCACCGTCCCTGTATATAATAAGTTTAAAATGTTAGATTTCTGATAAGTAGAAGCTTTTTAAACCTGTTTTTTTTTAATAGCTTGACTACATCAGCAGCTGCCCGCTTGTTGCTCTTGATTAGACACTTCTGCATGGCAAAGGCCAGTTCTTCATGTTCTATTTCAGACACGAAGGAGTTGACTATGTCTCTTACTTCGTTCACAACCTACTGAAAATAGTTTCTTCGATCTGCCTCGTTTCTCTCTTAGCTCGCTTTGGGCTGGATCGTAGTAGATTGGAGTAGTCGGCACCAGAGATGATAGATATAATGAAAAATCAAGCTACTTAGAGTTCTTTATTACAAACTTTTCGTAAATTTGGCGACTGTCTCTCCACTTCGAAGTCAATTTTGGGACAAAATATTTTATGTTGTGAACTATTCACCTCGTTCTAGAGTCTATAGCCAGATTACGTACACTGTATTTGACTAGAAGGTACTCAAGAAGTCTTTCAGTAAACTTGGAATTACTCAAACTAAACAAATTTGAATCTTTTAAATTAACAATAGTTCATTTTGCGAAGTCACCGTAACTCCTTCGGAACGGCTACCTGTAAACAATAGATTTTATTTTAAAAAGTAATTCACAGTGATAGCAAATTTTTGCTGAAACATTACTGAGAACTAAGGCTTGTATCTTAACAAAGAAAGCGGTACTAGGTGCTACCTTTGTTATAGGACTCAATGTAAGATTTTCTTGATGTTATAATCAAAATGTTGCGTAACCGTTAATATATTTAAAGAAAGGTTTGTAAAACTATGTTGATATAGACGCCCTTACTTGTGGGTGTAGACTTCATGTGTAAACGTCTCCGTAAATCAGATTGTAAACACAAAAAACACGTTATTATTTATTGCACAATTTCGCACGACTGACTACATGCGTTTGTGACGAGCAATAGACTAACTTCGGCAGGTTTGGGTTCGTTTTATCTATACCCAATAATTCTTGATCTATCCATGAACGTTTGCAAACGCATTTTCCGCAAATTGGTAATAATTCGAAATGTTATATATGTCCAGCTAAATGTAAGATTTTTCCGTGTGTAGCGGTCCCAAGAAATTAGAATACGTTTTTAACACGTATATTCCTATAATTTAAATTGAACAAGTAACACAAATAAAATGCTAAGAAGTTTATATTGAACAATTTGGAAACTAAATATTGATGAAATGTCAAGCATAATTTATTAAAATTTAAAATGAAATAAACATTTTAATGATATTTTAATGAACTGAAAAGTAAAAGCGTATCTTCTTTATTTAAGACATCTGATAGATATTGAGCAATTATATTGGATAAAACAAAATCTATGTCCTCATCCGTTTTTTAAAGAGTGGACGAGTTGGGACAGTTAGCGCTGGAAGGATTGAAGCTGGGGGACGTGCAGATTAGCCTATGCTTTCTCTCTGAGAATGCATTATTTGATGCTGCATGGTTCCTTATACTTTCCACTTATTGGGGTGATGATGTGACCTGGTGAAGGTTGAGAAGTCATAACAGGTTTAAGGTTCTTGTCTTTGCAGTCCCACCTAGCCTTCTTCTGGTTTTAGGGCTGCAGACGTCCCCATAGTAAGTAAGTAAGTAAGTAAGTAAGTAAGTAAGTAAGTAAGTTTTATTCAGTTTCATAAGACATATTACATTAACAATAATATATGTAAAACAGGTCATTGATAAAGAAAAAAAAAACAAGAATACAATAAGTTCAGACAAACATTACAACATATATATAAAAAAAAGACATCATTAGTACATGATGTCCCGATTAAAAGTTTAAAAATTCTTGAAGTGAATAAGGTTCAATATCACAGATATACTGGAAAACTTGCTTTTTGAAAGAGTTCTGGTGAAAGGTTTCCTTTATATTTGTTGGCAGAGTGTTATAGAATTTTATTGCAGAGTAGTATGGTCCCTTTTCAGTGATTGTCAGACGATGCTGCGGAAATTGAAAATTATCTTTATTTCGTGTGTCATAAGCATGTTTAAAGTTGGACACTTCAAAATCAAGCTTGTTTGCTTTTAAATACATTAAACAAGAGTAAATGTACAATCCTGGAACTGTGAGCATGTTATTCGTTTTGAAACACCCTCTGCACGATTCATAAAATTTTTTTTTGAGAATTATTCGAACAGCTCTTTTTTGCACTTTGAAAACACCGGCCAGATTGGTGCTTCCGCCCCAGATTTCAATGGCATACTTGACAGTGGAATAAAAATTAGCATAATAGACTGTCTTGAGAGTGTCCAAATTAAATGTGCGTGATAGAATTCTAAGAGCAAAGCAGGTTTTGTTTAACTTTTTTATGACATCATCAATGTGCTCCACCCATTTACAATTATTATCTACTACCACGCCCAATAGTTTCGCGCTATTAGAGATAGGAATTTCTATTTCTTCAGTGAGATGGTCAGGTATTTGAAACATAGAATTGTGGGTCTTAAAAAGTATGCAATTAGACTTGGCTTCATTTAAAATAAGCTGGTTGGTATAAAACCAGTCCTTTAAATTTTCCCATGTATGAGTGATACATTGCTGAATGTCAGCAAATGTTTTGCCTTTTACTATAAGATTGGTGTCATCAGCATAACTTATAATGTTTATTTTGCTACTGTCACTTACAGTATTTATTATGTCATTGAGAAATATTATAAAAAGAAGTGGGCCCAAGACACTTCCTTGCGGCACACCATGGTTGTGGCTTAGCACGTCTGATTCGTATTTTTTGTTAACGACTGTTATACATGTTTTTTGTTTTCTGTCTCCTAAATAGGAAGCAAACCATTTTAAACTATCTCCCCTGACTCCCAAGCTCTCCAGTTTGTTCAAAAGACAAAAATGGTTTAAAGTGTCAAATGCTTTGGACAAATCGAGGAACAGCCCGCAGACAACTTCCTGACCATCCAGAGCACCCAGCACTGTATCCACAAAATGAACTAGGGCAGTTGTTGTTGATCTATTTTTTACAAAACCATGTTGAAAATTGTGAAAGAAAGTTGTTTTATTTAAAAAAGCAAGAAGTCTGTTATACATAAGTGTTTATAAAATTTTGGAGAATACTGACAACATACTTATTGGTCGATAATTTCCTAGTTCATCTTGATCTCCTTTTTTGAACAGAGGTATTACTATTGCCAATTTCAAAGCCTCTGGAAAAGTCCCCTGAGCAAAGGACGCATTATATATATTTGCAAGTGGGGCAGCTAGTGCACTTACACATTGCTTCAAGAGCTTTGATGATATGCCGTCAAAACCACTTGACGTCTTTGGTTTGAAACCCTTTACCACAGTGCATATTTCTTCCTCAGATGTCGGGTATATAAACATGGAATATTTATTTATGATGACAAGTTCACTGTAATTTTTTAATGTATGGCGTTGGTTTATATCTTTTAATAATTTAGGAACAGTTTCGACGAAGAATGTGTTAAATTTATTAGCTTGAGCGTGAAAATCATTGTTAGAGGGTAGTTTATTAGGCCTTAGATTACCAATTGTTGTGTTAACTAAGTTCCATGTGCATTTCGATTTATTAGTTGCATTGTTAATCATGTTTTCATAATACCGACTTTTTGTCTGTATTATTTGATTACTATACACGTTTTTCATATGAGTCAGAACCGGTTTGTATTCCGGTTTAATGTTAGAAATGGTTTCTAGTAGCTGTACTTGGCTTTTTAATTCATGCAGCTTTGGTGTAAACCAGTCTAATTTACGTGTTTTACGAACTTTTCTTCTCACTAATGGGAAATGTGTATTCAGGCTGTTATGAATAAGTCTCAAGAAATTAACAGTTTTGTCCTGTACACAACTTGCTTCATACACAGAGGACCAATTAAGCAAATTTAATTCAGCTATAAAATTGTTTATATTTTCTTTGGTGTACCGTCTTGTATGTATGTAAGTTGATTTCCTGGCCGATATTTTAAGAGTGAATAATTGAGCCTTATGATCAGAAATTAGTGACTGCAAGACTTCTGTATGGTGGTTGTGTGATATATTTGTGATGATATAGTCATACATTTTGCTACTAGTTGGAGTTACCCTTGTATAGTCTGCAACTGTCATTTTCAGACCATAGGACTCGATCACACTTGCCAGTTTGTGTTTGTCCGCATTTTCGGTGGCAAAATCTATATTAAGGTCGCCCGTAATTATTACCGCTTTACCTTCATCAAACAAGCTTTCCAATATTAAATTTAACTTGTATAATAGAATTTCAGAGGAAACCTTTGGAGTACGGTAAACGCACAGACATATATAACTCCATAGTAAACTCATAGTACTGAGTATCACCACTGTGCTCCACTGCGAAAGAAGGAAAAGTGTACATCATCTGTACTAGTACCAATATTGTTTTTTCGCATTGAAGTCAGTTCAATGTGGCATCTTTTTTTTATATGAGCAGACCAGTGCATTTGTCTTTGATGCCGTTTTCTTTGTCAGCTGGTGCCTTGTTGAATACTTCATACTTCGACCAGTTCTAAAAAGGTTTCTTTCTTCTGCAGTTTCCGCGTAAATCATTGTTTTCCCAGTGCTAAACAAACGAGATGTACTATCGTGAGTAAAAAAAAAATTTTCTAACGTAAATCTGTTTCTATTTGAATATGTAATGAGTAGCCGAAATAAAACAGTTAGTACTCTTATTATATTTTTTATTGTAATGCTGTAGTTATTGCTAAAGCAGAAGATGGATTGTCAATGAGACATATTGCACTCCATTATAACATTAACAAAAATTCTGTGTTTAACATTTTAAAAAAGTCGAGAATAAACGGTACGATTAGTAGAAATCCTGGATCAGGGCAACAAAGGATATCCAACTTAACAAGAAACCAACTATTAATATTTTGTTATTGCACCATTTCTATTTATAGCTTCTATAAGTCAGTTTGGCATAGAATTAAACAAACTTATACAATGATCATTAGTAATAATATTTCCCCATTTACTACTTCCAGTAATTCTTGGGCATTCTGTGGTCTCACATTTCGTTTTTGGATATTTCTTACGAGTAGTCCCCATACGTTTTCCACAGGGTTAAGATCTGAACTATGACTGGACCAGTTAAGAACATTAATTTTGTTATTTTGAAACCAGTTAGTCACGGTATGATCAGTATGAACTGAACAATTATTATCTTGTTGAAATATGAATTCATTATTAGGAAATAATTGTGACACAGAAAAGAGCATAATATTGTCTAAAATCCTAATATACGTTTCACTATTAAATCGTTCCTCAATATGCCACAAAACACCAGGACCACGTGCCGATATAACATCCCACATGTTAACGGAAAATCTACCACTTTTGTCATTGTTAGATATATACTTCTCATCGAATCGAGTATTCAGAGGTCGGTAAACATGAATGCGACCGCTGTGTGTAGACTGGAAAGTTTTTTCATCTGTAAAGATTACACTGTTCCAAAAATTTACATCACGCACTAAAAATTCAAGCGCAAGTCCCAGTCGAGCTTCTTTATGTTCAGCTTTAAGTAGGTATTTCACTGCTGCTGGATGACAGCGTAGCTTCGATTCTCTTACTCGCCGGCGACCAGTACTACTCGATCCAGAAAAATTCGTATCTTCAGCAGCCTGAATTACTGAGTGAAATGGATTTTCTACTAATTTATTTACCAATTGCAAATCTTGCTTCATCGTCCTGATCCAGGATTTCTATTAATCGTACCGTTTATTCTCCACTTTTTTAAAATGTTAAACACAGAATTTTTGTTAATATTATAACGCAGTGCAATTTGTCTCATTGACTCTTCTGCTTTAGCAATAACTTCAGCTTTAACTAAATCGCTTATATGGCACACTTGCAATGAATTTTGACAACTAACTGATAGTGTCACAAAAATTAAAGTTAGATGTAGGTACACAACTAGATTTAAAAAAAAAAACGTTATAAGACGTCCTATTTTTTTGTTGCTCGCGACAGTACTGTGGTTATAGAACATAGGAAACGTCTCCAAAGACGAATTTTTTAAAAATTCAAAAAAAGGTTTTATTTTCAGAACTGCACTAAAATTTAATATTTCATAGCATGAAATACGGATCAAGAGGCCACAGAAGTCCTTCTTCACATATAGTCAATATACTTGATGGTAATCTGTTTACATAATTAGTCTATTATCATAGGGCTCAAAAACGACCGCTCACGTCGATGAATTTCAAAACGCTTTATTTTATGAAAATATGAGCCAACGGAATCATCAAATGCCTTGCTGGAATTTCTGAAAATGGATTTTTCTCCAGTAATCCACAATGGGCTTGTTCAGCATTTTTTTTTATTTCATAAATCGAGAGTGCAAGTATAAATTAATGGATCTGCAAAAAATTAGAATCTTATTCGCACGTTTAGTATCTTAAAAACTATTACAAATCTCCATCTCGCGAAAATGGGGCGTGGCCAGGGGCTACGTCACTATACGCATAGACTCGGCGATCTCAATAGACTTGATGCTCCTTACTTGTTATAATTATAAGTGTTTTCAAAGTATTGTTTGTTTTGTTTACTACTTGACAGTAGGGGAGTACAATTTGGTGAAATGTCAAATAATTACAATTTTCTATCGCTCCTGCCGGGACGAATTTTCGATTTTGACCCTGCAATTTACTATTAGAATTGATCGCCGACCTTCTCTTTTCCTTAGAGACATAGAACGAACTTTCACTCGACGTATTTATTTAGTTACCAGCGTTTAAAAATTCCATGTTTTTCGACTTTTCAGGTTAAATTTGAAAGGTCCCAGAAAGCCATTTTTCTTACGTCACTTACGTATAGTGACGTCACATATGAGCGCTCGGTTTTTGCAACTATTACCAATTTCAAATCCTTATATCTCGAGAACGGAAAAAGTTAATAATACGAAATTTTAAGTGTATAATGAGAATATCGAGTACTATATGAAAAAGTATAAAAACCATATAAAAAGAATATCATGGAACAAGCCCATTTAAGATTTCGACTAGGCCGATTTTTCAACAAATCATATATTCGGTAATAAACGACAAATTTTCAATTTCAAAAAAACGAAATGCTTGCAAAAAAATATAATTTACGAAAAAAATACTAGAGTTAAAAATATTTAACACCTAATGGAACATTCCCCAAAAAATTAAATTCTTATTTTTTTATTTTATTTATCATTTTCTATCTTGAAAACAATATATATGGAATATAATTTCAAACAAAAAATGTGCAGAATATTATTCTGAATCCAACGATATACAAACTTATAGGTATTGTTTGAAAAATAACCCTATAAATGTGCAAAAATATGACGTACACATTGAGTCGACCTATTTCAATGGACTTGTTCGGCATTTTTTTTTATTTCATAAATCGAAAGTGCAAGTATAAATTAATGGATCTGCAAAAAATCAGAATCTTATTCGCACGTTTAGTATCTTAAAAACTATTACAAATTTCCATCTCGCGAAAATGGGGCGTGGCCAGGCGCTACGTCACTATACGCATAGACTCGGCGATCTCAATAGGCTTGATGCTCCTTATTGGTTATAATTATAAGTGTTTTCGAAGTATTGTTTGTTTTGCTTACTACTTGACAGTAGGGGAGTACAATTTGGTGAAATGTAAAAAAATTACAATTTTCTCTCGCTCCTGCCGGAACGGATTTTCGATTTCGACCCTACAATTTACGATTAGAATTCATCGCCGACCTTCTCCTTTCCGTAGACACATAGAACAAACTTCCACTCGACGTATTTATTTAGTTACCAGCGTTTAAAAATTCCTTGTTTTTCGACTTTTCAGGTTAAATTGGAAAGGTCCCAGAAAGCCATTTTTTTACGTCACTTGCATATAGTGACGTCACAAATGAGCGCTCGGTTTTTTGCAACTATTACTAATTTCAACTCCTTATATCTCGAGAACGGAAAAAGTTAATAATACGAAATTTTAAGTGTATAATGAGAATATCGAGTACTATATGAAAAAGTATAAAAACCATATAAAAAGAATATCATGGAACAAATACGTTTTTTTTAATAGCGCGTGTTACGATCTGTTATTTTTTACACTGCACTTTTTGTATAATTGATGCACATTCTATAGAGTACTCTTCGCATCTTTATCGTAAATAATATTATTTTAAGACATTTAACCTAATTACAGAATGTATTTTTTTATTTATTGATCGATTTTGTTCTTACAATAAACTGATGGACACAGACAGGCGGACGGACATTTTGAAAGTCGTTCAGAATTCCAACACAGTGATACGAAATTCTTTTCTCTACGAGCTATATTGTCGCTTTAGAAATGTGCCGATAAAATGCATTATACTCTTCGTTTTGCATTTGCGAAGAGTATAATAATGGAACTTAATTTTAGTACATGTTTTATATGTCCAAAACCCGTTGTAAAAAGTAATACAAGGACATGATAGCAACTAAAGACTGGTTGCCTAAGATTTAATCTTAGACAACGAGTCTTTTGTTGCTAACATATGGGACAGGAAAGGAAGACTTGCACAAACTCAAAAAGAAGTTAACAAAACTCTGGCGCATCTTATCATATCTCAAATGGATCATTAATAAAAATATTTCCTTTAAAAATGTATTATCCAACATAAAAATCAAAAGAAGCTCACTAAATTTCTTGCCAAGAAAGTTCGGAATTGAGAAAAATTTAAGCATGTTGTAACTTCATATATAAACATAGAAGACAATAATCATGAAGAAGCTGATACTATTCTAATACTTCGTGTAAGTCAACAATATGGAAAACACATAGAAACTGTTCAGTCCGTATGCAGATGTGTTTGTGCTTCTGGTTAGTATTTATGAGTAATTACCAAAGAAAGTCATAATGGTAACTAATCGAGGAAAAACTAAAAAAGAAATTGATATAGGAAAAGTCGTCAAATCATTAAATATCGGACACATGCATCATTAATTTTCTCCATGCCTTTGCTGGGCCAAGTATAACCGGTAGATTCTCAAGAATTAGCAAAGAATTTTGCATTAGAGCATTTTAGAATCTGCAGAAATCATCAGCAATACTGAAATCACAAGCATTGCTGGGAACTCTGAACATAACTACTACATAATTTGAAGACAATTTCCACGAATTAGCATGTTTGCTCTATAAAAATTAATTAATAAAGAAGGTAACTGACTGGTGCTTTCCACCAAAAATCAAAAGGAAATAACCTGCCACCCACAGTTGATGGGTTTGGGGTTTATTGTTATTTTATTTTAGGGTACATTATATTGCAACAGTATGGAGAAGTGCGAATGAAAATATCCAAAATTTGCCAGGTGCTAGTCTCTATGGGTGGAGAAAAAGTCACGAATATTTAGAACTAGTCTCCATGCTTAACCCATACGCATCAAGAGCTGTAAAACTAACCACGTCAAACCTAGCTAAAAGAAGGCGAACCACGATATATTCCTGAAAAAAAGTTGAGTAATTTGCACAGAAGCCTGTCAGTGTTCTGCAGGAAACTCCTTTTGTGCAAATACCCCAGATTTTGTAACCCCATCGATTGTGGAAAGATAGGAAGATAAATCAGGTAAATTGTTGTATTTTTATTTTAACATATTGCGAATAACTAAAAATATTTTTTAGAAGATGATGACATGCAGATAACTTAAGAATTATTTTAAGTCGAAGAAGAAAATTATGTCAAATGTCAAGGAGTATGTCAAACTATTACTTTATGATGTTATGCTATTAATAATAAAATCACATTTATTGAATCTGCCGTTTTGAAAAAGCTGTAATTCTTTACCAGGAAAACATTTAAAACATTTCTAACATGGTCTGAATGCAATTTTTAACTTAAAGAAGCTATATTGTCGAATATGTATCCCATTAATTAACGGTGTAGCCTACCAAACTCACCTTACGCACCGCAATATTCTTCCACAAAATACTCAATAAACTATATATCGTTGCTTATTGTTTTTCAAATAAAAGAGTTAGAAAACCAAAATTTTAATTTCTTTGCAAAATTTTCAGTTAGATATTAAATATTCTTAGATCTTGTATTTTTTATAGTAAAACATGTACGGAGTATTACCTTTTTTTGAAATAAAAGATTGGACAACTAGGACAGGAGATTTATTAATTTTTTTCAAATAGCCCTCTCCGCCATCTTGATTTGTATATTACTACAGAAAAATCCATTTTCAGAAATCCCAACATGCCATTCGATGATCCAGTAGACCCAATCATATAATAAAGAGTTTTCAAACATAGCATGACATCGACGCGAGCGGACCCTATAATACTAGACTAAATTCTCCTCCGATCGGTGTCAATTACGTCAATAAAAATTGTTAAACAACAAATTATCTTTCAGAAATTTGCAATCTAAACTACGTAATAGTATATTTTTTTAATAATATTTGACCCATCTTCTACGTAGTTTTGTTACACGAGTAACTTTATCTTTTGAATGATACTATTATTACTGAATTCAAGAATTTGGTAATAATTTTACGTATATTCAGATAATTAACAAAGTTACTAATAATAAAATCACGGTAAAGAATAACAAGGCATCCGTTCCAATCTAATGATTTCAGGAAGAACTTCCGACAGAACGGTAGCCACTTGCTATGGAAGTAACTTCCTGTTGAACGTTAAGTAGTTATAACAGGGATAATTAGGGCTTTCCTGAAGTCTCACGCAAATCTAAACAATGAATAGAAATCGAGAAGTACAAATGAGTAAATATAAAATCAACAGATGAATAATGCATGAGCAAAATATATAGAGAGAATCACGTTCTATAACCGATAAGACAGCTTTTTATGGTATATTAACAACTATTAAACTAATTGATGTGTAATGGTTATGACAAGATTTGCACTCAAATTAATCAAGATAAAATTATATATATTATTCATAATAGTTTAAAATTAAATTAAAACAGAGTATTGAAAAGCAAGTATATTACTCTTTCTTAGTTTAATAAACATCAAGCCTAATGCAATATGGAAATGCATTAATAATGGCACTATTTTACCAAAGCTTCAAACTCTAATCATGTTTAATCTTCTAGTTCAACTGCAATTAGATTTTGACTTTGGAAATACTCCTCGTTAGTAGAAGTAGAAAATTTGCAACGATATTTTTGAAAATTATAAAAATTATACTAAATAACTATTATACTGTTACGTATTTCCACCTCTTAGGAAACAGCCTGTATAAATCCGTGGGTTTCAAAATAATTTCAACAAGAGATAAACACTAACACTTTATTTAATAATTTACTGACTATACAATACTTCAAAATAACCTTTATACTTTGTTTACTTGATATTTAACCTCACTTTTTACCGACCGTCACTTTAATAAACTTCTCCCTCTGCGCTGGTAATCGCGCCTTATATACTCCGAAATTGTCTCTCTAGGTCCATCCAGAAACAATCAAGAATCTTCTCACCATACTCTAGAAAAAGTCCATTTCTTTCTACAAGTTTCCAGTCACTCAATATTAATTAGGCATATGCGTATCAATTTCCAATTCCAAGGGGGTGTAATTCATAACAATACTTTATAATCAGCAACTCAAAAAACATATAATCCAGTTGGAATTTAGCAGAAAATTATATTCTAGTCAAAATAAATCTTTAAGAAAACACAAAAATAGCATTTTCTCATCAGTTCCTTGCTGTTCCCACGTTGATAACTTCTACTAATCTACCCATTTTTGGACTTTGTGTCCATGAAGGCCGTTTGATCAGAATGGCCTTGAAGCATCACATACAACATTTTCATTCGATTTCACCGGGATCCAATTTCCATAAGATTAGTGCGGGGTAGTTTACCAAAACATCAATAAATGAAAGATTTGAACTGTTGTCTGCTCCTAGTGCTCACTTCGATTTCAAATGTTAATGGAATATTTTCGAGTTTACTAACCATTTTGAACAAGATCAATTACAGCCTTGTACAAACCTTGAAGATATATTAAATGAAAAAGTACAAAATGAAGGTGAAATAAATAGTGTAGAACTTAAATGCAGGAATTATTTTTTGCAAAATTTTGACAAACGTGCCGTGCCGTTAGTTGAAACTATTAGTATAAGAGCCAGATCTAAGTACTTGACACATGTGTATGCCTTAGAAACAAGATTAATATTTTGCCTGAAAGCGTAGCAGTCAACAAAAGTTATACGTAAAGATTTCTTAGTGATGCAAACTTAATTTATAAATGAAATTAATTATTTAAAAAAAATCTGCTTGATATTTATTAAGCATAGTTTAAAAGTAAACACATTTCATGTTCAAAATGTCTGCCACCGTACCCCCCACTAACTGGGATGTTTTCCAATCGTATTTTCTTATTCATTAAGTAGTATGTAATCGATAGAAAAATATTCGCTTGATACAAATACTTCAACTAATTGTAAAAGTCATTAGAGTTGTTTAGTGGGGTTTGCACCACTAAGAAAATTTCTGATATCACTTTCGTTGCCTGTCGTGCTCTAAAAGGCCCCTTACACGTTCAGTAATAATGCCGCCTATTTTTTTAGATGCTTTACCTCAAATATTCTGCAAGAAAATGAAAGTGCCAGCAAAAATCTAAAAAAATTCAGAGGTATGTAGGAAGGCGAGAAAAATCAAATATAGCAAACCGCAGCTCTGTATCTCGTTTCGTTTTCGGGATGTGGCCTCGGAAAGCGGCAAAAAGTGACTTCGAGCGGCCATACCTCAAAAACTAAGGCATGCCAAACGATTTCTTACATCTTTTTACGTACCTACGCCTGAATTTCTCCAGATTTTTGCTAACTTTCGTTTGGCAGAACTGGCCCACGAAGCTGGGCCGTATCGCTCGAAGAGAGAAATCCCCACTTTGGTGGCCGATATCTCACTTAAAATGATCCGGAAGAATACTGTGCCCCACATCATCGGATGGGAAATTTAATTTGCAATCGATCTAGTAGAAAAGATGGGATCATTTTTGTCTAAAGAAAGTTACAGCGATTTATGTGATGTCGAAATCGCCTAAATTATGTTTTTTCTTGAAGTTATGGCAAAATTCTGACGTGATGGAGTTAAGTAGACCTCGGATTCGGATTCAGCGACCCCAAAAATATATAGTGAGCATGGTCAAATCAAATTTTACGCGTTCATTAACAATTCCATTATTTTCAGGTAATGACGTTATTAATGACCGTGTAAGGTGCCTTTAATTAATAGGATTAACGGTGTCTCTAGCTAATACAAATGTGGCAGGTAATTGAACAGGCTCCTATACTAATTAGACTCATTCAATCGTTCCCAAAGACTAACATAACGTTACATATTTTACTAAGTATGACAGTTTCTGTTGCCACAATCTAACTATTATTTCCCAAGATAAAAATAATTGAAAACTTAGTATACGTGTATACTATGATATATGATCTAGGAATGACTAGAACTTTTTACATCATTTCAATAGAAAACGAGAAAAATTAGAGAAAATTGCAAAACCTCGATAATTTCCCTTGATGGCCCACCACTATGGGCCATCAAGATAACCAATCATCGGTCATCACCATGGTCGGCCACTGTAAATCATTGCCATCGTCCACATGTTGGCCCATCTTCAAGTATTGCGGTAGTCGAGGATGGACCTGGACACTGAAATGGTTGCAGCTTCTGCTGGACCATCGTGTCGTTTTTCTGATGTGTCTTCAAAAAACCTATTCAAAGACCTTCATCGGTGATGATCAGTCATCAGTCATACGCCATCCCAGGCGATTGCGCTCTCTACGCAATGACCCATCGTGATGGCTCATCGTGATGGGCCCACTGTATAGAGGGGCCTTTAGGTGGAGCACAACTACCCATATTTCATAATTTATTAACTCTTATCTGTAACCATAATTATCAAGTCGTTTTATTTATCTGAAACACAACCAATCAACCATTAATCATGTTTTTTACGTGTTCTTCTTTCTTCATGCTTTGCATTTATTTTGCAGTGCTTGATTGATTGATTGATTGATTTGCCAGCGTAAGGTGTCCACTGCTGCCGATTTCGGGCATCCGTGGAGGTTGGTTCTAACACGCAGCGTGGTCGTCCGCCGAACACGCCCAACGGACAAATCAGGAACCAAATCTCGGATGTTTTATATACCGCCGGAGCGGCTGCATATGCTGGATTGGATATTGGACATGCTCCAAGTCTTCTATTTCTGAATCTAGCAGTGTGCGCCTCCTTCCACCCGCTTATGTTCACTTCGTTTGTCTGCCAAGACATACATGCATTCGCTCGCCGAATGAAACTTTTTTTTAATCAACCGTTGCACAGGTAAATATCCATTTCCAGTGGAGGTGTCCTACCTCGCGATAAAGAGCTTTTTATGACGGGTTGATTATGAGAAAGAAGCCCGAGAGAATATTTTGCACACCCTGTTTATTAGTGTGTTTCCACAGTAATTACTTTCAATTGCCGCCTTCCAATCTTGGGTATTTTCTGTTTCATTACCTATATTTAATATCTTTTCATTTTTACTTTAAATTTTTTCTATGTTGTGTAATAAATTGTACTGTGACAAGGAGATGCTTCAACTGTCAACAATTCTACCATAAGAACAACGAATGCTCAAACAAAACTGTTTGTGAATTTTGCTCAGGTGAACACGATAAAAAAGACTGCCCGCGGAACATAAAAAAATGCAATAATTGTGTGTTGACAAATTCTAAATACAAACTAAAACAAGAGGTCAATCATGAAGTTACCGATCCCAACTGTCCTTCGTTCAAATACATGATACAAACACTTAAGAACAAAACGGACTACAGTTTTATCGATGGCTGAACAAGGTGAAATAGAAGTGTTGGAACAACTAGAACTCTTAGAAGAAAACCAAGTTGACGTAAACGTGGATAGTGATAGTTTTAAGGGTGAGATAAACATTAAGGACTCGTTTTTAAATATCGTACATTTAAATATAAGGAGTATTCGAAAAAATTTTGATGAATTGCTCATATTCTTACAGGTATATAACCTAATAGATTGCCAAATAATAGTATTAAGTGAATGCTGGAAAATCCCTAGCTGTGATCAATATAATATACCAGGCTTCATAACTGTATATAATGAGGGTAATTTCAATAAAAATGATGGAGTGTTAGTGTTTATCAGATCTGAAATTGATATAAAAACGGAAATAATAAAACTGGAAAAGTCATCCTTAAATGCGATAAGAATGTCCTTCAAAATTAATAATGTCACATGTGGCCTCACAGCAGTTTATAGACCACCTCCTTCTTCGGTCCAAGGTTTTATAGAGGACATGGAGAGATATTATACTAACATTGTGCAAAATCAAATAGAAATTTTTACTGGAGACACAAACATAAATATAACCGATAAAGAAAATAATTATGTCAATACATATATCGCTACACTTAATCACTGTGGGTTTATATCATGCATAAACTCCCCTACGCGTGTTGCTACAGATTCATCCTCCTGTCTAGACCATATTTTTATCAAAATAAAAAATAGCAAATTCAAATACAAGTCATTTATTATCAATTCTGATATAACCGACCATTACCCAATAATGCTAAATCTAACCCTCAAAAGCAATAGCGAAATAAAGAAATCAGATACAACTGAAAACACAATAATCAAAAAAATTGATCATAAAAAATTACAACAACGAATCCAAGAACAAAATTGGGATAACATCTTAATACTACAAGACCCAAACATAGCTGCTGAAACTTTCTCCTCGACATTTCAAACTCTAATTGAACAATCAAAAGTTATTAAGAAACATTACAAAAAATATGTAAATAAACGGAAGCCATGGATTACCTTGGGTATCATCAATTCAATAAAAAAACGTGATAAAATGAAAAGACTCCTACTAGAAAATAATAATATAATGTTAAAAAATGAATATAAAACTTACAGAAATAATTTAAATAAAATAATAGCTCATACTAAAAATTATTATTACAAGAACAAAATCGAAAATAATAAAACTGATATTAAAAAAATGTACAAAATTATATCAGAAGCCACAAATGAAACATCTGGAAAAAATAATAATATACAAATCTTAAATAGAAACGCTCAACCTTTTGCAAATGACAAAGAAATGGCGGATTATTGTAATAATCATTATATCAATGTGGGAATAGAAATGGCCAATAACATTATAACTCCAGTAAATGAATCTAAAGTGAATCACAAAAATATTTCCTCCATGTACTTAAACCCGGTTACGCAAAACGAAGTAATTAAACATATACACTCGTTAAAAAACAACAGCTCACCAGGTATTGACGGGATTCCATCCGAAATCATAAAAGACTGTCATTTATATATTCTCAAACCACTAGTCCATATCATTAATTTAATTTTCAAAACTGGAATTATCCCAGACTACTTTAAATACACAATTATTACTCCTGTGTATAAAACAGGTAGTAAAACGAGAATAGAAAACTATAGGCCAATTAGCCTAGTAAATAATTTTGCCAAGATCTTTGAAAAATGTCTGAAAGATAGATTAGTTAATTACCTAAACATTAACCAAATTTTATCCAAAAATCAATATGGCTTTTTAAAAGGCTCTAGTACGTGTGATGCAATAAACCAACTTACAAATGAAATAACTGAAAACCTTAACAACAACAATAAGTGCATTGCAGTATGTTTGGACTTAGCTAAGGCATTTGACACAGTGCCACACAAAAAGCTTCTAGATATATTACAGGATTATGGTGTACGGGGTACCGTGTTAAATGTCTTTAAAAGCTATCTCTCAGACAGATATCAAATGGTCCGCATTAGAGAAACCATTAGCTCTCCAAGCAAAATTACTACAGGAGTCCCACAAGGCACTGTCCTGGGACCAATTTTATTTATTACTTATATAAATTCTTTAACTAAACTAAATATAAATGGCACCATAATCTCATTCGCGGATGATACAGTATTATTATTTCAAGATGTATCCTGGAACCAAACTAAATCTAAACTCATACGGGGATTAAACAAGGTACAAAACTGGCTAAACACTTTCAAACTAACATTAAATCTAAATAAAACTCACTATATAGCCTTTTCATTTAATTCTGCTAATCGACCCGAATTTACAAGCATTAGATTCAATGACATGACTGAAGAACTTAAAGAGACAACTCAGACAAAATACCTAGGAATAATAATTGACCAGCATCTAAAATGGGATAAACACATTCAGAAATTGACAACAAACATACGTAAACTTATACATAAATTTTATATAATGAGAGAATTCCTAGGAAAGAAATTATTAACTATGGTTTACAAAGCATTAGTAGAGTCTTTAATCAGGTATGGCATCACTTCCTGGGGCGGTCTTTATAACAATTCACTAAGACAACTGAATGTAACACAAAATTTCATCCTGAAAGTAATCTATAATAAAACTTGGCTATACCCCACAGATTTGTTATACTCGGAGAATATTTTCAATGTACGATCACTATATATTCTTTCTTCTTGCTCTTATTTACATAAGAATGAAAATTTAAAAAAAACGATAACTCACCAGCACGATACCAGGGGAAAAATACGCAAGAACCTTCAAATACCTACTATGAATAAGAATATCGGTTTGAGATCTTTTCAATACTTAGCTCCAAAATTTTACAACCTTCTACCTACTAAAATCAAACAATCAAAAAATCTAAAAACATTTAACAAGAAATGTAGAAACTTTATAAGTAATCATTACGACTCCTTTAAAACTTTTTTTTAGAAACCAGAATTATTTATCACAAAAAAAAAACAAAAAAAAAATAGCAATATATACTTTGCTATTTACTTTAGTTATAGTAACTAGATTGTAACTAGATAATAGATTGTAACTAGATAGTAACTAGATTAATAGATTAATGAATTATACTCCTTCAGTATACACACTTAAAAAAAATAAAAATAAAAATTAAATGTAAATAACTCAATAAACACATAGGCACATTCAAATGTTCAGTCATTTAGGTGCCTGTACTAACTGTACAATTAAGCATATATAAATTGTAATTTATAAATATTATTTCGAAATTGTATTCATTGACAAACTATTGAATAAAAACTAAACTATTGAAACTATTGAATAAATAGAACTTAAAAATAAAGTTTATCTTTTCATCCTTTTCCTATATTACTACTTCCATTCGTTAGAAACCAGTCCGTTGTCTTTCACTGCTGGTGCATTATGTCGCACTAACCACTTGAGAAAGGGTTGGTCGTCTTGCATAGGTGTAGGCACTTACACTTGCTTTATTTGATATTATTTAGAAAACTGTGCGCGTACTTATTAATTCCATATGAACTTTGTTTTTCTATTATGGCGCTTCACTTCTCCCAGAATTGATGTATCGATGCCTTAAATTTTCTCGTGTTTAGCGTGGTGCTTACCGCTTTTTTCGCGCTTTTTTAATGTAAATAAATCAATAGGTTTAAGCAGACAGTAAAAAACAAAGGTACAGCAATCTTTTCGAATACATTTCAAACCTCAATGTCCTCTTTTATTAAAAAGTTTCCAGTTTTCAAAATCTGATGGTAGATTTTTCGATTTAATTGCCTTTTCCATTCGACCCATTTAAAATAATACTGTGTTCTTATTACGGTAAGATTATATGTGAAAGCCTAAATGCTGAAGTAATTTAATATAGCGATTACAATCTGCTGCTGATGTGTTCAAATCGTGACTCGCAAGCATGATCCGATTCAGTAAATTTACATTGAAAAGTCTTCTTAAGAAACTTCCTTATTCTTACCACCAGTAATAAATATTTGTCAATATAAGAATCCTATTTACATCAGTAGTAGATTATATTATACAGGGATAGACAGCAGCATGTTTAATATTTTACTTGTTAATATTTTAATGACAAATTGATTGCCAAGTATATTACCTTTAGTTAATGCATCGGTATTATTTATTTTATTTCGTATATTGACTGTTCAAAACTTACAATATTCAATAAATTTTCAGAAAGAAGAAATCGTAACGTAAAAAATTGGACTTTCCAACTGCGAACTTGGAAATTTTTCTTTACAATCATTTCTATTTTCCATTAAGAATAATTAATTGTTCTTACTTCTAGATTCTTGATAAGTGTGATTCATTAGTCCCTTGACGACTAGAATCTATATACCTGGTGTCCAAAGAGTCTGGACTCGGTCTAATATATCCAGGAAAGTAAGTTTTCGTGAAAAAAGTTGTTTGGTTTTCAGAATGATATGTTTTAAACATCAAGCCACTTCTCGCCAGTCACCCCCTCGCGGGGGGGGTGGGGGTGACTTCATAATTTTAAATGAGAAAAAATATCAAAATTTTCTCTAAAATATTTTTCGATCTGAAACCATCCCAACCCTCCAAACGCCTGTTGTCAAAAAGTCTGGGCACGGTCTAATATTTCCAGGAAAGTAATTTTCGTGAAAAAAGTTTCAGACAAAAGTGGTTTGGTTTTAAGAATGACATCTTTTGAACACCAAACCACTTCTCGCCCCCTCACCCCCTCTCGGGGGGGGGTTAACTTTAAGATTTTAAATGGCGACCCTCATTATTTTGCACGGATTATGATTCTCTGTGAAAAGATATTACTACTGGCAAATAGTTAGGTCAGAGTTAGTGTTTATGATGCATAAGATAAGAACAGAAGAAATTGTTTTTGATGATGTGAGATCAAAAAGTAACATCTCAACGATTGCCTCACCGACACAATGAATAACAAAATTACATCGCACTCGACAGCTTCGCTCCACCTTATTGTACTCAGTGATGCTATCATTCCATAGATCGTGAAAATCAACATGCGTAAAAAGTGAATAGATCGGGGTGACATCCTACCACAAGGCTCTGAGCTAGGACCTACGTTATGGATTTTCGCATACTGAGACTCCCTTACTTACATTAGTAGGCTTGGTGGACGACCTTACCATGGTGGTTGTAGCAGACAGCGAGGTGCATCTAATGGCCAATGCAAACGATGCCCTGAAAAGAGTATGTAGATGGATGATGCAGAGATTGCTTGAACTAGTGCTCGCGAAGACAGAGGCCCTGCTGGTGACAGGTCTCAGAGAAATAGGCCACGTATCCTTTGTCATACAGGATACCCTAGAGACTCCAAGGGACAACATAAAATACCTCGGAGTACGGCTGGACAAGCACCAGAACTTCGAGGCACATATCACCAAGACAGCAATCAGGGTAGGCTGCCAAGCGTCGGTGGACCCAGCGCCAGTAAGAGAAAAATTCTAGGCTCAGAGGCGCAAAGTATTGTGCTGTACGCCGCTCCGGTATGGGAGGAGGCAATGAAGATTGACAGAACGAGGAGGAAACTTGAGTGTGAACACAGGAAGGCGGCTATTAGGATAGCCAGAGCCATCAGGACCATCTCTGCGGAGGCGGTCCATGTGATAGCCGGTGTGGCCCCCATAGACCTCTTGGCCCTACAGAGGAAAGAAACCATAGAATTCATGCACAGCAAGCTTACCCAAAGTCTGCTCTACGAGCGCTGGCAGGAGAGATGGAAGGGAGGCACGAGGGGCCGCTGGACCAAGACCCTAATAAATGACGTACGGAGGTGGGTAGAAAGGACGCATGGTGAGGATGGATACTACCTCACTCAAGCGCTATCCGACTATGGCTGCTTCCGCACCTATGTCAGAGGCATAGGAAAGATCGACGACGACGAGTGCATCTACTGTGGGGAAAGAGACTACATTTAAAAATGCCTGCCAAGAAGAGCTTGGAACAACATTACAGGTGGAGAACTTGATCCCCTGATGCTAGAGGAGGAGAGAAACTGGGACAAAATAGTATTTATGCTGAGAGAGACCCTAAAGATCAAAAAAGAGGAGAAAGGAGACGGAAGTGGGTGAACACAAGCAACGAAGGACTGAAAGCCCCCCCCCCCCTCTGAAGAGAGAGCGGTACCAGAGGGGATGGTCGAAGAGGTGGAGGGGTTTTAGTCGGTAAAAGTCCGGCGTGATAGACACGTTCGCCAGGTGTCCATAAGGATTTCCCCTCCCCACTCCCCACCCAAAAAAATTTATATGGCACCCGCGGAGATGTTACTTCTGTGTTTATCATCATAAAAATAGTATGCTAAAGCGTCATAAACACTTTTGAATATATAGCATAATCAGCATTGTATAAGTTAATAAAAGAGTACACATTGTCATAGAAGAATTGCCTACTAAAGTAATATACATCACTCAATGAACTCATAATAAACTACAATTTATTTATCGAAGATAAATTAAAATCATATTTCAGGTGAGGAAATAGAGTTAAATTTCAACATATAAATTGCCCCATATCCATAATATAATCCAATTCTTTTAAAATACAAAAATTTACATATAGAAAGGAAATCCGTTACCAGTGTTTAAAAATGTATAATAATTAATTATAAGTTTCTGATAACCAGTACACAACCTTCAGTGATTAATTTATTGATCAATAACAACTTTACTATTTTTCTTGTACATTATAATTAAATGTTCCTTCAACTTATATCGATATCATCTCATGAACAATTTTACTCTATTTTAGCGTTATCAGTTCTACTTTTGTGCATTGACAGTGAATTGTTAATTATAAATTAATAACATTGCCTTTCTTTTTTAATCCATTGACTATGTAAGCCATATACGGAGTCAATTTGCCAATGTTAAAAAAGGTATATCAGTCATTCAGAGTTCATAGAAAATATTTCTCTTATCTCTTTCCTTCATTGAAACTACAAGGTATACACTTGAATCACTTTTTATTCTTGATGAAAATCTACAAATCAATTTTCTAGATATTGGTATAAAATTGGAAACCTTGTAGCTGCTTAGTTCCGGTACTGCAACTTCTGACTTTGCCACTATAAAAGGACTGTGGGTAGGTGCTACGTACTATATTCGCTAAAATGAATGTATCGCACACCCACAATATTATTAGAACTCTTAGATATAATTTCCTATATTAGCTTTTCGAGTTATCATAGATACTAACAGATCCGCAGAGGGACAGAGCTCAACTGGAAAATAGTCAAAAAGAATCCAGGAAAGTCTAAAACATATACATACATTTGTTAAAATTTCGTAGTCAAAAGACGCTACTATAAATTTTCACTTAGGTATAAGGAAGTAACAAGGAATTATATTAATATAATAAACATGTATGGTGTACCAATAAAAACTCCCAAGCCAAATGTAAAATAATAGAGATATTTGAATTTTGTAAAAGCCAATTGCTAGAATGTATTAATGGTGGCATTGACCCAACGTTTTGATTGTCTTCCATTGCGTCTTCCCCAGGACAATCAAACGTTCTATATAATATAGGGGATAATCCTCCCTCCGGCAATGCGGACAATAAATAAGAGGATTCGAGAAAACACTATGCTGGAGAGTCACTTTACGACGACAGCTCGAAAGTGGTGATTATTTCAGGGTGGAACCTAATTTGGCGTTCAAATCATCATTGATAATGCTAATTTCTCTGTTCGGAATAGTGTGGAGTAACGTTTCCAGATCTTCACAGAATATCTCCAGCTTTCTTTACTCTGCAGTAGCTGTAGGTGCATAATATATCTGTGCCAAATTCAATGCCGTTGGCGCATGGCATGGAGTTGATCCTTCTGGAAATTATTATGTCACTAACAGCTCAATGTCCAAGAACTAATCTTATTTCCTCGGGGAACCAGAACCCTACTCTATTTCGGCTAACATTGTTACCAGAGGAGTATGCCTGCCGTTGAATAATACAACAAACCAATAAGTCTTTGGTTTATTATAAATCAGAATCAAACTGACTCAAAAACTATTTTTTTAGAGAACTGCCATATTATTGCGTCAATAAATAAACTGGAGGTTTTACATCATTCAACAAAATCTAGAAAATTGAATATATTAGATATTACGAATAATATAGCAATAGAATAACCCAAATACTACCCTGTTAACAACTAGATATAGGCAACCAACTTTATTTTTTACTTCATTTTTATTTTAATTGTCTTATTTATATTAATGTCCTGGCGGAGTTTAGCTATAGCTACTCTTCCACTCAACCAGGACAGACGCACACACAGACATCTTCACAACGACCATTCCCTGCGACATTTCCATCTGCCGCAGCTGAGACTCGAACTCAGGATAGGTAACAGCGATTAGCCGTTGTCTCTCACACAATCGTGTCTAGCCCACTGCTACCGTCTCGGTAACACATGAAAGACGCCACTAAACATCCATACCCTAGTCAGGATTCGAACCCGGGACTCCGCGGTCTCAAGCCTAACGTGTTAGTGCTGAGCCACCGAGTCGGTATTCACCGCCCTTACGTCACCATGGTCATATCGGTATTGTATATGTAATCATAGCTTAACATACTCCCATGCATGTCTTCAATATCCGACAATTTAATTTATACGTCAACTGTGCTTGAGAATATAGTCTAACAGCAACGAAACTAACGAAACTACAGCCGCAGAGAGAAAAATATAGTAATGTTTAACGAATAATTTTGTGTCTGTTACTTTTAAAACTACATTTTATTTGTCCTGTACAACATAAAAGATCTTTTTGTAATTTCGTTTTGCTATAGTAAGTTTTTGATAGGTACCATGTTAAATATTAAAATAATGGCTATGTTAATACAAATACTAACATGACATTGCATATTGCAACTTGTATCAATATGAAAAATTATAATAATATTGCAGTAATAAATGTATGTTATAATTTGTCGAATCCATTAAAATTGGATAATATATTTCTGCAATAAGTACCTCCGACTCGAAAGAAAACGACACCTCGAATACTTAGACTCACGTTTCACCTACATCCGTTTCATTAACCACGTTGATAAAACGAATCCTTTGATTTAATCATATCTCGATGATGCCAACGTTGTTGACGAAATGCTCGTCGATTCTGGAGTGTAGTGTTCAAGTGTTTTCGTGTTTGTGGAAACTACTTCAGATGTAAATCGCTTTCATTCCAGTAGTACCTATTAAGGAAATACAACATCCAGTTTTAGCTGCGGTAACCCATACATTAGGAGTAGTTTGTAGTAGCATATAATAATTATATACACATAAATGAAAATAATAAGTTGTAATAGAGAAGTACGCTAATGTAAATATGTTGCTGCAATAAACTTGAGTTATAAGTACGACCAGCCCGTGTCCGTAACTGTTTGTTCCAAAAGGCTATTAACGTCTAATGAGTATATTATTATTATTAATTTACACCATAAAGGCTAGATAATCAAACGCTTAAAGTCTGTTGCAGTACCCGAAGTTATTTAAAGATACGAAATGGGAATATTACAGGAACATACAGAAAAAGTGGATTATAATGAATGATATTACTTAACCCATGTCGAATATATTCCAATCCAGTCCTTATTTTATTAAAAACATACCGCTGTCATTGTTTAGAATATGTGGTACTAGCATGATACTGCATCACCGCACTGAACAGGACAAATATTTGATTAATTGAAGCAAAACCTCAGAAAGAAATGGAAAACTAATGGAGGTCCGATATTCTGGCCAGCACAATACCTAAATTTTAGTCTATTGAATTTCTGTCACAGAGGACACATTAAACGGCTTGCATACCAGCTTAAGATTATTTCACGAAACCAGTTATGTGATGAGTGCATTAGGAAACGAATTGCATACAAAACAAATCTTTAGTTCGTCGATATGCAGCATGCACTCATGTCGAAGGACGATATTTTGAACATTTACTGTAATTTATTAGCTATATTTTTTTCCTGGAAGGGGCTGGAACCTTGGGTGTGATGTTGCCTGTAAAGTAGTTTTCATAATTACCAAAACATCGAATATTAATGTTCGACATGTGTTTCGCTAACCAGGTTGCATGGAAGATGATTAAAATATATTTTTTATATGACGCCTTTTATAAAAATGGTTGTGATGAATATAAAATTATTTAATAGGAATATATCTTAGAATATCCAATTGCTAACCAAAAGGCAGCTGCTGTACCATAGACTGGAAAGATAGACGAGCAACAACGTTACGTGTGCTCACTCCGGTATCTGTTCCGACAACACTAGTACTGCCGAGACATTCTATATCCTCACTCTATTGTCGATACTTTTGTGGATAGCATGTAATATGGGCTCCAGGATATTCGATATATACTTACTCTATAAAGATTATAAATAGTACTGTTGTACTGTAGGTGATCTTAACACCTTGCTTTTGAATGACTCGACAAAATGTATGTGATAAGAGTGCCAGTAGTACCTTCTGAAATGTTTAGCGTTTACCTTCCACTTTCAGGGTAATTCGTGGCATGAAGAGGAAAGTTTTTACTTTCTATTACCTTTAAAAAAAACTGGTACTTCATATAACTTACATACACTTTTTAGAGCAACTACAAGTGTTTCGCCTTGACGACTAATATAATCACATATTAGGATTTATAAAGCTATAGCCACAAGTGACCTAAAATTTCAATTTTATTGTTGCCAATTTAAATCCTTCCAAATCCAAAAAGGATGTGTCTGTAATTATCCTTCAAGGATATATTTCAATCTATGATTGTTACATTTACTTCACCGTTTTATGATGTTGAAATTGTATAACCTCGGGACATGTCCTACTTACCATGGATGGGATGCTGATCTAATTTCTTTTATACACATTTAACTAGAGAAATATTGTTAATTCATTGCAAATGTTTGAATTTCATCGATTTTATTCTTCTATTGTGAGATGGAAGGAAATATGAACAAATTGTTCGAGCCTTCTCGCGTTTGCTTTACTGCTAAATGTAAACACAGCCCACCAGTGCAAAGCCATGGGAACAATAGTGCTCGAGAAAAACTTTGGGTCATTTTCCTTCGGCGGGAAGGTGGTAGTTATTAATCCATCCTTCTAGACTGGGCTCTATACGATATTGTTATTAATATAAAACGCTTCTCCTATGTATTACACCGTACTAATTCACTACTCTTTCTCAAGAAAAATCTTGAGATTTTGTGAGTTAAAACTTTTAAATTATGTTCCTAAGGTCGACGTTTTTTCTTTATTTATAGACAGTTTAAACGAGGTTCTCTTAAACACATTAATTTAAACTTTAAGCATAAAACTAGGTATATACGACGAATAGAACAAATATTACTTCTTATTAGAATCATATATGTATAAATAATATGCGTAAATTTAAATGAATTCACTATTTTTTACTTCCCTCGCATACCAAAGGGAAGTGTTATATTCGAGAAAAAATTACCCTCCTAGATTTTTTCGGATTTACACGTTTCAGATCACGTAGATTACGAAAATATAGGTTTCTCAATTCCGTCAATCTGTCTGTCTGTCTGTTGGTACATTATCTTAAAAAAACTACTTGAAGGATAATAGTAAAAATTGGTAGATAGCTGATACTACTACCAGTGAAGAAATGGTTGAACTTTCACTGGAAAATATACAGGGTGGACCGTCTAAAGGGAATAAGTAATGAAAAAAATTTTTTTTGCTTAAATTTAAAATTTCCACGTTTCATGGCATTCAAAATCTATTTCAGAAAAAAATCCGTAAAGGTATTTACACAGAACTTCCCTCTTTATTTGTGCATGGCCGTCACTCTAAGAAAGTATTAATTACGAAATGACATTGAGAATAGTAATCACAATATAGTTATCGCTATTATTACAAAGAAAACCTGATAACTTTTGGTCAAAAAAATATACAGAGTGGTCATCCGACAGCAAAAATTTAATACTAAACAACATGTGCCAAATATGGAAGGCTTGCGCAAATACCGTTACAAATGTCAACCATGGTTGAATTATTTCTTGGGGTGACCACCCTGAACATTTTTCAATAAAACTGTAATAGGTGCATATGCCAAATATTATTACCATCTGTCACAGTTTCAGTTCCACATTCACATAGTGGTGTGGAAGTATAGTAATGCTTAAACAATTTTTTTTTTTTTAAATGGGTTTAGAATGTTATGAAACGTGGACATTTTAAATTTGAGCAAATACAATTTTTTTTCATGTATTTTAGTGGTAAAAAAAATTCTTCATCTCTTCTATAGTAGTGCTAAAAATATTTTCAAATATATTTTTTTAATTGTTTAAAAATTTTTTTTTTAAATAGGTTTAGAATGTCATGAAATGTGGGAATTTTAAATTTGAGCCAAAACAAATTTTTGCCGTCATCTATTTTGCAATTTATTTCATTTTTTTTTATTTTCAAAAGTCTTTGAAATAGGCTTAGGATGTACGGAAACATGGATGTTTTACATTTGAGCAAAACAATTTTTTTCCGTCTATTGTAGTGGTAAATTTTTTTTCTAAAACGTTAAAAAAAGATTCAATTTTTTTTATTCTGAAATAGGCTTAGGATGTCATTAAATGTGGAAATTTTAAATTTGAGAAAAAAACAAATTTCATCCATTCTATAATACCAAAAACATAAAAATTTTGTAAAAAAAATTTCGTTTTTTTTTTAACAGATTTAGAGTGCCATGATACGTGGAAATTTTAAATTTGAGTAGAACACATGTTTTTCATCTATTCTAGTGGTAAAATTTTGTCCAAAACGTTGGTAAAAGAAATGTTCAAATTTTCTTTTTCTGAAATAGGTTCAGAATATTGTGAAACGCGGAAATGTTAAATTTGAGCAAAAACATTTTTTTTTTATTGGTACCCTATTTTGCTTATGTAAAATACGCCTCAGAGGGTTTAAATCTAACTTTAAAAAACGCGCGTGTTTTAAAGTTACCATGGCAACAACTACAACCCGAGTCAAAATGTCAACTTTTTAATTATTGATCTGACAGGAATTTTTGCGGTATTAACCGCGAATCTGCTTTTCTATTTAAGTAATCAATGTTAGAACTCCTTTTAAAGCAATATACAATCAGTAACAACTGTAGTGACAATAATTATTAATCCTATGTGACAGATTGAAAATTAATTTTTGTATTCCTCATTTGACACTGACAGGTATCCTGATGTCACATCACGAATTCAACCATTTTACATTCTTAATTCTTATTTCCATTTTTTGTAGTAATAATACCAGTATTTATGATTTCAAAGTGTACCAATTAAAAAAATTGCGTAAAGTATTCGTGGATAACTGGTTTTGAAAACACTTGCTCTATTTCGAACACTCCGGCTGCGCCGTCGTGCTCGAAAAATCGCGCGTGTTTTGAAGACCTTAATATCCACTTATGCTTTAATATACTATTTTCATCTATTTTATAGTAGTGGTTAAAAAAATTCCAAATGTTTCCAAAAAAATTTTTTTATGGGTTTAGAATGCCATGAAACGTGGAAACTTTAAATTTGAGCAAAAAAACATTTTTTTCATCTATTCTAGTAGTAAAAAAATTTTCAAAAAAGTTGGTTAAAAAAATTTTCTAAATTTTTTTTTCTGAAATAGATGTAGAATATCATGAAACGTGGAAATTTTAGATTTGAGCAAAAAAAATTTTTTTCATTATTTATTCCCTTTAGACGGTCCACCCTCTATATTTTCCAGTGAAAGTTTAACCATTTCTTCGCTGACAGCAGCGTCAGCTACCTACCAAATTTGACTGTTCTTCGTCAAGTATTTTCTTAGTTAATGCACCAACAGGCAGACAGGCAGACAGACGGAAGGACGGACGGACGGACGTTTCATGACATTCTGAATTTATTTCATAAAAAAAAAATCAAAAAGAAAAATTTTTTAAATATTTTTACTACTTATAAAATATATGATGATAAAAATGTTATGCTCAAATTTAAAACTTCCAAGTTTCATGACATTCTAAACTTATTTCAGAAAAAAAAATTAAAAGCAGAAATGTCTTGAACATTTTTTTACTACTATGCCAAGAATAAATGGTGAAAAAAAACGTTTTCGCTCAAATTTAAAATTCCCACTTCATGACATTCTAAACCTATTTCAAGTAAAACAAAATTCAAAACTTTTTGAAAATATTTTTACCAGTAGAAAGATGGGAACTTTTTTTTTCTCGAATTTAAATTTTCCTCGATTGATGACATTCTAAACCCATTTCACAAAAAACACTGTTTTTTAGTGAAAATCCCATGACGATTGTATCATGTGGGTAGGACCTATGAATTTTTTCAATTTCTGGTGTTGGTGTTTTAATTATTACAAGGTGTTGGAGGGTTGTAGGACAATTTCCTAAATTCTTCCAAATACGCTACACAAAAATACATGATCCATAAAAAATTCATACAATATAAAATCTGAATAATTACAGAGTTGTTTTAGGTTTTAAAACTTTCTCAAACTTTAATTTGAGCCCTATAGGATTTATTTTGCTCTTTCCCTTGGCCCGCTACCTACTATGCAAAAACAGGCGAATTTTATGCCTTTTTTGCGGTCACTCTTTATAAAGGTATTTACGCAAACCTTTCATATTTGGCACCTTTTATTTAATACTGAATTTTTGCTATCGGATGACGACTCTGTATATTTTTTTTGACCAAAAGTTATCAGGTTTTCTTTGTAATAATACCTTCCGATTACTATTCTCATGTGTGATTTCGTAATTAATATGTTTTTAGAGTGACCGCCCTGTATAAATAAAGAGGGAAGTTCTGTGTAAATACCTTTAATGATTTTTTTACACTACAGAAAGTAATTTGTATCCTTATCCGTAGTAAAACGTAAGTTTTATACACAATTCAAGATTTTAGTCGAATCTGTTACTTATCATTGCATGATACTTTGATTCTACAAAGCTTAATCGTCGTAACTCAATTATACTTATGTGCAAAATATCACATAATCCATATCAAGGTGCAAGAAGGTAAGTGTGCTTTTCCCATGTCAAATTAAATTCTATGACAAAACGGAACTCCGCCGCGCATGGTAAATAAACATTAGTAGAAGATACTTATTATTAATTAAAATTCTTAAGAATATGCATTTAAATTACCCACCACTGTTCACGTAATTGATAAAGATCCGTATAGTAATACAAGTTTCTTGGGCACGTGTTTGGCATAAGTATCATCGAGTGCAGAGGCGTATTCTACAGTTTCTAATTCTAGCGGTAGTTTGGGGAATTGGAAGTACTGTATGCCTCATGAAAATAGCTGCTGGGTATATAAAATTGTTTTACATTACCTCACTATTATTTTTCTACGTAACCAGTTATTTAAAACTTTATTTTATGCTTAGTAGAAAAACACTGAAAACATATAGAACATGTGATTTATGCACTTGGAAAATATTTTAAATGGTGTTTCCACTTCTGGTACTAATTACAACTTGAGATTTGTATCTCTCATTTAAATAATGTTTCCGATTTCCGTTCAAACGTCTAATAAAAATCGTTAAGGTAGCCATTCCCTAGAAAGAGATATCCAATAGGGAAATATTTATTATTTTTGCTCATATTTCTTAGTACCTATATTTAAAAAAACTATAAGAGTACCTAAGTAGAGTCATAACAAGACTATTATTATCAATTTTTACTCAATAATTTCAGTGGTTTGCTAAATAGCTAGATTTAAATTTAAATATTATGTTAATCTTCCTATTTCGTAGTTTTAATTTAAATTTAAGTATTATGTTAATCTTCCTATTTCGTAGTTTTAAATCTAGCTATTTTGCAAACCACTGAAATTATTGAGTGAAAATTCATAGTGATAGTCTTGTTATGGTTCTACTTAGGTACTCCTATAGTTTTGTTAAATATCGTACTAAGAAAAAAAAGTTATTTCCAAAAATAATAAATATTTCCCTCTCGGATGTCTCTTTCTAGGGAATGGCCACCCTAAGTAAATTACGTACAGTTCTAAAGTGGTTATTGAGGTGATTGAACTCGTCTTTTTTACATTTAATGTCAAATATGTTCTACAGTCAGGCCCGTCGAGAGGGGGGGGGGGGGTGTTAGGCAAAAGAATATCTCCCCTGCTCTATTCAAAATGTTTACCGTGATCAAGTATTTAATTTTAGGGAATGACGCCTGTTGGTGTTCAAAATTTTGATCGACATTTTATGCCTAAGGAATATCATCCCTTTAAGGGAATCACCCCCCGGCCTTTTCAAAATTTTGAATGGATAAATATTCAATTCTGAGGAATATAAGAATTATCACCGCTGTTAAAAATTTGTTACCATTTTTTAAGTTTGTGTCATACAACTATTCTCTGAAAGTCACAAGTCTCATAACCGAGAGGGGGATACTTTCACTTAAAGTTTGCAAAAACTACTTTGTCGGCAATAACTCGAAAAATAATACCTGTATGAAAAAAAGTCTAATTCAAAGTTAAAGAGAATTTTAAAATACGTGATCTGAGCCAAGTTTGTCCAAAAATATTAATTAGATCTCGAATTATAAGCAATTGAAAAATTCTGGGAAAAAGTTTCTTTGCCGGTGGTTTCAGGTGTTAAACCGTTAATTTCTCCAAGAAAGACGGGTGATAGGGACTTGAAATTGTTGGTGGAGGTAGGGAAAGTGTAAAGTTTCATTCTGATCAAGGTTGAAAGTTGGTGGGGTAGGGAGACGGTACATTTTCGGAGCTACGCAACTTCACCCAAGAATCTCGACAAATTGATGGGTCTTTGCTCATCGTGCGTATAAACCCATCAACTTCCATTGGTGATTTTTGCAAAAAATTACGAAGCCACACACGAAGAACGATTTTGCATTTATTTCAAATCCAGTTTTTTGCACGAAAAAAGGTTGAATTTAAATATTATTTTTTGCATATGTAGGTACTTTTCTCTCTCTTTAATTTAAAAAAAAAATCATGGAAAAAGGATGATCAGGATGGGAGAGCTGATAATGCTCTTGCCTCTGTGGATGGGGAACAAAACTAATTATAGATTTCGGAATAAGCTCATTGTCAAGTTCAACTCTCTATTCAACTTGTGTTAAAAGGGAAATCAAATCAAAGATTATTTTCGAGCTGAAACGGCGAGTTATACAGACTGTTCCTTAATAACGTGCTAATAATTCAGGGTGTGGTTCCTTTAGGTCATTCTATGAAGAAAAGTTCATATGAACATACATATGTTCATATGAACTTGAAGCCCTTGCGGACATCCGCAAGGGCTTCAATTTTTTTCTACAGAGTTTTGAATTTTTTCCTTTCTTATTCGGTATTTCTTAATGACAGAAAGTACTTTAGATATTATGCTCAATTTTGGTTTCTGTTAATAGGATATAGAACCACATATTTTAGTTAGAAAAGTTATTTTATAGCTCCACCAGTGGCGTCCCTGATATTTTTACCAAAAAAGTGGTACGCCACTGATATTTTTCCATATGGTTATTTTTTCTTATTAGACTGGTCAATACTACATGAAAATGGCCTCTTGCGTTTTTCTCGTCAGACACACAGTTCTTGTTTAAAACAATTTAATTGAATTGTTGATAGACTCGATCTTTACTTGGTGAAAATCCATTATCACTAATGAAATTAAAAACACTAAACTGTTTTTCACGTTTTTACATATATTACGTCAAGATGACGATCGTTTTGCTAAAACATTAGCTTCATCAGATGAGCGCACTGTTACACTACTCACAAATTGAACTTATTAAGTAAAATTTTATCATTTTTATACCTATTAATTTCTAAGCTCTCAAGTAACGACAACTTTGATCCATTACTAGCTGTATGAAGGATATCAAAATCGTTGTTAAATAAGTGATTTTTTTCCAAAAGGTGATTTGCAAAGAATTATTTTTATTATTCAAAAAGGATTTTTTATGTTCCATTTTCCGTTTTTTAAAATTTCTACCTGTTTGTCTCACATATATCTTAGGGCATGTCCCACAAGTTAGTTTATACACTCCCGACAACTCTTTTTTTTATTCTTATCTCTATTGTTTTTAATAATAGAGCCTAAAGTACTATTAGTTTTATAAGCTATATTCAGACCTTGCTTCTTTAAAAAAGTACTAATCTTTTCAGACGGGTCGCCAATGAATATTAATGACTTGAAATTAGATTTTGAATTATCATGATTGTGCCGACGGCACAAAACGCCTGCGTAAAAGGGGTCTAATCATTTGCCTTAGAGCATGACAGACAACAAAGTGATATGAGAATTTTTCCTAAATGTTTTTAAAGAACTGTGGATGTGGATTGTCGTGAAATGATCTGTGGCAAATTTCTCACCCGTTATCGCAAAAACTGTGCTCATTCATTTCACTTGTATTAAATTACCCTCTACGATTAACTAATATCTAATCATGATAAATACTCCAGAGCTAAATTAAGAATACAGTTACCATTTAACATCCAAAATATATGAAGTATGTATTCGTATTTCACATTATATTTTGCTTGGTAAATGCTTGCAGTCTAGATGTTCGGAGACGCCTCTGTTCTCGTCCACCTCACCGTTCACCTAGGATGGGAACAGCTATGACCTGGAGTAAGTGACCTTGACTAGGACTTCCGGAAAGTAGCCGCACCTCTTACTAGGACTCAACTGAAGACAATGTTAAATAGTAACTGCCAGACGAGATTTTATATCACCGATAAATACACCCAATACAGGTTCTACCTAATAAATATAAAAAAAGACAATAAACATGATTCGTGGCGTTTTAAAGTTTAATATAAAAGTACTTAGCGTATATCGTAGAGATAAGTGTATGTAATACATTGAGGAGCGGGGATAGAAGGCTGCTATATTGTGTGGGATTTAAAATCCAAGACAAAACGCTGTTATACCTACTGAAAATATTTTATTTTAACTTTGACGATTAATTTAAGGTGACCATTTCCTAGAAAGAGACATCTGATAGTTAAATATTTATTATTTTTGGCCATAACTTTTTTTTCTTAGTGCATGTCCACTACGGAGCACCGACTCGCACCGACCCTCGCACCGGCCTACGCACCGTGCCAAAATTTATATCGGCTGTATTATCAAATGATGGTGGCGCACTGTCTAGCGTACCGCCAGTGATGTGCTATGTTTGGTGCAAGGGTCGGTGCGAGGGTCGGTGCTCCATAGTGGACATGCACTTAGTACGTATGCTTAAAAAACTATAGACTACATGAATAGAACCATAACAAGGCTATTACTATCAATTTTCACTCAATAATTTCAGTGGTTTGCAAATTAGTTAGATTTAAATTTTAAAATTAGGCTAATCTCTCTATTTCGTAGTTTTAAATGTAACTATTTTGCAAACCACTGAAACTATTGAGTGAAAATTCATAGTAATAGTCTTGCTATAGTTCTACTTAGAGCGTCTTGTAGTTTATTTGAATATATGTACTTTTCGAAAGTAGCACGAATTTGGTTTTTCGAAAGCACAACGAATAAAATCATGAGGGACGGAAAACTGCTCCGTCCAACAGATTTTTTCGAAAGTACAACGAATTTGACTTTTCCAAAGGACCACGAATTTGGTTTTCGAAAGTACAGTGAATAAAATCGCATAAGACGAAAAACTGCTCCGCACAACAAATTTTTCGGAAGTACAACGAATTTAATTTTTTGAAAATCTCAAAAAATTATTTTTATAAAAATACAATAACAAGACGTAAATAAACCAGAAAGCCGCTCCTCGAGATGAATTTTTCGAAAGTACCACGAATTTGGTTTTTCGAAAGTACCACAAATTTGGTGGTTCACAAGTCGAAATCCTCAGTCAGGATGTAGCGAGTAGCTATTTTAAACGTCAAAATTTAGGAAAAAATCGATGGAACGGTTTTTCCAATAAAAACCAAAATACTCATTTAATATTCCTCAAAGGGTTGGAGCATAATCCTCATACAAAACCCCAAAAACGTACAGAAAAACAGTCAAAGAATTTAAAGTCAGAGGGTCGCTTCCAACGAACCCAAAATACTGTTTATCCCGGCTCAGGCGGACACGCCATACTAATCGCTCGAAGGCGAGTCGACGGAAAAAAGCATATTTGTGTTCGATGCCGTTAGTACGTTTATAAAAGCAACAAAACCATCGAACTCATATAGATAGCTTCTTTAAACACCCTGACAATCATTTCGATAATTTTAGTGCAAAATTCAAAGTGAATAATTTTCAAAAAGTTTAGCATACATTTTACAAATACCACTAATTGGGAGTCTGAATCTTTTTGTACAGTCGATTGCCATAGTTCTCTCGACGCTGGATGAGTTACACTCCTACTCGAGGTAACGGCTTGCCGAGTGGTGGTGCTCTCTGATGTTTGCCTTATACACATTAGCTAAGTATTGAATATTTATATTTTTTACATTTTATGAATTATTTCAATAAATGAGAATATATTTTGAATTCGATTTCTTAGTAATCCACTAATTATAAGATTTGTGACCGACAGGCGATTCTGTGGCGTAAGTCGGACAATTACCTTCCTCGGGTCACCTCTGATCCCGCCAAGTCTGTGTACTTGCCCGAATACTCATAGGATCCATCGACGGTCTTAATTATTAAGAAGTGTTTCTGAGAAACTCCTAATTATAAGACATATTCATTAATAGTGCACTACCCGACATAAGAGTTCGACGGAGAGAGCAGACTGTAGCAATCACAGTAAGTATAATTTTGTTTATTTTCGTCTTGGGGAGTCTGACGGGTATCTTGAATCCCCCTTGTCAGTAGAGTTGATCAGTATCGTAGCGGCGACACGGCTCCGGCCTAAATTATCTACAATCCTTGTCGTGTCCATCAGACCAAACGATACTAGGTTCATTTACAATCACAGAGAACGTGTTAAAATTGTCATGTCGACACAGCAACTTAAATTTACAGGTTTCGTCAGCACATTTCCTGAAACAGTGAAAGGCTAGTGGTAAAATGTCTCGGTTAGCTGCTAGTGAAAGATGATGATATGCAAAATAGAACACTAACAATTTGAGCTACATTTAAAGAATTTCTGATAGTACGCAAGGAGGTTATAACATGGTTCCCTTAGTCTTGGACTCTAGCACGCAAGATAATGCATTACATCTTGTAATTTTTTAAAAACTAAAATTTATGTAACTAATTTAAAATAAATTTTAGGAGATATGTCACTGGAAACTTTTTTCATGGGAAGAATCATGCTCCAATAAAACAAAATTTACAACTTTCGGTTTAACCGAAAATGCATAACCTTAACTTTGGATTTTTAAATGGGACACTGTGTATTTTATCACAAAATATTGAAGAAAATTACATTCTAGGAATAATTATAAAGATAACATATATTAAAAAATGCTGTTCCAAACCGAAGACAAGGTTTTTCTAAAGAATATAGCAAGAAATTCATTGTAAAATTCCTCTTAAACAGTAGTTTAACACGTATTGATACGTACTTTAGGCCCAACATTGACCCATAATTCAATGTGTATAATAATAACGCCTAAATAAGATAGGCTAAGTATCACCATTAGCAGTTAATACTTGAATGGGTGACCCTCTATGGAAATATAGCGGTCTTACCCCACCTTCTAAAGGCTATGCAATTTTAGGCGAAGATTGTGTAGTGGATATACCATTCTATTTCTTCTTGTCTATTAAATGTTAGGCCAGTAAAAGATCCCTACTTTTTTATTTATTTTAGTCCGATCAATGCTCTAGATTGATGAGGAGAGTCGTGTGGTGACTGGTACCTGGTACCTACCTAATTATTTTTTAGCTTTTAGTACATTATCTGCATCATTATTATGTTTCTTTACAATAAAACCGTTTAACTTAAACATTTTTGTTTACTTATTTTATTTTCAAGTTTTTGGATTTTCAGTTTTTTATGTTAGTTACTTTTAAAGTGTACTGTGTTCTTCTTGTCAAGCCCTTTCGTTTGATACCCATGTTGAGGGGATTGTGAAAGAAGTAATCCGCCATTTTGTGGTGGCGGCCATCTTGGACTATGAATTTTTCATGGTGTACTGTATTCTACTAGTTAAGCCTTTTCATTTGATACCCGTTTTGTGGGGGTTGAAAAAAAATGTAATCCGCCATTTTGTGGCGGCGGCCATCTTGGATTTACAATGATAATGAACATACATAATTGTATTGTCACCAGAACTAAAAGTGTGTACCAAATTTCAGATCAATCGGAAGGGGGTAAAATTTCAATTACTAGATTGGACCCACACAAGACACACAAAAAGTAAGCTAAATAAAATCGTTTAAAAAGTGGAGCTAATGCAAAATTTTGTGTTTAATATTTAGATTAAAACAATCATTTAATTTAAGATATAATGTCAATAAAGAGCATTTAATTATTTAAGGAGTTCACTGTTTTGTTCTTCACAAATAACAAAGCTTGTTATATAATTTTGTACAAAAAATTAAAGCAAACATAATAGATTCATTGTATTATAAAAAGCAATAACCCTAAACCGGAATCTCATGAGACAGCAATTATACAGGTTGAGTCACTAGTGCCGGTACGGTCAATATCCAACCGTTTGAAATTTGAAAATATGTCTCAGATAACAACTGTAGGAGGTCAAGAGTGGAATATCTTAAAATTATTTTTAAATCTATAGGGTGTTTCACATAGTGGTAGCAAGCGAGTACTTGAGTTTCGTTAATGGAACATTTTTTGTATGTTTATATTTGACTTAGTTCTCTATTAAGGCATATATCATTTTTAGACTTATACTCCAGCGTTGCCACATTATTCCACTTATTTCGATAGAAAATGCATTTGCATCAGTCAAGAGTAAAATCTGTAAAAGATTTGACCGTCATTTCACTTTGAAACATAGTCAAGGCTATGTGCTAGTTTCAAGGCATTTAAAAGTAGAATTTAATTTTACAGGGTGTTGTTCTCCATGATTGTTAAAATTGTACCTACTTTTTTAAATTCATTTTTTTTTCAACTGGAACACCTTGTAAGTTTTTACTTAAAATGTTTCATAAATCAATTACCTACACGGTAATACTATAGATGAACCTAATATCGCGCGTCTGATGGACACGACAAGAATTTATATTAAGTAGGCCGTAGCCGTGTCATCGCCACGATATCTAGCAAATTTTACCCTTGAGACGAAAATAAATAAAAGTATACTTACTGTGATTGCTACAGTCTGCTCCCTCTGTCATAATCTGATGTCGAGCGGTGCACTTCTACAAAATATATCTTATAATTAACTTTCTCAGAAACACTTCTTAATAATTAAGAAAGTCGATGGATTCTATGAGTACTCGGATCGCTACACAAACTTGACGGGATCAGAGGTGATCTGTAGTCGACTCACGCCACAGAATCGGACGCAGGTTGCCAATCTTATAATTAGTGGATCAATAAGAAATCGAATTCAAAATATATGTTCATTAAACTAGTGTATATAAGGCAAACATCAGAGAGCGCTACCACTTGGCAAGACGTCCCATAGAATCGCAACTCGTCTAGCGTCGAGAGAACTGTAACAATCGACTGTACAAAAAGATTCAGACTCCCAGTTAATTATGATTGTAAGATGTATGTCGAACTTTTTGAAAATTATTCACTTTTAATTTTGCACTGAAATTTTCGAATTGCTTGTATCTTTGTCAGGATGCTTCAAGAAGCTATATACAGATTCAGCAAATTTAGTTTAAGGTACGTAAACTTGTTTCTACGCAGATAAACCACGCCTTGTCGTAGAACAATGCAGGGCATTGGTATAAAACAATAGCGCCATCGCTTGACCGCGTCGAGTTGAGAACAGCGCACCCATTCTGCTTTTAATAGCGTAGCTGTTTAGACATGTGGGAATAAAATAAATTTATCTTAATTTCGCTACTAAAATGCTGTGTGTTTATACAACTGCAGAAAAAGCGCAAATTGTGTAGTGGTACTTCGGGGGTCATTCCACTGAAGACACAATAAATTTATTTACTGTGGCATATCAAGACAGATCAATCCCCTCAGCTAGCATAATTTCATACATTATTAAAAAATTTGAGAATGTCGGGTGTGTCGTGAATTGCTGTAAAAAATGCTGTCAACCCGAACCCCGTCATCAACAAATGAGCGAAGAACGTGAAATTCGCGAAACTAATGTCTGTACACTTGTTGAAACTAGTGAACCTTGTTCTAGCAGGCAAATTGCTGATGAAGTTGACATGAAGGAAAGAACTGTAAGAAATATTTTGAAAAGAAATGGGTATAGTTGTTTTAAGGTTCAAACAACGCAACAAATATTTTCCGAGGACAATTTCAAACGAATGGAATTTTGTGAAATCATGATTAATAAAGTGAATGAGAATGAAAACTTCTTAAAGAATTTATTGTTTACAGATGAATCATCCTTTTCATTACATTGGAAACACAATCCATCCGTAGTACGATATTGGTCTCGGAAAAATAAACATTTGAGTGTTGCTGTGCGAACTCAGTATCCTCAAAAGTTGAACGTTTGGACGGGAATTTTAGACAATCATATTATAGGCCCACTGCTAATCGATGGCAATTTAAATGGCAATAAATATTTAGAGCTTTTAGAAAACCAAATAATTCCTACAGTTCAAAATCTTCCTGTCAACTTTGACGACATTTGGTTTCAACAAGACGGCTGTCCAAGTCGCAATACCTTAACTGTTATTAATTTTCTGGAAAGAACATTTCCCGATCGTTTAATAGCTACGAGGGGAATGATAAAATGGCCCCTCAGGTCACCTGATCTAGCACCCCATGATTTCTTTCTGTGGGGATTTAAAAAAAAAAACGCGTACAAACATGCGTTTGAATGAGCCAATAATTTAGTTGAATTACGAGAAAAACTTATCCAACTTTGTGCAAGCATTACTCCAAATCAACTCAATGATATGAGAGGTTCATTGTATAATCGGTTTGGCTATTGTTTGGCACAAGAAGGTGGTTTGTTTGAATCCTTACTTCATTAATTTATTGTTTGATAATTATTAGTTGGTTTTAGTTTCTGAGGGTTATTTAATTTTATTTTAATGTTCTATTTTTGCAATTTAATAAGAATAATTTATTCTTTGACAATTATTAGTTGATTTTAGTTTCCGAGTTATTTAATTTTATTTTAATGTTCTATTTTCATTTTGGTTTTAACAAGAATTATTATTTTATTCCCATAGGATTTACGGCTAAAAAAGAAACTGCAGAAATGCTTTCAATAGAAGAAATTATTTGTCAAAAATCTGACAAATAACTTCTTCGCTTTTGACGAAGAGATATTGTCTCGTTTCGTGTTAGAAATTATTACCTACGTCCGCACCCATCCTTAGTTCATGCCGTACTAAATTCAATTCTTGTGCCTCTGGTTTCACGATTTATGGAACTAGCGGGGCGTGGTCAATTGCATCGTTATTCCTATACCCTAAACTGCATTTTCCGAATCTGTATATGAATTCAATGGTTTTCCTGGTCGAAAAAACGTACTAACGGCATTGAACCCAATGATACCTTTTTACCGTCGTTCCGTCGACTCGCATTCGAGCGACTACTATGGCGATTCCCGCCTGGGCCTGGATTAAGGATGTTTTGGATCCGTCGAACTCGAATGTTCGACTTTGAATTTTTGGATGATTTTTGATGGACGTTCTTGTGGTTCGGACATGAAGTATTCTCTACCACTTGCATTATTAAAAGTGGATTTTGGTTTTTATTGGAAAAACCGTCATATTGATTTTTTCTTAAATTTTGACATTTAAAATAGCTACTCGCTACCACCTGACTGAAAATTCTCTCTTCGTGGTACTCTCGAAAAATTAAATTCGTGGCACTTTCGAAAAAATAAATTCATGATAGTTTCGACAAATTTGTCGGGCGGAACGGTTTTCCGCCCTGTGCATCTTAAAATTTTTTCTAAATCAATTTTTTGGTACCTGCGGAGCCCAAAGGCGATTGATCGTCGTCCTCATGCTGAATAATTTTCTAAGTAGTTTTTTTAGGATATTTTTAGTGAAGTAATTTTTTATGCAGAAGACGATGCCAAAGGTGGTTATCGGTCTTTTGTAAAGTGATAATGTTTCAAAGTCGATTTGTTCATGGGAATTTTGGTCTAAATTTAATCTCCTTGATATTTTTTTATTTTTAAAATGGATCATTTTACAGGGTTCAATAACAATACCTCATAGTAATCAATTTTTTCGAAGGGTTTTGAGGAAGTTTGTCGAAGAAAAATTGTCACTATATGAATATAAACGTGAAGGTAACTGATTGTATTTCTGGTGAAAAGTCTTCTACAATCATTAAAAATATTAGTACGGTTACAATACACCTATTTGAATAAATCAAATGCGTAAAAATAATTCTTTACGTTAAATTTTTCGAAAAAATTATTAATCCTAGCAAGTACCTAAGAAGTCAAAAACATCATGTCCAGTACCAATAAACTAGTGCAGGCTTTTTTCGCCCATCACAATCATGAAAATAAAAAGTTTTTATTTATGCCATGTTTTCATATTTATTTTTAGTTCAAGTGTTCAAGATTATAAAATTGGTATAAAATATCGTACAGTAAGTTGCATTAAAAATGTCTCAAGCATAGCATATTTGTTAGTTCTCTAACATTTTCGACGTTTTTTCAAGCTTTCAATGATGTTTCATTATAAAGCGCACCATGAACCACTACAAATTTTTCTCATAATAGTAGAGTTTATAAGCTTCTTTCTAAGCGTGAATTTATTGTAGTTCATTCAGCGCTTTATAATGAAATAGTCACTAAAAGTTCAAAAAAACGTCGAAAGTGTTAGAAAACCAACAAACATGTTCTGTTTGAGACATTCTTGATGCAACTTACTGTAGGATGTTTTATATCAATTTTATTATCTAAATATAATGTTGAACACTTGAACCAAAAATAAATTTAAAGGAATGGCTCAAATAAAAACTCTTTATTTTCATGATTGTGATGGGCGAAAAAAGGCCGATCTTTACCCAATTTCTTTCCAGAAATGCTCTTCTATTCTGAGTTCCTATACTGTATGCTCAGTCAACAATTAATATTTCCTTGATAACCTTTAATTCAGTGGTGATATTTTTCATTTCCTTAAAGTTTTTACGAATAATTTCCCATGTTATCAGTTATGTAGACTGATTATTTTGAATATTTCTTTATTAGGAAACCTGATAGTTTTAGAAAATTACAATATTTGTGAATTATCAGATCGAATCTGAGTAAATTATGTGAGAAATTTACATTTAAACATTTTTGAGAAAGTTACGAGGTCAACTTATCTAATAGTTTTTATTACCTAGTAACAATACTTTTCATTTTTTTATTAACAGTTTTCATGGCGACTGTCTTTTCCGCTATAAAAACAGTACAGATGAATAGGAACTAATATATCTTTAAGTTTAAAAACATTAACGGCTTCTTGTTTGCCAAAGTAATTGATTGATTTTTATTAACCAAGTCAAGGTCAACTATAGTTGGAGAAAGTAAAATAAAAATATATTTACCTATTTATTTTTAATTTCATTTTATAATAGTTACATAAAAATAATTTAAGGGTACCGTTAATTTTCAGAAAAAATTGAACGTTAAACGTAAAGCTGAAAAGTGTTAAACTACGCTTAATCCGGGTTTGCAAAATATTAGAGGACATTAGAGGACAGAGGACATCGCACTCGGCGCGTACCAAATGACAAGATTTGAACATTCTATTATAATTTAGATCCTTGATCATTTGCATCTGTTAATATTTGTCTTTTGTTATACCTAGTTGGCGGTAATATTGTAATCGGATGTATGACCTTTCTTAAATATACTAACAGAAAAACAAACAAAAACAAATCAATTGAAAGTATGTTTAGCTAACTGCTAGTTGATAGCTCTAGTTCATGTCGTCTATGTTGCTTATTGTATTAAAGGTTCTGTACACAATACTTACATAGGCGTACCAAATATTTTTACTTGATAGGAGCGTAGAACTTAAAATTTATTATACAGTGATATGAAATTAAGAAACTTTAGGAAAACATAGTTTAACATTTGTAACTTCCCTGGAGAAATTACACAATGCTGGGAGACAGCTATCGCGAACATTTTTAATACAAAAGGCATCATTTTGATTTTTGGCGTTAGTTTCACGGAATAAAATAGGAATGGGCAAAAAAATTGTCAAGGTAATCGCATGAGATGTCGAATTAAAGTTTGTAAAATGCACGAATTCAAAATACATAATTTGTTTTTCATGTATATTTTTAGCATCATTTCTAAAAGATGCTTAAAAATCTCTGTTCCCAAATTCCATCTCCAAAAGTATAGCTCAGAAAAATCTGAAGAAAATTGTGAGAACTCAGAATAAGGTGAATAAAATTGTGAGGATTACCTTAGATAATTTTTTCGAACATAAAAAGAAAACGTCAAATTTTGTTTTGTGCTTTGGTGTTATATATATTTACAAATTAGACAATATTTTGTTTAAGTTTTTTTACTCTTATCATAGTTTTATCATATTTTTTATTGAACACTGTTTTGTGTGCTTGACTTCTAAGGACAAGTTTCTTATTACACGGCATTTCTCAATACTGAATTACAACACAAATATAACACACTGCTTAGTCCACTACGTTTATGCTACTGAATGTAAAGTTGTTGCTGTGCCTGAGCGGAGCGAGGTCAAAATTGTCTACTGCACAACTTCATCATAATTGACGTTTGCTGTAGCCACATCAAGAAGAAGCTGAATCCTACTTCATATTGTACTATGATGATCCTTTACCTCACAAGCTTCTCACCATCAATATATATCATTTAGAGAAAGTCCTATAAACCTATAAACCTTTAAATTTTTCTTTTACTTCCACATTCATGTAGTGGAGTGGAAGTATAGTAATCGTAAAAAAAAATTCAAACTTTTTTCTTGTTCAAATGGGTTTAAAATATCATGAAACGTCGAGATTTTAAATTTGAGCAAAACAAAATTTCTGTCAGCCTTTAACTATTTTTGAGCGCACGTTTTCTCTGGAATGGTTTAAGATATTGACATGAAATTTGGTACATGTACGTATTATAACGAGATCTGAAACTGGATTGTTTTTTAAACATATCCGGGGTAAATAGGGAAAAATAAGTAAAGCAACCTGGTAAGGGTACAGAAACTTTGGATTTGGTGCATATACTGAAGTCACGGCCTCAGATTTTTTACAATATTTTTCATCCCCCCGCCACCTCCACTCCATTATTAAAGGGGTGATAAAATAAAATTGAGATATTCACTTCAAATTTGGTACACGTATAAATTATAACATCTGAAATTGGATTATATTTTGAGATGATACCGTTGAAGGGTTGGGTGTTAAGTAGGGGTAAATAGGGGAACATAAGTAAAGCAAGCTGGTAAGTGTTCAGAAATTTGGGATTTGTTGTATATACTAGAAGCGAAGGTCTCAGGTTTTTTTATAACATTTCAACCCCTCCACCACCCCTGAGATATCCACTTGAAATTTGGTACACATATATATTGTAATAACAACTGATTGAGGTGATTCTGTTGAAGGGTGGGAGGGGTTGTAAATTCGGGAAAATAAGTAGAGCAAGCTAATAAGAGTCCAGAAACTTCATATTTGGCGTATATTATGCTAGAAACCAAATTTTTTATGGCATCCGCCTCAAATATTAAAATTCTGTCACCAATTATTTCCACATACTAGAGTGCAGATATAGTCAAGATATTTTCCTATAAAGAGAGTTTGTATGGGAAATCTGGATGTGGAAGTAGTGATTCCTTAGACAGAGGTTTTTTTGTTCGCATCCTCCGTTCTTCTTACGGGACCTAACGTTAAGAAACGAGAGATTTAACTTTAAGAACCTTGAGTGAGAGTAATAAAAAAAACAATTGTGTATAATTCGTTCATATTATTTTTAGTTCAACACTTAAGTCAAATGAAATTAAATATGTAATATTCAACATGTTAATTACATATTTATCTTATATACATAATAATGTTTCCGTACACCTTTCACATAAATAATTAACAATTATCAAAATTAATAACACATGCAAATATAAATTAGAACTTTAAATGACAATATTTAAAATCGAACATCATCTTAATACCGAAGGAACACTGAAATTTAACCAAAAAACAATTTTAATTGGCTCAATGAAGTTAAGAAATTTATTTTCATAAATTTGACTGTCGTTCACTATCAGTGTTAGTCAAGGTCATGTACTTGACCCTTCAAAGTTGAATCTAATTCTACAGGGTCTTCTCCACGATAATTAAAATTTGTATATGTTTAAACTGTCAGAAGTAAATTTTTCAAATGGAACAGCCTGTATGTTTGTACTTAAAATGTTTCAGAAATCAATTACCTATATGTTGACATCCATAGTGACCATCAGAAAGTAGTTACTATATATGAGGTATCAGCATGTAGAATTAGGTTTGGCTTTGATACACCTGGAACTTGGTACAGATATTAACTAATATTCGGAGTGAAACAACGGACAATTTTATGAAAACAGTTTTTTTGGATTTTGCTTTTGACCGCTGCAAATGCACTTTTTATTAGAAAATATGGAATAACGTGACAAGGCCGCAGTAGAAGTTTAATAATGATATATGTCCGACTAGAGAATTAACAATCAAATACAGATATATTAAAAAATTGTTTATTTCAAAAAATAAAGTATTAGCACGCTATAACTATGTGAAATATCCTGTAGATTTAAAAATAACTTTAGAATATACCGCGAATATGATCTTCAATTTTTTATCTGAGATATTTTTTCAAATTTCAGTGGTTGTGGAGATATTGACCGTCCACATACTACTGACTCACTCTGTATGCTTTATTTGATTACAATTTTTCATATGTCATTCAAATTGGTATCTCTAGTCAGCCATGCCCGACTGTAACTTCTACTCGTTTTACACCCTACAACCTACTGAAATCAGCTGAAATATGAAAATCAAACAATTTTCAATTTTTGAATTATGTCCATAGGGGACAACGTTAAAAAACAGAGGCAGATACGGAATGCAGACAAACATAATGATAATGAAAGACCTTTAGTTATAGATCCTTTTCTTGTTAGTGTCGATACTACAAGTTTCATTATTATCAGAATTTTTCCTAGTAATAGTGTCTCAACAGTGAGCCCAATATCATTTCTCACCGTCGAAATGTTTTACAAAGACCAACTGATAAAGAAACAGCACGATGAAATTTGCAAAATAATCTTTATATACAATGTTTTCATGGTTACATTTTACTTCCGCTAAACCAAGGGAAGTAAAAAAATAATTCAAGTCTCCACTCCAACTGGAAAAAAATAAAGCAACTATAATAGTTCACTCCATATTTTTACTGCACATAAAAAACTCAAAGCTGCCGACCGAGCTAATATATAGGGAGACCGGGGTATACTGAATTTTTCTGGACTAGGTTAAATAACAAATATAATGTATTACTTAATAGACAAAACATCATTACTCTCATGTAAAATATATTCTGGCATGATTAAGATAGAAATAATCGAAAACACGCCTCTTTTAATTAACTCTTGTGAAATAGCTACACGAATGATCTCTAACTAAAACGTCATACCTAAGGCATAGATAAACAGAGACGTACTTTGAATTTATCTGTCAATGTTGTGAAGGACGGGCAATATGTCCACCAGTGCATCAGATATTCCTATCTTGATGCAAAATACAGTACGATTAATTAATTTACCGGAAACGTCATTAAGTTTCTACCGAAAATACGATTTTTAAACCTTTAATATAATATTTTACTCATTCTAACATGCAAAAATTTGAAATATAGCTCTGCAGTACCTTGTCGGCAGGCAATAGCGTTGTCTTTGATATTTGGATGGCTGGTTTTTATTGCCTTTTTTATGTGCATTAAACGTATGGAGACAGCTATACCGACGTTTTGATGTAATTGCGTTTCATCAATAACGCACAGCTAATTACAAATGGCACTAAAATAAGAAATATACGGTAGGCGCAAAATACATATATTATTTTTCCCCAATATTTATTTAACAACCCACTGCTAATGAGGAGCAATTACCTCAAAACATCAATAGTTGTTTTATTTGTTTCTGAATGGTTCAGACTACCTTCTATGTAAATCTTATTCAGTCCGCGAATTGCTACTGTATTATTAGTCGGAAACATAGTATGACATCATCTACTTTGTTGTTTTCATCAGGATGTAGACACGAATATTTTTTATTTTTAAAGTTTGGTATTTTTCGCACGGATTACTCTTCAAGTTTGTTTACGACCTTAAAGACAGCAGTAAAGTACATATTTTATTAATCATGTATATATTAATACTTCTACTACGGCTTATTTGTTTTGTAGTTACCTCACATATTGTTTAGGAGCGCTGTCCACGATGAAAAGGTAATGCCCATGTATTTTCGTTTTCGTTCTATCCGTTTGAGGCGATATCAAAAATAAAAATATAGTAAGCTACAAATATTTAAGGCACATCCGAGAATGCCATAAAAACCGAGCGTAAGTCACTGTCTCATTAAGAAAAGGGATATTCGACAGAGCCACACTTAAAATTGTTGTGCACAATAACAGTAGAAATTTGAAAGTATTGTCTTTGGTAAATATAGTTATTTAGTACAGTGATTAATTAAAAAAATTTATACTGTTTTGCTTATGTCAAAATAGGAGTAATATCTTATACCTATGTAGAGCATTGTAAATTCGATATTTCATAATACACTGTTAACATTAAGTTCGACTCTGTCGAGGGTATATAGGGTTTACATACCTGCTGTAAACCATTACATCCTAAAATAATTTCGGTAAGAGAGAGTCGGGTAACTATATCAAAGTAATTTGAAATTATAATTGAAACAGGTGTGGTCCGTTAATTTCTTTTTTAATCATGCCAGAACATACTTTACATGAGAACAATGTTGTTCTATGTATTAAGTAATACAATTATATTTATGATTTACCATTTTCTATGAATGCTCCGCTCTCCCATCTATACGTAAGCGGCAAAGCGTTGAGGTTTCTTATGTGCATTAAGTATACCGGGTGAGTCACGAATTGCGCTCGCCCCGATATTTCCTAAAATATTTAGAATAGAAAATTGAAATTTGGAGGCCTTATTACACGACTAAAATTCCATCTTTTCAATAAAAAATCAAGTTTGGTGCACATCCGGTTTGACCGGAAATGCCCACAACTTTCGATTTTTAAATGGAACACCCCATATATTTTTACATTTTTGGAATCTAGAGGAAATTTTGAATATAATACATCCATTTTGGTCACTTTTTGATAAACATTAAAAATTTTATTGAAAAATCTATTTCTGAATCCAGAGTGCTGTGGTGCCCAAAATATATTTTAGTTTGTGTGCTACGTTACTATAAAAATAAAAAGAGCAATATGATTGCATTACTTAATTCTCTAGAGGCGTTTAAAATTTTTAAATGTGATTTTTACCCACTAACTCGTTTTTTTTTAATGGGAATTTAATCGTTCACCAACATTTTTAAATACCTCATTTTCATACGAATCTAATGATACCAAAATTTTGAAAATACGCTCAGAAATATTTGAGATTTCAGCCAAAATACAATGCAACCAAGCTTTTAGAAACATGCGGCTAATAGATAATAGATAAATGGGCTTTGGAAACTAAAATGGCACATTTCTGTGTAAATCTGGTAATCTAATAACATTGGACAAATCATAGTAGCCATTGAATGTAATAAAACAATATCAGCTGTCAGACAGACTCGTGTAGTTATCTTGAGCTATCAAACATTTAATAATTGTGAGCGCAAGGAACGTTACAATTAAGTTTAGCATAGGTATGTGTAGGTAAACACAATTACATCCACAAGGACATTTGCAATAGAATGCGACATCAGTTCGGTTTTCAGAGTTTTATTTAAATGAACATAAATATCGGGCCTATAAATAAATAAAAATCAATTCCGCTTGAACAATTAAACTTAAACTATGTAACAGTAGGTATCTTTAAAATAATTAATATAATTAAACTATAAATTGACATTTATAGATATTGTTCAAAATGTCCACCATTTTTTTCTATACACAATTCGGCCCTGCGTACAGTTGCTTGAATGGCTCTACGCAATTCAGCCGGACTTATTTCATTAAGAGCCCGTACAACTTTATTTTGCAGCTCTTCACGGGTATTTGAAGAAGTTTCATAAACTTTATTTTTGAGTGCCCCATACATAATAGTCGAGGGGTGTTAAGCCAGGTGGCCTAGGAGGCCACCTGATATAACCTTGATTTGCCATAAGGCGTTCACCATGCAAGTTGTTTAAATATTCTATCACTCTTCTGGAATTATGTGGGGGAGCACCATCTTGTTGGAAAAACAGATTTTGTAAATAGGCAAGAGGAAGTAAGTCAAGAAATTCTGCTGTCTGGTTTTGTAAAAAGAATAAATATCGTTCGCCAGTAAGTGTTCCATCAAAAAATATGGGTCCAATTATTCGATCTCCAAGTACTCCAAGCCAACAGTTAAACCCAAATCTTTCCTGAATATTCCCCCGCCCTACCAACCTCGGATTTTCTTGAGCCCAGTACCTATTATTATTTCTGTTAAACATACCTTCGTTCGTAAATCTACTTTCATCTGAATATAAAATATGAAAAGGAAAACCTGGGTTTTGTTGTACTGCATTTAAGAACCAGTTGCAATATACTAGCCTCCTGTCGTTATCATCTCCATAAAGTTGTTGGTGTATTTGGTATTTATAAGACCGAAACTTATGTTTCTTTAAAATTCTGCAAACCGAAGACTGACTAATGTCGCATTCCATTGACAATTCCCTTGTTGATGTTGTTGGGTGTACCATCACAAATCCTAATACATCAATTTCTTTGTCCTCACTTACAATAAATGTTTGATGGTCATCTTGTTGATTGGGTTCGTTTCTTAATTCTTGTTCCACTCTGACAAACAAGTGTCTGCTTGGATGACGTCTGTTGGGATATCGTTGCTGATACAGTTCTGCAGCTGCAGTTGAATTTTTGAGACGCTCTCCATATATCAGTAACATATCGACCTTTTCATTTCTACTAAAATTATTAATTTTCTTTAATTTTTACTCAAAGAGATTTCCGCAACGCTTTATTTTGTATCTGTCTGACAGCTGATATTGTTTTATTACATTCAATGGCTACTATGATCTTTCCAATGTTATTAGATTACCAGATTTACACAGAAATGTGCCATTTTAGTTTCCAAAGCCCACTAATCTATTATCTATTAGCCGCATGTTTCTAAAAGCTTGGTTGCATTGTATTTTCGCTGAAATCTCAAATATTTCTGAGCGGATTTTCAAAATTTTGGTATCATTAGATTCGTATGAAAATGAGGTATTTAAAAATGTTGGTGAACGATTAAATTCCCATTAAAAAAAAACGAGTTAGTGGGTAAAAATCACATTTAAAAATTTAAAACGCCTCTAGAGAATTAAGTAATGCAATCATATTGCTCCTTTTATTTTTATGGTAACGTAGCACACAAACTAAAATATATTTTGGGCACCACAGCACTCTGGATTCAGAAATAGATTTTTTAATAAAATTTTTAATGTTTATCAAAAAGTGACCAAAATGGATGTATTGTATTCAAAATTTCCTCTAGATTCCAAAAATGTAAAAATATATAGGGTGTTCCATTTAAAAATCGAAAGTTGTGGGCATTTCCGGTCAAACCGAATGCGCACCAAACTTGATTTTTTATTGAAAAGATGGCATTTTAGTCGTGTAATAAGCCTCCAAATTTCAATTTTCTATTCCAAATATTTTTGGAAATATCGGGGCGAGCGCAATTCGTGACTCACCCGGTATATTGAGAACTATACAAGCACTTTCAAAAACGAACTTCTATTATAATGTATTAAAAAAACCAAAAAACCGCTGCCTAAGGAATCACTACTTCCACATCCAAATTGTTCGTACAAGTCACTGGAAAGCAAACATCTAGACTAGATTTGCACTCTAGTATGTGGAAATTATTGGTCATAGAATTTTAATAATATTTGGGGCAGATGTCATAGAAAAGATTGAGACGTTGGTTTCTACCATATACGTTAAAAATTAAGTTTCTAGTTTACCCTGCTTATTTTCCCCTATTCACAACCTACCAACTCCCACCCCTTCAATGGAATCATCGCAATCAGATTACAATACGTACGTGTACTAATTTTCAAGTGGATATCTCAATTTTATGTTATCAATCCCATTAATAATGGAGCAGAGTTGGTGGAGTTTGAAAAATATTATCCGAGGCCTTGACTTCTAGCATATACACCAAATCTCAAATTTCTGCACTCTTACCAGTTTGATTTACTTATTTTCCCCTATTTACTCCTATTTAACCCCCAACCCTTCAAAGGAATCATCTCAAAATATAATCTAATTCCAGATGTCGTTATAATACATAAGTCTACCAAATTTCAAGTGATTGTTTCAATTTTATTTTATCAACCATTTTAATAATAGAATAGGGGTAGTGGGGGGGTTGAAAAATATTATTAAAAAAAATTGAGGCCTTGGTTTCTAGTATATACACCGAATTTCAACTTTCTGTACTCTTACCAGCTTGCGTTACTTATTTTTCCATATTAACCCCTATTTAACCCCCAACCCTTCAACGGAATCATCTAAAAATACAATCTAGTTCCAGATGTCGTTATAATACATACGTGTACCAAATATCAATTAAATGTCTCAATTATATTTTATCAACCCCCTTAATAATGGAATAGGGGTGGTGGGGGTTGAAAAATATTATAAATAATCTGAGACCTTGGCTTCTAGTACATAGACTGAATTTCAAGTTACTGTACTCTTACCAAGGTGCTTTACTTATTTTTCCCTATTTAACCCCCAACCCTTCAACGGAATCATCTCAAAATATAATCTATAGTATATTCACCGAGCTTTGAGAGCTGTCACGCGCTTGTTTACTTGGGCTTAGTTCACCAGAGCCATTCATGCGTAAAACTATTAAAAATGCAAGAAGTTTCTTGATCGATTTTAGTAGGATTGAATATTAATGAAAATATAGGATATTGTTCTTTTAAACTTGATAATGCACTACCATAAACTTCAAATGGATTCACTGAACTGTTTATGAGTTATAATAATTCAAATTTTCAAACAAATGTACATACACTCTTACGCAAATTACATACAACTAAAGTCGAGAGAATCGTTGGCAATCTACTGAAAAATGCAACCATTTGGGATGGAACACGTTGCGATCACGAGGCAAGCACGCATATTTATTGTTCTCAGCCTTCCGTGAATGAATAGTGGTGGTGGGGGTTGAAATATAATCTTGAAGTATAATCTGGTTCCAGATGTCGTTGTAATAAATACGTGTACCAAATTTCAAGTGAATATCTTAATTTTACTTTACCAACCCCTTCAATAATTTAGTTTGGTTTTGAAAAATATTGTTAAAAAATCTGAGGCCTTGGCTTCTAGTACATACATCGAATTTCAAGTTTCTGCACTCTTACCAGCTTGCTTCACTTATTTTCTCTTATTTACCCCTATTTAACCCCCAACCCTTCATCCGAATAATCCCATAATATAATCTAGTTCTTGATGTCATTATAATATATACGTGTACCAAATTTCACGTGAAAATCTCAATTTTATTTTATCAACCCCTTTAATAATGGAGTAGGGGGAGTGGTGGGGGGGATTAAAAATATTATAAAAAATTTTGAGGCCTTGGCTTGTAGTACGTACATTAAATTTCAAGTTTCTGTACTCTTACCAGCTTGGTTTACTAATTTTACCCTATTTTCCCCTATTTACCCCCAACCCTTCACCGGATATCTTAAAAAAACAATCCAGTTCCAGATCTCGTTATAACGTATACGTGTAGAAAATTATAAGTCAATATCTTAAACCGTTCCGGAGAAAATGTGCGGACAAAGAAGTTACAGACAGACAGAAACTTTTTTTTCGCTCAAATTTAAATTCTCGACGTTTCATGACATTCTAAACCTATTTCAAGAAAAAATATTTTTGAATTTTTTTTTACGGTTACTGTACTTCCAATCCACTACGTGGGTGACGGGTGTGGACGTAATAAAGATTAACGGGGTTGGATTGTGACAGGGCTGTAGTTCAATAAGTGGACCCAGTACGGATGTCAACAAAGGTAAGTTAAAAATTAGCGAATCAAACAAATTACATCATTTTATCAGTGTTGATGACCTGACTTAAAAACTTGGCCCGAGAAGTTCATAGGTATTTAATTCGATCGAAATAGGACTTTTAAAAAAATATATCTGGCGACAAGCTTTTAGGTCACTGTCAACACTGATAAAATTGTGTTTTTCTGGATTTGATTTGACTACGGTTTTGCCCCAAAAAAACACATAGTATTTATTTCCTTCGATTTAGTACATTTTAATAAACACTGGTTTAAAAAATTCTTTTTTACTTATACTTTATCATTTCCATTTTAGTCACGGTCTCTCTACACCATTGACAGCGGCGGCCCGTGAAATTTTGGTAAGCTATTACTTACTAATGGAGTATGGGACACATGCCAAACTTTAATGGATCACTACCAAGGCCAAACGGAGACGTTCCATGTAAAAAAACATTTGATTGAAATTTGTGAAATTTTTATTCAAAAAGTGCAGTGCCTACCCTGGAATCTGGAAAAGTACTTGTAAAATATCTATAGTTCATTTTCTTTTTCGAACAAGAAAGAAAATATAGGGATAGATTTTTATTTTTATCAAATAATCTTCATTCTTTATAAAGTTCGATCATTTTAATATTTGATAAATTAAATATCAGTGTAAAATAAAATTTCAATATGATGTGACTTTATAAAGAATAAAGATATTTGATAAAATTAAAAACCTATCCTTATATTTTCCTCCTTCGAAAAAAATACACTCTAGATATTTTACAAGTGTTTTTGCAGATTCCAGGGTGGGTACTGCACTTTTTGAAAAAAAAATTCGCAAATTCCAATTAAATATTTTTTCCACAAAACGTCTCCGTTTGGCCTTGGTAGTGATCCATTAAAGTTTGGCATAGGTCCCATGCTACATTAGTAAGTTAGAGCTTACCAAAATTTCACGGGCTGCCGCTGAACCGTTGAGGAGTTGCATAGTGAGCTGACTAGCCTGGTTTCAGCATCAGATCACGGTCATCAGATAATTGTGTTGTCATCGATAATACATCTGTATACAAAATTTCAAGTAAAAGTGGTTCAAAATTGATTTGCAAGATGTGATAAATACTGGACAGCCATGTGAAATTGATTGAAAGCTTGAAACAGGAAAGAAAGAAGTGGCAAATTGCGATGTAAACTACCCAAACATCCTATAGCATTTCATGTAAAATTTATCCAATCAGTCCATTTCTCAAATTTTGCGGAGTCGTCGGTGACTTAAACATAACCCCTTTTCCCGTCTTTTATGATCCATGGACTTTATCCTAGACAGGGTGTCCCACCTGGAACTGAATCTATCGATGTAGGGAAAAGTATGTAACAAAAAATTTTGAAAACATTGGGAGTTATTAAAGTCAGAGTGGCCAATGCAACCAAAATAATTACAAGCATGTGGTACTTCTGGTTATACCGGAAGTCGATACCAACTTGCTTATTTTAAATGAAACCATGTATATTTTCGACTTTTCGAAATGACCATAAAAAAGGGAATTTAATTTTACATAATCTGATGTAAAAAATACAGGGTGTTCAAATAAAAAAGTTTTTGAGATTTGAATTTGACAAAACGTAACTTGAAAAATAGAACATTTAGTAGCTCATCTTGTGTTCTTTCTACGTGCCAAAGAGCAAATAAGTATCACCTACACGAAGAAAGTTATAACGGCTCTTGCAAGCTGTTGCACCTGTCAAAATTCTATTAAACCTCAAATATCTCCGAAATTGCTAAGTTTAGGTATAGAGTATAAATATGTTTCAACTTAGAATTTTATGGTCATTTCGAAAAGTCGAAAATATGTAGGGTGTTCCGGTATAACCGGAAGTACCACATGCTTGTAATTATTTTGGTTGGATTGGCCACATCGACTGTAGTAACTCGCAAAATTTTCAAATTTTTTTGTTACATGCTTTCCCTATATCGATCGATTCAGTTCCTGGCGGGACACCCTGTATATTATATTGTCATAGATATTACATATGATGCACATTTTCAAGGTAACAGATTAATTGAAAGTGGTTCAAAATTGACTTGCAAGATTTGAACTAAACTGACTGAGGGTCGACCGACGCCTGACTGACAAGCAGGTAAAGTTGAATAAAAGCTTGTCACAAAATCGTATCATATTGTAACGTTCTTTTAAATCAAAGATAATCTCCAGAAAACGATTTATTAAAAAAATTACAACATCAACTAAAAACTGTCATAATAACTATACCAATTATAAATGTTGTCATTCACGTCATTTATATTTCTTTCAAGTCATGAGATTTTTCTCTCAGCTTAAGTACTACCCCATTAGAATGTCAATAACACAAAGTAACGTCTGATGGGACTACGATGCCTTTTGGAGATGAATAATACGGAATTTCGTCTCTGCAGACTTCAGTGATCCCACTTCTGACACCAATTGTAACGTTTCTGGTTCTTTTAATTCAAAGGTAATCTGCAGAAAACGATTTATTAAAAAATGACAACAACATTAACCAAAAAAAACTGTCATAATTATTCAATTGGCATTCCCTCCTTTCCTTCTATCCCTGCTCTACTTTCTAACTTGACCACTTAGGGCTTATCCGGATTTGCAAGTAACAATATTCTAAATATACAGAGTGTCCCAGAATTGAGTTCCCGGACGGGAATCTGTGATTCCTGAGTTCATATTGGGCCCGTATAAGCCAACTTACCTTAGAGTGGAGTAAAAAAATCAGTAACGGTATTTACACAGAACTTCCCTCTTTATTTGTGCATGGCGGTCACTCTAAAAAATTAATAATTACGAAATGACATTGAAAATAATAATCGGAATATAGTTATCACTATTATTACAAAGAGAACCTGATAAGTTTTGGTCAAAAGAATATACAGAGTGCTCATCCAACAGCAAAAGTTCAATACTAAATGACAGGTGCCAAATATGGAAGGTTTACGCAAATACCTTTACAAATGTCCACCATGACTGAATTATTTCTTGGGATGACCACCCTGTACATTTTTCAATAAAAGTATAATAGGTGCATATGCCAAAAATTTATTGCCATCAGTCTCATTTTCAATTTCACATTCACGTAGTGGAGTGGAAATATAGTGGTGGTTAAAAAATTTCATTTTTTTTTAAAATTTTTCAAAAATGTTGGTAAAAAAATTTTCAATTTTTTTTTTTTTAAATAGGTTTAGAATGTCATGAAATGTGAGAATTTTAAATTTGAGCTAAAAAAATGTTTTTCCATCAATTCTAGTAAAATTTTTTTTCTAAAATGGTGAAAAAATGTTGCAATTTTTTTTCCGAAATAGGTTTGGAATGCCATGAACGTGGAGATTTTAAATTTGAGTAAAAAAAATTTTTCACCTATTCTATAGTAGTGATAAATAGATTAAAAATGTGTTCAACATTTGTTTTAAATTCTTCAAAAACATTTTTAAATTTGTTTGAATAGGTTTAGAATGCCATGGAAACGTGGAAATTTTAAATCTGAAGAGAGAAAAAAAATTCCATCTATTTTAGTGGTAAAATTTTTTCAAAAAATGGTAAAGACATTTTCTAAATTTTTGTTTTAAGTAAGTTTAGAACGCTATTAAACGTAGAAATTTTAAATACGAACGAAGAAAAAAATTTCCGTCTATTTTAGTGGTAAAATTTTTTTCAAAAATGTTGGCAAAAAAATATATATATTTTTTTAATAGGCTTAGAATGCCATGAAACGTGGAAATTTTAAATTTGAACAAAGAAAAAAATGTTTTCATTATTTATTCCCTTTAGACGGTCCACCCTGTATATTTTCCAGTGAAAGTTTAACCATTTCCTCGCTGACAGTAGCGTCAACTACCTACCTACCAAATTTGACTGCTATCCGTTAAGTAGTTTTTTAGTTAATGCACCAACAGACAGACAGATAGACAGACTGACGGAATTGGAAAAACCTATATTTTCGAAATCTACGTGATCTGAAACGTCAAAATCCGAAAAAATCTCGGAGGGTGATTTTTTCTCGAATACAGTACTTCCCTTCGGTATGCGAGGGAAGTAAAATGGACATTGATATGCATAGTAGTGTAACAGTAATTTTATGATTTCATACCTTCTGGGGCATCTCCAGGAGTATATATCTGAGTTTTGAACTTCCAAGGCCTATTGTGTTCTTTATTTTTATAAACAATTTTATTTTTTGAACAGTGTTTTTTAGGTAAAAAGGTGAATATCTCCGGTTCTAGAGGTTCAATCGGAACAAACAGAAAGCCGAAAACATTCGCAATTAAAATTGCAATAAATCCGTGTTGGTTTTGGGTCATTTGAGTACGTACATAACGTACAAAATGGAATCAAGTGGCTGAAAAGCGTTTTTCTTTTTTCATTTTAACGCCCAAGGGGGTCAAGAGTTCCGATTGGCTCCAAACTTTCAGAAAATACACCTCATGTTTACGACAAAACACGCTGTATTTTGGTGCCCAAATATTGAATCTCGTGGACACAAATTTGTTATCTGAAATTTTAATTGCCCGCCATTTTGTGCCATTAAGTCCAAAATGGATAGTTTTCATTTCAAAATGTAGATCTGAATACCAGCTTTCCGATGAGATTAAAAAACAATATTTGGAAGTAATTTTGGCCACTTTTTTGGCATTTATTTAAAAACCAAATGACAACAAATGGATTTTTTCGGCCATTTTGATAACATTTTTGAAAAATGTTTATCAGAAAAGAAAGAGAACTTTAATTTAATAAAAGGAAAGTTCATTTTCGTCTCCCGTAAATGGCCGAAAACATCCATTTGTTGTTATTTGGTTTATAAATAAATGCCAAAAGAGTGGCCAAAATACATTAAAAAATTTGCTTTTAATGTCTGGCGTCCAGATCTACATTTTGAAATGAAAATGATCCATTTTGGACTTAATGGGATAATATGGCGGGCAATTCAAATTTCAGATAACAAATTCATTTGTGTCCACGAGGTTCAATATTTGGGTACCAAAAATTCAGGATGTTTTATTTCTAACAGAAGGTATATGTTCTGAAAGTTTGAAGCCGATCGGAACTCTTGACGTCCCTGGGCGTTAAACTGAAAAAAAAAAACGCCTTTTAGCCAGTTTATTCTATTTTCTACGTTATATACTTACTCGAATGACCCATAACCAACGCAGATTTGTTGGAATTTTAATTGTGAAAGTTCTTGATTTTTCCTTTGTCCCGATCGGACCTCTAGAACCGGAGATATTCACCTTTTTACCTAAAAAAACACTGTTCAAAAAATAAAATCGTTTATAAAAAAAACGCAATATAGGCTTTGGAAACTCAAAACTCAGATATAGACTCCTGGTGATACCCCAGAAGGTATGAAATCATAAAATTGCTGTTACAAAACTATGCATATCTCATAGTATATTTGGTCTATTTTTACTGCAATATTAATCCAAAAATACATCCCTGAGGAAGTACATCCTCTTAAAATGAAACAGAAAAAAGCATTTTCTTCCAATAATTTCCGTTAAATTGAAATAAAATTTTCAAATTTTGGTGGGAGCTGTATCTCCATAAGTACTCTATGTAAACTAAACAACAACCAATTGTCTTTTGTTTTTCAATTTTTCTTTGTAATAATAATATTTGATTGGCTATATTTTTTAATCGTCCTGTAAAATTACGGAATGCTTGAACATTTTCGCAGAGGGCTGCAAAAAGGTACTCTAATTTTTTTTTGTAATATTGATCAAAATACAAGGAATAGTCGTTTTTTTCTCCATTTGTATTTAACATCTATTTACAATTCTAGAATAAAATGTTGCAATAACAGAAAATTACAGTTTATTCTAAAAAAATACATTAATTACAAATGCTCCACATGACGTCCACCTGTTTCAGTACACAAATTAATACTGTTAAAATTTTGTGTAATATCAACTAAAAATCAAGAATTACCATTTTTTCTTTGTAGGTCATAGGTGCTTGTGAAACCTGTCGCGTTTGAGACACAAAAGATATTTAGTTGTTATCAAACTTACATAGAGTACTTATAGAGATACGGGTCTCATGAAAACTTGGAAATTTTATCTTCAATATAACGGGAATTATTGGAAAACATTTTTTCTATCTCGCTTTAAGAATGTACTTCGTTGTCTCATAGCAAGTTAATCAACAGAATGCATTTTTAAGTAAATTTTTCTCACTTTAAATGTATAGCTTGCAAGCGAACTTTCGTAAGTTTCCCCATAATAATTAATTTTTGCCAACGTATTTGTTAAATGGCTCCTAAAGTTATATCTAAAATTTTAATGCCATTTATTCTGTTGTACTAGAGGGGTCTTATGGTTATTAAAATTTTATGTAAGATTCATCAATTTTTACTCTTTTACAACTTATGTGACTATTACCACCGTCTTGATTTAGGGACACTCTGTATATATTTCGAAAGTAAATTCCTCAACTGTAATTTCGGTTATTACCTTAAATACAATTTATAATAAAAAAAACACTATGTTCCAATGAAACACTTTCAAAAGTGTGGTGAATAGAATTCCGTTTCCTATTGCCAGAAGTTGTACCTATCTAGACCTCCAATTTATCCGGAGTAAAAGTACAAAAAAATATGTGGTATCTTAGCTTACACCGCTTCACAATATTAAGGAAATAATCAGTGAACGAATTAAATCAAACAAAAACCACAAATTAGAGAAGATAAGCATTAATCACGCTTTAGAAGTTTCCATAAAATCGCTCTTGCCTTGGAATTTAGTTGCGTCGACTAGACAGTATTTCTTAGGACTTCCTCTTTTCCGGTGTTGCAAATGAAAAGGCACTTCCACTTCCTCTCGCAGTGATTTCCTGTATGTGAATATGACAGTATTAATCTAGACTAGAGTATAGCCTTTAGAGTTGAATATATATGAAGGAAATGAATATGATGTAATGTGGTTTATGAAAGGTTGCATAAATTTATGAAATGGGACTGATGAAACCGATATTTCTCAAGTTATACACAATTACACAGTGTAGAGTTTAGAGCCTATGGAACTTCTTCTATGCACAAAACGAAGAAGCCATCGAATTATTATAAAATCGAACATTTTTGACATCTGCTGTAGGCATTAAGTAAAATGAAGACCTGTTAGAGATTTTGTTGATAAAATATGAATTTAAACAAGCTAAAAATTATCCGCCGATTTACTGCACTTTTTATATACTTGTTGCACGTTCTGTAGAATATTGTTCGCAGTTTTTTTGTAAATAATATTAGTTTAAGATATTTTTGGCTTAATTACAAAAAATATAAAAATTCTGTTTTTTATTTAAATGATTAATAACATTCATTTATTTATCAATTGTATTCAAAGGCAACAGGGTTATTCCTCTACATGACAACGTACTACCCAAATTTCAATACAGTCGAACGTTTCATTCTTAAGTTAGCGTGCATACAAGAAACGTGACGGACGGACGGGCGGACAGACAGACGGACGGACAGACAGACGGACAGACATACGGACGAACATTTTGAAACTTGTTCAGAATTCGATCGACAACATCGACAAATGCAATATCCTCTTTGGTTTGTATTTGTGAACCTAAAGAAACGCACAAAATTCATATCTTTGGTACGTGTCATTTAAAAAAAAATCCTTGAACAGGTCGATTTTAGTATTGAAAATGCTACATTTTGTCACTATACCAAAATTTATGACGTCATTGGTTTTTGAGTTATGACGTCATTATAATTTTTTTTTAAATGGAAACAGACATTTTTGTTTACTGTTTTTGGTGGTATATTCCTTTAGCTTTCTGGTGATATAAAAAAAATGATATTACCTGAGTCGTTCTTTTGGAAAAATGACATTTTATGTAAAAATAGCTTACCTTTCGCAAATTCACGAGTAATGTTCCACTTTTTATGGACTAATAAATCTTGTTGCCTACATTTTTGTTTTAACTATCATGAAAACATTTGACAACAACAAAGCAAAGAAAATAATAAAAAACAATCATCTTAACAACAGAGAGATACAGGCCTTTTTGTGTAAAGTATCGATAACTTTTTATTCCTGGCACGTGTGGAACCTCAGTTTTGTGACACTTCTGAGACAGTGTAGAACTAGTGAATGCAATGCCACGTTTAAGTGAAAGAGAACGCGTAGAACTTTTGATGATGGTTGGATATGGTAATAGGCTGAGAACTCATCAGGAAGTTTTCAAGGCCAAGTATCCCGAAAATCAAATTTCTAGATCCACTGTAAGTAGATAGGTGGCTTGATATGATGAATCTGGTAGTGTAGCTGACCTCCCTCGATCTGGTCGCCCTAGCACAAGCAACGAAACCAAATTAAATATTGTTCTAGAAAGTGAGGAAAACCACCATCTTTCGACAAGGCTTTAAATCATAACGTGAGTCAAACTTCTATTATACGTCTATCGAAACAAGAAAAATACCATCCATACAAAGTGCAATTAATCCACGAATTGAACAGTTGATGATCTTGTGCGATGAAAACCCAAATTTTTTAAAGAACATTGTTTTTTCTGATGAAGCTACATTTTCTTTAAATGGGACTGTACATCGGCATAACTGTAGGTATTGGTCACGCGAAAATCCTCATTGAACTCAAAAAACCCATACCCAGCGACGAGGCAAAGTAAACGAGTAGGCAGGTATGATTGGTGATCGTTTATTGGGACCTTTTTTTTTTTGAAGAAAATCTTATGGCCGCAAGATATTTACAGTTTTTGCGAGTTGAGTTAGTGCCAGCCTTAGCAGTTATGTTTCCGAACAATGAAGATGAAGATATTCCTGCTGTAAACGTCTGGTTTTAGCACGACAGGACCCCACCTCATTTTGGGATCGCAGTGCGTCAGTTTTTAGATGACACTTTTACTGGAAAATGGATAGGTCGCCGAGGTCCGATTGAGTGGCCCCCGCGTTCACCGGATTTAACCCCCTTAGACTTTTTTCTTTGGGGTTATTTAGAGTCAAGGGTGTATTTTAACAGACCAGATACCATAGAAGAATTGAAAGACAGAATTGGCTTGGAGATGAGACGAATTGCCCATGAGATGATTCAGAACAGCGTGCAAAGTGTTTACACCCGTCTAGGTCAATGCCAAATGGTTGGAGGGTCGCAAGCAATGGGGATGACTTTTTTCTCACAATTACTTATGTAAGGTATCAATCAATAAAAATATTTATTTCCAAAAGAATGGCTTAGGTAATATCAATTTCTTTATGTCACCAGAAAGCTAAAGGAATATACCACCAAAAACAGTAAATAAAAATATCTGTTTCCATTAGAAAAAATGTATGATGACTTCATTACTCAAAAACCAATGACATCATAAATTTTGGTATGGTGACAAAACTAAAATCGATCTGTTCGAGGATTTTTGTGACAAATGACACATACCAAAGATATGAATTTTGTGCATTTCTTTAGGTTCTCATTGTATAATAATTACCTAGTTTACAATAATATACAACATAAATAAAGACTTTAAAATGCCCATCAAAAGAATTAATCCATACTACTCTTCCAGCCAGTCTCCTAAGATATATTGAATTACCTGATGGTTTTGTAGTATTTTAAAGCAAAACGGTTTTAAGAAAAAAAATATCTTCCTTATTGGGCATATGAGAAGGTGACTTTCTTACCTCTAATATCTAATATTTTATATAAAAAAAGCTAGTTAATGAAAAATTAAAATTAATCAGATCCATTATTTCTTCCCACCCAGAAAGTCACCGAATCAATAAAAAAGAAATTAGTACCTCTAGTGGTTACTTTATTACACGATAGGACACATTATGAGCAAAATTAAGTACTTAATCGAGAATAACATATTTAAATCATGATTAGAGCAGAAATAATAAAAAGGTGTCTTCAAAAATGTCAACCCCCGAAAAGTTATTTTCCCAATATTAACAATTGTAGTTTTAAAATAATTTATAAATTATCCTAAAACTTATTTCCAAGATTACTTATAAACATAAACAGTTTGGAAGGACTCTACGAAACCGATTGAAAACCTTTGTAAGAGTACAGGGGGCCATCTAGAGAAGGACCTACATGCCTGTTTTTAAAACTATTATTAAAACTTTCAAGTTTTAATGAATGCTTTAAAGCTTTACTCAGGAAGTATCTGAAGAGTATTATAAAACTATACTTGGTTTGGAATAGGCACTACATGAAACTTAAAAGACACACAAATGCTTTGGGTCGCTATAGTTATATATAAGTTATAAAATGGATAATTGTCGACTACTTTGAACAGTTCAGAAGAAAACAGTTAAATATGGACTACTTGTAAGTAATGAATTGATGGAACTACTTATAGTGGACTAAAATTTTCAATTTACTGTATTAGATAGTCTTTAAAAATTCGTGCACTCCCTAGAATTACAATTTTTAAAAAATACATAAATAATTTTTTTTTTGTGATTTGAAAAGTAAAGCCCATAATGGTTTAGTATATGTAAATCGTTTTTATAAAACATTTCCATTATACATAAAATACATTTTTTTGTTTAATCTGGGACATTCCCAATATGGCTGACCGCTATATTCCTCGACGGCTGGAAATAAAATGGCTCCTGTATGTATAAACCCTATAAGCTGTGAATAATTCTACTTGAAACATGGTTTGTCTTATAATGCCTATTACATTACCAATTGCTCTTTAAGCATGTAGATTTATTCTCGTAAAAGTACATTTTACGCCTCATTGGTGTTAACAAATGATTTTATCTACGACCATTTTAAAACATTAAAATGAAAGGAATAATTCAGTTGAATTTTTTACTGAAAACCACGACATTTTGTGACCAAAATACATAGACGGATAAGACACAAACGCTGTTAATTTCTTTGAGTTTTACTGCTGATTGAATATATTATTATTTTATTTAGAAATGTGTATTGCGGAAAATCAAGCAGACATTGCCCAAAAAAATTTAAAAAGTCTTACAAAATGTTTGCTTTACACCAACCAACAATCTATATCAACGTTACACCCGTCTATCCAAAAAAATGTCGACGTAGGCAGCTCAAAGACACATTTTTTTACTTTTCCGATTTGCATGATTTAGTTGCAGGCTATTCCCCCATTTAAAATCACAGTGTTTTTAATGTGCCTGATTTGTCTAGTTTTTAGATTTTGTAGTAAAAATTAATATAACTGAATATGATCGAGATGATGAATTAAGTATTACTGAAATTAAATTAACCGTTAATTTAATTACTGACAGTGGTCAAGCAATTTTGGCTATAATAAAATTTTAGTTTCATTCTCATCATCAAAATACATTTTTGGAGCTTATTTTGCGCTCTACCTGAAATACGAATAGCACTATCGGTTTCTGTCATATATGCAATTTTTTAAAATTGTTTTATTATATAAATATGAGGGTCCTTCTTGGTCTAAAATTTTATAAAAGAAACATAAACAACCTATACTTACATCATATACATAAGCTATCCAATATTTGATAGTAGGTTTTCTTTTTTATGCCGTAAATAAACCTTAATCAATTAAAATTTCACTTATGCCTGTATTATTTGTAAAAATAATGACTGATGACTGTGGAGGATTATTTTTTAGCAAAACAACGTTAAATATGTTTTTACTAATGAGTCTTTTTTTAGCAAGTTATTGAAGTTTATGGAAACAGTTTCCTCAAATGACACTTATATGTGTATCATCAGTATACATATTATGATAGTCACAATGAGCAATGAAAGTAAACTGTATATAAGAAATACAATAATGTGCCCGATATGCTGCCTTGTGGTACACCGGCTGATATAACTAAAACGGGTTATACTTACAGAATGCAGTTGAGATAGTAACATTGTTATTAGGGGTAATCTTATTATCATCTAATCCTCCAATGACATCATTACTTATATCAGTTAATGCACTTATGCAACTGCGCTCGTGCCTGAAACCGGATTATATTATAGGTATAGTAGGTGTCATGTGTTTTTCAAAAAGTGGTCTAATTTGCATATCCATAATTATTTCCATAATATTAGTAAATGTGGGTAGTATGTTAATGGATCGCAGATGACTGAACTCGATAGGTTGATGTATTACTTCCACATCCACGTAGCGGATTGGAAGTATAGTACCTAATCGTAAAAAAAAAACATTTTTTTTTTAAATAAGTTTAGAACGTCATGAAACGTCGAGATTTTAAATTTGAGCAAAAAAAAAGTTCTGTTCGTCTATCTGTCTGTCGGTCTGACTGTCAGTGTGGCTGTCGGTCGGTCAATCTGTCTGTCTGTCTGTAACTTTTTTTTAACCGCACGTTTTCTCCGGAACAGTTTAAAATATTGACTTGAAATTTTGTACACGTATATATTTTAACGAGATCTGGAACTGGATTGTTCTTTGAACATATGCGGTGAAGGGGTGGGAGAGTAAATAGGGGGAAATAAGTAAAGCAAGCTGGTAATAGTACAGAAACTTGAAATTTGGTGTATGTTCTAGAGGACAAGGCCTCAACGTTTTTTATAATATTTTCCACCTCCACACCCCCCATTACATTATTAAGGGAGTTGATAAAATAAAATTGAGCTATTCACTTGAAATTTGGTATACATATGTATTATAATGACATCAGGAAGTAGATTATAATTTGGGATTATTCCGTTGAAGGGTTGAGGGTTAAATAGGGGAAAATAAGTAAAATCAGCTGGTAAGAGTACAGAAACTTAAAATTCGGTGTATGTACTAGAAGCTAAGGTCTCAGATTTTTTAATAATATTGTTCTACTCCCCACCACCCCTACTCCAATATTAAAGGAGTTGATAAAATTAAATTGAGATATTCACTTGAAATTTGGTACACATACATGTATTATAATGAAATCTTGAACTAGATTATATTTGGAGATGATTCCGTTGAAGGGTTGGGGGTTAAATAGGGGTAAATAAGTAAAGCAAGCTGGTAAGCGTACAGAAACTGAAATTCGGTGTATGTACTAGAAGCCAAGGCCTCAGATTTTTTCATGATATTTTTCACCCTCCACCACCCCCATTCCCTTATTAAAAGAGTTGATATAATTAAATTGAGATTTTCACTTGAAATTTGGTACGCGTATGTATTATAACGACATCTGAAACTAAATTATATTTTGACATGATTCCGTTGAAGGAGTGGGGTGTAAGTAGAGGTAAATAAGTAAAAATAAGTAAAGCAAGCTGTAAGAGTACAGAAATATGGGATTTGGTGTATATACTAGAAACTAAGGCCTCAGATCTCTTTCCAATATTTTTTAAATTCCGTTGAAGGAATGGGAGGTGGTAGGTTGTGAATAAGGGAAAATAAGTAGAGTAAGCTAGAAACTTCATTTTTAACGTATATGGTATAAACCAACGCCTTAAACTTTTCTATGACATCTACCCCAAATATTATTAAAATTCTATGACCAATAATTTCCACATACTATAGTGCAAATATATACAAGATGATTCCTCTAAAGTGACTTGGATGAAAAATCTGGATGTGGAAGTTGTGATTTCTTAGGCAGCGGTTTTTTGTTTTTATGTTTTGGTTTTCTAAAAAGTGGGGTGCCTTGTATATTAATAATTATAATTTTAACCGAAGAAGTTTGCTTGCACGTACGTAGTGCTATTTTTATTTAATTGAAAGTATAATTTAAAAATGTATTAGCATATATCACTTTCATAATATTTGTATAAACAATTATTTTGACATTTTGCAACTTGGCGCTAAATCGTTTGGCATACAACAACATCGTTGTTTAATATTTCTTAATTAACAATTTTTGGTGTATGCGTCTATGTTGTTACTTTTTAAATACGATGTGGTCAATGGCACCAGCTAATAAATAAAATGTTGTTGACTTAACTTACAGGGCGTGTTACAGATCTACAGGCTATTGGTGGTAGGTTAGCTTATTAAATGGTAATTAAAATTTATTAGACACTTATCCAGACACGATGAACCAGGACTGTAGCCAGAACTAAATATTAGGCACTACAGATTTTTATCGTGCCAGAGCTAACATCAAAACTAGTGTTCGTAGTAGACATTTTGCATTTCAAAACTTTCGAATGAGTTTTCTTATTAGAGTTCAAATTTAATTCATCAGAGCTTAGCCCTAAAAATTGTAAAAGTGAGTTCAGGAAGAAAGTCAAACATTATGGAATAAACTTTCCTTGCTTGAATTTAGTTAAAAATATCCGACTTTCCACTAATTTATGCGGATTACTGTTGTGTACTATACAGAGTATTCCACTTAAAACTTTCGGGGACATTTTCTCGATAACAGGACGACATATTTGAGTGTTGTAAAAATCCTTTAGACTATACTTAGTTTTGATTAAAATCGATCTTTCTCTAAATTGAGATTGATTGCCATTGGATTCTAACCAACTTTTGTTATGATACGAATAATTTTCAAAAAATCACTGGTTTTCGAAACATTTGAACTTCAATATAATTTTTTTGTCATAATTTTTTGTACGTTGGAATATTTTTCATAATAAAGGGACTGGTTTACATAGTAATAAAACAAATTTGATAGAAAGTTATATTTTTATTTGTTTCTGAATATTATCATGAAAAATTTGAGAAAATGTTTTCCAGATGTCAGCAATTGATGATAATAAAGTTGATAAAACAATTGTGTAGATAATTTAAGTTCACTTCATTTAAAAAAAGTGTTAGAGATTTTTATTACATAAATAAACGGTTTTAAGGTTCAAATATCTATAATTTATAGAAAATTGTTCGTATTACAAAAGTTGCTTAGAATGTAATATTTCACCCCATGCACCTCTTTTCAAAGTTTCTACAATTAAAAAATGTATTTTCATCGCAAAGAAAAAAGTGTTATTTTGAAAAAAAAAACATTTGTATACGGATTTTAGGTAACAAGTATATGTATATTTTTCATATTATTGGAGGAGTGCCTTATCTCTCCAAATGGTCATAGACTGTTAAATCGTACTAAAATTTCTTACGTTTGAAACTTCAGAGGTCTAAATAATGTATTTATATGTATTACCAGAAGGTTTTGTAAACTACAAGCCAAAATTTTTGAAATTGAATACAAACATACCGAAATATCGCAACTTTACCCAGCAAATCAAATATACTCCGAACTTTTTTAAATATCTATCAGTTAAATTAAATTTTAAAATTTTTTAGCAACAAAATATTTTCCCAAATAGAATAAACCGTTTTTATATAATATTAAATCATACATAACAAACAAAGTTAAAGATTAACGGCATAAAACTGCCATGTACCGTGCACATCACGTGATAAAGTGAATTTTATTTCATTTTAAAAGGTACGTATAACGTACTTTTATGGGAAATCTACTTCATTTGTGAAACGTATTGACAAATACCTAAAAAAATAATTGATTTTTTATATTTTCGGTGTTAGGCATTCGACCCAAACCGAGTTTCAACATTAAATTCCGATGTACGGAGGTACGGATCTGTTTATTCGCGATTTCCCAAAACAGCACTTTGATGGAACAGATCTTTATTGTAGTAGTTGCAACAAAACAATTTCTCGGATCCAAACCAAATGTTAATACATATATATATTTCCTCACAAAAGCATGTTAGTGCTAGTGGCTCTACTGGTAGTGACAGTTAATGTAGTTTTAATTTAGATTTAGTGGAAGTAACGGTGGGATGTAAAATACCGTGGTCAAAACTAGATAGTCCACTTTTTAGACAATTTTTGGAAAAGTGGCAAATATAACAATGTTCAGGTGCCGTCGGAAACGACACTCGGAATAAAATATTTATCAACGGAGTGTGATATTGTTAGACAAACATTTTTTTTTTGAGCTTACTGGGAAATACATCTGGGTTAGTGTGGATAGGAGCACCAATGCTTGTGGTGAGAAGGTAGCGAATGTTTTAGTGAGTGCATTGGAGGAAAATTGTACATGGACACTTGATCGCTTCTAAAGTTGTAGACACGACACATTGTCGCATTATAGTGAAGGCAGTGAATTCAAACCTACAAGAGTTATAGGGTGACAAATATGTAGAAAATAAGAAGGCCTTGTTACTTCTTACTGATGGAATGAACTATATGGAAGCTGCAAAACGAATTATGAAGGAAACATATCGCAATATGCTGCATGTAACATGTCTAACTCATGGACTCCATAGAATTGCTGAAACCATTAGAGGCTACCACGCTAATGTTGATAACTTAATATCTAGTGTAAAGAAAGTTTTCCTGAAAGCACCACATCATGTACGGTTATTTAAAGAAATACTTTCAAACAAACCATTACTTCCAGAGCCCATTATAACGAGGTGGGGAACTTGGCTAGAGGCGGCAGCATACTATTTTGGCCATTTTGGAAACGTCAAAGTAGTAGTACTGCAGTTGAATCCAGATGACGCAGTTGTTATTTCACAGGCTCAACAGGCATTTATGAATCCTAGTGTTCAACAAGATTTGAAGATCATACACCGAAGTTTCTCACGAATTCCTCTAGCCATATGGGATCTTTAACATAATACTGCCTAAATGTTATTTGTGGCATTATCTTATTTTTTTACATTCTTCAATTCTTTGGGACTTCCTGCCACATGTATGTTTTCTTTTTAAGCGGTGCTAGGAGAATCTACAAAATATCACAATTAACCAGTATGTTACTGATAAATAACCTCTACGCCTGTTTCCCTTTTCAAGGCTTTTTTTGAAAAATCTTTTTTGCTGTGTATGATAAATACACAGCTCTAAGAATGTTTGTTATATTCAGTATCCATACATTCTATAAATACAGTTTTTTTAATTTTGCTCGTGGTTCTTCGGTTTCGTCTTTGTCAGAATAGATGTTAAAGTTTTGTTTGTTTGAAATACCGCCCTAATATCAAATCTATCACCGATGCGGCGCAACTTTTCGGATAATCCACATACATAAGGAATTAACGCAGTGTAACGTTTTTCAGGTTTTTGTCGTACAATTGAAACATGTGTTTATAGAAAACCAACACATACCAACAGATATTTAAATTTCAACTCAAATCAGTCGATGCACGTTAAGAGGGGTGTTGTAAAATGTTTGTATGATAGGGCCAAAATCATTTCTTCTAATGATGAAATACTAAACAATGAGAAGCGGTTTATAAAGGTAGTTCTTATAAATAACCAATACCCTGCGGGTTTTGTCGATAAAACCTTCATAAACATTGAAAATGCCAATCAGGTCCGACAAAAACCTGAAAAACGTTACACAGCGTTAATTCCTTATGTATGCGGATTATCCGAAAAGTTGCGCCGCATCGGTAATAGATTTGATATTAGGACGGTATATCAAACAAACAACACTTTAAGATCTATTTTGACAAAGACGAAACCGAAGAACCACGAGAAAAATTCAAAAAACTGAATTTATAGTACTCCGTGTGAGTGCAACAAACAATACATGGGTGATTAAAAATGAATTATTATTTGTTTGCTTATAATTGTATTGAAACATTCTTTATAGGATTTTGCAAACAGCAGAAAAATTAACTATCTATAAAAGAAAAACTTTGTGTAGAAATATTAATGAAATCTTTGCATTCTTTCGATAACCTGAATTCTGGTTATGCTAGCAAATTAAAATCCTAAAATGAATTAGACAAATTCATTTTAGGATTTTAATTTGCTAGCATAACCAGAATTCAGGTTATCGAAAGAATGCAAAGATTTCATTAATATTTCTACACAAAGTTTTTCTTTTATAGATAGTTAATTTTTCTGCTGTTTGCAAAATCCTATAAAGAATGTTTCAATACAATACATAGGTGAGTCATCCAGACCTTTCAGTGTAAGATTGGGCGAACATCAAAATTATATCTGAAAAAATTAAGTTCAGAGGTCCAAGATCTGCGAACACGCTTAGGAGAACGGGCATAGAATAAACTGGGACTCGGCAAAAATTTTAACAAAAGAGGCAGATGGCAACAAAAGACAAATTAAAGAATCCGCGATAATATTATTGAATGAGGATAGATGCGTGTCGAATTGTTCCGTAGATGTATGTACAACTTTGTTGCCAATGTTGTAAGAAGAAATTCACAAACTTAACATTGTATAAAAACTAAAAAACTGTTAACTATATCAACAGTTCTATGTAAATAGTAAGTATCTATAGATATTGAATAATACAAACATTCTTAGAGCTGTGTATTTATCATACAGAGCAAAAAATATTTTTCAAATAAAGCCTTGAAAAAGAAACAGATTAGATTTCCGAAACGTCGGCGAAATACTTAATTTCAAGTTTTTATACTTATGTATTTGTGCTGTTTATTTTAAAAAAAGCAATCTCTAACAGGTTATTTACCAGCAACATACTGGTTAATTGTGATATTTTGTAGATTCCCCTAGCACCGCTTAAAAAGAAAACATACATGTGGCAGGGAGTCCCAAAGAATTGAAGAAGGAAAGAAAATATTTAACATATAACAACAACATAGAAGTTTACTGCAGTGGATGCAATAAACATCGTGTCCGATCTCCGGCAATATATTTTTCAATTACCTGGAGAAATCGTTGAGTGGGTTGAACCAATATTCCAAAAAGTTTTAAAAACCAATCCCGGATTTGTAACGATGTCACCTGTAATAGTCCTATTAAACGATATTGTAAGTACGCCCCGATGACATGTGTTGACGTTGAGCGGTCTTTTTCTCATTATAAATAAATTTTTAAAGACAGGAGGCGAATGTTAACTTCAGAATATTTATAATAAATATTAATAATATACTTTTATATTAGGTATAAGTAGATCGTGAAAAATTACATGTGACTTTAAGGTGGTGAAAAATACATGTGTGTGTTTTAGTTCAATGTTACATTCCCCAATACCTCCTACTCGAGTGAGTGTTTATAATAAACTGACCATATTAATTTTAGATATTACGGAATTCTCTAAAAATAGTACAGGGTAAGATAAATTGTATCATACTTACATAAAAATCGTTTCGCGCCGGCGCCGGCAGAGCGAACCCTGACTTTTACATCACCGAGATAAAAATCCTGATCTCTGATTATAAATGATCTTTGTCAAGAAACTTTTATATTCCAATAAGAGATTAATAATGTATAAAAAAAAGTACTAAGAAAAGTTATGCATTGTCACCAAATTTTCTCGAATATGAAATTTTATCAATAGTATTAATTTATAATGTAATTTTTGTCAGGTCTGTGTATTATATCAATAATTCCATATCTTATGTTATAAATTCAATAGCCAAAATATGATCAACAAATCATTGCTGAAAAGCATGTAATTAATTTGTCCTATAACAGGATTTTTAGAGAAAAACAATGGCTTTTATTGTTTCACCACAGTTAAGGAAGTTGGCGTGAGTATTTTCTTATACCTGGTCATATAATTTATATGTAGGGTACTGATTGCGTCGTATATAAGTACATAACACGTAACACTTTTGAACTAGAAATTTATATTTGTTTAAATGTTCGAATGATTAAAAATGTGGAGAAACTGTCATTTGCTACATTGAAGAAAATTTAAAGCAAACATCTACCGCATATAAATCAGTTTATTGCTCTGGCTAGATTGCTATTTCAAGTCACTAATCAGATGAAGATGTAGAGTGCAAATTACAATCGAGTAAACAGAATTAAACTTAATTTCCATGAAACGTTTTCAAATGCGAAATATATCGCGCGCGTTATAAATCTAAACAAGAAACAACTTATTTGAAATCTAGATGGTAATTTCAATTAATTTAAGTGTGTACAAGACGTAGATTCTCCAAAGTTCACTGTCCTCGTGATATTTGTGGACTGCAACACTCGTAAATGCACATAATGTACACTACAAATAGACTATTTTAGTTGACCTGCATTTTAAGAAATTCTTGGCGTTAATTTTTGTTCTTGTTAAATATACATGCAAGATTGTAGGAATGCCATTATTCACTTAATGCAAGTAAAATGGACATTGTTTTTCCTGTTCTACGTCAAGAATTTACGGGGACGTTGAAATATCTTCTTTCCGATTTTTTCATCTTTTTAAAATGGCACATTAATTTTCGATTTATAGTAACGATTATTTCACTCGTTAATATGGCGATCAATGGATTGCAATTTCTCGCAGATATCACTTGTTCTTTTAAATTATATCTAAATATTTTTTCTTTGGCTTATGCTCAAAGTTAATGTAACTCGTGTAAATTGTAATAATATCTAGGTGTTTACAATTTAACCAAAGAGAAAAACCTTCGGGTAGAAATAATGTGTAAAGGTTGTAATATGCTCACCAAGCAGGCAAATCAATTATAACTGTAGACACAAATGATATAAAGCTACATACACTCAGAGAAATTTAGCGGTTTAAAAAGCACAAGAAATCACTTTGATGTTAATCAATTGCTATATTTAATTCAAGTCTCCAAAACTCAACATTTCAAGTTCGTATATTAACACTTTTATATTGATTATTGAACAAACTACTGCTTTAGTCACTTCAAAATATAGGGCATTTGCTTTCCTTGAATATTTAAAATGATTTCCTCTTAAAATAATTAAGGTGCCACATTGGTATATTTGTTTTCAAAGAAATCTATAATGAAATAAAATCATGTTGTTTAATTGCAAAATAATGTTTTACTTGCCTGATTATATTAATAACTCATCCATATAAATAAAAGCTGATCATTTTCATTTTAAGCGAAGCTTATTTGTCTTTATATGCGATAAATAACATTTTTAAGGTAAATTACAATTGAATCAAAGTTATAGTACTTTATTACAAACGGGGGTCTTACTGGCATCTTGCGTGTTTATATTTTAATACTTCATTCTTATAAATCGAAGGTGAAGCCTTTACATTCTATAGGAGATTAAACGTTTCTATAGGATTTATTAACATTATTAAATGGTCCATCACCAAGCAGAGGCGCGTTTAGGCCTAGGCGCACTAGGCGCGCGCCTAGGGCCCCACTTTTCCAGGGGCCCCCATTTCCCGATTTATTTAGGTAAAAAAGCGATGTAAAAATGTTATTTCTTTGTTATGTCGTTATTTATTTTCGCTTTACCGATAGCAATAATGAACTATCATGAAATACATTTCTTCCCTTTTCCATATCATCCTCATCAGATCTCAATTGCAACAAAAATAACAAAATAAAAATGGTTCATGCGAGTATGTGTTCACGAACATTTGTCGTTTATTTACATTTTATATCATTTCAACTTGAAATCATTTTATAGTTCTCCCTTTGGATTTCATTTTTTTTCATATTTCAATGTAGAAGTCTATAGGAATTTATTGTTTGTGTTTATCGTGTTTGAATATTCTTGAATATTCATTTTTTTAATCTTTATTCACTGCATCACACTGAAAAAAATATGTTCGTAATATTAATGAATCGGTTCATCGACTGAAAAGTGATGAATCCGTTTATTAATATAATGTACGTTTACATAGTAACAATACATATGTACATTGTATTAATGAACATAAATATACATTATATCAATAAACAGATTCATAAATTCTCAATAAACTTTCATTCACTGATTTCTCGAACATATTTTTTCAGTGTATTAAAAAAAGATGCAATCAATTAACAGACCAATTTGGCAATTCCTCAGACGTTACTATTTAAGTTTCGGCAGTCAGCATGTGCCAGATGACGAATCAGCTTTTCGGTATATTTCACATTAATGAAAATAAATCTACTGATAGTGATGATGCTAAAATTCAAGAACCTGAGACCAACAATCTAGAAAACCCGAGAAAATAACTGAGAAAATTTTGATTTTGAAACCAGTGATGAGGACTGCGAAAAGGAAGAACCATTAGGAAACGATTCTAGTGAATCTGGCGATGATGAACAAATAGAAAAAGAATCAGAAAATAAAGAAAATTTGGAAAAAGAGTAACACGATGCAAAACAAGCTAATAATCAGTGCACTGCAATTATCAATGCATTAGTATCAACTTATAGAGGCGACATAGATTTCGAGCTATCTCCAGATAAATTGCATCAATTTTTGATATATGCCGGCTTAGTCGCCTGCTGAAATGTATAAAGGACCCCGCAGTTTTTTATAGTAAAAATGTGTTTCAGTCGATAGTTCTGAAACTTGGGGAAAATGTTGTCCTGGGCCCCCTGATTAAAATTCCTTTTAACCGAATTCGATTTTTGATCTAGAGACGATTGCAACTGTGAACATCTGCGAAGGTCTCTAAAAAATCTGAAAATATTCAAACTCATTTTTTGGAGAAAGATAAACACCTTTTTTTTTTCAAAGTGTTCCTTCTCCCGGAAAAAAATGAAACAGAAAAAAATAATTTTCTTGCAATTTTTTTACGGGAAAAGGGAGCACTTTGAAGGAAAAGTTGAAGGAGCATAAGCTGATTATTTTTACCTAAAGAACATGCCTGAATATTTTGGGATCTTTCTGAAGTAGAAAAAAATAAAGTTTTAGGGAAATTTTTGTCTAAAAAATTCTGAAAACCGGTAGGCGTGTTCTTTGAACAAAAATAAGCATCTTTTGTCTCTTGGTGTTTATCTTCAAAGTGCTTCCTTTTCCCTTAAAAAAATACAAAAAATATTTTTGTTTGTTATTTTTTTCCGGGAGAAGGAAGCACTTTGAAAAAAATGCCAAGAGACAAAAGATGCTTATTTTTTTTCAAGGAATGAGCATGAATATTTTCAGAATTTTTATGGAACATTTACGCAGACCTTCGAAGATGTTCAGTTTCAGTCGCCTCTAGATCAAAAAATCGAATTCGGTCGGACTGGTGGTCAGAAAGAATTTTAATCGGGGGATCCAGGAAAATATTTTCCCCAAGTTTCAAAACAATCGACTGAAACCTATTCTTACTATAAAAAACTGAGGAGTCCTTTATTCCCAATGTGTTTCAGGCGACATTTTTTAATGTTGAAACCCTTTTGTGTATTTACTTGACCATTCCGGTCAGTAATCCCTCATGTAAACACACTTTTTCGGCGCTCAAAAGAATCAATAACTACCTACTAAGTACTTCGGGGCCACAGCGACTTCAAAATTTGTCTCTTCTGTATACTGTATCAGACGAAACACAAAACTGTGATATCAAACGTTCAAATTGACAAGTTTGCTAACATATAAAGCCGGAAAAAAATAATATGATAATATGTATTTGTAAAAATATACTTGCCTTCAAATCTTGCACAATATTTTTTTAATCGAGGGGCCCTCAAATCTCACAGCGCCTAGGGGCCCAATTTATCTAAACGCGCCCCTGTCACCAAGTCATCGATCACGTGATTGTATTATCCAATAAGGGGACTACATGAAAATTACTAGATGCTGCCTACAAACGTTTTCATTGTTTTATGCTAATCACCGTGACGACCGATATTTCCTACTTTATGTGCAGCAGTGCTCTGGTGTAACCTGAAGAAACGTTAAAACGCAGCAAGTGTAATAAATAACAAACTGTTTTAACATTTTTCGGTGATAATTTAGGCTTCAATAGCATAATGAGTTTTACAGTCTTTCAATTCCATGACCTGCAGAGTATGCAAACGTACAAAGTCACAAATAAAAAGAAATTGCATACAGATTGATGAGTTTCTCAGAAACAAAATAAATTATAATATGGACCTAAAAGAAATAAGTCCCAAGAAACTGGATTGCGGGAAAATTGTCCTTTTAACAGAATACCCTCGTTCCATGTCCTTAATAATTCTGTTCTCGACGTTATGCATGACTTCTTTGGAGGCGTCTGCCATTATGATGTTTGCAACATTTTGCTTTCATTAATACAAGAAAATATAATTTCTGTAGATACCCTAAATAGTCGTAAGAATCTTTTTTCAATATGGTGACTGAAGTTGGTTATATCTTTACATCTGTTATAGATGTTAATAGGCTGCAGTCGCTTAAGTCGAAAATGTCTGCTAGAGAAACTTGGATATTTATTCATTTTCTTCTACTAATGGAATACATCGAATAATGACAAAGTGTCTTTAAGAAACAAATATTTATAAGTATTTTTAGAAAAAAGATGTATAATGAGGCTATGATTTGAAAACCCAAAAGGGGATGATTATGTATGATTTATGTTTTTTTCATTATGATAATAGATATAATATATATGTATACCTACATAAATAAATACTTTATATACATGAGCATTGATTGTTTTATTGTACCTAAACAGTAAACACGTTTTAATAATTTGAATCCATGAAATGAAGTGACATTCACTACTAATTTGTCCTATTAATTTAAAATCAGCTACGTTTTGTTTTAAGTGAAATATAAATGAATCATCTGGATTTATTCAATAACGTGTAAATAGTTAAAATTGCTAATATTATAAATCATTGTTATATCCTTTTCAAATTAAAGTATTGTATTTTAAATACAAAATGAAACATGAATGAATCAATGAATTTTTCCTAAAAAGTATTGGACAGTACTCTTATTTCAAATTTACAAATATTTTAGATTTATTGCTATGCGTCTATCAAATGAAACAATTTTCCTTTAGAAAGAAGATGCTACAATATACATTTTATTGTGCTTGTCACGATAATTACTTATGGTTTTGTGTTAAGTTCAAATGAACATTATGCTGTCGTTTTTACAGGATCAACTATTTAAATCACCATTATGCTCAGTTGTTTGGAAAATGCATCAAATGTTATCTTTTCGTTTTAACTACAAACACTAATGAAGACAAAATATATTTGATTCACTTTCAATCATTATTGTTTTATTTTTTTATTTTTTTATTTTTATCTGAGTATAAAGTCACGTACGCTGAGATAATGTAAGCTAAAAATGTACCTGCGGTATTCCGCCAAGAGGTAACAACACTTTAGTAATTCGGGAATCGAAACTTGCACTGTTCATTACAATTATTCGTAGCAGACCGCACTTATTCAGTTTTTCAGTAAGCATTCTCTGACTAACCAAATAGCCTTAATTTAATTTTTTTAAACTTCTCAAATTAAAAATAGAGATTAACTATAAACAAAATTTTGATTTTTGCATTATTCATTTTGGTAAATACTGTCTGGATTATGTAATCTTTAGTAGCAACACTAGATGGCGCAACTAGAATAAATATATAATGTCTTTACTGATTATGTGATTGGTCGAAGAATGTGTAGGCATTCTTTGCAGGGAACTTCTCAAGGACAGGTCAGTTCAATATAGCACATACATATGGCTTTATTTTGCGTCATCGATTGTTACTCTACTACATAGTTATGTGTTATAAAATACGAATAGAGAAAAACATTCTAGTAAACACAGACACATGTAAAGAAAGCATTTCGAGACAAAACTTTGGCAAGTTTCGTAGGTATTGCATTAAATGGCTGCTACAATTGCTGAATTTTCACAGATTTACATAAAACTTGGGTATGGAGGGATTTCAGGATCCGCTGATATCGAACGAAGTTGATCTTAAAAATTCAAAATAATGGATTCAGTATAAGGTCTGTATATATAAAATTGGTAGCCGGAAGTGAAATATTTCGGCACCTCATGTTACTAAGTACATAGAATACATACACCAAGTAGCTTCTTACATGTCTTCACATCAGAACCATGTAAATTACTGAAGGTCCTGATAGTAATAACCAGAGATCTAATTTACCTACCGAATTCCAGGGATGGCTTTTACAGATATTATACATTGTAAACACGTACTGAAACATTCCCAAAGTATTAAAACAAAGTCGTGCAACATACTAAATTAATTTTATTTACTTTTACAACGTTAGTGGGTAACTTAATTTTATTGAGAAACGTACTATAATAAATAAAAACGAAATACGTAATGGATTATTTTAAATTGCAGCAGATATACCGTATAGTACTGGCTGTTTACCTGAAGCCCAGTCCCTGGCGGGGAGGGGAGTAATTTAATAAGATTACTCACACTCAGTGTCTCTCGTACTGTAGATTTATTCGGACATAAGTACTAAAAATGGGAAATTGTCGCATCGTACTGAACCGACGCAAACTACAGTAAATTTTTTGATTCGAGATATTACCGATTTACATTTTGATGGTAGAGAACTGTATTGCACTAGATGTGACAAAGCAATTTCGTGGTCGTGAAAAACAAATATTAATTCACATATTTTTTCGGAGAACCATAAACTAGATGGCTCTACTTACAGTGACACGCAACTTAATTTTAACTTAGAGTTAGTGGAATTTATGATGGGATGTAATATACCGTGGTCGAAACTAGACAATCCACTTTTCAGGCCAGGCCTGTAGCTAGGGGTGGGCCAGGACAGGTGTTATTTATAATTGAAAATAACGATAAAATATTTAGGCTCACGGGCCCCCTCTGGAAATTTGTTTGCCCGCCCTAAGACAGCTACAGGCCTGTTTCAGGCAATTTTTGAAAAAATGTATTATAAGGCGGATTTATACGTGCATGGATTTAGTGGCGTCAGTTGCCACGCCAGTTTAACTTGCGCGCCAGTATAGGTTTACACACTTTTTTAAATTATATATCGCCAGTCTCATTCTTTCACTCCAGAGTGCAGGTGATTGTTGAAGCAAAATATCAAGTACTAAAGTAAGGAAAATAATAATTCGTACCGGGTGCTGCGTGGTTCTACGAAGCATTGTTCAACAGATGATTATCGATGCTAAAAAGAAATTAAATGATAAGCGAAGAGGTCGTATGTGGTCTAAAAAATGGATTGCAAGTAGACGATTTAGGTGCGTCAGAGGAACTATTAACAGAACTTTCAACAGAAGAACTTGAATTTTACGTCAAAGGAACATTTTGACATTCTTCTTGAACGTGTAACACCATACATTGAAAATATGAATACCTCAATGAGAAATGCGTTATTTGCAAAACTGAAACTACATGTAACTTTGAGATATTTAGCATGCGGAGACTATTTTGCATCTTTACAGTACTTGTACCGTGTTCCGAAATGTACAATATCAAAGTTCCTACCAGAACATCCCACAAAAACGCCACTTCTTCATACACTTCAAGAAATTTTATAATTTCATCAGAAGTCCACTTATTTTTGCTAGTTGTTGACTTCTTATTGCTCATTTTTGTGTTCTATTAATCAGACACAGCGCAAGTAAAGGTTTACACGTGCAATTTTAATTTATAGTGGCATACAAATTGACACTGGCGTGCTACAAAGTTGGAAACTTTTTTGCGTCAATGCATGCAATGTCAAGACTTGCTCGCCAGTTCTCGCCAGTAACTGTTTATACGTGCAGTATTTTTTTACTGGTGTGCCAGCATCTACTAGCGCCACTAAATCCATGCACGCATAAACCCGTCTACAGTGGCAAATATCGCAATGTTAAGGTGCTTTCGGAGACTACACTTAGAAAAAAATATTTATTTACGGAGTGCGAAAATGTTAGACAGAAAATTTCTTCTGAGCTTAATGGGAAGTACATCTGGCTTAGCGTGGATGAAATAATCAATGCTTGCGGCTTCCATGCAGTGAATGATGTTTTAGTAGGTGCATTGGACGAAAAATGCTCATTGAGCAGACACTTGATGGCCTCTAAAGTTTTAGAAGCTACCAATTCTCGCGTTATAGCAGATACAAGACTTTTGGGGTGACAAATATGCAGGAAATAAGGACAAGTTTCCATTATTTCTTACCAATAGAGTGAATTTTATGAAAGCTGCTAGAAGAATTTTGAAGGCAACATATCGGAATATACTGCATGTAACATGTTTGGCATATGAGCTTCATAGGATTGCTGAAACTATTAGGAGGTGGTACCCTAATGTGGATAAATTAAATAGCTAGTGCAAAGAAAGTTTTTCTTAAAGCAAAAAGTCGTATACGATTGTTTCACGAAATTCTACCAAATACTCCATTACCTCCAGAATCCATTACAACACAAAGGGGAATTTCGCTAAAGGCAGCATCGTACTATCACTGTCATTTTGAAAATGTGAAATCCGTAATACAGCAGTTAGATATAAATGACGCAGCTGCTATTTCACAGGCGCAACAGACATTTATGGATCCAACTGTTCAAGAAAATCTGGAGACCATACATGGATATTTTTCAAGAATTCCACTAGCCATACGGGACCTTCAGTATCAGAGCTAACATCAGAATTTACTAGAGTGGATGCAATATACGTTGTATTCGATCTTCGTCAACATGTTTTTCAATTACAGGGAGATATTGCTGCGAGGGTACAAAGACAATTTCATACTGTTTTAAAATGAATTCCAGATTTGTTACGATGACAGGTGTAATAGACCTTTTAAACGGCAAAGAAGTAAACATGCATGAATGTGGTGACTTTGCGAAAATTAAGTATGCCCCAGTTACATCTGTCTGACGACGAGCAGTGTCTCGCAATATAAATGGATTTTCAATGAAGGACGCCGACGTTTAACTCCAAAACATTTAGAACAGATATTAGTAATATACTTTTATTCATGTAATCGACATTTAAAAATACTTGTGTATGTTAATTCAGTGTTAAGTACGTTCCCCCTGTTTTTGACAAAGGCACAAAGCCATACAGCCAGCCACAATTTAATGAAACCAAAACAAACAAAAACTAACCTAACCAATAAGAACCATGACATGTATGTCAGCCAGAAAACAAAGGATGCACATGGGTCACAAACTTCTCGTCCAGGGGTCTATCAGGACATTTTTCTGACGCACAACACAAGACTACGGTTAGTAAGGTAAATAAAACACGAGGATGTATAACACAAGGAACAAAGCTAACCTACTGATCTATAATTGAATTCTCGTCTCTTCCAAAAACTCAGTTAGATAGTCAAAAATATTTTTCTTATTTAAGGATAACAGATGAAGTATATTAAAAGGTGTCGAGATTTTACCATATTTTATTATATTATTATAGAGCCATCAGATGCGTCTGTGTGCTTTTTACATTCGAAAAATATGTGATTTAGATCGTCGGTAATGTTACAATATTCACAAATATCTGAGTTGTAAATTTTCAGTTTAAACAAATGTGCAGGGTATCATGCATGACCAAATTTCAACCGTATAATCGTTCTTACATATTTTCTTGAACACTTGTATTTTTTATGCCAAAACTCATGTGGCAGTTCGAAGTGAATTAATGAGTAGAGGTGTTTTAAAACCTCATGAGCTGTGACCTTCATATGCGCAGAGACATAATCCGTCCTGTTGACTCAGTTACACTTCTTAAAAATATTTTATTTATTGTTTACAATTTATCCCGAGCTCTTGTTTATGTATACAGCAAGGCAGCCTCCAGTGTTTTTAAAAACATACTTATAACTCAGATTAAACTTTGCCTTTTGCGCATTTCGCGGCTCATGAGATTCTGAAACACCTCTATCTAGTTGGTTTAATAAAGGCTGATTCTTTCCACATATAGTCCTAATTATCTTTTAATTTAGATTTAAGTATATTCGTTGCATCCGGGAAACATAATTTATAATTGGAATTAATTCCTACATCTATGATGTCCCTGGCTAGATAATGCACATGTTCGTTGCCCTCCAATCCTCTGTGTGCCTTCACCCAAACAAAAGATACCTATCTTCCTTCATCTAAGACATTTCGAACTAAGTTTTTAATATGTATAATAAGGGGATTATCATTGATTTTAAAAGTAGGGGTATTTTCTAGTACATCAGAAAGGATAACAGTTTTCGGAAATTCTGAGGTATGCGTAAACTTGAGGGCTTCATAGATGGCTGTCGCTTCGGCTGTAAAAACAGAGGACTTTGTCATAAGTTTTTTTTTGGTCTCAATATTTTTGGAAGGTATATAATATGCAATTGCACACCCTCTTCCATTAGAAGACTTGGAAGCATTTGTGTATACTAGCTCGGAATCTGGAAATTTCCCGAGTGTAATATTTATACTTATCCTCAGACTTTCGCTATATTGTGGTACATATACTGTCAGATCGCTAAACAAAGAGAAATAATTGAAGTTATTGAAGTACTTAGTCTCATATTCAATGATGGAGACTAAACGAGAGCATTCAAGGAATGCGGACGCGAGAGGTGGAGAGTTTTTTTAATCTAATATTTGTTTGTGAGATCGAAGGTATTGAGTGTCGATATTTTTTTTAAAAGTGGGTGATTGTTAATATTAACTTTTAATAAACATTTCTCGCTTAGCAAATTTCTTCTGAGTTTTAATGGGGTTCTAGAGCTTCTACGTGTAGGACATCAATAGGAGTCGACTTAATAACACCAAGACAAATCCGAAGGGCATTTTGTACCATATCAATACGCTTAAGGAGTGTCTGACTAGCAGACCCATAAAGAATACAGCCATAATCAATAGTTGATCTTATATAAGTCTTGTAAAAAAGGAGTGATATTTGTTCGTCAGCATCTCACCACGTTCTAGTAGTTATCTTTAAGAAATTTAAACCTTTGTTGCACCTTTTACTATTTCCTCTATAAAGGGTTTCCAGCTTAGTTTTTATCTAGTACCATTCCTAAGTATTTAACGTGCTGTTGAACTGGCAAAGTGTTTTTCCCCACTCTAATAGATTCGATATTAGGCGTGTTGTGTCTAGTAAAAATACAAATATTAGATTTATTACTCGCAAGTTCAAAACCATTTCTATCCAACCAGTCACCCAGTTTATGTGTTATCAGATGCAGCTGTTCAAGTACGTCCACTTATATCTCCAGTTCTCTTCGAGTAAGTGCTTATAATAAATTGACTTTATCGTCTTCGGATAATACGGAATTCGCGAAAAAAAAATTTCGAGGTAAGATATTGTTTCATACATGCATGCAAATCTGTATGCGCTGACACATAACCACCTAAAGCCAACTCTGTTGTTGCCACATATCCGATGGGTAATTCTGATCTCTAGTAGTAACCTGAAATTTTAAACAAAAAAAGTTAACAATATTAAATTCACTTAACGTACCTAACCACCTCGTATATAATGTGGTAAATTAGAACTAAAATAAAACAAACATTGACTTATCAGGAAGAATTATTATACCGTTTATTATATCCTTATTCCTTGTCTTTAATAATTGTATTTACTTCATAAAGAAGATTATATAATCGGAACAATATCGGTTGTTATGACATAATTTAATGAAATTGCATCCGCGGGCGGTAAAGGTATTTGCGAAACTAACTTTTACTTGTTGTGTCACTGTAAATGTGTCGGTACTAGTAGTCATTTTAATTATTGGGCTCCCTCGTTGTTACCTTATTTGTAGCTTAGGTGCAATTCGCGAAATGGAATAACTTTAAAGTTTTATTTGAGTTGCCCAACACATACCAAAAATAGATTATTCAATTTGTCGTTTTTAGTTGAATTGACTGTTTTAAGTGTGATTGGCTTACGTGCTAAATTGCATTACATTACATCCTATTAAATTGACGATATGATGTTGGTCGGGTTGACCTGGAAATTAAATTATGGGTGTTTTAGACAATTTTTAAAATAACTGGAGGTGAAACAGAAAGTATGTAATGCTTAAATTGTGAAAATGTAGTTCAGATTAAAATACAAAACCGCTGCCTAAGGAATCACCACTTCCTTATTCAAGTCTAAACTAAAACATCTGGATTGATTGATTGATTTACCAGCGTAAGGTGGGCATTGCTGCCGATTCCCGTCATGGGAATTTGTTCCACCAGGCAGCACGATCGCCCGCTGAGCGGCCAAATGCAGTCGCCCAGTCGTCTATTACATATTAATACTCATGCCATGACTGGGCGGCTCCACACGACCCACAAACGAACGATCCAACCGTGTGCCGGAACAAACCCCGATGCTTTTATATACCGCCGGACTGGCAGCATACGCTAGATTGGACATTGGACATGTTTGTTGTCAGCAGCGAGAGCCGCATGACGCATGGGGTAGTAATGGGGTAGTAATATAAGATAGTAATATAAGATATAAGTATAGGTGTTTGTGAGATGCTTGTTGGTTTCCATCTGTCTTCATCGGATGGGAAATGTAGGCGTTTGTGAGATGCTTCTTTTAGGTTTTCGTGCTTCTTTTAACTTCTAGGTTTTTGTGAGATGCTTCTTTTTAGTTTCTGTCTGTGATCATCTTCTCTCCTATTCTTCTTCTGAGTTTTCTGCTTCTTCTGTTTCTGAGTCCGGTGTTGTGCGAATGGCTTTGCAGCCACAGCCATAGATTATAAGTATAGATAGATAGTTTCTGAGTCTGGCAGTGTGTATATCCTTGATATTTCTTTATTGTATTCCGTCTTTTATTGTTCCGTTCTTTCCCAGTGTGTATAATCCTTTCTTAGCATATTCATAATCCTCTCTGTTGTTGTTATCCAAGTGTAGCATGGACTCTCTATTTTCAGTTTGTTGCTGTTCAGTCTTAGCGCTTTCTTTAGTAGGTGTGTCTTGTCTCGTCTTTGGACGCGTCCCCGGTGTATCATTGAGTATGATTCTGTTCTTTTAATTATTGTTTTTCCCTCTAGTAATGTTGACGTTTTCTCTCGTTTTTGTGGTTTTCCTGTTTTTGGTAGCAGTTGGATAATATCCCTTTCAGCTCTTCTCGGGCTGCATCTGTTGGCCTTTGTCGTTGCTGCCTTTTTACTCCATATGTCATCGTAGGCATTATGATGGTCGTGTATATCTTTTTGGTTAGGCTCCATGGTGGTTTATTTTTATCTTTGAAATCATCTGCCCTAATATAGTAATACGGCGGCTGATGACAAAAAAATTCTTTTGTTTCCGTACCCATACTAAATCACGATTTAATGTTGTTAACCCCTTTTAATAATGGAGTGGTGGTCGTGGTGGTGGGGGTGTTAGATTTCATAAAAATATTTGAGATCCTGGCTTCTAGTATACACACCAAATCCCAAGTTACTGGACTTTTACCAGCTTGCTTTACTTATTTACCCCTAGTTACTCCCACAACCCTTCAAAGCAATAAACTAATTCCAGATCTGGTTAGAATATATGCGTGTACCTAATCTCAAGTCAATATCTTAATTTTGTTTTGCTAAACCGTTTAATAATGAGGGTGGTGGTGCGGGTGGCAGATATCAATAATTTGAGAACTGGGCATTTAGTATATACACCAAATCCCAAGTTTCTGGACACTTGCTTTACTAATTTATTCCTATTTACCCCTCAACCCTTCAAGAGAATGAGCTTAAATACGTTATAATCAGAGATCGGGAATTTTATCTCGGTGACGTAAAAGTCAGGGTTGGTTCTGCCTGGAAAGATTTTTATGCAAGTATGATACAATTTATCTTACCTTGTACTTTTTTAGGGAATTCTGTAAATTTAAATATGACTAGTTTATTATAAACACTCACTCGAAGATGAGGTAATGGGGGATGTAACATTGAACTAAAACACACACGTGTATTTTTCACTATCTTAAAGTACATATGTAATTTTCCACCATCTATAACGAATATAAAAGTATATTATTAATATTTGTTCTAAATTCTCCGAAGTTAATCTTCGTCGCCTGTCATAAAAATCCATTTATATTGAGAAAAAGACGTCAACAGATGCCATCGGAGCGTATTTAAAATAAGTGTAATTTCTTAAAGTTGCCGTATTGACGCTTGGTGTAGAAAAGTCTACTTCTTTACCGTTTAAATGGTGTGTTACAGATGACATCGTTACAAATCCGGGATTGGTTTTTAAAACTCTTTGGAATTTTGTTTGAACCTTTTTAGCGATTTCTCTAGGTAATTGTAAAATATATTGCCGGAGATCGAACGCGATGTTTATTGCATCAATTGCAGTAAATTTTGATGTTGGCATATGTTGAAGGTCCCGTATTGCTAGAGGAATTCGCGAGAAACTTCCGTGTATGGTCTTCAGATCTTCTTGAACAGTTGGACCCATAAATGCCTGTTGAGCCTGTGCAATAACAACTGCGTTCAACTGCAGTGCTACTAGTCTGACGTTTAAAAAATGCAAAAATAGTATGATGCCGCCTCTAGCCAAGTTCCCCACCGTGTTATAATGGACGCTTGAGGTAATGGTGTATTTGGAAGTAATTCTTTAAATATCCGTCACGATGTGGTGCTTACTGGAAAACTTTCTTTACGCTAGATAAAGTTATCAACATTAGCGTAGCAGCTTCTAATAGTTTCAGCAATTCTATGGAGTCCGTATGCTAGACATGTTATATGCAGCATATTGCGATATATTTTATTCATAATTCGTCCTGCAGCTTTCATATAATTCACTTTATTAGTAAGAAATAATAAGGCCTTGTCCATATTTTCTGCATATTTGTCATCCCATAACTTTTGTAGACTTGAATTCACTGCCTTCACTATAATACGACAATTTGTCGTTTCTACTACTGTAGAGGCTATCAAGTGTCCACGCATTGAACAATTTTCCTCCAATGCGGCCACCAAAACATTTGCTACCTTCTCACCACAAGCATTGGTGGTTTCGTCCACACTAACCCAGATGTATTTCCCAGTAAGCCCATTTTCACACTTCGTTGGCACATATTTTTCTTCTGAGTATCGTTTCTGACGGCACCTGAACGTTGTTATATTTTCCACTAATACAGTTGATTATCTAGTTTTCACCACGTTTTCACCACGGTATGTTACATCCCACCATCAATTCTACTGAATCTAAATTAAAACTGCGTTGACTGCAACTATCAGTAGAGCCACTAGCACTAATATGCTTTTGTGAGGAAATATGTCCATTAACATTTGTTTTAGATGTCCAAGAAATTGTTTTGTTGCAACTACTACAATAAACATCTGATCCATCAAGTTCTGGGAAATCGCGAATCCACAAGTATATTGCAGCCGGAGAAGCACTAGACATTTTTGTATACCGCCGACTCTGTATAATTTCACACCAAGTTTGGTCTACCCTTTCCCTTTATTAAATGTTGACGTAAATGCCAATAATTGCCACAGTGTATGTAAAAGGCGATTTTGAAATGTTTCACAATTTCAGCGGCGTCATATAATTAAAGGGGATAAATCCGTAAAAAACATAAAAGTACCTCCGTAAGCAGTAATTTATTGTTGACACTCGGTCGGAGTCGAATACCTTTAACACTGCAAATATAAAAACTCAACTACGTTTTTAAGTAATTGTCGTACGTTTCACAAATGTAGTAGATTTCCAATAAAAGTAGGTTATACGTATTAACATAAAATGAAATAAGCACGCCACACATTAAATAGAACAGGAAAGTGTGTGTTTAATTCAATATGGTCTTTTTACTTGCTAGATATGTTTTACCTGTTTTTGTAAGAACTATTACAGTTTTTAACTTAAATTTATTACATAAAATACAATGAAATAATAAATATTTCACCACTTCGTCGTTTTTCTGATTGTTTCAGTAAATGTTTGTAATATAATATTACGTATATATGAGAGCCGTCTCTGGCACCGAGATAAACTTCCCGATCTCTGGTTAAATATTATTACGTGTAACCAATTTTAAGTCAACACCTTAAACCGTTCCAGAATAATCATGTGCACAAAAAAAAAATACAGACTGACAGGAAAAGGTTTTTTTTTCAGCTAAAATTTAAAATCTCCGTTTTTCATGTTCATATTTTTTTTTTCCGTTTTTTGGGATTACTTCCACTCTACTACGTGATTGTGGAAGAAGTGGTTCGGACTCCACAATAAACTGTAGGACCTCGTTTCTCTTTACTTAACACAAAATCATTTTGGATTTTCAAGGAGCTACCTAAGAGACTTGAGAAGTGGTTATAAAAAAAAATGAAAACATTTTATGTTTATACATAAGCACTTATTGGATAAAACTATTTGCAGGATAAACTCTTTTGGCGTTAGCAACAATTTTTGACCTTTTCTGTGTCTTTAAAATAAAGGTGTTTTAGACGTTTCTCTATTCGTCATATTAATATTGTGAGTATAATTTATGTTTTGCAAACAAAACTGTAAATTACTAATTAAACAAGCTAACCATTATAGGGGAGACTGCTGTACCTTAAGTATAGTGTACCTTGGAAACTGTTTTAAACAGGCTTTACCATTTATCTAATTATTGCGAAAGTATATTATGGGGAAGTGTAAAGAAACTTCATGAAACTTATTTTCACTAATTAACATTGTTTGGTGTGGTTTTCAAACAGTTTGGTTATTATTGCATGTTAAAACGGCCGGTTTTGTGTCTTGTTTCATGATTTTTCGTTCTTGGTGTAATACAACTAGAAAATTTCAAATGGCTGTCTTCGATATACATATTTATGGGGAGTAAATGTGCATATTATTTTTTAGTTTTGACATAAGCTAGATGAGTTAGGCAGTTTAGTTTCGTTGCGTGTACCCTCGTTTACGTGAAACAAAACTACATCTTGTACCTTGGAACAATCTGTTGAGGTAAAGAATCCCAAGCAACATTTCTAGTCTTGTAAATAACGTAACGACGTCGTTACGATGTAAAATACAACTTACTTTTAGTCGTGACGACCGTGTTACAACCCTTTTATGACCCGATTTGGACGGTTTGAAAAGGATTGTCACGATTTTTCATACAACTTTTATATGACTTAATTGGATGTCATAAAGAAGTCGTTACAAGGTCATGACAACCTTTATTAGGACCTTCATACGACCAAATAGTCTTAAGGATTGAATGCGGTATCGTCGCATAAAGGTTGTTATATAGTCATTATAAGGTCACAACAATCTGATCTGACTTCGATATGACCTATGGTCTGATTCTGCACGCGTGTTTGTGAATTTCGTTCAAACACGACAACAGAACATAACGACTCAGCATGTACTGTAAATATTTTGCCTATACGTATGTCTTGTACTAATTCGTGTACAATACGGAAAATAAAAGCCCAACAACCAAACTGCTAAGTATGAACCATGTGTTATTTAAGAAAATGTTAAATATTTAAATCGATTTGTAGCAATGTTATGATGCCAAAACTGCTGAGGATTAATTTTTACTGTAAAAGTGTCGAAGATACCCCCAAAAACACAACGCGTTCTCAGAATAATGAAAATGAAAGAAAATTTGAGAATTCAAGAAAAATAAAGGATTTTTAAATATTAGTTTCAATGGGCTACAATGTGTACTCATTTGCAGAGAACAACAGAAAATATCAAAAAACACATTTTCTGGTCAAACTGATATGTAAAAAGCCTACAAACTAAATTTTAAGTTTTAGTATCTTTGACTGTCAAAGATGGACGCCAAATTTGGTTGAAATTCCAACAGAAAATATGGCTGACACTGCTTATGACCTAATAGTTATAAATTTATATGTGAAACTACCAAGCAGATATAAGACTGTTTTTAAATTACTCTGAAGTCACTTAGATACGAACATAGAGTCTTATTCACCATAGAGTAGTAACGATAGATTGCCCAACGGCGCGGCGCGTTCACACCGTTCGCGTTCCCGTGACTCAATTGTCGTTTCATATGATTATTATGATTATATTGTCATTTTGCATGCTTTAAACTTTAAACTACCCCCTATGTTAGTCTGTTAGTAAAAGTAGGAGAGTGAACGTCTCTTAATCTTATAAAATTTAAAGATGAATGTTACAAGAGATTGGTGTAAATATAAACAGCCAGGGACCTATAGAAGGGCAGTTAAAGGAAATGTAGATAAAATACGCAGTGACAATGTGGTTGAGATAAACTCAGTTGTTGATCTAATTAAAAACAAACCAAATTAACCCGCCTTTATTTGTTAGACAGTATCGATACTTTTTTATATCGATATTGATATCGATACTTGAATTAATAATCGAATAAATATTTGATAAAACTAGCCACTATTTTGGTTTTGTTCTAGTCTAGAATATCGATCAATACCTAATCGAATCTATTTATAACACTTTCTGACGTTTTATGCAATTATAAATAATACCGAATCGAATAAAATAATTATTTCGAATATAAGCGCTAACATTGACATTTGATATTTTTATTCACGAATCGTATCGAGGTCGTATGAACCTCTATTACAAATGTCACTTTTTTGCGTGTACTGTTTATGTTTATGGGTCGTATCGAGATCGTATTGATTATTGGTATATGTTTTCATTTGCGGGTCATGTGGAAGTCGTATTCAAAATCAATATAACCTACTTTATGACTCCCCTCCATTTCAGGTACTATCTCCTGTCAAGGTCCTATTAAAGTCTAATCACGTTTTTTAATGATTTTAGTATAACTATCTTCCTTCAAGGTCATCATGAGGTCACGTTATTTTATTTAACGACCTTCATACAACTATATTCGTTAAGTCGTGTTAGACGTTTTATTGTAGATGATATCAACCTCTTTACAACCTCACAACGGCCTCTTAAAGACCATTCACCGTAGCGTCTAATTAGTCGTCTTATACATAGCATATAACCGTCATGCGACGTGGAATTTTGATAGTCGCGAGTATAACCTTATAACGACCTTCATACGATCTACAGTCGTTAACATTATTTTAAAAACCATTTTACGACCATTGTACAACTAACTGGGCATGTAGACTAAAAACTATAACTCAAAATATTGCTTGGGATGCTACAAACTTGCAATTTTTTTTATAAGTTCACAATGCCACGAAGTGACCTAGGCCTGAAAAGGGCTTCAGTGAATTCCGAAAGTTTATGCAAAGCTATAGCTGCTGTTTTATGTGATAATGACGGGAAAATATCTTTCCGTGAGGCTCGTGAGGTTTGTGATGTGAAACTCGTCACTATCTCGACATTTAAATCGCTTTAAGGAAAGTGGACATAAAAATTTCACTTATAAAGCGAAAATGGATGTTAATAAAGTTTTTAGTGAAAAAGAATAAGAATCAGCTTTATCAAAATACACTATTCATATTCCAAACATATGACATGGTCTCGGTAAAAAGGGAGTTCTAGAACTTGCATACATATATGCCAAAGCAAATGGAGAATAAATCCAAAACATGGGAAGAAAATCGCAATGTTCGAGAAGAATGGATGCCTCCTTTTATGAAGAGGCATCGACCGTTATCCAACACTTTTTTTAAAATTTCATATTCGAAATGTTTAATAATTTTGATATATCACTTAAGTTATATTTTCAAAGTAACAGTATTTGCCTAATTTATCTTACCTTACCAACATAGAGGAACACTATTTTGTCAGGTTTTATTGAGATAAACGCAAGTATTCCAAGGTACATGAGGATGCGTTCTAAGGTACATGAACATAATGTACCATGAAACGATTCTCTTTAAAATTTCAAAATTGTGTGAAATTGACACATTTACACCAATGGCCCTCAAAAAATTTGGATAGTTGCCCAAATGTGTACTATTTAATGTCTGATTTATGCAGTGCTGGAAAATTAAATTTTATGTTAAAAAAAACTAAACATCAAAAAGTGTTCCAAGGTACAACAGTACTTACTCTTCGCCGATTTATTGCACTTTTTAGATAATTGTTGCATATTATGTAGAATACTCTTCACATTTTTGATTGTAAAAAGCAGTTTTAGACATTTTTTATTTAATTACCATACATAAAAAAAAATATATTTTTTAAAAATGAGTAACTTTTTTATTTATTGATCGATTTTGTTCAAATGCGACAGAGTTCTTCCTCTGGCTAACACTGACTTATTGTCCAAATTTCAATACAATTGGACTTTTCGTTCTTAAGCTATCGTGTTTACAAGAAATATGACGGACGGACAGATACACAGACAGACGGACGGAAGGACATTTTGAAAGTTGTTCAGGATTCGATCACCAACACAGTGACCTGAAAAATTTTTCTCTACGAGTAATATTACCGGTTTTAGAAATGTACCGATCGATGGCAATGTACTCTTCGTTTTGTATTTGCGAAGAGTAAAATAATCATGCATTTGAAGAGTCATTCTGTCTTCAAATAAGTATTCGCAGTCGCCCGCGCCCGACTCCAACTTCTAATTGTTTGACTTTGACATCAAATTCAATATAAAAGGCCACAAAATATTTGATTCGCAAACGTTCACATGTAATTAATTATATCTACATTGAAATATTTAAAGAACATTTTAATAGTCCATGCACATAAAAATATTAATCAACGAAGAGCTTATCATTTATTACTTCCTAGTTATTATACGGAAAATCTGATGATTTCTTGGGTGATGTATTTTCACTGATGCGTATTTAAATAAATTTAAACGAAGCTATAATTAGAGAACAAACAGTTCATTTCTCTAACTGATAAAATTCCAAACACAAATGCTGTATGTACTTGATCAAATAGCTTTATTTCAAATAATATTGACTGGAGATATACGATTTTTAGTGTCAATAATAATCTATTACGTGAAGTGGAACCAATTGTATGTATATGTGGTATTTATACAGGATACGTCATAACGACATGTAGGTAGTGTAGGCAAATTAGCATTTCTGACTAAAAAGTTTACCGAATGAATGGATTTTCACAACTCTTTGTGGATTTTGTTCACATTGCCGCTATTGCCCCAGAATTATTATAAACAATGATTTTATTGCTAATTTATTAACTAGCAAAATTGAGGTACATTTAAAAAAATAACAGTATGTATTTTTAGATAACTTGACGAAGAATAACAACTTTTTACTCTTGTAAAGTTTTCGAAAAAATGCGTATTTTCCGAGATATAGCGGTTCGAATTTTTCCAAAAAGGGGAGGAGGGGGAATAGAAAATGACGAGAAAAATCCAGAAAAATTCAAACGTATAGGTTAATTCTTTGAAACATTGGCCAGTTGTAATTTTTTTGCATCGTGCATATTTCAACAGTTTTTCACGATCAAATGTACCTAAATTTTTTCATAACACAAAATGTATGTAATCTCTGAAATTATAATTAATGTATATATAATTTAACAGAAAAATATCTAATTTGTGAAAAAAGTTTTCCGACATGAAAAAATCTTCTGTTGAAAATTAGAAAATTTTCTTGAATTTTTTTTAATAAATAATGAAAAAACTATTGAAATGGATAAAAAACGTCAAAATGAGACTTTTTTATTCTACAATATTTGTTAATGGCTCATTCTCCAGAGCGAATTCGGCTCAAAACACGGTCGCATCTGCTTTTTTTGTTTCCATTTCTTGCTTTAATTAATTATTTTACTAAACAAACTATTGCAAACTGTCCTGTAAATGCGAACTCCCGGTGAACGCCACTTTTCCGAATAAATACCTTTTTTTAACGGATAATGATAATTAAAAATTGATATTCATTAATTCATTATAAAAATTCCAACAAAAAAAGAAGTTTTATAAAATTTTTACTTTAAAGTTGTAGTTGTATTAGTAAATATCATAGAGGGTGTCCCAGAATTGAGTTGCCTGACGGGAATCTGTGATTCCTGAGTTCATATTGGGCCCGTATAACCCAACTTACCTTAGTCCAAAAATGCATCCCAAGGAAGTACATGATTAAAAATGAATTATTATTTGTTTGCTTATAATTGTATTGAAACATATTCTTTATAGGATTTTGCAAACAGCAGAAAAAATAACTATAACTAAAAGAAAATTTTTGTGTAAAAATATTAATGAAATCTTTGCATTCTTTCAATAACCTGAATTCTGGTTATGCTAGCAAATTAAAATCCTAAAATGAATTTGTCTAATTTCTTATTTGACAATTCTCATTCTAACACTAGCATCCACATAGTCCCCTACGGCCATGCAGATTAAACTAGTATCTACATAACCCCCTACTGTCATGAAGATTCAGTTAAAAATGAGAACAAAGGCCCAAAATGAATTTATTTATCTACCTTGTCTTAAAAAAATGTTCATTCTAATGGATCACATTTTCATGAAATCTATCATTCTGTTTCTTGGAAATGCTTAGCCTTTGAAACGTTTTTCGCCCTTATTCTGAAGCTCATCAAAAAGATATAAAGCCACTCATAAAGATGTTTCATGCAAAACCAAGACAATTTCTATGAATAAGTGTGAAATAATTATATTTGACATTGACTGATAAAAACAACCTCACCTATCTATTAGCTAACTAGTATTGGAGCCTATATACTCTATGCATGTTTAAAACAGAATTATTACTTGTTTGCTTATAATTGTATTGTATTGAAGTACATGATCTTAAAGTGAGATAGAAAAAAATATTTATTATTTAATTTTTACAGTGATTTCCCTTATATTGAAGATACAATTTTCAAACCTTGAACGACGAAATATCTTTTATTTCAACATTTTTTGTCATAATAATTAATATTTGATTGGCTATATTTCTTTAATCGTCCTGTAAAATTACGGAATACTTTAATATTTTTGCAGATCATTAAAAGGGCTGTAAAAATGTACTCTTAAAATTTTTTGTAATATTAATCAAAATACAAGGAATTGTCGTTTTTTCCTCTATCTGTATTTAACATTTATTTACAATTATAGAATAAAATGTAATAACCAAAAATCTGGAATTTTATCTCGGTGATGTAAGAGTCAGGGTTGGCTCTTCCGACTCTGAAATATTTTTATGCAAGTATGATACAAATTATCTTACCTTGTACTTTTTATCGGTTGATAAACATTTTCTTCAGAGGGATTATCTAGTTTTGACCACGGTATATTACATCCCGCCATCACTTCCACTAAATATAAATTAAAACTGCGTTGACTGTCACCATCAGTAGAGCCACTAGCACTAATATGCTGTTGTGACGAAATGTGTCTATTAACATTTATTTTAGATGTCCAAGAAATTGTTTTGTTGCAACTACTACAATAAAGATCTCTTCCATCAAACTGCAGTTCTGGGAAATCGCGAATCCACAAGTCTATTGCAGCCGGAGAAGCACTAGACATTTTTGTATACCGCCGACTTTGTATAATTTCACAACAAGTTTGTTGATACATACGTACGTACATATGGCTAGATTTATACTACGGTTTGCAAAACTGCGATCTAGAATGGTCTACCCTTGCCTTTCATTAAATGTTGACGTAAATGCCAATAATTGCCCCAGTGTAGGTAAAAGGCGATTTTGAAATGTTTCACAATTTCGGCGGCGTCATATAATTAAAGGAGATAAAGCCGTAAAAAACATAAAAGTACCTCCGTAAACTATAATTTATTGTTGACACTCGGTCGGGGTTGAATGCCTTTAAATATAAAAAATCAACTATGTTTTTAGGTATATGTCAATATGTTTAACAAATGTAGTAGATTTCCAATAAAAGTAGGTTATGCGTATTAACACAAAATGAAATGAACGCCATACATTAAACAGAACAGGAAAGTGTGTGTTTAATTTAAAATTATCTTTTTACTTGCTAGATATGTTTTACTTGTGTTTGTAAGTACTATTACCGTTTTTATTATTACCAAAAATACATTGTTCGTCGTTTTTCTGATTGTTTCAGTAAATGCTTGTAATACAACATTACGTATATATGAGAGTCGTCTCTGGCACCGAGATCAACTTCCCGATCTCTGCAAATGTGTAAAACTTGACTAGTGGAAACGAATTAAGTTGTTTTTGGTAATTTCTTGATACTGGTAACATAAGTGTCAGGCCAGTAGCCAGAAATGAATTATTGGTGGAAATCATCGTAATTCAGAGGGAGCCAATTTATTCATAATTTGGAATAACATGCCGAATGGGACTATTTTGTATATATAATCTCACACCCTGACACCCCCCTCATACAGGCCTGATTAGTGTATTTGAAAAAACGTAGTAAAAAGGATTTGAATAAATTAAATACTAATATTCCAGTACATAAGCCGTAAATTGAGTAAAAGTTGGAAAACAGCACCGATTTCAAAGGTTCCTTCTGCATTGTGTTCCTTGAACCCTCACGATCATTCGTCATCACTAACATCTTCGCGGAAGGACAAAATGGGGGAGTTGTGGGGTCATAAGCTCCAAAAATGCCCCAAAAATTATGTATTGGAAAAAACTTTAAAATTGAAAATTTCGGCTTGGAGATCTCTACTCGGAAAGTTTTCGAGGTCGCTGATTACGAATCTGAGGTCAAATTTAGGAAATTCAAAATGGCGGACCGTAAATCGGACCATTTTCCAGAAAAAATTACTAGCCTCGGAAATCTGTACTCGGGGATTTTCAAGGTCGCTGATTACGATTCCGACGGCTAATTTTCTTAAATTCGGAAGTACAGTCAATTTCTCAGGACTTTGTGTCTTTTTCGTTCTTGAGCTGAAAGTGGGAACTCGGGGGTTTTCGTGGTCGCTGATAACGAATCCGATGTCCAATTAGAGGCAATTAAAAATGGCAGGCTGGAAATAGAGCCAATTTATCAGGAAAAACTCGTACTTTTTCGTTTTTGGGCTAGGTCTTCCTAAAAAATGGCTTTCCTTCCGGTCCGCCATTTTGAATTTCCTCTTTTGTCCATCGGATTCGTTATCAGCGACCACGAAAACCCCCGAGTTCCCACTTTCAGCTCAAGAACGAAAAAGGTACCAGTTTTTCCCGAGAAATTGACTGTACTTCCTATCGGCCATTTTGAATTTACCAAGGTAGACCTCGGATTCGCAAACAGCGACCTCGAAAACCCCCGATTACAGATTTTCAAGTCAAAAATATCCGTTCTCATTTTTTCTGGATTTCCGGTCCACCATTTTGAATTTAACAAGTTGGACAGAAATTTTCACTTTTAAAGCTTTTTTTTTTCAAGGCTTAGTTTTTGGGACATTTTGGGGGCTTACAACCCCCCCATAACGCACCCATTTTGTCAATCCGCAAAGATGTTAGTGGTGTAGAATGCTCCTGAGGGTTCAATGAACACAACACAAATCGGTTCTGCTTTCCAGCTTTTACACATTTGGCACATTTTTACCAATTTATTTACTGGAGTATAAAGAGGAATATTTGTTTCATACAATTTCGTATTTAGGGTAAGTTTGCAATTTTGAACATTGTGTTAACCAATTATAACGAACACTGGAATCAGTTTGATTCCAGTGTTCGTTATAATTTTTAACGAAAGTACTTGTTAAAATGCACTATCAGAAAAAATCAAACTTTTAGGGGTAGAGGTACCCTAGGATTATTTATTTAAGACTTCATTTTATGCCTGGGTAGCGGTTATAACAATCTATAATTGCATAAAATTTTGACTGTGTAGGCAAAATACTTTCTGAGAAAAACAGCTGTGATATACAGACGGACAGACAGACGAACATGACGAAACTATAAGAGTTTTACGCAACCCTAGAAAAATAAATAGAGAAATAAGCAATAGTAATTGCGTCTAATAAACACTAGTTTATTCAACATCATCTTTTTTCATCATCTTTTTAAGTATAAAATAAAAGTATATTTGCGCTTAACAAAAAAATTAACAGGTTTTTAACTACAGTCGATTTAATATAAATGTCAAAAGTTTTTAACCAGCAAACAAATCCTGAGAACAATTTCCTGCTAGTGCTAATTGGTTTTAGCAATAATCATTCTCACAATTTGCGAGCATCTTACATCCAACAATTACTCACAAACATCCGGATATCTTGACATTACTAACTATTACATCACCATTTATCTAAACAATTTGGCCTTTAATATTTTGTATTTAAACATTACCAGCTTGTTATTTACAACATCTGTATTTGAATACGCTTTATATATCAAGTTATTTGTTTCCGCAATTAGTATATCGAAATTAATAAACGCAAAATTTTACAAATGTGCAAATTAAGGTAAACTTATTACTAATGGGGGTTGCCTGATGATAAAGAAATAGGGATAAACAAGTAAAGCAAGTAAAACAAGCTAGTGAAAGTCCAGAAACTTGGAAATTGGTATTGAAAGTATTGAAACATATTCTTTACAGGATTTTGCAAACAGCAGAAAAATAACTATCTATAACTAAAAGAAAACTTTGTGTAAAAATATTAATGAAATCTTTGCATTCTTTCGATAACCCGAATTCTGGTTATGCTAGCAAATTAAAATCCTAAAATGAATTTGTCTAATTTCTTATTTGACAATAAAAAATTTTTTAAGACAAGGTAGATAAATAAATTCATTTTAGGCCTTTGTTCTCATTTTTAACTGAATCTTCATGATCGTAGGGGGTTATGTAGATACTAGTTTAATCTGCATGGCCGTAGGGGACCGTGTGGATGCTAGTGTAGAATGAGAATCGATCGCTCGAATGGTCGAACGTCGGTCAATCGACCGGTCAAAAAGGTATTAAAGATAATGGCATATCATTTTATAGGGTTTTTGGGGCAAAGTAGGTACTTATTCCTTAGGCAGCGGTTTTAATAAATGTTTACTAAGATAGATTCATGAAGTTGTCACCCAGTATCGTATTTTCTGGAATCTACTCATTTTCTGGGTACATCAATCAAAGGGAGGACAGACGACTCAAGGTTCTTAGAGGTCTTTCAAAATGTTATGAGTCACGAAATGCGCAAAAGGCGGTAATTATTCCGCGTTATAAGTACATTTTAAAAACATTGACGGGCTGTATACATCAACAAGAACGCGGGATAAATTGTAACCAATAAATCTAATATTTTTAAGAAGCGTAAGTAAGTCAACTGGTGGGGTTATGTCTCTGCGCATGTGAATGTTATAACTCGTGAGATTTAGACACCTCTACTATACAAATAGTCAAAATTTAAAGAATAAGTCGAAGGCTTTTATATTGTCCATGAATTTCTGATTTACCACAAAAATGTCAGTATTACGAATGATAAATTGTCTATCATTTTCATTTTCGACAACAATAGCAACAGACGTACAGCTTATTATTATTCATTTACAGATAATGCTTAGAAAAATATTAAGGTTATTAATAACTTGATTTATGTTTTTAGCAATGTACTGAATCAAAAAACTTTAACTCTTGGTCTCATCCGCATAGAAATTAGATTTGGAGATTGTGATGATAGTAAATAGAATAGCAATAATAAAACTCTGCTCCATAATGATTTCTTGTAAAACACCAGATTAATAGTAGCACTAAAACAGTGATTTTATTTTCATTGTAACTTCTAATTATGTCATCAGACACTTTGTAGCGTGCACTCATGGTGCTGTGGTCTACTCTAAAACTGGATTAATCTATTGAAATTACTTGATATTATGTTGTCACATATCTAACGATGTGATTATGCATTTCTATTATAATACTCTTCGCAAATACAAAACGAAGAGTATATTCGATCGGCACATTTTGAAAACCGGTAATATTGCTCATAGAAAAAAAAAACATGTCACTGTGTTTGTGATCGAATCTGAACAGCTTCAAAAAATCCGCCCGTCCGTCACGTTTCTTGTAGGCACGATAACTTAAGAACGAAAAGTTCGACTGAATTGAAATTTGGACAGTAAGTTAGTGTTAGCTAAAGGAAGAACCCTATTATTTTGGAGATCGACCGATACATAAAAAAATTATAAATTTTTTAATATTTTTTTTTAAAGTTTTGTAATTAAACAAAAAATGTCTAAACTGCGAAGAGTATTCCATAGCATTTGCAACAATTCTATAACTAGTTTATAGTATAGGTATGTGCGACTTGTCAGTAAAAATAGTTCGGAACTTTCTTGTACGTAGATAAGTAAATCTAGAAAACATTATAAGAACAGTTTTGAATATAAAGTCAAGACCAGAAGCATTTAACTTGATGTATTTAATGCGTCAGATACTTCGTGATATTTCCCCCAAATTCTAAGAGTATGTTGATCATTATAATATGTTTTCGATTATTCAAAGTTGATTAGCAACGAATGTATTATAACGTTTTGTCTCATCAGCCAACGTGAGGACGACAGTATGGCAAAACGTTAAAATTGTTAAATTAAAGATGGTGCCAGAATTGTTTTTAAATTTCAATTTAGAGAATGACGAGATAAGTTACATTTTTTTAGTGCAGAATAGGATTATCTTATAAGGTTCTTAATAGGAGGTTGAAATCTGACGCACAAGTTTTTACGTTTAGTTTTGGAACTTACTGTTAACCCATATATACCCATATATACTAATTTTTCTCCTCAAAAGAGGCTAGTGGAATAAACTGGTTCACAAATTATCTGTTAAGATGTAAATAAAAAGGATATAATTAGGTAGGTATAGTTATTTCTAGAAATTACACATTTCTACTGACAATTTACAGTTACTACTGTTTTATTTAATTTTATTTTAAATATAAATAATATTTATGAATACTATGAAAAATATATAAAATATAAATAATGACTTATTGCTAAGGGATGTTCACCAAATCCCTTTAATTTGATTTAGGCATCACTTGTTTTATGAGTGACTTATCTTATCTGTGTGTGCTAAATCTCCGACAAAAAACAAGACCCTAATCGTTAGAGATAATTAAATCTTAGAGAAGAAAATGTGTTTTAGTAAAACGCACTGACAGCTTGACAAATGGTCTCTGCAAAGGGATTGGGGCAATGACAGTGGCGTAACTAAAAGCAAAAGTTTTTCGAATGTATGGTTTACTACCCAATTTTACGCGATATAAAATTATTTCCACATTGACGTGATGGAGTGGAAGTATAAGTAATCCTAAATAAATTTCTTTTTTTTTTCTCGGAGATTTTCAATTTGAGAGAAAAAAATCTGGTTGGTCTGTCTATTTGTCTGTTTACCGGTTTAAAATATTGACTTGAACTTGAATTTGATACTGTAACGAGATCTGGAACTAGACTATATTTCGAGTTTATTTCGTTGAAGGGCTAGGAGGAGGTAAATAGGGTAAAATAAGTAAAAAAAGCTAGTAAGAGTCCAGAAACCTGGATAGGGTATAAATGGGTCTCAAATTCATTTATGATACTTCCAACCTCACCACGATCCCCACTCTATTATTAAAGGACTTAACAAAATATAATTGAGATAGTCATTTGAACTTTGCTACACGTATATATTATAAGGACGTTTTTAACCAGATTGTATTTTGAGCTGAGGACGACAAGGAAAGGGGATTGTTGGTTGAATCGTTTACCTTGAAATCCTTGTGGATAACATTAGAAACTGAAAATATGAGATTCTACGAGGAACAGATATGACAAAATTAGAAACTTGCCAGTTGAACAAAATTTGGCCCGACAGTAATATCACGAAGTGCACAAAGACCGGATTTGCTGACGCTCTAGTTTCTCCATCTTTCTTTATGCTTCTGGACCATTACAGCGGCAGACAGATGGCGTATTGATGCTTTCAAAATGTGAGTCTGGAGTCGTTTGCTACGAATTCTCCAGACAGCTTTTCCCAGCTCGATTCTCCAAGAAATACTTCCCCAAAGCGACTTTCTAGCATTATGTTCTCCCAAATCTTCTAATTTTTTAACCACATCAACCAATGAGAGGTTATTTGTAGAATGATTGAGTCCAGAGAAGACCACATGGCGAGAGGAGAAGGGGACCTTCAAAATTGTGGACTAGTTGATATCAACGCTGCGCTGATCCAAGGAGCTGATATGAAAGAACTTTGATGGAGATGTACGCCTTACAAGTAACCGAGTGAAATTGTCTTACAGAGAAGGAAGACCAATTAGCACATTGGAAGAATCCATGAAGTACAAAACGTCTGTCAAGATGTTGTGTATAAGAAGTTGATTTCATAAGCACTCTAAAAGGAACATGAGAAAAAATAAAATTGGTGCAGATGGTATACGATATCTTAGGGACACCATATAGAAATTTAATTTTACTAATATCCTATTAATATGTAGAAAAGGTGAATAGGCATTTGGCAACATCTAATTACGTGTATACTTAACATGTTCTATATTATACGAAAATATACAGTGCTGTCGAGTGAAACAGAATTTCGATTAAACACTCATTCATTCCATATAAATGTTTCAAATTATAATAAATCAACTCAAATTAATGAGTGCAAAATTTCCCCATGGCGTACGTGATTAATTACCGACTTATATCACTATTTATCAATAAAGATTCCAAACAATCCTCGAAGCTCTTGATAACACTGATTTTACAATAGATTAATGATTAACAACTACGGTTATGTGTATTTGTAATGGTTATTTTCAAACGAAGTGTACTTCAAGTTTTTAAAATTGAACCGGATTGATTGATGTTTACGACTAGTTAAGCCAATTTGAAAACAGATATGGTGCATTATACAGTGAATGATCATTAGTATAGTCAATTGACACAAATTGATGAATTTACAAACCGTTTTCAATGCAAGACGTACTTAAAAATTAGATTGCACAGGAGATATCTAATTATATAGATGCGTTCCTGTTGACAGAAAATATTTTAATAATGAAAATATGTTTTTGAATTTGTTCATATAAAAACATTTTGCTGTAAAACGTTTAAAGTGTTTTGTGAAATCGCGTCATACTATACCGTATGCAAAGGGACACTATTCATTTGCTGATTTATAACTTTCTTCTTAACCACAACAGCTTGGCAGACTTTCCATGATTCATGAATTATATTTGTTGACCACCCTCTATTGTATGGACGTCTGATAGCATCACTCCATCTGCCGAGGCTGCATTTTTACTTCTCAATTTCTTGATAATGTGGGCCCAACGTTTTGGAGGGAAGTATGATTATATTCTATATACATAGTAGGTACTATATACTATCCGCCTCAATCGTCAGTCTGGGCGTAGTATACTAGTTTGAATAAAGAACCACCGTCAAAATTAAAAACACTCATTCACTGAGAATCGCGGTATTAGTTTCTGATTAATAGTTTGTTGTAACTCTCGCCGTATGAAAATGGGTATTATTGAGCAAATTTTGGTGTATCACAAATATCACGAAACGCATAAAATTAGGCTTCCTGGCACAACAGTTTACTTCATCTTTCTTTTTGCTTCTGAGATATGGCTGATACAGAGATAGACAGGTTACTTATTGATGCTTTCGAGACGTGAGTGTTACATTTACTTAGTAGACCATGACACCAACAAAATACACCCCCAAAAAGGTACGACTAAGAAAAGGAAAATATGAAGCGATTAGTGGTTCAAAGAATACCGAACAGTAAGCGGCGAAGAAAGGAACTAATGGCAAAAAGTTTTGGTCCGGTCTTACGCCCAACAGATAACCACGACAAATGGCGTAATGCAGGCAGATGTCCCATATAGTAAAAGTAGATCAATAGACTTGCGCATCAAATTCCATAATGGGGTCTACCGAGCTGTAGTTTTTGTTAGTATAATTGTTTATGAGGTGTATTTGTTTATTTATGTAGAATTAATAGCAATAAGTTAGTAACTTAGTGTTAATAATTTAACAATTGCATCTACTAACAAAGAACACGACACTATAGACACTGACTCATTTTATAATTTTCGTAAAATATGGTAGTTCTAGAAAACCATAAACCTTAATATTGTCTAAATGTTATTTGTGGCATCATCTTAATTTTTTTCCTTCTTCAATTCTTTGGGAATTTCACTGCCACATGTATGTTTTCTTTCTAAGCGGTGCTAGGGGAATCTACAAAATATATCACAATTAACCAGTATGTTACTGGTAAAAAACCTCTACGCCCGTGACGTTTACGTCAAAGGATCAGTTAAAGGTTGGTTTTGATAAATAAACAACACAAATAAGTATAAAAACTTGAAATTAAATATTTCGCCGACGTTTCGGAAATCTAATCTGTTTCCTTTCTCAAGGCTTTTTTTGAAAAAAAAAAGTAAGTATCTATGGATATTGAATATAACAAACATTCTTAGAGCTGTGTATTTGTCATACACAGCAAAAAAGATTTTTCAAAAAAAGCCTTGAGAAAGGAAACAGATTAGATTTCCGAAACGTCGGCGAAATATTTAATTTCAAGTTTTTATACTTATTTGTGTTGTTTATTTATCAAAACCAACCTTTAACTGATCCTTTGACGTAAACATCACGGGCGTAGAGGTTTTTTACCAGTCACATACTGGTTAATTGTGATATATTTTGTAGATTCCCCTAGCACCGCTTAGAAAGAAAACATACATGTGGCAGTGAAATTCCCAAAGAATTGAAGAAGGAAAAAAAAACCATAAACCTTGACTTCTCAAACCCGGAAACTATAACATTTTAATTCTTTTTCGCCATTCTAATAATTCTATTCTTTTCGCATTAAAAATTTAGAGAAATATAATACAAAAGTGTGAAAGAACTAATTGTTTAAATCTATTGATATTTTGAAAATATCCGGGTGATATTGTTGCGTTCTTCATAACAATCAGGGTAAATGTTACAAAATTTTAATCAGACATAAAACAATATTGCACAAGAATTAATTGATTAATTGATTGATTGATTTGACAGCGTAAGGTGAGCATTGCTTCCGATTCCGGGCATCCATGGAGATTCCAACACGCGCAGCTTGGTCCTCCGCCGAACAGGCCAACCCTAGGATGCTTTATATACCGCCGGACCGGCTGCATACGCCGAGTTGGTCATGGAACATGCTTGCTGTCAGCAGCGAGATTCATATGACACATGGGGTAGGCATATAGGCCCATCCTATATTCCTACCATGCTTCCAAGCTTCTTTTTAGTTTCCATCTGTCATCATCGGATGGAAAGTGTAGGCGTTTGCCAGAAGCTTCTTTTCAGTTTCCATGCTTCTTTTAAGTTATCATCTATCGTCGTCTCCTTTATTCTTCGTCTAAGTCTTCTATTTCTTCTGTTTCTGAATCTAGCAGAGTGCACCTCCCTCTGCCCGCTTGCGTGCCACTTCGTTTGTCTACTATGACATACATACATTCACTCGCAGCAGGGAGTCTCTTTCTTTAAACCGTTTCAAAGGTATATGTCCACTCACGGTGGAAGTGCCCTATCTAGCGGTACAATTTTTTTTCTGGCGGGTTATGAGAAAGAGGCCCGAGAGAATATTTTGCACACCCTGTATATTAGTTTGTTTCTGTAGCAATTAATTTCAACAGAAGCTTTCCAATTCCGGGTATTTTCTATTTCATTATCTATATTTAATACGTTTTCAATTTTACGTTTCTCTGTTGTGCAATAAACTAAAAAAAATAATAAAACAGTTACAATTAATAGACTAGACTTATCTGTTTGTCCCCTTTGTGTTTACATTGGCAGCTTCCCTCTTTCTGCTGTAGTATTCCTACAATGCTTCCACTCGTTTCCATCCTTCCTAAAACTCAGCTTGTTGTCATTTACTGGAGATTTTATGATATATCTATTTTATGATGTCAGATGTCTCATTCTCAAGTAGTTTATGTACGTTTTTGTGACGTTATGTTCAACTAATATAACTATATGAAATATCCATACTCATGCTAATTTATAGAATTATCCACGGTTTAATTTAACACCATTTCGCGCGATTTAGCACTGTCTTACCCGGCTATATTTGTGATTTTGTGGAGCTACCAAATAACGCGTCTACCTGCTAACGCGACCCACTCGACCCTCCTGCATATTGCATAAGAATTATTGATAATATATTAAATCCAAATTGCAGAAATGTCTTCCTTAAAGAAAATAACTTACAAAAAATCATTTTGACGTGTTTATTTGTGTCATCTTTAATATTCGTTAAAATAATACTGTTATGCATTACCACCCCCTAAGGCCTGGCGAGTGATACGCCTATGACTACTAATAGCTCTCAATGGTTATGCAATCAGTAATACACCCTTCTGGAAGCTTGTAGATGCTCTAGAGTTCTATATAGTTCTGGAATTGAAAATCTCTGGATGGATCTAGAGGCAATTTTGGGATATATAAAGCGAAATCGACGGCGGAGAAAAGAGAAGTTCTATTAAAGTGAAATTTGGTAACGAAAGTGAGTTTAGAAGTATTGTCATTGTGTAATCAGTAAATTATTAAATAAATTGTTAGTGTTTATCTCTTGTTGAAATTATTTTGAAACTCAGGGTGTTTCCTAGGGGCGGAAACACGTAACAATACCATAACAGTATAGAAACCTCGTTTTTTCAAATTGTTTCCTTACGACCGTAAACAGTGTTTGCAAAATGAAAATATAGTATTATTATATAGTTCACATGAAAGCGTAGATCCATGCTATTTTTTTTCTAACTTGGAATTCAAAGTCATTAAGTCGGAATACTCGAGCACCACATTAGAATATTATACTCAAGACGCGTTTCACCAACAATATTGGAGTCTATTAACACTCCAGTAAATTTAACAGCGTATATTACTATTTATATTAAATTAAAATCATGGTTCAATAAATCCTGTCATCCCTACCTGAACTCTGTCTCAACGAACCCTGGCCTACTAACCCATACAGGTCACTTGGCATAAAGTCTTTATCATTATTTATACTATTTTTACATTTTGCAATTTCTAAGCTTTTAAAAGCATGTTGTTAACCTATACTAGTCTTTTCAGTTCTTCCATATTTGGGATGAGTTACATGCTTATTGAATCTAGTCAAAATTAGATATTACGTTTGTCCACACTTCAAATACAGCCGATTTCATAAATCCCGGACCTTCATTTGATTCAACTTTACTCTTTGGGTTTCCCATGATTCATAATTTAAGGTTAATTAGGAATTTAAAAGTAATCTGAATGCTTTTGAAAGTTTAGAAATAGCAAAACCTAAAAATTGTATGAATAATAGTAAAGACCGAAGCCGCTTTATTGGTTAGCAGGTCACTGCTTCATAGTCTGTAAATTCCAAGATACAATTTAAAACAAAATCCCACACCGAATTTTCTTAAAACTTCCTTAAAATAATCATGGTGATATTATCTTAGAAATGCGTCGCTGTGTTGTATATTGTAGACACTTTTTTATAATTAATTCTTTAATATTAAAATAAACTATAAAAATTCTAATAACTTTGTAGACACAGTAACTGGTAACTGATGTAGATTTCTGAACGGCAGGCATAAATTTTCACCTCTTATGTGAACGGTAGACTCAATTTGTACATACAATAAAAGGATAATTTTGTACAATTCATCAGTACAGAACAAATAATCCAGCGACTTTATTTCAAAGTCTTTGAAAAACTATATTGCATATTAGGTCCGTACCTACCTAATTAATATGCAATTTTCCGTAATTTTACTGTGGGGAATGCAAGAGTATTATTATTGTTCATTATTAAATATATTCAGAATCGCTACGCCACTGAATGGGATAGGGATGTCTGGACCTGAAATGGCCTATTACTTTTTATGTTTTCGTGGTAAAATGTCCGGGTGCCTTGACAAACACTGTGGAGTGAACCACAGGGGTTCAGAGGTACATGGCTATTTAGAGAAGGGAAGTGCACCCCTCCCACAGATGGAACAGGATACATTACTAAACTTTTGACTAATCGCTCCTATGTTAGGGGTTTTTAAATCACCGGATAATTTACAAAATATTGATCTATATTGAAATATTTATCAGGTGTACAATGACCTATAAATATAAATGAATACACATCATATTTTAACCAATTTTGCATAGGTTCTAAAGTAAATTATTAGATGAAATTCTGTGCTATATATTAAATATTAATTCTTTTCATTATATGTGTATTTTATATTTATATACTTTATTTTTTTTGTAACTTAATATTTACGAAGATTTTAATTTTTATGTGATACATGTGGCCATCATCCATATAACCAACAACTAAAACTATTTAGTCAAAACTGATCTACAATGCACAGAAAAAACAAATTCTAAAGATAAATAGGGGAGACAACACAGATATATGATTCCTGTCTTGGAATCCCAGGCCATCAAGATTTTCGTGTTTTCCAGAGAATCTATGTTGTAGTCGAATATTTGGTTATTGTATTAATAAAGGAGAAAATTTCTTAAAAGGTAGACTGTATTTTAAAACAATTAGTTGTTCGAGGAGTTCGAGAGTGGCTGGCGCCGAGGGTGAATGTGCCGTGGGTCGCTCCCGAAGAAAACGCAAAAAGAATCTGTTAACACTCCGTTAAACTCGATAAAATTGAAGTCATCGGTAGGTCAACAAATTTTGCGTAAAGTGAAGTATAATAACAGAAGAGCAAAGCACATGCCGAATTAATAATTGAAAACTACTAGTAAAGTGTTTGTTAGTGGTGCCAAAAATAAAGTAAGCATTTTTTATAATTAATTCTTTAATATTAAAATAAACTATAAAAATTCTAATAACTTTGTAGACACAGTAACTGGTAACTGATGTAGATTTCTGAACGGCAGGCATAAATTTTCACCTCTTATGTGAACGGTAGACTCAATTTGTACATACAATAAAAGGATAATTTTGTACAATTCATCAGTACAGAACAAATAATCCAGCGACTCTATTTCAAAGTCTTTGAAAAACTATATTGCATATTAGGTCCGTACCTACCTAATTAATATGCAATTTTCCGTAATTTTACTGTGGGGAATGCAAGGCCCAGGCCATCAAGATTTTCGTGTTTTCCAGAGAATCTATGTTGTAGTCGAATATTTGGTTATTGTATTAATAAAGGAGAAAATTTCTTAAAAGGTAGACTGTATTTTAAAACAATTAGTTGTTCGAGGAGTTCGAGAGTGGCTGGCGCCGAGGGTGAATGTGCCGTGGGTCGCTCCCGAAGAAAACGCAAAAAGAATCTGTTAACACTCCGTTAAACTCGATAAAATTGAAGTCATCGGTAGGTCAACAAATTTTGCGTAAAGTGAAGTATAATAACAGAAGAGCAAAGCACATGCCGAATTAATAATTGAAAACTACTAGTAAAGTGTTTGTTAGTGGTGCCAAAAATAAAGTAAGCACGTGCCTAGTGCAAAGCCTAGTTGAGCCGTTGTCGACTATTAGTGTATTAATCGTGGAATACAGGACGTCCAAAGTATTCTCCTAGATCTCTTTCTTACTTTTTGCAGAGTTTACTTTTTATTTTGCTTTACCTCGGCAGATCGGTATATGAGGTGTCTCAAAAATTCTCTCGGGGGTCTTCCTTGCACTTCTAGCACGGAAACTTAAAAGAAGCATCTCACAAACACCTGCACTCCCCATCCTATACTGAAATTACGCTATGTGATCTCAGCAAGGCCTTCGACTGTGTCTCTCATACCCTCATCATCGAAAAACTTAGTTTTTATAGAGTCAAGAGAATGCCGTTGTCTCTGCTAAAGTCATAATCTGGAGAATAGGTAACAATGCGTCTCACAAAACAATATGACATCTCATTTTAGATCAGTAAAACATGGAGTGCCTCAGGGATCTGTGCTGGGACCTTTATAATTTATGTAAATGATTTATTTTATAACTTATTCCCTAGCAATATAGTTATGGTTTCTGATGACGCAACTCTTACAGATAGCGCAAAAAATATTAACAGTCTACAAAATATTATTGATGAAACTGAAATTTGAGCGGAACTTTGGTATAATGCTAATGCACTCAAACTAAATCTTGACAAACACAACGACTCATTGTTTCTACTAGATATGACGTAACGAAGGGAGATAGTGTCAGTTTACTCGGTATAGTTATCGATGATACTTTAAGTTGGAGAAATCATATACAACAACTTAGCAATAAGTTATAAAGCTATTTATTTCTCCTACGAAGATTAAGAACAGTTCTACAACTACACATTTTGTTCTCAGTATACTATTCACTAATCCACTCAAACATAAGCTATGGGGTAATACTCTGGGGGGGACTCGAGCAGCGCTGCAAAAATATTTCGACAACAGAAAGAGTCTATAAGAATCATAGCAAGAGCAGGTTTCAGGGAATTCTGTCAACCACTATTTACTAAATATGGTATAATACCCATTCCTTGTCTATATATTTACTACTCTCTTTTAGAGATTCATAAAAACAAGAATTTGTATGTAACTCCATCTGAGCTACATAACCATAACACAAAGTCGGCCAATCTGTTAAAACCTCCTAAATATCGCTTAACAAAATCAATTAAGAACTCATTAAACTTGAACTTATATAATAAACTACCCGAAAATACAAAACAACAAAATTTTCACAAATTTAAAACTATCATTAGAAACCTATCTTGGAGTTTTGTTTTTGTACAACTGAAGATTTCATGACTACCCCCATGACTGTTATGTAACATGCTGTGTAACTTAGGTAGTACGCCTTAAGGCGGTTTTCATTTATTATGGTATCCTTGTTTTTTACTTATGCCTGTTTATTAATTTGTTTCACATTGTACATTTCATCTTTATTTACATGTGTATATTATTTATAGGTAATAAGAATTTAATGACCTGCTACAAATGTATTTGTATATGTAAAGTAGTCAAATAAACGTCTGCCTGACTGTCTATTCTTTACCCAATGCGTCATGTGGCTCTCGATGCTGACATCAAACATGTCCCACATCCAATCCGGCGTATGGCCGGTCTGGCGGCGGGATATAAAAATATCCAGATTGGATACCCTGAGAGCGGCAACAATGCCTACCACACGCTGGCCAATCCATCAATCAATCAATTTGACCATTTAAAAAAATCATATTTTCATGACCTCTTAAGGTCTTACACATTAATACGTTTTGTTAACAAATATATTGTGGTGACACGGTAAAAAATTTTTGCTCTATTTTTTGACACTTTTAGCGGTGATTTTCTTATTTTACTATTATTATTCGAACACACAACGTAATGGGGAAAATGATCCGAGAACACGGTGTCAAACAATTATTTATAATAATTAAGCAACTCGGCAGATCATTTTAGAATGGGGTCGATTCTGATCGAAGCGATTCACAAAATTCAAGGTTGCAAGTTGTAGTCTCTTCGACCTGCCAAACATTGCCACCGGAGCTCTATTTCAATTTTAAATAGCAATTTTAGACCTAAATAAAAGCTCAAATCAATAAAAAAAAATGTACCATTTTTAGGGTAGAATCTTCCTTTTTCAAAACTGTAAACTATAAAATCGATTTCTACCAGAGTTAACCAATTAAAAATTACTTTTTATCAGCGAAAGACCTACTCTTAAAATTCGAACAATAAGAGAGAATCTATCTAATAACTACTGGAGGTATTTGCGTCAGATAAATAAATAAATTCTAAGCCTTTTATAATACTGATCTATTGCGGCTAATGACCAAGATGACGATGCCCCAGAAATAAAGAGAAAAAAAATACGTATCTATTGTTGTAACATTTTATTTTATGCTTTATGTAGATTTTACAACTACATTCTCGCTAGGTTGGGGAGATATTTCTTTTGCTAGGTATCTAGTGATTTTCCAATGCAGCAGAAATTACTAATATCGCCCCGGAAGCATATTCTATTGCTGTAATTGTTACTAAAGCTTTCATGTATGGATTAGACAAATTTTAAGAATCCATCGTGCATGGTGGATCCAATATTTCTAAAATTATGAAAACTGCTCAGCCGCATTCTATTTCTGAAGTATTATTACACTTTTTATATCACTTTAATCAATCCGAACAACTTTATTGCCAATTGATATGCCTGGATTTTTCAATACCCGTGCCCGGATCCTGTCAGACAGGATGCGGTGTGGTGGGGTCGAATCAAGTAAAATGGAAATATAAAAAACTTTTGCTTTCTTCTGCTTTCATCACTGCAGATGAATGAAAGAAGACATTAAAGATAACATTTTCAGTAGGAATTATACAACTGAAAGATGTGGAATACTAAAAATAACACTTTCTTATACTCATGCGGGAAAAATGACAAAGCGCAAAAACCCGCTTCAGATAAAGTACATCACTTCAGATAACTTCTAAAAAATCTAATGTAGAGATTCCATGATAACGATCTATTGATAAGTGAAACATATCCTATAAGTACCTCCGGAAAGTCTAATGCAACATACCTAACAAACCGCGTACAAATGGGCTGATTCGCCTAGAAGTTTCGTGGTAGCCTGCCTACAAGCTTCCGAATGTATGAGTGTGCTTATAGATCAATATCATAACCCCACTTTTTGGAAGGAGATTAACAAAAATGATGTTTGTGATTTCCTCTGAATATTCCGAGTGATTTTCTTACATTCAAAAAAGAAAATTATTTAATACAATATTTCTCGATTAAATACACATATTATACATTTTTTACTTGTTGCCCTAGAGACTATGAGGTCATATAGTCAAATTTCATATTGCATTTCGTTAATAGGTACAACGCACCATCGATTAACTACAACTTTCAGAAATGTACTGCTTTAAACATGAACCGATGCGCTGGAAATTCTGGCGTCATTTACTCCCAAAATTTCTGTGGAAGATACGTTTAATCTGCGATTCCGGCAATTTAAAAGCAGACTTACCTGTCAATAAAAATAGCAATGTCAAAGTTGTATAATGAATAAGATGTGAAAACACATTTATTTAATATAAAAAGCACATGGAGAATAAAGAGAAAAATAAATTTCATAAGGAAGGAACATTCGAACATTAAATCATATGTATGTCAGTTGATATTATTCAGACAATTCGTGTTACTTTATCGTTATGTCTAGGTACACGCTAACTTGTACGTAAATCTAATTATATACAAGCGAAACGTCATCATTGTGAAGTCGAGAAATCGAAATATGTTTTGTTATATTGTGAAAAAAGGCGGGGAGACACCCTCCACACCCCCCCTTTCTTTGTCTGCGGTCCTGAAAATTATTAATTAGTTAGCAGAATAAAAACCAACCACCTAACCTTAAAAAATTATATGAAATAATAAAATTATTGTTCGAAAAAGCAGAGAAACATTATTTCTGTCGTCAAATCAAACCTGAATTTGTGAAAAAAATACATTAATCATTATAATTTTTTTTTAAAAGTTCAGTTGGTCTAGCAGTTGAACCAAGGACCACTCACATGCTAAGCGACAACATTACGCATAGTCCAACCATCCAGCTAACAATCGACGCGCCAATATTCTTTACTAAAGATGACGGTCTCGGATGATTAGGGGTCGAGCTTGATCTCTTTGCCCCAATCCTTGTAAGGAGCGTGCCTGCTTTCTCGCCAATCCCCCCGCAAATGCGGACGGTATTGGCGATGTTAGCAAACCTCCCCTGGTCCTGGCTGTTGGACTCTGCCGGCTGGGTCGTTCCTTCTGGCGCTGTTCTGTCTTGGTCTTCTTTCTTCGCTGGCATGTATAGGCTCCCGGGAGCGCCTTTCGTCTGTCGTGAGAGGGAACGGCTGTTACCGAGCCCTCTCAGAGTTTGAAAGGGATTTGGGGGTGTTGACTTGTCGGAAGCCCAGGGTGCCAATTGGCATCATGTGCTCCGATTTCGTCGGAAGGAAGTGTGAACTGTGTAGCTCAGGATTGTGTTCGGCCAGAGACGCTTTCTTAGCGTCAGAGACCGGCACGGGCTAGGGTAAGGGGACCGAGCTGGTTGTTTGCTTGGTACCCCCGGGATCGGGTTATTGGATGTTTTTGGTCATTGTCTCCTTGCGGTGTGGCTTGCAGATCGAACTGAAACAGATAAAGGGTTAGTTATACTTACCCATTAGCCAGGATCTGGAGCTGCGGCCTCTTGTGCCTCGGAGCGTCTTTGCGGTCATAGTCAGTCGCCTGTCCGAAAAGCGGATTTCCATGCTCTGCTGCACGGGCGTATAGGTTCCTCGCTCTGTCCCAGATGACTTTACTGGGGTGTATTCCAGGTCTCTGAAGATGTCGGCGTTTCTGACAAAGCATGATGCATCCACGGCGCACCGAAGTACGACGTTTTCCACGGCATGCATCCTCTTCACATGGGTGGCTGCTTTGTATCCCCAGACAACGGCGGCGTAAATCAGAATAGGTGCAATGAGGGTCCTGATAAGCGTGAGCTTGTTCCTCGGGTTGAGTTGGCTCTGTCTACCTATCATAGAGTAAAGTAGAGTCCTCCTCGTCCTCGCTTTCTGTATTATCGCTTCCGCGTTTTGTCTCCACGTCAGGCTTCGATCCATGATAACGCCAAGGTACTTGACTATATCGTGCCTTGAATGTTCTCGCCGTTCAAGGAGACGTGTCCTGTGGGAGTTTGCTTCCTGACTATCTTGAAGAAGATGGCGTTGCTCTTCTCCGCGTTGATTTTGACTTTCCACTTGTTGCACCACTCTTCCAGAAGGGATGCTGCTGCCTGGAGGTTTCGAGTGGCAAGTCTTGCACTCCATGATCTTGCGATTATGGCCGTGTCGTCTGCGTAGAGTGCCAAAGCGGTCCTCGCGGTTCTTGGCATGTCGGGGGTGTAGATGGTGAACAGGTGGGGAGAGAATACCAATCCCTGCGGTACATCTGCTTCCATGGGCCTGTAGTTTGACAGTTTGTCCGCAATCTTCACACGGAGTTGCCTCCGATGAAGGTAGGATCTCACAAACTTGACTATGCCCACAGAGTAACCCATCGAAAACATCTTCGCCAGAAGACCTTCATGCCAAACCCTGTCGAAGGCCTTTGCTACATCTAAGAAGATCGCTCCTATGACTTGACGGTGGTTGAAACCCTCCGTGATGTACTCCGTTAAACAAGGTACTTGGAGCTCGGTGGAAAGTTCTGTTCGGTAGGCGAACTGCTCATCTGGGATGATCTGGAGCTCATCGGTCAGGGTTTTAAGTCTCTTCAGGATGATCCTCTCTGCTACTTTACTCATCGCATATAGGAGACTGATGGGCCTGTAATTTGAAGGAAAGACTAGATTCTTACCTGGTTTGGGAATCATGATGACGTCTGCTTTCTTCCACTTGGTGGGGAAATAACGCAGTCTCAAGATGGCATTGATGATGTTAACCATTGCTGCTACTCCTTTGAGGGATAGTTTCTTGAGTACTATAGTTTTCTGGTTTTCCCTACACTGCAGTTCCAAACTGTCGGCAAAAGCCCCTGCTTCTTCCTGTCGAGTGTAGACAATACCATTCTCTCCGTGGATGCGCGGGACTGGTTTTCGCTTGGCACGCAGAGCCTTCTGGGTAGTAAACATGCTTCTGTCCTGAGGGTCTAATTTAACAATCAGCTCCGTAGCACGGAATAAATAGTCATAAGATGGCGTATTCACAATGATGACGTTTCGCGTGTATCTAATATCTAGAGTTACGTACAAGTTAGCGTGTACCTAGACACATTGTTACTTTATATTACATTTATGTCAGCTATTAGCAAAAAGCGCAATTTGAGATATATTAAATTACTGAGAGCGTGTTCTTGATTAATTTTGAAGTCTAAGTATAGAGACTGTAGAAAATTTTAGTTTTTTGCATTTCGCTCTAAAATCAAAAGATCTTTCAGAAAATATGCTAAATGAGCCCATTGTATAGATACCATAACCCCTAACAAATATGTATAAAAATACTTGTATAACTTTCTATCTTATCATGCACTGAGTTTAATATTATAAAATCATCTGAAGAATCACTGAATTAACTTTTACAACTAAAATCTGATTCGGTTGAGAGAATTTGAAGCTAAGGCCGAAAAGGCCTCATGTTTTTTTATTACATATTATGAAAAAGCTTGACGAATATAGTAACTGCACCAAATATTAAAATTATCTAACTGCTCATGCTTATTATTGAAACTTTCACACTTTGAAAACCGCAGGGATAGTAAGATAGTCGAGTTGTGACGTCATACCGCCCCAATCGCTCAGAGAACTCATATAGAAACAATGTCTATTGTAGTGTGAAGTCATTAAAGTTGTGACAAATATGATAAGTTCAAAGGTGACAATACTAAATACAATGTTTACTGGTTACCTCGAAAAGATAAAGAGGCAAGAATGTTTTGACAACGTACTATATGAATTTAAATAAATATAACACCTAAAGTTCAGTCAAAACTCAGTCAATGTAGTTAGTATACTAATTAAAAACACTCAGAAGAGGAAATCAAACAGAAACAAAAATCGACGGTAAAACCGACAGTGCACACCTTGCAAACTGTTTTATCTAATAAGTGCTATGCTATAACATTAGTTCTTCGGTCAATTTCTTTACATTCAGTTTTCTCGAATACTGCTAATTCTAGAATAAAAAAGTTGCCACTATCCTTTATCTTTACTTCTTCTGGATGTACTTGGTATGTTCCAGTATGTCACTTGGTATGAACACTACATGAATTACAAGACGTCTGCTAAGACGTTGTGATTAAGAAGAAGAACGTGGTATGTATTTCGACAAATAAAACTTTACCGCTTGTTATATTTACTCCTGCAAATTTTTAAATTTTATCAACATAGACTTAGAAAAAAATTGTTATTTTCTACGTTTATTAAATTTTACTTTTATTAGCGAACCTCAGCGCTTTCGTGCAGTTCTAACAGAATATAATAATATATTTCACTGCTATAACCGCGATATGACGCCACTTATCAGGGTTGTACGAGTGTGTTTCTACTCAAATGCAAATACCTCTATTGACCTATGTGACAACAGCAGCCCAAGATAGCAGCTCAAATTTACGGAAACGTCCGAGTGTTCATAGGCGTTCGTGTATTAAGGAGTTGTATATAAAATTAAATAATCGAAGTAGCTTTCAATCTGCAGGAGAAAACTGAAATATTTATTATGTCAAGAGATATGAGGAACGTCATAACAATATCTGTATAATTATTATAGTGTTTCTCACTCCCAAAAATGGGAACACAAAAAGCTGCCAAAAATAATTTTAAAAGTTGCACTTCAGTACGAGCATCCTAGTACAGAGATCGAAAGTAATGATAAAAATAATAATATAAATTTTCGTCGGCTTCCCAAGGGGTTGAAGTAACCCTCTAAACAACAACAAAAATTATAACTCTGAAACCAAAATTGATCGCACATTGTCACTCTCAGAAGAGATCGAATGTGATGAGAGAAACAACATTGTAAAATTTCATTGACTTCCAAAGGGATCCTCGGGTTGAAACAACCCCTGAAATAACAAAAAAATCATAACTCCGAAACCATACAAGATCGCACATTTTAAGTTTCAGAGGAGATCGAGAGTAATAATGAAAAGCACAGTATAAATTTTCGTCGACTTCCAAAGGGATCCTGGGGTTGAAACAACCCTCGAAATAATAAAAAAATCATAACTCCGAAACCAAAATTGATCGCACATTGCTACTCTCAGAAGAGATCCACTGTGATGATAGAAACAGCACTGTAAAATTTCATTGGCTTCCAAAGGGATCCTCGGGTTGAAACAACCCCCGATATAATAAAAAAAATCATAACTCCGAAACCATAAAAGATCGCACATTTTCAGTCTCAGAGGAGATCGAGAGTAATGATGAAAATCACAATATAAATTTTCGTCGACTTCCAAAGGGATCCTCGAGTTGAAACAACCCCCGAAATAATAAAATAATAAAAAAAAATCATAACTCCGAAACCATAAAAGATCGCACATTTTCAGTCTCAGAGGAGATCGACAGTAATCATGAACACCACAATATAAATTTTCGTCGACTTCCAAATGGATCCTCGGGTTGAAACAACCCTCGAAATAATAAAAAAAGTCATAACTCCGAAACCATAAAAGATCGCACATTTTCAATCTTAGGGGAGATCAAGAGTAATGATAAAAACCACAATATAAATTTTCGTTGACTTCCAAAGGGATCCTGGGGTTGAAACAACCCTCGAAATAATAAAAAAAATCATAACTCCGAAACCATAAAAGATCGCACATTTTCAGTCTCAGGGGAGATCGAGAGTAATGATGAAAACCAAAATATAAATTTTCGTCGACTTCCGAAGGGATCCTCGGGTTGAAACAACCCTCGAAATAATAAAAAAATCATAACTCCGAAACCATAAAAGATCGCACATTTTCAATCTCAGGGGAGATCGAGAGTAATGATAAAAACGACAATATAAATTTTCGTTGACTTCCAAAGGGATCCTGGAGTTGAAACAACCCTCTAAATAATTTAAAAAATCATAACTCCGAAATAATAAAAGGTCGCACATTTTCAATCTCAGGGGAGATCGAGAGTAATGATAAAAATCACAATATATATTTTCGTCAACTTCCAAAGGGATCCTCGGGTTGCAACAACCCTCGAAATAATAAAAAAAATCATAACTCCGAAACCATAAAAGATCGCATATTTTCAATCTCAGGAGAGATCGAGAGTAATGATAAAAACCACAATATAAATTTTCGTTGACTTCCAAAGGGATCCTGGGGTTGAAACAACCCTCGAAATAATAAAAAAAATCATAACTCCGAAACCATAGAAGATCGCACATTTTCAATCTCAGGGGAGATCGAGAGTAATGATGAAAACCACAATATAAATTTTCGTCGACTTCCAAAGGGATCCTCGGGTTGAAACAACCCTCGAAATAATAAAAAAAATCATAACTCCGAAACCATAAAAGATCGCACATTTTCAATCTCAGGGGAGATCGAGAGTAATGATAAAAACCACAATATAAATTTTCATCGACTTCCAAAGGGATCCTGGGGTTGAAACAACCCTCGAAATAATAAAAAAAATCATAACTCCGAAACCATAAAAGATCGCACATTTTCAGTCTCAGGGGAGATCGAGAGTAATGATGAAAACCATAATATAAATTTTTGTCGACTTCCAAAGGGATCCTCGGGTTGAAACAACCCTCGAAATAATAAAAAAAATCATAACTCCGAAACCATAAAAGATCGCACATTTTCAATCTCAGGGGAGATCGAGAGTAATCACCACAATATAAATTTTCGTTGACTTCCAAAGGGATCCTGGGGTTGAAACAACCCTCTAAATAATTTAAAAAATCATAACTCCGAAATAATAAAAGGTCGCACATTTTCAATCTCAGGGGAGATCGAGAGTAATGATGATAACCACAATATATATTTTCGTCAACTTCCAAAGGGATCCTCGGGTTGAAACAACCCTCGAAATAATAAAAAAAATCATAACTCCGAAACCATAAAAGATCGCATATTTTCAATCTCAGGAGAGATCGAGAGTAATGATAAAAACCACAATATAAATTTTCGTTGACTTCCAAAGGGATCCTGGGGTTGAAACAACCCTCGAAATAATAAAAAAAATCATAACTCCGAAACCATAAAAGATCGCACATTTTCAGTCTCAGAGGAGATCGAGGGTAATGATGAACACCACAATATAAATTTTCGTCGAATTCCAAAGGGATCCTCGGGTTGAAACAACCCCCGAAATAATAAAAAAAATCATAACTCGGAAACCATAAAAGATCGCACATTTTCAATCTCAGGGGAGATCTAGAGTAATGATGTAAACCGCAGTATAAATTTTCGTCGACTTCCAAAGAGATCCTCGGGTTGAAACAACCCCCGAAATAATAAAAAAAAATCGTAACCCCGAAACCATAACAGATCGCACATTTTCAATCTCAGGAGAGATCAAGAGTAACGATAAAAACCACAATATAAATTTTCGTCGACTTCCAAAGGGATCCTCGGGTTGCAACAACCCTCGAAATAATAAAAAAAATCACAACTCCGAAACCATAAAAGATCGCATATTTTCAATCTCAGGAGAGATCGAGAGTAATGATAAAAACCACAATATAAATTTTCGTTGACTTCCAAAGGGATCCTGGGGTTGAAACAACCCTCGAAATAATAAAAAAAATCATAACTCCGAAACCATAAAAGATCGCACATTTTCAGTCTCAGGGGAGATCGAGAGTAATGATGAAAACCAAAATATAAATTTTCGTCGACTTCCAAAGGGATCCTCGGGTTGAAACAACCCTCGAAATAATAAAAAAATCATAACTCCGAAACCATAAAAGATCGCACATTTTCAATCTCAGGGGAGATCGAGAGTAATGATAAAAACCACAATATAAATTTTCGTTGACTTCCAAAGGGATCCTGGGGTTGAAACAACCCTCTAAATAATTTAAAAAATCATAACTCCGAAATAATAAAAGGTCGCACATTTTCAATCTCAGGGGAGATCGAGAGTAATGATAAAAATCACAATATATATTTTCGTCAACTTCCAAAGGGATCCTCGGGTTGCAACAACCCTCGAAATAATAAAAAAAATCATAACTCCGAAACCATAAAAGATCGCATATTTTCAATCTCAGGAGAGATCGAGAGTAATGATAAAAACCACAATATAAATTTTCGTTGACTTCCAAAGGGATCCTGGGGTTGAAACAACCCTCGAAATAATAAAAAAAATCATAACTCCGAAACCATAAAAGATCGCACATTTTCAGTCTCAGAGGAGATCGAGGGTAATGATGAACACCACAATATAAATTTTCGTCGACTTCCAAAGGGATCCTCGGGTTGAAAAAACCCTCGAAATAATAAAAAAAATCACAACTCCGAAACCATAAAAGATCGCACATTTTCAATCTCAGGGGAGATCGAGAGTAATGATGAAAACCACAATATAAATTTTCGTCGACTTCCAAAGGGATCCTCGGGTTGAAACAACCCTCGAAATAATAAAAAAAATCATAACTCCGAAACCATAAAAGATCGCACATTTTCAATCTCAGGGGAGATCGAGAGTAATGATAAAAACCACAATATAAATTTTCGTCGACTTCCAAAGGGATCCTGGGGTTGAAACAACCCTCGAAATAATAAAAAAAATCATAACTCCGAAACCATAAAAGATCGCACATTTTCAGTCTCAGGGGAGATCGAGAGTAATGATGAAAACCATAATATAAATTTTTGTCGACTTCCAAAGGGATCCTCGGGTTGAAACAACCCTCGAAATAATAAAAAAAATCATAACTCCGAAACCATAAAAGATCGCACATTTTCAATCTCAGGGGAGATCGAGAGTAATCACCACAATATAAATTTTCGTTGACTTCCAAAGGGATCCTGGGGTTGAAACAACCCTCTAAATAATTTAAAAAATCATAACTCCGAAATAATAAAAGGTCGCACATTTTCAATCTCAGGGGAGATCGAGAGTAATGATGATAACCACAATATATATTTTCGTCAACTTCCAAAGGGATCCTCGGGTTGAAACAACCCTCGAAATAATAAAAAAAATCATAACTCCGAAACCATAAAAGATCGCATATTTTCAATCTCAGGAGAGATCGAGAGTAATGATAAAAACCACAATATAAATTTTCGTTGACTTCCAAAGGGATCCTGGGGTTGAAACAACCCTCGAAATAATAAAAAAAATCATAACTCCGAAACCATAAAAGATCGCACATTTTCAGTCTCAGAGGAGATCGAGGGTAATGATGAACACCACAATATAAATTTTCGTCGACTTCCAAAGGGATCCTCGGCTTGAAACAACCCCCGAAATAATAAAAAAAGTCATAACTCCGAAACCATAAAAGATCGCACATTTTCAATCTCAGGGGAGATCGAGAGTAATGATGTAAACCGCAGTATAAATTTTCGTCGACTTCCAAATAGATCCTCGGGTTGAAACAACCCCCGAAATAATAAAAAAAAATCATAACTCCGAAACCATAAAAGATCGCACATTTTCAATCTCAGGGGAGATCGAGAGTAATGATGTAAACCGCAGTATAAATTTTCGTCGCCTTCCAAAGAGATCCTCGGGTTGAAACAACCCCCGAAATAATAAAAAAAATCGTAACTCCGAAACCATAAAAGATCGCACATTTTCAGTCTCAGAGGAGATCGAGGGTAATGATGAACACCACAATATAAATTTTTGTCGACTTCCAAAGGGATCCTCGGGTTAAAGCAACCCTCAAAATAATTTAAAAAATCATAACTCCGAAACCATAACAGATCGCACATTTTCAATCTCAGGGGAGATCGAGAGTAACGATAAAAACCACAATATAAATTTTCGTCGACTTCCAAAGGGATCCCCGGGTTGAAACAACCCCCGAAATAATAAAAATCATCATAACTCCGAAATAATAAAAGGTCGCACATTTTCAATCTCAGGGGAGATCGAGAGTAATGATAAAAACCACAATATAAATTTTCGGCGACTTCCAAAGGGATCCTCGGCTTGAAACAACCCCCGAAATAATAAAAAAAGTCATAACTCCGAAACCATAAAAGATCGCACATTTTCAATCTCAGGGGAGATCGAGAGTAATGATGTAAACCGCAATATAAATTTTTGTCGACTTCCAAAGAGATCCTCGGGTTGAAACAACCCCCGGAATAATAAAAAAAAATCATAACTCCGAAACCATAAAAGTTCGCACATTTTCAATCTCAGGGGAGATCGAGAGTAATGATAACAACCACAATATAAATTTTCGGCGACTTCCAAAATGATCCTCGGCTTGAAACAACCCCCGAAATATTAAAAAAAGTCGTAACTCCGAAACCATAAAGGATCGCACATTTTTAATCTTAGCGGAGATCGAGAGTAATGATGTAAACCGCAATATAAATTTTCGTCGACTTCCAAAGAGATCCTCGGGTTGAAACAACCCCCGAAATAATAAAAAAAAATCATAACTCCGAAACCATAAAAGTTCGCACATTTTCAATCTCAGGGGAGATCGAGAGTAATGATAAAAACCACAATATAAATTTTCGGCGACTTCCAAAGGGATCCTCGGCTTGAAACAACCCCCGAAATAATAAAAAAAGTCATAACTCCGAAACCATAAAAGATCGCACATTTTCAGTCTCAGCGGAGATCGAGAGTAATGATGTAAACCGCAATATAAATTTTCGGCGACTTCCAAAGGGATCCTCGGCTTGAAACAACCCCTGAAATAATAAAAAAAGTCATAACTCCGAAACCATAAAAGATCGCACATTTTCAATCTCAGGGGAGATCAGAGTAATGATAAAACCACAATATAAATTTTCGGCGACTTCCAAAGGGATCCTCGGGTTGAAACAACCCCTGAAATAATAAAAAAAAATCATAACTCCGAAACCATAAAAGATCGCACATTTTCAATCTCAGGGGAGATCGAGAGTAAAGATAAAAACCACAATATAAATTTTCGGCGACTTCCAAAGGGATCCTCGGGTTGAAACAACCCCTGAAATAATTAAAAAAAACATAACTCCGAAACCATAAAAGATCGCACATTTTCAATCTCAGGGGAGATCGAGAGTAATGATAAAAACCACAATATAAATTTTCGGCGACTTCCAAAGGGATCCTCGGCTTGAAACAACCCCCGAAATAATAAAAAAAGGCATAACTCCGAAACCATAAAATATCGCACCTTTTCAATCTCAGGAGAGATCGAGAGTAATGATAAAAACCACAATATAGATTTTCGGCGACTTCCAAAGGGATCCTCGGGTTGAAACAACCCCTGAAATATAAAAAAAAATCATAACTCCGAAACCATAAAAGATCGCACATTTTCAATCTCAGGGGAGATCGAGAGTAATGATAAAAACCACAATATAAATTTTCGGCGACTTCCAAAGGGATCGTCGGGTTGAAACAACCCCCGAAATAATAAAAAAAAATCATAACTCCGAAACCATAAAATATCGCACATTTTCAATCTCAGGGGAGATCGAGAGTAATGATGAAAATCACAATATAAATTTTCGTCGACTTGCAAAGGGATCCTGGAGTTAAAACAACCCTCGAAATAATAAGAAAATCATAACTCCGAAACCAAAATTGATCGCAGAATATCAAGTAATATTAAACCTGCGTCGAAATATAAAAATAATGTATGTGAATTATGTTCTAACTATTGAAAACCCTAAATAAACATAAACCAATCGATTAAATGCTGAGAGGATCTGTTTAACATTGATCTACAAGGATCCCATAGGAAGAAGATGAAAATTTATACTATAATTTCTAACATTACTTTGGATCTCCACTGAGAGCAAAAATGTGCGATGAATTTTGGTTTCTGCGTTATGATTTTTTTTTATTGTTTCGACGGTTGTTTCAACCCCTCGATCCCTTTGGAAGTCGATGAAAATTTATAGCGTTGTTTTAATTATTTCTTTCAATCTCCCCCATAAGGGAAAATGTGAGATCAATTTTGGTTTCGCAGTTACGATTTTTTTGTTGTTTAGAGGGTTGCTTCAACCCCAGGATCTCTTTGGAAGTCCACGAAAATTTATATTGTTGTTTTCATCATTACTCTCGATCTCCCCTGAGACTGAAAATGTGCGATCTTTTATGGTTTCGGAGTTATGATTTTTTTTATTATTTCGAGGGTTGTTTCAACCCGAGGATCCCTTTGGAAGTCGACGAAAATTTATACTGTGGTTTTCATCATTACTCTCGATCTCCCCTGAGACTGAAAATGTGCGACCTTTTATTATTTCGGAGTTACGATTTTTTTTATTATTTCGGGGGTAGTTTCAACCCGAGGATCCCTTTGGAAGTCGACGAAAATTTATATTGTGGTTTTCATCATTACTCTCGATCCTCCCTGACATTGAAAATGTGCGATCTTTTATGGTTTCGGAGTTACGAATTTTTTTATTATTTCGAGGGTTGTTTCAACCCGAGGATCCCTTTGGAAGTCGACGAAAATTTATACTGTGGTTTTCATCATTACTCTCGATCTCCCCTGAGAATGAAAATGTGCGATCTTTTATGGTTTCGGAGTTATGATTTATTTTATTATTTCGGGGGTTGTTTCAACCCGAGGATCCCTTTGGAAGTCGACGAAAATTTATGTTGTGGTTTTCATCATTGTCCTCGATCTCCTCTGAGACTGAAAATGTGCGATCTTTTATGGTTTAGGAGTTATGATTTTTTTTATTATTTCGGGGGTTGTTTCAACCCGAGGATAACTTTGGAAGTCGACGAAAATTTATATTGTGGTTTTCGCCATTACTCTCGATCTTCTCTGAGATTGAAAATGTGCGACCTTTTATTATTTCGGAGTTATGATTTTTTTTATTATTTCGGGGGTTGTTTCAACCCGAGGATCCCTTTGGAAGTCGACGAAAATTTATATTGTGGTTTTCATCATTCCTCTCGATTCCCTCTGACATTGAAAATGTGCGATCTCTTATGGTTTCGAAGTTACGAATTTTTTTATTATTTCGGGGGTTGTTTCAACCCCAGGATCCCTTTGGAAGTCGACGAAAATTTATATTGTGGTTTTCATCATTACTCTCGATCTTCCCTGAGATTGAAAATGTGCGACCTTTTATTGTTTCGGAGTTATGATTTTTTTTATTATTTCGGGGGTTGTTTCAACCCGAGGATCCCTTTGGAAGTCGACGAAAATTTATATTGTGGTTTTCATCATTACTCTCGATCTCCCCTGAGATTGAAAATGTGCAATCTTTGATGGTTTCGGGGTTATGTATTTTTTTTTTATTGTTTCGATGGTTGTTTCAACCCGAGGATCCCTTTGGAAGTCAACGAAAATTTATATTGTGGTTTTCATCATTGGTCTCGATCTCCTCTGAGACTGAAAATGTGCGATCTTTTATGGTTTCGGAGTTATGATTTTTTTAATTATTTCGAGGGTTGTTTCAACCCCAGGATCCCTTTGGAAGTCAACGAAAATTTATGCCGTGTTTTTTATCATTACTCTCGATCTCCCCTGAGACTGAAAATGTGCGATCTTTTATGGTTTCGGAGTTATGATTTTTTAAAACTATTTCGGGGGTTGTTTCAACCCGAGGATCCCTTTGGAACTCGACGAAAATTTCTATTGTGGTTTTCATCATTACTCTCGATCTCCTCTGAGACTGAAAATGTGCGATCTTTTATGGTTTCGGAGTTATGATTTTTTTTATTATTTCGGGGGTTGTTTCAACCCGAGGATCCCTTTGGAAGTCGACGAAAATTTATATTGTAATTTTCATCATTACTCTCGATCTCCTCTGAGACTTAAAATGTGCGATCTTTTATGGTTTCGGAGTTATGATTTTTTTAATTATATCGGGGGTTGTTTCAACCCGAGGATCCCTTTGGCAGCCAATGAAATTTTACAGTGCTGTTTCTATCATCACAGTGGATCTCTTCTGAGAGTGGCAATGTGCGATCAATTTTGGTTTCGGAGTTATGATTTTTTTTTATTATTTCGAGGGTTGTTTCAACCCCAGGATCCCTTTGGAAGTCGACGAAAATTTATACTGTGGTTTTCATTATTACTCTCGATCTCCTCTGAGACTCAAAATGTGCGATCTTGTATGGTTTCCGAGTTATGATTTTTTTTGTTATTTCGGGGGTTGTTTCAACCCGAGGATCCCTTTGGAAGTCAATGAAATTTTACAGTGTCGTTTCTTTCATCACATTCGATCTCTTCTGAGAGGGACAATGTGCGATCAATTTTGGTTTCAGAGTTATAATTTTTGTTGTTGTTTAGAGGGTTACTTCAACCCCTTTGGAAGTCGACGAAAATTTATATTATTATTTTTATCATTACTTTCGATCTCTGTACTAGGATGCTCGTACTGAAGTGCAGCTTTTAAAATTATTTTTTGCACCTTTTTCGTATGTTCCCATTTTTGGGAGTGAGAAACACTATAATAATTATATAGATATTGTTATGACGTTCCTCATATCTCATGACATAATAAATATTTCAGTTTTCTCCCGCAGATTGAAAGCTACTTCGATTATTTAATTTTATGTACAACTCCTTAATTCACGAACGCCTATGAACACTCGGACGTTTCCGTAAATTTGAGCTGCTATCTTGGGCTGCTGTTGTCACATAGGTCCTCTATTGTTACTAATACAATTTAGATGACATATTTCTCTGACGCGATTTGCATGTTACACGTTATAATGAGAAATGAATAATGGGAAACTGCTAAGTATATCTAGATATCTATACAGGGTGTTTCAAAGTTAAAGGTACGCCCGTTACTTGTGAATAGAGGGCACTTTAGCGGTTTAAAATTACCTGGCATTAATGCATCCATCGTCCTTCCTTACTGAGATACAGGATGTTTTATTGATTTTAAAATCTTTCTTTGATCGTAAATATTGAATCACTCTGTATAATCGGTTCATACTTAGAATATATGTTTCACTTATTTTTCTTGATAGAACTTCACAATAAATAAAAAAAATCCAGCTCCGCCTTAACAAAAAACTGGCAATATGTTGTATGTCAAACTCAACAAAATGTATCACAAAATTTTGTAGATCTGTTTCGATATTCGAGAAGAGCGGAAAAAATTGAATAGAGTAGCTCACTTAATATATTTGCGCATTTCATTCATCAACCTTGATTACTTGTCGTAAATCCAATTTCATTAAAATTGACGAGACAGTTGGAACTTGAATATTTATTTCTGAGTTTAATTGACAAAAAAATTTAACTTGCAGCAGTGACAATTCTTTCACTTCTAAACTAGGTAAGTAAACTATTGTAAAATAATTTTAAGAACAATGTTGTTCACCTGATAATCTATCAGGGAGGATATGTGACCCAATCAAATTATTGTTGAAAACACCGCGCCAAATACATACATATTAACAGCAAAATCGATGTTGGGATTCATTCTGTCTTATAGCATGTGGATTATTTTCTGTCCAAACATGTGAATTTCTCAATTTATAAACGCCATCTTTTGTAAATTGTGCCTCATCTGTAAATAGACATCTGTTAAGAATGCTTCGATTCCGAATAATCCATTTACTAAAACTTAAGAGATGATTTTATAACATAGCTGCTTTGTCGTCAAGTAGGCAATGCTGAAAATGTTAGTACATATCATATTTACTGGTTCGACATAATTGCGTTTTATTATTCTAAAATATTTGTTATTTGTATTATTATTACTCACATTACAAAGTACATAATATGCCTTATCAATTTTCAAATGGTGAATATGCGGATATAATCTATGTGTATGGATTTTGTGATGGCAATGGAGAGTTTATCAAAGAAGATTTCCTAAACGCCGAATTCCTGATCATAGAATTTTGCTAGAATTGCAAATTATTCTAAAACTCATGGTCGGTGTCTAACGGCCACCTTAGCTGTAGAAGAGAATATACTAAATATTGTTCCAAATCATCCAAAAATTAGCACAAGAAGAGTGAGTCATGCTTTAGGTGTTCCAGATGTCAGTCACTAAAAAAAAATAATCTCTATCCATTTCATGTTCAACAGGATCAGAGGTTAGAGGAAGGGGATGAAGTTCATCGGTTAACTTTAGTAACTGGATTATTCGGAATCGAAGAATTCTTAACAGATGTCTGTTTACAGATGCGGCACAATTTACACGAGACGGTGTTTATAATTTAAGAAATTCACATGTTTATATCGAAGAGAATTCACATGCTGCAAGACAGAATAAATCTCAACATAGATTAGATGTTAATATTTGGTGCGGTGTTTTCAACAACAATCATTTCACTGAGCCACATATCAAATCAAATCAAATCATATCAAATCAAATCAAAATATACTTTATTGTTCAGAAGAAAGAGTTTCTCATTAACAAAGTAAATAAGCGTAGGTCCATAGCATATATAGTTTACACAGTGCACCTACATTATATGAATACAAATCATAGATTACATATAAATTTTAATACAATAATTATAATAGTTAATACAAAAAGTCAGAAAAGACGATAAGATAAGGTAGTAAATGCCTAATTAGAATGTGTCATTATAGTACTCGTCTAAATTATAGTAGGGTTTAACAATTAACAGGCTTTTAACCGCCTTTCTGAAATTCGTATTTGAGCTCATTTCTTTAACATTATTTGGTAAGTGATTGAACATCTTATAGCCATTGTAAATAATTGAGTCTTTGACTAGAGTGGATCTGGGAATTGGCAGAATAACGTTATTGATTTTCCGAGTTACATGTATGGAGGAATTATTTATAATATTACTTCTATGCTTATGAACTAAACAAACTGTTTTAGAATGTAAATGGATATCACAGTGATAAATCCATATGTCAGGAACAGTGGCTTACATGATTCACGAATTTTAGTTTTGTGCAGGTAACGAATAGCAGGTTTTTGCAGTACCAATATTGTTTGTAAAAGATATTTACTGCATACGCCCCAGAAGGCAATGCCGTACCTTAAGTGTGACTCGATTAGTGAAAAATAAGCAGTCTTAGCAAGAAGCAGGGAGCAGGGTTTATTTTCAAGAAAATGGTTACCTAGGGAGATGTTCGTTAAATTGCAGTGAAATGTAGTTATGTTTGTTTTGTTAATGTTGAGTAAAAGCAAATTGGAGTCACACTACTCTTTGACCTTATTTATATCGGCCGACACCATTTGCTGAAGGACAATATCATCTTTATTGTGCCACAGTATGGTGGTATCGTCAGCAAATAAAGTGAATTTTCCTTCAATATTAATTTTTGTCAGGTCGTTGATATATAATAAAAAAGAATTGGGCCAAGAACGGAACCCTGGTGTACCCCAAACTTTATATTTAGTTTATTAGAATAATTTGGATTTCTAACTATTTGGCTACGGTTTCATAGGTGTGACTGAAACCACTTTAAGGTAGTGCCTCGAAAACCATAATGCTCAAGCTTTCGTAACAGTATGTCATACTGGACACAATCAAAGGCTTTCGATAAGTCGCAGAGAATTGCCGCTGCTGCCTCCCCGTTATTGATTTCGGTATAAATCTTACTTAAAAATGAGGACATTTGTATTTTTCTCCTTTTGAAATCCGAATTGTTGATCACTTAGTAGGTTGCTGGAGGACAAAAATTCTAAAACCTTTTTTTTAATTAATTTTTCGAGAATTTTTTCTAATGTGGGGATTAGTGAAATGGGTCAGAAGTTAGATGGATTATTTACCTCTCCGCCCTTATAGAGAGAAATAACTACCGAGGTTTTTAAAAAAGATGGAAATGTTCCGGATTCAAACGATTCGTTTATTAGAGATGCTAATATATAAAGAGCCGAGTCTGGTAGATTTTCGAATATATTTACTGAGATTTCGTCGAGGCCAGACGACTTCTTATTTTTAATGTCGCTTATAATTTCCTTAAGTTCGTCGATGTTTGTGCTATATAGGTATAAGGTCTTATGATTGTACATTTCTCCAAGGTAACTCAAGGGGTCATTTGTTGGAATTATGTTTTCCATTAGATTGCCTGCGATTGAACAGTAGTAGTTATTTATAATATTGGGGTTTAAATACGATGTTACACGCGGTTGGCCCATCCCCTAAGTTCGTTTATAATAGCCCAGCTCTCTATTGCTCCATTACTAGCTCGTTCTATTCTGGACTTGTAACGATTTTCTTTAGCTTGTTTGGTGATTTTTCTGTAGATATTACGATATTTATTATAGTATTTAAAGAAAAATTCTTCGTTGGTGTACTTTGTTATATGGTGAAGAGATCTTAGATTTTTGCAGAGATTTTTATACCCTTAGATATCCATGGTTTTTAATTTTTTAATTTAATTTTTTGAACTGGAAAGGCTTCATTGAATGCATGTTTAAGATACCTGTAGAAGGCATCAAATGGCTCTGCTCTATTCAGCAGATCCTCCCAGTTGTACCCAAGGTAGTTTTAATAAAACCTATTATAATTAGTCCTACTATATAAACGGCCATATTTGAATTTTTGACAAGCATTCCAAGAGGTCTGTAATGAACAATATACTGCCTCGTGGTCTGATAAAGCAGCTAGGATGATCAGGCGGGAGATATTTTCTTTACTAAGGTTACTACAGAAATAGTCGATGGTTGTAGCTGAGTGCTGGGAAATTCTAGTAGGTGAATTGACATGCATGTTAAGATTAAGGGAAGTTAGCAGGGATTTTAGCAATTGAGTATCATTTGATTCCAAATCACTAAAATTTATATTAAAATCGCAGCTAAAATAATCGACGATTTTGTAGGTACCTGGTATAATAATGCTTCGAGTTTCTCTATTCTCCCTGATAAATTATCAGGTGAACTTTATTTAGACTTTTTGCAAATTTTTTACCCGTGTTATTGGGAAATTGGATATTGCGGGAATGTATTACCAGCATGATGGCGCTCCACCTCATTTTAGGAATATTGTGAGAAATTTCCTAAATCACAATTTTTCAAATATGTGGATAGGTCGATGTGGACCTCATCATTGGCCTTAAAGGTCACTGGATTTCAATCCTGTTGATTATTATATAGGTATATGGCGTAGCCATTAATAGTAGAGAGGAACTTTTGGAACGCGTTAATAACGCTTGCGTAGAAGTTAGTAATAATCCAGATATGATTAGAGGTGCAATTAGAAATATTACTATTAGAGCAAGGAAATGTATTCAACGAAATGGAGGCTACTTTGAACTGTTATTGTAGTTATGTATTTATTACTTTCACGTATTTTTTGTTATTGTACATACATGCATTAAAAATAATATTATTTTTAAATGTAGACTCACAAAATTAAGTAGTATTTTGATTTATGTGCGCAAATCTACATTTTTTTCAAAATTGTTTTACAACAGTTCACTTTCCTAGTCTAGAAGTGAAAGAATTGTCACTGCTGCAAGTTTTTTTGTTAATTAACTCTGAAATAAATATTCAAGTTCCAACTGTCTCGACCATTTTAATTAATTTGGATTTACGGCAAGTAATCAAGGTAGATGAATGAAATGCGCAAACAAATTAAGTGAGCTACTTTATTAAATTTTTTCGGCTCTTTTCGAATATCGAAACAGATCTACATTTTTTTTTTCATATAGGGTGTTGATTTTGACATACAACATATTGTCAATTTTTTATTAAGCCGGACCTGGATTTCTTTTTGGTTTATTATGAAGTTCTACCAAGAAAAATAAGTGAAACATATATTCTATCCAGATCTAAATAATTTTATTAGGTTAAATTAGAGTTAAAGAATGGATGTCTAAAAGTTCATATATTATTATTATATTTACAGAGTTCACGATGGTATCAGTTAAATTTATAGCTTACATTACTTGACTTGGCAAAAGTACTATAAGAAATTCTGCCAAAATATTATTTTCAAAAATAAAGCGTAACAAGCAACGTCGATTTAATTTAAACCGGCATCAATATGATTACAATTTATTCGGGCCAAATAGATTAAATTAAATTTAATATAACTCCTACTTAAAACAGGCTTCTATTAGCTTGACCTGAAACATTGTTTTCATGGAATTTTACAACTCACTTCTCATCCACTTCTAGATGTCGCATGTCTTATTGATTTGAAATTTGGCATGTGTAAAGTTGAAATCACGAATCTTGTCGTTCACGTCCTCAATTTATGTACTTATCAAAGACATGACATGACGTTTTTCTATCAGCGCTTTACAACGTAAATAACAGAAAGCCACGTCAAATGGGGCTACGATGCGTTTTAGAAATGAATAATACAACCGCTTGTTGTAGCCGCAATCAACGTTCAGCATTCCATCAGTTCAGTAGCGTTGCAGTTGACGCATTTGTCAAATTTAATGATTTTCTATTTCCTTTTATTATTTATATAAGTTTGTAGTGTTTTTTTACTGCGGTGTTCTAAGTGTCCTATAATTATGTACCTTGTTGTGAAAGTATTTTGTGAGTGCTTCAGTTTTACTCTTTGTAAATAAACTAATTTCAAAAAACCCTGCAAAAGACAGAATGCAGTAGCCAGAGACATAGTGATGAATTAGATGAGTACTTCCATCGGGAAAAATGCAAAGGAGGTCCCCTTTTACCTTTGCAGATGCTTATAAAGTTAATTTACTTTTAGCGTACTTCTAAGGCATTGGGTATGGTATTTGTATGTGGACGGTGCAACGGATTTGTAAGTAAACCTGTGAGGAGCAGGGTGCCCCAAATACTACTGTGGCAAATAATGGACCCAGAATGAAAAATGAAACTAAGGACTTGGTGGAGGCAACAAGATGGATGTGAGTGACACATTTTATAATATGTACTCCGAAAATAAGCCTGTGGTGTAGTTGTTTTTGTAGTTAGTCTATCCGACCGCTGAAATAGTATTATCGCTTGGCGAGAATGTTATATCATAATATTAAAATTGTATGAAGTAATAATTGTTATTCTACTGAAAACTCCTTTCATATGGTATGCCCGCCAATATTCTTGATTAAAGAATCGGTCGGTCTTCGATGATTGGGGGTCGAGCTTGAGCTCTGCCTCAATCATTGCTAAAGACCTGGACCGGTCTCGTAAAGGGTGGGCCTGCTTTTTCGCCTAGCCCCCCCCCCCCTCCCCGCAAATGCGGACGGTGTAGGTGATGTTAGCAGAACTCCCCTGGTCCTGGCTGTTGGACCCTGCTAGCTGGGTCGTTTCTTCTGGCGTTCTTCTGTCTTGGTCTTCGTTCTTCGCTAGTATGTCGCCTCCCGTTAGCGTATTTTGTCTGTAGTACAAAGGAACGACTGTTGCCAGGCCCTCTCGGAGTTTAAAGGGGTTTAGGGGTGTTGCTTAGTCGCATGTGCTCTTATTTCGTCGGAAGGAAGTGTGAACTGTGTAACTCAAGGATTGTGTTCAGCCAAAGAGGCTTATTTTAGCGTCAGAGGCCGGCACGGGCTAGGGTAAGGGTACCGAGCTGGTTGTTTGCTTGGTACCCCGGGATCGGGTGATTTGGGTGTTCTTGGTCATTGTGCGTGTCATTCTGTGTGACCTTGAATCGGTTTGATTCGGAAACTAAAATATGATGGCGTTAACGACAAGATTGATGATTTGAACTATATATGATTCACACGACAACATAATTTGACGTTTTTTATAGAAAAATCCAAGAAAGCGTTTCAAATATGACGGATAGTCTATGGTCACTTAATATCCGATTTTAGTAAAAATTTGTGATTGGGGATTCTTGAAGTCGCAAATTATAAATATGTGATCAAAACTCAAAAATTCGAAATGGCGGCATCAATATGGCGGACGAGTTTTATCATCTGAAATCTGCGTTTTAGCTCGTCGAGTCTTTATTTATATTAACTGTTCTACAGGGAAATATCCATTTACGGTGCAAGAGGAGGGCCCTTTGTCTCGCGGTAAAAAGAGCTTTTTTCAGCGGGTTATGAAAAAGAGGCGCGAGGGAATATTTTACACATTCTGTATGTTGGTTTGTTTTTAAATGATCAGTTTTTTTGTAATTCAGTACTAATTTTCAGTAATTTCCGTTTTCCAATACCGGGTATTTCATTTTTGACGCTCTGTATATCAAGCAGACGTCGACTCCTCTGACGTGAGAGGCATCCCTGTATTCGTAAATAAGCTAGTATATGGGCCCTGAGACAAGGATTAATAAACCAATAAATATACAACTTAAAAATAAATAAAAATAAAAACTTATCTTTTCATCTTTCGCTTATGTTACTACTTCCACTCGTTAGAAACCAGCCCGTTGCCTTTCACTGATGATGTATTATATTGCAAGATGTTTACTTTATCGCACTAGAGCACTTGATGAGAAAGGGTGCTCGGTCGTCTTGGTATAGGTATAGGCACTTGTACTTGCTTTATTTGATACTATTAAAAAACTGTACGCGTAATTATTAATACGTTGACGTCATATCACGCCATTGTCCTTCGCTCCAGCAGGGCAATTAAAAATATTGAGATGTGCTGAAATTGACACCATGATTAAAATCATTATTAGTATACGTAAAGAAATGAAACATATAGCTTTAAAATCAGAATTTTCTGAAGAATTAGATATATTGGAAAAACAGTCTGCGTCATATAACGTCATGTCCCAGAAGAAGCATCTTAGCTACAGTAGGACACTGACGTCATATGCCGAATGTAAAAAAAAACACTTGATTTTGGAATAAAAACTTTTAATAAATGAAATTACAACTACTTAATCATCATCACTACAATACATAAACGTGTATTCTGGATCCCCTATGGAATCATCTGTATTATACGTATCGTGCCCTTTTATCTGGCGGAATCTTCGTCCTCACTTTCAAGCACTTCATACCAACAAAGTAGTTGCTTTTCTTGCTTCTCTTCCATTTCACACATGAATAAATTATAAAATATGCACAGGAATCAGACAGAAACGCGCCAAACATGGTCCCTAGATCGCCTGACCAAATTCTTTCATCACCAACAAACTATTAGGAATTTTGTCATTATTTTTTTATCCAAGGTGCCTAGTGGGACACTTCATACCTTATTACATGTAAAATTTACGTGATATGCCGACAAGCGTATCTAGAGCGCATTAAGCTTTTCCGGCACATAACGTCAGTGTCCCTAGGGGCACTGTGTTCGATGCGGCTTATGCCGGCAGTGTCACGTTAGGCACATGTCAATAAAAATGAGTGTCCGCCAATGTGTTATTCCATATGAACTTTGTTTTTCTATCATGTGATTTCACTTCGCGCAGAATTTCTTGAAGTATCAATGGCTTAAATTTTATCGAGTTTAACATAGTTATTACCACTTTTTTACCGCTTTTTTCGGGAGCGTCTTACAGCACGTCTATACACGAGGCTAGTCCAACGCGGCCTCCTTAGAAAGTTAAAAACACTATTAAACACAAACTGAAACTGTTGAAAAATGCAGTAAAAAGAAGAAAATAATGTTAATAATAGCATCAACTATGTTAATAAAAGTAAAAGCGTGGGGCTCTCAAAATACCTGGAAAAATAGAAAACATTACTCGTCGGGCGCCCCACGCTTTTTTTCCTAAAACTTGCAACACGAACAGATCTGTGTAACGTCTTAGCTGACTTTTATGGCAAAAAACCGCCACTTGAAGTTTTTCGAAAATTTTCTTTAGGAAACGAGCTTGTCGCTACATCCTGACTGTGATTACGCCCCTCGTCACCGAGGGTACTTTCGAAAATTTGATTTTAGAGTACCAAGTCAATTTTTTATGCAAGAGTACCATACTGCGATGTACATACTTTGACGCGCTGAATCCGATTTCTTAATCAAGTTGGCTTCATATAATCATTTTTTTTGTAAATTCAAAAAAATATAAGAAATCGATTAAAGTCCTTCATAACGGGAGTGACTATGTTTTTGATACGTATTACGATCCACTGTATTTGAACCTGAGAATTCCGAATTACGTAAAAAAAATGTTGGTTTCTCATCTAAAAAATCGCTAGCTACTGGAAGCGGCTGGAACCTCCCCATCCGGTTGAAATTGTGATGGGCTGCTAAACAGCAGTGTGCTACTTTTTAACTGTAATTTGATTCGTAGCAGTAGCAAATGCTACGAGCTCTGATAGTCAATTCAAATCAGCCGTCATGACATGCCTTTAAATCAAATATATTATTGTAATATGACCCACCTATGTTTCTCTAATTTACGACGTCGTATGTGTTTACCGCCAAAACAGCAATAGAATTATTTATAATTCATTTAAAACTAGTGACCAATCCTCAAACTCTGAATAATTATAAACACCTAATATATGATGATATTTAATCTTGTAACATTTTCCGCAATTATTAATAAAGTTTGTAATGAAAAAAGAAAGAAAAAAAACCGCACTGTGTTGAGATCGAACCGTCGATCCTTTGATTTTAAGTCCATTTTCAATTTTAATATGTTTTATTTTGTTTAACTATTGTACATGGCAACTCTTAAAATAAATATTGTGAATACTAATTATTACACCAGATTTAAATTGTACTAGGATACAAATAAAAAAGATGGCCGCCGATGGTATGGCTGATATTTTAAGGATAATTTTGCTTATGATTTATTGATGCGATCACACACTTCAAACGAATTTTATGTGTATTTATTTTTATTTTTCCTTAAAAAAAGAATTAAAATAATACCGAAAACAAGGTTTACCGGGGTGCGTGAGTGATCTTCAATATATATGTATATATATATATAGGGAAAACTAAAAAAACCCTATTTTAAATAATTATTGACTATTGTACATTGCTATTGTTGGAGAAATCGCTGTGTCAGCGGATTGGGTGAGGAGGAGGAGGGAGTGGGGGAGTGAGTTTCGTATTTGTGTGTGTTGTCTCTGTTGTGGTTTTGTGGGGTAATTTGTAAGTCGACGGTTTAGCCCACTCGACCACTGAAAACTTACCACATAGTTTTACATATGTTGATAGTATAGAGACATTGAATTCTGTTTGTTCCCTATACAATAATTTGTATAAAAAATGCAGGTATGTAAAAAAAGGTGCAAGTGTGATATACCGTTGAAATCGGAATTTTAACTGCTTTTCAATGGTTACATTACAAATTTTTAGTAATAATAAAATAAACAAGTTGTTGTGCCAAAATGGCACTAAACGTAATACGATCTCAATTAAAACCTTTTCAGATCTTCTAGACCACTAAAGAAACCCTCGTGCAAAGTTTTATCCAAATCCGTCCAGTAGTTTCGCCGCTATCGTGCTAACACACATACACACACAGACATTTTTCAAAAACCACTTTTTTGGATTCCTGGGACCTCAAAACATAAAGATTTGATGTCTCAATTTTCGGTTTTGGACCAATTTTAGTAACCTCCCACAATTTTATTGTGGGAAGGTTAAAAATTAACCGCAAAAAGTCGTACAAAATTTGGAAACTCAGCACTTTGGTAGCGGTGATTAGTGTACCAATGCAAAGTCGTTACCGTCAAAATAATTGTACGTCTTTTGTCATTACTATAGGTATACTATGTTTGTCCCCTGAACTTGAATGAGTCATCAAAGAAAACATCATATCGCAGTTGACATTTAAACTATAAGCAAAATGCAGGGAGAACTCGTGTCCTGCACCTTTTTGCAATTTGTGTTTTTTCCAGTTTATAAATCAACTTCGATATTCTAGTTTTTTCTTGATAATCCATTCGAATTTTATTTTTACACCCACTTCTAAGAATACATTCTTGATGTATATATTTTTCTTATTCTTTGTTACCCATATTATTTTTCATACATAATTTTCAAGTTCAAACAAAATTCCCCAAAAGAGAAACTACCAATATTCTTTTTATTTTAAGGGCTACTTAAAGAAAACTTTTAAGGCACCTTTTATTTGAGTCTTTTGAGTCTATTTTTGAATAGAGGATAAATTGAACTTAAAATAAATTTAAAAGTTAATTTTGCGACGCAGTGTATCCCTTTAGGGCGTATTAAATAGCGATGGCTATCTATCAGTGTAATTTAATAACTGATTCTGTTCGTGATGATTACCGAAAAACCTTTAATAAAGATTTTGGGGCATATTTAAAACACGTTGACAGCACTCTTCCTTAGTTCCTTGTGTTCTAAATGAAGCCACACCATTTACGCGTAATGTACTCGAGCTTTACAATGGTATAGAAGACATACACACAGTACAGTTTTTGTAAAGGCATAGAAACTTCAAATGACACGGCAAACAAAGGCGTTCCATTAGGGTTAATGAGGTGTAATAACTCGAGTGCAGAAGTACAATTATTATTATTCATCTCTCCAGCTGGAAAAAAGGCATCCGTTGCAGTTAATAATAATTACATCGAACTCAGTGGCGGACATTCCATTTGAAATTGTTTATAAGAAGTTAAATACTTAATGCTAATTAGTCAATTTTCTATGGGTTTTGACCCAAAAATAACTGAAGCCTTATACACGCAAGTATTATTTTGCATACCAGAATAGAATAGTACAGAATCAAGTAAATAATTGAAAGGCATATACTCCATATAAGTTTGATAACAACTAAATATCTTTTGTTTTTCAAACGTGACAGGTTTCCTGTTTCACAAGCGACAAGCACATCTATGACCTAGAGAGAAAAAATGATAATTCCTTGTATTTTGATTAATATTACAAATAATTTTAATGCTACCTTTTTGCAGCCCTTTCAATGTTCTGTAAAAATATTCAAGTATTCCGTAATTTTACAGGGCGCTTAAAAAAATATAGCCAATCAAATATTAATTATTATAGAAGAAAATTGAGAAACGAAAGATATTTGATTGTTGTCAAGTTTACATAAAGTACTTATATAGAGATATAGCTTTCACCAAAATTTGAAATCTTCAATATAACGGAAATTATTGGATTTTTTTTTATTGGTACCCTCTTTTGCTTATTTAAAGTACGCCTCAGAGTGTTTAAATCCAACTTTTAAAAACGCGCGTGTTTTAAAGTTACCATGGCAACAACTACAATCCGAGTCAAAATGTCAATTTTTTAATTATTGATCTGACAGGAATTTTTGCGGTATTAACCCCTGTTTTTCTATTTAAATAATCAATGTTAGAACTCATTTTATAGCAATATGCAATCAGTAACAACTGTAGTGACAATAATTAATCCTATGTGACAGATTGCAAATTAATTTTTGCATTCCTCATTTGACACTGACAGGTATCCTGATGTCACGTTACGAATTCAACCATTTTACATTCTTAATTCTTATTTCCTTTTTTTGTAGTAATAATACCACTATTTATGATTTCATTTAAAACACTTGCTCTATTTCGAGCACTCCGGCTGCGCCGTCGTGCTCGAAAAATCGCGCGTGTTTTAAAGACCACTTATACTTTAATTTATTTATTTATATATTTATTTTCTGTCTCAGTTTAAGAGGATGTACTTCCTCAGGGATGCATTTTTGGACTAAGGTAAGTTGGGTTATATGGACCCAATATGAACTCAGCAATCACATGTTCCCATGCGAGAACTTAATTCTGTGGCACTCTGTATAATAAGCGGTTTGCACCTAATTCTTTCGGTATAAATGTAAGCGGTACGCATAAAAAATCTGACGAATAATGCAGAAAGCAAGTTCTTTGGCATGTATGCTTTGTATATTTATAGAAGTAATTTGACCCGCAGCACTTTGACCCCTGACCTCATAGACAAAAATGGCAGCCATTTTCAAAAATTCGGATAAAATGTTTAAAAACAAAATAAGAATATATCCAAAGACTGTTATCAAACTTTAGGTGAACGCTTTAAGGTTAGCAAATGTAACAAAAATAGTCATAGTGCAAGAATAATAGAATTTGTTTAAAAACTCGGCGGCTATTTTAAACTTTAACATTTTTTTAAAATAATGCAATATGTTATGTGAGATATCGTTTAAGTATAAGTTGATGTCGCTGATTCCAATGGTGATATCAAAAAAATAAAATTCTAAAGGAATTATAACAAAAATACAATTCTGAAGTTAGAAAGATGGCTTTTATTAACAAAATACAAAATAAAATCATAACAGTTTCCTCGTCATCGTTACTGGAATCATATGGCTTGTAATTAAAAAAAAAAGAAATTAACAAGAAAGTATTTTAATAAATGTAGAAGGCCCTATACCTTTTCCTGCTACATTTTGCTTTGCATTTCTTGCACTTAAGGGTGCAGGGGAAATCATTTTTTCTGCATAGGCAACGCATGGTATTACAATCGCTTGAACAACCGCATTTTTCTAGCTCTCTACAACCTTGCCAGATTCCTGGCAATTTGGACCAGATGGGCTTCCATCCATTTTCAATAATTTCCCATCTCCATTCAATTGACTTTGGTGGACTTTCCAAAACATCAGATCTGTCCTAGATTTGACCTGCTTGATATGCTGCTCTAAGGGCCAGTTTTACAATACCAGGTTCAGCGTAGGTTCAACTGAGCCACGGCTCAAGCTGAACCGGAGCTCAGGTATATTCCCGTTCTGTAATTCATCCGGGTTCAGTAGTGCTAGGTTATGTTACTTTCAAATGTCAGTTGGTAATGTCGGCGTTTGCACACTGTAGATTTTGAAGAATTTGTGATGTGACATTAGCACAAACTAGTGGGTAGTTTGTGGACATTAGACATTCGGCATTCATGAAAGTTACCTGTGATTAATATTCAAGAGTTTTACAATACAATCGTGAACCTTGGTTTTTGTTTTGAGAGAATATGGATGATAGAAAAAGATCTGCAAACTTTTCTGCCAAAGAGGAGTCTATATTAATCTCCTCGGTAAGAAAATATAGAAATATCGTCGAATTCAAGCTTTCTGATTCCCAAGCAAATTTCCAGAAAGGAGAGACTTGGCGAAATATAGAAAGTGAATTTAATAGTATTTCTGGAGAGAATTCCCGTAATGATAAAGTTCTAATAAAAAACGATAATATTAAAAAGAGAACGAAAAAGAAGTTCCCTGATGAAAAATTGTATGTGCGAGGTACTGGTGGTGGTCTTTATCTAGAAACCAAAGTGACGATACTGGATGAGGAAGTCAAAGAACTTCTTGGCTCGAGCAAAATTGATGGAGACATTTCACAGTTTGATGGAGATACAAATACTTGATACTTTGAACATATCTGTTTAAAAATTGTTAGTCTACAATAATAAGTTTCTTTTGCAAATCATTTTCAACATTTTATTCCAGCAATAATGGAGCAATCCGATGGACAGAATCAATTTCTTAAGTCTGTTTCAAGCCAAGAAGATTTGAATGAAATAATTATTGAAGAAGCTGTATCTCTGGACGTTTTAGAAGACCACAGTAAGTTGTTCGCACTACTTATATAAGTCCATATTCGAGTTATTTCATTTTCAGTATATGCCTGCACTTCAAGCCCATCGCATCTCCACACTGAAGTTCTACCCGAAAACAGGAAAGAAATTCAGCCACATATAGAAATTACACTAGAAATTAGCAAAAGTAAATAATAGGTACCTACGTCACAGATTTTCTTACACTTTTTTTTACTTTTGTAGTGTCTCAAAGTCAAAATCAATCAGGAAATTGGTGAAAGTACAGTCCGGCCATGATAAGGGCAAGTAAGTCTAAAGCCCTTAAGTAGAATACTCGATGCAAGTCTGAAGCTGCAATTAGCAGAGTTTCCCAGTGGGCAGATGCAAAATCTGCTGTAGAAACAGCAAAGACACGTTTTATGGAAGAAGAACAATGCCAAAAACTCAAATTTATGAGAGAAAAGCATGAATTGGAGATGAAGAATATCAAGAAGAAAGCAGATGTGGCAATAGAGCTTATGAGACAATATCATCGAGCAAAATTGAAAATATTAGAAATTCAAAAGGCGACGTTACTTAACAAAAAGTTGTAAATTATCTACAAATTCACCTCTTATAATTGCAGAGGGCCGTGTTCTAGAAAATTACCTTTAATTTATATTTTTTTATTATATCAATTATTTATTTGTATTTACACATTTTATACGATATTACGTAAAAGCTAAGTTTTCTTAAAATAAAAAATTGATTTTTAAAATATTTCTTTATTTTTTACACTCACGAACAAACATACTTGTCACCATATGATGTACAATGGGTGTTAGGAGCGTTTATAACCTAATAGACTGTTACATAACATTTTTCACAGTAGTCCATTAAAATAGTTTATTAACTGTAATGTGACTGTATCATTGCCAATCACTCTGTTATCCCTCATATTCTCCACCACCACTTCATTGACCATGTTAATAGCTTCTTGCTGTTGCTCATCAACTGGTGGTATTTCCTCATGCCGCAAACATGCTATATTATGCAGTATAGCAGTTGCTGCAACAATGGCTTCTACTTTCGATCTTCAGTCGAATCCCCAAGGAAAGAACAGGAAATCGCATTTTCCAAACACCGATGCACCTTTCAACTGGATTTCTTGTTCTTACTTGGGGTTCGTTAAAAAGGTGCTTTGCAGGAGGGAATAATATTTATTCGTTCGATAGGGGGTAGACCTGGGCTAGCAATATACTCAAATGCTTCTATTATATCATCATATCATCACCCCAATTATAACGCAATTTTTACATCGTAATAAAAGTTACTTTTTTACAAATTGGCCGCCATTTTGGATTTACATATCCGGAAATCGAAGTGCTGCGGGTAAATTTCATCCAATGAATGTGTACAAATCACGTGCAAATTTTCTTGCTTTCTGCATTAACCGTCAGATTTTGCCGATTTTCTCGATGTACCGCTTAAACTATAAGGGAAACTCGTTTTGACCAAAAGCTGAAATGTTGGGGCGAACGTCACTCGTTTACCTGCTAAAATCCTACTGTTTGTTGTTTGTTGTGCTCTTTTTAAAAATAACCTAGGTATAGAGTATATTGTACATAATTATGTACAGCAAGTGCTTGAAAGACAATTAAGTGTGCATTCTACATATGTATTAAAGATTATAATTACTATTATTTTGACAAAAAATACGTTTTTTTATCAATCTTTACAAAGTACTTTTCTCGGGTGTTAAAAAACTACTTTATTCACTAATTTTTTGTGCGTAAAATAGGTTACTAGAAACCAAGGCCTCAGATTTCTTTCCAATATTTTTCAAACACCACCATCTCCACTCCATTATTAATGGATTTGATAACATAAAATTGAGATATTTACTTGAAAGTTACTAAACGTATGTATTGTAATGACATCTGATTGAGATGATTCCATTGAAGGGGTGAGACGTGGTAGGTTGTGAATAGGGGAAAATAAGTAGGGTAAACTAAAGGCTTAATTTTTAACATATATTGTAGAAACCAACGCCTCAAACTTTTCTATGACATCTGCTCCAAATATTATTAAAATTCTATGACCAATAATTTCCACATACTAGAGTGCAAATCTAGTGAAGATGTTTCCTTTAAAGTGACTTGGATGAAAAATCTGGATGTGGAAGTAGTGATTCCTTAGGCAGCGGTTTTTTAATTTGTTTTATTCTGTTCATATTGCCGAATCACAAGACTGCATTGAGAGTAATTTAAGTTGTCTAGTTATCTTCGCTTGAAAAAATTAAATTATGGATATGGCACTTATTAAAGATGAGCCACAAAAAATGTACAGCTTTTCCTTTTCAAAGAAAATCTGCCCAAGAGAAAATTCAAGAGCAAACAGAAACCGTTGATGATATTGATTGAAGTATAGTTTAATACTATATTATTTAAATAGTTTTTGTTACTACAACATATTATAAATTTTCAATCTTTATTATTATTTTTAGCGATGCATTAAATTTGTTTCCCAAAACACACTATTATAAAATTTTGTTGCGAAGATGCCATTTTGAAAGCAAAAATATAATTTTCTTAGATAATAATTAATTTAGGATTCGATGAATTAAATTTTCTGGAAAATTACTAAATGGGTACAAAACTATCTAATTCGTGTTAATTATTCATGTATTTGTAGTAAGCAAAACACAATAAATATAATTATACCAATGCTGTCAACACACGCAGAAAACTTTTGAGTTTTCGTTCAAACCGCTGCGCTGTCCAGAACTGACCTTCGACCTCCTTTGCCATTCCCGGTCGGTCCTAGTACAGATGTTCTATATACCACTGTATGTAGTAATATCTATATATTCCATCTTTCACTATTATTACATGTCAGATCAGTAGAATTTCTTTTCTTATTGATAATGTCTTACATGACGCATCTTTCCATATATGCATTATTCTAATTGACCTTATTTTGCTGTGTGCCACGTTTGCCAGCTTCGCGTCATCTGTCGTGGCTGTTTGTTAGGCGAATGGCCTCCCTAACTGCCCAAGTCTCTCAAGCTTAAAGAAAGATGGTGAAAACTGTGACGTTAGTGAGTTTGATCTTTGCACATTTTTTAGTCATTTTACAGTGAATGTTTAAATTACTTTACAATCTGACCAATTCTTTAAAAGTTATTTAAAGTTTTGTGCCGATTCGCACGGAAAAAGCTAATTTTAGCGTTCGCTCGTTGGCTGGAAACCCTTTAATTTAAAATAATTATTTTACACGAAAACGGTTACATATGCGGAGCTTTTTTGTAAATGAATTTTATATGTAGAATTTTGTGCTCATTAATTTCCACTTTTAGATTTTCTTTTGAATTTTGTATTTTTTAAAGTTATTTCCAAATAAAAAGTATTTTAGAGTTTGACGCCATTTTGTTTTATGTTGCAACCAAGGTAGTTCTAAGAACTTTTTTCTACAGTTTCCTACTAGCAAAAACCTATCTACTTCTGTATAAAATTTCACATAAAGATTAGTTAATCATAGCTCAAAACCCTCTAGAAATTGAGCTGATAAGAATAATATCAAAGAATAGGTATATTGTGCTATATTAATAAGTAAAATTTATAAATTAATCTGGAAAACTACTGCTTGTAACTAGGAGTAAAATAATTTGAAATTATCCACTAATAAACAGTAAGAATCAAATTGGGTCCCATTGGAAATCATGGGGTACACCCGACTGATCGAAAACAAACGCTACTTACTATGCTCCAGACGACGACTCATTTTCTGAAAAAATTATATAACAATCGGAATCCGGTAATTGGACGGACATCACGGTCTGTAAATATTTGTTCTACTTACTACCACAAATTAACTCTTTCTTTCGTGTTTTTACTTCGACTCGCTTGAGTGTATTAAAAGTTATTCAAATGATATAAATGAATATAGTAAACTTAGGTAGCTTTTGTCTTACATCAAATTACTTAGTATTTAGAGGATAGTACTATTTAGGTTTGTTGTTTGAATATATGTATATAGATAAAGTTAATTCTAAGACGATTTCTAAGGTTTAACCGCTGACGCACGACACACTTAACCATCTTGCTTTACAGGAAAATGATATCCATATTAAGTGTATTTTCTATAGCACAATTGGTTAAAGATTTTATAGTCATTAAAATAACGAAGTTTGAATACTAAAGTACCCCAGATAAAGCATGCGAGGCTGACTTTGTCATTCAATAAGTCCAAAATGACTGTGCATCCGATACAGAAGAATAAATGGAAAACTAGGTCGAAATTCTCCATCAGATTGCAATTTAGGAGGCAGAAAATTAAATAGTGGTACTTGAAATCTCATAGCATAGATGCCGCGTCATATCACAAAAAATTTTGTCACGGCAACCCAACTTTATTTCTGCATTTTTTATGGTTTTTGTTATATTTGCTTTATTATTTTTCGAATCCCTACCTCGACAGCCCTATCTCCGTGTTTTCCAAGAGAAACTAACTGTAGTCATTCCATCTCATATTGTGTTAAATTTAATCAAAACCATTATAACCGATTTTTGGGGACCACTTCTTCCACATTTGAAGTAATCTTGTACACGCATATAAAATTTGAACAAGATCGATTCAGTAATTTGAGCTGTAGGTGGGGCTATAAACAGATGACAGACATAAGTATGCCTAAAAAAAAAATTTACTTCAGGGGATTTGAAAACTTGTAAATCCATCAAAAATCCTAAATCGTTTTTTTGCACAATGCTTACCCTATATACTTCGTATATGAGAAAGTATGAAGTTGAAATTTTAGAAAGTAGCTTTTACTGCTTCCAGCGGCTCGATCCGTTGAATTCATAGTAGACAGGTAAGTTCTTGAAACATATTCTTTATAGGATTTTGCAAGCAGCGGAAAAAACTATCTATGAGAACTAAAAGAAAAACTATATGTAAAAAATATTAATGAAATCTTTGCATTCTTTCGATAACCTGACTTCTGGTTATGTTAGCAAATCGAAACCATAAAATAAATTTGTCCAATTTCTTATCTGACATTCCCATTGACACTAGCATCCAACATAGTCCCCTACGGCTAAGCAGATTAAACTAGTGTCTACATGACCCCCTACGGTATGAAGATTCAGTTAAAAATGTTTAATCTGTTCAGCCGTATGGGACTATGTTGAATGCTAGTGTTATAATGAGAATGTCAAATAAGAAATTGGATAAATTTATTTTAGGATTTTGATTTGCTAGCATAATATTTTTTAATATTTTTTACATACAGTTTTTCTCATAGATAGTTTTTTTCCGCTGTTTGCAAAATCCTATAAAGAATATGTTTCATTACTATAAGCAAACAAATAATAGATAATTCACTTTTAAAAAAAGGTAAGTTCTTGTTGACTACGAATAATTTTTTTTAAAATACGCGATTCGATAAAAGTTGAACGTTCAAATGTAAAGAAGCAATAAATTCTAATACCCAGTACCTAACGCATGCGACAAATATAGAAATGGATAGAATTACTCAATTTTAACCTCCCCACTCAAAGAAATTGGGAGGTTACTGCGATTGACTGATTTATTGATTGATTGATCTGCCAGCGTAAGGTGAGCATTGCTGCCGATTCCGGACATCCAATCTGAAAGTTCGTTCCAACCAGGGGCCGCTCCAGACGGTGGGCAAAGTGGTCGGCCGCCCAGGGCGCCAGATTTGTAAGGACGGTACGATACGGCAGTGAGGGGGGCGACAATATGCCATTTTACCCAGGGCAGCAAAGAGCTAGAGCGGCCCCTGGTTCCAATACGCAGCTCGGTTGCCCGCCGACGGCTAAATGCAGTCGCTTAGTCGTCTGCTAGTTACACCCTTCACTTGCTGTGACATATTCATGCCATGACTGGGCGACTGCATCTTACCTCCCAACGTACGACCAAACCTCGTGCCGGAACAGACCTCGGAAGTTTTCATATACCGCCGGATCGGCTGCATGGGACATGCTTGTTACCAGCAGCGAAAGCCACATGACGCATTGGGTAGGAATGTAGGATGGGAAGTGTAGGTGTTTGTAAGATGCTTCTTTTAAGTTTCCATGCTTCTTTTAAGTTTCCATCTGTCATCATCGGATGGGAAGCGTAGGCGCTTGCGAGATGCTTTTTTTCAGTTTCCATGCTTCTTTTAAGTTTCCATCTATCATCATCTCCTTATTTACGCTTCTAAGTTTTCTGTTTCTGAATCTAGCAGTGTGCGCCTTCTCCTGCCCGCTTGCGTTCATATATGGTTTCATGTTTCCCAGAAATCTGTGTTTTCGTTTCAACGGAGCTTTTATTTATTAACCGTTCCACAGGTAAATATCTATTTACGGTGAGAAAAGCCCTATCTCGTGGTAAAAAAAAGCTTTTTATATCGGGTTATGAGAAAGAGAGGGAACATTTTGTACATCCTGTATATTGGTTTATTTTTGAAGCAATCAGTTTTAATTTCCGTTTTTCAATTCCGGTTAATTTTTCTATTTCATTACCTATGTTTAATACCTCTTCAATTTTAATAAAGAAATGAACAGATAAATAAACTAATATACTAATAAACTAATGCTACAAATTAAACAAAACTTGTCTCTATTTATCCACAGCTCGCTGTCTATATTGCCTTATAAACACATAATATGTTGCTCTCATCCACTTGAAAAGGGACCCAGGTATAAATTTTACGACGCGCCCCAGCTATGGGGCACTTGTTTACTTTTTTTAATACTATTAACAAACAGTAACTTTTCAATTATTAATTCGGTGTGTGCTTTGTTCTTCTATTATTACACGTCATTTCACGCAGACTTTTTTAATTTACCATTGACTTAAATTTTATCGAGTTTAATGAAGTTTTAACCGGTTCTTTTCGCATTTTCTTTAGCGCGTCACATTCGAATTGGGAGGTTACTGCAATTAGTACAAAACCAAAAACCGATGTAAGACAAGATCTTTACGTTTTGAGGTCCCAGGAACACGAAATAGTGGTTCTTCAGAAATGTCTGTATGTATGTGGGCACAATAGCTCCGAAGCTAGCAAACCTATTTTGATTAAATATGATATAAGAGTAATATTGACGCCGTACACGAGCTGGAAAGGTTTTGGTGCACACCGGATGATGTTTAGTGCCGTTTTACCATATAGACTTTCTGATTTCTTATTACACCATCGAAAAGTAGATGTCATTCTGATTTCAACGGTATATCACACTTCACTCTTTTGCGTCCATTTTCCCGTCAAAAAAGAATGGTTCCAGTTCTACGAAAGTTTGTTGTTATTTCATCTACGTAGGCCACGGCATATCTGCATCAATTGATGTCAGTGTTAAATCTTTGAGGGTGACAATTTCAACTATTAATAAGTACCAAAATTTAAATCTCTACTTCTAAAAATAAATTGAATACAAAATAAATTAAATACAGGGGATATCTTCATCTTAAATGTGCCACACTATATCAAGACGACGCTAGATATCTAAAAAGTGTTTATAGCATTATACTTCTACAGTAAACATGCGATGGTATTTCCTTGTGTTAAAAGAATATGTGTAATTTTTAAATTATTGTTAAAAACCGAATTCTGGCGAGATGCGCAAATTCCTAGTCCTGCAACGGAGACTTGTTACGTGTAGGTTGAAGCACCCGCAGAACGGAGGCCTGCATCGCCCCGCTCAGCAGTAACAAGCCAGGTTATTAACAAAATTAAGGAATCATCGTAAGCATTTGGTAGAGAGGTTCTAACCTCTTCATGTAGATGCCCTTTCTTTCATCATAATAAATACAATACAAATAAAAAGTCGATATTTTCGTATGTTGCGCCAAGAGCGACTTCTTGCGATCATTATAGGAAGTAGTCATGGAGGACAGGACAGGAAACATAGGTTTTGCTGACCACTAATGATACATGAAAGAAAGTCGATGAGATTTGAAAAAAGTTCAGCCCCACATGGTTAAATACAAGTTAGCAAAAATATTCCTTACTTTTGTTATCTCTCAAGGACATAAGTTATTTCAAATACTTACTTTTATTAGAAAAACCACCTCACTGGCGATTTCAAGTTATGAACAAAAAATCATGATCATTCTTAGTATCAAGTGATTTGGTCACATACACTTTTCTACGCTCCGGGGTTATCAAATAAAACTATCATAAAAATGGCTTGCAACCCGTTTAGTTCGCCACTGCCTTGGCTTAACCTCGGTTACTTATGCTGATGAACTACTGCAGAAAGGCTGTTTCAAATTAAAATATGGCCCATCAGCATCACATGTGGTTCTAATAACTTCGACCCCAACACTGAGACGGGTAGGTATTGTATTTCTTCTCGTTTGTGCATTTTCTAAATTCCTTCTTTGTAATTATTCTGTGCGATGAAATGGCCTGTGCGTGGAAATGATTTTAATAAAGATAACAGTAGTTTACTATAATTCAAATTATACTTTTAATTTCTTAATGCATTAGTATTATTCCTCTATTATTAATTATTATTAGGTAAAACAGTTATAAGTTTAATTGCGTTATCTTTACTGCATAATTAAAATACAGGTGTTTCTTAATTTTGTAGTCACATTTTTATTTATATATATTACCATGCATACCTAACCACAAAGACGATGTTTTTAGTACTAAATTTTAATCGAATATTTTAGGAAGTTTTATTATCAATCCTCACCCCTTTTATTTTCAGTAATAGTGATAAGTTTAATACTTTATGATTGATGAAATTTCAAAAGTATTTCTGTCCGTTCGTCCATCTGTTCATCTGTCCATCCATCAGTCACCTTTCGTATCAAGAAAAATCCGTTGATATTGAAATTTGAACAGTAAGTTAGCTGGACGAACTTCCACATCCACGCAGTGGATTGGGAGTAGTTATCGTAAAAAAAATTTCAATTTTTTTTTTCCTTGAAATAGGTTTAGAATGTCATGAAACATCGAGATTTTAAATTTGAGCGAAAAGAAAATTCTGTCTGTCGGTCTGTCTGTAACTTTTTTTGTCCTCACGCTATCTCCGAAACAGTTTAAGATATTGACGATAAAGAGGTTTTTCGTGAACAAGCAACTAATAATATGCTCCATGGACCGATTGCGAAATTGTAGGGAGATTTTCAAGAAGAAACGAAAATGTACCTAGATCATCAGTTCCTGAATAGTGCTGTCAGTTGGTGTCAGAAAGTACCCAAACTTCGGACTAATTCTATAGCGGCTTGGAATTTTTGTTTGCAGATTTTTAAACCTTTCAACACTGATCTTACCTTCTTTTTTTACTATTTTTTTTTTACTTTGCTGTAATAAGAATAAAACACTACAAAAATATCAAAATTTATTTTTTTAGTCAGTAGAGTAACAAAAAAATTATGGTCCCAGCAGTTTTTTATACTGGGATATACATGTCCCAACAGTAATTCTTCCCCTGAAAAGGGGTGGAGCAATCCATGCACAGCGGTAAGTTACATATTCTGCACAGAATTTTCGTATGTTTTTCTTGCTTTTGTTGAGAACACTTATAGCATCGTCTCCTAGTTGGACCTTCCTCGGTTAAATGGTCATCAACATTACTTTTGTTTTCATAAGATTTGGAATGACGCCCAACTTTTCTTGTTAGTTTTCTTACTACTCCTGTTCTGCCCTCAGATATCAGTCCTTCTGCTAGTCGCACTACAAATTGTATGAACGTAACCTCTTTGTGAGATACTACTTTGAATACGATGAATGAATGAATGAACTGCCATCATGCCATCATGAGCAAATTGTAGTACAATTTTCGCCACCACTTTTGTGACCTTCTATTCAGATGGTATAGTGCTGTCATTTGGTAGGCCAAATCTACCCCACCCATATCCATGTTATAAAATATGATAGCCTATGGACAGTCAACCTTCAGCATGAATCCATGTTTGAGCTTCCTCTTTTCTTTTCCTGTAATTGCTTTGTGGCAATTAGACAAGACAATAAAATCTTTTGTATGATGCCATCTCACAGCGAGTATGCCTTAATTATTTCCCACCATTTGAGATTCTCCTCTTTTGAATTTTCCTTCAAATTTAATGACGTTTTGACGCTTTCGTATACATGTTCCTACTGCGGTGTAGTCAATGCTATTCAGAAGATGAACGGAGGTGAAAAATCGATCGAAACAAAGAGCAACGTTTTTTTCAGAAATAGTTGAGGCTAACTTGTTAACCACACGTTCTCCAAGAGTTTCTTCTTGCTTGTCGTTCTCTTTGCCACAATATACGTTTATATCATACACTTATCCAGTTGATGAATCACATCTAGTCCATAATTTGATACCCCTCTTTATGGGCTTGAGATGCATATATTGCTTTATGTTAGACCTGCCTTTAAATTTTGCCATTGATTCATCAATGGATTGATATGTACTATCTGTTCGTGTATTTCCAAATGTTTTCTTGAAGCATGAAATTACTTCGTCGATATAATAGGCCTTCCCAGAATCCTGTGGCTTCTTGGGCTCATTGAAATATAACTTAGAAGGAAGTAGTTGACATCTATCTCTAGATATTGCATATTTGATAGCTTCATTTCCAAGAGATAAATATGCTTGACCAATACATGGAGAATTCTGGCACGCGATTATAATGCATGATAAGAGATTCTCCAGTAATGAGCATCGTTTCCTTTGCAGAATTTCTTTCAATACTATTTTTCTTTCCTTTGGGTGTAGTTTCAAAAAGCTCCAATCTACTATTTGTAGTAAGCCATGAAGAGAAACAAACTTCTGGGAAAAATTCTAAAGAAACAATCCAGCTTACTACTACCGCGATTCAGTTTACTAAGAATAATACTCTTCTACAATAAATATTAAGCGAGATATTTGGTGTGGCCCTCGTAAAAAACCGCTGCCTAAGGAATCACTACTTCCACATCCAGATTTTTCATCAAAGACACGTTAAAAGAAACATCTTGACTAGATTTGCACTCTAGTATGTGAAAATTATTGATCATAGAATTTCAATAATAATTGGAGCAGATGTCATAGAAAAGTTTGAGGCGTTGGTTTCTACCAAATACGTTAAAAATAAAGTTTTTAGTTTACCCCACTTATTTTCCACTATTCACAACCTACCACGATCCACCCCTTCAATGGAATCATCTCAATCAGATGTCATTACAATACATCCGTGTACTAACTTTCAAGTAAATATCTCAATTTTATGTTACCAAACCCATTAACAATGGAGCGGAGATGGTGGTGTTTGAAAAATATTATAAAGAAATCTGGGGCCTTGGTTTCTAGTATATACATCAAATCCCATATTTATGTACTCTTACCAGCATGATATACTTATTTTCCCCCATTTACTCCTATTCAACCCTCAACCCTTCAACGGAATCATCTTAAAATATAATCTAGTTCCAGATATCGTTATAATACATACGTGTCCCAAATGTCAAGTGAATATCTTGATTTCATTTTATCAACTCCTTTAATAATGGATTAAGGGTGGTGGGGGTTGAAAAATATTACTTAAAAATATGAGGCCTTGGCTTCTAGGACATACGCCGAATTTCAAGTTTCTGTACCTTTACCAGCTTGCTTTACTTATTTTTCCCTATTTACCACCAATTACCCCCGCTCGTTCAACGCAATCATGTCAAAATATAATTCAGTTTAAGATATCGTGTAACAAATTCCAAGTGAAAATCTAAATTTAATTTTATCAACTCTTTTAATAAGGGAGTGGGGGTGATGGAGGGATGGAAAATATGGAAAATTCTGAGGCCATCGCCTCTAGTATATACACCAAATCACAAATTTCTATACTCTTACCAGCTTGCTTTACTTAGTTTCCCCTATCTACTACTACTTAACCTCCAACCCTTCAACGGAATCATCTCAAAATATAATCTAGTTCCATATGTCGTTATATACATACGCGTACCAAATTTCAAGTGAATATTTCAATTTTGTTTTATCAACCCCTTTAATAATGGAGTAGGGGTGGTGGGGCTTGAAACATAATATGAATAATCCGAGACCTTGGCTTCTAGTACATACACCAAATTTCAAGTTTCTGTACTCTCACCAGATTGCTTTACTTATTTTCCCCTATTTATCCCTATTTAACCCCCAACCCTTCAACGGAATAATCTCAAAATATAATCTAGTTCCAGATGTCGTTCTAATACATACGTGTACCAAATTTCAAATGAATATCTCAATTTTATTTTATCAACCCTTTTAATAATGGAGCAGGGGTGGTGGGGGGGTTGAAAAATATTTAAAAAAAATTGAGTGTTTAACTTCTAGTACATACACTGTATTTCAAGTTTCTGTACTCATACCATCTTGCTTTACTTATTTTCCCCTATTTTACCATATTTAACCCCCAACCCTTCAACGGTAGCTTCTCAAAATATAATCTAGTTCCAGATGTCGTTATAATACATACGTGTACCAAATTTCAAGTGAATATTTCAATTTTATTTTATCAACCCCTTTAATAATGGAGTAGGGGTGGTGGGGGTTGAAAAATAATATAACTAATCTGAGACCTTGGCTTCTAGCACATACACCGAATTTCAAGTTTCTGTACTCTTACCAGCTTGCTTTATTTATTTTCCCCTATTTACCCCTATTTAACCCCCAACCCTTCAACGGAATCATTTCAAAATATAAACTAGTTCCAGATGTCGTTACAATACATACATGTACCAAATTTCAAACGAATATCTCATTTTCATTTTATCAACCCCTTTAATAATGAATAAGGGGTGGTGGGGGGGTTGAAAAATATTGTAAAAAAATCTGAGGCGTTGGCTTGTAGTACATGCATCAAATTTCAAGTTTCCGTACTCTTATCTGCTTGCTTTACATATTTCCCCATATTTACCCCTATTTACCCCCAACCCTTCACCGGATATCTTCAAAAAACAATCCAGTTCCAGATATCATTATAATATATACGTGTACAAAATTTCAAGTTAATATCTTAAACCGTTCCGGAGAAAGCGTGCGGACAAAAAAAGTTACAGACAGACCGACAGACCGACAGACAGAAATTTTTTTTTCGCTCAAATTTAAAATCTCGACGTTTCATGACATTCTAAATCGATTTCAAGAAAAAAAAATTTGAAAATTTTTTTACGATTACTATACTTCCAATCCACTACGTGGATGTGGAAGTAATATACAGTCTGTATATTATGAGATCTGGAACTGGATTGTTTTTTGAAGATATGTGGTGAAGGGTTGGGGGGTTAATAGAGGTAAATATAGGGAAATATGTAAAGCAAGCTGGCAAGAGTACAGAAACTTGAAATTTGATGTACGTACTACAAGCCAAGGCCTCAGATTTTTCTATAATATTTTTCAACCCCCCCATCACCCCTAGTCCATTATTAAGGGGTTGATAAAATAAAATTGAGATACTCATTTGAAAGTTGGTACACGTATGTATTATAAAGGCATCTGGAACTGGATTATATTTTGAGATGATTCTGTTGAAGGGTTGGGGGTTAAATAGGGGAAATAAGGGAGGCAAGCTGGTACGAATACAGAAACTTGAAATTCGGTGTATATACTAGAAGCCAAAGCATCAGATTTTGTTATAATATTTTTCAACCCCCCCGTACCCCTACTCCATTATTAAAGGTGTTGATAAAATAAAATTGAGATATTCATTTGAAATTTGGTACACGATGTATTATAATGACATCTGGAACTAGATTATATTTTGAGATGATTCCGTTGAAGGGTTGGGGGTTAAATAGTGGTGGATAGGGGAATATAAGTAAAGCAAGCTGGTAAGAGTACAGAAATTCGGGATTTGGTGTATATACTAGAAGCGATGGCCTCAGGTTTTCTTTATAATATTTTCCATCCCCCATCCCTTATTAAAAGAGTTGATAAAATTAAATTTAGATTTTCACTTGAAATTTGTCACACGTATAACGATATTTTAAACTAGATTATATTTTGACACGATTGCATTGAAGGAGTGGGGGTAATTGGTTGTAAAAATAAGTAAAGCAAGCTGGTAAGAATACAGAAACGAAATTCGGTGTATGTACTAGAATCTAAAGATTCAAACTTTTTAATAATATTTTTCAACCCCCCACCACCCCTACTCCATTATTAAAGGGGTTGATAAAATAAAATTGAGATATTCGTTTGAAATTTAGTATACGTATGTATTATAACGACATGTGGAACTAGATTATATTTTGAGATGATTCCGTTGAAGGGTTGAGAGTTAAATAAGAGTGAATAGGGGAAATAAGTAAATCAAGCTGGTAAGAGTACAGAAATGTGGGATTTGGTGTATATACTAGAAACCGAGGCCTCAGATTTCTTTCTAATATTTTTCAAACACCACCATCTCCGCTCCATTGATTAATGGGTTTGATAACATAAAATTGAGATATTTACTTGAAAGTTAGTACACGTATGTATTGTAATGACATCTGATTGAAATGATTCCATTGAAGGGGTGGGGCGTGGTAGGTTGTGAATAGGGGAAAATAAGTAGGGTAAACTAAAAACTTCATTTTTAACGTATATGGTAGAAACCAACGCCTCAAACTTTTCTATAGCATCTGCAAATATTATTAAAATTCTATGACCAATAATTTCCACATACTAGAGTGCAAATCTAGTCAAGATGTTTCCTTTAAAGCGACTTGGATGAAAAATCTGGATGTGGAAGTAGTGATTCCTTAGACAGCGGTTTTTTTACTTCCACATCCACGCTAAATCACAATTTTATTTTGTTAACTCCTTTAATAATGAAGGGGGGATTGTTGAAGGTAGTGGAGGGGGTAATGGATGTCATAAAAAAGTTGAGACCTTAGTTTCTAATATTTACACCAAATCCCAAGATTTCGGACTCTTACAACCTTAATTTACTGATTTACTCCTATTTACCCCCAACCATTCAAACGAAATAAGCTCAGAATTTAATCCACTTCTAGATCTCGTTGTAATAAATACGTGTTCCAAATTTCAAGCCGATGCATTTATTTTATTTTTTTAACTTGTTTTACTAGCTTGCTATACTTATTTTTCCCTATTTGCCCCTATTTGCCCATAATATATCAATTTCATTTTATTAACTCCTTTAATAATGAAGAGGGTTTGATGATGGAGTGTGGCAGAACTTAAGAAAAATAAGATGTCTTTACTTCTAGTATATACATCAAATTACAAGATCTTGAACTCTTATTAACTTGCTTTACTTATTTCCCCTATTTACCACTATTTACTCTCCAACCCTTAATCGGAATCACACACGTGTACCAAATTTGAAGTTAATATCTCAATTTTATTTTGTTAACCACATTAGTAATGGAATGGGGGTAGTGATGGGGGTTGGCACATGTTATAGAAAAATTTAAGGCTATTCGCTTCTAGTATATACACCAAGTTCCAAGTTTGTGAACTTTCAGTGGCTTGCTTAACTTATTTTCTCATATTTACCCCTCAACCCTTCACCGGAGTAAGCTCAAACATATAATCTAGTTCCAGATCAAGTTACGATACAGACGTGTACCAAATTTCAAGTCAATGTCTTAAACTGTTTCAAAGAAAACGTGCGCATAAAAAACTTACAGACAAGACAAACAGAATTTTTTTTTACTCAAATTTAAAATCTCGTAATTTCGTGACATTCTAAACCTATTTCAACAAAACAGATTTTGAACATTTTTTTGCGATTACTAATACTTTCACTCCACTACGTGGATGTGGAAGTAAGAAGATAAGAAAAACTGGGGTCTGCGTGTAGGTGTATTTACTTCTTTTGCACTTCACTGCAGTTATAGTTCATGAAAATGTTTAAACTGTGAATCATTTTCTCGTGATATGTGAATGTTACTCTTATCCAAATATGAATATCGGAAAAATTGGCGACAAACGTCTATCTCATGACATTTAAATTTAAAAGATTCTAAGTAATAGTTTTGTAATTACATGCACTCTTATGCTACAGTTACAACTTAGCCACCGTAGGTTCAAGTGGAAAATGGCAACCGCAAAATTGTTTATTGGTGTTAATAGTTATAGCACAGGAGAGATTCTGCAATTACCTGACACATTTACATGAGCTAGAGATAATATTAATCATGTTCCTTAGAGCATGGCAGACAAGGAGAGTAATATGACAAATTTTCTTAGTGGTGAGAGAAACATTCCAAATCTGCAAGCTGTCACTGAGCATGACAAACAAGCATCAAGTTGATTTTTTCGTTATTTGTTAATTACAACTTAGTGATTTCAAAAATACGATCGACATATATCCAGGTTAGTGGAGGTCTAGAGGTAGGCAACATTGGTGGAGGTTCAGAAGCAGATATAAATCAAACCACCACTAAGAAAAATTCTCATATCACTTGTTGTCTGCCATGCTCTAAGGCAAAGGATTAGTTATGTATCTAGCTGATACAAATGACAGTTAATTGCACACTGGCTCCTATACTATTCTAGTTATAGTGTTAACACTTGACCGATTCTCATTAAACTTGCACTTTTTATACCCATTTTATTTGTATCAAAATGTTTTCGGTTCAAATAATGGGTATACATTTCTAATGTATACCTACTGCTTGCATTTTGTTGAGATGAAATGAAAATATGGATGCCACATAATAATTTAGAGTGTCAGAAAAGTGTGTAACATACATATTTAAATCAGTGGCTATAATTTATAAAAGTGTTGTTGCTCTTAACACGCCGATTATTTTTTGTAAAAATATTAAAAAATCATCCATATTACGGGAAAAATACTCTTGATGTAATTCACTCGTCGCTAAATTTGTTATTGCAAAATTACCGTAAAATATATAATTGCTTATAAGCCTTTGTCTATATAACTTAAGTTCTAATCGTCCGATTTGAAATTTTCAAAGCTCACTCGGGAATACATCTACTTTTAAAGTAAGTTGGTTTCATTATGCTTGAATAATAAACACTATTTTTATTTTGGCGAATTTTTGCAAATTTTGAGTTCCTTATTCATTCCTTGCATAACTATACGAATTCTTTAGTTAGATTGCTCAAAATTATTCGCCAGTATTTGCTCTGTAAAAATAGTGTTTATTACTCAAACATAATGGAACCAATTTCTTTTGAAAGTACATGTATTCCTGAGTAAAATGAGCTTTAGAAAGTTCAAATCGAACGATTAAAACGGAAGTTATAAAGAAAAAGGCTTATAAACAATTATGAATTTTGCGGTAATTTTGCAATACTTAACAAATTTTTAGATCCGTAATGCGGCTAATTTTTTACTATTTTTACAAGAAAAATCGGCGTGCTAAGGGTAACAACACTTTCAATTTATTTTTTGGCCTAAAATCACTGGTCTAATTATAAATCAAATGAAAAACTATGCATCATATTATGTATTACAAGTAATTAAAGTGTGATAGTCACTGAAAATAGTAAAGAAAAAATCAAGGCTGCTGCGAAAATGCGAAATGACCAAAGAGTTTAACAAATAGAGGAGACAAGCTCCATAAGCGTAATGTATAAGCAGCGGTAGGCTGTAGGCTTCTCATCCTTCTCACACAGTTCGTTCTCTCTTTATCGCACGGTACACGAGGGGAGGTGACGATTGCAATACAACATTGAGGTAGTACAATGACAGTATGACAGATGACAATAGGTGTATACCAACCTGGGACTTATGGGTGACTTAGTTTTTCTACAAACTTTACAAGTATAAACCATTGTCACAAAATAAGTGATTAATTAATATACAAATTAAACGTTATAAACAGAAGAAAAATTTGAGAAAACGCGAGTAATTGTAAATAAAGCAAAACGCTATTCAAAACAAAGATTCAAAATTGACGGTATTTGTGAAATCAAAGCACGCCGGGTAAGGCTGTGTTGCTTTGTAAAACAGAGTGGAGAGAGAGAGAGGGTACGAGGGGTGCGACAAGGACGAAGAGCCTACCGCCTCCAAGGCAACCAAACCGCGACTTCCGGCAAATCGACGGCTTGTCTTCTCTATTTATTAAACTCTTTGGAAATGACATTCTTACTAACAGTCGGGAGAAGTATTTTACTATCATATGAATAATCCATGCTACGAATGCTATAAACATAACTGTCCTAAGAAGTCTCTTTTAAAGCGTAAAAGTGGCAAGGAAAGAATAGAAAATGAAAATAAAGGAAGCACTTCTCATTCGACTGAAAAAAGTCTTAGAACATTTGAAGGAAATCGAGCATATCATCACAGTCTTCAAACATGCGTCACTTCTAATTGAGACTATTTATGCATTATCCTGCGGCTAGCTCAGATTATTATTAAGCATTTTTAATACTGATCTACTGCGTCACGATAATTGTGTTTCTCGAAACTCACTTATTCTATACTTTTTAAGACTTTTCTTTCCGGTGGATTGAGATGTGCTATCTTTATCTTCATTTTCGAATATCTCCTTGTCACATTCAGTCTTCAAAAGCTTATGACAACATTCTTTGCGACATGCATTATTCATGTAATAATAAAACGTTGCTTCCCCACTTAATGAATTCAATTTGTTAATGTCATTCCCCATGTTCTCTGTTATCAGTATTTATCATACTACAATACTTATATTACGTATGATGCATAGTTTTTCACCACATTTGAACTTTGTTACATAGTCTTTTGACACTAGACAATTTTATGGCATTCTTATCTTTACTTCATCTCAGCAACCTGTAAGCAACAAGAATTAGGTACTTATACTCATTATTTGAACCGAAAACCGCATCCATGAGTATAAGCGCAAATTTAATGAAAACCTATGAAGTATCAATACACACAAGACAGTTTTGTGGTCGAGCGACTACAATTTTTGATCAGGTCATAGCAGGAGAACCAATCAAGTGGAGAATGTCCACCTACGTAAAAGTTGGATCACTTGTTGAAGAGATTTGAAGCTAATTCATTTCTTTTTACTGACCACCTTGCATATGTTTCACTAAAAGTATAGTCAGTTTCTTCATCGGCAGTAGTGTTTCATGAATGTAATCCATTAGAATGAAAAATTTCCAAAGACAAGTTATGTAAATAAATTCAGTTAAGGTCTTTGTTCTTATTTTTAACTGAATCTTCATGATCGTAAGGGGCTATGTATATACTAATTTACTCTGCATGGCCGTATGGGATTATGTAGATACTAGTGTTACAATGAGAATTGTCAAATAAGAAATAGACAAATTCATTTTAGGACTTTAATTGCTAGCATAATCAGAATTCAGGTTATCGAAACAATGCAAAGATTGGAAATCAATAATTCTACAGATAGTTTTTCTTTTGAGTTCTCATAGATAGTTTTTTCTGCTGTTTGCAAAATCCTGTCAAGAATATATTTCATTACAATTATAAGCAAACCAAAAATAATTCACTTTTAAACGTGTTAGCTACATTCCAAATATAATATTTTACTAAAAGTACCTATATCCTATTTCTTCATTGGCAGTAGCGTCAACTAAGTACCTACTGAATATTATTTGCGTCAAAATGTTTTGTAGATATAGTGCCAACAGACAGATAAACTAATGGAATTGAGGTATCTTATTTTTCATAATCTGCATAGTTTTAAATATGAAAATTAGAAGAAATCTCGGAGAGTGACTTTTTTGACCATTGCAATGTTTCCCTTTAGTACTTTTGCTGTAGGTTTTGACCCAAACATAATTCGTTAATTAAGCAAACTTTGTGCACGCATGTAGTACTTTAAATATAGGATATAAAGGTAAAAAGTTTGCCAGCTTGGTTTTGAAAAATTCGTAAATAATATAGAAACGACTGCTATACATACTTCCATTTCAGGTTGTGAACGTGGAAGTAAAAATTGCGTTGGATACATAAATTGCCCTATTATTTAGTGATTTTTAGGAAAAAACGACTACACTATCCTGGCAAACTTTTTTTATTTCATTAGAGACTCTTCATACTAGTTGAAAACAAGGAAATATTATGTTAGCTAATTAAGTCAGGTTGTGATGAATTTTATTCTTTGGAAAATATACTACTTCCTTAAACGAGGCAAGTAAAATACGAAAGAGCATCTCAATCGGTCGTTTTATTTCATGGTTCCTGTTGCGTCTACCACACAGGCAGAGTAGTTATCTAGAGTCATATTAGTGCTTACATCACAAACCTGTCATTCGCTTACATATTTTTATCCTGAATAATTACGTGCTAGGTGTCGGAAACCTATAAGAAACAAAAAAGACGACAGCACTCACTGCAGCTGGTGTCAGGAAGTCTTGAATTTCACACATGCTGGTGCATGTTACACCAACCATGTTTATTCAACCAATGCACTTTGTTTACTTTATTATATTCTTAGTATCGCCTTCACATATTTTAAACAAATAGTAAAGTTGTCTTTATCGCATTTTGAAACACATGTTGACGGCAATAGAAAAACATTTGCCTTACTTAATATGTAGAGTTATAGTTCATGAATAGTCGAGCCAGACATTTAATTTGTTAGTATAAATGAGGGCTGTGGAAATTAATGGGTCATTTCACAGATGCAACAAAGCCGGGTAACCACATCATCACTCGATAGGCTTTCTGTATAACCGAGAGTGTCTCAATATTATTGTTACAACAAATTCAAAATAATGATTTTATAAATCTTGATGTTTGAAGAAATATTTTAATAATTTACAAAAGTGAGAATGAATTATGGAGGAATAATACGCTATTTGCAGATTTGTAAGCAACATGAAATACAATGACTTACTTATTGTTTATTATACCCTTCACAACGAAAACGAAGAGTATATTGCATTTGATCGGCACATTTCTAAAACCGGTAATATCGCTGGAAAGAAAATAGCCGATCCACAGTTTATTTGAAAATGAAGAAATAGTAATAAAAACCCACTGTATATGCAAATTCAAAAAAAACACAGTCAGGTAGCTTATTATAATTCTATTTAGTCATCGACTATTAGCTCCAATTTGTATGCACCTTTATATACCCGCAGTTTGTCTTCAGATACTTTAAATAGAGGGGTGTCTAGATGTGTAAAAATCATTGGTCACATGACGCCATATTGGATGGAAACTAGCCGAGCATAGTTTTTGTGATCTCTTGTTTACTAAAAAATCGAAAGAATTGATCAAAATCAGGTTTTCTGGAAATTTCTTTTCTAACTATTTTTAACCCGATTTTCTATTTAGTGATTTCTAATTCTATGAATTTATTTACTTTTCAGGGATCACTAATATATTTTTTTGCTACAAGCAAATATTAATCTAATAGCTTGAGATAGTTATGAAGGAGATACAAATAACAAATGAGGAGAAAAATGCACAGAACCCTTCACTATGCATTATCTGCAAGAAAAGAAGATCAAGCTTAAGACATACAGCGACACAAATGGTCGAGAAAAACTTTAAAATATTCGCTTATCTTAAAAGATAATATTGTATCGACGGCCTCAAAGATTAGTGCCGAATCTTTTTGCTACCGCATGTGCTGTTATAGAACATACATCCTGAAGAATGATCGAGCTAAAGGCGTAGAAGCAAATGCCAAAGAGACAATGCAAATATTAGGTTGATCAGCCAAAAACTTTGTAATGAAATTAAACATTTTTCAAAAAAGGCCATAAATTAAATATTTTAGAATTTTTAGAAATTTTATACATACAGTAATAACAAGGAATGTAATTTGTTCAACGATCAACTAGTTCTTAAATATTCATCATCATTCACAGCTATAAAACTCATATTTAACAATTTATAAATAATGTATTTACTATCGTAATCTCCTCATAAACCCTACTATTAAAAACTTTTGTAAACATACCGTCTAATGTTCCGACCTACACAGGGTGTCCTGTAATTCCCGCATTTCTCTTTATACGGTACTGATTCTAAATGCAAAAGGAGGCATAACTATATAATAATATATTATTATTTTAACTGTAACATTTGTTTCTGGTGTTGAAGGTCAAATGAAATTTCTGTTTTCTCTATTTTAGTCTACTCCATCATATTATATATATCTTCAAATACACCTGCTAATGTAATAAATTCCGTTAGTTTTGGGATCTTCATATGTCACATTTCCATTTCAAGGTAGTTTAAAAATTTTCAGATGTTCTGAACATAAAATGAGTTGATTCTGCATTTATTGTAATTTTAGTGCATTTTTCAATTTATAAAATGTTTGCTTCAAAATGCTGCCAAATGGAAAATATAACGTGAACGCAAGAAAAAAAAATGTGAATTAAAGCTAGAGCATCTACTTTTAATAAACTATTTCCATGTTTTCATTATAATTCACATTCAGCAGGAATGTGGAATATAGTGCATATATCTTAAAATAGGAGATTTCTTTATGAATAAATTCTCACTATTGAATACTAACATTTTCTTCAAGTTGCGAATTATATATTGTAGATGGAAGATACATATCAGTACTTTCAATCGTATTTAGTGAAACTTTTTGTAGCTGTGTAGATATATAATGAGCAAGTACAAATCTTGTAACGAAAAGTATGGAATTCAAACTCGGTGCGTAGCTTCTCCGAGTCGCTCGAAGTGGCGCTCGCCAACCACGTACTCTGTTTTTTAGTCATTTTACAGCGAATGTTTACATTATTTTACAATCCAATCATTTCTTCGAAAATTATTAAAATGTCTCTACCGATACGCATGGAAACAGCTAATTTTACTTCCACATCCACGTAGTGGATTGAAAGTATTATAATCGTAAAAAAAAAATCAATTTTTTTTTACTTGAAATAGGTTTAGAATGTCATGAAACGTCAAGATTTTAAATTTGAGTGAAAGCAAATTTTCTGTCTGTCTGTCTGTCTGTCTGTCTGTCAGTCTATCTGTTTGTCGATCTGTCCGTAACTTACTTTTTGTCCGCATGTTTTCTCCGGAACGGTTTAAGATATTGACTTGAAATTTTGTACACGTATATATTATAACGAGATCTGGAACTGGATTGTCTTTTGAAGATATCTAGTGAGTGTTCGGGGGTAAATAAGAGTAAATAGGGGGAAATATATAAAAACATCTGGTAAGAGTACAGAAACCTGAAATTTGATGTATGTACTACAAGCAAGGCCTCAAACATTTTTATTTTCATCGCCCCACCACCCCCCATTCCGTTGTTAAAGGGAATGACAAAATAAAATTGAGATATTCAATTGAAATTTGGTACACGCATACATTATAATGAAATCAGGAACTAGATTATATTTTGGGATTATTCTGATGAAGGGTTGGGGGTTAAATAGGGGTAAATGGGGAGAATAAATAAAGTAAGCTGGTAAGAGTACAGAAACTTGAAATTCGGTGTAGGTGTTAGAAGCCAGGGCCTCAGAAATTTAATAATATTGTTATGAATTACACCCCCTTGGAACTGGAAATTGATACGCCTATGCCTACTAGTGACTGGAAGCTAGTAGAAAGAAATGAACTTTTTCTGGAGTATGGTGAGAAGATTCTCGATTGTTTCTGGGTGGATCTAGAGAGGCAATTTCGGAATATATAAGGCGCGATTACCAGCGCAGAGGAAGAAGTTTATTAAAGAGAAGTTTATAAAAGAGAACAAGTTGAAAAGCGAAAAAATGAGGTTAAATATCAAGTAAACAAAGTGTAAAGGTTATTTTCAAGTATTGTATAGTCAGTAAATTATTAAATAAAATGTTAGTGTTGAAATTATTTTAGAACCCATGGATTCATACAGGGTGTTTCCTAAAGGGTGGAAAACACGCAACACTGGTCTCACACGCGGAATTTTAACAAGAGGATTTTTCGAAAGTGTTGAGAAGACTGGGACAGTATCTCGGAGTTAGTGCTAACACAGGAAGGACTAATTTACTGAGAAATTACAGAAAAATAGCGTTAAGTGCATTTTTGAGACATTTTTGGAACATTTTATTAGGACATTAGTGATAGTGATTAAATCCTTTGAACTAAGAAGAGATTAAAGACTCTGAACAAGACTTTTATTCGTGCTTTTTCGAGATTTTTGGATAGTTACATTACCAATATTGACGTGATTGATTGTTAAATTTTGTTGATTTTATCGTAATTATATGCCGGTAATGACCAGAGGCATGGCATCCGAAAAACAAATACAGGATTTATTCGCCCAAGTGCAAAAGATGATGCTGGACCAAGAAAAGAAACGCCAAAGAGAAAGAAGAACAGGAAGGAAAGCGCCAGGAAGAGAAAGAAGAACAGGAAAGAAAGCGCCAGGAAGGGAAAGAAGAACGGGAAAGAAAACGACAAGAAAAAGAACAAAGACGTCAAGAAGAAAAACAAGAACAAGAGAAACGTCAAAAGAAAAATGACGACTTAAGGAAAGCTATAGAGACGCAACAGAATGTCTCGTTTACAGTCGTTGGAGAAATAAAAAATGAGATTAAGGAAGATATGGGTAGCGTAAAGACGAAAGTTAATGAGGTCGAAGTAAAAATAGGCAAGGTCGAAGAAGAAGTTGGTGAAGTCAAAGAGAAAATGCACCAAGTAGAGGGAGAAATAGACCAACTTAAACAACAGTTGAGGGAAAGAGGCAACCAGCAAGTGGTATCATCAGGCCAGCGATTAAAAATTCCCTCCTTTGATTGTCCTGGAAGTTCCTGGATGACTTACAAGATACAGTTTGAGGCAGCAGCGAGTGCAAATAACTGGAATGACGAAGAGAAGGCTAAGGGATTAATCGTAGCTTTAAGAGGTCTAGCATTGGAATTGCTCCAGATAATTCCGGTAGACCAACAACGGAACTTTAGAGTTTTAGAAGCTGCCTTAGATCTACGATATGGCGATCAACACCTTGCTCAAGTATATCAGACCCAGCAGAAATTGCGCATTCAGAAAGCTGGAGAGAGTCTGCAAGAATTTGAAGCTGCGGTGGAAAGACTGGCACATTTAGCTTATCCTAATGCACCAAGAGAATTTAAAGAGCAATTGGCAGTGGGGGCATTCCTAGACGGGATAAGGGACGACATAACAGTAGTAGTGAAGCCTTGGTGCGTGCACTAGAAGTAGAAGCCGTCTATAGGGATACTCCAAAGTCAAAAGTGCGGGCTATGACGCTCGAAGAATCGCAGTCAGAAGAGAGAGACCAAAACCCTATCTTGAACGCGATTCTCAAAACGAATAAAATGATCAGTCAATTACTGGCTACAGATTACAGATTACAGTTGGGTTGTTCAGACGTTTGACCTCTCCTCACCTCGACCTATAAAGATCTTTTGTGATTACCCCATATCTATATGTTCCCATCCAATCCTAGGCTTCTAAGGAATCCTAGAATTTTCCTGGGGGCTAACTTTGACACTTCTGCAGGTGTTAAAATCACCTGTTCCAAGTGTTGTAGCCTTTGCCGGACTAATACTTCGCATGTGCAAAGTATGTGTTCCGACGTTTCGGTTGTCTTAGTACAGAATCGACAACTTTCATCCTCAGCCTTGACCATTTTTTTAAGATGGTATTTTAATGGGCAGTGACGAAAATTGATGAAAAGACCTGTTAGTAGTCTTACTTCCGTTTTTCTGAGTTCAAGTAGCTCTTTAGCCCTCTTTTGCGAATAAGTAATGAACTTTTTCGCTTGTTTTTGTCCTGGAGTTGAGTTCCAGTAGGAGGATTTTTGTTCATCCTCCCATGTTCTTACCTCCTCCGTCGTGTTAATTTTTGCTATCCCACAAAACGGTTCTGGTCCGATGAATGACGATTTTGCACCCTGTCTTGCAAGGTCGTCCGCAATCTCATTCCCTTCTATTCCTTCATGCCCTGGCACCCACATCAAGTTGACCTTGTTGTTTCTTGCCAGTTGCTTTATTGTTTGTAGACATTCCCCGGCAATTTGTGACTCAAAGGTGTATGAACTCAAAGCTTTGAGTGCTGCCTGGCTGTCTGAAACTATATAGATTCTTGATCCCCGTGTGCCTTTATTTATGCACTGTCGAGCACAAAGATCTATGGCACATATTTCTGCCTGAAAGATGGTGGGAGTGTGACCCAAGGCTATTGTCAGCCTGTAGTTTGGGCCGTATACACCGGCGCCTACTCCCTCATCCGTTTTGGATCCATCCGTGTACCAGATGAGTGATCCTTTTTCCCATTGTGGACCTCCAGAGCTCCATACCTGGCGGCTAGGAATTACCACTTCAAAGGTTCTCTCAAAGTCGAACCTTTTTGGTGTGGAGTCTGTGGGCTTGGTCATTGAGTCTAACTGGACTTCGTTTAGGACAGTCAGATGACCAACCAGATCCCCTGGTTTGAATTTCTTACTAGAATGTATCCTGTAGGCGCCAAGAGCTGCCTCCCTTTTAACATGGATATGCAAGGGAGGCAGATCCAATAGCGCCTCCATTGCTGCTGTTGGATAGGTGCGTATTGCACCTGTGATTCCAAGACACGCTAACCGTTGCAGTTTTTGCAACCTGTTTTGTGCTGTTTTTTTTTCTTTTGTTTTTGTCCACCATACCATCGATGCGTAGGTGACAATAGGTCTAATCACCGTTAAATATAACCAGTAGATCATTTTCGGTTTTAGTCCCCAGGTTTTACCGAAGAGCCTATGGCATGTCCAAAATGCCATCGTTGCTCTTCCGATTACCCTTGTTAGGTGTGCGTTCCAAGTGAGTTTTTGATCTAGGATTACCTCTAGATATTTGACTTCACTGGAGAAGTTAATTAGTGTGCCATTCAAAGTTGGAGGCTTTAGTTTAAGCTTCTTTCTTTTGGTGAATGGTACTATGACTGTTTTACATGGGTTGACATTTAGGCCCTCCTCCATGCACCAATTTTTGATAATGTTGAGAGCAATTTGCAATAGGCCTGACATCATCCTATCGTTTTTGCCTCTTATTATTATCACTAAGTCATCAGCCTAGCCTTGGACATCAAATCCATGGTTGCTTAATCTTTTGAGAAGATTATCGACTACCAGAGACCATAGCAAGGGTGATATGATCCCTCCCTGGGGGCATCCCTTGATGGCAGTTATTGTTACCGTATCACTTTCCATTTCAGTCGTTATTTTCCGACTGTTGAGCATGGAATAAATCCATCTTGTTGTTGAGGGCTCAAACCCTCTTTGACCTGCTGCCCTTTTTATTGATTCATATGAGGTGTTATCAAAGGCCCCCTCTATATCTATGAATGCACAAAGGGCTACTTCTTTTGCAATAAGTGTCTTTTCAGCCCTATTTAAGGCTATGTAAGGCATTCGTTGTGGATTTGCCAGCTTGATAGGCAAATTGATTTTTGTGAAGCGGTGCTCTTGGTAGAACTTCGCTTCTTAGATGTTGATCTAAGATTTTCTCCATCGCTACAAGATGGAGTCAACGAGTCCCCGGTCATCGCCAGTAGTTTTGGTTGCCAAAAAGGACAGAACGTTAAGATTTTGTGTTGATTACCGAAAATTGAACGATGTAATGAAGAAAGACAGTTACCCATTATCCCGGATTGATGACACGTTAAGTACATTGCCAGGCTCACAATGGTTTTCGACGTTAGACCTTAGGAGCGGTTATTGGCAAGTTGGGCTTCATCCTGATGATAAGGAAAAGACAGCGTTTTCAGCAGGTGGTCTACCAATTTACGGTGATGTCTTTTGAACTTTGCAATGCTCCAGCCACTTTTGAACGATTGATGGAGTTTGTACTACGAGGGCTAACCTGGAAGACGTGCCTGGTTTACCTTGACGACGTGCTGGTTATGGGACGAGACTTTACAGAACATTTGAAAAATCTTCAAGAAGTATTTGGGCGAGTAAGGAATGCACACCTGAAGTTGAACCGGAAAAAGTGTTTACTATTTTAGAAAGAAGTTAAATTCCTTGGTCACGTTGTGTCTTCAGAGGGTATACAAACAGACCCCGACAAAATTTCTGCCGTACGAGATTGGCCAAGGCCATCTAACGTTCATGAAGTACGAAGTTTCCTCGGCCTCTGCACTTATTATAGAGGCTTTGTGGAAGGGTTTGCAGACATTGTGAAGCCATTACACAGAGGAGAAAATTCAGTACCAGTGGACACCGGAGTGTGAAACGGCATGGAGAAAATTGAAGGCAGTTCTATGTACTAGTCCTGTGCTAGCATACCCACAACGGAATGGACTTTTTATTTTAGATACGGATGCCAGCAATTCTTCGGTTGGTTGTGTGCTGTCCCAAATCCAGAACGGAGAGGAAAGAGTGATCGAGTACTTCAGCAAGGTCCTCTCCAAACCAGAACGAAACTATTGTGTAACCAGGAAAGAGTTATTGGCAATCGTCAAATCAGTGCACCATTTTCATAAGTATCTCTACGGACGACATTTTAAAATCAGGACCGACCATGCTGCGTTGAAATGGCTGTTGCAGTTGAAAACCCCGGAAGGTCAACTGGCTCGTTGGATAGAACGGCTGCAACAATACGACTTTAAAATCGAACATCGACCAGGAAGATCTCATAAGAACGCAGGCGCTTTATCTAGAGACCATGCAAGTACGACTGCAAGCACTGCCGCCATGTGGAGAAACAGCAGGGCACGGGAGTAGTCAACACTATTAAAATAGACGTTCCAGATGATTGGACAACTGAAGCCCTGAGACAAGAATAATTGAACGATGCAGAGATCGGGGCTATATTGAGAGCAAATGAAAAAGGAATTCGACCAGAGTGGAAGGATGTTTCGGACAAAGCAGTTGGATTGTAGGCTTTGTGGGCACAGTAGGACTCACTTAGAGTTATGAACGGACTGTTAAAAAGAGCATGGGAGAGCCCGGATGGGAAGCAAGTTGTTATGCGTCTAGTGATTCCCAGGTGTAGAGTACCGAAAGTACTTCAGGAAGTGCATAATGGAGCATCTGGTGGACACTTCGCCGTTAACAAGACCCTGAATAAAGTACGTGAACGATTTTACTGGGTAAATAGTCGTCAAGATGTTGGAGCTTGGTGTCGTAATTGTAAAATTTGTGCAGCCAGTAAGGGACCACAGACTAGAAGTAGGGGTGCAATGAAGCAATATAACGTCGGGGCTCCTTTTGAGAGGATTGTGATCGATATAGCTGGACCATTCCCAGTAACCAAGGACGGTAACAAGTACGTACTGGTTGCCATGCACTATTTTAGTAAGTGGCCAGAGGCCTATGCAATCCCTAACCAGGAAGCGATCACTGTCGCCAAAGTCTTGGTAGATAACTTGATATGTCGGTTTGGTGTACCCCTGGAGCTGCATTCAGATTAAGGGAGAAATTTTGAGTCAGGTATTTCAGCAAATCTGCAAGTTATCGGGAATACACAAAACACGGACGACAGCCCTTCACCCGCAATCAGATGGAATGGTGGAGCAACATAACAAAACTATGAAAGAACATCTCTCTAAAGTCGTTCTTAAAAATCAACGTGACTGGGATCTCTCCGTTTTTCCTCATGGCATATAGAGCTGCTACCCACGAGACTACAAAACAGACTACGGCTCGTGTAGTATTTGGACATGAGATCAGACTGCCGTGTGATTTGATGTTTGGAACACCAGGTGGAGAACGGCTTCCTGTGAACAGCTATGTAGATGAAGTGAGTGAACGGCTAAGGAATGTCCATGAATTAGTTAGAGACCAAATCACTATAGCCAGTGACAGAATGAAGGCTCGATATGACCGTAAGAGTAGTTCAGAAGGGTTCAAGGCAGGTTTGGCTGTACAACCCACAGCGGAAGGTCACCGAAACTTCAACCACCTTGAGATGGACTGTATACTGTTATTACCCGAATTAATGACGTCGTCTATCGGATTCAACAAAGCAGAAAGTCCAAGATGAAGATCGTGCATTTGGACAGACTGGCCAAATACACCGATGATTCTGAGTTGCCTGATCGGGACGATCTGGCTTAAGGAGGGGGCAGTGTTATGAATTACACCTCCTTAGAACTGGACATTGATACGCCTATGCCTAATATTGAGTGACTGGAAACTTGTAGAAAGAAATGGACTTTTTCTGGAGTATGGTGAGAAAATTATCGATTGTTTCTGGATGGATCTAGAGAGGCAATTTCGGAGTATATAAGGCGGGATTACCAGCGCAGAGGATGAAATTTATTAAAGAGAAGTTTATAAAAGTGAACAAGTTGAAAAGCGAAAAAGTGAGGTTAAATATCAAGTAATTAAACAAAGTGTAAAGGTTATTTTCAAGTATTGTATAGTCAGTAAATTATTAAATAAAGTGTTATTGTTTATCTCATGTTGAAATTATTTTAGAACCCACGGATTCATACAGGGTGTTTCCTAAAGGGTGGAAAACACGCAACAATATTTTTCAACACCCCACCACCACTACTCCATTATTGAAGAGGTTGGTAAAATAAAATTGAGACATTCACTCGAAATTTGGTACACGTATGTATTGTAACGACATCTGGAACTAGATTATATTTTGAGATGATTTCGTTGAAGGGTTGGGGGTTAAATAGGGGAGAATAAGTAAAGCAAGCTGGTAAGACTGCAGTAACTTGAAATTCGGTGTATGTACTAGAATCTAAAGCCTCAATATTTCTTATAATATTTTTCAACACCCCACCACCCCTACTCCATTATTAAAGGGGTTGATAGAATAAAATTGAGATATTCACTTGAAATTTGGTACGCGTATGTATCATAACGACATCTGAAACTAGGTTATATTTTGATATAATTCCATTGAAAGGTTGGGGGTTATTTAGGGATAAATAGGGAAATATAAGTAAAGCAAGTTGGTAAGAGTACAGAAACTTGAAATTCGGTGTATGTATTAGAAGCCAAAGCCCCAGATTTTTTCATAATATTTCTCAACCACCCACTACCCCTACTCCATTATTAAAGTGGTTGATAAAATAAAATTGAGATATTCATTTGAAATTTGTTACACGTATATATTATAACGACATCTGGAACTAGATTATATTTTGAGATGATTCCGTTGAAGAGTTGGGGGTTAAATAGGGGTAAATAGGGCAAAATAAGTAAAGCAAGCTGGCAAGAGTACAGAAACATGAAATTCGCTGTATGTACTAGAAGTCAAGATCTCAGATTATTTATAATATTTTTCAACCCTCCACCACCCCTACTACATTATTAAAGGAGTTGATAAAATAGAATTGAGACATTCACTTGAAATTTGGTACACGTATGTATTATAACATCTGGAACTAGATTATATTTTGAGATGATTTCGTTGAAGGGTTGGGGGTTAAATAAGGTTAAATAGATGAAAATAAGTAAAGCAAGCTGGTAAGAGTACAGAAATTTGAGATTTGGTGTATATACTAGAAACCAAGGCCTCAGGTTTCCTTCTAATATTTTTCAAACCCCGCCACCTCCGCTCCATTATTAATAGGATTGATAACGTAAAATTGAGATATTCACTTGAAAGTTAGTACACGTATGTATTGTAATGACATCTGATTAAGATAATTCCATTGAAGGGATGGGAGGTGGTAGTTTGTGAATAGGGGAAACAAGTACGCTAAACTAGAAACTTCATTTTTAACGTATATGGTAAAAACGATCGCCTCAATCTTTTCTATGACATCTGCCCCAAATATTATTAAAATTCTATGACCAATAATTTTCACCTACTATAGTGCAACTCTAATCAATATGTTCCCTTTAAAGTGACTTGGATGAAAAATGTGGATGTAGAAACAGTGATTCCTTAGGCAGCGGTTTGGCATTCGCACGTTGAATTGCAACCCCATTACTTAGATTCTTATTTTACGCGAAAATGGTTAGATATGTGAAATGCTTTTAAGTACATTTTATATAGAATTCTGTGCTCCATTATTTTTATTTCGACGATAGTGTCTGTATTTTTCGTATTCTAAAAGTTATTTAAAAAAATTGTTTTATGTACCGCCCTCGATAATTAAAATTTTAAAATACTTTCTTCTATACTAAAAACCTACTAAAAAAATAAAAGCTCTCATAAGGCTTATTTTAGTCTAGCTCAAATCCCCTGGGAACTGGGCTATCTGTTCAAAATATTTTTTTGGCAAGTTTGGAAAAAGTTTATGTACACAAAAAGAGGCAATGCAATTAGACCTTTCCAGACTGAGAGTAGGGGCCTGTACATGATCAATAATATTGACAATATTCAAAAATATTGACGATATTATTGACCGTGTACGGTGGATATTGATGTATTGAACCTGGTATTGACGAAAGTCTAGAAATCTTGAAATACAACATCAATACTGGAGAATAGTGGAAATTGCAGAGTTACTGTTAACCTTTCTTCGGTGGATATTCAGTTGTACATATTTGCATTTTGCCTTTTCAAGCAGTGCTCTAGCAATCCCAGTAACTTCCGGAAAGCATTATCGCTCATTCGAAAGTAATTATGAAAATCGTCTGACTTGTTAATTGTACCTCATGCAACAAATTAGCGTGTGAGTATTGTTCTGTTTTTCTCAGCCATTCTTTCACCCAAAGCTTTCGTCTACCCGTTCGCTTCGTGTCCAAAAAATTATAGAAGCTATGCAAGCTTTTTTCCGGTTCATTATTGCAGAAAAAACGATTCGCGATGATGGTGTCCACAAAACTGAACTGAAGCTACTGATAATAATATGGATCGTGTTATGTCTCTTTTATCAATAAATAGTACATATTGGCAGACATTGTCAATAATATGACCAACAATATTGATCAACATTTTTGATCCCTTGTATTGAGGTACGGCTAGTTTGTCCTTGTGAGGGGTTCAGTAGGTACCAAATATAATTGGAAATAGCGGAAGACTGAGAATACCAAGAATGGGATCTGGTCCCAGGAACTATAAGGACGACAACCTATAATAACAACGGTCGTATATGATTTTTCTTCCTTCCTCGAAAATAATTTTCAATAAAGAAACGCTGGTCTTCCAAATTCGATCTAATCCCATTGTGACGAAAGTGCTGACGACAAGGAAATGGACTACTGTTATTTATTTTTTCCAAATGTTTATATATAATAATAACAGCTAATTTTACATTAGGTGTTTCAATTTAGCGACATAAACAAAACTGTAAAAAAGATAATTTCTGGGGTGTTGTAAAATGTATATTTACCAAACGCATGTATTTTTAATTCATTTATTGTACCCATTTCTAATATTGGCTACATACATAATGACACGGTAACATTTCTCCTGATATGAGGAAACGGTTTTGAATTTATCAACACAAATGTAAATGGCGCCCTAATTTTTTTTTTTGCATTATTTTGTACTATTAGCCCGTATCTTTTGATATGTAATGAGACAATTTTGTCTTCAAAAAATTGCTGTTAGTCATAATGTGTCATCCGTCATGGGTGTTGGTATGTCAAATCATAATACCACAGAAGTACTGAAAATAAAGAAAATTAACTGAACGAGTCAAATATTTTTTTAACGTTGATTTATAGGATCAAGTTGAATTGAAACCATTGACTGGTTTTCACATATTGAAGCTTGAAGCAATTAAGTTAAAATACCTACGCAAAGGGCGCCACGATATTATCAAACTTTGTGTCGTTCAAAATTAACACCTAAAAAAAGGAAACAATGACTTTATAAGATAGCAATAAAATAAACTTAATACCCTTTTAATGTTGGTCAATATTTAATGACGTTTGTATTGTAACAATGGAAGTGTTCTTATATTAATAAACAACATATCCGGGTTGTACTAGTTTTATAAATAAACATTACAGATATTTATAGTTTAATTTTACGCTTTTTATGATGTAGGTAAGGTAACAACCACCAACAGATGATATGAGATATCTTTGTAGTTTAATTCGAGTTTGCACAGATTTAATGCAATGTGTTTATTCTTATATTACAGAAACCTTTTTTGGTTTACTGCTTCTAAAATAACTATCCCTTAAAGACACATTGAAATAGAATGCTCTAACAATAAAAATCTCTTAAGGAACGATTTACTTCAACTTGTTTATATTCTAATAAAAATTGTATCCATTAATTTTTAACAATCAAAACATTTTTCTTGGTGTTTAAGGGTTGTATTTATTTTAAAAAGCACTGTCATAGCTTACGATACTTGTACAGATTCGAATAGTATTCAGGTAGGTTTCAGTTATAACTGCTTTTCTGAATGTGACTAAAGTCAAGAAACTGTAGAGACACCTAATTAGAGTATAATAAAAATGAATAATTCCTACATAGAAACCTTACTTTAGGGGAGAGGGAGGCACATTCGGATGATTTTTTTTTAGGGCTATACAAATAAACAAATAATTTAATAATTTAAAAAGTGTAATTACAGAAACAGATTATCAGTTTAGTCCCCTATGCACAACCAAAATATTATGAATACATATAAACTATTAATACGCATTTTTTTTCTATGAAACCTTACATTTATCTGAATGTGCCCCAACCCGGTGTACTTTCGGACATGCCTGTGGCACAATCGGACAATTCACAATAAAGACAAAATATAAATTTGAGTTTCTCAGAACCTTAAAATGTTTTATTAATTAACACATTAAAGTTTTTTAACTATTTGACAATATATTATAAGATTACATTTATGTATATACAAGTATCACTGTACTATATAACCACAAAATACCATCAATTAAGGACATCTATATCTTCATTAACAGCTAGGACAGCTGGGCGAACTGGGACATGGGACAGCACGGAAACTGAGGACAAGGACAAATACAGGAACAGGAATCACAATTTATTTGGAATCCGATTTTTAAGAACTTTCTTGCAGCAGATCTAGCCGGTGAAATAGGTAGCATAGATACTATATCACATCTAAGGACATTTGCGATATCTTCTATGTTTTGAAAGTAAAAAATATATTCTTTTCTCCTTAAAAACTTAACAATATTTTTTTGTTGTGGGAACTTCACAAGAATGTAGTTATTAATTTCTATGACGCCATCGTCTAAAAGTGCAGGAGGCCCCTTCTATGTCAGAATCCGCTCCAGAATCATAATAAATGAACGTCAATGTCAGAGCCTGACGAAGATTATTCCAATATGAATTTAATCTTCTTTGTTTGGTTTCCTTTCTTTGGTAGAACTTTACTCTCATTTCTTGAATGTTTTGGCTGCTGACCGAAAACTTTTCTGTTTAAACCTTTCTCTTCATCTTTAAGTTTTTTCTTGTTTTTCTATTTCTTCTATTTTATCCTTCTCTGGAGTGTCTGTATAAATACGGAACTTTCTTTTTCGGCCAACTTTATTCTTGGACTTCCTTGAGGCAGCTTTTGGATATGGGTGTATTTTCTCAAGACTAAAGTGTTTTAAAATAGTTTTAGCGTTTTCAAAATATTTGAACTATAGGCAACTTACCTATTTGATAAAAAAGTACCAACAGATTCAGCAGGCTGCATTTTCCAAGAAGGGCCGGCTTCTTCAATATCAACTGTTAATGTTTGTGGGTTGATACCTTCGTCCTGGTCCTGTAAATTTCTTGGTATTTGTAATTCTTCTAACTCCTGTAAATCTATTCGCATTGGTGCCTCAATATTTTTTTCCTATTCTTGTAGGCTTATTAGTATATGCGGCTCATTATTTTCTTTTTGTTTCCTTAAGTTATTGTCTGCTTCCACACTAAAATCATTAGCATCTTCGTCTAAGTCGGTAAAAGTCAACCTATTTAGAAAAACTATTCCAGGCTTTTTGAAAGAGCTAATGATATTTGAAGGAGTAAATAATTGTAGAAAAGGCGTTGAAGTAAGTTCAGCTATGTCATAGATTGAGATCGGTTTGCCTCCATTAGCAGCCATAAAGTTATTGAGAGAAGTTTTACATTTACCCTTAAAAGGACCAAAAACACCAACATCCAGAGGCTGTAAACGATGACGTGGAAATGATAGAATAACAATACCATTGTTCCTAGCGAATAAAATTGCATCCAGAGTACAATGTGTATCGTTATTGTCTACAATAGGGAGCATAGGGTTACTTTTAGATGAATTCGTCTGAATTTTCAGATGTTCTAAAAACTCGAGAAAATTTCGGAATTCTTCCAACCCGTTTTTGAGGCACATCCTCTTGATCCTAGTGGAGCTCCTTTCATAAAAATATCTTTCATTCTGGCACAAGGAAATATGTAAATTGATGGTATGGCTCTACCAGATGCCACAATAATTCCAATAAAAATTACGAGTTCCCCTCGCTCTGCAGACACACACTGGCCGACTTGTTAATTTCCTGTAGCAGCAATTATGTTGGTCGCTTGGAAAACGGTGGGGACACAACTCATCTGCGTTTTTCCATAAAAGCTTCTAAATTGGTAAAAAACTCATACACATTGTGTTTGTTGAAGGATGTAGCACGCGCCAAACTGGTGACTTCGGGCTTCCGAAGTGATATCCCGTGCTGTCTCCTCATATAAGCTTTCAGCCAATCTACTCCAGCTACTTGACGTTCATCTCAGGAGGCAGGGTATTTTTTACCAAGGTGTCTAGCATATTGGTAAGCTAACTTCCTGGCTTGCAAATATATAAGTCCATACTGTATTTATGAAGATTATAACAGACATTTTTTTGTACTATCTCTTCTTGCGCACTAAATATTTGTCTAGTAACGTATTTATTTCTTATTTCTTCCTCACTGCTGTTCCCCGAATCTGAATCTACATTCATATTTTCTTTTCTTGCGATGCAAACTCTGTCATGTAACGTGAATTTTTTAATCTTATAGTATCTAAATGTAACTCTATTAGACATTTTCTGTTTTATAACAGCTTTTATAGCTTCCTTAATGGTATTTTCTGGAATATTACCACGCTGGGTCTTTCTCTTGTATGTACGCACCATACGGTAATAAAAATATTAATTAAAGCACAATGTAGATAATAACAGGGGTATATTCAGACAGCGTCCGATTGTGCCCCAAATAATTTATCCGAACGTGCCCCGATAGTGAAATTAATACAGCGGTAAATTTTTTCAATATTTCTAGGTTAGATACAAAGATGTGTAAGCATAGACATAGGCACTTTTAATTACCGAAATTTTCCAAGAGATCAGAACAGAAATTATCAAAATTACTTTTGAGAAATAACTTTACAAGTAAGTAGGAAAAATTACATACCTGATGCGTAATTTTTTCACCTCAAAGAAACACTAAGCTCGTTGCAGACACCAAACTTCATACAACACCTTCTACATCTATTGACAACCTTTGTAAATTATTTCAGACTTTTCGCATAGGTTGAAGCGGCAAATTTGAAATGTCCGGAAGTGCCCGTTGTCCGAACGTGCCCCCTCTCTCGTACACTGTTTCAGGGTTCAGTTTGGGGTCCCTTTTTTCGTCAATTATCAAATTAATTGCCCAAAACTCTTTTCGCAGATGACCTGAAAATCTATAAAGCAGTTAATACCGCTGAAGACTGTGTACCTTTGCAGTGTGCAATTGAAAATAATGTTAGAATATGCGACTCTTGCTCTTTGACCATTTTCATCTCAGACATTTTTTCAAATTTAGAGCTGCTGCGGAAACGACCGTTCACAATCTAGAAGGCTCACACAAGAGCTGTCATAAGGGGATAAGCAGGTCTCTCATAGTTGTCTTTCAGAACAAAATGTATTATTATAGTTCCAGAATGATGTCACTGATTGACGTTATTAGTATACTAGCAGAGAAATAGGCCAACAGTATATATAATTAATAAGTCGTTTCTCATATTATAGAGGGTGTCCCAGAATTGACTTCCAGGATGGGAACCTGCGATTCCTGAGTTCATATTGGGTCCATATAACCCAACTTACTTTAGTCCAAAAATGTATCCCTGAGGTAGTACATCCTCAGTGAGACAGAGAAAATATTTTTTTTTCCAATAATTTCTGTTATATTGAAGATAAAATTTCCTAATTTTTGATGAGAGCTGTATCTCTAGATGTAGTCTATACAAACTTTATAACAACCAAATATCTTTTGTTTCTCAATTTTTTTCATAATAATTAATATGTGACTGGCTGTAACTTTTTAATCGCCCTGTAAAATTAGGGAATATAGAATATTTGAACAATTGAACATATCTACAATGCATTGAAAGGGCTGCCAAAAAGTCACCCTTGACAATTTTTGTAATATCAATCAAGATACAAGGAATTATCATTTTCTCCTCTATTTGTATTTAACATTTGATTGAATGATTGATTGGTCAACGTAAGGTGGGCATTACTGCCGATTTTGGACATCCAATCTGGAGGTTCCTTCCAACACTCAGCTCGATCGCCCGCTGAACGGCCAAATGCAGTCGCCCAGTCGTCCATTATTGCATCCTTCACTCGCTGTGAGATATTCATGCCATGACTGGGCGGCTCCACCCGACCGCCCAACGGACACCCGAACCGCGTGCCTGATCAAACCTTGGATGTTTTTACATACCGCCGGACCGGCTGCATACGCTGTATTGAACGTGGGACATGCTTGTTGCCAGCAGCGAGAGCAACATGATGCATGGAGTAGGAATATAGGATGGTAAGTGTAGGTGTTTATGAGATGCTTCTTTTAAGTTTCCATTCTTCTTTTTTAGTTTCCATCAATCATCATCTCCTTATTTATTCGTCTTCTTCTTCTTCTGTTTCTGGATCTAGCAGTGTGCACTTCCTCCTGCCCGTCTCGTCAATATTTGGTTTCATGTTTCCCAGAAATCTGTACTTTTGTTTCAACGTCCTGCGTCAGTGCGTCCTCTTCGTTTGTCTTTGAAGACATACATACATTAGCTCGCCGCGAGGAGCCTTTATTTATTAACCGTTCCACAGGTAAATGTCCATTTACGATGGAAGTGCAAGGAAGAGTCCTGCCTCGCGGTAGAAGGAGATTTTTACAGCGGGTTATGAGAAAGGGGTCCGGGAGAATATTTTGTACATCTGGTATATTAGTTTGTTCTTATAGTAATTAGTTTCAACTGCAGCTTTAATTAGATTTAGAGATAATAGAGTCAATAAATTAAGTTAATGCATTAACTTAATAGATGATACTCACTTGATAAGTAGCACTGGACCGTTTGATTGCACGTGTTTATTTTCTTTTGGTTGTATCCCATTTTCAAGTTGTTTATATCCGCTTTTAGTGATGTTATAATCAAATATCAAATAGCCAGACTTATGCTAATTTATATCAACTAATGTAGAATTGTTCACGATTTAATTCAATACAATTTCGTACGATTTCACACAGTTTTAACCGAGTTTATTTGAGATTTCCTAGTAGCCACTTAAACGCGTCTACCTTCGTCATCGACCGAACTTGAACCTCCTATTTATATTTAAAATTTATCTACAATTCTATAACAAAATTTTGTAATAACAGAAAAGTCCACCTGTTTCCGTACACAAATTAATTTAAAATTCTGTGTAATGTTAACGAAAAATCAAGAATTATCGTTTTCTCCTGTAGGTCATAGGTGCTTGTGAAACAGACCTGTCACATTGTCATGACAATACAGAAATTAGTTAATTAGTAGCGTATTCTTTCAGTAACTTGAATTATGGTTATGTTAGCAAATTAAGATCCTAAAAATTAGATAACTTCATTTTAGGATTTTAATTTGCTAGCATAACCATAATAATTCAGGCTATCGAAGGAATTCAAATATTTCATTAATATTTTTACACATAGTTTTTCTTTTAGTTCTCATAGATAGTTATTTTTTCTGCTGTTTGCAAAATCCTATAAAGAATATGTTTTAAAACAACATCTTCAATATAACGGAAATTACTGGAACCCCTTTTTTCTCACACATTAAGAGGATGTACTTCCTCAGGAAATTTTTGGACTAAGTTAAATTATAAGGGTGGTAAGTTAAATTATATGGGCCCAATATGAACTCAGGAATCATAGGTTCCCGCCCAGGAACTCAATTCTGGTACAGTCTGTATATAAGATAGAGTATATGGAAGTTGTCAGAAAAATATTCAAAGAATGTTTTTCTCAATGAAGCCTGTGCAGATATAAAATATATTTCATTATTTGTTGATATGTTAAGCCTTCATTGTTTTCTGGTTTGTACCTACTTCAGCTAGAATTTCAGCAGTTATCCAAGGTTGTTTCGTATTTCTAATATCTCGCTTTGTGTTTCGATTGCAGCTTATGTGATATTCTCTTTTAGGGAAGTAAGTATTTAATTTTACCCAATCCTGCATATTTTCTGCAGACACCGATGATGGTAATCGTATCAGATACTACTTTATCTATCTCTTATTTGTTTATTTCGATTTTAATTGAAATGGATTTTTCATTAATTTAATGCCAGTACAGCCTATTTGAACAAAACACCATAAAGGAAATGAATACATTCATTGTATACTATATATAACCGGAATTATCTAACCCAGATTGGAATTCCTGCAATAAAAGAAATAACAAAGTAATTAAAATATGCATGGATTCGAAAACCACAACCACAAAACAATAACAAAAGCAGGCCGTGACTACTGCATTGCGTCGCGGAGACCAAGAAGGAGGCCCGTCATGTCTTAAAAATAGAACATAAAACAGAAGTACCTCCTCGATAAAGACTTTCATCAGCGAGTTAAACATGCCGGAAGTTCGCAGCATTCCGACACAATATTTAGATAAAAAGTCAAGATAGAGACGGTGTACCGTTCGAAAATAAACGACTATTAATAAATCTGACAAAGCGACGTTTTCAAATGCGGCTTATTTCGACACGAAATTTGGATTCTGTAGATTAATTTTAATTAGATGAGAGAGGATGCCATTTCCATATTTCAGTCTTAACTGGTTTTCCTTATACTGGAGGTAATTACACTACAACGTGATTGATTTAACGACTTTTTTCTGCCCATTTCGTAATAGACGACATACAACAAATCACATTCCATTTACCAACTAGGAAACTTTGAAACTGAATGTAAATCATTATACAGACAATTGTCGTTTTATTTCTACATCTGGCGTTGCCCAATAAGATTACTTTTCAAGTAATTTTCAAAAATTTAAAAATGTTAGGATTTACATTTTACAAATATTTTTGGATTCTAGAATTAGAATATGAATATATAGTGTGTCCACAGATTGAGTTCGGAAGAGAGAAACTTTTCTATTTGTAATTTTACCCCTGATTTACATTTCCACATCCACGTAGTGGATTGGAAGTATACTAATCGTAAAAAAAAAATCTTTTTTTTTCTTGAAATGGGTTTGGAATGCCATGGAACGTCGAAATTTTAAATTTGAACGACAAAAATGTTCTGTCTGTCTGTCGGTCTGTCTGTGTACAACTTTTTTTTTGTCCGCGCGTTTTCTCCGGAGCGGTTTAAGATATTGACTTGAAATTTTGTACACATATATACTATAATAATAATAATAATAATAATAATAATAATTTATTTTCCATAAAGACAATGTTACATTGTATAGGAATAGTCAATATGAGTTACAAACTAGATAAAAAAGAATTCAGATACAGAATAAAAACATTCAGTCAACAGAAATGACTTTAAATTACATTTAAAATGAAATAAATTCTTAGCTGTTTTGCACTCAACAGGTAAGTGATTAAATAACTTAGGGCCTAGGTAATTTGGAGAATTACTTGTTACATTTAGTCTAGCATGTGGTATGCGGAAGTCCTCTTTGTTTCGAGTATTTACACCATGAACATTTTTATTAATAATAAATTTGTCTTTGTGTTTGAAAACATAAACACACATTTCAAATATGTACATACTTGGCAAGGTTAGAATATTATATTCCCTAAACACTTCTTTACAAGATTGGGTACTGGAAATACCTGCCATACAACGTAATATACGTTTTTGTGCAATAAAAACATTCTGTGATAGAGTGGAGTTTCCCCAAAAACAGACACCATACCTTAATCTAGAATCTACTTGGGCATAATATAGATTTAGTAATTGTACTTTTGTGAGTACTGCTTTAATGTTATTAATTAAATAGGAAAACGAAGCCAATTTCGAAATCAGGTGTACACAGTGTGTCTTCCAGTTCAAACATTCATCCATATATAAACCCAAGAATTTCACGCCATCATGGGTATCTGTTATAAGTGAATTATTGATATTAATAGAAATTGATTCACAGTTTTTTTGCCTGGTATGAAAACGAATTAGCTGCGTTTTATCTGCATTAAAATATAAATGATGTTGATTAAAAAACGTAGATACCTTTTCTATTACATTATTACAGTTTGTTTTTAATACACTGTTAATGGAATCTGAAGCAATCATATAACGAGATCTGGATCTGGATCTTGTTTTTTGGACATATCCGGTGAAGCGTTGGGGGGTAAATAGGTAAATAGGAAGAAAGCTGGTAAGAGTACAGAAACTTGAAATTGGTGTATGTACTAGAAGCCAAGGCATCATATTTTGTAGATAATTTTTTTCAAGGTTGTAAATAGCGCAAAATAAATAGAGCAAGCTAGAAACTTAATTTTTTTACTTCCATATCCAGGTAGTGGATTGGAAGTATAATAATCGTGAAAAAAAAATCAAATATTTTCTTTTCTTGATATAGGCTTAGAATGCCATGAAACGTCGAAATTTTAAATTTGAGCGAAAAAATATTCTGTCTGTCTGTCGGTCTATAACTTTTTTGTCCGCACGTTTTCTCCGACACGTTTCTCCACCACCCCACACTCCACTATTAGAGGGGTTGATAAAATAAAATTGAGATATTGACTTGAAATTTGGTTTACGTGTATATTAGAATGACATCAGAAACCAGATTTTTATGAAAAGTAAGAAAATAGCATTATTTTTCAAAACTTATGCAGAGCTTGCCAATATTTGGAAAAATGTGAAACATTATAGAGTATGAAGTGTCATCATTTGTGAATAATTTTAAAAATGGTATATAAAAAATGTTGTGTATTAAAATGTATAGTCAATTATGTAACCTCAACCTCTTACTACAAAATTATTTTTCAGTTCATTTTATACTATTCGCGTTTTTGAAACAATTGTTCCTTAATTCTTACCTTTAAACTGTTCAAATCTTTATTAAATACGTACTGATGCAAAGACCTTTTTATATCCTATAAGTAAAAATCCCCAATAGGTAGATCAGGGCCACCAGGTGGCCAGGGAATTGGGCTAACGAATTTTCCTGAACAGAAAAATAAATACGTAGGAAATCAGAGTAGCCGTTTTTATAAACAACCATTTTTCTTCATAAAACAAATACAAATGTTTTCCCTCTTGCGAAGTCAATCCATGGTCCTTAGCTCTATAGTCATTCCACCCACTCATTGTGTTCTAATATCACACGAAAGAATCACAAATCTTTGGGTGGATAACCTCAATCCCTTCTCGTGCCCCGAATGGGATAAATTTTTCAATGTATTTTTTATGGGTAAAATATATTTTTTCGTTAATTTGCGATAGAACCGTCAAATTGTTGTGTTGTGTGAAATAAAATCGTACACAAGTCTACTCCTCAGAATTGTTCAGAAAATACGAATTAGTCATTTTTTATTTAAGTAAATCATCATAAGTCTCTTCTATAGGACCCCAAAGTACGAAAGTAGAGCATCGCATAATTTTTATGTTTATTATCGTTTATTTGATTTTTCTTTCACAAATTATTATTAATTAACATTATACACTGTTTTAATATTCCATTGTTGTTCAAATTATTTTGAAAAATATTATAAAGAAATTTGAGGCCTTGGCTTCTAGTATATACACCAAATCTCAAGTTTGTGTACTCTTATCAGATTGCTTCACTCATTTTCCCGTATTTACCTCTACCGATTCCCATGCGCTACTGCGCGGGTGTATAGATTCTTCGCTATGTCCCGGATGACCTCAGTTATCGGGGTGTATTCCAGGTCTCTGAAGATGTCGGCGTTTCTGACAAACCATGGTGCATCCACGGCGCACCTAAGTGCGACGTTTTCCAAGGCTTGTATCCTCTTCAGGTGGGTGGCTGCTTGGTATACCCACGCTACGGAGGCGTAAGTCAGAATATGTACAATGTGGGTCCTGATAAGCGTCAGCTTGATCCTCAAGTTGAGTTGGCTCTGTCTACCTATCATAGGGTAGAGTAGAATCCTCCTCGTCCTCGGTTTCTATATTATCGCTTCCGTGTTCTGTCTCATCTCTCGTCAGACTTCGATCCATGATAACGCTAAGGTACTTGACGGTATCGTGGCATTGGATGTTCTCGCCGTTTATGGAGACGTATCCTGTTGGAGTTTGCTTCCTGACTCTCTTGACGAGGATGGCTTGGTTCTTCTCCACGTTGACTTTGACTTTCCACTTGTTGCACCACTCTGCCAGAAGGGATGCTGCTTCCTTGAGATTGCGGGTGGCAAGTTTTGCACTGAAATTCACAGTACAGGGTGTCCCAGAACTGAGTTCCCGGACGAGAACCTGAGTTCATATTGTGCCCGTTTAACCCAACCTACCTTAGTCCTACATCCCTACATCCCAGTGAGACAGAAAAAAACATTTCTTTCCTATAATTTCCTTTATATAGAAGATACAATTTTCAAACTTTGCTGGAAGCCATATCTCTATAAGTACCTACTCTATGTAAACTTGACAACAACAAAATATCTTTTAATACATTGGGTTGATTCTACGGTTGGTTCCTTGTGAAACATTCTTCAATAATTTAAATATACAGGAAAATTATGCTTTTTAATGTTTCAAAAAGTTTTATTAAAACTCTACACGTGTTTCGGCTTATTAGTCCTTTATCAAGAGTACAAGATAATACTAAATTTAAAATGTGTTCCTTACTTATTTATACCTAATGGAAGGTATAAATTATTCAAAGCTTTTAATCTATTTATTACATGCAACTAGTTATATGATTCCTATCCTATGTAAATATACTTACTACAAATAAGTTCTTAATGTTAAATTATTTTTTCTAGAATATTATGACCCATAAATAATGTTTGATCATTAGTTACATTTTTATGCTTTTTGACAGCTTTGATGATCTCAAATTGTTCTAGTAAATCTAACTTCTTTCCTTTATTTTCTGTATGGAGTAATTCGACTTCATTAAAATTAACAAAATGATTATTTTCTATGCAGTGTGTTGACATACCGGTGCTATGTATACCATTCGTTATTGATTTTTTATGTTCAGCGAGACGATTTTTTAATTTACGACCAGTTTGACCGATATATATAGCATCGCAGTCATTACATTTTAATTGATATACACCTGTTTTTTCTAATAAATCTCTTTTGTCTTTATTATTAACTAGCATTTTCCCTAGATTATTTTTATTAACAGAAATAGTTTTACATCCTAGTTTTTTCAGTTTATGACTAATTTTATCACTAATCTTAGGCCTATAATTAATACATTTATAAATGTCAGTTCTTTGTGGAGTATCAGCATAAAACTCTTTAAGTAACTTTTTCTTTTGTTTATGTTTTATTAATTTGTCTATGAGGTTTTCACTATAACCGTTGTTTCTAGCTATTTCTTTAATGGTGTTCACTTCTTTCATAAAATTATTCTTATTTAAAGGGAAGGTTAGCAGACGGTGAATAAATGAATGGTCGTAAATTAAAAAATCGTCTCGCTGAACATAAAAAATCAATAACGAATGGTATACATAGCACCGGTATGTCAACACACTGCATAGAAAATAATCATTTTGTTAATTTTAATGAAGTCGAATTACTCCATACAGAAAATAAAGGAAAGAAGTTAGATTTACTAGAACAATTTGAGATCATGAAAGCTGTCAAAAAGCATAAAAATGTAACTAATGATCAAACATTATTTATGGGTCATAATATTCTAGAAAAAATAATTTAACATTAAGAACTTATTTGTAGTATATTTACATAGGATAGGAATCATATAACTAGTTGCATGTAATAAATAGATTAAAAGCTTTGAATAATTTATACCTTCCATTAGGTATAAATAAGTAAGGAACACATTTTAAATTTAGTATTATCTTGTACTCTTGATAAAGGCCTAATAAGCCGAAACACGTGTAGAGTTTTAATAAAACTTTTTGAAACATTAAAAAGCATAATTTTCCTGTATATTTAAAAAATTAAATATCTTTTGTTTCTTAATTCTTTTGCTTGGCTATATTTTTTTTAATCGACCTGTAAAATTACGGAATACTTGAATATTTTTGCAGAGCATTGAGAGGGCTGCAAAAAGTTACTCTTAAAACTTTTCCTCTCCATTTGTATTTAATATTTATTTACAATTCTAGAATAAACTGTTGTAATAACAGAAAATTACAGTTTATTGTAAAAAATACGTTAATAACAAATGCTACACATGACGTCCACCTGTTTCAGTATACAAATTTTGTGTATTATCAAAGATAAGTCAAGAATTATCAATTTTTCTCTGTAGGTCATAGGTGCTTGTGAAACAAGAAATCTGTCGCGTTTGAGAAACAAAAGATATTTAATTGTTACCAAGCTTACATAAAATAATTAGACATACAGGTCCCATGAAAACTTGAAAATTTTATCTTCAATATAACAGAAATTATCGGAAAAATTTTGCTGTCTCACTTTAAGAGAATGTATTTCCTCGGAGATGCATTTTTGGACTAAGTTGGGTTATACGGGCCCAATATGAATTCAGGAAGCACAGATTTCCGTCCTGGAACTAAATTCTGGGACACCCTATATATCGGTAATAACGCATTTTTTAAATATAAATAGACGATATTGCATTTCTTAAAAATTATACTCTATAAAATTCGTATATAATGGTTAATAAATTATTTCTTTCTAATAATTTAGGAATCAAGAAGCCTAACTGTATTTAACGATTTAAAAATCATTACCTTTAACATAATTTTATGTCATACAACGTTGCACGTTCAAAGAAAAAATGTTAAAATTATGTTTACATTTCCTACATTTAAACATGGAGAGCTTTTTTAGCACTACATTGACGTTTAGAAAGGGGCGATCAATCAAGCGGGTAAAGCACGGCATTGTGACTATTGTACACCAGATTTAGGGAGGGTAGTAAATTGAAACCAAACCAAGCGTGGGGTAAAAGTGCAGCAAGTGTGATATGTCTTCTACAGGTTGCACATCTGTCTGATGGTAACGCTCTGGGGGGTGCCCATCAAGTACAGCCACAGATAAAAGTATAGTCACTAAAGAATAAGTTATATTTGCTCGTTCAGCTTTTGACGAAGAATTTAAAATTCCTTAGGAAGTTCACAATTTAAAAGAAACCTTAAGAGGTTTGGAGATTATTAAGGAATGTTTATACTTGGTTGATATTATTAGATTAAAATATTTTACACGCATCAGATTTTGCACTTCCTGCGACATGCAATTAGGTAAATAAATATGCATGAATGGCAGGAGTTTAAGTCGAAAAAAAATCCGTTGGTTGTTTTACACAAAATAAGAAAAACCCGCCCCCAATCCAAGATATCTAGGCAAATTATATATTTCTTAATACTTTTCTATATAGTGCAAATTTGAGGCTTTCTTTACTGTATTTTGATGATCTTAATCTAAACCATTGATTTGCCTATTACTGATTAAACATTAAAACACTGTGTCAACACCGTAAATGATATTTTAAGCCTCCGTTGTAATACATATTGATTTATTTCCTATATTTAATGGGATATTATCACACTGTCTGGGAAATTTGCACGGTAATATAGTATAATTATCACATATAATAAACCAAAAGAAGACAGCGTGTCTCTCGGTTCTATGTTGTAATTCATTTATAGGGGGTGATATCAATTTGAAAGCATATCAGGAGTCGAAAAGATCTTGGCCTAAGTCAAATTTTCGTAAAAGTTAATAATTGTAATTAATAACTATAATTAGTAATTTGTAGCTAATCACTTTTTATTAGTAATTTAGATAGTTCTGATTACTATATGGTGAAACATGGAAAATCCAAGTGCGTATATATACCAGGCCTGTAGCTAGAAACTGTTTTAAGGACGGGCAAACAAATTTTCAGAGGAGGGCCGTGAGCCTAAATATTTTATTGTTATCTTTAATTATAAACAACCCCCGTAAAAAAATAGATATCTAAATTTCTTAACAGAAACAGTTTTTAATATAAATAATAATAATAATAATATTAAAAAAGAATATTTTTAAACAGTCCAGGATAAGATGAAATTCTTCCCTGGAATATACAAGATGCCAGCAGAAAGCCATGATTTTAGAATAAGGATAATAATAATAATACTAGATTTTTTGTCCAACATAATAATCCTATTATAGAACAATGTAAATGACAGTAAATGACAAAATAGTTATAGAAAATACAAATACAAAAATAAAAACCAATTTATAAATGAGTATTCTGCCTATGCAGTAACTGTTATATAAAGAAAATAAGAAATATGTAGGACAAATTTCAGCCAATGATTTTCAGTGGGATCGGCCCATGTTCTTAACTCGTTAGGAAACATGTATGAGAATTTCCAGATTTTTATCTTAAGAATTGTAGAAATGGTAGAGCTTTTACCGATTTCATCGGAAATCTCTTTATGTTCCGATTTCATATATGTACATTGTACACTATTCCTACATACAATCATTCTATATTTGGAAATATGATAATCCAATATCCACATGTTTCTCGTTTCATTTAGGCTTTTTTGAGCTCAATTTCATTAATAGTAATAATAATATAATATAATAATAAGTAGTAACAATAATAGTTACAACAAATTTAGTGTAGCGCGTCCGAGACCGCGCACGCTTCGCGAACCGTACTTGTGTCGCTACATTCCATTCTCGTGCGTTAAACAGAGAAACCTGGAGTCTACATTTTTGATCGTACAAAAAAAATCGTATACGTTTTTGATGTGAAATTTACCCCTCTATCGCTTAGTACTATTAGTTTTTTGATACATATTTATTTTTCGGGTTATTGGCCAAAAACCGAATTTCGACCAATATTTTCGATTTTTTTAAAGATCGCCGGCTGTAAACTGTGTTTTATCGTATTCCACATAAAAAAAATATTTATCCTGAAAAATTCAACCATATAGCATTTAGTAACGCCTTAAAACCTCTGCCGACTGGGTTATTCAGGCTTTTTTGCGAGCTGATAGATTTATGCATAAAAAAGAGCTCAAACTATAAGTAAAAAAAAAGAAAGGTGTTATGAAATGTACTTTTACTAAAATCATTAATTAATAAAACAAAATATTATAGGAATTAATTAACAAAAATTGTCAGGCAGACAAGTTGTAATAGATAGAAGAAATCTTACATTTTATTTTAAAACAAAAATTAAGGAGGTGTTATGAAGTGCATTTTCATGAAAAAAATTATGTATAACAAATTAAGACTAACAAATTTATTAACAAAAATTGTCAGCCAGACAAATTTTTTCAAAAATGGTTCATTATTTACCACAAATTGTGCAAATTTCAAGCAGGTGTTTTAAAAAGTAAAGTCTTTTTTTTTATCTAAACTGGATAATCAATAAAAAATAACAGTTAACAAATTTTTACTTGACTGCCGGGCGTAACATGATTTTTACATGTTTTGCAACCATTTTCACATTTTTTTAGGTGTTCGATGGGGTACCATTTTTCCAGTGGGAGCTTGGTCTACGTCCTCTAACAATTAATTCCATTCACTAACTGTGGTTTGGGTGTACTGTGATTTTAATTATTTTCTGTAGTCGCCGCAGGACGGGCAAAAATTATTCCAGGACGGGCTACGTTCCCCCCGGGCCCGGAGTTTTTTGAGGGGGCCCGGTCGTTTTGAGGGGGCCTGGATTCCACTCGAAGTTGGAGATGCATATGCAAATTTTGATTGCATTTTCATTAGCTAAAACAAGAGAGGCATGTTTTTAAATGATTAGAGTGATGTAAATACAACGAGTAGGTACTTAATACATGACCATATTCGTAACTTTTATTGTCTATAATAAGATAAATATTATGCTCTTAGGTAAGGAATACCACCCCCGCCCCCCACCCTTTGAAATTATTATGGAGATAAATATTCTCTTATGAGGAATTGCCATTCCCCGCGCTTCGAAATTAATGAAGAATTGCCACCCCCCGTTCTTCGAAATTATATCGAAGATTGATGAGGGTCGTATGTTTCCACCCCCGGGCCCCGATTTTCTCTCTACGGCCCTACCTCTATCTATATATGGTGACTCGGAATGAACGTGCAATACTCCAGGAGTGTATACCACACAAGTGTAGGACTAAAAAACCCGAACATTTTAATCTGAATTTCTTTCGAATTACGACGTTTATTAACAAAAAAAAGTTTTGCGAAGAGCTCGTATCGCTCTTTATAAGTTCAATTAAGTAGGCTAGCACTTATAAAAATGATAAACAATGCCACACATCTACTCGTATCTTGAATAGGCAAATATAGTGTTTGTTTATGATTTTGCAATGGGAGTGCGAGTGCTGATGTTAAAGAATAACGACAATGAATTCCACACCATAGAGTTCGAATAGAAACTTTTTGTCACGGTTTTCAACGCATTAATTAATATTAGGAAACTCTCCAGTGCTCACATAACGTCTGTACGTGCCTGTAGGAAAAATGTAGATGAAGTGGAAACATTCTTGATTTAATGGAAAAGAACCCTGGTATTAGCTCACGAAGAATTACTGCTCAACTCGAAATTCATCAGACAAGACATGAGCAGGGCCTACACCCATATAGTTCATACGATATCAATTGGGACAGCATAAAAACGAATACTCGTGGACTTGATCCACGTTGTCACATTGTGTTGACAAATCAAACTAGCTAGGTATCTACCAGCCCACATTTCTATGTAACAGGTGGATCAAGTCCACGTGGACTCCGAGTTTTCGTTTTTATGCTGTCCCAAATCAGATCGTATGAAGTATACCACTTACAGCTGGTACAGCATCTGTAATTCTGCAACCGACGGACCATACTAGACGAAGCAATTTTACGGGTAGATAAATAGTAATCGTTACTTGGTTCCTTCTATACTTTTTACCGATGAAGCTATTGTCTGCATTTTTTCAAAATGATCTACAAGCATAATTCATTTCAACATAAGAAATGCTATTATGGATTATCAGCACGATGAAGCTCCTCCACATCGTGATCACCTGATCATGTAGCATTTAAATAGAACCTTTCCAGGGCGATGGATTGATCGTCGTTATAATCTTAGTTGGCCGGTAAAATCCTTCAAATTTCACACCGTTCGACCTGTGTTGGTGGGGATGGATGAAAAATTAAGTGTATATTTCAAAAGTAGACAATGGCAATTCATTAATTCTTCGTATTTTGAATACCGTAACTGATATGAAGAACATGAAGATGAACTCGGAAGAGGAATACGTTATTTTCGTAAATGAGCCATAAAATATCTGGAGATTATGACTTACCTTTTCTGTTTTTTTATTAATCATTTAAAACGCTGTAATTCGAAAACAAATAAAAATCGGATTATAAGTATTGGATTTTTTATTAATACACTTATTGGTAGTACTCACTTTCGAAATTTGGAACTTTCGTCCCGGCTCATTCTGTATAAGTAAATTGTAGATAAATTAATATATTATTAATTTTTTAATTACTTCATATCTGCCTCACCATCTCAGCCCCATCACTCTTTCCGCCTTCATTTTTCTACTCCCCCATTCTATCTGCCCCTCTCTTTACCTATCCCTCTCCCTTTTCTTCCCTTCATCTCTAGCCTCCATCCGTCTCCTCTCCTTCTTAACCCTCTCTCCCCTCACTCTCCTCTCTAAAATAGATATGGCACCGTTGTCTAGGATAGATTACATTGTTAAAAAAACGTGGATACAACTATTTCCACCATATTGTCATCTAGCGGAGCTGGATTTCGACCTAAAAAAAATAGTCTCGTTCCTACAACGTACTCTAAACTCATTGTAAGATTATGCTCAGTACATCTAAAAACTATTATTTTGAATGTTCCTGGCCTGCCGTTTTAAAAGATCTTCAGATACCAAAAAAGATGTGAAAACTTTTCAATCAATTTTCTCACTGTAATTATAAATAAGTATTGATAATTACCAATGTACTCCATTTTAGGAATGGTAAATATTCTATCTATAATAGGTCGAATACATTTTACGAAAACAGCTAAAAATAATTGAATAACACCTAGTATAAATATATTTGTATGAGCTTACGCACCGGATCAACATCCAGCTATGTTCGGTATTATATGGTTATAATAAAGCTCTAAGAGATACAGGCTATAATTATTAACAATCTACAATAAAAAAAAAGTCAGCAGTTCTCAACTTTCATTTTTGTAATATTAATTACGATCCGTTTTGCACCAACTTCTGTAAACTCATCATTTGAACAAGATGCAGCATTATAATCAAAACGTACGCTGACAAACCATTCATTGGTTAAATACCGCTTCACCAATTCGAAGCATGGGCAGTTTTAAATGCAATGTAACAAACAGTATTTTGATTTTTCAAATATGTAACTCCCTTACGGACAGCCTATGAGAGGCATTGAATTTGGGGGTTGTCTACTATGTGTGGCGTTTGTGTTTGTTATATCTGTTTTATGCATGAGAATGTGAACCAAGGATATTCTAGCATACTGTTTTACATACGCTATAGTCTAACAAAAATTATCCTGTTTACGAAGACATCTTCGTATTACTGTGTGCTTAATCAAAATCCTTCGTAACATTTTGCTCCAACATTACAATGGAACAATATTATATTAAAATTTAATTTAAACGAATGTGACCCAATTTTATTAATCTACCATCATATTTTACATACGTTCGCTGGCGTGGTGCAACACGTCTGTCACAATTATGAAAAAACAAAAAGTTCTGGAACATATTTGAATGCCAATCATATCAAATTTTTCATCACACACCTCTTAAGAGGCGTTGTATATTGCCATAGCATGACGCCACCAGCAGACTCCAAATTACATCTCAGTAACTCTATCAATTGCTAGGTGATAGTCTTCTTTCTAACAACATTATACAAATCAGGAAGCATAATGCACCTTTTGTATCCTAGAAGCGGGAGATAATATGTCGACCTGGTCCAACAGTACCATATTACCGTCAATACTAGTCGTTCCAATAACAAACAATAATTCACAAACATACTTATATCTATACTACATACGTATTGTGCCAGTCGATTTTTAAATACACTATATAGTTATATTAAGTTCAGATGAAACATCCTCGGGGTGTATTCCACTTACGTGGGCGATATACAGATCTGAATTGTTATATATGTAAAAAACTCGGAAGATTTTGAATATTATTATATTTAAGCAAATGAAACCTTTACACGTTATATAATCATACTAAATGAATTTCAAATCTTATTACAGATTTACTTTTTTTTTAAGTTTAATCTTCGTGCGATTTTGTAGTTCGAATCGGTAATTGATTTTTAAGGAGTTCAATATAGTTATTTGTCTATTCGGGACTGCTGCGTCTGTTGTGTTGTTGTCTGTGTATACGTGTGTCTGGACCTAGTGGTACCAGAACGTTAATACAAAGAAGGCGTCAACAATAGACTAAGTCAGGAATCTCACTTGTATGGACAGAGTCCATGGTGAGGCAGTCGCGTACGTTTATTGCTGGTGTATCATCCAAATCAAAGACCAATGAACTGCTAAAGTGGAACAGAAAATAGCGGAGATATATGGTGGCTATTTTGAGAGGACATTGTAAATAAACATCTAAACTTATATAGGTGCGAAAAACAATTCTATCCATGTACCTATGCTCGCAATATACAGCTGTGGCTTCAAAGCTATTTTCACAACACCAGGGCAAAAATTCAGAATGTACAACGTGTATAGTAAAGTTGAAAAACTCTCACCACATATTTTTTGAATGCTCAGACTTAACAGCTAGAAGGTTTCGAGAAATTATTTCACTATCAGAAGAGACTTCCAAAACTCCCATCAACTGAGCCATCGGCATCAGAGAAAGACTGGAAACTTGTAGAAAGACATAGAGTTTTCTAAAGTGTGGTGGGAGAAGATTCTCGATTGTGTACTGGATGACTCTGGAGGCAATTTCAGAGTATATAAGGCGCGATTCCCGACGGAATCAGAAGGGGGAGACGTTTCGCTAAAGTGAAGCTTAGTAGCGAAAGTGAGGTTATAAATTCGAAGTGTAAACATAAACATTGTGAAAGTTAGTTTAGAAGTATTTGTGTAATCCGTAAATTATTAAATAAAGTGTTAGTGGTTTACCCCTTGTTAAAATTATTTAGAACTCATGGATTCATGCAGGGTGTTTCCTAAGAGGTGGAAATACGCAACAATCCAATAAGAAGGTGGGTGGAAAAAATTACTAAGTTTACTTAAAAGGATTTGTCGATTACTCTTACATTACTAAGCCGATTCAAACAATGTTTCCAGAGGCAATTAGAAAAGAGTTTTTAAAAAATCCGCAACAAGTTGTTTGAATCGATTGCGGTTTAAGGATGTGGGGGAAATTGTCGAAACACGAGATATTTCGCCAATTTCTCCTACATCCCTTAAACACTTTTTCCACGGACGTTTAGAAAAAACTATTCTAAAAGCCTGTGAAAAAAATGTAAAAAATGTTTGAATCGGCTTAGGGATGTAGGAGAAATCGAGACAATACGAGGTTATATCTTTGAACAAATTTAACAATTATTAGGGAGATTTAAAGCCCCTTAATTTATCAACGTTATACGTTATCCATTATATTGCTCATGCGTAGTTCTTCAAGAATAACAGAGTACGTTATTAACCGATAAAGTTTTACCTTATTTGCGCTAGAATAAGGTACGCTTAAGAACATTTAATATTTTACGGGGTTGCCCGGTGAAGAACATTCACATCTATTTGTACATTTAAGAATCTTAATTTTTACATTTAAAATATAAATCCCGGATCTATTTAGTACACTTTTTATATATTTTTTTAATTGTGTTCGTAATATGTAATAAACTGATTGCATGTAAATCAATCCTTGGCAACATTGCTATTTTAGTCACAGGGTGTACCTATACATAACCTGACTTTTTCATATTTGTTTGTTATTATATCTATATTCTTGAAAAGAAATATTAGTACCTGTCTAATCCTTCCGTAATAACATTAACTTCAAATAAATCAACAAATACCAACACTTTCAAAGTGAACAAAAAGTGAGGTTATATATATTTACATTGTTCAGGTACATCACTTAACGCCAAGAAAGATAACTTCAAAAACTCAAAACGTATCAAAACGCTAATACCGGAATTCCTTGTTTTCGAGCTAATACGCATGTGCAGTATATCGTTTTAGGTTCAACGTATTAGCAAATTTAAGTGGCCTAAAATTTCCCTATTTACACCCACCTTAAAATTAATTACAGTGAGTTTCAGAATCTTTATAAACTTTCGTTAACACAATATGAAAAAGGTTAGAAAACAATCTTGAGTTACGTGTAAGAATAGATAAAATTATCTAACTTCACCCTATATTGTGGACATCTTTTCTCAATGAAAGCCTACGTGCTGCAAAATTATAGAATGTCACTTATATAAATTTTCGTGGGAACTTCTGAATTTTTACCATTTACAGCGTTATAATCCAATATTCTCTAATTAAACATGATGGATAAAAACAAGGTAATTATTCCGGTAAACATTAATAATCCTCTTATCTTTACAATGGATTTTGTCAATGACTTTCTACTATTAAATAATAAAAACTTAGGAAGCATTCGTATCATAAAATAGAATTGATAACGTTAACTATCTACATACTTTTGTTAAATGTTTATGACTTATTTGCGTTTTTAATTATTACATGTTTTCAATCCACACAACAATTTGGAAGTTTCAATCATAAAAATGTACTTTTCTTCGCATGATCTCAGAAAAACAAATCTAGTTATAATCAGATACTTTATGTCGGAGCGTCATTTTACAATTTATCAATGGAGGATTCGTTTGTTTTTCTCATCGATTCTGCAAGAACATTAAAGTTTTCGTACTTCCTATGAGCGTAATTTTGCACGGATTGTTCAGTTTATTCCACGGAATATTACACATAATCATAATTTTCATTAAATCTAAGTTAAATGTTGGCTCTAGTTGACTTTAGTACGCCTAATATTACTTGTTTAGTTATGCGATTTTCGTGAACAAAATGAGTTAAACATTGATTTAGGTATAAAAGAACATCATCATATATATTCGTTAAAATAAACCAATTTATTGTTACTCTTGCTCTTTCCCAGAATCTTCGAACTTTATATGTAGAACTCATATCTTAGCGAGAGGTTTGATAAAACTGTATTTTCTTTGTTGACTTGCAGCGTGTGAGTGAAGGTCGTGCTTACCACTGTCTATTTCGCAGCATAGACAATTACTTGTAAGTACGCATCAAATCAGGAGAGCGTTCGGTTAGCGGAAAGTGTGGCTAAACTCTATTATATAGAGGCTGATTCAAATTAGATAGAGGATCGATTAAATGGAGGGAAAGATGCGTAATGTAGTACTCAATAATATGGCATAAAGAAATTCGAAATACCCCAATTGGAAACAAACTTAAATTATTTAATTTAAATTTTTAATACTTAATATTAAACTTAGTAAAAATCCAAGCTTACTTTCTTGGAGCATATTGTAATGCTATAGATGCCTACAGTATTCGTTTTATTTTGCGACGTTACATCGCCTCAGGACCATCATCAATTGTAAAATTTTAAACAGACCGGGAACTTTTACATCATTTTTGGAAAGCTTGTAATATGAAATCAATGATACATCGTACTTAATTATTTTTCAATCTTTCATTGCCCTTAAATTATTACTTAGTTTTGACAGGTTGCCTGAATGCGGCCCTGTAAGTTTTGTTTTTTAAATTGGATTTCACGGAACCCTGTATTATTAGTAAGTAAGTTGTTGATTTACTTGACACTATTTATTTAGCTTTTATATTGCCATCAAAAATGTTAAAAACTAACTAACGAAGCGCAACAAGATGTATCTAGATCAACAAATTCCCTACATCTGATTGACAATCAAGGTAGCCTGCACGGTCACCTGCCTTAACACCGTGTAATTATTTTTTGTGGGGTACTTTATCAATAATATTGAACAATTGAGATACATAATTGCAAATTAATTTACCTTCTTGCGTAGAAAAGATATTATTCATGCAGTACGTAACATCAACAGATATACCTTAATGAAAATGGAAAAATGGAAAGATAGCTTTCCAAAACTTTGATGGCATTATAAATAAATCGGTAAAGGCATTTATACAGAACTTCCCTCTTTATTCAAACAGGACGGTCACTCTAAAAAATCATTAATTAAGAAATGACATATGAGAATAATAGTCGCAATATTGTTAGCCCTATTTTTACAGAGAAAACCTGATAACTTATTTCCATCATATACTCTATAGTGGTAGGAAAAAAATTGTTTTTTATTTTTTTTAAATGTTTTGTTGAAATGTGTTTAGAATGTAATGAAACGTGGATATTTTAAATTTGAAGAAAATAAATGTTTTTCCATAATCCATTGTGGTAAAAAAATTTTCAAAAATTTTTGTTCTTTATTTTCAAAACAATTTTTTAAAAATATCTTTAGAATGGCATGAAGCGTGGAAATTTTAACTTTGAGCAAACAAAATTTTTTCCCACCCATTTCATACAAGATTTGCAACATTTTTTTGTTTTAAATTTTTTTAATTATTTTTTTCTTAAACAGATTTAGAATGTCACGAAACGTGGAAATTTTAAATTTGAGCGAAAAAACAATTTTTTCCATCATCCATTTTACTACACTAATGAAATTTTCAAAATTTTTAATTTTTTTTTCTATTTTAAATTTTTAATAATTTTTTTTTAAATAAGTTTAGAATGCCACGAAACGTGGGAATTTTAAATTTGAGCGAAAATAATTTTTTTATTATCTGTCCCCTGTATATTTTCCAGCAAAAGTCTAACCATTTCTTCGGTGGCAGTGGCATCGGTTACCTACTAAATTTCACTATTCTCCGTCAAGTACTTTTTTAGTTAATGCACCAACAGCCCAATAGACATGCAGACAGACAGAAAATAATTAAGTGCGATAAATCATTGAATTCGTATTACTAAATGTTTTCCAAAAACGATGTAAAAGCCCCAGGTCCGTATTTAAAATTTTGAAGTTGATGATGGTCCTAAGGCGACGTAACGTCACCAAAAAAATGGATACTATAGGTGTGTAGAGCATTATAAAGTGCTCTACGAAAGTACTTTTGAATTTCACATAAGTTGAATAATAACCAAAGAACGCTGAAAAATTGTAAATCCATAAATTGATTATTTTCCAATAAAATAGCAATAGGAGTATTTCGGATTTCTTTATGCCATATTATAAAGTACTACATCACGCAACTTTGCCTCCATTTAACCGACTCTCTGTCTCTTGCGGTTTTCGAGATACTAACGGTGAGAATCCAATTTGAATCAGCCTGCATACAGTTCGGTAGCAGGCGCGACAAACTTCCTATTGTTCATCGTTCGTTACGAGTAACCAGTTATTTTAGCATTGAGTAACTCGATGGTACGTTACCTAAAAATACTTCAACAATATAGCGGCACTGAAATAACGTCCCACCTCTAATCAGCAGCACATTGTACACGGAGTGATTATTTACAAATTAGCAGCTTCGGATATACAGGATGATTTACCACAACATGCGGAAAATGTATAAGTAAGTTGTCCCCATCGAAAGAACTAAAAAAAAATTGAATTAAGATTTTAAAAAATATGAAAAAAAATTACCTTATTTTTTGTAGAAATTCGCCGCCTATGACTTTAACCAATCTGACGTAACGCGGTGCAACCATCACTTCCCCTTCGCCCTTATCAGATTTGGGACTGACACTGACAGCGAAGCTGGTGGGGTTAGAAGTTACTTTCTGGATTTAATCACATAGCAAAAACAGCAAAAATTAAAATAATTTTTGTAGAACACAGAAGACCAGAAAACTTAAAAGTAACGAAAAGTCAAAAAATATGTTCGAATGTTTGACCACTGACACTCAACGCACTGTTCTAGGCGCAGATAATATTTTCGTGTATGCGATCACATTTGTCTCTTTGATCACGAATTATATTCGAGGCATCGTCAATGGCTTGTTGTAACTCTTCTAGGGAGTCTATTGACTTAGTGTACACCAAACTCTTCATATAACCCCACAAAAAAATCCATAGGGGTTATATCTGGGCTCCTTGTTCTTTCATTTGACACACGCCTGCCGGGAAATTTTCTCTCATATTCTCATACATCGGCTACAAGAGTTTCAATCACTGCACTATAAGTTAAAATCATATCGCAGTATTCATGTGATGTAAACGCTGGCATATTGACCGGTATCGATCTACGAATACAATTTTTAAAGCGTAAAAATCCAAACGGAAGCCGGAAAAAAACTAATCATACGTAAACAACTTCTGATCGCTTGAAAAAGATATGAAGCGGCGCACGCGTAAATACGCGTAAATAATTGAAGCATTAAGGCTAACCAAATTCCATGGTTCGGTAGCGTATCATTACAAGTTTTAATGCAAAAAAAACTAAATTATTTCGGATCACTCTAAAATTTTGCAGGGGCTTTCTCACATAGAAAACTAGTACACCATTTTATTTTCCGCATGTTGTGGTAAATCGCCCTGTATATATCAAAGTGAAAACATTTTCCGACCCGTTTATAAGAACGTCCCTCATAAATTGCAAAATGATGCTCTGGCATACGGAGCCTGATCGTACTACAATATTTGGATAGCATAACAAGCTTGGAACTTTATTTTGTCATTAAAATTATGTTTATTCATAGAAAATGTAAAAATACAATGAAAAACACAATAGGCAATAAAATATTACTTAAAATAAAATTATAAATATAATTGTGTAATTTTAATATTAGAAAATCAACAAACAAGAATAACAGAAGTAAAATTTTCATTTGTTATCATCAGAAATTTACAATTTTATATTTTTTACAAAATATATTAGATATGCAAAGTTTATTAATACTTGCATACACAGGCCCGACAAGAGGAAGGGTCAGCTGAGGCAAAACTGTCTCACGTATCTATCGGGGGTCCGGCGCGGCCACGAAAATAATTAAACAGCATTGAAACAATTTTTAACATAAATTACAACTTTAATGAATGGAATAAAACGTAGAATTTGCTTTTAATGCCAAACATAAATTAAACATGAATGATCTAGTAAACCGTTGGTGGAAGCAACTTGTAACGGGGCGCGGGGACCTGTTGTTTTTAAACATGCTAAAAATACAAGGGTTAAAAAGCTATTGATAAAGTAAAGTAAATGAATGAAACCGGGAAAATGCTAGTAGAGGATTTTCAAGGTTATTCCGCTTTCTCCCTTCCTCAACCAGGTAACCGGTGTTTTTAATGATTTTCTCGTTTCCTGTGCATTTTCTCTTTTAAAATTCATGATTCGATGGCCATTCATCGGTTTTCGTGTGGATATGTGTTCTGTGAGATTTCACTTTCGGTGTAAAAGTGATCATCATCGGGTGTAATAAAGTCAAAGTCTGTAGAAAAATCTGAGAAAATTTAGGAAGGCAAAAGAAATCGAATCTCGCGCAAACCGCACCTTTCTCTCTCGATCAGTTTCCGACATAGGGCAATTTTTTTCCTTTTCTTGCATAAAACATTTTTAAAAAGTGAGTACTCACATGTAAATCAGTAATTCCGTAATTATGTTTCACCAGGGTATATTATTTAGAAAAAAATACAATAGGTAGTTATTATTATTATTATTACGGTTTAGCTCGAAACTTATTGCATTAATTATGACTAGTAGTTCGATAATCACCTATAGATCAGAATCGGTTATCTCGGTTGACCGGATTTCCTCAAGGAACTGGCACCGTGTCTCGAAGACGGAAGACCCAATTGCGTTCCCACGGCTGACAATAGACCCAACTTCTTAAGAAAGTGCAGATTGCGTCTTCTTCTTTTCGTTAACGGATCGCACAGCCGCCCATGTCTTTTGATAAAACCAGTTCTATTTTAACAACGATTTATTGTTATGTAATTTCTCGGGATCAAGACAGCCGAGAGACTTTGTTGTTCGGTATTTGTTTGAGTTTCGCCTCAGTTTCTTATTCTTTGGCGATATTCAGTTGATTCGTTTATAAAATATGTGTGTCAATATGTGGATAATACGGAAAGAAATAGTGTGAGAAAATTATTTGGAGGGAAGTTAATATAACTATTAATATGTGTTCCATTGTATGGAAATTTTGTTATTCGATTGTTTAAATTGCTTTACGCCAACGGAATGCTGAATCAATAGGTACACACTGTTGGAAAAAATGGTTTCTATTTAATTCGCGCAAATCAGATCGAAAAGCAGCAAATAGAAGAGAACATATATAAAAGTTTATATCTCGGAGATATATTTTAAATAGTAGTAGGAACGAGCATCTGAAGAATTTCCGCACCTGTGCGATAGGTGTTTCAACTCTTTTGGTTTAGATCACCCTACGATAATATTGTATAAGGACAAAAATATTGCTAATCGAATTTTCGGAAAGAATGACGTATGCAATTCTTAATAACTTTCGTGTAATCGAAGCACCAACCGGTGGTAGTTTGACACGAATAGCGAAAGATGCGCTTACCGCATACACTTTGCTTCACTTTTTAATAAAATGCCTTTGAAAGAAAAGAAATTGCAAAGAGGAATCTCTTCTACAAAATGCATTGTGCAAAAATTATGAATGAACAAGTTTATTAGTTTCTTTCAAATTTTTCGGTAATGTTGTATTTCACTATTTTCAATTTCACGAATTTCATCTCAAGCACTTCGAAGCAATTGTTTTAAGTATTGCACACATGCACACCCCACTAGGTGTGGTCTATTTTAGCTCAACGCGCCACCGAAGTTTCTCTGATAAAAGTAATTTTTAATTGGCTAATTATACAAGAAATCAATTTTATTTTCTTCTTTTTGAAGGGGATTCTACTGTAAAGCAAAAAAACCGCTGCCTAAGAAATCACTGCTTCCACATCCAGATTTTTCATCCAAGTCACTTTAAAGGAAACATCTTGACTATATTTGCACTCTAGTATGTGGAAATTATTGGTCATAGAATTTTAATAATATTTGTGGCAGATGTCATAGAAAAATTTGAGGGGTTGGTTTCTACCATATACTTTAAATTTTTTGCGATTACTATACTTCCAATCCACTACGTGGATGTGGAAGTAAAATGAAGTTTCTAGTTTGCTCTACTTATTTTGTCCTATTCACAACCAATCACCTCCCACCTCTTCAACGGTATCATCTCAATCAAATGTCATTACAATACATACGTGTACTAACTTTCAAGTGAATATCTCAATTTTATGTTATGAATTCTATTAATAATGGAGCGGAGGTGGGGGGTAGGAGAAATCTGAGACCTTAGTTTCTAGTATATACACCAAATCCCAAGTTTCTATACTTTTACAGCTCCCTGTTTGGTTAAAAAGATTTTGATTGAAGGGCCCATCGAATGTATGGGCCCTTCTACACATATCAAGAATATATTCCAAAAATTTACTTTTTGTACATGTTTTCTTCTATTTTCTATAATTAGCGTGGATCGACTATTATCTATCTAATGTTTTTATTGTTCGCTAATTTTACATTTATTTTCCAATATGATTACAAGATTCGTCAGATAGCTATTTAAGACACTATGGCTGAAGCTTTAGAAAAAATTAATTAGTTTCTTTTTTGGCATTGACTTCTTGTGTTCGATACAATTTCAAGATTCCTTTGATATCTTATAGTTTGATCAATAGATCTTGGCGTGCACGTCACGATTTCCTGATTGAATGCGATATTCACATTTTATCTATGAAAGTTTGTTTTCTGTGTCATAGTGATCAATACCATGTCAGTCATTAATGCGAGCAAAGAATTGCCTACATGAAGAAGAACAATGCATTATTTTGTTGTCATTACTGATGCCACTTATTGATTATGTACATTTCAAGATCTATTGTTCCTACTATCTTTGTTGATATTCTGTAAGGTCAGTATATTTTGTAAGCAATTCATTTGTATTTGGTGAAAGCTGCGTTCTTTATAGAGATATATAATGGCAGCAAGCAGATCATTGGTGCTATTTGGCAGGTGCGTATTGCATCCAGATTCCAAATAATGTTTTATGCCCTCCATTCCATAGAGCTATTATAGGTAATAGTAGATTATTTTCGGTTTTTAAGTTTCAAAGTTTTGTCAATGAGCTTACAACAATTGCAAGAACACTCTGCTGCTTTCTTGAGAACTCTTGCCATACGTGTATTCCAAATAATTTTTGTATTCAGATTTATATCTAATTATTGTGGCATATCTCAAAATATCTCGCTCAAAACATAAAAATCAAATGAAGTCTTGTTTGAGACAATTGCACAATTGCACAAGTACCATTCGTCAAAAAAGCAGTAATTAAGCTGTTTCTTCAATTCGCGAATATGGAAGTAAAAAATAAAAAATAAATTATTCAGAAAAGTACATATTTCATTTTCACAATGAACAATAATAACGTCTCATGAATATGTTAATGATTTGATCCAGGTCTCATGGATAGTGACCATGGGAGACAAGTATGGTTTTGCCGTTTTTTATTATACTTGGATATTGAAGACAGAAACTTGTTAAGAAGTATTATGTAGACGGACGAGTCTAGATTTTCTAAAGAAGAGGTTGTATTTCTTCATAGCTTACATAGTTGAGCCCAAAAATATGAAAACGGTAGATTTCTTAATGAACTGCCACTACTTGCTGTACAAACTCAATAGGGATAACTACCTGGAATTTATGCAAAATGATCTCCTAGATCTATTGAATGAGGTGCCACTTTCCGACAAGCGAATGCCAATTGTATTCCAGGGAGAACCTGGATAATGCATTTCCCAATTCTTGAATCGGCGGTACATGGCCCGCATGGACTCCTGACCTAACACCATTTGATTTTTACGCCTGGGGTCGTGCTAGAGCACTTATCTGTAATGGAGACATTCGGGAGGATTTAATTGCAAATATTAACGCCATGTTCAATACAATGAAAGAAGTGATGCGGCTCTACATAGCCACAGTTGGTGTCGCCCATGCATTAGAAACGGCTGAGCAGAATTCGAGTAAGACCTGTAATAAATTTAGAAAAAACAATTTGTTTTTTTCTTTAGTCCTATTAATTTTTCCCCACTGTAGCTGTTCCTTGAGACTTTGTATAGAAGTTATTGAGGCAAAATATGTAGGTGGCCTCACTTATCCATGCTTTTCATTTGGCAAACACCCTGTACACTCCATGACGAGGGTAACAGAAGCCCTTCTTGGGGTATTCTTTAATGGCAGTCTCCATCACCACATCTCCTACTATAAGTAAACAAGTAAGTCACCAGATATTTAATTCTCTCATTTTAATGATGCGTTTCGCATAGTAATTATCAATTATGCAAAGGTAACAATCGTTAGAAGGAAGTAACAGGTCATTCTATTTGTTTATAAAGGCGCCTAATAGCCTACTTATTGATATATCATATTTCAAAACCGGAAATACCTCCGGAAATAAAATATGAATATGTAAATAAATTATTGACAATACGTATCGTAATACCAATAAGGTTAAAGGTCATGTTATTTCTAGTAACGATATAACACGTATATATAAGTAACTTCATAACAATTTTATTGTTATCTTCAAAGATATACACACACAGAAAAATTATACATATTTACATAACGATGCATTTATTTGTGCATTTTATATTTATTTTGTTTATTACAACGCTTACATAAGACAAGTTTATACTTAAAAGTTAATTTATAATAATTAACAAACATATATACCATAGTCGGTGAGGCTGTAATAAATATAAGTAAAAATCTGAATGAAATTACACAACATGTTTATTTAAGTTCACATTTTGAATATTTAATTATACAGGAACTGCATAAACACGTATTATTACACCTATTTTATTTCGATCAAATAGGAATATTAACCCAACAAGAAATTTTAATATTCATTGTAGAAAATAAATTTTGTACAGAAAACCGTGTTATAACACGTTGAACTCAAATATCGGATAAAAATTCTATCTGTATGTATTTGTGCATGTACATTAGGTTGATTCAAGAAATCAAGTTTCAAATTTGTTTTGTAGTACAGGCAATGAAGGCAACATTTTATAAAAACTACACAAAAATTAATAAAAGGATCATCTCCGGGATTTAAGTAGTAATAACCTGTAGAATGGAATGATGCATTCTTTGCACTTCCAAGTTCCGGCAGAATTCAAAAAAATTTGGAAATGCTTTATGATTTTCGGTTTTTTTGCTCTAGCGGCTAAAATAATGAAAGTATAGAAAAATGTTTGCAAGGAAATTTGTAGCTCGCCTTTTTCTCTACAAAAAAGGTCCTTAGAAATCTGTGTCTTACTTAAGCCGTTTAGGAGATAAATCCGGTTTTCCACTTATGGTTTTGAGCCGCTCAGAAATGCGCGGAAAATGAGAATTCTCTGGGAGTTTCGTACGATCAGACACATCGATCGATAATTCTTACTATTCAGAGCCGCTAAGAAAATGAAAACAACATGAAATATAGAGAAAAGTCTCAGCTTTGATGTGGAACTAATCACAAAATTCATAAAAAAATTTATCACAGAGAAAAAAGTGTTAGAAGATGGCTTAGTAAACTTTATACAGTTGATTTATTCAAATATATCTTTGAGTTTTATGCATCCTGTCTATTTCTCTCGTAACAATGGGTACTTTTTCACTGCATGGATTCGACTACACGTGCTTTAGCTTATATTTTGTGAAAATTTCATTGAAGAATGTTAGGAAACAAATAAGTAGTATATGTTTTACTGTATGATTGTGCATTTTCTGAACGTGTATGAATAATGGAGACAAACTCAAAAAGTACTGCATGCATTTAAAAAACTGTTAAGTCATTCGAAAGAACATGTTTTATTGTACCTATAATCCAAGAATTAAGACTGTGCTATTATTATTAATTAAGATATAGCGAATTCAACTCCAAATATCGGAGGTGATTGATCGATGAGAAATATACCCTCTACTTTGATCGCAAGGCATGTTTTTCCAACAAAAGTAATTGCAATGAAATGTTAATTGGATTAATATATCATTATATAAGAAAATACAAGCAAAATGAATTATCATTCTAACGACTCCCGGCAAAGATATGAATAAATCTGTGGATCAACTGTACAAAGTTTACTAAGCCACCTTCTGACACGTTTTCTCTATGATAATTTTTTTTTTATGAATTTTGTGATTAGTTCCACATTAAAGCTGAGACTTTTCTCTACATTTTGTTATTTTTATTTTTTTAGGGGCTCTGAATAGTAAGAATTATCGATGAGCCCGGACGTATGAAACTCCCGGAGAATTCTAATTTTTCGCGCATTTTGAAGCGGCTTAAAACTATAAGTGGAAAACCCGATTTATCTTCTAAACGGCTTAAGTGACACAAAAATTTGCAAGGAACTTTTTTGGAGAGATTTTCATTATTTTGGCCGTTAGAGCAAAAAAACCGAAAATCAAAAAGTTTTTTTAATTTTTTTTAAATTTTCCCGGAACTTGGAAATGCAAAGAATGCATAATCTCATTCTCCAGGTTGTTACCTACTTAAATCCCAGAGATGACCCTTTTATTAATTTTTGTTACCCTAAATGGCTAATTTGCCTGTACCATTGTCTCACCCTGATGAGTTATTTCAATTACCTACTAAAAAAATTATGAGCAAAATCTGGTAACATTAACACGTGCCTCCGAGGCCATAAAGTTTCCCATGTATTTCTTATGGGTAAAAGACATTTTTTTCGTAAAGGGTCTAGCAGGATAAGCAAGGCGAAACGGCTCCAGAAAGTAATGTTTGAAATAACTTATGTTATAATATTGGCATAAGAACACGATTGGCAAACTTTCAGCCCCTGAACTCCATTGAACATTGAGATGATTGACAAAACATGCGCCGGCATAACTATTTTTTAAACTTATTTTTCTCGAAAACTATTTTAGCTAGACGAATGAAATAAAAAGGCTCTGTTAGACCATTAGTTGGTCGATATCATATATTTATTTTAAAATTTTTAAATAATTTTAATTATTTGAAAAATAAAAACAAAAATTTGAGAATGATTTCTTTTATGGTTACAACCAAGGTACAATCGCCAAAAAAATGTAATATGGGTAATTATACATACTATTACTACTAACTGTTTAATTAAAGGCAAATATGGTGGAACACTTCTAAAAATAATTAAGTCGTTTATGATTGGTTTATGTACCTCTTATTTAATGCAATTATGTGATATACACATGCATAATAATATATAAATACATTAAAAAATGGCGTTAACAGGAAATGGGTGCAAGATCTAAAAGGCAATACAAAACATACGCCGCGCGGCCGGCACGAATATTTTACAAACTTGTTCTCGAAAACTGTTTTAGCTAGACGAATGAAACAAAATGGCTCTGTTAGACCATTAGTTGGTCTAGAGTCGGGTCCAGTTTAAAATGACCGATGTATGAGTAATTAATGTTGCGCATACGTTTTCACTATCTCTTGCACACAAACTTAAAGCAAAAGACATTGTCAATGTATGTCTACCAAGATTCTTTCTCACTTCTTTTGAGACGGAAATATGAAATATACACTGAGGAGTGAGTAACATAGTCATAAGCTCAGCGATTCTCAAACTGTGAGATTTGACGACGAATATTATTTATTCCCGTGAACTAACACAAATCTAAATATGAAAAAGTCTTTATATGACGTATTTAAGTTATTTTTAGTGGTAAATAGTGGATATTTATCCGTCAAACGAACAATGTCAAACCACTAATTCTTACAATTTTCTAGTATATACATATTACACGTTTTAGAATATTATTAACATAAGATCGCTTAGCTGAATCGGTAAGATTCTCGAGCAGCAATAAATGTAAATGAGGTGGTTGCGAATTCGATCTCGATCCTCATCTCCACTTTTTTTTTATTTAAGCAGTAGCACCTATCTAATTTTGAAACCTCATAAAATCTAATTTATACACAATGCTGGTTTTTGTAATAACGTTTTTACCGCTGGAGATATTTCAAACTAGAAAGTCTGATACTGTAGGGATTTTAATTGTGCACAAATCACCTATTCTCCACTTTCTTCTACGACCAATAGCTTTTCCAGTATTTTAAGAAAACTGATTTTTCCTCTAGTTGTTGATGAAAAACGATGATGAAAATGAAATTTTTTGACTCACGAAATAAGAAGCCTTTCCCATTACCGCTCCCAAAGCCATTCTACAAAAACATTGCGGCTACTAATTTATTACGTTAAAACTTTTATTTGCTTGGTCTAGTAACCTGTGGAAATATTTCGATAAATATTGTAGCAACCATGCTTTTGTGAATTTGTTCCAAAGTTTATTCAACATTTTTTATACATACAGGATGAGTTATTACTACATCGACAGTCAATATCTCTTCTACTGTTTGAAATTTGAAGAAAATGTCTCAGATAAAAATTGTGAAACGACAACGGTAAGAAAATATGCTTTTTATAAATTTTAGTCTTAATCTCACGCTTCAGTGTAAGTCTAAAAATGATATATGCCTGGACAGTGATGCAAACTTTCAAATTTCATTTTGAAAGTTTCAATTTCAATTTAAAATTTCTGAAAGTTTCAACGTACCCTCATCAACTGAAATATCTGAATGTTATGAAAGTTTCAGAATAATCTGAAAATTACCACATTTTTAAAACTTTTATGAAAGTTTCAGCTGCAAAATCTGTATTTCCGTTACGTCAAACGAAATTTAAATTTCGTGCGCCTTCTTAACTTGTTTTCAGCCAATGAGGATTAAAGTCTGCTTTTTACAATTATTTTAGAGGTTAAGTTAGCTATTCTTCAAGTATAAGAATCTTGCTTTTCATTTCTTTCGTTCCTTCCTAAGTTCCTAGGTTCTATTATTTTTGCATTAATAAGAAAAACTAATTTTGAACGAAAAATATATCAATAATATAAAGTCTAACTGAGATCATTGATTAATGACGTTGATAATGGTAATGTATTGTATTAGAGTTATTACAGTTATTAGAGATATCTGGAAATCTGTCCATTTTCTGACCTTGTGCCCATGAGAACTATTCATCAGGAGCTCAAGAGGAATAACATATCGATTCCAGAGAATTTCACCGGGGCTGGGACCAGTTCCCACAAGAAATTAGCATCCCCCTTGCATCCTCGATATCTGGAAAACTCTCCATTTTCCGACCTTGTGCCCACGAGAACTTGGATTAGGAAGAAGTTGTCTACAATATACTGGCATTTCAGTCGATTTAGCTGGGAGCCATCTTCCATAAGAATTGTGCGGGGACCATTCATAAATTTCAGACGAGTTTCGAAACTTTCACAAAAATGTCATTGAAATTTCACAAATTTTAAGTTTCATGAAATTTTGCATCTCCGCTTAGAAAATATATTGACAAATTACCTACTTGTGTAGTTTGAAAAATATATTATTTATTTTCACGAACATATTCGTAAGTTTTAATCTTATTAAGTAGAAAACAAAATATGTTTTTTATATTAAAACAATGTTGAAAAATAGAAATCTATGAGACTAGTTTTAAAAGTGGAATTTATTTTATTAGTCGGCTATCTCCTGGAAGTTTAAAAAATTACAAATGTTATACTAACTTAAGTCTCATCATTTCATGAAATAATAATTAACTTTCATAACATTATTGTCCAGTCGATAAAGTAAAGAAAAAATGGAATTGTTCGAAAACCAAACAAGCTAGGAAGAAAAATCAAAATGAGTTTTAAAGGGAATATAAAATACTCTCTTGTGTTTCCATTTTTGATGGCTATTGATATTTATTAATATATAAAAATAACAATATAATATAGTTATCTCTTGATTTTTTTGTGCATTTTCATAAATGCATTATCTTTTGGTTCCAGGTTAGTACTTCAATGCAGAAAAAGTTAGGAATAAAAATATTTACATTTACAAATTTACCAGCATGTTGAAGTTAGCCAAAAAAAATCGAAAAGGCTGCATATTCAATTTTTTGATGATATTTTTTGTGCAGTTTTTTAACTATTAAATTATTAGAAACAACAGTTATAAACGAAAAAAAATTGAGCTAAATTTTCAAGATGTTTAGGTCTTTTTTTAGTTTTAGGAAACAATAAAAAATTGGCCAAAATTTGACTAACTTCAACATGCTGATAAATTTGTAAATGTGAATATTTTTATTCCTAACTTTTTCTGTATTGAAGTATTACCTCGAACTTAAAGATAATTGCTTATAATTTATATTAAAGTCAGTTATTTTTTATGGGCCTGTGAATAGTTAAAGATGCAAAAAATCAAGAGATAACCACAGATAACTATATTATATTGTTATTTTTATATACTAATATATATCAATAGCCATCAAAAATTGAAACACAAGAGAATATTTTATATCCCCTTTAAAACCCATTTTCATTTTTCTTCCTAACTTGTTTAGTTTTCGAGCAATTCAAATTTCAAATAAACGAAAATTCGTACGCATTACAAATACAAATTTTGCAATATTTTTCAATAACGATTTTTTCGAAAATCGTGGCATATGCAAGAAAATTACAAGGGGACTTATTTTTAGGAAATTAGTCCAGCTCTCTTTTTTATGATGAACAAATTTTTCATATCTTCAACGGTTAACGAGTTATCAGTACAATAAGGCTTTTTTGACCGACGGGGTGGTTTGGGGGGGTGCGCGGCACCCACGGAACTGATTTTTATAGTTTTGTGATGTATGTATAATCCCTCCACTAACAGTTACTGAAGGAAAATGTCAGATAATATTTTTTGTTATGGAAATCTTTATTATTAGTCTATTAGGGAATTATTCAATTAAATTTTATAAAATGAAAGTTTCATTGAAATTTCACGAAAGTTTCATGATGCTTAATGTTTAATTTTATATTTCGGAAATTTTATAAATTTCAGATGAATTTCGAAATTTTTACAAAAATGTCATTGAAATTTTCGCAAATTTTAAGTTTCATGAAATTTTTCATTACTGTGTCTGGATAGAGAATTAACAGTCAAATGTAAAATATAAAAAAATGTTGAGCGTTCCATTGAAGAAATCCAAGTATTCGCTTGCCATTATTCAAACACCCTGTAAATTTAAAAATATTTCACTCTTGATCTCCTACAATTTTTGTCTGAGACGTTTTTCCAAATTTTTTTCCAGGGTTTAGGAGATTCTACTCGTCGACCCACTAGGGGTTCACCCCGTATATTTCTCTCACGGAATTGAATTGGAAGCACAACTAACGTATTAATTAAAAATCACCAACAATTAATTCCTCTGCAAATAACAGAGAGAGTAGATTCAGTGCATTTAACAGAATAGTAGTTCAGTGGTGCGTCAGCGAAATGTAAAACGGGCTGACTTCCTGCTTTATGGTACCAGGGCGGCGGAAGGAGGGTTTGTGCGGATGTCCGTTTAAAGTGGCAAAGCGGCTTTCGGAAGCAACGCCGATTCAGCTTGTTACTGACTTTCCTTTACTTACTTTTTCTAAGCAACAAAAGTATGAATAATGGCACCAAAATATTTAATTTCACGGTGTAAACAGTTGAATGAATACCCATCTTATTTCTTCCTGATCTAAAAAGTTTTGGAGGTAGTAGAGTGGAAATTGTTAAATATTTTCAATTGTACATAAACAGTTTCATTTTAAAAAGGACGTAAATATTTATTCAGATTTCGGATCCAAGAGTAATTATTAACGAGTAAAGGAAAGGATCTATTGGAACTTGCGTCACTAGCGCTCACTTATTAGGTTCACAGATTTCTATGAAATGGAATAATTGACTTAAGCTGGCACTTTGACCGAACTCCGAACTCCTTTGGATGGCACAAATCATGTGAGATAAAATTACTATACTATTATAAAATAAGTTGAAAAATATTTCCTGAAGCACCAATGATAATGACCAGGGATCGGAAATTTTATCTCGGTGCCAGAGACAGCTCTCCTATAGACATAATATTATATTTACCTAAACAGTCATAAAAACCACGAAGTGGTGAAATATATATATTATTGCCAGATGTATTGTATTTTTGGTATTTTTAACTTAGAACCGGTTATAGTTCTTACAGAAACATGTAAAACATATCTAGAAAATAAAAAGACAATTTTGAATCAAACACACACTTTCCTGTTCTGTTTAATGTATGGCGTGTTTATTTTATTTATTTCCATAATAATTAAATATGAAAACCCGATTTACTGCTGGTAACATAAAACATTTTTCTCAATAAAGTAAACCATTTTTATATAATATTAAATCTTACATAACAAACAAAGTTAAGGATTAATGGCATAAAACTGCTATGTACCGTGTGCATCACGTGATAAAGTGAGCTTCTTTTTTCATTTTAAAATGTAATAGCCTACTTTTATAGGAAACTTACTATATGTGTGAAATGTACTAACAGTTACCTAAAAACATACTTGATTTTTTATATTTGCAGTGTTAAAAGCATTCGACCCCGACCGAGTGTCAACATTAATTTAGTGTACGGAGGTACTTTTATGTTTTTTACTTATGCGGATTTATCCCCCATAATTATGCGACGCCGCCGAAATTGTGAAACATTTCAAAATCGCTCTTTACCTACACTGTCGTTATTGTTGGCATTTACGTCAACATTTAATAAAGGAAAAGGGTAGACCATCCCAGATCACAGTTTTGCAAAGTATAAATAATAGTATAAATCTATCCATATGTATATACATATGTATCTACAATTTTGTAGACTTGAATTTCACTGCCTTCACTATAATGCGACAATTTGTCGTTTCTACAAATTTAGAGGCGATCAAGTGTCCTCGCACTCAACAATTTATCTCCAATGCACCCATTAAAACATTCGTTACCTTCTCACCACAAGCATTCATCCACACCTAATCCAGATGTATTTCCCAGTAAGCTCAGTAAAAATTTTTTGTCTAACGTTATCACACTCCTTTGATAAATATTTTCTTCCGAGTGTTGTTTCTGACGGCACCTGAACATTGTTATATTTGCCACAATTTTCATTAAAATTTTTAAATAATTTTCAGTAGCAAAATACCCAATAAAAAGTAAGAAAATCTGAATATGCCACAAATAAACAATTACAGACAATATCTACAAACTTAGTATGAAATTATACAGAGTCGGAGGTGTACAAAAATGTATAGTGGTTCTCAGGCTGCAATAGACTTGTAAATTCGCGATTTTCTAGAACTGCAGTATGTTGGTGGCAAATATAACAATGTTCAGGTGCCGTCAGAAACAACACTCGGAAGAAAATATTTATCAAAGGAGTGTGATAATGTTAGACAAAAAATTTCTACTGAGCTTACTGGGAAATACATCTGAGTTAGGTGTGGACGAAACCACCAATGCTTGTAGTGAGAAAGTAACGAATGTTTTAGTGGGTGCATTGGAGGAAAATTGTTGAGTGGGTCTCTAAAGTTGTAGAAACGATAAATTGTCGCATTATAGTGAAGGCAGTGAATTCAAGTCTACAAAAGTTATAGGGTGACAAATATGTAGAAAATAAGGATAAGGTGTTATTATTTCTTACTGATAGAGTGAATTATATGAAAGCTGCAGGACGAATTATGAAGGAAACATATCTCAATATGCTGAATGCAACATGTCTAGCACATGGACTCCACAGAATTGCTGAAACTATTAGAGGGTGCTACGCTAATGCTAATAACTTAATATCTGGTGTAAAGACAGTTTTCCTGAAAGCACCACATCGTGTATGGTTATTTAAAAAAATACTTCCCAATACACATTACCTCCAGCGACCATAATAACACGGTGGGGAACTTGGCTAGAGGCGGCATCATACTATTTTTGTCATTTTGAAAACGTCAAACTAGTAGTACTGCAGTTGAATCCAGATGACGCAGTTGTTATTTCACAGATTCAGCAGGCATTTATGGATCCAACTGTTCAAAAAAATCTTAAGACCATACACGGAAGTTTCTCGCGAATTCCTCTAGCCATACGGGACCTCCAACATATGCCAACAACATCAAAATTTCCTGCAGTTGATGTAATAAACATAGTGTTCGATCTCCGGCAATATATATTTCAATTAGGTACCTACAGAAATCGCTGAGAGGGTTCAAACAAAATTCCAAAGAGTTTTAAAAACCAATCCCGGATTTGTAACGATGTCATCTGTAATAGACCATTTAAACGGTAAAGGAGTAGACTTTTTTACGCCAGGCGACTATAAGAAATTACACATATTTTAAGTACGCCCCGATAACATCTGTCGGCGTTGAGCAGTCTTTTTCCTGATACAAATGAATTTTTAATGACAGGCGGCGACGGTTAACCTCAGAACATTTAGAACAAATATTAATAATGTAATATTTGTTATGAAAAAGTACATGTGTTGGTTCAATTACATCCCCCCATACCTTCTCCTCCAGTGAGTGTTTATAATAAACTGACCATATTAACTTTAGATATTACGGAATTTCCTAAAAAAGTACAAGGTAAGATACATTGTATAAAAATAATAATAATAATAATAATAATAATAATAATAATAATAATAATAATAATAATAGCTGTCATACTATCGACATGCCGCACTATTCGCCGTGTGCTAGCCACTGACGGAAACGTTGACCTCTAGGGGGCCCGAATCGGTCAGAAGTTACACCACCAACGTAAGTTGTGAAAAAAAAAAAAAAAAAAAAAAAAAAATAATAATAATAATAATAATCGTTTTTATTATAATCCAGGAAAAATTATTACAATACTATAAAATAAGAAATAAAATGATTATGAAGGGCAGAGTTCAGTGAATTTAAAATAAATTCTCTGTTCTTCCACTCAACCCAGAGAGAAAATAATAGTAAATAGCCACATAATTTGTTAATTTTTACATGCCACAGTATTTTAACTAGAATAGACAGCAAACCTTGCGTTGAAAGTTTTACTAGAAATTTTTTAGAAATATATATTTTTTTAATTGTGTTTTAAATTTTGTATATAGTAGTACCTTGAAATCTTCAGGAATGTCATTGTAAAGAGAAGCCACACGATATGAGAATCCGCAACGAAATTTGGCAGTTTTATGTCTTGGGATGGTGATAGTTGATTTGTGTCTTATATTTAAGTTATGTACGTCTGTTCTATATGTAATTTTATTATACAAATAAGGAGGTGACTCAGTAAATATTATGTTGTGAAAGAATGAGCAACTATGGAGAATATTTCTGTTCTTAATATTAAGCCAGCCAATTTCTTTCAAACTCAAGCATACCGGATCATACTTTATTATACCACAAATTAGTCTAACACAACTATTTTGTAACCGTTGTAATCGCTGGACAGCAACTTGGCGTAAGAAAGGGAAATACACAACTGAAGTATAGTTTATATGAGAGAGGACCAGAGCTTCACATAAAATTGTTCAGTTGTTTTTGTCAAAATATCTTTACTTGCATAGATTAGTTTTAAGCTAGCAAAAGATTTCTTAATTATATAATTAGTATACTGTAAATTTTAGACTTGAATCAATATATAATCCTAAATTCCTTGACACATTTGTCAGCTCAAGATGCTCGTTGTTAATTTGTATGTTGACGTTATCCACACATTTACCTCTGGTGTCCCTCCTACCAAATAACATTACTTTGGATTTTGTTGCATTTATGGAAGGACAAAAAGCATTAGATATTTTAATAAGAGATGTTGTCATGGTTAATGAGTCTACAAGCATTTTCAATATTAGCATCTTTAAAAGAATAGTAGAGCTGCGTATCATCAGCATAAAAATGTGATTTACAGTTTTTAAGGACATTTTGAAACTCAGCTACAACAACGTAAACATAAGAGGCCCCAATATTTAGCCTTGTGGTACACCTTGATTTACTGGTAGTATATGTTAGAATTTTATCCATTAATGGTGACTCTCTGATGTCTGCCGGTTATATACTGCTTCATTAATTCTATAGATCTGAAACAGAATCGAAAATAATGTAAAACTGCCAGAAGTAGTCGATAATCTATACGATCAACGCTTTACTATAGTCTAATAACACTAAGAATGTAGCCTCATTGTTGTCCGATGATCGTATAATGTTATCGACCACTTCAAGCAGTGCACTAGTTGTGTTCTATCCCTTTCGAAAGCCAGACTGATTAATAGGTAATATATTATTTAGTTTCACGTGCTCTCTAATTTGTTCATTTATGACTATTTTAATTATTTTAGACATAGTTGGTAATATGCTGATAAGTCTAAGATCCGTTATGTCTGATATATTGTTAGTCTTTGATAATGGTATTATTTTTTAAAATTTCCATAGAGACGGAAAAACATTATTTTTGAGATAAAAGTTTATAATATGTGTTAGTAGAGGCAAAATATTAGGACACAGATACAGAAGTAATCCAAGTTCTATACCATCAACTCCAACTGCCTCAGATTTGATATTTTTTAGTGCTAGGTATATTTGATATTCGGTGACCATTTTGAAGGTAAAAGTATCAGTATTACGTTCAATATGATAATTATAAAATTGAACAGATTCCTCACTAACAACAAAATCACTTTTGCTAGAATGTATAAAATAATTGTTGATAGCATTGGCATCACCAACCATATCTGTAATGTGCTGGATTGGTTTTCCTTTGTAAATGTTTAAAGCCTTTAATTCCCGCCACATATTTTTGTTATTTTTAGTTCTTAATGAATACTTAAGATAAACCTTTTTTTCTCTAATGATAGCAGAATTTGTTATGTTCCGTAGCTGTTTGTAATAATCCCAATGTGCTGGTAATTTTGTTCTCTTATATCTAACTTGCGCTCTATTTCTTACCTTAATCATTTGTTTTATGGTATCTGTGACTGCCAAGGTGACTTTTTTTACTAATTAAAACAGTTGTAACAGGAGCATGTCTGTCAAATAGGTCAATTATAAAATTATTGAGTAAACTGATTTTATCATTAATATCGACTAAATGGTAAACATCTGCAGTTGGCATAGTACAAAAATCATTTAAGAGATGTTCTTGATTAATGTTTTTCAAATCATTAAAAGTGTACATGAAAGGCTTGGCTTGAATTTCATTGTCATCCAGCGTACAAGATATTAGATGGTGATCAGATATTTCAGAAATGTCACAAACAATAACTGAAATTACTTTTAAATTTTTAGAACAAATTATGTAATCGAGTAAAGTAGAACTGATACCAGTTACACGTGTTGGTTGATCTATAATTTGAGTTAGTTCATGGGTATCTAAAATATTAGTCAAAAATATGTTTGCACTGCTCTGAATTTGAAAATAATCTATGTTAAAATCTCCACCACATAGTAAGTAAATGGTCATATCTAGGTATTAAAAAATTTAATGTAAATTCTGAAAGAAACTGATTGACCGGAAAATTTGGTGGCCTATAAATGGCACCGACCGCAATTTTTTTATTTTCATGACAAATTTCTACCCATACATGCTCTGTTTCACCTACTTGAGACGTTCTCACCAATGTGCTTCTTATAGATTACTTACATATAAGATAACTCCTCCTCCTCTGCCATTCCTATCTCTCCGGTATACCTTATAATTATTTAAAATTATCGTCATGAATATCATTATTTAGCCAAGTTTCAGAAACTGCCACTATTGAATATTTTTTACGTAATATTAAATCCCTGAAAAGCACCATATGTGCCATTATAGAACGTACATTTAAATGTGCAAAAGTTGTTTTTTTAACATTAGGCATACTGCTAATTTATATAATTAAATAATTTCACCTTGCTACCACTAAATAATTAATAACAAACCCTAAATTAATAATTTATTAAATTTTATTTAAAAAATTAGCAAAGTGAAACGAAAAAGTGTTGTATATGTATAATAACTAGCTATCCTGCAAAATTTTAAATCTTAAATTCCCATGAACACAACTAACTAATTCTCCAAATTTTCATTTTCCTCTTCTACAATATCTTCGAGACCTAATAATTTTTGTTTACCATTTCCATTGTCACAGAAAACAGTGCCATCAATATTCCATGCTTTAGTTTTCCCATATATTTCCTGTGCATTCTTAAGTAAACTTGAATTCATAAGTGTTAGATCATCTGCGAAAAATAATCCTGAAAACTTTATTTTTCATTATAGAGCGTTTATCATCGTAATTTCTAAGACATACAATTACAAGTCCTTTGTTATCATTTCCCTTGGTACAAAACACATATTCCAAGTTATTCATGCTTAAATTCGTTTTAAATTTTTTGTTCATTACCTGGGTAACATTATCAGTTAGAGTTTTACTTTTTTCTTCCTTGAATCCAAATTTCGGATATTATTTCTTATACTGCTCTGCTATATTTAATACACTGAACTGAACTTGTGGTAGGTACCTTGTGAAACATCTTGAAAATAATTGTTAATTATAAATTAAACACTGTTTTTAGATGAATCAATCTATATATACACATGTTTCGGCTTATTAGGCCTTTATCAAGAGTATTGCATAGTGAATACTGAATACAGTATTCACTATGTAATACTCTTGATAAAGGCCTAATAAGCCGAAACATATGTGTATATACATTGATTCATCTAAAAGCAGTGTTTAATTTATAATTAACAATTACTACTATATTTAGTTTTTGTTGTAATGTTTTATTTTCTTTAGTAAAAGTACTTATGGTTTTTTCGTACTTTTTAAGTCGATCCTCTATTTCACATTTGACCTGCTTTACAACAGCAGCTGCTATATTTTGAATTAAATCACTATTTTGTGACAAAGTTTCGCTGATAGAAGTAACTATGATGTCCTTAATTTCGGAAATTTGCTGCTTTGAAAACGGCATTTTTCATTCACTATATCACAAAGTACAAAATTTACGACAGGAAAGTTTATTTTTACTTTGTTTTCACACTTAAAATGATGAAATTTGCAGGAGCAACTAAAGCACATCTACTCACAATAATTCATTCTCTCTCATACTTCCACGCCGGCAGAGCCAACCCTGACTTTTACTTCACCGAGATCAAATTCCCGATCTCTGATAATGACTTTAAAATATTGAAGGTTTGTTGGAAAACTTGGCATTGTCAGCACCAGTTTTACACTATTACATTGAATCCTTTATTCGGTGTTCAAAGAACTTGATGCAGCTATCATTGAAAATACACAGTGTTCATAAATTTCTAGTCTAATGCACTCATGGCAAACTTTATACTCTAGGTTGATAGCTAGTGTAAACGTGTAGTGTGAAAAACTACGACCATCTACTTTGCATTACACCAATGGCAAGTAAGGTAACTTGCCACAGACTGGTGTGGTGTAGTGTAACTACACTACACCACACTGATGTATATTTTGCAGAGACTTTTTGAAAAAACTTATAATCTATATGACAGATAATTAGCAAAAACAGCTTCACTTCCTTATAATCATATCAGTGTAAGTTGTAATTATCTTAATAACCAGTAGTCGGATTTTACTTTTCTTAGTCTCACTTTGAAGCTAATAAAACGTACTTTCAGAAAGACTGCATGCATTTTAAGTGTAAAATGACGATGCAGTGAGATAACAACACAGAGTTCTAGGGAGTTGTAGGCATCAGAATAAAGACATTTTTCCAGACCACCTGCATAGACACCAAAAACATTCCTATAAGGTTTCAGGGATATGTTTCTTATTTTGCTAAAGTTTCTCGGGACCATGAGAACGAAGAATTGACTGCTGTAAATAGCAGTAGGATAATTTTATCTGAAAAAAGTTTGTCATGTTATTCTGCGAAAAAGGAAGGCAACAATTTGAATCGTACGTAAGTGAATGCGGTAGATATGAAAAATACATCCATTAATAACAACAACATACGAAATAACTTCGACTTCTGATAAATCAAATGAAGATATCTCAACAAACAAGCTAAAAATCGTGGATCTAAGAGCCAGCAGTGTTTTTGGAAAATTTTACATTGCCACTAAAATTAAACAACAGAATATCAACGAGTTTTCGGGCATACTGTCTTACATAGGATAATTCTGTAACGTGATAGAAAAGACTTGTCATGATTTCCAATCTAATAACTGATAGAGTCGCCTTTATCCACATGTTGCCACCTCAGCAAAGCAGAACATTCCGACAATACAGTAATTGCGTTGTTCAACCATACATTCAGATAAGACTGCAGGTCTGTGGATAAGGTGGACATTGTGTTCGATCAATAGGCAAGTGAATATCGGACATCGGGCAATCAAGAGGTATAGGAGTAAGGATAGATGTGAAACCCAGTGTGGTGATAAAATGTTTCTGCAAGAACTTTTTTATTTTTATTCACAGACATTGCTAAAGTCACATTATCTAGTGAGAAACAAATGGTTTCTACCTATCAGAATACTGTGTTTAGCTCTGATAATGGCACTGTATTCTCAACTTTATATAATGAAGATAATGCTCACCTCCTCCTTCATGTCTGACATCTAGAAGTTAGGTTAGGTTAATATGTGAGTGAGCTCTTGCCAGATCCTGCACTGCGACCATCAGATCTATTGTGGCTCTTCTTCTTCTTCTTTTAGCGGGGCGCCTGGAGGTCGCCGCACTCAGGCCTTGTGGCCCATTGTGCTACCGCTAACAAATTAGGGAGCTCCCCCGTACAGACCGGATTCCAGCCCAAAGGCTGAAATTCTTCCCACGGGAGAGCTCCTTATTTCCTCCAGCATTGGAAATCCAGTGCCGAAGTGTTTATGCCTCAGGTTCATCAGTCCTGGGCAAGAAGTGAGAACGTGGATGGAAGTCTCCTCCTCGTCCTCACAGAACCTGCAATCGGGGTGGTCAACCACCCCCATTGTGTGTAGGTGTTTTTTGAAGGAGCCATGTCCGGTCAGGAGGCCTGTTACGGCTCTAATTTGCTTTCTGCTTAGACGCAGAAATTGCTTTGTTCTCTCCGGCAAGGGTCCTGCGATTAGGAGCTTCGCTTGCCGGAGTCCAGGATAGGAATCCCAGAGGTCAGTGAACTGGGAGCGAGTCCAGTTATCTATTAACCTCTTGGCTTGGGATCTAGGGTAGCCGAGAGCCGGCTCCGGGCCGAGCAGAGGTTGACGAGAGCCCCTTCTGGCCAGAGCGTCGGCCCGCTCGTTACCCTCAATGTTACTGTGTCCAGGCACCCAGAGAAGCCTGACCCAGTTTGATGAGCCAAGTTCGCAGAGGGCCTGTTTACAGTTTTGGACCAGTTTTGACTTGGTCCGATTCGATGCAAGGGCCTTGAGGGCCGCTTGGCTATCGCTACATATATATATGTGTTTATTAGAGTACTCCTTTCGGATATTCTCCTGTGCGCAGACCAAAATGGCAAAGATCTCGGTCTGGAATACCGTGGCGAATTTGCCCAGGGCATAAGAAAGCTCAGCCTTGGGCCTTTCCCCAAATATACCCGCTCCGGTACTTTCCTCAAGCCTCGATCCGTCTGTGAACCAGACAATATCTGCAGGCCTTAGTATGTCTTCGAGTTGACTCCAGTCTTCCCTTTTCGGGAAGACTACCTCGAAGGGTTGTGCGAAGGAGAAGGAAGGTATCACGTCGTCACTCCTGGACTCCAGAAGTGAGTGGGCTCCTATCGCATCAGTTAGGGCCCTAGTGTGACCTGATTGTTCTCCTCCTTTCATCCACTGACCTCCACATTCCAGTCTGTAGGCCGCTTTCCGAGCCTCGGCCACAATCACTAGGTGAAGGGGCGCAAGGTCCAGAAGGACCTCCAGAGCTGCCGTGGGGGTCGTGCGTATTGCTCCTGTGACTCCTAAGCAGGCAAGTCTTTGGAGTTGTGTTAGCTTCTGTCGTATGGTTGACCTGGTTGTGGCAGGCCACCAGACAACAGAGGCATACGTAATCATTGGTCTAACTATGACAGTATAGTACCACATAGCCACCCTGGGGTTTAGCCCCCATGTTTTGCCAAAGGTTCTTCTACATACCCATAGGGTTGTAGTGGCCCTTTGTACCTGTCTCTCTATATGATCTCTCCAGGTCAGCTTAGAGTCCAGGATGACCCCCAGATACTTCACTGTCCTTGAGATCGTTAGAGTTGTGTTGTAGAGTACGGGTTCGACGAAACCGTCTAGCCTGCGTCTTCTAGTAAAAATGACCATTTGCGCCTTTGAGGGATTGACTCTAAGGCCCTGGTCATTGCACCATCTTTGTACGATCTGCAAGGCCCTTTGTAAGAGTCCGCTGACCGTGTTTGGGAATTTTCCCGAGATGATGATTGCAAGGTCATCTGCGTAACCTTGCGCAAAAAGATCCTCGTTTTCGAGTTCCTGTAATAGGCCATCGAGAACGAGGTTCCATAGCAGAGGAGATAGGACGCCCCCTTGTGGGCAGCCTCTCCTTACTGAAACTTTAACTGCCGTTTCCTCATTGGCAGCTGTTATTTGCCTTCCCGCCAACATGGCCCTCAACCATCTAATGATGGTGTCTTCGATGCCATGATATGCAGCGGCGGCGCAGATTGAATCGAAGGAGGTATGGTCAAAGGCTCCTTCGATATCTAAGAAGGCTCCGGCCGCAAGTTCTTTGTGGTGCAGCGCCTTCTCGATCCTCAAAACGATCGGATGAAGGGCCGTTTCCACTGACTTGCCGGCCTGGTAAGCATGTTGTGACGGATGCAGAGGTACTGAGACCAGTGCTCCGTCTTTGACATACCTTTCAACCAACCTCTCTAAAGTTTTGAGTAGGAAGGATGTTAGGCTGATAGCTCTGTAAGAGTTGGCAGTATCGTAGGTCGTACGTCCTGCTTTAGGTATGAAAACCACCTTGACGGCCCTCCAGGGTATAGGAATATACCCCGTGGCCAGGCAGGTTCTCAACAAATGATAGACCGGACGGATGAGTGTCTCTTTCCCCTCTTGCAGAAGTGCCGGAAACACTCCATCCGGTCCTGGGCTTTTGAACGGATCAAACGTGGAAATAGCCCACATGACCCTTTCCACTGTTACCACCCTCGAGGCTGTCCTCCAATCCGCTGCTGTGACAGCAGCGCGGGGGGGCCGAGGGGATGGTGCTTCCTCCGTCTCCACTACGGATTCGGGGAAATGAGTTTCTAGTAGGTGCTTGAGGCGCTCCTCATTGGTAGCCGTTAGTCTACCGGAAGGAAGCCTCAAGTCCTCCAGCCGTGAAGGTCTATCTTTCTTAAGGGCTTTGCAGAGCCTAGCGGCTTCTGGAAGATCTTCAATGCTTTCGCAGAATTTCCTCCAGGCTGCCCTCTTATTACTACGAATGTGGCTTTTGTAGAGGCGTTGGGATCGTTTGTAGTCGTCCCAGTCCTCTGGGAGTTGAGTGCGCATAGCCCTGTTAAGGAGCCTGCGTGTCTCCTTGCGTAGGTTCAAAAGTTCCCTGTTCCACCAGGGAACTTTATTTTTACCCTTGCTTCTTTTTAGAGGACAACTGCTCTCGTATGAGGCAGTGATCGCTCCATTGAGAAGTTTGGCGGAGGATTCTATCTCCTCTGTGTTTCTGGGTATAATAACCCTGTTTATTTTTTCCGAGAGGGCTCGTCTATAGACGTCCCAGTCGGTGTCCCTGGGGTTCCTGTACCAGCTCTCCTCTGAGGAGGGAGCGCAGTCCAGTTTGAACCTGATGTGTCGGTGATCCGACAATGAGGGTTCCGTTGATACGTACCAATTTTTGAACAGGGGGACCGCTAGTCTGGATCCCAGTGTGACATCGATGACCTCCTGCCTCCGTTGGGTAACGAAGGTGGGCGTGTTGCCCCGATTTATTATCTCTAAATCGGTAGTGTACAGGTACTGTAATAGACTACTGCCTCTAGGATTGACCCCTGTGCTGCCCCAGCAAATGTGGTGAGCATTGGCGTCACATCCTATGATGAGAGGCAATCGTCTATCAGTACAGAATTGAACCATCTTCTCCATTTCGGTTGAAGGTGGCGGTGTTGGCGAGTCGTAGGGAAGGTAGACTGAGCCGAACACGATTTCTGCCCTGTCGGTTTCCTCCCTAAGACTCACCTTAATAGCAACCGCGTCCCTGGAACAAAGTTCGGGAATTGCTGTTGCTTTAATCTCCTTTGAGACATATATGCATGCTCTGGGTATGTTGTGTGCGGAGGAGAAAGTGGCTCCATGCCGCCTGTCTAAACCTCGAATGGAGCCATGGTGAACCCAAGGCTCCTGAATCAGGGCAATGTGTGTCTGTCCCGCAGCGGCCTGTCGTCCTACTAATGCGGAGGACGGCTCACTGTGTTGCAGATTGATTTGGAGTATTTCCATTTTTTTTTTTTTGTGTTTTTTTTTTGTTTTTTTTTTGTGTTTTTTTTTTTTTTTACTAACTACCCTACTTTTCCTCCGAGCCCGACAGCCCCTCCATCGCTGTGTCCGTAGTGCTCGGCGGCGCGTTGTTGCCGCCGCTTGGGCCGGCCTCTACTGAATCCCCCCGGGGATGTTTCGGGTCCCAGAAGGACACCTTGATCACCCCCGCCTGAGCGCGGTAACCCAGTTTCGCAATCTTCGCCGCGGAGGCCTCATCGACACCCAGAATGAGTCGAAGCCCCTTGGCCTCGACAACCTGAGTGCCGTGGACCTTCCACAGCTCTGTTCGGAGCTCTGGGTTGTGCCGCGTAAGTCTACTGAAGATGGTGGCTTGGTCCATGGGTTTGCCCGGGACCGTAGCCACCATCTTCTTGTATTTGGGGAGCTTGTCCCCTTCCAAGAGCTGGAGAGTTACGCCGTCCACGGGAGAGATGCCGCCTATGGCCGATCTAAGCCATGACAGCGACATCTCGTTCCCGCAGAACAGCTGCACCACTCCTTGCTCAGTTAGCCTGAAGCCGTCGAAATCGGGGAGAGGCCCCCCTGCGGGGAGCCCATCCATCCGAGTGTCGAGGGCTTCTTGCAAACTGTCGGTCAGGGCAGCCGTTAGCCGCTCTTCTGGAAAACCAGCTGCGGCCACCGCCACCTTGACCCCTTTGCTAGCCACCTGACTGTATGGAAGGTCAGGCCTAGCTCTTTTAGTAGGTTTAGAGGTGCTGGGGGGGGTCTCTTCCTCCGGCCGTCCCCTTTTGGGAACGTTTTCCCGAGGTGTACCCTCCCCAGAAGTCCTCTCCACCCGCAATTTCCTTGCTCTCTTTCGAGCCGCGCCACTGCGATTACGTCGCTTGGGTTGCCCATCCGTGAGGTTGAGCCCTCCAGCGACGTCCGAAGTAGAGGGAGCCCCCGAGACGGAGATTCCCTCTTGTGTGGGAGGTGTGGGATTGGAGAAGGTCCCCCGTGAGGAGCCTTCTCCGGTGCCACGGGATAGGGTTGCCCCATTTCTGGAGCCACCCTTTCTAAGGAGGGGGGAGATCCCTGCAGAGGAATCTTCCCCGGAAGAGGTGGGGGAGGAGGCCCTGTGATCAGAGCACTCCTCGGAAAGGTTTTTATTGTTTGTTTTATTCATGTTTGTTCCCACGAGTAAACAGGAAATATGGTCGACCCCCGCAGAGCCTGTTACGGGGGCAAGGCTAAATACTATGGGAGGTCGCCCGGTTTCCCATAGGCATCGTTTGAGGTACCATCACCCTGGTACCATTCAGCCCTCGGCACGATGGCTTACACCTTGGCTTGGGGGATATTTGTTGACCTCCCGGTCTAGATCCGCCGCCTTTTGTTTAAGCAGTGTCACCTCGTGCAGGATGTGGTTCTTCACCACATGCTTACCAGCACCCCCGAAGAGGCATTGGTGAAGCTGGCGGACGGTCTTGGACGGTGATAGGCTGGGGCCAAAGCACTGTGTTCGCATCAACCGTCCCTGGTGTGTGTCAACTCACCACGGTAAACCCAGTTAAGGGGCCGAGTGAGACAACACACTCCTTGACACCTCTATTGTGGCTCACTCCTACTTATAGTGCACCCAACAGGTTCGGCTTTTTAATAAAGCTGATAATCTTGTTGGGTGAGAAACCGTCCAGATCCTCTGGCCCCAGTCGCCCTTTGCAATATCGTGAGAACCTGGTTCTTTCTGTCGCAGGACATGTACACAAAACGTGTTCCGCTTTTATTATCCTCCAAACACAGACGGCATTCAGCGTTTTCACCAGTCCAATTCTGTGTAGTTGATGATTTAATCTGCAGTGCCAAGTGTATTGGCCAATTAGAGTTCTTATTTAACTCTAATAGTTTTTTAGTTCTTGACTTCAAAGGGTATGTAATAAACTCATCTGAGTGAACTAAACCTGGTAGTTCCTGCCACTGTTGGATTGTTTTCAATTCAGCCCAGGCTAGGATAGCAGCCTTAGCAGAGTTAGCAAATATGCCAAGTGCCGGTTCTAGACCTATAAATTTGGTTGCGGCACCTTCTCTGGTCAGGGAATCAGCAACTTCGTTGCCTTCCGGACCAGAGTGGCCAGGTATCCAGATCAGAGTCAGTTTGTTGTTTCTGCCCAGCCGGGCAAGAGCTTCCTGGAAGTTTCAAACCGAGTTACAACGGTTCCAAGGGCTTTAAGAGCTGCATGCCTGTTCGAAAATATTTTTATTGATTTGTGTCTCGGCTGCGTCTGTTCGAGCCTCCGTACACACAGCTCAATGGCATGGATTTCTGCCTGAAAAATAGTCACATTATCACGAAGGCTTGAAATTGTCCTTGCCTTGGGTTTGCGACTATATACACCAGCTCCAGTTCCCTCAAGAGTTTTGGAGCTGTCTGTGAACCAACAGCTGTCTGTCCTTTGTACGTTGGTTTTGTTCCGATCCCATTCCCAGTAGTACTAGTAGTAGTAGTTCAAAAAACAGTTAGAGAAGTACAATTAATAATTGTTCTTGCTATTTCTTGAGGACAGAAAAAAATTGTGACGTGGTGGGGAAAAACTGACACCGGATTCGAATTCAGCAAGCCAAAGTACACCGGAAATGATTGGTCTAGTCCGTGGAATCTATAACTTTTTCTTTGTGTGCCTGTGTAATTATTTTCAATTTGAATGTCATTGTTTTAATCAAAAACCGTGCGTCTGACGAGAAAAACGCAAGAGACCGTTGTCATGTAGAATTGATCAGGTCATTCAAGAAAAATATCCACATGAGAAAATGTAAGTAGCGTACCACTATTTTGATAAAAAATATCACAGGACATGTTTGCAGGGACGCCACTGGTGGAGCGATAAAATAACTCTTCTAACCAAAATATGTAATTTTATATCCTATTAATACGTATCATTGAAAATAATATCTAAATTACTTTCTGAGATATTAAAAAATAACGATTAAAAAAAAAAATTCAACACCCTGTAGCAAAAAATTTAAGCAGTTGCGAACATATGTTCATATGGACTTTTGTTCGTAAAATAACCTAAGCAATCACACGCTAAAATATTAGCACGTCATTAAGGAACACCGTATACTTTACCAAAAAATTATTTTTCTGTGAGAAATCCATTTTTACTAAAAACTAGATCAAAAAACTTGCAGATACATTTTGTTATTTATTACGAGCATTTCAACAAAAAATTATTACAATAGGTACGCTACAATGTTTATCACGGACAGAGAGAATTTTGTCCACATTAGCAGCACTTTCTATCACTGTGCCACGCCCAAGATGATTGAGTATCCCCCGGTAAATTACTTCCACTCCACTTTACTAATCGTAAAAAAAAAAGTCGTTTTTTTTGTTGAAATGGGTTTAGAATGTCGCGAAACATCGCTATTTTAAATTTGAGCGGAAAAAATTCGATCTGTCGGTCTGTAACTTTTCTTTCTGCACACGATATCTCTGGAACGGTTTAAGACATTGACTTGAAATTTTATACACGTATGTACTATTATGAAACCTAGAACTGGATTGTTTTTTGAACTTATCCAGTGAAGGGTTGGGGGGTAACTAGGGGTAAATCGGAGAAAATAAATAAAGCAAGCTGGTAAGAGTACAAAAATTTGGGATTTAGTGTATATACCAGAAGTGGAGGCCCCAGATTTTTTATAATATTTCTATCCCCCCGTACCAACCCCACCCCATTATTAAAAGGTTTGATAAAATAAAATTGAGATGTTCACCTGATATTTGGTACACGTATATATTATGCCGACAACTGGAACTGATTATAATATGACATGATTCCGTTGAAGCGTTGAGGGTTAAATAGAGGTAAATATTGAAAAGTAAGTAAAGCAAGCTGGTAAGAGTACAGAAACATGGAATTTGGTGTGCATACTAGAAGACATTGCCCCGGATTTTTATTTTTCAACTCCCTTACCACCCCCACTCCATTTTAAAGCCGTTGATAAAATAAAATTGAGATATTCACTTGAAATTTGGTACACGTATATATTATAACGACTGGAATTAGATTATATTTAGAGATGATTCCGTTGAAGCGTTGGGAGTTTAATAGGGGTGAATATAGGAAAATAAGTAAAGCAACCTGGTAAGAGTACAGAAACTTGAGACTTGCTGTATATACTGGAAGTCAAGGTCTCAGATTTTTTTATAATATTTTTAATTCCTCCCACCACCCCCACTTTATTATTAAAAGGGTTGATAAAATAAAATTGAGATTTCCACTTGAAACTTGATACATAATATGTATTATAACGACATCTGTATTTAGATTATATTTTGAGATGATTCCGTTGAGGGGTTGGAGTTAAATAGGAGGAAATATGGGAAAATAAGTAAATCAAGCTGGTAAGAGTACAGAAACTTGGGAGTTGATGTATACTAGAAGCCAAGGCCGTAGATTTCTTATAACATATTTCAACCCCTCTACTATCCCCACTCGATTATTAAAGGGGTTATTAAGATACATTTGAGATATTCGCTTGAAATTTGGTACACGTATGTATTATAACGACAAGTGGAACTGGATTGTATTTTGAGACGTTTCCGTTGAAGGGGTGGGGGGTAAGTAGAGGTAAATAAAATAAAATGAGTAAAGCAAGCTAAAAGTTGAAATTTGGTGTATAGTAGAAGCCAAGGCCTCACATAGTTTTATAATATTTCTCAACTTCCTATGACCAATAATCCACATGCTAGAGTGCAAATCTAGACAAGATGTTTTCCTTTCAAGAGACTAGATGGAAAATCTGGATGTGGAAGTAGTGATTCCTTAGGCAGCGATTTTTTGGTATAAGTTGTACTACAAAATGATATTGGTGACTAACATTATTAGTATGCAAACATGATAAGAAGTAAGGTCATGCATATTTTTTGTTCTCAATTAGGTGTATGAAAGTTATCTACTATATATCCAAAAAAACATTTTTCAATCATGAGTAAAGCAGAAATAAAAAGACATGGTTCTTAAAAGTGAATCCAATCATATTCCTTAAGACGCAGCATGGTAAAACTTATAGGAAATTGCTCTTAAAACCTTTTTTTTAATCGTCCTGGCGGAGTTTAGCTATAGGTTTCCACCACTCAACCGGAATATATACACATAGACATCTACACAACAACAATTTCCTGCGACATTGCCATCTACCTCAGCTGCGACTCGAACTCAGAAGGGATAATTGCGACTAGACATGTTGTGGCACTTAACAGCGGTCTAGTCCACTTTTACCGCCTCGGTAACATTAATAACGCCACTAATCACGCATACCCTGGCCAGGATTCGAACCCCGGGCTTCGTGGTCACAAGCCTAACATGTAAAGACTGCTCCATTGAGTCGATTTAACACTTACATGATGATGAATTACAGATGGTATAATCTCCATCCTGCTCATGATTTATGGATCAATCTCTCGATGACAAAATAATTGCTAGTGGTATCTGGCCATTTCGATCACCGGATTTGACCCGTCTGGATAAATTCCTGCTTAGTCAAATAAAAAACTAACGTTTTGAAAATCATGATTCATATATATTCTTGCAGAATTTGAGAGGCTATCTATGGCCATGTTATGTAAAATACAACACCAGATATTCTGCGAAATATATTTAAAAACAAGTACTTGGTAATTCCCGATTTATAAAACTTAATGGGGCGAAAACACAGTTTTGACATCGACACCATTTGTTGATAACCCGATATTCCTACTATATAAACTTACTTTTAAATAATTTGGTAAAGGGGAATTTTAAACGAATTATAAAACTATAATGTATGTTTACTCTTATTAATGATTAATATTTATCACCATGGGAGCTGTAAATATCACCAAATAATTAAACAATAGCTTTAAAAATAATTAGCTCTACATATTTTTTTATCGTTCAGACAATCATTTCACGCTAATTGATAAATTTAGTGCTTCCCGTACCAAAAAACAAGATTTATATGTTTACAATTGTCTGTAAATTATCTCGTAACTACTACACTGTAAAATAGTTACTTCATGGTTTTATGGTTTCTAGCATAAACATTTAAGGAAGTAGAGCTATGCGTTTCAAGGTTGTCCGTTCATTCGCAATACTGTCGGTTATGCTTCTCTAGGAAATACTTTTGTAAAATACCAGTTTTATGTCATGAATATTTTAATTGGCTACTATTAACATAATCTAGATTTAAGACAGCAGGTAGAGGAAAACAAAATATTTATTTATTATGAAGAAATGTGTGTTAATTAGTGGGAAAATGAGAGCAAGAAAATTAAACAATATGATACAGAAAGTACCTACAATATACTTTTAACATTTGTGCCAGATATCAATTTCAGGCAACATAAAACATATGTGAACTGTCTCGTATCGCATAGAAAGGATATAAATAAACAAATATGGGTTATGACTAAATCGTAGGGGGTAGATATTATATTTTAATGTTCACTTTTTTACGTCTATAATAAATATGGTAGTAAGACCTGTTCTTTGTAAGCATCTTTAACAAAAATTAGAAATTTAATTCGATTGGTTGATTGACTTATTAGCCAGCGCATAGCAGGCATTGTTACCACTTCCATACATCTAATCTGGATATTGTTATATACCGTCAGACCACCTACATACGCCGAAGTGGATATGGGACATGCTTATTGCCAGCAGTGAGAGCCACATGACGCATGGGGCAGGAATATAGAATGGGAACTGCAGGTGTTTGTGAGATGTTTCAAGTTTCCATCTATCATCATCTCCTTGTTTATTCTTCTTCTGAGTCTTCTGTTTCTGAATCTACCAGTGTGCACCTCATCCTGTTCGCTTGCGTTCAGATATGGTTTCATGTTTCAAAGAAATTTGTGTTTTCATTTCAACGTCCTATATCAGTGCGTCCATTAATCGTTCCACGGGTAAATATCTATTTACAGAGAGAGAACCTTTGTGACAGCCTGTATACCGATCTGCCAGGGTAAAACAAAATTAAAATTAAAATCTGCATAAAATAGAAAAGAGATCTAGGAGAACATTGGGGAACTTGGGAAGCTCTGTATATCAAGCAAACCCTAACTACTTTGACCTGAAAAATATTTTTGTATTCTTAAATAAGCCCAATATATGGACCATGCGACAGCTGCCAGTCGAAACCATTCTGTTGTGGAACCTGCCTTATGTTTAATACATTTTTGATTTTAAGAAATTCAGTTAGGTTTAATAATTAATACGGATTAATAAACTAATACTATTAATACAACTTTTTTTTTTCGTCCGTGTATGTATGTTGGCAGCTTCCCTCTCTGTTCCGTGGGATTCCCACAATCCATGTTCCGAAAACCGTTCTAGTTGGAGTTTTATTACTCTTAAGTCACAACACTACTAATATGTATTGCTTTATAAACACATGTCGCTCAGTTGACACTAAACAACCTTTAGCATTCAGCCTTCTTTACCAATAACCAACCACTTGAAAGGGTTCCAGGTAAAAATCGCTCTGTTGCCGTCGATGGCCAAACTAAGGCACTGCACATGTTTACTTTATTTTTTGGCAATATTAACAAACACTTTACCAGTAATTTTCAATTATTAATTCGGTATGAACTTTCTTCTTCTATTACGAAAATTTGTTGGCCTACCGATGACTTAAATTTTATCGAATTTAGCGGAGTTTTAACCAATTCTTTTTGCGTTTTCTTCGGGAGCATCCTACGGTATGTCTACCTTCAACGTTAATCGACTCTCGGATCTCCAACAAAAATTAGAAATTTGATTTCGGTGATCAAGATATCTAATTCAATCTAATCAATATACAGATTCAGAAAGTTTTCGTCTTGGTATGGCAATAATTGTCGATAAGAGCAAGCAAGAACGAAGTAACTATGCTTGCTATTCGTTTCTATCGTATAACACGTCATATAAAGTGCCACCTGCTATCCCCACCACATGTGCGTGGGCAGCTCTGTTTGCGGAGTTTCAATTTGTTTCCGTCTTGCACCTTTCAGTTCTCGTTTGGCCTTATTCGATAGAAAAGAGTAGCCTAGTCACTCCACTCTCCACTTATTACCAATTATTGCTATACCAACACGAACACTTTCTGAATCTGTAAACCCGTTTATTAGCTCTTATACTTAGAGCTTTTAAACTTCACACAATAAGCGTTGTTTATCGTTTTAAGTGTAAATTATAAAACGAAAATTATGATTGTAGACAGAGCAAATGACAACCACCCAGATACCTTAAGGATAGGTGATAGTGAGGTAGTGCAAGATGATATACTTTGCAGGCTTTGTGGGTAATGCTGGTAACTTCGAATACGAGACTCGATGAAGAATAGAGATAGCAAGATTTGCTGATCTTGCCTGTTAAGCCGAATTTGGTGAGAGAGATTTCATAGAGTACAGAAGGTCAGTCTTGCTAACGTTCTAGTTGTCTTCGTCTGTCTTTATGCTTCTGAGACAAGTTTGTCTACTCAGAAGGTTTTTGTTAAGACAGATAATGCTGAACTCTGCATCGAAGAATATACAGCATTATTTTACTGAAGTGTGATATTACTGCCAGCAGTCCGTACTTATTAGACATTGTTTGCTTTCTTCTTATGTAGTGCTGCGAAGATTGAGGTTCTCCAATTATCAGGTCAAGTTCCTGTCTCCCATAATGTTGCACATGTTCTGTGAGGGATTCTGAATCCATCTTCATACAGCGATATTGCCAACTCTAGCCGCTCTGTCAGTTTTTAAAAATGTCTGTGTGGCGTGTGACGTTTCCCGTACATCTCACCGCCACATCATTTGGTTCACTAAGTATATATACGAACGGTCATGTTCAGTTGGTTGGAAAAGCGTATAAGGCAGTGGCTACTCCAGCCTTATTGACGTTTTTTGTTAATAAATTCCCTCTCGACCGAGAAATTTGCAAAATTAAAATCTATTAAAAATCTAAACTTCCTTTCCTAAATCATAACTTCCCAATGGCGAGTAGACTGTTGGGTACAATGACTACAATTGTCTCGAACGGGTTTTTTCATTAAGCTTTTTCCCGTCTCACCAAATCAAAATTCAAACAAAGTGAACTACGCGAACGAACGCTAAATAGTGATAAGTTTTTAAAAGTTCAAGCCTGCTAAGCGGGCAAAACAGCCAGTGCGCTAAATTGAAGCCGCCACAGGCGGCAGGAGTTTTAGCTATTTAGATTTAAGTTTTATTGAGCCGAACCGATCGCGATCCGCCCAACCGCACTAACACCACGGCGCTGCGCGACGTGGTTGTACGGTTGGCCACGGAACTCGATCCGGAGAGGCAATTATTGTAACTGCAAACTGTTAATAAATTTGTTATGATGATGATGGGCCTTATTGACGAGTTCACGGAGTAGCCACGGAACGAAACGCTAATATTTTCAATCTCCGCAGTCTGCCTCTATTTCTGATTTCAGTATTGAAGGTCCACGTTCGAAGTCCCTCTGCCAATCATCTGTTTCAGGATAGTCACTTTTTAGTTTTGACATCATATTATACTATATCTCTTACATTTTCACTCACAAAAGGGCGTCAAAATATATTTTTCTACACCTATTTAATTATATGACAATTATTCGTGGGCTCAAACATCATCTTCATGAATAATAGCTATCATAATCGCTCATATAATAATATACTATATCGGGGTATTTGGCTCTTGAGCGACGTGAGAAACACCACATGTAAAACACATGTAAAAGTTCAGAGAAAGGCCGCTGTGATAAACAGGCGAACGGGCAAGAGGATGAATAAACTGATGAACGGTCGCAACAAACAAGTCATGGTATAAGGGTTCCGTTTTTCACTTTTGAGTGCGGAATCTTAAAAAAAGAAAATTAGTTGGTAGAAATATCTTACTAAACACCCTGATATGTTAAATATAAATTTCTATTACCTGAGATTGTATATGTACCTAGTGCCGTTGGGTCTGAAGGACACGACAAGGATTTTATATTAATTAGGCCGGAGCCTTGTCGCCGCTACGATATCTATCAACTCTACTCACAAGGGGGATTCAAGTTACCCTTCAGACTCCCCAAGACGAAAAAAGACAAAATTATACTTACTATGATTGCTACAGTCTGCTCTGATGTCGAGCGGTGCACGTCTACTGAGTATGTCCTATAATAATTAGCACTTTCTCAGAAACACTTCTTAATAAGCAAGGCCGTCGATGTATTCTATGAGTACTCGGATAGGTACAACAACGTGACGTGATCAAGGGTGACCCGTAGTAAGTAGTTATCCGACTCACGCCACAGAATCGCACGTCGGTCGCCAATCTTATAATTAGTGGATCAATAAAAAATCGAATTCGAACACATCACTAATGTATATAAGGCAAACATCAGTGAGCATTACCACTTGGCAAGCCGTTACATCCCGTAGGATCGTAACTCATCCAGCGTTGAGAGAACTATGACAATCGACTGTACAAAAAGATTCAGACTCCCAGCTAGTTAATTGTAAAATGCATGTGGAACTTTTTGAAAATTCACTTTTAATTTTGCACTGATATTATCGAAATGCTTGAAATCCTTGTCAGGATGCTTAAATAAGCTATCTATATGAGTTCAATGGTTTTCCTGCTTGCATGAACGTACTAACGGCATTGGACCAAAATATACTTTTTCCGTCGCCTTTGAGCGACTTCTATGGTAATGTCCACCTGAGCCGGATTAAAGATATTTTGGGTCCGTCGGAATCGACTCTCTGACTTTGAATTGACTATTTTTATGTACGTTCTTGTGGTTCGGACAAGGATTATTCTCCCCCACTTTTAGAATAATTAGATGAAGATTTTGGTTTTTATTGTAAAAACCGTCCCATTGATTTTTGCTGAAATTTTGACGTTTAAAATAGCTACTCGCTACATCCTGACTGAGGATTCCGCCCTGTGCATGGATATCATATTGGATTTTTTTTATTTATTCGGTAGTACTTTAAACTTCCTTTTCTACGATGTACTACAATCTAGCAAAATTGTTTTTTAACTAGTTAGAAATTAAGAAAAAATCTTTTTTATTAATAAATTACCGTCTAATGTGCCCATAAATAAATTTCGTTATTTGTATAACTCCATGAAACAACTCAAGGGGACATAAATCCGGAGACCTTGCTAACCATCTTGCTGGACCACAAGACATCGCTAATATTACCGACTCTCTCAGCATAGTTAACGCTCTACATAAGACAGGTGAACTGCGAGACTGACATATTCTATTAGCAACTAAATCCGGCGACAGAGAAGCATTGTGTTAACACGCGTTAGGTACGTCCGTTGTAATAAACCATTGTGTCGTGGTGTTGTGATCTGACTGGATTAATCAGCCTGATTGGCTTACTAAAACAGACATATAACACGCTTTAACTCAACGCTTCTGTGTCGCCAGCCTAAAACAACGAAAAAAACGCCTTTTTCATGTACACCTTGTTATTAAACTAGGATACAATAATGTTATAATACCATTTGGAAAATTAGTTCCTGCATTATGGTATAAACATTAAACCATGGCCTGCAAAAAATGGTTTTGTATTTATCTAATTTAGAAATCAATTTTACCATATTATAGTACTCCTTTTAAAATGAAATTAAAAGTACCTACTGTCGAATGCAAAGAAAATCCAACATTATGTTCATACATATAAAACAAGATCTTAAAAAATGCATCTACAATGTGTAAATTAACAGAAGAATTTAAATGGGAAAGAATGATGGGTTTTCTAGAATGTGCGATTGTGTTTTTTCTTTTATTTTTTTTAATAACAGAAATAGCAATACACGCAGTTTTAATTTGGGACTCACTGTATATACATTAAACTATGTTTAAGCATATTTTTTATATTCACATTACTTCATTTATAGAGAAGTAAAAATAATATGAAACAGATAATAAATAATTGTAAATTGTATGATATGTAGATATGTCGTGTATTATTCGTTACTGGGATTTTTTATTACGTATGTCTGCTAAGAATCAAGTCCAAATCTTGTTTAACGATACTTAGAAAGCATAATTATGTGGTGGATTATCCAATAAAAATACATTAAATTCATAGCTAATTCTAATAAAATCCTATATACGCACATAATGATACTGTGAAGTATCATGTACGTATATTAGTTAAACTGTATTTAAAAGGAAGTTCTTTAGGTTTCAAAATGTATATTTTATTGAAGCAATTATGACAAGTGTACTATATCAATTTTTCTAAACAAAAAACCATACACAACTATAACAAATTACAATATTCAACACTTCCACTTAATTTGTTCATAGTCCTGTACACCAAGTAGATCTCTAAATTTTCTAAACTTTTCCGATCCTAAAGGTTTACTTAGAACATCTGCAATTTGATCCTCGCTCATCAGATATTCTATATCTATCAGACGTTCTTGATATTTCTGTCTTATATAGTTATATTTATCATCGATGTGTTTCGTCCTTTTATGAAATTCTGGATTTTTTATTAGGCGTATTGCACTTTGATTATCTATAAATAAAGTTGGTATTTCTACTCTAATGTCAGGTGAGAGTTCTGTTAATAATCGCAATACCCACACTAATTCTGTAACTGTAATGCTAGCAGCAACATATTCCGCTGCAGTTGTTAATAGACTTACTCATTTTTGTTTTCTGGAACTCCACGTAATTGTATCCGACCCAAACTTAAAAACGTATCCTGTGTACGACTTTTTGTCTTTGTATTCACTTTCCAAATCTGCATCACTGTAACCTTGTAAGTGATAACCAGTCCCTTCAAATACAAGACCATAGTTTACAGTTCCTTTTAAATATCTTAAAATCCTTTTTACAGCGTTCCAATGAACCTGTAAATGTTTTTCTAAATATTGACTCAAAAAATTCACAGCAAAAGTTATATCTGGCCTAGTCCCTACTGAAAGATACATCAGACTTCCAATTGCTTCTCTATATGGAACATCTCCCACTGAGTCTGTATTACCTGGAATTCCTTTAACAGTCCCTTCTATAGGAGTTGACATCGACTTCAAATCTGACATACGTAACTTGTCTAGTATTTTCGTAATATAAGCAGTTTGGTGCAAAATTATCATGTTTTCGTTACTAAGACAAACTTCTAAACCAAGATAATTACTAAACACTCCGCTTTTAATAACAGTTCTTAAATGATTTAATAAATCATCAATGTCATTTTGACAACTTGCAGCAACCAGACCATCGTCAACATATACAGACTGTCTATTTTACGAGGGCCACACCAAATATCTCGCTTAATATCTATTGTAGGAGAATAAAGTTTTAGAAACAGTTATCCCATTTTTTGTGAGCTATATTTCAGTAAAAAGAAATTTGAAATCCATAGCCTACTTTATGAGATATATTACAAAAACCTGAAAAATAGGAAAACCACAAACGGTTATAGCTTCCTTATTTGAGGAGATACGAAAACAGTTAAAGGAATGAAAGTTGACGGCAAAGACAATAAGAATAATAACGTGTAACAAAAAAATCGAAAAATGCAGTTGGCTTTGACATACGCTATTGTGCAAAAATGAAAAATACATATCTCAAAGTAGGCCATGACGCCATTAATTCCGTTATTTTTTTCTCATTCCAACGATATAAAACATGTCACAGAAATTTTAACCGATAGTGTCAATATTTAATATTTTACGAATACCACAATTATTCATATAATTGAATCGTAACAATCAGCTGTGCCATAATTAGTGAAAAACAATAACAAAATTTTCGCGAGTAACTTTAACTAACCAAATAGTTAGGTCTAGTAAGTTCCCCCACCATACCAACACTAGTAAGGCCAGATAGTCGCGAAAACGTAGAATCATCAAGTTGGTTAGTTCAGGTTAGTTGTTATAGTTTCATCAGGGCATTTACAAATTTAAACGTAATGGAAAATTTAATTTTTATGACGGAGAACTTAATTTTCAATACAAATACAGAGTTACATAATGCTATTGTTTAACAGACAGTAATATGTATATAATTTAGTTTCTGATTCCATAATTCCGATGTTGCTAATAATTATAAACGAACTACATACTCCAAAACAAAAATCAAACATAACCTTGTTAAAAGAAGTGACGTTTGGCCATCGTTTGACAAGTCTTAAAAACAATGTAACTAGAAGTAACTACCTCTTGAACTAGGTTACTCGAAGTATGATATAAAATAATTTCATGACGTCATATATTGCCGTCGTACGTATTCCCCTACCTTACTATACGTTCGCGAAAACGGCAAAGTATGCTTTGGTTAGCCCGTATTACATACTAGACCATACCAAGTTACTCGCGAAAATTTTGTTATTGTATACAGTTATTAATAAATTTGACAGATTGTCACTGTTGTATGTTGTATGTTGCGTTGTCGAGTTCTAAGACAAATTTTATATCAGTAATTATGGTGTACACCAATAATAACAAATTCGATATGATTAGCATTTATTGTCAGTGCAATTTTGACGCTGAGATGGCAGTCACGGTTTACGGAGATAGATTTCCAGATGCTCCGCAGCCAAATCGAACTATGTTTAGGAAGTTAGTTCAAAATCTAAAAACGCACGGTTCATTTTCAAAAAAAGTAGTAAGGCGAGCGCATGTTGCGGATAATGTAAGAAAAGTGAATAGAGTAATGAATTATGTTAACCTAAATGAGGAAACCTCTTTGAGACAAATTCAGAGAAACTGTCGCATAAAAAAAGACAGTGCAAGAAAAATATTGAAAAAAAACGGATTTCGATGCTACAAAATGAGGAAAGTTCAACATTTAAATGAGGGAGATAAGCCAAGGAGAGTAAGATTTTGTAGATGGTTATTAAATAAGAAAAGGAATGACGCGCTGATATGTAGCAAAATTCTTTGGTCGGACGAATTAAATTTTTCTAATAATGGATTTTTCAATAGAAATATGCATTATAAGTGGACACGAGAAAATACACATTGGTGCAGAGAGACTGCTTTCCAAGAAAGATTTTCTACGAATGTTTGGTTGGGTCTTTTAGGGACTAAAGTAATTGGACCTTATTTTTATGATGGCAAATTAACCGCTCGTAGATACCTTAATTTCCTGCAAAACGAATTTCAAGATTTTCTTTATGAATTAACAGTGGCAGAAAGATTAAATTATTCATATTTTCAACAAGATGGGGCTCCACCTCACACTGCTGTAATATGTACAAATTATTTAAATCAAGTTATGCCAGATAGCTGGATAGGCACCTATGGACCCATTCTATGGCCAGCTCGATCACCAGATATTACTCCCTTGGATTTTTTCGTCTGGGGTTACATTAGAGACAAGGTATTTCAAACTGCCCCTGAAAATATTGAGGACATCAAAACCAGAATTCGAAACGCATGTGAGGCAATTACTCCTGAAATGCTCCAAAATGTAATGCGTGACGTGTCTCGTAGAGCACGTTTATGTGTCAGAATGCATGGTGCACAATTTGAGCATTTGTAGTTAGAAAAATAAATACACACAATTTCTTTACAATATAGTAGTAGGTAGTACTGTTATACATAGTTTTTCGTTTTTTTCTTTGGATGTTCGTTTTGTACTTGTATTTTTATTTATGAGATATTTATCGGTTTGTATTAAATTGTAATAAATAATTACGGAATTATAATTATTATAAAGTGAATTTTTACTATTATGGCACAGCTGATTGTTACGATTCAATTATATGAATTGTGGTATTCGTAAAATATTAAATATTGACACTATCGGTTAAAATTTCTGTGACATGTTTTATATCGTTGGAATGAGAAAAAAATAACGGAATTAATGGCGTCATGGCCTACTTTGAGATACGTATTTTTCATTTTTGCACAATAGCGTATGTCAAAGCCAACTGCATTTTTCGATTTTTTTGTTACACGTTATTATTCTTATTGTCTTTGCCGTCAACTTTCATTCCTTTAACTTTTTTCGTATCTCCTCAAATATGGAAGCTATAACCGTTTGTGGTTTTCCTACTTTTCAGGTTTTTGTAATATATCTCATAAAGTAGGCTATGGATTTCAAATTTCTTTTTACTGAAATATAGCTCACAAAAAATGGGATAACTGTTTCTAAAACTTTATTCTTCTACAATATATATTAAGCGAGATATTTGGTGTGGCCCTCGTAAAATAGACAGTCTGTATAAGTAGCTAGGATTAATTTGTGATTTTCTTTATTATTAAAGAACACACAATAATCAGTTTTGCTCATTTTCAAATTAAATCCTTTTAAAACATTTTTTAATCTTTCATTCCAGCAATGTGGTGCTCGTTTTAGACCATATAAACGTTTGTTCAATTTACATACTTTGTCAGATCCATCAGTCAACTGATAGTATTGCTCGAACTGACTCAAATCAATGCCTCAAATTTACTATTAGTGGCTACCACTAAATTTCCTTCAGTTTTCTGTTTTTTGAACTTACATTCATTTTTCCAGTTCCTTTTGACAGTAAAAACATTTCTCTGGTTTTCGTTTTTTTTATACATTTTTATTCCAATTTTGATATTTCTTTCCTTTCTTTGCAACCAATGTTTCTGTTGTATCATCCGAAAACTGAATACCAAGTACTGCTTCTTCTATAAATAAGCGTTATGTCAAATTGTTTAGTGTCCTTTTTTCTTCTTGAGTGGACTCCCATGCACTATAAAAGTGATTATAAGATGAAGATAATGTCATCAATATTTTAGTTATCATCATAGATTCTGATATTGGATCACCTAATTGTTTTAACTGTTGTCCAAGCTCCTCTAATTTGCAAATATGTGTTGCTATATTATCTTTAGAATCCATTACATATTTATCAAATTTCTGCTGTATCAAATGAAGACTTGATTCAGATTTTTGTTCATAAATAATATGTAATTTGTTCCACATATCAGCAGCATTTTACAAACCATTATATGTAATAAAGACTGATGTCCAATAGTTGACACTACAACTTTCTGTGCTTTATTATCTGCTTTTTCCCATTTGAGAAAACGTTCCTTAAAGGCGCTTCTTCCTGCAACACCTTCACCATCTAATGCAGATTCGAATACAGGATTCTGAATATCTCCAACAACTACACCATATAAATCACTTGCTTTCAAATGAACTTTAATAATAAACTTCCATTGTGCCCAATTATTGGCTCACCGTCCATTTTAAAATTATTAGATATATATTCGTTTTAAATTGTTACAACGCGAATTGGGCCCATAACCAGTTAAACTGTATTTAAAAAGAAGTTCTTTAGGTTTCAAAATGAATGTTTTATTGAAATAATTATGACAAGTCAACTAGATCAATTGTTCTAAACAAAGAAACATACACAACTATAACAAATTACAATATTCAACAATATCATATAAAATGGTCATAAACTCAAGAAGCTTTGAAATATTTACAGTTTTTTATGCAAATAATAACGGTTTTTTTAGAATAAACCAGCTACATAAAAACAATATTTTTAAATATTCTCCCCCAGAAATGTTTCAGAAATAATTTTCCACCTCAAGTAAAAATGTATATTATTCTTATTAGGCAATTTTCAATTTTTTATATTTATGTTGTTTTATATTTATGTTCTGTTACTGACCAATAATAATTCATTTAATATAAATAAAATATCACAATTGACGAAATTGGACAGGATTTATTCAAACTGCTCATCCAAGATTCAATATCCTTCCAAAGGAGTATTATGAAATTCAAGTGACAAGCTGGTCAGTCGCTTATGGTGGTTTTATATAATTTATTTGATAATCGATTAACTGAACCAAGTAATCGCTGGTTAGCTGGTTAAATGAATTGTCAATCAATTAATTGATTTTTACCGCATAATTATTTTTACTGTAACATTTTTCAAAAGAAAGTAATGTGAAGATGAGTCAACAATGTCAACATCATATCTTTTTATAAAATTAATTTATTATAAGAATAAGAATAAGAACATGGAATTTATTTCATTTTAAACAAAATATCCACCTTTAATAGAAAGTAATGTCACATTTTCAAATCTGAGTTAAAGATGTATTATCTGAATTAAATTTGTTTCTATAAGTCTTCAAATTATGTTTCTTTATTATTTGCCGGAATTTTATTTGGAGTTGAATAAAACATGTGCACAGTACACAATCATCAAAATTTATCTCTGAGTAATACAACTATAGACATTTACGAATTGTTGCAACATAGATTGCTCGTCTTGTGTGAACGCAGTGTTTTTATTAGTGAGAAAAGTGCAATAATTTCGTCTCCTTCCTCTTACTATAATGATACATAATAATTATTATTAAATCGGTTTTAAACAATAGTAAATGGGACGTTAAAGTTATATTTGTTAATATAACATAGGTACCATGAAATGTGTATTTATGTTTGAAACTTCTTCAATTCCTACACTTCTTTTTTATTAAAATACATGGCAAATGTATTCCTTGAATCATTTCCATTCCTACATAAAAACAGACATCATTTGAAAAATGGCCAGAACGAATCAAAGAAATGTCAAATGTTTTACCTTTTACTTTCGAATGTCACTCTAGGAGTGATGAAAGTTCTGTAATTGTCCAAAAATTTGACTATTCAACGAATGGTGATTTTGTACCACTCCTAGATACTGAAAAATAGATTTACAGGCTAGCTCCGTGTCAGCTGCATGAATCATCAAAATAAGTCTATCGTCCGAGTATTGCCAATTGTGTTTATTTGTAGACAGTTTTAGTATCTCCCGAAGATGCCAACGTGGTTGGCGAAACGCGCCGAGCATTAATTCGAGTGTTGTATTCAACAGTTTGGTATTTATGACTACTGATTTTAAGAATTGTGAGGTAAGTAAGGTTTTCAAATGTGATGGCTTCAGTTGCAGGTTAGATCTCTGCCTTTCAATTCCAGTGATTTTTCTTTCATTTCAGATCAGATATGCTTTTTAGGTGCTGTGTTAAATTGCAAGGGCAATTATGTCGGAACTAACAAAGTTTATTCATTTTCACTTCCAAAGTATGAAACTTTAAAATGCAGATGATGACAACCATTCGCAGCCAGAATTATTTCACGACAACTTATTCAAAGGTAGGCGGATCTATTATTTTGGCCTAATGATCACAAATATTACCTATGTTCATTTATTTTCTTCTTCTTATTCATAAAGTCTTGACAGACGTTCTGTGGTTCATGTAATATTCTATATATTCCCTCTATGATGTATAGCACGTCCGACAGCCTCACGCCATCCTTTGGGCTGCCTGTTAGGCGCAAGGCATTATCAAATCTGTTTCCCATTAACTTTTTGGTAGAATCTGTTCAACGTTTTGGTGATCTTCTTCTTCGTCTCTTGTATAATTTAATTTAATATTTTTTATATACTTAATTATGTTGTAATGGCATAGACAAACCTTATATTCCTATAAAATCTGATTGAGCATAAATGCACCTACCTGCAATGACCAAATAAATATATATTATTTTAATCTCTCACTAATGTTTATGGTCTAATTTCAATGTAAGTGGGTATATTCATGATACATAACATACAGGCAGTGCCTTGTATGTATCAGGTAGGTACTTGAGTTCCTTAATTTTTGATAATCATAATATATAATGAGATTAATCCCCTCTAGAGACTACATTTTCAGAAATAACTATTTAGTCGATTCTATTTTGTTTATTGAGATGCAATCAATCATTTCAATCAGCCATGCTGAAGTCACGATCAATAATATTAACTGTCAATTATATTAAGATGGAAATGTCCTCCGTTATTAAAATAAATCTCGAGATATAAAAAATGATATAATTACTACTTATAATTATTGCTATATAACGGAATAACCGTGCAGAATAATGTGTTACGTTGGAGTTGTAGGCGTGAAAGAAACAGAATTATAGGACAAATTTGGCGTAACTTTCTCTGAATATAAAGTAAGCCAATTCTTGCCACATTACTCAAACATCTTATACAACTAAAAACGTGACGTTGCATTATAGCAATTCAGCTGCAATTATGTAACGCTGCAAAATTATGATACTCACAATTTATAGTCTATACAATGTTTATTCTTCTTCCGTTTCAACCTAGTTACCTTTAGTTATTGACTAATTTATTTCTAAAGAGAACTGAGGATGTAAATTGTTTGTCTGTGAATGTGAAATTATTATTTATCGTCATCTGTTACACATCCTTGACCCTGTCTTATCTCCAAAATTACAGCCCAGATATTGATGAGATTTTAGATATTCACAGAATAAAACAAGATTATTTTTTCGCCATGCCAAATGGTATCTGCTTTAGCTACGCAATAATTGTTAAGTAATTAATGAACACAAACCAAATAGTTTTATTTCTTAATATGGTGTGTGTTATTTTATAATCCATTCGGAGATTAATTGGCATTTTTTTTAAACATAACTTTTTTTCTCGGGAGTTCGAGAGTGGCTTGCGTCGAGGGTGAGTGTGCCGTCGGACGCTCCCGAAGAAAACGCAAAAGGAGCCGGTTAGAACTCCGTTAAACTCGATAAAATTTAAGTCATCGGTAAGTCAAAACTCTGCGTAAATTGAAGTGTAATAATAGAATAACAAAGCACATGCCGAATTAATAATTGAGAATTACTGGTAAAGTGTTTGTCAATAGACCAAAAATAAAGTAAAGACGTGTCTAGTGAAGTACCTAGTTGAACTGTCGTCGACCGATCCATACTTTTATACCTGGAAACTTTTCAAGTAGCTGGTTATTGGTACAGACATGTGTTATAAAGCAATATAGACATACTAGCTGCGTTTTGACTTATGAATAATAAAACTCCAAGTAAAACTGTTTTTGGAAATGGGAGTGTGGGAATCCTACAGAACAGAAACGGGCGAAAAAGATAACTTCTAATTAGTAGTATTAGTTTATTAATCCTTATTAATCGTTGAATACTGGGCATCCCAAATATTCTCCTAGATCTATTTCTTAACTTTTGCAATTTACTTTTCATTTTGCTTTACCTGGGCAGATCGATATACAGGGTGCCTCAAAGGTTCTCTCGGGGCTCTTCCTTGCACTTCCACTGTGAATGGCTTTTTACATGTGGAACGGAAAATAAATGAGATCTTCTTACAGCGAGCTAATGTATGTCAGAAAGAGAAGAAACAGAACGCTCAGAAAAAAGAATTAAAACCCATGCGTCATGTGGCTCTCGCTGCTGGCAACAAGAATGCCTCATATCCAATTATATATATATAAAAATATCCAGATTGGATATCCCGGAAGCGGCAGCAATGCCTACCATACGCCGGTTAATCAATCAATCAATCAATCAATCAATAAAGTCGATAACTTTTTTTTCTCGTAATAAATTTGAACGGAATCTCTTAAAAGGAAAAGTTAACTAATAGCTGGTTAATTGAAGTGTGTGCAAACATGGCATTTTGAGGCCTGTTTAAAAAACATAATGCAAAAGTAGCGTTTTCTAAAAAATGAACAGTAGTTGTCTCCTTTTGTTTAATGCACACAAAAACGGCAATAAAAATCAGCCATACAAATATCAGAGGCAGCGCTATTATAGGCCGACAAGGTAGGTACTTGTGGGATGCTCTCTCATATGTAGTCAACACTACATCGCCATCGGAATATGTTTATGTAGAGGTACAGAGCCGTATTTCAAATTTTTCCGGATTAGAGTGAACAAGATATTATACAAGAGGTTCTAAAATCCTATTCTTGATTGAAACTTAATGAAGTTTCTCGTAAATTAAAAAATGTTGCTCTGTTTTACGTCAAAATAGAATATCTTACTCATTGGTGGACATACTGCTCGTATTGAAACATATTCTTTATAGGATTTTGCAAGCAGCGGAAAGAAAAACTATGAGAACTAAAAGAAAAACTATATGTAAAAAAAATTAATGAAATATTTGCATTCTTTCGATAACCTGGCTTCTGGTTATGCTAACAAGTAAAAATTCTTATTTGCCATTCGCATTATAACACTAGCATCCAACATAGTCCCCTACGGCTAGGCAGGTTAAACTAGTATCTACATGATCCCCTACGATATGTAAATTCAGTTAAAAATGAGAACAAAGGCCTGTTCTCTACTTACCTACCTTGTCTTCAAATTTTTTTTCATTCTAATGAATTACATTTTCATAAAATCTCATTCACTTTTAAACATGCATAGAGTATATAGGTTCCAATACTAGTTAGCTAATAGATAGGTGAAGATCTGTTGTTTTTTATCAGTCAATGTAAAATATAAATATTTGGTACTTATTCATGGATATTGCCTTGGTTTTGCATGGAACATCGTTATGAGTGGCTTTAGGCTTTTCTGATGAGTCCAGAATAAGGACGAAAAACGTTTCAAAGGCATTCATTTCCAAGAAACTGAATGAGATTTAATGAAAATGTAATTCATTAGAATGAAAAACAATTTAAAGACAAGGTAGGTAAATACATTAATTTCAGGCCTCTGTTCTCATTCTTAACTGAATTTACATATCACAGGGGATCATGTAGATACTAGTTTAACCTGCCTAGCCGTAAGGGACTATGTTGGATGCTAGTGTTATAATGAGAATGGCAAATAAGAATTTTTACTTGTTAGCATAACCAGAAGTCAGGTTACCGAAAGAACGCAAAGATTTCATTAATTTTTTTACATATAGTTTTTTTTTTAATTCTCATAGATAGTTTTTCTTTCCGCTGTTTGCAAAATCCTATAAAGAATATGTTTCATTACTATAATCAAAAAAATAATAAATAATTCACTTTTAAATATTGCCCGTCCTTCGCGATATTGAGAGCTAAATTCAAAGTACAGCTCTGCTTATCCCTGGGTGTGGCGTTTTATTTAAGGGTGATTTGAGCAACTAAATTTCAGGAGTTAAGAAATCTTAATTATTTCTTATTTTAATTATGCCAGAATGTACTATACATGAGAGCAATGTTGTTCTATGCATTAAGTAATACTTACTCATATTTATAATTTACCCTTTTCTACCAAATTTGAACATGCCCCGCTCTTCCATTTATACGTATACCAGCTTTGAGTTTTTTTATGTGCAGTAAATTTATAGAGACAACTATATATTTTGACTTGTTTTAAATTTTTGATCATGAAACAAAATTACAATTATTATTATTTTCAATAACGTGTGTATCCTCCACGAGTCTTTATAACTGCTCTTCTCCCATACTGATCAATAATTTCTTGAGGCAAATTCTCCCATATTCAATTAGAGCAGCTCCTGCTTCTTCTGTGTTATGGACAGCAGGAATTTTTTACCTAAGTCTAGCATATCCCATACGCACTCAATTGTATTCAGTGAACATGCAGGCCAAATCATTGTTGGTATTTTCACTACATTTAAAAAATCAGTTACACGACGTGCGGTGTGCGGAGGAGTATTGCCTTAAATTAAGAGAAAATTTTCTTCAATAAGTTATCGTGCTTACAAGAAACGTAACAGGCGGACAGACGACCGGACAAACAGACAGACGGGCAGACAGATGGACGGCCATTTTGAAAGTTGATCAGTATTCGATCACCCACAGAGTGATATGAAACTTTTTTTCTCTACCAGCGATACTACCGGTTTTAGAAACATGCCGATCAAATGCAATATGCTCTTCGTTTTATATTTGCAAAGAGTATAATAATGCTAAAAAATAATACTTGTAACATTCACAGGGGTTATTAAGATAAAAAATTTAACAAACGGTACAATCTCTCAACCAATTTTGCTAGTTTAATACCAAGACAGATGTTTTCCTTATCTAGATGTGGTTAATTTACCAAATATGATGGCGTTGTTTAAAAACAATCGTTCTTTGAAACCACCCAACACTTCGTACCCCTACACAGCAAAACAAAAAGCTTAAATGCGAACTGGTCTTCCGAAGAATAACAAGTGTTAAAATAGGGTCAAATCCCATACAAGTTCCTTTGAAACCTCGGCAACGTTGTATTCAGTGAGATCACTCGACCCTCCTGTTAATGCAAGGGAAGAGTCCCTTTCCTAACCTATTTTTATAATGATTGACAAAACCGCCCTACACAACGAGAAGAGTGCTAGTTTTGTATTTCTCAATAATTTCCTATAAGAATATGTATTGGCATAGGTATATGTTGATAACAAACACCAGAATTATTATTATACCTGTTTGATCTAAGCCAATATCGTACCTATATTAGTACGCATGTATGTAGCCTGTGTAACCCGTTTCTTGTAAACACGACTTATGTTAAACTTAACATTTTTATTAGAAATTTAGAACATATGGCAGCTTACATGGCTTATTTATACTAAGTATGTAGAATTTAGAATTAGATATGGCATAATTTTTGGGAAGGCACAAATCATATACATACAGTGTGTCCACGGATTGAATTCGGAAGAAGAAACACTTTTTTATTTGTATATTTACGAGGAGTAGTCCATCTTTATAAAAAGGCTGGTTTTATTAAATGTCTGCAAATAGTACTATCTTTAAAAAATTGTGTGCAGGGTGCCAAATATTTGCAAAAAGGTGAAATTGCCTTCATTTGTGAACGTTTTGAAAAATGTTATGAATGCAAAATAATTTTTCAGTTCGTTTCCAAAGATTAACTTTTCTGCAAACGGTTTTTCCTTAATACTTTCTTTTAAACTGATTAAATAGCTATTAAATAGCTAAATATTTCATCAGTAAAAATCTCCAATCGTCAGATCAGGGCTTACAGGTGGCCACAAGAATAAACCATGAAATTATCCTGAATAGACCATAACTCTTAATAATTTTTTTTAAATATAACATCTCAACATTTTTGACAAATAAAGCTACTTCACTTTTTGTAGTTTTTCACATTTTTGCAAATATTTACCACCCTGTATATGAACTTTGGGAAACAGTATCATCGTCGAACTTTTCATAAAAAGTAGACATTTTTATAAAGAACGACTTTTCCTAGTAAACTTACTGATAAAAGTTCTCTCACTTCCGAACTCAGTCCGCGGACACACCGTATATACAGAAAATATGTCTCAGGAATAAAGTGATATATTAAGGTGGTCATTCCCTAGAAAGAGACATCCGATAGGGAAATATTTATTATTTTTGGCCATAACTTTTTTTCTTAGTACGTATATTTAAAAAAGCTGTAAGAGTAGAACCATAACAAGACTATTACTATGAATTTTCACTCAATCATTTTAGCGCTTTGCAAAATAGCTAGATTTAATTGTAAAAATTATGTTAATCTTCCTATTTCGTAGTTTTTTTTAAATATATGTACTAAGAAAAAAGAGTTGTAGATAAAAATAATAAATATTTCCCTATCGGATGTCTCTTTCTAGGGAATGGCCACCTTAAACAGACAGTTTTAAAATATTTAAAAAACAGATACTTACCTTAATAAGCTGATATACAGGGCATTCCTTAATGACGTGCTAATATTTCAAGGTATGATTCCTTAGGTCATTTTACGGCGAAAAGTTCATATGAACATATGTCCGCAACGGCTTAAATTTTTTGCCACAAGGTGTTGAATTATTCTTTTAATCGTTTTTTTTTAATATCTCAGAAAGTACTTTAGAAATTGTTTTTAATTTTAGTGTGTTAATTGTATACAGAATCACAAATGTTACTTAGAAAAGTTATTTTATCATTCCACCAGTGGCGTCCCTGCGAACATCTTTGATATTTTTACAAAAAAGTAGTACGCCACTGACATTTTTCCGTGTGGACATTTTTCCTGATTAGCCTGATTAATTCTACATGAGAACGGTCTCTTGCGTTTTCCTCATCAGACGCACAGTTCTTGATTGAAATAATTAAATTCAAAAGGCTTCATTTAGCAGTATTGATTGATTTGCCAGCGTAAGGTGGGCATTTCTGCCGATTCCGGGCACCCAGTCTGGAGGTTCGTTCCAACACGCAGCCCGGTCGCCCGCCGAACGGCCAGATGCAGCCGCCACAACTACATCCTTCACTTGCTGTGACATATTCGTGCCACGACCGGACGGCCCCACCCGCCCAAAGGACGACCAGGCCGACTAATAATTTTTGAAAACCTAGATAAATCTAGTTATCCTGGAATAAAATAATATTTGTTGACATAAAATAAGTTGTTGGTGTTCAAAACTATCTCATCGTATTATTTCTTCGATTTTTAGAGTTTCGTTGAATTCATGTTATTTTTTCGCTATTTTTATTTGAATATGATGAATTATACGAATGCGGAAATGGTGACAATGCAGTACGTACATGCCCGTGGAGGACCTCGGCAATGACCAGCTAGATCCCCCGATCTCAATAGTTCGGATTTGTTCTTGTGGGGTCCTCTTAAAACCCTGGTGTATATAACTCAAATTAACACTTTGGAAGATTTAAGAGAACAATATTCATTCTCTTAAACCACGTGTACAACAATACGGAATACTCCGGAAATATTTGAACGAGAGCGCGCAATTCAATGAGAAAATGGGAAGTATGCCTATTAAGTGAAGGTGGCCATTTGCAACAATGTTCATAAAACACAATTTATCATTATCAATGTTAATAATAAAATTAGTTTCAATTTGAATTTAATTATGACGATATAAGAAAGGAGATTACTTTGTTTCCTATCACTGAATTTATTGTAACATACATGTTACTGCAGTTTGGGTACTTAACGTACCATTTTCAAACGTAGATTCAAATAAATCAACGCTTGAAAATGGTACATTAAGGTACCGAAGGTATTTAGTGTTGGGCGATGTTTGCGAAACATCGATGTACAAATAACGTCGGTGTTCTTGATTTTTGAAGAGCGGGGGGACATTTTCGTTGAGGTCAAATATTTGTCCCAATTAATATTGAAAAGCGGGGGAGAGGGGTTATTCCTTACAATTCTTACAATTCAATAAATATACCCATAAAAATATTAAAGAGCGAGGGATAACTTGCCTACAAAAAATGACGTATATCTCGTTACAACCTTTTAAACTTCCCCCCCTTTTTGCCAAAGAATCGAATTAACACCGAAAGGCAATCATTCGATGTTACCATCGATACATCGCAAAACAATAGCAGTAACGTGTATGTTACAATAAATTCAGTGATAGGAAGCAAAGTCACCTTTCTTATATCGTCATGATTAACTATCACAAAGTATTCAATTGCTTTAATCAAGAACTATGCATCTGACGAGAAAAGAAAAAAAACGTTCATCCGCTATGTTAATTTTACACACCTCTTTTCGGCGAAACACGATAATTAAATTTTTTTAATATAACTCGTGCTATCTCGAAAACTTAGACGGAGGACGATTAAAATAGCAGCGTTGAAATAGTATTTTGTTATTTATCCTCCAAGAAAAAATAAAGAACGCGAGGGTGCTGAAATATTGTAGAGAATAATTTATTATTGAGGTACTTTTTCCATTTCTAGAAATATTATATCGAATGTATGAGCGGTATTATAGTAAAATGCCCAAATTTAATTTTAGTGAAAGAATTATAATCGGATCTTTCTAGCGAAAGATATCGATTTATTTCGGAGAACTATATCATATCTATCCCCAACTAATATTATCCAGTTGACATATCTGACGGTGGATATTTCTTATGTACTGGTAATATAAGTTTTGATACGTCTAGCAATTACGGTTTTGATATTTTTGGACATAGTACATGAAATTAATTAACATACACTTTTGACGTTGCCGGATTTGAAGGAAGTGTCTTAAGCCCTCCATACACTGCGATGTTACCTGGCGATTTTAATTACGCGACTAAAATTGTGCGTGCAAGATTGTAGAACGAATTGCTCATACACTACACATATCTGTTTGGTCAGTTTAAATTGTGCTGAAGCATGTAGCGAAAACATTTATTGGCAGTGGCAGCGGCATTAGTGGCAAAACGAACGTTCCAAATGGTCTAAAGATTGGCTTTTAAAAAGACATTGTTGCAATTATAACAGGTACAACAGCCTTGTCCTAATAGTAATTGCCAATGCAGATTATGAATTTACAATGTGCGATTTTGGAACAAACGGTCGAATTTCAGATGGAGGTGTTATTGATAATACCTTATTTTATAAAAAAATAAGAACTAATAGTTTAAAATTGCCTCCACCTTCCAAAAGCGAAAAAAGCTCCTCTGAGCTTCCATTTGTATTTATAGGAGATGAACATTTGCATTGAGGGCAGATTTTTTGAAACCTTTCAGTCAGAAGCATTAACTTCCGAACGCAGAATTTTTAACTACAGACTAAGCAGGGCTCGTAGGATAATAGAAAATGCATTCGAAATCTTGGCACAACGCTTAAGGATATTCCATACTGCAATAAGTTCACAACTGGAAAACACTGAAATAGTCGTAATGGCTTGCTGTGTGCTTCATAAATTTTTGCGAAAAAAATGTTTAGGAACTTATATATATCTTCCTGATATGTAGTGTATGAACAATTCGTTCTACAATCTTGCACACACAATTTTTGTCGCGTGATTAAAATCGCCAGGTAACATCGCAGTGTATGGGGGGCTTTATATTCAACCCGCTCTGCCTATAGTTCTCCGAAATAAATCGATATCTTTCGCTAGAATAATCCGATTGTAAAAATTCTTCCACTGAAATTTAATTTGGATATTTTACTACAATACCGCTCATACAATCGATGTATTTCTAGAAAGAGAGAAAGTACCTAACTCCATAAGCGTAATTCGGGGTGGGCAAGAATAGGCAACTGCCCACACAATATTTTGAAAGAGTATTAAATTGTTTAAGGCAAATCTGACGAATTTCTCCGGGAAAAAATAATAAATATGACAATCAAGTCAAAGGTTTTCAATACAATTCTAATGGGTAGGCTTTCTTCTCTAGGCAAACGGTTTGCTTAAGATGTTTTACTAATGTTTATACCAGTTTCTAAAACCTGGTTTAAATTTTAATTTTTAGCGAAATCGTCCCATGGGAACCCATTTTTTATTTTAATAACAGTTTTATAAACAAATAATAAATAACGCGACTCACGATTTCAAAACACTTATATATCGTAGAGTATGGGCTAATACAAGAAAAAAGTTTTGTATATGTTATGTCGAAAAGTTTTATTGTTTAAAAGTTGTTAACGTTTAAACATTGAAAAAATGCGATTTTCAGTTTTTTGGCCTTTAATAACTTTTGCATGGAAAGAAATTTTTAGATTCTGCAAAAATAATCGGAAACTTCAACTTCAGAAAGCCGAAAGATTTATAAAAACTACATCAATGGGTCCGAAGTTATAGCAGTCTATGATTACTATTATAATACTTATATAGGTTACCTGCTGTCAGAGACATGGTCTGTAATCGCAAAAACGTGGCGCGCTGCGCCGAAAACTCCCAATTTTAAAATCGATGTAACTTTTACATCAATGTATTTTTTATAATTCCTTCGGCGTTTTGAAGTTAAAACCTTACACTTTCAGATTATTTTTTTAGAATCTTTCCGTTCCAAAGTTATTAAAAGTAAAGATTAACAAACGCATTATTTCAATGTTTGCACGTTAATAACATACAGTAAACGCAGAAGTTCTTCGATCATAGGAAAGTTGAGCGCAATTTACACTTACCTAATCTCACTATCGTAAATATCCAATGAGGTATCCAAAATGTTGGCAGATCTACTTTATTCATACATAATGACGTCAAGTTTTGTAGAATGATAGAATCTAATTGATTAAAATAAAATTCATATTTTTTAATTTATGTTAAACAATGAAATCACTATGTTTAGCTCATTTGCTGTTTTATCCTACCAAAACGTAACTAAGGGTTAGTTTTTAAAAAATATAAATTGTTTGCGTGATAAATGAAATAATCTGGCAACACTGATGCAGTAATACCATGAAGGCTTGTTCTCTATTGAGCACGGCAAGGACATCGAAACATCGACCGAGAGGGTTGTCATTGCCGCTGCCCATCTAGGAGACAGGCGGAGTAGGAGTTTAGTAATGCAGGAAAGGTAAAGTGGGATGCACGTCCCTTTGCGAAATCTAATAAATTGCGAAAATAATTGGTTTTAAAACATTATAAATGTTGGTACTATTATGGAAAAATTTTATAATTTGGAAACTAAAAAAGTAATTCTCAACACAAAAATAATTCTTAAAAATGGGTAAAACAAAATAACAAAATCGCTGCCTAAGGAATCACTACTTCCACATCTAGATTTTTCATCCAAGTCACTTTAAAGGAAACATCTTAACTAGATTCGCACTCTAGTATATTCGAATTATTGGTCATAGAATTTTAATAATATCTGGGACAGATGTCCTCCCGCCCCTTCAATCGAATCATCTCAAGCAGATGTACATACGTGTACTAACTTTCAAGTGAATGTCTCAATTTTATGTTATCAATCCCATTAATAATGGAGCGGACATGGTGGTGTTTGAAAAATATTAGAAAGAAATCTGAGGCCTTGGTTATACACATCAAATATATACACTAAATCCCAAATTTCTGTACTCCTATCAGCTTCATTTACTTATTTTCCAATATTTGCTCCTATTTAACCCCCAACCCTTCAACGGAATTATCTCAAAATATAATCAAGTTCCAAATTTCATTACCATACATACGTCTGCCAAATTTCAAATGAATACCTCAATTTTATTTTACCAACCCCTTTAATAATGGAGTAAGGGTGGTGGGGGGTCAAAAAATATTATTAAAAAATCTGAGGCTGGCTTCTAGGACATACACCGAATTTCAAGTTTCTGTACTCTTACCAGCTTGTTTTACTTATTTTTCCCTACTTACCTCTACTTACCCCCCCCCCCTCCCACTTCTTCAACGCAATCATGTCAAAATATAATATCGTTTCAGATATCGTTAAAAAATATAGATACGTGTATCAAATTTCAAGTGAAATTCTAAATTTAATTACATCAACTCTTTTTAATAAAGTAGTGGGGTTGATGGGGGGATGGAAAATATTGTAAAAAGACCTGAAGCCTTCGCTTCTAATATATATACCAAATCCCAAATTTCTGTATTCTTACCAGCTTGCTTTACTTATTTCCCCTATCTACCCCTATATAACCCCCAACCCTTCAACGGAATCATCTCAAAATATAATCTAGTTAAAGATGTCATTATAATACATACGTGTACCAAATTTCAAGTGTATATCTCAATTTTATTTTATCAACCCCTTTAATAATGGGGTAGGGGTATTGGGGGGGTTGAGAAATATTGTAAAAAGTCTGCGGCCTTGGTATCTAGTACATACATCGAATTTCAAGTTTCTGTACTCTTACTAACTTGCTTTACTTATTTTCCCTTATTTACTTATTTATTTAAAATATGATCTAGTTTCTGAGGTCAGTATAATATATACGTCATACGTGTACCAAATTTCAAGTGAATATCTCAATTTTATTTTATCAACCCCTTTAATAATGGAGTAGGGGTATTGGGGGGGTAGAAAAATATTGTAAAAAGTCTGCGGCCTTGGTATCTAGTACATACATCGAATTTCAAGTTTCTGTACTCTTACTAACTTGCTTTACTTATTTTCCCTTATTTACTTATTTATTTAAAATATGATCTAGTTTTTGAGGTCAGTATAATATATACGTCATACGTGTACCAAATTTCAAGTGAATATCTCAATTTTATATTATCAACCCCTTTAATAATGGAGTGGTGGTGGTGGTGGTAAGAAAAGTATTGTAAAAAATGTTGAGGCCTTCGCTTCTAGTACATAGGTATACCTAATTTCAAGTTTCTGTACTCTTACTAGCTTGCTTTATTTATTTTTCCCCATTTACCCCTATTTAACCCCCAACCCTTCAACTGAATCATCTCGAAATATAATCTAGTTCCATATGTCGTTATGATACATACGTGTACAGGTTTCAAGTGAATATTTCAATTTTATTTTACCAACCCTTTCAATAATGGAGTATGGGTGGTGGGGCGTTAAAAAATATTATGAAAAAATCTGAGGCCTTGGTTTCTAGTACATACACCGAATTTTAAGTTTCTATACTCTTATCAGCTTGCTTTACCTTTTTTCCCTATTTACCCCTATTTAACCCCCGCCCTTCGTCAGAATAATCGCAAAATGTAATCTAGTTTCTAGTCATTATAATATATACGTGTACCAAATTTCAAGTGAATATCTCAATTTTATTTTATCAACCCCTTTAATAATGGGGGGGTGGTGAGGGGATGAAAAATACTCTAAAAAATTTTGAGGCCTTGGCTTGTAGTACATACATCAAATTTCAAGTTTCTGTACTCAGACCAGCTTGCTTTACATATTTTCCCCCATTTACTCCTATTTACCCCCCAACCCTTCACCGGATATCTTCAAAAGACAATGCAGTTCCAGATCTCGTTATGGTACATACGTGTATAAAATTTCAAGTCAATATCTTAAACCGTTCCGGAGAAATCGTGCGGACAAAAAAGTTACAGGCAGACCGACAGACAGACAGGCAGACAGAATTTTTTTTTCGCTCAAATTTAAAATCTCGACGTGTCATGACATTCTAAACCTATTTCAAGAATAAAAATGTTTGAATATTTTTTTACGATTACTATACTTTCAATCCACTACGTGGATGTGGAAGTAAAATGATAAAAGTTAAAATTAAAAGAAGAGGAAGAAGTTACGGAAATTAGATCGTAGATGGATGATCCAGCTAAATACATGGTACAGTTGGTAAACTACTACGGTGGTAGTTGTACGAAAATGCTGAATTTACCCAGTATTTGTAACATATGTCCCTTCCATTTACCCTAAATAGGAATGAAAAAATCATATATATAAGTATGGTGTATAACTAGAAATCTCCAAGTTTTGTTAATTGGCCAGAAATCTTCCATTAGAATATATATGCCTGTTAGGTTTCGATATCTGAAATGGCAATTTTTAATGCAATTGTTGCTCAGTTTTAGAGCTAGACTGTATAGTGAGAAATGAACCTGTGATGCAGTAGAAAAATGGTACGCGGCCAATTGCAAATATTTTAACTTGTAATCCGAAAGAGGGAAATTACTGGCCCAAGAGATCATAAACAATACCAACTTCACTTTGTTAATAGGCACAAAAATATATGTAGGTAACAGAAAAGTTTTACATGTTGCAGGAACAATATGATTACTTCTTCCTCTTTTGAACTTAATTTCTTCTTGAGGGCAACATAAAACTATTGCAAACTGCCTCACAAATAGCGCAAAAATGTATAACTTTTAAATAAAAATTATAACGCATTACAACTATTAATGTCAGAGAACAAGAACCAAAAATAAACAAAAAACTGATATAAATAAATGTATGCTAAAGAATGTTTTAATTGTTTTTACGATTACTATACTCCCATTCCGCTACGTGGAAATAATTAACTGAAAACAAAACATTGACCTTTCTGTATGAACAATTAGTTATAAAATGTAGTACCCAGCTCATTTTAACCAATTCTTGAAGACCAAATTTATAATTGCAAGCCGAGTGAGATTAAAAAACTATTGTACCATAGATATAATAATAGTATCCATAGGAACAATTTTGAGAAAGAAGAAAAATTACCAGCATTTACTTAATTTTTTAAATGTAAATTATGGGAAATAAATAATAGAACTTCAATACAACTACACTTGATTTATTTAATCGGTAAAATATTTTAGAATACCCAAGAAAAACTTTGGCTAGTATATTTATTTGGTTTTGTTATTTCATGAAACCATTAATTTTTGCCACTACATAAAAGAACTGTACCTCTACGGAAACAAGAGGTAAAAGTATTCGGATTCCCCGAAACATACATAATAAATCTATTATTAGAGAACAGGTAGAAAAGGTAAACCCTGTTTATTACTGTGGTGATAATTTATGCTTGTGACTTAGGTTCTTTGTTGACATGAAGCAAATATAACCATACGACCATAATAATACAATGGTCACCGCTTTACACCTTACAATGAATTCAGCTAAGCATTTTATACATATATAAATATATCCCGCATTCTTAAGGTTCTTAGGACTTTGGAATGGAAATATTTTCATCATGTGAAACGGAAATCTTCACCACGTATATTGTTTATGAATCACAGCCTTGCAATTTGCGATACTAATTATTTTCTTTATAATGTACATATTCGTCTATTTACATTTTATTTGATCTTCCTCTGACATTTCAGTTTTTTATTATAAATACAATAATTAGAGAAGTAAGATTGTCCACAAAGGATCGTTACTTAATTTACTTAATTAGTAAGTAAGAAGTTTTATTTGCTTTAATACGTGAATAGAAATTACAGAAAGTAAGATAAAATGTATTTTTCTCGACGTGTATTTTAAAACTAATTCTTACAGTGGAGTACAAAGCATACAAAATTGTAATTTCTTTTTGCACATCTAGATTAAAAGTTGAAACCTATTTCAAACGATTACATATTAGGAAATGGCGTGCAAAATCGACGACGAAAAGTTACCATCTGCCAGTCGGTAATCGAGGAGGGCATATAACTACGAAACTTTTTTCTCTCTGGAAAATTTGGGTATGGTGGGAGAATACGGAGGGGGAAGACATTTTCTTTTAATCAAATGCGCAGTGAGTGCTCACTGTCCGCTTGAGGCTGAAAACGGAGCGCTCAACGGCTGATTTGAAAATTCTAAATTTCTGAGAAATGATTGGAATAAAATGAAAATGATACTTGCATGTCATTGTTCCGTCCCTTAATGATTTTTAGAAACCAAAAAATGACAGTCCTATTATAGCAATATTTCGAGCAAAGCATAGCTGAAAAAAAGTTGTTTTTTTTTGTGAATAACTTTACTAAATATGAACGGATCAAGATAAACCAAATCTCAAATTTTTCATAATTCCCACTGTAATAACATATCCAAAGGACTTCACTTAATATTTATCCAAAAAAAAATCGAGATGAAAACGTGAATTTTTTTTTAACTTTTATGAGGTGGTTTGGGGGGGGGGGGGTTAAAATTTAAAAAACGTCTGCCAGCCGTTGCTGAGCATTGCAAAATCAATTAAACTCGGAGCTCGATGCTGCGGCGCGTGTTATCTAGCGCCAACGGTGAAGTGGGGGGGAGAGCCAGCTCTCAGTGAAGCCTTGCGTAAAACTGACCTCTATCCTGTTTACGCTACTTTGGGGGGTTATTATGTTTATTGATTGTATCCGTGAAAAGTAATTACCCCTTTCAAATGAGCCCAATTTACAACATGTGCGACTACCAAGGAATACTCATGCATCAACATCGGGCCTATCTTTATGTCTATACTCACACTATCCATCCACAGTGGGCCACGTAGATCTAGACACATTTGAACATTTTATGCCGTGTTTTCGGCTCAGCAACGGACGATCAAGTTCCGAAGATTTTTTATTGAAAATAAAAGTATTGTACAATAACCACTGCAAATTTCAGCCCTTTACCTTAAAAAATGGCGCCACAAGAATTTCTTAAAAAAAAAATTATCTCGGCTCCAGAGTCCTAGAGCAATTTTTCTTTTTTTGTGAATTTGTAGAAAAATTCCAGCTATCTATTGGCAATAATGGTATTCCAATATAATTTAAAATGTCGAAAATATTCAAAGTTTTTTGGGGTAAAAAAAAAATATCGATTTTTGACCGATTTTTCGCATATTAGGGATCGTTTCGTGATATGCGCAATAACTGCACAGGTTAGCGCAACCAAGTTTCGTTAAAGAATATCTTTTCTTCACGGAGATACAGGTATTTCAAAAAAATGTGATTTTTAACGTCTTTTTTGCAATAACTAAATAATTTTGCAATTTTCTGAGTTCGGACTGGGCCGGCTCGATCCGTATTAAAAAGTTACACAACACTGCTATTAAACTTTTTTTTGTGCAACGCCAACTTTATTTTTTAACGCAAAAAAACTGTTTTTCGCAAACTTTGGCTGCCATTTTGAAGAGGACGCAAGTTCATCATTTGTTTTAAAAACAGTTCATTGAATTCTACGGAATATTTCCGATTTTTCACATACCTTGGTTTGCTGTTAATAATTTTTGCAAAAAAAAACGCGATATTTTCGACAGATTTATTGGACTATATATAGTCTTTGTATTTAAACATTTTCCATGTTATTTTTTTCTCTCTCTTTGTCTCATTAGTTATTCATAGTTCGTACATTTAAGTAAATTTTTTCTTCATTTTACTTTTTTCTGTTGTATATCTTGTAATTAATGCTTTGTATGCCTTTATTCCTGTTCTGTAATTGGGTATCTTACCTGTTGAACAGTGTATGCAATAAATAAGTAAATAAATAAACACATAGGAAGCCATAGATGTCTGTTATAACTACGGATTGTTAGCATAAGCATAACATTATCTATCTTGGCAAACACCAGAGTAAGTAGATTTTGTTAAAGAACGCAGTATAGAGAGCTAAATTTTCGAAAACTTATCGAGAAAGCAAGATAATATCTGCCTATGCACCTTTGTTTCGTAGACTATCATAGGGCTTTTGACAATGCAAAATAGGACAACCTGTGTATTATATTGAGTCTTTTATATTCCCCGACTGCGTGTAAGTAAAACCTTTTTTAGTGAAAGAAGACAACACTAACACTGACAAATGTAAACTTGGCATCAGACAGGGCTGTTCTGTTACCAATCGTCTTCAACATTTGTATTGTATACTTGAAACTACGATTGCTGGACGACTGGCAGGGTGGAGTAGCTGTAGATTGAACGAAGATATGCAACTTGATTTGTAACCACCTTAGTTTCAACAAGCGAAGATGATCTCACACCTGCTGAACAAACTTCAAACAATAAGCTTTGATGATGGTTCTAAGTGTAAATTACAACAAATCAAGAATTGTGATTGTAGGCCGAATAAATGACCAGATACATTAAAGACATGTGATTGTGACAAACAAGACGATATACCTTGAAGCCTTTGTAAGCAATACTGACAACTCCAAATATGAGATTCGGCAAAGATTGAAAATGGTAGCTGGAATAATATATGGATCATACGATCTTGAAAATAAGAATAAGATAAACGTATATAGAAACTATGAAGTAGACTTTTTAATACAAACTGGCACAATAGAAAGGGGGAAGTAATGATAACTTTGATAACATTTTACTAAGGGGTCTAGTTCAGCGTGAGAAACGTAAGGGGTGTCAACAATCTCGGAAATTAAAATTTTCTTCCCCCATTAAACCTGTTTAGCGAAATGCAGTTAAGCATTATTAGTTGTAAATGTACTTGTACTATGAGGAGCACTTAAAACAAACACAATTACGGGTTTTCCATCGACCACGAAGAGGTCCAGAATAAGAGCGAAAACGGTTCAAAGGGTAAGCGTTTCCAAGAGATACAATAATAGGTAACCAATCCTTCATGAAAGTATGGCCCATTAGAATGACAATTTTTTTTAAAGAGAAAGTATGCAGATGAATTCAGTTTACGGCTTTTTTGGTCTCTAGCACAGTCAGATGTAGATTGTCAGATAAATGCAAAGGATTCTTTTCAGTAAATTTTAATTTTTTATTGGATAGGCTTTTTATTTTTATTTTCATTGTTAACTTCATCTTCATGTTCGTAAGGGACTATGTGTGTACTAGTTTACTCTTCATGGTCGTAGCAGGCTATGTGGATACTAATTAGTGTTACAATGAAAATTATCAAATAAAAAATTGATAAATTAAGTAATCTTAGAATTTTTTAATTGCTAGTATAACCATTATGCAGGTTATCGATAGAAAGCAAAGATTGGAAATTAATGTTTTTATAGATAGTCCTTCTTTTTATATCTCATAGATTACCTTTTCTGCTGTTTGCCAAATCGTTTAATAGTCCTCGGAAATTATCATTTGACCTAGACAAAATTAGCAAAAATCTAAATTTTTGCACAGATGTTCTTTGTGATGTCTCAAACCCAAATCCAAATTACAAAAATCCCAACGAATCTTCATACAGATATTTGGAAATAAAATGTGTAAAAAAATATTTTTAAATTAAACGGTTTTACTGTAAAGAAACAATAATGATGCAGATAATGTACTAAAAGCTAAAAATTAATTAGGTAGGTCAAGTCATCACACCACACCTCATTAATCTAGATTTGTTGGAATTTTAATTATGAAGATTTTATTTTTTGTTTGTCACAATTATTGTCATTATTACTAGTACACACGAAATGCTAAAACTACGTTCGGTTTTCAGCTAAAATTGTAATAAAAACCGCTACCTAAGGAATCACTAGTTCCACATCCAGATTTTTCATCCAAGTTACTTTAAAGGAAACATCTTGACTATATTTGTACTCTAGTATGTGGAAGTTATTGATCACAGAATTTTAATAATATTTGGGGCAGATATCATAGAGAAAATTGAGGCGTTGGTTTTTACCATATACGTTAAAAATTACATTTCTAGCTTGCTCTACTCATTTTCCCCTATTCACAATCTACCACCTCCCACCCCTTCAACGGAATCATTTCAATCAGATGTTATTACAATACATACATGTACCAACTTTCAAGTGAATATCTCAAATTTATGTTATCAATCCCTTTAATAATGGAGTGGTGGTGGTGGGGGGTTGAAATATTAAAAAGAAATCTGAGGCCTTGGTTTCTAGTATATACACCAAATCCCAAGTTTCTGTACTCTTATCAGCTTGCTTAACTTATTTTGCCGTATTTATTTCTACTTATCATACGTGTACCAAATTTCAAGTAAATATCTCAATTTTATTTTATCAACCCCTTTAATAATGGAGCATGGGTGGTGGGGAGTTGAAAAATATTGCAAAAAAAATTTGAGGCCTTGGCTTATAGTACATACACTGAATTTCAAGTTTCTGTACCCTTACCAGCTTGCTTTACTTATTTTCCAGTATTTATCCCTATTTAACCCCCAACCCTTCAACGGAATAATCCCAAAATATAATTTAGTTCCAGATGTCATTATAATTAATACATATACCAAATTTCAAGCGAATATCTCAATTTTATTTTATCAATCCCTTTAATAATAGAGTGGGGGGTGGTGGGGGGATGGAAAATATTATAAAAAAATTTGAGGCCTTGGCGTCTAGTATATACACCTAATTTCAAGTTCCTGTACTCTTACCAGCTTGCTTTACTTATTTCCTCCTATTTACCCCTATTTACCCCCCAACCCTTCACCGGATATATTAAAAAAAAAACAGTCTGGTTCCAGATCTCCTTATAATATAAACGTGTACAAAATTTCAACTCATTATCTTAAACCGTTCCGGAGAAAACGTGCGGACAAAAAAAAGTTACAGACAGACCCACAGACATCATTTTTTTTTTAGCTCAAATTTGTAATCTCGACGTTTCATGACTTTCTAAATCTATTTCAAGAAAAAAAATGATATTTTTTTACGATTACTATACTTCCAATCCACTACGTGGATGTGGAAGTAAAATAAAGTGAAATATATCATCTATTAAAGATACCTATTAAACTTTTCTAGGTGAAAGATAATAAAGTAAAATGTATTCTATCACATTATGTTTATCTTACATAAAATCTAATATTAAGATATGGCTATTTGTTCCGTTTGCGCCAAATCCGGCATATTAAAAAATTATAGACCGTTACAGGAAGGAAGTGTGTTGCGTCTAACACGACAAATTCATGCGAGCTACAAGAAACTCGTGTTTTGATGACCCACTAAACGTTGTTATAATAACCTAAAACCGTGTTTAACGTTTGTCGAGTTAACTGGGGTATAGCGGTGATTAACAAACTGTTAGCAACGCAAAACAGGTGTTGCCGTTTATGCGTGGTATTTTTTGTTCGTGCCACCCTCGAAAGCAGAGCCAGAGGGAAGCTGCAGGAGGGATTAGATATATACAATATATACGTACCTATGGGCACCAAATCATAGACTATACATCCCTTTATGTTACTAATTATGAGATAACACAGGGTTCTGAAATTAATCTTAGACATGAATAGGACAATTTAGTCGGTAATTTAGTGTCAAATTGGGTTGTGGCTCTATTAATCTTAATGTTGGAAATTTGAATAATTGTTATTGAATACCTTATAAATATTTCTAACTATACTAAGGGCAAGAAGTGTTATCAGTAGAGCAAAAAATCAGCGGCATTCTGGTCAAAGTATAGTAGCTGTAAAGTAATACTTAAGCGGCACCTCGTTCTACTGTTGTATAATCCCACATAATTCAGAGAAATATATTAAGTTTTATCCACCTACCAGAGATGAAAACCACGACTAGGTCATTATGTGTAATTGGTATAATGGACCAAATAGAATAAATGTTTGAATGTGGTGCCTTTATATCTAACAGTTTGTTCAACTACTATGTAATTTGCGAAATAACTCATAAACGAATTTCAGGAGCCCATTCTACACATTCAATGGCATCACATATATAATGACAATAGTAACGGCTTTAACGCAACGGACAAATTTTTGCGGCTGCGCTGCTATAATACGTGGAGATAATGTTGCCAGATGTAAGCATAATATTTATATTTAATACATATGGTAGTCCATACATAATTAACATATTCCGAGTGTAAATGAATAATAAGGGAGACATACCCCTTAAAAAGGAGATCATAAATTTCAGTTTTCCCTTAAAATACCAAATTTTTAGGCCATCTGGACACTAGTTTACATGGTATCAGTCAAATCCTCTTCTGTTTAAACTGTAGTTTTAGGGTGTGATTGTCAGTATGTTCCTGATAACTTTTAAATTTTTTTCAAATTTCTGAAAATTATTGTAAATTACTAATTTTAAGATCATTAGAAATAAAAAAGGTATTCTTATTGCATTTCGATAAACCAAGGTGTTCTCGAATAACATGTGTTTAAAAAACAACGTGCATTTACAACATTTTATTAATAAAGAATACTTTGAAATATTACTTTGACATTTGTGTTATTTATTGGACTTCAGTACTTTTCTTTGAAATAGTTCCAGTTTAATTGTCACTTGTAATCTCCCAAGTACTTGAATTATTGTCGGAAATTTTTCGAGTAAGTACATGAAATTTTCTTAAAAAATTTAAGTACGAGAAAAATTTCCTGCAATTCATTCAAGCGTGCGGGGGATTCGGTAAGAAAATTTCACACGAAAATAAATTAAATAAAATTTCAACTGACATTACGATTATTTTAAGACATAATTGGGTATCTTACCTGTTGAACGGTGTATGCAATAAATAAATAACAAGGTATAAGACCAATAGGCCATGAATGGATCTTGTTGACAAAGTGACAGAAACGCAAGTAGTGTTGTGTCAAAAGTTATAAAAAAACTATAAGAGTTATTTGAAAATGAAATGCCTATATACGTATAATAGGACAAATAATATCTTTTCCACTCATTTTAGTTTCCAAATATTACTGAAAATGGTTTAGGACAACTATATTTGTGTGTTAGGGAATAAGTTTTATTCACTAAAATAGGTGGAACGTTGTTTTCTTTATATATTTTCATGTTTTATACACATAGCATAGCACAGTTTCAGCACAGTGTAACTTGACACAGATGGCTTTGATACAAAATGTCATTAGTTATTATTTATCATTATTTCATTGACGGTTTAACCAGTTTAAGCTCAATATTTCTTATTGTTGAACTTATTATCGAGATTATTAAAGAATAAGATTATAGAGTATGGAAAAATAATTAATATGCAATATGTGTATATTGCGAAGAACTTTGTGAAGTTAAAAAAGCTATCCAAAATAAAAATACTTATTTTAAAGTGTAATATTGAGGAAAACGAAAATGAGGAGTTATTCACAATCCCAATTTATTAGGTATTAAACATAAAATAAATTGTTGTTTCACAAAGCACAATGGTTTTTTTTTATAATTATCTCGTTTAACATGAAAAATAAAATTCATTTTTTTGTAATAGCAAATGTCAAATTTGGTTATGTCAATAATTTGCCAGAAAGATTTCCACTTATTAATTTCGTTCAGGGTACCCTGGAGGATGAAAATTTCCGGAAATTTTTTAGGTTGCCATGGTAACGACACAAAAACAAAGTTCTGATTGGCTAAAAAAGAGACCTGTGAAATTTTCAATATTATTTAAAGATATGGGTTCTTTGAATTAACAGAGACTTTGGAAGAATGTTTTGGTAATGCTGCTGCAGCTGTAAAATGATGAAAATAAATTCCCGAACAGAAATATTCCTGGTACCAAAACTTTTTTAAGTACAGAACGTCGACTTAAAGAAAAACAGAGTCGCTGCTCGTCTAAAAAATGCAAAAACTGTTGACGTTGAAGAAGAAATATTAGATATTGTAATGGAAGATCCTATGTATGGGCAGGAACTCTAGGGAATCAGTTTGTTGGATACCATATATTTCCTGGATATTTAAATGACGACATGTATTATGATTTTTTGGAAAACACCTTGCATGAAATATTAGGTAATATTTCATCGCGAAAGAGAGGAAATATGTTTTTTATGATGACACCGCAATGCCGCATTATACCAGAACATGTAGAACATGGTTACACAACCACTACCTATCCTAATAGATGAATTGGCCGGGGTGCAGATGCACCGATTAAATGGCTTGCTTGGTCTCGTGACCTAACTCCCCTTGATTTCACTATCTGATTTTCAAAACCCAAGATTACATTATTTCTATGTTCATCTATTAGGTATCTATTTAATTAATATAGAATTATTCTTTGAAGAAATAGTTTTCTTTTTTTCTATAATTTATTTAATAAAGTGAAGAAAAAACAGTCACACGCGTCTGTCATCGAGAGCTCCATGTGACGTTGTACTTGCCGATTCTTAGGAGACAACCTGTCTTTTAGTGACCTGGGTCAAATTCATTTAATACGTACCCGACAAATCCCGAAAGCGTTTCCGCTGGATGTCGTGTCCCTTTAATTTAGAGTTAACTACGATCTCCGTCCACTTCGTCTTTGTCTGGCTATATTATTTTCTGAATTCTCTAATCTTTGTCCAAATGTTAAGCATCAAGAAACAAACGATATGCGATATATTAATTTTGAAAATTCAAGTGTCTATGATACATTCTAAGAAATATCTATTGTCGATATGCGACTAGCCCAGAAAGAAACATGGAGGTTGTGTTCTTAGCGATGGTACTTGGCCATTTTAGTGTAAAATGGAGAGAAATAAACTATAATCTTAATAACACAATAATAACACACTACAGGAAGAGAACTGTTTTTGGAAAGTGGAGTGTGGGAATCCTACAAAACAGAGATAGAAGCAGAAGCGCCAACATATATCCACGGACGAAGAAGATAAGTTCTATTAGTAGTATTGGTCTATTAATCCTTATTAAGAATTTTTTTAAATTAAAAATGTATTAAACATAAGGCAGGTCCCACGAATACAAACATATTTTTCAGGTCAAGGTAGTTGCAATCTGCTTGATATGCCTACAGAGCGTACAAATGTTCTCCTAGATCTCTTTTTTGCTTTTTGCAGATTTTAGTTTTTATTTTGCTTTACTTTTGCAGATCGGTATACAGGGTATCGCAAAGGTTATCTCAGGACTCCATTTAGCTGTGGAACGGTTAATATATAAAAGCTTCATGCAGCGAGCAGGGCCGTCGAGAGAAAATCGGGACCCGGGGATAGTAACATGCGGGCCCCCCCACTCCCAGCTATTTTGAAGAGCGGAGGGGTGTTAATGCTTGCGATACAATTCTTCTCTTCCAACTACGACTTTCCACATACAAAATTTATATATTACTTCTTACAACATACAAAGAAGTATACCTTCTCTGGCTTCAACTAATACTAATACAGTCGAAATTTACATATGCATTTCCATCTCCTAGGATCTGCCCCCCCCCCCCCCCAAAAGCTTTGGGTCCCTCGAAAAACTCCAGGCCCGGGGGGAAACACCCTCGACCCCCCCCCCTCTCGTCGGGACTGACAGAGAACTAATGTATGTCTTAGCAAACAAAAAAATGGCCGCAAAAACAAAAGATATTATAGTTAAATGGTAGATGGAGTTAATCTTTTGTTATATCATGTCAAATGAACTATTCAATGCCAATATTGCAAAATGTGACTTTCAGAGGGTCGCGTTGTGTGTCATACTATCTTGGATCGCTGTGCTATTGTTATTGAACCAAGTAAAACGATCCATTTGAAAAAATATCCAATTTACTAAAAAAGTAAATTCAGAAAAAAATCCCATGAAAAAATAATATTTAAATCAGTAAAAAGACTTCTAAACACCTTTGGCATCATATTAAATCGAAATCCACGTAAAAAATTATTTCACTAAAGATGACCAAAATTTTTTTCATCTCGAGGGCGACGGTCAATCGCCTTTGGGCTCCGTAGTTCAAATTTTCAAAAGTACTCCAAAAATTTCAAGTTGCACGGAGCGGAAAACCCCTCCGCCCAACGAACTTTTCGAAAGTACCACGAATTTGGTTTTTCGAAGGTACAACGAGGGAAGGAAAACTGCTCCGTCCAAGAGATTTTTTCGAAAGTACAACGAATTTGACTTTTCGATAGTACCACGAATTTGGTTTTTCGAAAGTACAACGAATAAAATCGCATAAGGCGGAAAACTGCTCCGCACAACAAATTTTTCGGAAGTACAGCGAATTAAATTTTTTGAAAATCTCAAAAAAAATATTTTTATAAAAATACAATAACAAGATGTAAATAAAGCAGAAAACCGCCCCTCGAGATGCATTTTTCGAAAGTACCACGAATTTTATTTTTCGAAAGTACCACGAATTTGGTGCTCACAAGTTGAAATCCTCAGTCAGGATGTAGCGAGTAACTATTTTAAACATCAAAATTAAGGAAAAAATCGATGGTACGGTTTTCCAATCAAAATAAAAATCCTCATTTAATATTCCTCAAAGGATTGGAGGATAATCCTCAAACAAATCCCCAAAAACGTACAGAAAAATAGTCAAAGAATTCAAAGTCAGAGGGTCGATTCCGACGAACCCAAAATACTGTTTATCCCGGCTCAGGCGGACAACGCCATACTAATCGCTCGAAGGCGAGTCGACGGAAAAAAAGTATATTTGAGTTCGATGCCGTTAATACGTTTATAAAAGCAGGAAAACCATCGAACTCACATAGATAGCTTCTTTAAGCATCCTGACAATCATTTCGATAATTTTAGTGCAAAATTCAAAGTGAATAATTTTCAAAAAGTTTCGCATACATTTTACAAATATTACTAATTGGGAGTCTGAATCTTTTTGTACAGTCGATTGTCATAGTTCTCTCGACGCTGGATGAGTTACAATCCTACGGGAGGTAACGACTTGTTGAGTGATGGTGCTCTTTGATGTTTGCCTTATACTCATTAGCTAAGTATTGTATATTTATATTTTTTACATTTTATGAATTATTTCAATAAATGAGAATATATTTTGATTTCGATTTCTTATTGATCAACTAATTATAAGATTTGTGACCGACGTGCGATTCTGTGGCGTGAGTTGGACAATTACTTTCCGCGGGTCACATCTGATCCCGCCAAGTCTGTGTACTTGTCCGAATACTCATAGAATCCATCTACGGTCTTAATGGGCCTTTTCAGCATATTTTTTTTATTGCGGAATCATAAATTTTATGAAAAATTAAAATACCCGTATTTTTTCAATTTCTATTTTGATGCAGATTAGAGCCAGAAAAAAATAATTAAAATCACGTATTTAGAAGTCCAATTTAAACGATTATCCGTAACGCGCCATTAATACGTCAGCAATCCCAAGCCAATAGTGTAAAAGGCGACTCGGCAACGTTGTACAAAATCAGCATTCAATTGACGTTTGTAGTGATGGGCGATATCGCCATTTTCCAATCACTCCTTAACGGCGACTTATATTTTTTACTTCCGGTGGTTTTAAACTAACGCCATCACAATCTGCAAGCTGATATGTTTACCGTTCGCCGTAATTTGTTTGTGTGAATGTATGGCTGCATTAAGCAGCCCTGGACATGTATGAATTGAAAGTAAAACGATGTAAACTACACTTTATATTAATATTTTATATAATCACGGTGATTTAATCACGGTGATTTAATCACCGGCAGTGACATATCGCTCATGACTAGACGTTTGATAGCTTGTTGATGTTAACATTTTGGTTTTGAGGTTAGCGTAAATTGAAAGCCTCCGATTTCGATTAAAATGTCTAGCAAGCAGTGTTTTGTTCCATTCTGTGAAAATACGACCGAAAATGCCCCAGAAAAGACGACAGCTCAAATGAAAGTTTAAGGTTATCCGCTATCCGCACGCTCGGCGATCGCAGTGTTGTCGGTTTGCAAGTTCTTCTGTTGTGTCCTCGATGATGATTGGTGGGATTACGTGTGCAACCAAGGCGCGTGAAACTCGAACGTTTGAAATACCCCGTGAAAGTTGTTGTACTTCGCTAATTTATTTCTCAGAGATTGCTGTTTTAAGACGCCTCATTTTTAGATAAAAAATTATTTTATTTTCCCCAAATGATACCCACCATATTTAAATGTCAAAATTCGAATCTACTGTAAAGGCCCATTATTAAGAAGTGTTTCTGAGAAAGTGCTAATTATAAGATATATCCATTAAAGGTGCACTACCCGACAAAAGATGTCGACGGAGAGAGCAGACTGTAGCAATCACAGTAAGTATAATTTTGTCTATTTTCGTCTTGGGGAGTCTGAAGGGTATCTTGAATCCCCCTTGTGAGTAGAGTTGATCAGTATCGTAGCGGCGACACGGCTCCGGCCTAAATTATATAAAATCCTTATCATGTCCTTCAGAGCAAACGATACTAGGTTCATCTACACTATAACCATTACATGGAACGGGTTAACGTATTTCTCTCTCTCTCTCTCTCTCTTTCTCTCTGTGGGACCGGTAGCTCAGTGGTTAGTATGTTTAGTGTCCACTCTGGGTCCCACATATAACAAAATAAATTATCATTGTAATTTGTTACCAAGAAGTAGTTCAAAATTCACTATACATTACGGGGCATTATCTTCACTAAGGTAAATCTAGATCTCTTAAACTAAGGTGAGGGCAGCTAAAAACATTTTCAAACTATTTTTTTTGCAAATAAATTATTAAATAACACAAAAATATATTACGGCGTTTGTAAATCCTCTAAAAACGAGGATGTGTAAGACGGTTACACTTACGGTTTATTTATGTCGATTCCCAACTTTAACTAAACATTGTAATTCCAAATACTCTAATTCCAATATTAATTTAACTACACATGGCTTTACCATCGATCGTGCCATTTATAATTTAGGCTAACACATTAATCACATTTTACAAACAAATACATATTTTACTGTTTATTTTGTACTAATATACATTTTATTAATCGTTCTGGTTCAGAAGATATACAGGGTGGGGCAATAGTGCGTCGGACCTCGATATCTCAAGTTCTACGATAGCTAGAAATGTTTTAAAACATTGCAAGTAAACTTGATAAAAAAACTCTATAACTGAAAATTATTTTCGAGCATACAGGGCGAGCCAAGACGAAATTACAGGACCAAGTGCCTTTTTTTTAATGGAATACTGGGAATATCACTACATTTTTTGAAGCCTCTTTCTAGGCTCTATTCATTCCTATATTAGCATTGAATGTCTCCCAACCACTTGGATGTGATTTTTTTTTTTTAAGTAATGCAATCTGCAGATGGATATTTAAAAAATCACCACAGTCGTAATTATGGGTTTTAAAAAAACTTATGTGAATACCAGTTACGAGACTACTAATTGTAGTTTTTAAAATCATTTTCATTTCCTAGAACTGTACTGAAAATTATTTTTCAATTGAGAACTTTTTAAATTGAATTTTCTCAATTTTTTAAAATGGAACACCCTGTATATTTTTCAACGATGTGATGTAGAAATAAAAAAATCGGTAAAGGTATTTACACAGAACTTCCCTCTTTATTTGTGCATGGTGGTCACTCTAAAAAATTAATAATAACGAAGTGACATTGAAAATAATAATCGAAATATAGTTATCACCATTATTACAAAGAACACCTGATAAGTTTTGGTCAGAAAAATATACAGAGTGCTCATCCAACAACAAAAGTTCAATACTAAATAACAGGTGCCAAATATGGAAGGCTTGGGCAAATACCTTTATAAATGTCCACAATGACTGAATTATTTCTTGGGATGACCACCCTGTACATTTTTCAATAATAGTATAATAGGTGCATATGCCTAATATTATTGCCATCTGTCACATTTTCAATTCCACATACACGTAGTGAAGTGGAAGTATAGTGGTGGTTAAAAAATTTCATTTTTTTTTTAATTTTTCAAAAACGTCTAAAAAATGTTCACAATTTTTTCTTCTGAAATAGGCTTAGAATGCCATGACACGTGGAATTTTAAATTTGAGCAAAAAGGAAAGTTACCTTCTATTCTACAGTGGTATTTTTTTTTGAAATTGGTTTAGAATGCCATGAAACGTGAACATTTTAAATTTGAGCAAAGAAAACTAAATTTTCCATCTATTTTAGTGGTAAAAAATTTTTCAAAAATGTTGGTGAAAAAAATTTTCAAATGTTTTTTTTTTTCTCAAATAGGTTTAGAATATCATTCATGTCAAACGTGAAAATTTTAAATTTGAGGAAAAAAAAATTCCATCTAATCTAGTGGTAAATTTTTTTCCAAAATGGTAAAAAAAAATGTTGCAAGTTTTCTTTTTCGAAATAGGTTTGGAATGTCATAAAACAAATTTTAAATTTGAGCAAAAAAAAAATGTTTTCATCTATTTTGTACCCGGTGATAAATAGATTAAAATTTTTGTAAAAAATTTTTTTTCAAGAAAATGTTTAATCAAAATAATTTTTAAATTTGTTTGATTCGGTTTAGAAAGCCATGAAACGTGAAAATTTTAAATTTGAACAAAAAAAAAATTCAGTCTGTATTAGTGGTAACATTTTTTCAAAAATAATTTTAAAAAATTCTAAATTTTTTTTTAAATAGGTTTAGAACGCTATGAAACGTGAAAATATTAAATTTGAACAAGGAAAAAATTTTTCCATCTATTTTAGTGGTAAAAATTTTTTCAAAAATGGTGAAAAAAAATTTCAATTTTTTTTTCTCAAATAGATTTAGAATGTCAGTCATGTCAAACGTGAAAATTTTAAATTTGAGGAAGAAAAAATTTCCGTCTATTCTAGTGGTAATTTTTTTTTTCAAAATGGTAAAAAAAATGTTGCAAATTTTCTTTTCTGAAATAGGTTTGGAATGTCATGAAGCGTGGAAATTTCAAATTTGAACAAAGAAAAAAAAAATTTTTAATGGCAAAAAATTTTTCAAAAATTTTTCTTTCTGAAATAGGTTTAGCGTGTCATGAAACGTGGAAATTTTAAATTTGCGCAAAAAAATTTTTTTTTCATTATTCATTCCCTTTAGACCATCCACCCTGTATATTTTCCAGTGAAAGTTCTACCATTTCTTCGCTGACAGTAGGGTCAACTACCTACCAAATTTGACTGCTCTCCGTCAAGTAGTTTTTTAGTAAATGCACCAACAGTCACAGACAGACAGACACAGACAGACTGACGGAATTGAAAAACCTATATTTTCGTAATCTCCGTGATCTGAAACGTCAGAATCCGAAAAAATCTCGGAGGGTGATTTTTTTCTCGAATACAATACTTCCCTTCGGTATGCGAGGGAAGTAAAACGAACATTTTTTTAAGTACCCTATGGCTAATTGCAAGCAATTTCATTTTATTTAGCAATAATTACAAAATTCAAAAATGAACTTAAAAAAAGAGGTTTCTTCAAATAATAAAGTAGAAAAAGTTATAATAAATGTTCCACATGTTGCCCATTTTGATTGACACATCTCTATGCGCTGTTGAAATGAGGTTCACACTGTTCCTAAAACTGCCAGTGTGATAGATCTAAAGGCAGTTATTATTCTTTCCTTCATATTTTGTACTGTTGTTGGTGTGTCTCTATAAACAATTTCCTTCACGTATCTCCATAAAAAGAAATCAAATCAAAAGAAAAGTCATGTCTACAAGTTCCGATTTGTTAAAATTCATATTGTAGAATTCCAAATATTTTAAATTCAATACAAATTGTAACTAACGACCGATAAGTGTGATAAATGCTCCATTGTACACGACAAGTTATAGCAAACTGAGGTTTTATTGCTTGTTGAATAATAAACACGGCAAAAAATGTACAAAAAAATATTACAGTAAAGGACCTATTAAATACTATTTACTCATTTCAATAGATTGGAAGAAATGGTCCCACTAAATGGCCTCATTTCAAAATTACGTAAAGACGTGTGTCAATCAAAATGGGCAACACCTATTATAAATTTTTCTAATTAATTATTTGAGGGATCCTCTTTTTTTAAGTTTATTTTTGAATTTGACATTTATTTATTTATAAAATGAAAATGGTTTACTTACAAAAAATATTCGTTTTTCATTTCTACATCACATCGTTGAAAAATATACATGGCGTTCCATTTGAAAAAATTGGGAAAATTCAATTTAATTTAAAAATAATTTTTGGCCACCCTGTACAGTTTTAGGAAATGAAAATGACTCAACAATTACTTTACATTAATTGAATGTCTCGTAATTGGTATTCACATAAGTTTTTCTTAAAACCCATAATTGTGATTGTGGTGATTTTGTTTAAATCTGTCTGCAGCTTGCATTATTTCAACAAAAAAATTTATTACATCCAAGTGGTTGGGAGATATTCAATGCTAACATAGGAATGAATAGAGCCTAGAAAGAGGCTTCAAAAAATGTACTAATATACATAGCATTCCATTAAAAAAAAGGCACTTGGTCCTGTAATTTTCTCTTGGCTCGCCCTGTATGTTCGAAAATAATTTCCAGTTATAGACTTTTTTATCTAGTTTACTTGTACTTTTTTAAAAAATTTCTAACTATCGTAGAACTCGAGATATCGAGGTCCGACGTACTATTGCCCCACCCTGTATATTTACAAAATCTACAGACTTTCCCTTTCTAAGAGGCTTTTAAAAACCCACCCTTGAAATATTTATCAGGATTTGTAAATTAGGGGTGCTGTCATACACTATGCACCCTTAAATGATATAATGTTTCGTGGTGTTGTACACATAGGAACATGTGTGTGTAGTATGGTGAAAAAAAGCATGGAATCAATAAGGGGTAGCCAATTGTGGGAGAGTAGCTACGAACCTTTCAGTTAACAGGCCTAGACAACCATTGCATTGGTATGTAAAAAAATAAAAATAGTGTTACCACGCATTCACATAGGAATCTTCCATCCATTAATCTACGAAGATTAAGAATGAGATCATATATTATGAAGGGCTGAACCTACAGGTTTACATATCTTTCACTATGCAGTAAAAATGATCACATAAAACACGGGACAGGGAGTGGAGGCGGAATGCGTTATTTAAAAATATCTCGAAAAATAAGCATAATCAAAAAATGCTACGAGAGCTCTTATAAAATATACCAAATATTCATTCATATCATACACTTAATTTTTTTTATAAAAATTACCAGAGAGCATTTCACTTATTGACATGGAAGCTAATGAAATGGCATTTTCGGGATCACTGTACTAATAAAATGTCATTGTTAGTAGGAAATCTAGTACGTAGAGAAGCATTATCACTGTAATTCTTCTCTAGACATATTTGTCTCTGAAATTATAATATGTCGACACTGATATGTCGTATTTTATTCCGTGAAATATATTTCGCAAATATCACTAGTTTTTTTTAAAATTTTCTCTATAAATTTCTCCTTGAGCTTTTGCCCAAAGTTAATATAACTCGTTCAATTGTAAGCCTATGGTATCGTCAAAAAGTAACCACATTAGGAAACAGAGCATATTTTAAGTAATAGACTAGGCGGCACTAGTGCCACCTCGTGAAGGTCTTAGTGCAACCTAGTGGCAGGCATTAGTGCCGATGTCGAAAAATAAGGAAAAAGGGGAAAAATCCAGAGCCTTTGTGTGCTGCTGCCGCTAAAAATAAGGAAATGAAATTGACATTTTTAGGGGAAAACAAATCCAAGAGATGAGGCGTTGAAAGCCTTTCAGAAGCTATCGAGATTTTGTTTAAGGATTTAAACATTCATCAATTGGCTGAAGAAAAACCTACAAACCTTCTAAATGATGGAGAAAATGCCAATGCTGGCAGAAACAATGGACTCTGGGTCCATCTGGATTATTTACAAAGAGATATTCTTTGTATATGGTGCGTTGCTCACAGATCCGACCTAGACTTGTCTGATGTTGAAATGAACGTTACGCAGAGATGAAGACTTCCCGATGAAGACCTATACAAGAATGATGAGTTCCTCAAGAAATTTTTTTCAAAAGACTCAACCTTTTAAATTTGTTCCTTCGAGTGCCGTCTAGTGCAAATTCCTTAAAATATGCTCTGTTAGGAAATCGGTAATCAAAACTCGCAATGTTCGTTATAATTAACCGTATTAGGCAGCACTTATTCGCTCTTCCAGAAAATATTCTCTGCTGAACTAAATAACCATGACTTAATTTTTAAACTTCTCAAATGAAAAATGAAAGTATATTTATTATTAATAAACGTTTAATCATTACATTTACTGCTGTAAATTCTGTCTCGATTATGTAGTATCTAGTACCCCAGTCATTAGAGATATTCCGTCAGGTCCATTCACTTGGATCTGTTTAAGGGATTCAGGAGGATCGCCGCACTGCCGCAGTACCGAGGAACACCGCCGTCACCGCCCAACAAGGATTGTACCGTACCGACCGCAGTTTTGCTTGCTGCACCGACTCATACCCCGCCGCATTACCGTTGTTGCCTATCGTATTTTTAACCGTTGATAACCGCTCTCTTGCTTCACTTAACTAACCGTTACCGTCACCCCGCTTTTGTTCTGTTTCTGTATTAGTTTAACCTGTAATTAATATTAGGTAGCTAGCATTGTACATAATAGGCATAATAAATATTTGTATATAGCTAATTTGAACTTTGCCTTTTGCTTTGGTTGTGTGTGAAGTCCACTATCCCTATAGACCCCTGGACATACCGTGTCTCCTCTGAGGCTATCCCAGCCCTACTGAAACAGGCTGTGTCAAGAGGCTACTGTGGGTCCTTTACCCCACTTGAAATAATTGTAAAGGTTGCGCCCGAGCTACTGTACCGTGCCGAAAGCTCGAGTGTCAAAGTGTGACGCACGAATAAAACGTCACATACTTTGGCTTCTAAACAAATCGGAGGCGATGATTTTTTTTTTCAGAGTTCTTTGGATGGTAAGCAATAATATCGCATAAAGTTTACATGATTTCCAGATCGGCAACATTAAAAAAAAATCAAGAACTTTTTTTTTTATTTTTTCAAAATGTTTAACATTAGTAGAGGTATGGGAAAATAAACAATATTTTTAGAAATAGCATATATTTTCACACAAAAAATATATCTACAAAAATATCGTCTAATACCATGGATTTTCCATAAAAAATTAATGAAGTGGAGATATTGGATTAAGCACGGTGCAAGGTTGCCCGTGCGTTTTGCAGTACACGGCGCGCAATAAACCTTTTGCTAGACAAACAAAATTTACACAAATTAAAAAACCGCTGCCTAAGGAATCACTACTTTCACATCCAGATTCTTCATCCAAGTCGTTTTAAAGGAAACATCTTGACTATATTTGCACTCTAGTATGTGGAAATTATTGGTCATAGAATTTTAATAATATTTGGGGCAGATGTCATAGAAAAGTTTGAGGAGTTGGTTTCTACCATATACGTTAAAAATGAAGTTTTTAGTTCACCCTACTTATTTTCTACTACTCACCTCCCACCCCTTCAATGGAGGAATCTCAAACAGATGTCACTACAATACATACGTGTACTAATCTCAAGTGAATATCTCAATTTGGTGTTATCAATCCCATTAATAATGAAGCGGAGGTGGTGGAGTTTGAAAAATATTAGAAAGAAATCTGAGGCCTTGGTTTCTAGTATATACACCGAATCCCAAATTTCTGTACTCTTATCACCTTGATTTACTTATTTTCCCCTAGTCACTCCTATTAACCCTAACCCTTCTACGGAATCATCCCAAAATATAATCTAGTTCCAGATGTCGTTATAATACATACGTCTACCAAATTACAAGTCAATTTTATTTTATCAACCCCTTTAATAATGTAGTAAGGGTAGTGGAAGGGTTGAAACATATTGTTAAAAAATTTGAGGTCTTGGCTTCTAGGACATACACCGAATTTCAAGTTGCAATACTCTTAGCAGCTTGCTTTACTTATTTTTCCCTATTTACCTCTACTTACCCCCACTCCTTCAACGCAATCGTGTCAAAATATAATCTAGTTTCAGATATAATTATAATATATAAATGTACCAAATTTCAAGTGAAAATTTAAATTTAATTTTATCAACTCTTAATAAGGGAGTGGGGGTGGTGGGGAGAAATAGAAAATACTAATAAAAAAACCTGAGACCTTCGCTTCTAGTACATACACCGAGTTTCTGTAGTCTTACCAGCTTGCTTTACTTATTTTCCCCTATTTACCCCTATTTAACCTCCAACCCTTCAACGGAATCATCTCAAAATATAATCTAGTTCCAGATGTCGTTATGATACATATGCGTACTAAATTTCATGTGAATATCTCAATTTTATTTTATCAACCCCTTGAATAATGGAGTAGGGGTGGTGGGGGCTGAAATAAATTATCAAAAAATCTGGGGCCTTTGCCTCTTGTACATACACCGAATTTCAAGTTTCTGTAGTCATACCTGCTTGCTTTACTAATTTCCCCCTATTTACCCCTAAATAACCCCGAACCCTTCAAAGGAATCATCTCAAAGAATAATCTAGTTCCAGATGTCGTTATAATTCATACGTGTATCAAATTTCAAATGAATATCTCAATTTTATTTTATCAACCCTTGTAATAATGAAGTAGGGGTGGTGGGGGTTGAAAAATATTATAAATAATCTGAGACCTTGGCTTCTAGTATATACACCGAATTTAAAGTTTCTGTAGTCTTACCAGCTTGCTTTACTTATTTTCCTCTATTTACCCCTATTTAGCCCCCAACCCTTCAACGGAATCATCTCAAATTATAATCTAGTTCCAGATGTCGTTATAATAGATACGTGTACCAAATTTCAAATGAATATCTCAATTTTATTTAATCAACCCTTTTCATATTGGAGTAGGGGTGGTGGGGGTTGAAAAATATTATAAAAAAATCTGACGCTTTGGCTTCTAGTACATACACCGAATTTCAAGTTTCTGTGGTCTTACCAGCTTGCTTTACTTATTTTCCCCTATTTACCCCTATTTAACCCCCAACTCTTCAACGGAATCATCTCAAATTATAATCTAGTTCCAGATGTCGTCATAGTACATACGTGTACCAAACTTCAAATGAATATCTCAATTTTATTTAATCAACCCTTTTCATATTGGAGTAGGGGTTGAAAAATATTATAAAAAAATCTGACTCCTTGGCTTCTAGTACGTATACCGAATTTCAAGTTTCTGTACTCTTACCAACTTGTTTTACTTATATTCCCCTATTTACCCCAAATTAACCGCCAACCCTTCAACGGAATCATCTCAAAATATAATCTAATTTCAGACGTCGTTATAATACATACGTGTACGAAATTTCAAATGAAAATCTCAACTTTATTTTATCAACCCCATTAATGGGGTAGGGGTAGTGGGGGGTTGAAAGATCTTATAAAAAAATCTTAGGACTTAACTTCTAGTACATACACCAAATTTCAAGTGTCTGTTCTCTTACAAGCTTGCTTTACTTATTTTTCCCTATTTTCCCCTATTTAACCCCCAACCCTTCACCGGATTTCCTCAAAAAACAATCCAGTTCCAGATCTCGTCATAATATATACGTGTACAAAATTTCAAGTCAATATCTCAAACCGTTCCGGAGAAAACGTGCGGACAAAAAAGTTACAGACAGACCGACAGACAGACCGACAGACAGACAGAAATTTTTTTTTCGCTCAAATTTAAAATCTCGATGTTTCATGACATTCTAAACCTATTTCACGAATAAAAATTTTTGAAATTTTTTTTGCGATTACTATACTTCCAATCCACTACGTGGATGTGGAAGTAAAACTAAGGTATCATTTTAAAACTGGAACTCTCGCCTTTCTTATACATTTAATTGTATATTAATTAAGGCTAATATATAGAAGCAAATCATCAATATATGTAATATATATTTCGAAAATGACCTAATTTTTGTATATTGTATGATAATCCATAGGAAATATTCGAATTTTTTTTTTGGTCTTCGGGAAACTTTCGAGAAATGTGCTTAAGTTAATGTAGTTTAAATAAACAATACTTCTGAAATTACTATAATTTGGTAATTTCAGAATTTGTCGAACAAATATATATACATGTTATCGGAACCCAGAAAAAAATCACTTAGATACATAAGACAAATTCAGTTAAAAACTAAAACATCCCAGCTATTCAAATATTCGAAAAGGAAATTATATAATTCTACCGTGATAAGCAAGAATACCGATATTTAGAGTCTCGTGAATGTAGTTCGGTAAGAAATATGATATAAATTTTGATACTTACAGAATAAGTAGACAAGAGTATCACGTATACATAGAATATAATGAAAACGCACATTTGTCTACCTGTATAATAATACAAAGCACTTTATTCAGGTACTTTATAATTATTATTTTCTATTATTTTCTCTAACAAATATTGTTAAATAATGCCATTTTCACAATATATTTCGTACCTAAGGCAACATGTTGCAAATATGTGCTATACGCAGATTCGCACCTCGCTAATAAAAAAAATTGTAAAGAAATTGTTTGCTTAAAAATGTAATATTCCCTTTATGAAAATATTTTTTATTTTTCCATACATCAACTCACGTTAAAAATTTGGAAAATACACCGAAACGTGTTTAAGCTTTATAGACACAATAAGCTACACCGCCTGGGCTACAGACGACGCCGCATAATACCACGAGTGTAGTTGTCTCCATATATTTACTGCACATAAAAAACCTCAAAGCTGTGCCGCTTATACGTATAGACCTTCAAGTTTGGTAGAAAATGGTAAATCAGAAATATAATGTATTACTTAATACATACCAACAATATTCTCATGTATAGTACGTTCTGGAATAGTTAAAATAAGAAATAATCGGAAACAAGCCTCCTTTAATTAAAATATCTTACCTCCTGAAATTTAGTTGCGCAAATCACCCCTAATTAGAACGTCATACTCAGCAGATCCGTACTTTCAATTTATCTATCAATATCGCGAAGGGCGGGCAATACGTGCACCAATGCGTTAGATATCCTATCTTGATGCAAAATAGAGCAAGATTTTTAATTTACCAGAAACGGCATTAAGTTTCTACCAAAAATAGAACTTTAAAACCTCTATTAGTAGGCTCTGTAGTATCTTGTCGGCTTCTAATAGCGCTGTCTTTGATATTTGGATGGCTGGTTTTTATTGCCGTTTTTACGTGCATTAAACAAATGGAGACAACTGTAGACGATTAGACGATGTATTTGTCTCTACTCATCAAATGATTGGTCGGAACGTGTTTGAGAAGTCTTTGAAGTAAACAGTTCAACTATAGGTCAGTCTAATATAATGCATACCCATGTCTTTAATGTTTTTTTGTTTTCTGGATTGTCAAGTTAGTCATTATGCCACTTAAGATATGGCGAATCCGCGGACTTTTAATTGTCTGTAGCTGCATTTGTTGAATTTTTATACCTACTTCGTTCTTTACTGGATGAGTTGTTTCGGAAATAAATCTTCATGTGAATAATGAAATTGAAAAAAAAAAAATAGGTTAGTAGTAAACACACATAAAAAATGTCAAAGAAGCATCTGGGGGCAAGAAATTAATATTAGACATGTTTCATGTATTTAATTCATTTATTCGTAAACGTTTATATAAAAGACTACCATTATTTTTTTATGTACTATCAGGTGCAGAAATATCGAGACACAATTTTGGACCACCTTGTATATAGTTTTTTTACAGTTGAATCTTCCCCTCTCAAAAAGCCAAGTTTGATTGATTTCTTACAGTTAACCGATTAAAATTGACTTCTATTAGCAAACTGAACGATAGGACGCCAAGCGATAATAGAGCACCCATCCAGCAGGTTGTGCAATACACTCAAAAGACACACATATAGACGTACGAGGCAATGTAGCACTAAGTCTCTGGTAATTCAAACACATACTAAATCACATAAACACATCACACTTACACACAAATACTCAACTGGTAAAAGGAAAGTAAAATGGTACCTACATGGCCTGCTTGACAAGCGTTAACCTCCTCAGAGCAATTGTCTATTAAATTTCATTTATATTTTATAGATACTTTTTCAGATCAGTTTTCTCCAAATTTGTTCTATGACAAATAGAAAATAGTCAAGAAGTAAGATTATGATCTAATTTATTTATACGTATTACGCCATCCCAGTGACATTCGTGAACTAGATTAATAGTAGGTATTCATTAGAAGTCTGTACTGGGGTTCAACTACCACTTCAGAGATGGCGCTAGGAGTGTTTTCTAAATTCCGAGTGATCCCAAATGAACTAGAAGTGATGTACCCAGTAATTCACAGTGTTTAATGTTATATTATAGTAGTATTACGTAGCGTAAATAGTAAATTAATGAACAGTGTTAGTAGTATTTCGTGTCATAATTTTGGAACCCGCGGTTTTGGGGATGTTTACCACGAGGCGTAAACACGTAACAATATTTTATTGTTTTATAGACAAGTATTTTACACATTTTCTAAGTAAATACTTGCATCAAATGAGAAAATAAACAAGAATTACTAATATAAATTTGAGGTTTTTAGTAAATAACACAATATTTACTAAGACGTCATGTTTTACTTACTAAATTCCTAACGTCCATAATAGTTGCGTTCGTTTGTTCTATATTTTCTGTTTTAATTGTTTTAGTAGGAAGTGGAACAATGCACATAGTAGGTAATTAATAATTACAGAAATTAATACGGAATTCTTATAGCTGACTCAAGGTTAAACTTCTTTCACGCATCTCGCTATTTCCTCTTTACATATAATGTTTCCGGTGCAATTAAAAAATGTAATACATCTATACACACAGTTCAGACATTTTTTCAATAATTCCCATCAACAAAACTTAAATAACCGCCGGAAACTGTTAATCAAACACAGTTATCTTTTAAAAAACTATGTATTCGATGTCGCCCAAATGCATTAAATTTGTATTATTTTGATCCACTATATTTCGCAATGTATGTATCTAATATAATGTTGAGGCATTCAATTATATTACGGACAAGTGTTTTGTTTTCAATATGCGAAAAATTATTAGCATATTTTTTACCAATGCAAACATTTTTATTACAAACATTTATTATTTGGCGATGAATTGCTGCAAATATTAACAAATAACGAAAAATATGCTTATTTTTAACCTGCCTCAAAATCGATTTTGTACTAACGTCCAATTAACCAGGCGACTGAATAAAATTTAATTGCATAATTTACATTTGAAAAACATAGCACTAGGGAGTCTTGCCTATGACTTGTGTGTTTGCTGTCAGCCTAAAACATTCTAACCTCAGGTAATAATGTAAACTGCCGAGATTTTAACCTGTAATTTACGGATTGCGGCTGTTGGAATTTTAAGCTGGAATTAAAAATCTCGGCTGCCGGGACTTGATCTATCAACTTATTAGTTCGAAAACTGCAACAGGAAATGAAAGTTTAAAAGTAATTTTAAAAGCAGTTGCAAAAAGAAGATTATGATAAAGAGATTAATATTAACCAGAGAAATATTAAATACCTCCAACATATTGTTGAATGTCTAATCGAGAAATAAAATGTAGATGGGTACAAAGCAGTTTGAATAAATTTTATCGAGTAGGTTTTAACTAGAAGAGAAAACAGTAATATGAGTATTGTACAGCTTGGAATTTGACTTCCATCTATACTATCGAAAATGTTACAAACTAAAAACCTAAAAAGTGGTAATATCTGCCCCACATATAGCGCCAGATATTTATATTAGAAAGTATCTAGGTGTACTTTTCTATATAAAAATTATTTAAATCTAGACACATAGTCTATGTATACATTATTGTACATATTTAATTAACGAGAGAGCTGTTGTAGGTCATGGATACCTGCCTGGAATTAGACTTTTGCTATCGAAAATTTTACTAACTAAAAACCTAAAAAGTAGTAATATCTGCCCCACATATAGCGCCAGATATTTATTTTTATTAGTATCTAGGTGTACTTCTCTACATCAAAATTATTGAAATCTAGACACATAGCCTCTGTATACATTTTTGTATGTATTTAATTGACGAGAAAGCTGTTGTAGATCATGGATCTGTTGCTCATTTAATAATTTATTATATAGTCAGTCATAAAAGTACAGCTTACCAATATAAAATAATATATAATATACAGAAATTACTAATAAGCTGACTGACTTTGCTTTTATAGGATTTACATTGATAATAATAAGTTTTTATTAATCTCATTCATTTCCGACTGGATTGTAGTTCCTTAAATAAATAAATTCGTTTTAATCAAGTGAGCATTTCAAATTTTAGAAAAACTCGATACACGAAAAAAGTGTCTTTTCTAAACAAACAAGTAAGTTTGTGGACACGTAGCGCAAATAAATTTCAAGGCGTTATCGTACTTATCAAGTTTCCAAAACTTTGGATGTGCTGAATATCTAATTAGTCCAGAGAAATTAGATGTTCCCTTCAGAAAAAATCCCAGAAAGCTGAATTTTGGTATGAACCTTGATATTGTCGTTCTAAACAAAATGTCAAAGGTCCCCTTTGATCTGAGTGCCGGTAAAAATTTCACGTGGAGTCAAAGGTCACCAAGAACGGTTTTTCGTGAATATCTAGTTAACACACACGATAACTTCTTCGAGAATCGTAAAATGAACGTCTTCAAATTATTAGAAAAAAATAATAAATTAATAAATTATGCAGACGTTTTTACTAAGACAGAGTGTTCTCTAGACGTGATTCAACAATGGAATTCGTTTTCTCCTGGCTGTGTATAAAGCCCTAGTAAAGGAATTATCTATTGATATTGATACTCACAGATATTCAACTTTTGTAAAATCTGCACACCTAATAAAATTCGTTCAGTTATCTATTCTTCCGCCATTATCTAGTGCTGAACAGTAATATTTTTAGCGGTTTGATTACGAATTTCAAATATGGCTAGGCAACAAGCTTACTACTGAACACTGGGAATGGACGTTAACGAATAACATTTTGGATCCAATTCAAACTCTGCTTCCACCTGCTCCAGACGTTCTGCTAAATACTATTTCTCGTAATTGCACCAAGGACTGTACTTTAAACTACGGCTGCAGAAAAAATGGTTTATATTGTTCATCAGTTTGTGGTAATTGAAAGGACAGTCTTGCTTAAATGTAATTGAGATTAATAACTCTTACATAAAAAATTAATTTATGAACAAATTCATTTTAATTTTTTCTAATCAACATTTTTTAAACAAAAACAAACGTGGATTGGGCCTATTGGGGACATGGTGTGAGAAAAACGCGCTTTATGTAAAATATAAGGTGCGCAAAGTCGTTTCGGTGTGGAAAGATGTGCTTGTGCACGTTTGTGAGAAATATAAAGGTTACAGCTCTGTAAATTGAATTATCTTTAAAACGGTTACTCTTACAACTGAATAGGTAGGAAATTTCCTAAAGTACAAATTTGATATTGTCCACGTAAGTTAGCCTTTTCCGTGGCGTACGGCTGTGATTCGTTACGTGCAGTAATGGGTGGCCGGCAATTTTCTTGCTGCCGGGTAATGGAGGCTAGGTTTGAAGTGGTCAGAGCCAGGAGTTGCGCTAATTGTTCATAAGTGGGTAGTCCCAAGCTCGGTTGGGGTTGGTCCGTTATGGCGGCAGAGGGGACTGGGATCGTTCCAGTCGTTTGGTTTTGGAGCACTATTTGTCTTTGGGGCGTAGCACTAGGTCTTGCCGTCTGGTACGGCGGGGTGACGTGGTAGGCGCCGGCCGACGAGGTAGGCGTGACGAAGTACTGTGCGTTGGGCGGCGTGCTTGGACTTGGGCTGGTTGCTGTTGGTGGTACCATGCAGTGAGGGGTGGCCAGCTGGCGGCGAGGTGTCAGCGAGGCGTCGCTGAAGAGTTGGGGCCAGTCGGGTGTGGCAGCGATGGTGTACTGACCGCTGGGCAGCCCTGAGCCTGAGTGGGAGGCTTCCCCATGTGTGGAAGCGAATCCAGCGAAGCGGCGATCTCCCAGCGTCGAGGAATCGTCGTTGGCCCGGGATGCTGTTGGGTCCACCATACAGCGAGGGGGCATCACCATATCATCATCACCACCCAATCTCTGTTCCATCGCCGAGTTTCCATGCCACGATGCTGCGTTGCGCTCCATGCAGTAATGGGGCATCGCCTGAGAATCGTTGCTACTCCATTCCATATTTGTTGCCTGGGCTTCATGCCAGGTGGCTGCGCTGCGTGCCATGCAGCGAGGGGGCACCGTCGTGATGACGTCATGCGTGACCCCAGTGTCGTGTCCTATGTTGGTGGCGAGTCCTGCCTCGCTATGCCTAGGCGCGGAGCCCGGCGACGCACAGTAGTGGGGCGCCGTCGTCGCGACGCCATGCGTAGCACTTGTGCCTGTGGAGAAATCAGAGGACATGCTTACCTCGCCGAGCCGGGTTGCTGTGTTGCTTGCTGTGCAGTGTGGGGCCACCGTCGTGGAGACGTCGGGCGTGACCCCCGTACCCCTTGTCAGGGCGTCGTGTTGGCGGAGCACTTCGTGGTCAGATGCTGTGAGGGGCGTCGTGCAGTGAGGGGGGGCCGACGTGGAGACGTCGCTCTCGACCCCAGTGCCTACTGCCTTGCCACTCCGGGTATGCATTGCCACTTGACACTCAACACAATAAAACTCAATTAAAACACACTGTCTGGTTACAACACAAGAGGAAGGGATAACCTCATCAGCATTGGCGTTGGCGTCTGTGCTCAAATGACTTCTGTTTCGGCAGAAGACTATTAGTTGCTGAAGGCTGGAACATTACTACTTGAAGGATCGATCACTACTTGCTCGCTGAGAAAAAGTGTCCTCTTATATAGACTTTCTTGTGCTCAAATGACTTCTGCTTCGGCAGAAGACTATTTTCTTGCGCTCAAACGACTTCTGTTTCGGCAGAAGACTAAAACATGAGTCATAATTTGTTCTCGATGCCGACGCCGATGACACCACCCCCCTTTTTTGTGACTTTATTGAACATTAATAAAGGCATACAGGTTATGTTTCAGTTCAATAATTTCAATTATATAATGTAAGAGTGAGTGGATACAATATTTTCAAAACGATAAACTAAGAGTAAGTGTTAAGATATTTCAACAACTAAGATATTTTAACATATATAGACTAAGATTAAGTGTGGTAAGATATTTAACTAAGTAACTAATAATAGGTCCACTAAGATATTTTAGATAAAACAGGATATTTAAAATTAAAGTATTTTATGTGACAAATCATAAATGCATTCTAGTTTGAACAAAGTTTTTTCGCCCTGTGGCGATAATTATTTACATTGGTATGTTATCGCAAGTTTCGCTCTTCTGGGCGTCGTCTCCGCGACGCCCGGGGCTGCTTGATCCTGTTGAGATTTGGGGGCTGCTAAGTCCTGCTGTGCTGCGCGCTACGGCAGCGGGATTCTGGAGCGAACCTGTGAGGCTGCAACGTCCTGCTGTGTTGCTTGCTAAGGCAACGGGAGACTGGAGCGATTTATTGAGGCTGCAACGTCCTGCTGTACTGCGGGCTAAGGCAGTGAGAAACTGGAGCGCCTCGTGGGGGCTGCTAGGCCCTGCTGTGCTACGGGCTAAGGTAGCGGGATTCTGGAGCGGTGCGCCGGAGCCGGCTGAGCTCGGGCTGGCGTTCGAGTTGACGAATACTCGTGTCCGGACTGGGACAGGCATCTGGCTGGCGGATGGCTGCTGTCGGTCGTGGCCAGGCGTGGTCACGGCCTTCGCCCAGAACGGCATCGGGAACAGTATGGGCGTCGTGTCGAGCGGCTGCTCTTGTCTTGACGTAGAAGGCCCAGGGTCTGCTGGCGGCGGCGGTGCGGCTGACAGCGCCGGGGACTTCTCATTCTCATGTTTGTTTGTCTCCTCTTGGCTGAAGTGGATGGACCAGGCACGACTGGGGGCAGTCGGCGGGCTGGAAATTTTGGTTTAGCGGCGGCTGTGGTGCTATGTCCACGTAGATAGTCGCCATGTCCACGGAAGTAGGTACCAGGTCCACGGATGTAGACTTGTGCGTTGGCATCTGGCTTTGGGGCAGCGGGCACTACTGATCCTGTGATAGTAGGCGTGACTGGCTTCTGGGCAACGGGCGCTACTGGTCCTGTGACAGTAGGCGTGGTTGGCTGTTGGGCAGCGGGCACTACTGATCCTGTGATAGTAGGCGTGACTGGCTTCTGGGCAACGGGCGCTACTGGTCCTGTGACAGTAGGCGTGGTTGGCTGTTGGGCAGCGGGCACTACTGATCCTGTGATAGTAGGCGTGACTGGCTTCTGGGCAACGGGCGCTACTGGTCCTGTGACAGTAGGCGTGGTTGGCTGTTGGGCAGCGGGTGCTGCTGATCCTGTGATAGTAGGCGTGACTGGCTTCTGGGCAACGGGCGCTACTGGTCCTGTGACAGTAGGCGTGGTTGGCTGTTGGGCAGCGGGCACTACTGATCCTGTGATAGTAGGCGTGACTGGCTTCTGGGCAACGGGCACTACTGGTCCTGTGACAGTAGGAGCTGCGAGCCTTGGTGGGGCTGGATGACCTGGATCCTCGGGATCGTCATCCTCGTCGTTGCTGTCGTCATCTTCGGTATCGTCATCTTCGGTATCGTCATCTTCGGTATCGTCATCTTCGGGATCGTCATTTTCGGGATCGTCATTTTCGGTATCGTCATCTTCGGTATCGTCATCATCGGTATCGTCATCATCGATGTCGGTGGTCTGTTGCAGAGATCGTCTGAGTAGATCAGTCTGGCTGGACTGAATCCTGGGAGGCGGCTCAGGGCCTGGCAGGCCGAGTGGAGGTGACCTCGGGGGAGATGGCTTCGTGCTGACATCTCGGGTGTGAGTTGGCGGGAATACCTTGTCGAGGAATACAGAGGCTATTAGTGGGGCAGTGATTGGCAATACTGACCTTTTATCCTTCCAGGAAGGTCCAGCGTCCTGCTGCTCCGGGAAGGCGTCCATATAAGCTGCTTCCTTGGGTTCCTGTTCACCTGGTTGAGGCTGAGGAATGAGTGTGGTTGACTGGTCTAAGCTGAGGGAGGTAGCATCTTGCGTCACGGTGTTGACTGGTGACCGCCTGTCCAGGCGGCCCGGGCAAAGGAAAGCAAAGGCGGCGGCTCTGTTGCTTTGTTGCCGTGGTGTCAACGGGCGTGGTTGATACGTGTCCTGCTCCTGCTTGGCTGTAGCTTCGTCAATCTCATTCTTCGTGGTCGGTGGTGGAGACACCAAGGTTGTGGCTTGTTGCTGGGCTTGTAGTTGCAGCACTGCGTCCTCTGTCTTGGTTCGTAATTCTAGGCTGTTAATTTCCAGCGGTGGGGCCGGGCGCCCTAGTTCTGCCCGACCCATTGGGAGTTTCCCGATGGCGGTGCGTTGCGGGGTTCTTGCCGTGTGGTTGGCTGACTTCTTGTCTGTGGTGGTGCCGTGGATGTCTGTCCAGGGCCTGGGTTATTGGTTGGACCTGCCTGTTGGCTAGGGTTGTTCGAGTTGGTGCCATGCCCTCGGAAGTTGCTACCCCCTGTCTGGACATTTTGTTGGCGGAAGTTAGGGTTTCCCTGTTGGTTGGAGTCGTGTCCACGGAAATTGGGGTTGGCTCGCTGGTTGGAGTCGTGTCCGCGGAAATTGGAGTTGCCTTGCTGGGGCTCTGACTGAGTTTGGTTGGTGGGGCAGTCTCGGTGATAGTGAAATCCCGGGTACTTGCGGCACTTTGGTAGACTATTGGTAGTATTACTCGCAGGCGGGATGGTGGCTGGCCTCGGCAGCGGTCGGAGTTGCCTCTGAAATTCCCTGTAGTCACCCTCGGCGTTTTCAGCCACTCGGCTCAAGCTTTCCATCGTGGCCACTGGGACATTTCTAGTTGCGAATCTTAGTTCCGGTCGCAGGAGCTCGCGCACCTCCATAACCATCTCTTCTTCCGGCGTATACCGTTCTACTCTCAGCCAGAGTCCAATTTTGCGTTGTATAAAAACGGCGGCGGGTTCGTCGTCTTTTTGTCTCTCCCCGTGTAACCTGGAGCGTAGCTTCCCCAGGGTGGCAGTGTCGTTGAACTGCCGCAGGAGCTTTTCCTTTAGGAATTCATATGTTATGTTGTGGGACTTCCACATCTCCAGGGTGCGTCTGGCTTGACCCTCGAGCTGTTCTATAGCTACTCTCACTTTATCTCGGCCGTGGATGTCTTCATGGAGCATCGCCTCCTCGAGCTCATCCAGGAAGTTGACTGGATCCTCCCATTCCAGGCCTGAGTAAGTGGGCAGCGCTCTCGTTCTTCTTGTGGGCATCCTGTGATGACCTTGTATTGCGTGTATTGCGGCTTGAACGCTTCCCTCCATTAGTCTTGTCATGCTCTCTGCTAGGTTTTGTGTTGGGCGCCACTGGGGATCCATTTCCCCAGAATCTGTATAGTCGGGTCGTCGTGGATCCTCTTCCCTCCGGAAAGATCTGGCCCCACGTTGGGCGCCATGTCCACGTAAGTTAGCCTTTTCCGTGGCGTACGGCTGTGATTCGTTACGTGCAGTAATGGGTGGCCGGCAATTTTCTTGCTGCCGGGTAATGGAGGCTAGGTTTGAAGTGGTCAGAGCCAGGAGTTGCGCTAATTGTTCATAAGTGGGTAGTCCCAAGCTCGGTTGGGGTTGGTCCGTTATGGCGGCAGAGGGGACTGGGATCGTTCCAGTCGTTTGGTTTTGGAGCACTATTTGTCTTTGGGGCGTAGCACTAGGTCTTGCCGTCTGGTACGGCGGGGTGACGTGGTAGGCGCCGGCCGACGAGGTAGGCGTGACGAAGTACTGTGCGTTGGGCGGCGTGCTTGGACTTGGGCTGGTTGCTGTTGGTGGTACCATGCAGTGAGGGGTGGCCAGCTGGCGGCGAGGTGTCAGCGAGGCGTCGCTGAAGAGTTGGGGCCAGTCGGGTGTGGCAGCGATGGTGTACTGACCGCTGGGCAGCCCTGAGCCTGAGTGGGAGGCTTCCCCATGTGTGGAAGCGAATCCAGCGAAGCGGCGATCTCCCAGCGTCGAGGAATCGTCGTTGGCCCGGGATGCTGTTGGGTCCACCATACAGCGAGGGGGCATCACCATATCATCATCACCACCCAATCTCTGTTCCATCGCCGAGTTTCCATGCCACGATGCTGCGTTGCGCTCCATGCAGTAATGGGGCATCGCCTGAGAATCGTTGCTACTCCATTCCATATTTGTTGCCTGGGCTTCATGCCAGGTGGCTGCGCTGCGTGCCATGCAGCGAGGGGGCACCGTCGTGATGACGTCATGCGTGACCCCAGTGTCGTGTCCTATGTTGGTGGCGAGTCCTGCCTCGCTATGCCTAGGCGCGGAGCCCGGCGACGCACAGTAGTGGGGCGCCGTCGTCGCGACGCCATGCGTAGCACTTGTGCCTGTGGAGAAATCAGAGGACATGCTTACCTCGCCGAGCCGGGTTGCTGTGTTGCTTGCTGTGCAGTGTGGGGCCACCGTCGTGGAGACGTCGGGCGTGACCCCCGTACCCCTTGTCAGGGCGTCGTGTTGGCGGAGCACTTCGTGGTCAGATGCTGTGAGGGGCGTCGTGCAGTGAGGGGGGGCCGACGTGGAGACGTCGCTCTCGACCCCAGTGCCTACTGCCTTGCCACTCCGGGTATGCATTGCCACTTGACACTCAACACAATAAAACTCAATTAAAACACACTGTCTGGTTACAACACAAGAGGAAGGGATAACCTCATCAGCATTGGCGTTGGCGTCTGTGCTCAAATGACTTCTGTTTCGGCAGAAGACTATTAGTTGCTGAAGGCTGGAACATTACTACTTGAAGGATCGATCACTACTTGCTCGCTGAGAAAAAGTGTCCTCTTATATAGACTTTCTTGTGCTCAAATGACTTCTGCTTCGGCAGAAGACTATTTTCTTGCGCTCAAACGACTTCTGTTTCGGCAGAAGACTAAAACATGAGTCATAATTTGTTCTCGATGCCGACGCCGATGACAATATCTAATATTTTTTCTCTAAAAGTGGCCGTTAAGGGGATATTCACGAAACACATTATCTGATGACATTTGATCCCGCGTAAAATTTTTAGCGGCACTGTAATCGATCGGGAATCTTGACTTTTGTGTAGAACCACAATATCAAAGTTCATACCAAACTCCAGCTTTCCGGGAATTTTTCTGAAGTTGGACCTTTTTGTGTAAATTCTCTGGATTAAATGAAAAAAATGGAGAATAAGATAGAGCCTAAAATCGGACTCCAGAAACTGTCCTCAAATACTTCAAGTTTAGAAAAGTGTCTCAATTCTGTACTTACATACTGTAATGTTTTTATTATTTTGAACTACAAGCTAAAGCAACTAACGGGCAACTAACTTTCAAGTATTAACTTGATAAAATTGACAGTTGTAGATCTTATGAAAAGAGAGTTAAAGGGTGAATGAGCCGTAACTTTATCAAAATATCTATAGATTTGTCAGTTCAACAACTTATAGTAATTGAGAATTGTAGACACTTTTAGAGAATTATATCAGTAAGAAATAACATCTGCCCCACGCGAAGCGCCAGATATTTATTTATATTAGTTAGTATGTAGGTACGTGTAGTTTTATAAATCAAAATTTGTGAAAGCTCAACATAGGCTATGCCTACATATCTATTCCACAAAAATTACTTTGTAATTCGTGAATCCGTCGTACACATCACTGATATTCAGACCATGTAGATTACGAAAATACAAGTTTTTCAATTCCGTCAGTATGTCTGTCGGTCAGTTGGTCTGATGTCTGCATTAACTAAAAACTACTTGACCGGGAACAATCAAATTTGGTAGGTAGTTGACGCTACTACCAACAAAGAAATGGTTAAATTTTCACTGGAAAATATACAGGGTGGACCGTCTAAAGGAAACAGATAATAAAAAAAAAATTTTTGCTCAAAAATGTCCATGTTTCATGACATCATGACATTCTAAACCTATTTTTTTTTTAATGAACTTTTTTTAACCATTACTGTACTTCGACTCCACTACGTGGATGTACAACTAAAAATGTGACAGATAGCAATAATATTTGGCATATAGTTAACACAATTGGCACGGAAAACTTATTACAGTTTAATTATACTCTTCGCAAATACAAAACGATTGTATTGCATTCGATCGGCACATTTCTAAAACCGGTAATATGCTCGTAGAGAAAAAATGTTCGTATACTGTATTTGTGATTGTATTCTGAACAACTTTCAAAATGTCCGTCCGTGTGTCTGTCCGTCGGTCACGTTTCTTGTAAGCACGATAACTTAAGAACAAAAAATCCGATTGTATTGAAACTTGGACAGTAAGTTAGTGTTAGCTAGAGGAAGCACCCTATTGATTTTCAACATACTTGATCAATAAATAAAAAGTTATCAATTTTTTTAATTTGAAAAAAACATGTTTGTAATTAAACAAAAAATGTCAACTAATATTATTTACAAAAGAAACTGCGAAGAGTATCCTACAGAATGTGCAACAATTATATAAAAAGTGCAGTAAGTTGGCGAAGAGTATAATGTTTCCTCTATTTATATATTATGGAATAACAATGACAATAAAATAAAATAAAATCATTGCATATAACATTAGTAGATTGGCGAAATTTTTTCATTTCCGATTTTCCCGAAAATTATTCATAGAAAATAAAGTTTCAAGTAAAATAGTTGCCTCCATCCTCACTCTCATCCCAATTTCATTCCATTGCACTTAGTACGTATTTTTTTTATATAAGACAGTTTCCCACTTGTTATTATTTGCCCCTACAAATTTGGACCGTATATTGACACACCTTAGAAAAAAATTCTTACTTTCTACAATTTCCAAAATTTGACATTCATATTAACACATCTTGTTAAAAAATATACAGGGTGGTCATTTTTTAACAAGTGATAGTGTACAAGAGTTTTATTATAACTCACTGCCCTGATAACAACAAACGTCCCCAGGGCATACACTTAGGTCCTCGTTAGGTCTAAACGTCCCGGGTTTATATGGTACGCCCCAAAGACGTCCGTTTGCTAACGTTCTGCTTAAATGCTTTAAGGACATTCTGCTAGAGTCTAGTCCAGACAAACTTAAACATTTATGAAATAACCTCTAGGAGTGATGTTTTTTATTTTGAGCAAATTAGGACATGTTTGAAAAAAGAAATTAGAAACTGTAAAAATGAAATTAAAATCCTTAAAAAGTTTTACTGACGAAATTTTTTTTAATAAAACAATATTTTCATTTTTTATGGTCCATTTAAATTTTGTTAATTTTATTTTTCTGATTTCAGAAATCTTATGTTCGTCTCAACTATTTTTTTCTTCTTGCGAAATTACATTAATTTGTACTTTTTGACAGTACTGCATTGTTATTATTATACTACTATCCTCTATATTAGCGTGCTATACTATAATTTAGTAAGAGAATATCGCAATGAGAATAAATGGAAATACTAGACTGAATAACAAAAATGTAAAGCTGTTTTATTTTAAAATTCCCGCCAAACGTCGTGTTTTTTGAGATGGAGAAATTTCGGTCAGTTGCTGTCAAACCATGGGGAATTCAATTTGGCAGCCCTATGGTTTGGTTATTGCATCTTGCATCATTTTTATTTCATCCGCTGACTAGTCACTAATGTTTCAGATTGTTGTTGTGTTTTAACGGCTACAAAAATACCAAAAATAGGTAAGTCTATTTAATTGATTTATTAATGCATAAGTATTTAGATCAATATTTTATTCTAGATAAATTTGGTGCTGCTTATTTTTAATTGTTTATCATGGAGCTAACTTATTCACTTAAAAGAAGATTGTTGGATAAACATTATAAAAAATTGAAAAGAAGAAGTACTCAGTGTGTTAAACGAAGTGTTAAATATGGTTCGACATCTGATGAACAAGTGGAAGTGATGAAACTTGTAATAGAAAAATATTTGCCAGAAAATATCAACAAACTTGAAAGCATATTTAGGGATTTCAGTAAATTAATATAAGATAAAAAAAATCGGTAAAGGTATTTACACAGAACTTCCCTCGTTCATGGCAGTCACTCTAAAAAAATAATAATTACGAAATGACATTAAGGATAATAATCGGAATAGAGTTATTGCTATTATTACAAAGAAACCTTGATAAGTTTTGGTCAAAAAAATATACAGATTGCTCATCCAACAGCAAAAGTTCAATACTAAATAGCAGGTGCCACATATGGCAGGCTTGCGCAAATACCTTTACAAATGTCCACCATGACTGAATTATTTCTTGGGATGACCACCCTGTACATTTTTCAATAAAAGTATAATAGGTGCATATGCCAGATATTATTGCCATCTGACACATTTTCAATCCAACATTCACGTAATGGAGTGGAAGTATAGTGGTGGTTAAAAAATTTCATTTTTTTAAAATTTTTTAAAAGATGTTGGTAAAATAATTTTCAAAATTTTTTCTTCTGAAATAGGTTTAAAATGTCAAACGTAGAAATTTTAAATTAGAGCAAAAAGGAAAGTTTCCGTCTATTCTATAGTAGTGCTAAAAGAAAGTTTAAAAATAAAAAATTGCGTATTTTTTAAAATAGGTTTAGAATGCTATGAAACGTGAAAATTTTAAATTTGAGCAAATAAAAAAAAATCGATCTATTTCAATGGTAAAAACTTTTTGACAAATGTTGATGAAAAAAATTTTCCATTTTTTTTTTCTGAAATAACTAGGTTTAGAATGTCATTTAAATTTGAGCATTCTAGTGTTAAATTTTTTTCCAAACTGGTAACAAAATGTTGCAATTTTTTTTTCCGAAATTGGTTTGGAATATCCTGAAACGTGGAAATTTTAAATTTGAGCAAAAACAATTTTTTCGTCTGTTTTATAGTAGTGATACATAAATGGATTAAAAATGTTTTCAAATTTTTTAAAAAATTCTTCAAAAACATTTTTAAATTTGTTTGAATAGTTTTAGAATGTCATGGAAACGTGGATAGTTAAAATCTGAACAAAGAAAGAAAAATTCTATCTTAGTGGTAAAATTTTTTAAAAATAGTAAGAAAAATTTCTAATTTTTCTTTTAAATAGATTTAGAACGCTATGAAATATGGAAATGTTAAATTTCAAGAAATAAAAAAAAATTCCATCAATTTTAGTGGTAAACAAATTTTCAAAAATTTTTATTTTTTTTTAATCAGGCTGAGAATGCCATGAAACGTGGAAATTTTAAATTTGAAGAAAGAAAAAAAATTGTTTTATTTTAGTAGTAAAAATTTTTTCAAAAATATTGGTGAAAAAAATGTTCAAAATTTTTTTTCCTGAAATAGGTTAAGCGTGTCATGAAACGTAGAAATTTGAAATTTGAGCAAAAAAAATTTTTTTTCATCTTGTTAAAAATTTTTTCAAAAATGTTTGAAAAAAATTTTCAAATTTTTTTTTTTCTAAAATAGGTTAGCGCGTCATGAAACGTGGAAATTTTAAATTTGAGCGAAAAAAAATTTTTTTCATGGTAAAAATTTTTTCGAAAATGTTTGAAAAAAATTTTCAAAAATTTTTTTTTTCTGAAATAGGTTTAGCGCGTCATGAAACGTGGAAATTTTAAATTTGAGCAAAAAAAATTTTTTTTCACTATTTATTCCGTTTAGACGGTCCACCCTGTATATTTTTCAGTGAAAATTCTACCAGTTCTTCGCTGACAGTAGGGTTAACTACCTACCAAATTTGACTGCTCTCCGTCAAGTAGTTTTTTAGTAAATACACCAACAGACAGACAGACAGACAGACAGACAGACAGACGGAATTGAAAAACCTATATTTTCGGAATCTACGTGTTCTGAAACGTCAGAATCCGAAAAAATCTCGGAGGGTGATTTTTTCTCGAATACAATACTTCCCTTCGGTATGCGAGGGAAGTAAAAACTAATAAAGCTACTTTTTTGAGGAAAATTAACAATTTGGAACTTATCTGTCCTATTTGTTAGATTTTTTTCTAAAATTATGCTGTACGCATACGTACAAACGTACATAAACTTTGGTATCTTATACATCATCAATATTCAACCTAACAAACCTGCTTCTAACCATAAATCCTAACGCATCTACACCTATAGCTGTTTTCTTTACTTGAATTCTGTAATAATATTGGCAAAAAATATAACGTTAAACTTATAATAATGTTATTAATCTGGTAGCATTAGTCAAAACATATATTTCTGGTTCTCTTTTTTAAATGAGCCAGGGTACCTTAAAAATGCAAATGTCAGTTAAACAAAAAATGTTCACCTTTAAACAGTATTTTTTTTTTAATAGGACACCAAGGAAATTATAACAACAATTTATTTTAAATATAAGCTTGCCATCAGGTGGCATGGCATATATTAGTCTTAATGTTTTTTGCCAGGATTTCATTTGAAATGTTAATTTTTCTTTTATTTACACAGAGGCTGCTGAAGCCGCCAACGCTTCAAAGTCTTGGAGAGACACCGAAATGGCTGTTACGTCGTGGCTGAAGAGGGCAAAAGAAATAATAGAGAGGGTGTCATACAAATTTGGAGAGAATATTAGAGAATAATATAAACTAAGATAATCATAAAAAGGTGAAGTGTGCAATAAAACGTTAAGAGAAGGTGAGATATACATTTACCTTTGTCTTACGTTTTATTGCACACTTGGTCTTCTTATAATATAATATCCAATATAACTTATATATAACTATATTATGCTGTACTGCATATTATAATATATAACTTTTGTCCACGACTATTAAATAATGTACTCATTATGTATGTGTTTCTTCAAGGATAATGCTATCGATTATTCCCTACAGTGAATAATGATTTCATTATTCACTGATTGCAGTGAATAATGAAGACAGTCTGTTGTTTATAAGAAATGACATTTTACTAAAAATTTAAAATGTCAAAATTGCAGCAACCAAAAGACAAGTGTTGTCTCTCTAAGTTTTCTAGGAAGCACTCAAATGGTATATGCCGAAGAGGTATTTTAATGAACACTCAAAAACTACATTAGTTAGTAAGTAAGTTTTTTTCAAAGCATCATCTATTAGCAACACGCGACAATCCCCAACATTGTTTTTGAACCCATTTTTCTACGTGCCAACAAACTGTATTATTTTATTAGTAAGCCATGACAATGTGTCAAAGCGCAATTTTGTAATTGATTTGAAACGTCAAAATGTGTACGATATCAACGCCAACGTTATTTAAAACAATTTTACATATTAGGTATTCAAGAAGAGTAATACAATTAGATAAATGGATACTGAAGTGAAGTCGAGATTTCTTTGGCACCACTAGAGATAAAGAAAGCTGCAAGAATCGCATCATTAAACTTGTTGCCCGAAAAATAGAAAAAAAAAATGCGATGACATATGAAACTTTCTTAAATAGGAGAAATGAAATGGAGATGAATTAAGTAAATATTAGACACTTATTTATTAGTCGTGGACAAAGTATAGTATTCTACTCGCATATAATGGCTATTATTCACTCTGGTGATTTAAAACAATAGCCATCATTATATGCTCGTTGAATAATATACTATTGTCCACGACTATTAAATAATGTACTCATTGTGTACGTGTTTCCTCAATGATAATGCTATCCATTAATCCCTACAGTGAATAATCATTTCATTATTCACTGATTGCAGTGAATAATGAGGACAGTCAGTTGTTTATAAGAAATGACATTGGTGACTTTTTATTAAAAATTTGAAATGTCAAAATTGCAGCAACCAAAAGACAAGTGTTTTCTCTCTAAGGTTTCTGGGAAGCACTCTAATAGTACATACCGAAGAGGTACTTTAATGTACACTCAAAAACTACATTAGTAATTTTTTTTCAAAGCATCATCTATTAGCAACACGCGGCAATCCCCAACATTGTTTTTGAAACCATTTAGCTACGTGCCTACAAACTGTATTATTTTATTAGTAAGCCGTGACAATGTGTCAAAGCCCAATTCTGTAATTGATTTGAAACGTCAAAATTTATGCTAGTTCAACGCCAACGTTATTCACAATAATCTTACATATTAGATACCCAAAAAGAGTAATATAATTAAATAAATGGATACTGACAGTGAAAACGAGATTTCTTTGACACCGCCAGAGGTAAAGGAAGCTGCAGAAATCGCCTCATTAAACTTGTTGCCCGAAATATCAAGAAAAATTTGTATTATGACATATGAATTTTTCTTAAATAGGAGAAATTAAATGAAGATGAATTAAATAAATATTAAATATTTAATAGTCGTGGACAAAGTATAGTATTCTACTCGCATATAATGGCTATTATTCACTCTAGTGATTACGACACTCGCCTGCGGCTCGTTTCGTAAACTTCACCATCGTGAATAATAGCCATCATTATATGCTCGTTGAATAATATACTATTAAATCCCATAAAAATTGTATTTTTGACACTTGACACTTAAATTTGTAGAGGAAAAAGTTAGTTTTTAAAAAGTACAAATACCATAACTCATTTTTCAATAGCACAAAAGAAATAACATTTCGCATTTGTTATTTGGTTTGGTGTTGATAAATAAAAATACCAAGTAAGCAATCTGAACAATTACTTCCACATCCACGTAGTGGATTGGAAGTATAGTAATCGCAAAAAAATTTTCAAAAATTTTTATTCGTGAAATAGGTTTAGAATGTCATGAAACGTCGAGATTTTAAATTTGAGCGAAAAAAAAATTTCTGTCTGTCTGTCGGTCTGTCTGTAACTTTTTTTGTCCGCACGTTTTCTTCGGAACGGTTTGAGATATTGGCTTGAAATTTTGTACACGTATATATTATGACGAGATCTGGAACTGGATTGTTTTTTGAGGAAATCCGGTGAAGGGTTGGGGGTTAAATAGGGGAAAATAGGGAAAAATAAGTAAAGCAAGCTTGTAAGAGAACAGACACTTGAAATTTGGTGTATGTACTGGAAGTTAAGGCCTAAGATTTTTTTATAACATCTTTCAACCCCCCACCACCCCTACCCCATTAATGGGGTTGATAAAATAAAGTTGAGATTTTCATTTGAAATTTCGTACACGTATGTATTATAACGACGTCTGAAATTAGATTATATTTTGAGATGATTCCGTTGAAGGGTTGGGGGTTAATTTGGGGTAAATAGGGGAATATAAGTAAAACAAGTTGGTAAGAGTACAGAAACTTGAAATTCGGTATACGTACTAGAAGCCAAGGAGTCAGATTTTTTTATAATATTTTTCAACCCCCACCACCCCTACTCCAATATGAAAAGGGTTGATTAAATAAAATTGAGATATTCATTTGAAGTTTGGTACACGTATGTATTATGACGACATCTGGAACTAGATTATAATTTGAGATGATTCCGTTGAAGAGTTGGGGGTTAAATAGGGGTAAATAGGGGAAAATAAGTAAAGCAAGCTGGTAAGACCATAGAAACTTGAAATTCGGTGTTTGTACTAGAAGCCAAAGCGTCAGATTTTTTTATAATATTTTTCAACCCCCACCACCCCACCCCTACTCCAATATGAAAAGGGTTGATTAAATAAAATTGAGATATTCATTTGAAATTTGGTACACGTATGTATTATAACGACATCTGGAACTAGATTATAATTTGAGATGATTCCGTTGAAGGGTTGGGGGTTAAATAGGGGTAAATAGGGGAAAATAAGTAAAGCAAGCTGGTAAGACTACAGAAACTTTAAATTCGGTGTATATACTAGAAGCCAAGGTCTCAGATTATTTATAATATTTTTCAACCCCCACCACCCCTACTTCATTATTACAAGGGTTGATAAAATAAAATTGAGATATTCATTTGAAATTTGATACACGTATGAATTATAACGACATCTGGAACTAGATTATAATTTGAGATGATTCCGTTGAAGAGTTGGGGGTTAAATAGGGGTAAATAGGGGAAAATAAGTAAAGCAAGCTGGTAAGACCACAGAAACTTGAAATTCGGTGTATGTACTAGAAGCCAAAGCGTCAGATTTTTTTATAATATTTTTCAACCCCCACCACCCATATTCCAATATGAAAAGGGTTGATTAAATAAAATTGAGATATTCATTTGAAATTTGGTACACGTATGTATTATAACGACATCTGGAACTAGATTATAATTTGAGATGATTCCGTTGAAGGGTTGGGGGTTAAATAGGGGTAAATAGGGGAAAATAAGTAAAGCAAGCTGGTAAGACTACAGAAACTTTAAATTCGGTGTATATACTAGAAGCCAAGGTCTCAAATTATTTATAATATTTTTCAACCCCCACCACCCCTACTTCATTATTACAAGGGTTGATAAAATAAAATTGACATATTCATTTGAAATTTGATACACGTATGAATTATAACGACATCTGGAACTAGATTATTCTTTGAGATGATTCCTTTGAAGGGTTTGGGGTTATTTAGGGGGAAATAAGTAAAGCAAGCAGGTATGATTACAGAAACTTGAAATTCGGTGTGTGTACAAGAGGCAAAGGCCCCAGATTTTTTGATAATTTATTTCAGCCCCCACCACCCCTACTCCATTATTCAAGGGGTTGATAAAATGAAATTGAGATATTCACATGAAATTTAGTACGCATATGTATCATAACGACATCTGGAACTAGATTATATTTTGAGATGATTCCGTTGAAGGGTTGGAGGTTAAATAGGGGTAAATAGGGGAAAATAAGTAAAGCAAGCTGGTAAGACTACAGAAACACTCCCTTATTAAGAGTTGATAAAATTAAATTTAAATTTTCACTTGAAATTTGGTACATTTATATATTATAGTTATATCTGAAACTAGATTATATTTTGGCATGATTGCGTTGAAGGAGTGGGGGTAAGTAGAGGTAAATAGGGAAAAATAAGTAAAGCAAGCTGGTAAGAGTATTGCAACTTGAAATTCGGTGTATGTCCTAGAAGCCAAGACCTCAAATTTTTTAACAATATGTTTCAACCCTTCCACTACCCTTACTACATTATTAAAGGGGTTGATAAAATAAAATTGAGATATTCACTTGTAATTTGGTAGACGTATGTATTATAAAGACATCTGGAACTAGATTATATTTTGGGATGATTCCGTAGAAGGGTTAGGGTTAATAGGAGTGACTAGGGGAAAATAAGTAAATCAAGGTGATAAGAGTACAGAAATTTGGGATTCGGTGTATATACTAGAAACCAAGGCCTCAGATTTCTTTCTAATATTTTTCAAACTCCACCACCTCCGCTTCATTATTAATGGGATTGATAACATCAAATTGAGATATTCACTTGAGATTAGTACACGTATGTATTGTAGTGACATCTGATTGAGATGCCTCCATTGAAGGGGTGGGAGGTGAATAGTAGAAAATAAGTAGGGTGAACTAAAAACTTCATTTTTAACGTATATGGTAGAAACCAACTCCTCAAACTTTTCTATGATATCTGCCCCAAATATTATTAAAATTCTATGACCAATAATTTCCACATACTAGAGTGCAAATATAGTCAAGATGTTTCCTTTAAAACGACTTGGATGAAGAATCTGGATGTGGAAGTAGTGATTCCTTAGGCAGCGGTTTTTTCTAGATGTTAATTATATATATTGTGTCATCTTTTTGGGTCTTCTAACCACATTTATTCCCTTCGAAATAGAATCCAATCACTGGATCCTATTTTGAAAGAAATGCATGTGGTCAGAAAACCCAAAAAGCAACGTAAATACCCTCTGCTATGCATACGCCTTAAAAGTGGTGGAGGGGGAGGTATTTATATGTTTTGCATAGTATGTCCTAACAACATTTTCAGAACCTCCTCTCTAGACCTACATTCGTCCCACATAAGTCCTGTGTTGGACGTCCTAGGGATACCCCGTTTTGCTGACACGGAACGTCCCTCAAACGTCCTCTGTACGTTTTAAGGTAGGATTTCCTAACAGCGTGGAAACGCATGCGTCTGACGCATCCGTTTTTGATACGTTTCGACGCGAGCGACAGACGCAGTGGGGGTGTTTTCCTAGCAGCGTTGCAAAGCGTGCGTTTAAAGGTCAGTTGTCATTTGTACTTATATCACCAGGTTGAATATTTGGTTTTGTGTTTGAGAAATAATATGGAAGACGCTGTGTTGAAGTGGTTGCTGTTAGAAGAAGAAGAGGATGAGGAAATGTTGTTATTAAATTTTGCAATAAAACCACAGAGACAATCTGAAAGAGAACTGTTTAAAAGGAGAACCAAGGAAGGCTACGGAAATTTACTGATAAGAGGTCATTTGAGTTATGAAGATGATACATTTAGACAGTTTTTCCGCTTAAATAGGCAGCAGTTTCATTTTGTGTTAAATCTTGTCGGTGACTGTATTACCAAAACATCATACGCTAGAGTTGTGTGCCCTATATCAGCAGAAGAAAAACTATATTTAACATTAAGGTAAATTTATTTAACATACATTAGTTACAGTATAGTGTAGTCAGACTCCCCGTCGAAATCTAATGAAGATGTAAAATTAGAATAATAACTTCCTGCCTCAGTTGATACGTGACTGTGAGAAGTTGATGGACGAGAATGTTGTTGTGGTTGCGGTTGCGATGTTCGTGGAAGTTGGAGTTGTTGTTTCACTGCTAGAGATCTCAATTCTAGGTCATTAATAATTTCATGAACTCTTGATTTCGCCTCAATAATCAGTTCAGGTGGAAATGTACTAACTGTCATAGCTATACTTTTAAAAAATAGTGACACCGCATCAGTATCTGATGAAGATATATCAGATGTTTTAGTACATAATTGTTCTATGACTTTATCGCGCTGTTGACATCTTTTTTGGAATACTTGTATTAAGGCAGCATTTGTGTCTTTTCGCCTTTTTCCGACACCAGTAGACGAATACGATTCGGCTGATTTCCTCTTTTCCCCAACCACTAATGAAATTTCTTCCGGATGCGCATTCCGATCGGAAATGTCAGTGTTGGACTGTACTTCATCATCGGAAGGTACATCTTCAATCACCTGAAAATTGTTTTCATCTTCAACTTGTGATTCATTTATAGTCGCATTGATTATACTGCTAAAATAGTGAAATAAGGTTAAGATATATTGACATGCATTCAAATCATAAACATACTTTCTTTCATATGAGACCATATTTAAAAATTCTAAGTGTGCTAATAACGGCCATTTTGTTTTTGATTTGGCCGCTGACCCAGTAGATCCTATCGAAGCCTTACGTTGTTTCATGTAGGTATCACGAATGCTTCGCCATCTTTTTTTACAGTCTGCCACTGGAACAAAGAGATAAGTAGATATATAAATATAATTAAGTTTGATGTAACTATGTATATACAGACAGAAACACACAAACAAATTTAAATTAATAGGTACAGTTTAGAAGTTGTCTTTAAACTACTGGATATTGTGCCACGGTTACCTATTACGTTAAAAAATGTCCATACAGGGTGGCCATGAATCGATGTTACAAACTTCGGGTTTTGTGTTTTTGGCGATATTTTAAGGCAAAAGGTCTAAATGAACACGTATCCTAAATTCATCCCCTAGGATGTTACGACCCCCTAATGGGAGGACTAAAATTTACTTTATAATTATTATTTCCGGAATAATAACAATACGACTACTTCATGTGATTACTCTCACCTACATACAACCAATTACCAAATTTTATTGTATTATGATTGAGCATTCCGGAAATAATAACCATATAGTAAATTTTAGTCACACCTTTTAGTGAGAGGCCGTAACACCTCAGGCGATTTTAGGACACACGTATTTATAATAGACTTTTTGTCTAAAATAAAAAATATCGCTACCTGAAGTTTATAACATCGATTTATTGACACCCTGTATATAAAGGATAATTATATGGTAAAATGTATTGACGAGGCTGTTTCATTGTAGGTTCATTGCCACAGGCGAAACGTACAGATCTTTGGCATTTGCTTTCCGTATTTCCCCTGGATACATTAGTATAATTGTTAAAGAAGTTCTAGCAGCTATGTGTGAAAAATTGGTACCCATATTTCTCCCTTCGCCAACTGTTAATGATTTTGAAAAAATAGCAGACGAAATGTACCGCGCATGGAATTTTCCCAATTGTATCGGAGCCATCGATGGGAAGCATATTAGAATTGTTTGTCCATGGAGAAGTGCATCTTTGTTTTTCAACTACAAAAAGTATTTTTCGATAGTTCTGCTTGCTCTTGTGGATGCGAATTACAAATTTACTGCTATAGATGTTGGCTCGTATGGAAAAGAGGGCGATAGTGGAATATTTGAAAAATCAAGTATGGGCGCACGTATACGTAGTGAAACGAACTTTCCGCACCCAAAAAAAATTCCTGGATCTGACATAACAGTGCCCCATGTTATTGTTGGCGACGAAGCATTCAGACTTGCGAAGTATATGATGAAACCATATCCAAAAACTCAAGCAAATGTGGATAAATCAAAATCAATTTATAATTATCGACTTTCTCGTGCTCGAAGGGTCTCAGAAAATGCTTTTGCACTATTAACACAAGTATTTAGGATATTTTATACTCCAATTGCCGTATTACCCGAGACGACAGATTTAATTGTTACTACCGCATGTTGTTTACATAACATGTTACGAGATGGATACCTGGAGACACATAATATCCCTTACTTTAACTGTGATCCTGATGTTCATTTGCCAATAGACAACATGACACCGTTAACAAGAACAGGAGGATTTGCAAGCACTAAAGGTTTCGAGGTCAGGGACCTGTTTAGAACCTACTTTAACAGTCCACAAGGCAGTGTCACTTGGCAAGAGAAAATGATTTCGTCAGTAAATTCATAAATGAAAGCTCGGTAACCGACATTTTACCATTTTTCTTAAATGTAAACAAAAAATTTTTCTAATAAATATATTATTATAACTTACCTGTTCTGTTCATTTCTTCCGAGATTTTTTGCCATGTATTTTCTCTTTGTTTTTGGTCTTTATAGTCTTTGTGTCCACTGTCATACACAGCTGGGTATTCAGCTACATATTCTACTAGTTGTGCGTCCTGTTCAGCAGAAAATGGAACCATTTTATGCTTTGCTGGAGTGCTCATTTTTTTAACCAAACAGGACAAATTGTAAATCACACACACACTTGCAATGCTTTCCACTGTACCTCGCAATGCGTTTGCGTTTTGACTCCTTCTCGAGCAGACAAGACTCAGACGTATGCGACCGACGCAAACGCATGCGTTTAGACGCTCATGTAGGAAATCAACAATGTGAAATTCGCTTTGAGCAGTGCCTCACGTCTGACGTATCCGTCTGACGCATGCGTTTCGACGCTGTTAGGAAATCCTACCTTTTTAGGTCGGTAAGGTACGTTCTCGGTACGTTTCCATATCCTGTGGGTACGTTCTTGGGACATTTTAGGGACGACCATGTGCTATTATTATTATTACCTTTAACTTCATACCTAGCCTGTCCAATCGATGTAACGCGCAAAATAAAATAGAACGATCCATTATTATTGAGGAGAGGAAGGTGATTTGACATATTTGAATAGTTTGGACGTCAAAACAAGGTAAGTAATAATTGTGCCAAAAATGATGAATTCTGTTAGTGAAGATGATCTATTATGTTAATATTTATTATTATAATCGTAGATAAAGTATAATATTCAATATGCGATAATGGGAATAACACAACTTCTATTTAATATTGAATTTTTGCTGTCGGACGACCAGTCTGTATAATTTTTTAACCAAAAGTTATTAGGCCTTCTTTGTAATAATAGTGATAACTACATTCCGATTGTTATTCTCATATGTCGTTTCGTAATTAATAATGTTTTGGTAAAAGCCAAAGAAAAAGCAATGCAAGGCTGCAAAATAGTCAAAAATTGGCTAGATTCTTTCAAAGTATCTCTTAATGTTAAAAAAACCAAATATATTGCATTCTCTTTAGCAAATGCAAATAGACCAGAATTTAATAATAAATGCAATAAATGATAATAATAAAAGTTTTGAAATCAAAGAAGTAGAGAATATAAAATACTTTAAGGCGCGTCTCCATTATGGTGGGCTTTCTTTGCTGATCATTTGTTGGCAAGTGGGTAAATCGTAATAATAATCTACAATAAAAATAAATTATACCCCACGAGCATGCTCTATAATGATGACATCTATAATATAAATACACTGTATATATAGTTAGTCTTTTCATACATTCATAAAACAGAAAAACTTCAAAACTATGTCAGCCATCAATATCTAACTAGAGCCAATGAAAATAGGCAAATAATTATACCAAATAATAGAAAGACCATACACCTAAAGTTTATGGATTACTTGGCTCCTAAATTTTACAACTTATTACCAATAGATAACAAACAAATAAAAAATAAGAAAAATTTGAACAAAAAAATTAAAGCATTCGTTATAAAAAACTATGAACATCTTCTCAGGCTTATGAATACAATTTTTTATAAACTGTAAATAAATAAATAAATAAATAAAAAATGAAAATAAAAAATAAATAAAGAGGAAAGTTTTGTGTAAATACCTTTACCGATTTTTTTTAGATAGATGTATTTATATTAATCGAATGTGTACCCCAAATTTTCGAAGAAAACCTACGATTGCTAATTAAAGTTCGACATATGTGGCATTTTTCAAAATTTGTGGTATTAACCGTTAAGGGCAGTCTGTTTAAAAAAAAAAAGATGTAATGATAGAATGCCTAAGTGAGATCTACGACCAACAAAGGATAAGGAGAAAAGTATTACTAACAAATACGTATATTAGTGAATATGAATAAATACCATAAACTTATTATGCGTGACAAATGAGATAAATGGATGACTTAATTATCTCGTTAGGGTGATTAATAAATATAATCAACAATACAAATGGCATTCGTATTTTAAAAAATTTGTTCAATTCATCCTTTTTAGAAAAATATTCGTGTAAGTACTAAATTCTTACATACCGGGTGCCCACGAGTTCAAGTACACCCCTACTTTTCTTTATTTTTCAAGACAAAAATATGAAAAAAGGGCAAAAATAGAAACAGAGAATTACTCTTATATTGGTTTTTTATGAATAAGAATAGAAACAGAAATGATCATCAAAATACAATGCTAGTTGTTATTTATAATTATTTACAATAATGCTAAGACCTATCATCTTCAACTTCGAAGTGTTAGTTCATGCTCATTAATGACCGATTTTAAATTTTAAAATTGCGTTGAAAAAATAATTTACAGTTCTACCGAAATCACGTAAAAAATTTATAATTTAAAAGAGTTTTGGGTCGTTTATTTTTCAGAAAATATTTATTTTTAAAAAAGTCATAAATTAATTAAATTGCCAAAACAATAACTTGTGTTGGGTAAAAAGTGAGTAAATGCATTTAGATTAGTAACTGTGGGTATTTACTAGGTATTATAAACTTAAATATGATTTTCATGCCCAATGAGTAGTTACTTAAAATTCTATTTTTCAACGTTATTTATGAATTGATATTGATTTTGAAAAAATCGTTTTAAAGGCAATTCAAACCTCTATGAGATGAGATTAAAAAATATAAGGGTGCTATTTAAAATAAAAATAGTTAGTAGTACTTCCGGTTAAACCGATAGTGTTTCTTTGAGTCTGGTTATGTCAAAAAATGCATTTTTATACCAAATATCCTGTACAATAGTTTTAAACTTTTGTTTTAAATATTAAGGAAAAGAGTGGGAGGGGGTGTACCTGGTCTCGTGAGCACCAGGTATATAGCTCCACTGCAATATTTTAAATTGATGAAAATAATAAAAATTCATTATTGTGTGTAATTCCACGATAGATGCGCGTGAACTTTGATGAGTTCTCCGTACTATGACAGCCCATAATTTCACAAGGTTTACACGCAATCTATGATCTAAGTCGAAACGATACAAATGAAGTTATATAACGTTAAAGAGCCAGTAGATATCTAATCAATGTCTGCGTAGATTTCAAAATGTCTCTATTGAAGTACGCCCAGTATTTGCATTACATCGGCTTACCAAGCTGCCACACATTTTATTAGTATTACATGACTGATTGTTAATACTCGCAATTAATTAAATTATTTTATTTGCGGAAATACGTTGGATATGATAAATTTTCGAAACTATATAAGGAGCATGAAGGAACCAGACAATTAGTTTTTGTTACAGCATGCGTTTGCTAATCGATTTGCATCTATCAAATGAAGAATAGTTCCTAATGGATAATATAAAATCCAATGAGTTTATTCATAGAAAATATATAATTATATAGCACCAATACGCAGTGCAATATTTATATTTGTGACAATATCCAATCGAATACCATTACTATTTCATTTTTTGATACCTAACGTGCTAACAAAGTCTTTGAATGAAGTTCAATTAATTTTCTCGAAATTGTGAATGCAGAAAAAGAATATCTACAAAAATCAGCAAAAAGAAGTATAGCATACCATTTAAAAAAAAAAAGTTGATCATCGTTACTTTGACATATAAGATCACCGAGACGATTTAAGATCGTCATTTGATGGGGCTGGACAAACGGATTACAAATATACATATATGGTTTGTTATTTTGAAATAAAAAATATACAGGGGGCGAATACTAAACCGAAAGCACTCGGTATATTATTGAAATTGTGATAAATTATTTCCACATACTAGAGTGAAAATATAGACAGGATGTATTCCTTTAAAAAAACTTGCACGGGAAATCTGGATGTAGAACTGATGATTCCTTAGGTAGCGGTTTTCTATTTAATTGTATAAATAAATAGACGTACAAGGAATAAATAATTTAGTATACGGATATAGAGGATAACTTGCAATAACACCATAGCGTAATTGCTTGGTACTTAAACCAAAATATTTAATTCAAATTTGAGTTAGTGGAATTTTCACAAAATCATAATACGATAAATTTCTATTATTACTAAAAATTTAATTAGACAAAAATTTCGTGCATGAGTAAAACGATGATGTAGAACATGATAATGCTTGTACTCATATGGTCATTACATCATGTCACACCATATAGCTGCCTTTGATAGGAATACTACATTCTATAAATTATCACGTACGTTACATAGTTATTTTCATAAAAATTTAAATCGTTTGAAGGTTTAAAGTCATTATCACCAGACATGTCGAATTCAAAACTGCACCGTGGGTATACTAGGAAATTAGCGTATACCTATGTGATGAATAATCATTCCCAACACATTTATTTCCTCCTTTCTTTTGAATTTCGAACTTTTGATGCAATCATCAAGTATTGTGAGTCACATCTTGTTGTAAGCAACTGCCGACAGCAATATTTAAAATTAAACGAGCAATCCGAGAATAAAGGAAGGAAGTAGTCATGTTGAAAGTTTGCCAAGAATCCCAAGTTTCTTAACCTTGTAACCGCTTGTATTATACTCGGCCATGTACTGGGTGAGTTCTCAAACTCAAAAAATTGCAGAATTTCTTCACAAAATTTACAAAATTACTACATTATCGTATCATAGTCCCATAACGAAGCAAATGAGGTGAAGAAAATGCATAACAAAGATAATTTTCATCTTTCGCACCGTCCAAAATTTTTTTCAAACACCCCAAAAATATGGAAATTATATTGTAATGAGAGAGAGAACTAATTGCAGTATCTTAAATACATTTTATCAATACAGTTGAGGTAGCTATAGTTCTCTTCATATACCTAAGGCACATAAAAAGTGTCGGCGCCTTTGACTGCGGTAAAACGAAATTTTTTATTTGCTTTAAATATATGAAGAGAACTATACTTAAATTATTCACTATTAAGTGCATGAAGCATAGTTTACTGCAGACTTACTGTCCTTTTAAAAAACTGTCGGGGTCTTTGATCTTTACCGCAAAGTCAAAGGTGCCGACACTTTTTTTATCGCCCAGATAGATGAGAAGAAGTATACTGTCTAAACAGTCTCAATATTTGAGTAAATGGATGGAAGGAATAAGTCAGATCTGCCCCAACGCCCCGTGCGCCTACAAGTGCTCGAAGCACTTTAGTGGATTCATTCATCGACAAGAGTTTTATGGGAAAGCATTCCATGGCATCTGTTTAATTTTAACCATTGCGTATCATATTTTATGGATGGCCCCTAAGGATAACAGGAAAGCGAGGCGCAACCCTTATTAAGGTTTATACCGCATATTTTTTAAAAGCTGGAAAGATTCACATCAACATGCATACTCTTTTTAAAGCAATTACAAATGTTTCGTCCTGTAAGATGATAGAACTACTAGAACATATTATAAAGCTAGGTTTAGGTTGGAACACCCCGAGAACCAACTAAGAACACAACTTTTGCCATAAAGTTTATAATAATCATATTTAACAGTATTATAAAAAAGAGAATTTCCAAGAGATTGTATTTCGCACTTGCCCAGAATCACATTAAGGGGGTGAGACATCATAAAAACTAGCTTAAAATAATGCGACTTTTGTCATAAAGTTTTTAACACATTATATTTAACAAGATGATAGAAAAGAGTAAATAGTCAATCTAAATCATTTCAATTTCGAATCAAAATTTATCAAGAAACTTGAATATTTCTGTTTCAGTTACTTCCCCGTTGTATGAAGGTGAAATTATACATCTTAGAGATATTCCCCACGTACCATGAGTAACACGCTGAACCAATTTGTTTTATGTACAATGAACTAGATAGATATTTAAAAATGAATTATTATTTGTTTGCTTATAATTGTATTGAAACATATTCATTACAGGATTTTGCAAACAGCAGAAAAATATAACTATCTATAACTAAAAGAAAAACTATGTGTGAATATATTAATGAAATATTTGCATTCTTTCGATACCCTGAATTCTGGTTATGCTAGCAAATTAAAATCGTAAAATGAGTTTGTCTAATTTCTTATTTGACAATTCTCATTCTAACACTAGCATTCACACAGTCCCGTACTTCCATGCAGATTAAACTAGTATCCACATAACCCCTACGATTATGAAGATTCAGTAAAAAATGAGAACAAAGGCCTAAAATGAGTTTATGTATCTACCTAGTCTTAAAAATTTTTAATTATAATGGGCTACATTTTCATGAAATCTATCATTCTGTTTCTTGGAAATGCTTAGCCTTTGAAACGTTTTTCGCCTTTATTCTGGAGCTCATCAGAAAGACATAAAGCCACTCATAAAGATGTTTCATGCAAAAACCAAGACAGTTTCTATGAATAACTGTGAAATAATTATATTTGACATTGACTGATAAACACAACAGATCTTAACCTATCTATTAGCTAACTAGTACTGGAACCTACTCTATGCATGTTTAAAAGTGAATTATTATTTGTTTGCTTATAATTGTATTGAAACATATTCTTTATAAAATTTTGCAAAAATTTCATTTTAAGCCTTTGTTCTCATTTTTAACTGAATCTTCATGATCGTAGGGGGTTATGTAGATACTAGTTTAATCTGCATGGCCGTAGGGGACTGTGTGGATGCTAGTGTTAGAATGAGAATTGTCAAATAAGAAATTAGACAAATTCATTTTAGGATTTTAATTTACTAGCATAATCAGAATTCAGGTTATCAAAAGAATGCAAAGATTTCATTAATATTTTTACATATAGTTTTTCTTTTAGTTATAGATAGTTATTTTTTTCTGCTGTTTGCAAAATCCTATTAAGAATATGTTTCAATACAGAACTAGATACATGTTGAATGTTTTTATTCATACCCATTGAACTTCTCAATAAAGATGTATAAATGTTAATCGAATTCAAATCTTTTTGAAACATATTCTTTATAGGATTTTGCAAACAGTGAAAAGAAAAGCTATCTATGAGAACTAAAGGAAAAACTATATATAAAAATATTAATGAAATCTTTGCATTCTTTCGATAACCTAACTTCTGGTTATGCTAACAAGTAAAAATTCTTATCTGCCATTCTCATTTTAACACTAGCATCCAACCTAGTCCCCTATGGCTAAGCAGGCTAAACTAGTATCCACATGATCCCCTACGATATGTAAATTCAGTTAAAAATGAGAACAAAGGCCTGAAATTAATTTATTTAGGTACCTTGTCTTTAAAAAATTTTTTCATTCTAATGAATTACATTTTCATAAAATCTCATTCAGTTTCTTGGAAATGCTTAGCCTTTGAAACGTTTTTCGTCCTTATTGTGGACTCATCAGGAAAGCCTAAACGATGTTCCATGCAAAACTAAGACAATATCCATAAACAAGTTTAAAATAATTATAATTGACAATGACTGATAAAAAAACAACAGATCTACACCTATCTATTATCTAACTAGTATTGGAGCCTATATACTCTATGCATGTTTAAAAGTGAATTATTTATTATTTGTTTGCTTATAGTAATGAAACATATTCTTTATAGGATTTTGCAAACAGTGAAAAGAAAAGCTATCTATGAGAACTAAAGGAAAAACTATATATAAAAATATTAATGAAATCTTTGCATTCTTTCGATAACCTGACTTCTGGTTATGCTAACACGTAAAAATTCTTATCTGCCATTCTCATTTTAACACTAGCATCCAACCTAGTCCCCTATGGCTAAGCAGGCTAAACTAGTATCCACATGATCCCCTACGATATGTAAATTCAGTTAAAGATGAGAACAAAGGCCTGAAATTAATTTATTTAGGTACCTTGTCTTTAAAAAATTTTTTCATTCTAATGAATTACATTTTCATAAAATCTCATTCAGTTTCTTGGAAATGCTTAGCCTTTGAAACGTTTTTCGTCCTTATTGTGGACTCATTAGGAAAGCCTAAACGATGTTCCATGCAAAACTAAGACAATATCCATGAACAAGTTTAAAATAATTATAATTGACAATGACTGATAAAAAAACAACAGATCTACACCTATCTATTATCTAACTAGTATTGGAGCCTATATACTCTATGCATGTTTAAAAGTGAATTATTTATTATTTGTTTGCTTATAGTAATGAAACATATTCTTTATAGGATTTTGCAGACAGTGGAAAGAAAAGCTATCTATGAGAACTAAAGGAAAAACTATATATAAAAATATTAATGAAATCTTTGCATTCTTTCGATAACCTGACTTCTGGTTATGCTAACAAGTAAAAATTCTTATCTGCCATTCTCATTTTAACACTAGCATCCAACCTAGTCCCCTACGGCTAAGCAGGCTAAACTAGTATCCACATGATCCCCTACGATATGTAAATTCAGTTAAAAATTAGAACAAAGGCCTGAAATTAATTTATTTAGGTACCTTGTCTTTAAAAAAATTTTTCATTCTAATGAATTACATTTTCATAAAATCTCATTCAATTTCTTGGAAATGCTTAGCCTTTGAAACGTTTTTCGTCCTTATTGTGGACTCATCAGGAAAGCCTAAACGATGTTCCATGCAAAACTAAGACAATATCCATGAACAAGTTTAAAATAATTATAATTGACAATGACTGATAAAAAACAACAGATCTACACCTATCTATTATCTAACTAGTATCGGAGCCTATATACTCTATGCATGTTTAAAAGTGAATTATTTATTATTTGTTTGCTTATAGTAATTAAACATATTCTTTATAGGATTTTGCAAACAGTGGAAAGAAAAGCTATCTATGAGAACTAAAGGAAAAACTATATATAAAAATATTAATGAAATCTTTGCATTCTTTCGATAACCTGACTTCTGGTTATGCTAACAAGTAAAAATTCTTATCTGCCATTCTCATTTTAACACTAGCATCCAACCTAGTCCCCTACGGCTAAGCAGGCTAAACTAGTATCCACATGATCCCCTACGATATGTAAATTCAGTTAAAAATGAGAACAAAGGCCTGAAATTAATTTATTTACGTACCTTGTCTTTAAAAAAATTTTTCATTCTAATGAATTACATTTTCATAAAATCTCATTCAGTTTCTTGGAAATGCTTAGCCTTTGAAACGTTTTTCGTCCTTATTGTGGACTCATCAGAAAAGCCTAAAGCCACTCATAACGATGTTCCATGCTTTTCTTTGCACTGTTTGCAAAATCCTATAAAGAATATGTTTCATTACTATAGGCAAACAAATAATAAATAATTCACTTTTAAATCTTTTTATTGGGCTATTTTTTTTTTAAGAAATTAATATATTTCCACTCGTCTCTTCAAGACTCCCATTAAACGCAGAAAGTATCAAAGTTACCTTTCAGAGTGATACTTTTAAGAAAAGCATCAAAACAGTGATGGTAATCAAAATACGACGAGAATGAGTAAAGCAGCTATTGAAGATAAGTAGGAATTTTCCTTTCCCGTCTTTATCGTAATTTAAGAGTTGTAATGAATCACCTTAATAATGGGAAATAATCGCCAAATCTTGCAGGAGGCACTACTTATGATATAAATTTGGTCGAATCCTTCAGACGCCAGACTATCCCTGTCAATATTGTATAGATAGCTTCCAGTTCTGAGTTCATGTTAGAAATTCATTCCAATCATTAATTTGTGTCTCTAAGTTAATTTCACAACTGCTAAATTTTCTGTTAGCGATAGCATAGGTAGTAAATTGGAAATTTTTCCTACGTTAAAAAAAACTATGTGCTATCAATCCACCAATCCCAAGAGCTGTTTCATCAACATCTTACCTTTAATATGCCAATCACATTTATTAATTTTATTAGCTTAATTTCCTTATCGAACCACGTAGTCAATTTTCAATCAATAGTTCGATTAGATTAGTTTGCAGATGTATAGTTTTGCTACTAAACGCCTGGCTTTACTTCAGTCCATTGGGATCTTTTGTGAATACTTTTGGATCTAGAAGTACTCACTCGGCTTTAGGCTTCTGGAAAAATGAAATATTTTCTAAGAGGACATTTCTTTAAAATCAGAAAGTGTTAAGTATATCTGCTCTATGTGTTGTTTTAAAACCATATCTCTCTAAGATATTGCCCACTAGACAATGTCATATGAATAGGTCCTTTAATAGTCTTAATAATAGTCAGTTCAAGTCGAGCAGTTTTCTAGGTTATATTTGCAAGTGATTCCTTTGTTTGTCTTTGTTCTAGAGGAGCATATTTGTTAATTCTCTCATTTTCTTATTGCTCTGTTGTGTTACACTTTGTTATCCCATAAAACGGTTAAAATCCAACGTATGGTTATTCTGCTTCTTTGGTAAGGCAAGCTATTTTAATTCCCTTCAATTACTTCGCGCCCTGGCCCTCAGATCAAAGTAACTTACTCAATTTTATCAGTCGCTTAACTGTTTGTAGATATTTTCAAGTAGAATGGATTAAAAAGGAACTGAATTTGAGGTTTTAATCGCTTCTGGCTATTTGACAAGATATAGATAGATTCCTGCTCATAATGCCTAGTCCATAAATTAAGTGCTTGGATTTTGCTTGAAATATACCAGAAATATAACCTAGCAACAACTGGGTGAGCTAAGCAAATAACCAAGGCAATTGCCTCGGGGCTGATTATTTAACTACAGTTAGTCGAACATAAAAATGAACAAACTAGGAGAATATTTGTCTATTTAAAATTAGATAACTACTTTGATAGTTTTTTATAGGGTCTTAAACTATTCTTCACATCATTTCGCTGAAAACAATAATTTCAACTTGACTAGTTTAGGGTGGAACAAACTTTTGCCATAAAGTTTATAATACATTCATAACAGTATTATAGAAAAGAGTATTTCCAATAGATTGTATTTCGCACTTGCCCAGAATGACATTAAGGGGGTGAGACACCATAAAAACTAGCTTAAAATAATGCAACTTTTGTCATAGAGTTGTTAACCTATTCATATTTAACAGGATGATAAAAAGAGATAATTTCCAAGATATCGTATTTCCCATTTGCCTGGAATGACATTCTACGGGGGTGAGACTCACCAAAAGCTAGCTAAAAATAATGCAACTTTTGTCATAGAGTTTGTAACACATTCATATTCAGCGGAATGATAGAAAGAAGCGTTTTCAAGATACTGTATTTCGCATCTGCCCAGAATGGCATTTTAAGGGGGGAGACCCCTCAAAAACTAGCTTAAAAGAATGCAACTATTGTCATAGAGTTTCTAACCCATTCATATTTAACAAGATGATAGAAAAGGAGCATTTCTAAGATACGTTACTTCCGATTTGTCTAGGAGGATGACATCAGAGGCGTGTTTAGGCCTAGACGCATTAGGCGCACGCCTAGGGCCCCACTTTTCCAGGGGCCCCCATTTTTCGATTTATTGAGGTAAAAAAACGATGTAAAAATGTTATTTCTTTGTTATGTCGTTATTTATTTTCGCCTTACCGATAGCAATAATGATAATTACAACTATATTGAAATACATTTCTTCCCTTTTCCATATCATCCTCATCAGATCTCAATTGCAACAAAAATAACAAAATAAGAATGGTTTATGCGAGTTTGTGTTCACGTACATTTGTCGTTTATTTACATTTCATATCGTTTGAATTTGAAATAATTTTATAGTTATTCCTTTCGATTTCAATTTTTTTCATATTTCGATGTAGAAGTCTACAGGAATTTATTGTTTGTGTTCATTGTGTTTGAATATTCTTGAATACTCATTTTTTTAATCTTTATTCACTGTATCACACTGAAAAAAATATGTTCGTAATATTAATGAATCGGTTCATCGACTGAAAAGTTATGAACCCGTTTATTAATATAATGTACGTTTACATAGTAACAATAAATGTGTACTTTGTATTAATGAACATATACATTATATCAATAAACAGATTCATACATTTTCAATGAACTATCATTAATTGATTTTTCGAACATATTTTTTTCAGTGTATTAAAAAAGATGCAATCTTTTAACAGACCAATTTGGCAATTCCTCAGACGCTACTATTTAACTTTCGGCAGTCGGCACGTGCCAGATGATGAATCAGCTATTTCACATTAATGAAAATAAATCTACTGATAATGACGATGTGAAAATTCAAGAACCTGAGACGGAACAATCTAGAAAATCCGATAAAATAACTGAGAAAATTTTGATTTTGAAACCTCTGATGAAGACTGCGAAGAAGAAGAACCATTACGAAACGACTCTGGTGAATCTGGCGATAATGAGCAAATAGAAAAAGAATCTGAAGATCAAGAAAGTTTGGAAAAAGTGTATAAAGATGCAAAACAAGCTAAAAATCAGTGCACTGCAATGATCAATGCTTTAGTATCAACCTATAGAGACGACATAGATTCTGAGCTATCTCCAGATAATTTGCATCGATTTTTTATATATACCAGCTTAAATCGCCTACTGAAATGTATAAAGGACCCCGCAGTATTTAATAGTAAATATGGGTTTCAGTTGATTGTTCTGAAACTTGGGGAAAATGTTCTCCTGGGCCCCCTGATTCATTTTGACCACCAGTCTGACCGAATTCTATTTTTTGATCTAGAGGCGATTGAAACTATGAACATCTGCGAAGATCTGCTTAAATGTTCCATAAAAATTCTGAAAATGTTCTGGCTCATTTTTTGGAGAAAGATAAGTATCTTTTGTTTCTTGGAGTTTTTCTTTTTCAAAGTGCCTCCTTCTCCAGGAAAAAACAACAAAAAAAAAACAGTATTTTTATGTAATTTTTGTACGGGAAAAGGAAGCACTTTGAAGAAAAAGTTGGAGGGGCATAAGTTGATTATTTTTACCTAACCAATATGCCTGAATATTTTGAGATCTTTCTGAAGTAGAAAAAAAAATCTAGGGAAATTCTTGGTCGAAGTTATTTTTGTCTAAGAAATTCTGAAACGCGGTAGGCATGTTCTTTGAACAAGAATAAGCATCTTTTGTTTCTTGGTGTTTAGCTTGAAAGTGCTTCCTTTTCCCTAAAAAAAACTACAAAAAAATATTTTTTTTGTTTGTTATTTTTTTCCTTTGAAAAGAAAACGCCAAGAGACAAATATTTTCAGAATTGTAATGGAATATTTACTCAGACTTTCAAAGATGTTGACAGTTTCAATCGCCTCTAGATCAAAAAATCGAATTCGGTTGGACTGGTGGTCAAAGACAATTTTAACCAAGGGGCCCAGGAGAACATTTTCCCCAAGTTTCAGAACAATCAACTGAAACCAATTTTTACTATAAAAAACTGCGGGGTCCTTTATTCTCAATGTGTTTCAGCCTACATTTTTTAATGCTGAAACCCTTTTGCGTATTTACTTGACCATGCCGGTCAGTAATGCCTCATGTAAATGCACTTTTTCGGCGCTCAAAAGAATTAAGAACAGCCTATTTCAGGGCAACAACGACTTCAAAATTTGTCTATTCTGTATATTGAATCAGAGGAAACACAAAACTGTTATTTCAAATGTTCAAATTGACAAATTTGCTAAATTAATATATTTCCACTCGTCTCTTCAAGACTCCCATTAAACGCAGAAAGTATCAAAGTTACCTTTCAGAGTGATACTTTTAAGAAAAGCATCAAAACAGTGATGGTAATCAAAATACGACGAGAATGAGTAAAGCAGCTATTGAAGATAAGTAGGAATTTTCCTTTCCCGTCTTTATCGTAATTTAAGAGTTGTAATGAATCACCTTAATAATGGGAAATAATCGCCAAATCTTGCAGGAGGCACTACTTATGATATAAATTTGGTCGAATCCTTCAGACGCCAGACTATCCCTGTCAATATTGTACAGATAGCTTCCAGTTCTGAGTTCATGTTAGAAATTCATTCCAATCATTAATTTGTGTCTCTAAGTTAATTTCACAACTGCTAAATTTTCTGTTAGCGATAGCATAGGTAGTAAATTGGAAATTTTTCCTACGTTAAAAAAAACTATGTGCTATCAATCCACCAATCCCAAGAGCTGTTTCATCAACATCTTACCTTTAATATGCCAATCACATTTATTAATTTTATTAGCTTAATTTCCTTATCGAACCACGTAGTCAATTTTCAATCAATAGTTCGATTAGATTAGTTTGCAGATGTATAGTTTTGCTACTAAACGCCTGGCTTTACTTCAGTCCATTGGGATCTTTTGTGAATACTTTTGGATCTAGAAGTACTCACTCGGCTTTAGGCTTCTGGAAAAATGAAATATTTTCTAAGAGGACATTTCTTTAAAATCAGAAAGTGTTAAGTATATCTGCTCTATGTGTTGTTTTAAAACCATATCTCTCTAAGATATTGCCCACTAGACAATGTCATATGAATAGGTCCTTTAATAGTCTTAATAATAGTCAGTTCAAGTCGAGCAGTTTTCTAGGTTATATTTGCAAGTGATTCCTTTGTTTGTCTTTGTTCTAGAGGAGCATATTTGTTAATTCTCTCATTTTCTTATTGCTCTGTTGTGTTACACTTTGTTATCCCATAAAACGGTTAAAATCCAACGTATGGTTATTCTGCTTCTTTGGTAAGGCAAGCTATTTTAATTCCCTTCAATTACTTCGCGCCCTGGCCCTCAGATCAAAGTAACTTACTCAATTTTATCAGTCGCTTAACTGTTTGTAGATATTTTCAAGTAGAATGGATTAAAAAGGAACTGAATTTGAGGTTTTAATCGCTTCTGGCTATTTGACAAGATATAGATAGATTCCTGCTCATAATGCCTAGTCCATAAATTAAGTGCTTGGATTTTGCTTGAAATATACCAGAAATATAACCTAGCAACAACTGGGTGAGCTAAGCAAATAACCAAGGCAATTGCCTCGGGGCTGATTATTTAACTACAGTTAGTCGAACATAAAAATGAACAAACTAGGAGAATATTTGTCTATTTAAAATTAGATAACTACTTTGATAGTTTTTTATAGGGTCTTAAACTATTCTTCACATCATTTCGCTGAAAACAATAATTTCAACTTGACTAGTTTAGGGTGGAACAAACTTTTGCCATAAAGTTTATAATACATTCATAACAGTATTATAGAAAAGAGTATTTCCAATAGATTGTATTTCGCACTTGCCCAGAATGACATTAAGGGGGTGAGACACCATAAAAACTAGCTTAAAATAATGCAACTTTTGTCATAGAGTTGTTAACCTATTCATATTTAACAGGATGATAAAAAGAGATAATTTCCAAGATATCGTATTTCCCATTTGCCTGGAATGACATTCTACGGGGGTGAGACTCACCAAAAGCTAGCTAAAAATAATGCAACTTTTGTCATAGAGTTTGTAACACATTCATATTCAGCGGAATGATAGAAAGAAGCGTTTTCAAGATACTGTATTTCGCATCTGCCCAGAATGGCATTTTAAGGGGGGAGACCCCTCAAAAACTAGCTTAAAAGAATGCAACTATTGTCATAGAGTTTCTAACCCATTCATATTTAACAAGATGATAGAAAAGGAGCATTTCTAAGATACGTTACTTCCGATTTGTCTAGGAGGATGACATCAGAGGCGTGTTTAGGCCTAGACGCATTAGGCGCACGCCTAGGGCCCCACTTTTCCAGGGGCCCCCATTTTTCGATTTATTGAGGTAAAAAAACGATGTAAAAATGTTATTTCTTTGTTATGTCGTTATTTATTTTCGCCTTACTGATAGCAATAATGATAATTACAACTATATTGAAATACATTTCTTCCCTTTTCCATATCATCCTCATCAGATCTCAATTGCAACAAAAATAACAAAATAAGAATGGTTTATGCGAGTTTGTGTTCACGTACATTTGTCGTTTATTTACATTTCATATCGTTTGAATTTGAAATAATTTTATAGTTATTCCTTTCGATTTCAATTTTTTTCATATTTCGATGTAGAAGTCTACAGGAATTTATTGTTTGTGTTCATTGTGTTTGAATATTCTTGAATACTCATTTTTTTAATCTTTATTCACTGTATCACACTGAAAAAAATATGTTCGTAATATTAATGAATCGGTTCATCGACTGAAAAGTTATGAACCCGTTTATTAATATAATGTACGTTTACATAGTAACAATAAATGTGTACTTTGTATTAATGAACATATACATTATATCAATAAACAGATTCATACATTTTCAATGAACTATCATTAATTGATTTTTCGAACATATTTTTTTCAGTGTATTAAAAAAGATGCAATCTTTTAACAGACCAATTTGGCAATTCCTCAGACGCTACTATTTAACTTTCGGCAGTCGGCACGTGCCAGATGATGAATCAGCTATTTCACATTAATGAAAATAAATCTACTGATAATGACGATGTGAAAATTCAAGAACCTGAGACGGAACAATCTAGAAAATCCGATAAAATAACTGAGAAAATTTTGATTTTGAAACCTCTGATGAAGACTGCGAAGAAGAAGAACCATTACGAAACGACTCTGGTGAATCTGGCGATAATGAGCAAATAGAAAAAGAATCTGAAGATCAAGAAAGTTTGGAAAAAGTGTATAAAGATGCAAAACAAGCTAAAAATCAGTGCACTGCAATGATCAATGCTTTAGTATCAACCTATAGAGACGACATAGATTCTGAGCTATCTCCAGATAACTTGCATCGATTTTTTATATATACCAGCTTAAATCGCCTACTGAAATGTATAAAGGACCCCGCAGTATTTAATAGTAAATATGGGTTTCAGTTGATTGTTCTGAAACTTGGGGAAAATGTTCTCCTGGGCCCCCTGATTCATTTTGACCACCAGTCTGACCGAATTCTATTTTTTGATCTAGAGGCGATTGAAACTATGAACATCTGCGAAGATCTGCTTAAATGTTCCATAAAAATTCTGAAAATGTTCTGGCTCATTTTTTGGAGAAAGATAAGTATCTTTTGTTTCTTGGAGTTTTTCTTTTTCAAAGTGCCTCCTTCTCCAGGAAAAAACAACAAAAAAAAAACAGTATTTTTATGTAATTTTTGTACGGGAAAAGGAAGCACTTTGAAGAAAAAGTTGGAGGGGCATAAGTTGATTATTTTTACCTAACCAATATGCCTGAATATTTTGAGATCTTTCTGAAGTAGAAAAAAAAATCTAGGGAAATTCTTGGTCGAAATTATTTTTGTCTAAGAAATTCTGAAACGCGGTAGGCATGTTCTTTGAACAAGAATAAGCATCTTTTGTTTCTTGGTGTTTAGCTTGAAAGTGCTTCCTTTTCCCTAAAAAAAACTACAAAAAAATATTTTTTTTGTTTGTTATTTTTTTCCTTTGAAAAGAAAACGCCAAGAGACAAATATTTTCAGAATTGTAATGGAATATTTACTCAGACTTTCAAAGATGTTGACAGTTTCAATCGCCTCTAGATCAAAAAATCGAATTCGGTTGGACTGGTGGTCAAAGACAATTTTAACCAAGGGGCCCAGGAGAACATTTTCCCCAAGTTTCAGAACAATCAACTGAAACCAATTTTTACTATAAAAAACTGCGGGGTCCTTTATTCTCAATGTGTTTCAGCCTACATTTTTTAATGCTGAAACCCTTTTGCGTATTTACTTGACCATGCCGGTCAGTAATGCCTCATGTAAATGCACTTTTTCGGCGCTCAAAAGAATTAAGAACAGCCTATTTCAGGGCAACAACGACTTCAAAATTTGTCTATTCTGTATATTGAATCAGAGGAAACACAAAACTGTTATTTCAAATGTTCAAATTGACAAATTTGCTAACATAGAAAGCCGGAAAAGAATAATATGACAATATGTATTTGTAAAAATATACTTCTCTTTAGATCTAATATTTTTTTAATCGAGGGGCCCTCAAATCTCACAGCGCCTAGGGGCCCAATTTATCTAAACGCGCCCCTGGATGACATTCTACGGGGGTGAGACTCCCCAAAAGCTAGCTAAAAATAATGCAACTTTTGTCATAGACTTTGTAACACATTCATATTTAACAAGATGATAGAAAAGAGTCTTTCCAAGATATCGGATTTGCCCACAATGGCATTCTAAGAGGATGAGACACCCTAAAAACTAGCTTAAAATAGTCCAAATTTTGTCATACTTATACATATTTAACAGGATGATAGAAAAAGGCATTGCATTTCGCATTTACCCAGATTGACATTCTGAGAGGTTGAACCCCAAAAACTAGCTTAAAATAATGCAATTTTTTTCATAGAGTTTGTAGCATTCATATTTAACAGGATGATAGCTAAGAACATTTCCCAGATATTCTATTTCGCATTTGCTCAGATTGACATTCTAAGGGGATGAGACACCTCAAAAACCAGCTCAATATAATGTAACTTTCGTCATAGAGTTTGTAATAAATTCATATTTAACAAATATGCATACATACATAGGCAATATGTGATTTAAGAGTTCATGAGATTTATTTCGGTTTTAAAATAAAATATGTTACAATACTTTCCAGGAGTATTTTTAGACATCTCAAAGCTATCAGTTCCCATTATATTATAGCAAATAGTAGTACTTAAACCATTTTTCTATTCTTGCTTGAAAAAACGTTATTATCGTCATTATCGATATGTTTAGACACTCTGTAAAACTAAATAACTCGCCACAGAAGCACATAAGTGTAAAGAAATGTGGAATAAACCTGGCATGTCCGGCTGTTCGAAGTTTTTGCATTCCACACAATCTTGACGTCATTACACATCAACTCGCTCGACCTTTTTTGGAGATCACAAATTACTCATCAGAAAAAGCATTGTGTAGTAATGCCATATTTTTTATATTATACGTTTACATATGTGACACAAAAATAACTTATATTGCTTAGTTTGTAGGATTGTATTCCTAGCTGACTAGATTTAGATATGAAACTTTAACTTATAATGTTATAATTTTATACATGTTATTATTACGCCTATATAGGGAAAATGTATATTGAGGATTCTGTTACAATTTAAATAGACAATGCTCTCATTTTCAAACGAACACGAAAAAAATATGTGAAAAAAATACTACTGTTTATCAACGTAAAATAAAACAATTTTACGATGCCGAGATCTATTTTACAATAATAATAATAATCTTTTTAGGCCAGGCCATAGGAGTTCTATGGGGCCATTAAAATAGATACGTTAGCAAAGACGGGCAAGGTATTTTTACCACTTTTCTCTTCCGTGCAACAATTTGTAACGTTTGTAAAAAAAACAGAAACGAACGTTCGTTTGCAAACTTCCCCCGAATTGATTAGCCAGCGCATGGTAGGCATTGCTGCCACTTCCGGACATCTAGTCTGGATGTTTTTATATACCTCCAGACAGGCTACATGCGCCGGATTGGATATGGGACATACTTATTGTCAGCTGCGAAAGACAGGGCGCATGGGGTAGGAATATAGGATGGGAAGTATAGGCTTTTGTGAGATGCTTCTTTTAAGTTGTCATCATCTACTTGTTTATTCTTCTTTTGAGTTTTCCGTTTTTGAATGTAGCAGTATGCACCTTCTCCTACCCCCTCGCGTCCAGATACGGTTTCATGTTTTAGAGAAATTTGTGTTTTCGTTTCTACGTCCTGCATCAGTGCGTCCATTCCGCCCGCTTGCCAAGACCTACATTAGCTTGCTGTAAACGGCTTTCATTTAAGAACCGTTCCACAAGTAAATAGCCATTTACAGTGAAAGTGCAAGGAAGAGCCCCGACAGAAACTTTGAGAATGAAAAGCAAAATCTGTAAAAAGTAAAAAGAGATCTAGGAGAACATTTGATACGCTCTATATATCAAGCAGATCCCAACTGACCTGAGGAATATGTTTGTATTCGTAAATAAGCCCAATATATGGGCCATGTGACAGCTGTCAGTCGAAACCTTCCTGTTGTGGGACCTGCCTTACGTTTAATGCATTTTTAATTTTAAGAATTTCAATTAGTTTCCATAATTAATAAGGATTAATAATACTAATACTACTATTAGAACTTATCTTTTTTGTCCGTGTGTGTGTATATGTTGGCAGCTTCCCTTTCCCTATTTGTTCTGTGGGATTCCCACACTCTGCTTTCCAAAAACAGTTCTAGTTGGAGATTTATTACTCTTGAGTCACATCACAACTAATAAGTCTAGATTGCTTTAAAAACACTTGTTGCTCACTTGATACACAAACAACAGTTAGCATTCAGCCTGCTTTACCAATAACCAACCACTTGAAACAGTCCCAGGCATAAATCGTACTGTTTCAATCGACGGCCAAACTAAAGCACTGCACTTGTTTACTCTATTTTTGGTACTATTAACAAACAATTTACAAGTAATTTTCAATTATTAATTCGGTATGTACTTTGTTCTTCTATTTTGACACTTCACTTTACGCAGAATTTTTTTTATCTATAGATGATTTGAATTTTATCTAATTTTAACCTATTCCTTTTGCAAAACATTGTAAAATAAAATGACTCCGTGTATGCATCTTGCAAGGGTGAGAGTAAGAACAATACATTTTATATTGTGTTTTATTGATAAAAAAACACTATATTAAATATTAAAGTTTATTCTCTAAATTACTCGTCAATACATATTCTACTTATTTTTACAAAATTACCTTAATCGAAGTGCCCAGGGCTAAATCCCTCGACATAACAAAATTATTACTTTTGGTTGGTCGAGACAAAAAATAAAGGCAAGAAATTATTCTCTCGCTCTAACCCAAAAACGGAGCAGTAAATTGGTTTCAAATTATACGTATTATCTCTGCATATTTGTTAATAAGGTGAATTAATATGAAGATCAAATTTTAATAAGTGTAGAAAATATGATTTTTGTTCTAAGGCTATGTTGATGCAATTTGCAGGAGTAATAATAGCAAGCGAGAAATTTCTTTATCTTTCGAAAAAGTGTATTGAAAATAAATAAAGATAAAGATAAAGGACAAAGGCAATATTTTTATTTAAAACGTTTTAGTAGTTTTTAACAAAATTGCAGGCGAAAACACGGAACGCCTTCGCAGGAAATTGCGCAGAGAATGGTGAAAAAGTTAATACTTAGACATTGAACGTAAATTTGAATAGGTAGCAGATATAAATATAAACGAACAATTTCAACAAATCATTTTTTCTGTTATTAAGGTGATGAGGAGCAGCTCAACCCCCAGTGAAGGTGTCCAATCACCAGGGTACTCATGCAAACCTTGGGGTAAGGGCTACATGCCTGCAAAGTTTCGACTTCCTAGGTCTTCGGTTTTCGAGATATCTTTGCCCCACACCGGACAGAAGATCTCGACTAGTAATTAACTATATACAGAGTGTGTCACTAGTGTGTGGATGGTACATATCTCACCAACCGTTTGTAGAATATAAAAATCGGCATGTGATAAAATCACCTTTAAATCTGCAAGGTGTTTCATATAGTAATGACAAGCTGCTAATACTTAAATTTTTTAAACGGAACACCCAACATTTATTTATATATCTATATTTGACTTTTAATTATCTATATAGACATACAAGGTTCCTTGAGTTACAATGCGGCGTTGCCACATTATTCTATTTTTTTTTCAATAAGAAAATTAGTGTACAGCGGTGAGTTATATCCGGAAAAAATGTATTTTCACACATTTGACCATCATTTCGGTTTGAATATTATTCAAGGCCATGTACTAGTTTCCAGGTCTTTCAAAGTCGAACATAATTCTACAGGGTGTTCACCACGATGATTCAAAATTTTGTATTACTTATTACGTCCGGAATTAGATGACGAGGAAATTACACATTTTTCAACAAAAGGATTTAAATTAAATATTTTAGAATCCCAAGAAATTTACAAATACAGTAGTAATAACAGGGATTATAATTTGTTAAACTATAAATTAGAGCTTATATATTCACCTTTATTTACAACCGGAAGATCCATGATTGAATATTCATAGATCTGTTTATTATTGTCGTATCTACCTGCCTAAGCTTTTATAGTAGGTACCTAAGCAAAGATTAGAGAACAAGATAGGACAGTCAGACGGAGAAGATGAAATAGACGAAGACAGTGCTACGTCATGTATAGACCTTGATGAGAGCTGCGTGTGGCTGTTTTTTTCCTCATTTTATAGAAAAAAGTTTCAAAATTATTCTTTCAATGTGCAATTCTATCCTAACCAAATATCTACCTGAGGCGCGGTACTGTGCCGCCTTCAGTGGCGAGAACTCGATCGGCGAAGAAGCAACGCCGGGAAAGTCCGTCACATAGATGGGTAACCGTATCTCATTTCGCCGTCCTGGTCAAGTGGTGGAATGGCATTAGCTAAACTTCGACAGGACGTTAAAATAAATAAGACGAAAAAAAGAACCTTACATATAAACATAGAAATACTTCAAGTGTTTTTTTAGTGACCTTGGGTACTGACAGTCAGCTGAGTTCGGTCGTTCTATCAGGGCAGTATTGTCCAATTGTCACTATTGGCGTCTCTTTCTAATGTTATCTTCTCCTTCTGATTTTCACTTTATCACATTGTGGCAACTACGCGAGAACTCCAATTTAAATGTCGAGGTCAATGGCGCCATTGCTAAAAGATAAAAGGTTTTCCGACGGCTGTCCTATCTTGTTAATCATCTAATCTTTGACCTAAGTATATGCAAAAGCACCCAAAATTGGCTATATATAGAATTTCTGTGTACTCGCAAATTAATCTTTTTTTATTCACTATTTAACAATGACTTTGTAAGTAGAAACTGCAGTAGCAGATCTTTGTGAATACATAGTAGTAGAAAACATAGTAATGTGTTTTATTTATTTATTTATGCAATATGATTAACTACCACACTGTAACGGCTTCTTCAATCGATTTTTTTAAACCTAGATTATATTAAATAACTTGTCGCACAGTGAATTTTGTGTCCATATTACTATCATATTCATAAATAACATTTGACATTAACACACGCAACAACAATACCTTCCTTACCTATCGAATAATTAGGCAAACAAGTATTTAATTGTTTTGCATATTTTAAACACAAATATATTGGGTATCTAGTAGTAAAAGCAATACATTCCCGGACGACGATGTAAATTTTTTGCATTGAAGTCCGGGAATGTGCTTTTACTACGAGGTACACAGACTATTTTTTCTGAAATCGCAATCAATATTATTATAAATTAAGGATTTTTTATATATAATGCATAACATTAGACTGGTACGGGAAAGTTACCTACTTTCCCGGCCTAGGACGGAAAAAACTTTTCCGTACTGTTTTTTGATGGTTGCTTAGCAACGGACTAAAATACTGGAATAGAGTATTTTGGGATCTGAAATTGCGCCGAGAAGTAGGCATTCTTGACCGATTTCAGAAAAATAAATATTCCTCTGTTTGTAAAATATGCGTAACCGGTAATAGGGAGGCGCAAGAGACGCAAGACGAGGTAAAAGGCGCCGACAACATCGTCCGTCTTTTACCATCGTCTCTTACTTTATAAAGCGAGTTCAAGTCGAGTGCCAAAGCGTGCAAACAATAGTCAGGACCGTCTCACTGATATATTACGTTAGTCTTGTGCTCACATCTGAATAGCGCAACCAGCCTAAATAGATTCAAATTGTTGTTAAAAGAATTTCTACATCAAAATACATTTCCATATCCAATGTAAATTGGCGAAAGATAAATAAACTTCAATCAATCAATAAGCTAATGTTTAGCGAAACAATTGCCGTGTTGACAATAGATCAGTTAAAATTAAGAAAACAGTTCAGTGTTTTATTTGTTAAATTATTATATAGTGTTGACATGAATTATCACCAAGTAAAGGTCGAATCTTTTAACTATTCAAAAAGTCTTTTTACAAAAAAACAGCTCATTTCTAAACCCGATAATATCGCTCGTAGAGAAAAAAATTTCATATAACTCGTTGTTGATCGATTTGTGAACAACTCTCAAAATGTCCGTCCGTCTGTTTGCTTGTTTGGCTATCCGTCCATCAAGTTTCTTGTAAGCACGATAACTTAAGAATGAAGAGTTCAACTGTATTGAAATTTTGATAGTAAGTTAATGTTAGCTAGAGGAAGAACCCTATTGTTTTTTCACAAAACTCATAAATAAGTAAAAAAGTTATTAATTATTTAAATTTTAAAAATTACCAACTTTTTATGGTAATTAAACAAAAAATGTCCAAGACTAGGTAATATTATTGACAAAAATCTGCGAAGGGTATCCTAGGGAATGTGCAACAATTATATATAAAGTGCAGTTAATCTGCGAGGAGTATAATGATTAGCTTATTGTTATTATTATACTCTATGCAAATACAAAACGAAGAGTATATTGCATTCGATCGGCACATTTCTAAAACCGGTAATATTGCTCGCAGAAAAAAAAGTTACGTATCACTGTTTGTGATTGATTTCTGAACAACTTTCAAATTATCCGTCCGTCCGTCTGTCTGTCCGCCCGTCTGTCTGTCCGTCCGTCTACCTGGCTGTCTGTATGTATATCTGCCTGTATGTCTGTCTGTCCGTCCGTCCGTCCGCCCGCCCGTAACGTTTCTTGTAAACACGATGACTTAAGAACGAAAAGCCCGATCGTATCGAAATTCAGTAAGTTAGTATTAGCTAGAGGAAGAACCCTATTACTTTTGAACAAAATCGATCAATAAATAAAAAAGTTCTTAATTATTTAAATAAAAAAAATATTTTAATGTTTTGTAATTACTAAAATTGTCTAAAACTACCACTATTTACAAAAAAACTGCGATGAGTATCCTATAGAATATGCAACGATTATATAAAAAGAGCAGTAAATCGGTGAAAAATATAATGGTTAGCTTGTTAAATCTTGTATCCACTGCGCTGTAATTGCTGTGAAAAACCAGTAGATGACGTCGTCAATATTCACTAGATATAAAACAATAAAATTATTTCAACAGAACTAATTGATTAAACAAATCCTCAAATGATAAATAATTATATTAACAATTTTTTACATAACTTTTAAACACATTTTTTGGTTTGTTGACATTAATTAGTGTTAATCAACCTTAATAGTTTACGTTAATTTTAACCAATCCACAATAAACGCAGTTCTGTGGTCCAGGGAAAAGGGAAGGCCGGATTTATATAATTTTTAGAAGAAAAGTCCTGGTTGAAGTACAGGTAAAACATAAAGCCTTCCTCATCAAAAATATTAGTTGACCACTATTTTTATTTAAAGAAAATGTTTTCTATAGAAACAAATGTTTTGGAAAAAAAACCATCTATCTTATGTTGAACTACTGAAAAAATAATTTTTCTCTTCTCAAGTTTTTTATGTAAAAATTACAGTAAAAATTAACAAACAACAAAATTGTACGAATTTTTACCAGACCTCAAAATCGATAATAAGTATTAGGATAAGTTTCTATTAACCGAACAGCAACGGTGAAATTTTGTTCATGTTTAGTGACCGTTTTTTATTTAAAAGAGAACAGACATGAAGTTGACCACTTGCTGTTCATTCTTGTGCATTATTGGTAGTGGGAATCTGGAGTAAATTGCAAATAAAGAATAGCACGTTTTAGATTTAGACTGTTTAGAGTATTTGCAAGCAGGTGGCAAATGATCACCCATTCCCTACAAGTGTTAATATTTTTCGTTAGTGCCTTTTCGATATTTTTTAAGCATTTAAAGATAAATAATCAAGTGTCCACAGGCTTAATGATTACCCACTGTTGAAGAAACTGTCTATCAAGTCAACATATGGTTTAGTCGAGGAAATGAAGCATTTAACCCCAACATGAGACTCCGCTCCACCTGATTTTTATGCGAGATGGTGCAAAGTGTTCCTAAAGATGTGTAGAACAAAGTCAGAGGGTCATGGGAACTGGTAATTTTTCGATTTCCGGTCGTAAACTGGGACAGAAGTTCGCCATTTACGATCACCAACAAATTTTTTATAAGTTGAAAATGAACCATTAAATTCTATATTTTGGATAATTCTAAGCATTTTTTAACTCTTGACATTTTCTATCTAACCTCACTCTTCTCGAGATATTGTCACGACCGTTGATCTATGCTTACAATAAGGGACCACTTGGCTTTTCTAGTTGGAAATTATCAAACACAAATTAAGTAGTAAATAATATTTATTAATCAAACAGTAAAAATGGTTGCAGTCAAACAACAAAGTCAAAAATACACAAATATAAAATAAACAGCAAATAATGTTTTCTTACCAAAGGCACATGTTGGGAGAGATGGGTCCCCAGAAGGACTCCCAGAATGGAGTGTCCGAATGGACTCCCGCTGCCCGTTCATTCTGGGCTATTTATATGATTGATAAATGCTTGATCAGCATATTCCCTGTATACGTAAAGCGCTTGGAAACTAATGACCTGATGTTATTAATTAGTAATTGTAATCTGACACTCTACGACCTTTAATATGTTATAAATGCGTTAATACTTTCTATTTTATAAATTGGAAAATAAATGATATTGAATTTAGTTTATTTATTATAGATTTAAATTTGGAAATTCTTTAATTCAGGTTTTCTAATTTTGTATTTATTTATAGGGAATATGCTAATAATGTATTTTGCCAAATTTGCATAGAAAAGTAGTTATTAATTTTGACATGTGACAAGATACGCGTTTAAAAAAAACGTCTATTTAGGGTTTTATTTTTCAAAAAACTAGTATTTACGATTATTTTTTAGAATTTATTATAATTAAAAATATGTGGACTTTATATTTTGGACAATTCTAAGCAGTTTTTGATTCTAGACATTTTTTACCTAACTTTACACACTTCTCGATATATAAGCGTTTAAAAAAGAAGTGTACTTCTAAGTATACTCCATATTTTTGAAAAACTAGTATTTTTGATCATTAACATGAGATAAATGTGCACTTTATATTTTGAACAATTCTAAGCATTTCTTGACTCTTGACATTTTTTACCTAACCTCAACTTGCTCGAGATATAAGCGATTGAAGAAAGAAACTTGTATTTAAGCTGTTTTCTTTCAAAATACTAGTATTTAGGATTATCAAATGAAACATGTGTACCTACTTTATATTTTGGACAATTGTAAGCATTTTTTGACTCTTGACATTTTCTTCCTAACCTCGCCCTTCTCGAGATATAAGCGCTTGAAAAAAAAAAAGAAAACGTATTATTAAACATTTCTCTTTTGCAAAAAACTAGTGTTTGCGATTATTTATGGACATTTATTATGAATTAAAATAAGTGGACTTTATATTTTGGACAAATCTAAGCTTTTCTTGACTCTTGAGATTTTTTACTTCTCACCCTTCTCGAGATATCTCGAAAGGGCCCTTATATAAGAGTTAAAAAACGTGCTTCTTTTGTCAAAAAACTTACAAAACAAAAAATGGTTTAGAATTGTCCAAAATATAAAGTTCATATGTTCCATATGATCCATAATAAACACCCAAAAATAATCGTAAATAATTGTTTTTTGAAAAGAAAAAGCCTAAATGCGCGCTCTCTTTTTAAACGCTTATATTTCGAGAAGAGTGAGGTTAGGTAAAAAATATCGAGTCAAAAAATGCTTAGAATAGTCCAAAATATATTTTTTTACAACTTAAAATATATTTTTGGTGGCCGAAAATAGTGCACTTCTATCTCCGTTTACGACTGGAAATCGAAAAGCATCAGTTCCCATGACCTTGACTTTGTTCTATACATCTTTAGAAACATTTTGCACCGTCTCACATAAAAATCAGGTGGGGTGGAGTCTCATGTTGGGTTTAGGCCTTTGCCTGCTTCATTTCTCCGACTAGTTGCCGTCCTCAGCACCTGTTGCGAGAGGTTACTTTCTTTTGCCTCCATTATTGATGCACCCCGATGCATTGCCGTTACCGATGAAAATTTTGAGGTTTTGCTGGTTTGGACGAAGGCAGACTCCAACAAGCAAGGTTTAAAATAATGCTACCCAAAAATTGTATGTCTTGCAAATAGTAGTAAACATTTTTTCCTAATCACATGTGTTTTTCTATATTGTTTTTCATTATATCTGTACCTTAAAGTTAAAGAAGTTTAGTGATAAATAAAGTTGACAATTCCAAGAACCTTAAATATGATAGTAGTAAATGGTAGTATTGTTACCAACTATATGATCCTTTACCACTATGAAATTTAAGGTCTTTAATGCATTTTGGAAACAGCATTATGTCCATTTATCACTAAACTGGAGATACTCATCTATACCTCTGAGATGCAAATAGAAGTATCTGTATCCGTTATCCTAAAAATGTATTCCAATACATCTATTTCAAATATATTGATTGATAGGATATTTGTATTTTAGTATCCGTTATCCGTACGATATATATAGTATCCGTATCTGTAGCCAGCTCTGCATTTTTCGTTATGTATACTGATGGTTAATTCATAGGGTTGCCGTCGTAAGGGGTTGGGTTCTCACTCTTGACGTTCACATAAAAATGCATTATTATAATTTCAGAATGATGTCAGTGGTTGACATTTGTAGTGTACTTGCATAGTCAGAAGTAGACCATCAGTATACATAATGAATAAGCAGGGCCGTGGGGGTAGTAACATACGACTCCCACCAATCTTCAATATAAATTTTGAAAAGCGGGGGGTGGCATTCATAATAGTAACCTATTAATCTCTATAAAAATTTCGAAGGATTGAATATTTAATCTCGATCGAAATTTTGAAGAGCGGCCCGTATACTCAATATTTATCACGGTAAAAATTTTAAAGAGCAGGGGAGGGGATATTTACTTTGCCTAATACTCTCATATTTATCTCATTATAAACAATACAAGTCATTCGAAACTCGTTATTATTTACATAACACTAATCATTTAAAAGTATACCGCTCTCGTTTTATCTAATACAAATGCAAATCTCCAACTTCGGGTACAATCCAGGCCCCCTCAAAACCGCCGGGCCCCCTCAAAAAACACCGGGTCCAAGGGGAAACACCCCCGACCCCCCCTCCCTCTCGACGGGCCAGTGAATAAGTAATTTGTTTCTCATATTAAATGTTAGATAATTAAATGTCAGTATACATGATGAATAAGCAGGGCCGTGGGGGTAGTAACATACGACTCCCACCAATCTTCAATATAAATTTTGAAAAGCGGGGGGTGGCATTCATAATAATAACCTATTAATCTCTATAAAAATTTCGAAGGATTGAATATTTAATCTCGATCGAAATTTTGAAGAGCGGGGGGTATACTGAATATTTATCACGGTAAAAATTTTAAAGAGCAGGGGAGGGGATATTTACTTTACCTAATACTCTCATATTTATCTCATTATAAACAATACAAGTCATTCGAAACTCGTTATTATTTACATCACACTAATCATTTAAAAGTATACCGCTCTCGTTTTATCTAATACAAATGCAAATCTCCAACTTCGGGTACAATCCAGGCCCCATCGAAACCGCCGGGCCCAAGGGGAAACACCCCCGACCCCCCCTCCTCTCGACGGGCCAGTGAATAAGTAATTTGTTTCTCATATTAAATGTTAGATTGAGTGTATGAATATTGTCTGCAAACATACCCAAAGAATGACTTTTCTCAATGTTCCATTAACCGAACGACGCGTGACAGTGTCTTATTTCATAATTCTTAGTGCTGTTTTTTAAAAAGGCTATTTATATGTCATTTAAAAATTAGTTGATGGGTGCATTAAAACGAATTACTACCGAGGTTTCACACGCACATTTTGTGGAATTTTTGACCATAACTTGACTAATGTCTGTCATAAAGGTATGTGGAAGGTCTGAAATTAAAATTAATTAAATAATCTTTCAACTTTCTAAGTAGAATGCTTGTTTTTGGGCAAATTGCGAAAATCGGGTTTAACATTTGATTTCTTCAAAGAGGTAAAAAAGAGCTTAATTGTCTCAAGTTACTGGGTATTTTAAGAGATTTGAAAGAGATCTGTTGGCATTTTTTGCTAAGATGCTTATGTGTCGAGATATTAACAACAAACGCATTTCTCCTTTTTTTTTATTGCATAAGCGAACAAAGAATCTCCTTGTTGAGTAAACATTGGAACATCACGAAATACACAAAAAGTAGACTTTCTAACGCTCTAATTTTCTCTATTCTTCTTCACGACTTTGAGCCAACATTCGTTAGTCAGGCAGACAGACAGACGGTATTATTATACTTACTTTCGCACCATTTTCAGTTTTTACATTTACATTTACTGCCTTATTATAGGGAGTGACCCCTAAAAAAAACGTCTATAAAGGTTCCTAAAAAAACAAAATTTTATTATCATCAACAAACTGTCTCCCGAAAGCGAGACATTATCAAAATTATTTTCCTCTTCATAGTCATAATAATTCTGCGAATAAACGAATATTTTAAACCCTTACCGTTAACACTCTGTATATTGCAAATATTAAAGTAATTTATTTTTATTGGTATTACAAATATGCAAATTACAAATTCTTAGGTAGCATTTCAATGAAACATCATTAAAGATGAGGATTTCCGTCTACTTTATATTATTATTATCCCTATCCTTAATCCAATATAAGGTATGATAATATACGACTACCAGGTATAGCACCTTGGTTCTACCTTCGTTCCTTCAGTTTTAAGTTCATTTTTGTATATTTATGCTATAAATGCTGCAAAACTTTACAAGTTTTGTTTCGGGAAAGTTGATATTACAGCTGTTGGTAAAGCTTTAGTCCAATGCCTCAGAAGTTTTTTGTTAGAATCGTAGTTGAAGATGAAACGTTTTTGTGAATTGTGAGTATTTTACTTTTATTAGTAGTAGTGGTAGTAGTAAAATACATAGATGTACATTGTTTTTTTTCTGACAATTTTCTGAATGATCTAAGATGAGCTACTCGATTTTTATATCTGATGACTTACGAGTTAAAGTCGCTCGTAGCCTACATAGCCAGCATTTTCTATTTTTATCTTTCAAATAGACACTCGGGGAACTTGCACATTTTTTTTATTGCATAAATATGTTCAAATATGTAAGAAAATAAATGTACATAATTAATTTGCTATAAATAATTAAGATCATTTAAAATAGTTCAGATGCTTGTGGCGTCACATAGCATGTAGAAGGCAACGATGCGAGGCTGGAATCGATAGCGATAGCGCGATATGAAATTTGAATTTTACAACAGTTTCAATGTTGAATCCTTATTTACGACCTCGGCAGGCCTCCGGATCTTGGTAAAAAATCCAAGGAACTGCGAGATTTTGATCCCGAAGGTCTACTTTTTGGGCAAAGACAATTTAATACGTTTTAAAAGTAGACTGAATTTGCTACAAATTGTTACCAGAATGGACTCTGTAGATGTAATAGTCTCCGAGACACAGCTGTTCAAAGTTTGGCAAATTCCTCATATTTCGTCGTTTTTAGAGATTTTTCCGGTTTTAATCATAAGATTGGGCTCAAGCCTCAAAACATAAATAATGTTTTTCTGAAGTGAAATACACATTATGTATCTACCTTCCTGTACATATTACAGTTTTTTAGTGTGATGTGCTTGGTCCCGGACCGATTCGCCGGTTGTTTGGTCGAGATGTAGTAAAATAACTTTGTAAAATATGTCTTCAATCTATTTAAATAATTAGTAACAGAAAATATAGGGAGATATGTATTTTATGTAAAGATATGTAGGTATGTCCGAATTTTTTAAGTAAAAGATTCACAGATTTTTAGGTTACAAATTGCTGAAAATGGCAAAATAGGAGAAATTTTACAAAAATTTAAATAGTTCTGTAGAGTAGTATTATTATGAGAAGATGCTTGGGGCGGAGCCAACGTGCGCGAATATTTTTACCAGTGACAGCATCATCTGGGATAGAAGGATGTATAATAATTGTAATCAAATTTTCGAGGTCGAGGAGCTGTGTAATGCAGTAGATTAAAACCTCGTCACACTATAGTGTTTACGATGAAGACATTTTTTACTGAAAATAAGGTTATTTCATTTAATTTAATCAGAAACGGTGAACACAATAAGTATACTGCAGCACAGACCCTGTGACTGCAGGTTGACGGTGCCACTGGATTCGAGGTCAAATATGACGCAAATCGCTCTCATTGGCTTAGATCAATGAATGCACACAAACTCGTTTCTGCGCATCATTTTTTGCAAGCATCTTCTCATAATAATACTACTCTAACTCGGAGACTATTTCTACAGCGTCTTTTCTAATACCAATTTGTAGCAAACTTAGTCTATTTTCAAAAAGGATTAAATTGTTTTACCAAAACAGTAGGTCTTAGGGGTCAAAATTGAGAAAAAACTGAAAGAAAGTAAAAATCGCGCAGTTTCTTGGATTTTTTACCAAGATCCGGAGATCTGCCGATGTCGCAAATTTGGATTCAACATTAATTTATAGCCATATACAACATATTAAAAAATCATAGATATCCTATTTAATGTCAGGTAGAATGTATAAAGTTACTGGATTATTATGTTTCTTACTATTAGTTCCCTATTTAAATTATTATGCCAGTTCCTTATTTGCAGCCCAGAAGAAATTGTCGAAATACTTCATTTTTCGACATTTTTCTTAAATAACTTCGTATTTCCACAATTTCCTTCATCCCTAAACTGTTTAAAATAATTTCTACGTATGTTTTAAAACAGTGTGGACAAATTACTTGAATCGGTTAAGGGATGCAGGAGAAATCGATAAAATGCGAGGTTACCCTTTAAAGCAAATCTAATCATGAATTCCGAACCCCTTAAAATAATACTGATAAATGTTATCTACATAAAGCTACGTAAAGTTTGTTCCAACTGAAAGACACTGTATATTCTTTTCATATCTTGTCTTTTGGATGATCAGTGATCACGCTGTATATTTTTGTATTCACTTAAAGTATAGTATTTCTAGTATTAATTTGGAAATTCAGCAGTGGCGGCTCGTCAGAGGAGGCAGGGGAGGCTGAGCCTCCCCTTGGAAGAACCACCATATCTTCAAAAGTAATATCTTAAGAAATTTCTATTAGGTATATCTCAATTTCCAATATTTTTTATTGTTTATAATTCATCAATTAATTTTCAGTGTATATATAAAAGTTTTGCATTTCCTTTCCACAAACATACCTATAACGTTACAGTCCGGATAATCTTTGTATGCATATTTCCCGGTCGGCCGGTCTTTTACTGAACGAACACTGCGGTTCGCTGGACGCTAATACGAAATAGCTTCCAACTTTAACTCATGAATGACCTTGAATTTCTTTGCGCGCTATGTAAAATAGCAAAAGTTCGAATAGCCAAAGGAAGCTAGCCTCAGATCTCAGTTCTTTATAGCGCATGTGCACAGGTCGTTCAGAACTTCAGGTGATTCGCAAAGAAAACGAACCATCAGTTGTGTTTAGCGCGTTAAGATGAACTTGACGTAAAAATACATAAAACATTTGATAGACAGGCTAGAAATGAGTGCTCTAGGTGAAAATATTCCCAACAACATGTCTTGTTGTCCAGACGTGGTGGATTATTTGTTATTAAATGGATTTACTACTCTTACTTACGACGAAAAGGTAAGAATTAAAAGAAATGCCAGACCTACACCAGCAATGCCTTCGTTAGTTTTTAAAAGTGACAAACAAAACAGAGGGTTTTGTGATAACAATTATAAAAAAGTCGAGTGGTTAACGGCATCAACAGTTAGAAACAAATTATATTGTTGGAGGTGTTTATTATTTACTAATGATCAATCCTCAATTTGGGGCAGGGCCGGGTTTAATAATTTGTAAAATTTGTCGCGAGGTTTAGAAACGCACGAAAAATCCCAGGAGCACATTTCATCTTGCATTAAATTCAAAATGTTTGGTAAACAAAATATTGCAAATTTCTTGGATTCTGCACATAAGAGAGAAATAGAAAATTTTAACGAAAAGGTCCGTGGAAATAGGGAAATATTAAAGAGGTTAACAGATGCTGTTATATATTTTTCATCACAAGAAAATTATTTCCGAGGACATGACGAAAAACGAGAATCGTGCAATAAAGGAAATTTCAAAGAGCTGATAGATTTTTTAGAAACGTATGACCCAAAATTAGAGAATTTTTTTATTAAACGCCACTATTTTTTCCGGAACTTCTAAATCAATTCAAAATGATCTAATTGAGAGTGTTAGCTCAATTATTAAAGGCAAAATTTATGAAGAACTATATAATTGCGAATTTTTCTCGTGGCAAATTGACGAAACGACGGATGTTACTTGTAAATCTCAACTTTCCGTAATTTTTAGATATGTAATGCACGGAGAAGTTATTGAAAGGTTTGTTGGTTTTCTTGACGTGAGTAGTGGAAGGAACGAGGAGAGTTTATTTAAATTATTAATCGATGAATTTGGTAAATTTGATTTGAAAAATAAATTAATAGCACAAACTTATGACGCGCTGCAGTTATGTCAGGGCTTCTTAATGGACTCCAAACAAAAATAAAAGATATTGCTCCTCAAGTTTACTTCATTCACTGTTACGCACACCAATTAAATTTAGTTCTGAGTAAAGCATGTAACGGAATTAAAGAAGTTAGAATATTTTTTTCAAATATTACTGGTTTTTCGTCATTTTTTTCAAAATCCACAAAAGAACTGTACTGATGTTTTAAATAGAATTAATATGAAACACAGAATTCCGACAAACGTTCCCACTCGTTGGAATTTTTCATCTAGAGTTGTTTTCACTGTTGACAAATACAGGAAAACTTATTGACGTTTTTAATTTTATTTCGGAAAGTGAAGATTTTTTAAATGACGATCAGACTTTACGAGCAGCTTACGGATTAAAATCGCTATTGTTGGATAAAAATTTCATATTTTTTCTAAAGGCTTTTAAAATGATTTTTGAGCAAACTGATGTTGTTTTCCAAATTTTACAGAATAAACTAACTGATATAACATATTCTAAAAATAGACTTAATTCACTTATATCTAAATTAAAAGAATTTCGCAATACCGAAATACATTTCAATACTTTATGCAATATTTTTTTTGAAAATGTTGAAAACGTAGACTATGAGAAAGACCACATATAACTTTGACAGGGCAGATATACATTACAAACAAATTTTTATAGAAATTTTGGACACCATTATAGTCCAAATTGAAATGAGATTTTCTGATTTAAATTCTTTGCAATGTTTCGATATAATAAATCGCATTAATTTTACGTTTTCTAAATCATTTCCTACTAGTCTAATGGAGAAATTAATAGACCATTATCCTTTTTTTGACCGTATTTCGTTAAGAAATGAACTATGCGTGTTGTATTCTGACCAGCAACTTTTAGCAAATTCAAAATCATCTCAAGAAATGCTTACTTTTATATATAATAACAATTTAAAAAGCTGTATCCCCGAACTGTACAAACTTTTGTCATTAGTGTCAACAATTCCGGTAACCTCAGCTTCTGTAGAACGATCATTTTCAGCACTTAAACGCATAAAAACATTTACTAGAAACAAAATGAGTCAAGGCCGCCTCTCAAATGTATTGCTTATTTCAATAGAAAAACGTTTTTTGTCAGAATTGAAGAAACACGATTTATTTTATGATGAAGTAATCAACCATTTTGCCAGTTCCGAAAATCGCAGGTTACCACACATTTATAAAAATATTTAGGCTTTAAAGCAGAGATTAATATAGGTAGTTGTTATTTTAGAAAAAATATTTATTTGTGTTATTTATTTTTTAGGAAATATTTTTTAATTCTCCATAATATAGAGTTCCGCGGTTATATTTTTTTATATAACTTCTATCTCATAACTATTTTAATTTTTATTAAAGGCTATAATTTTACACTCCTGGTAGTGATAATGAATACAATTTTTTGTTTGTAGGAAAACACAATTTTTTTACCAAAACTGTGTTTATTAAAAGTTATATAATTTAATTACAAGTGGGATAGTAGGGCTCCTTTGGATACCGATACTCGAGTCATAGGAACGAGAATTTCATCTCATCATATTTTCTATTTCCTTTTCTTTCTATTGTTTTATTAGTTCTCTTCTCTCGGTCGTGAATCGGTATCCTGACGAACAACCCACGGCAAAAAATGTAACGCGCCGTTGTACTACCTCAGGGGAGGTGGGGAAATGGACAAATTGTAGTCATATTGCACATCAGTTGTCTTTCAGAATATCAAGCCTCCTCTGTAGACAATATCACGAGCCGCCACTGAAATTCAGTCTAAAGCATTGCTATCAGGATAAGTCATTACAAAGCCTATTCGTGATAGAATAACACGGGAGACCGCGTACTGGCGCGTACTTGAATATTGCAAACGATATCCGTATAAAAATATAGTCCAGAAATATTGTATGTGTTTACCTAAAACAAAAGGAGTCGATTGTTTACCTGGTTTACTATTGCAGGCCCTCTGCCTGATTTGATTTATGCCGGCTCCATAGCCGTAGGTTAAATGATATTTATATTTACTTTTATTGAATCATTTGCGGAGTTGTTCATTAAACTAACATTATTTATTTTTTCTAATTCTTTGGGACTTCCTGCCAGATGTATTTTTTTCTTTTTAACCGATGCTCGGGGAATCTACAAAATATCAGAATTAACCAGTATGTTACTGGTAAATAACCTCTACGCTTGTGACTTTTACATCAAAGGATCAGTTAGAGGTTGCTTTTTTTTAAACAAATAACACAAATAAGTATAAAAACTTGAAATTAAATAGTTCGTCGACGATTCGGAAATCTAATCTGTTTCCTTTTTCAAGGCTTTTTTGAAAAATCTTTTTTGCTGTGTAGAATAAATACTCTAAGAATGTTTGTTATATTCAATATCCATAGATACTTACTATTTACATAGAACTGTTGATAGAGTTAACAGTTTTTTAATTTTTATACAATGTTAAGTTTGTGGAGTTCTTCTTTTAACATTGGCAACCAGGTTGTACAGACATCTACGGAACAATGCGACACGCAAATATTTACGTTACCTTAAAAAAAATTTCCAATTCTTCGACTGTTAGTGGGGGTGAAGTTTTAGCATAATGCTTCTGTGCATTGAGGTAATGTCGCTCGTGTCGAGTATTCTAATTCACTATGTCTATAAAATCCACGATAAAACAAACACATAATATAATATTGCAGAAAAATTAGCCTCATTTACAGATTACAATAAAGTAAGACTAAGTATATACATGTAAAAAATCGTACAATTGCTAGTCGTCATAACTAAATTTATCTTTCATAGAAAAATCTATTGATAGCCCTCAGAGACTGTTTGTTGAAACAAGGAAAATCTCATGTTGTATACTCTCCATGCACCGAGATTTTTTTGGATAATCCGGAAATAAAACATTGATTACATTTCCTTGATTTGCTATGTTTAAACACATAATAAACATATTAAATTAACAAGTAGGCCATTTCTTATAGATAACATATCCTGTATAGAAGATAATATGCCAATCAATCATTTAAGAACACATGTTTATTATTATATTTATAACTACTGATTCCGCAATAAGAATTTTATAATGAACTTTTTAAATTGATGAATTTCGCACACAAATATATGGATGTTATAAATGGGTTCGATTTATTATTGTATTTGTGGAAATACTGAACCTAATTACAATTCGACCTAGATTCAGTCAGTCAAATGTAGTTTCCTGAAATTAGCAAATTGTGATAAATTTATTTCTCCGGTAAAATTTTTTTATATAATAAAACATTTTATTGAACCGTTTTCAGAGACAGGCACTAAAAATTACAAAATTACCAGGTAAAATTAGAATTTTTAAACAAGAATGTTTTCTAAATAGTATATTACTTTCCACGTCCACGTAGTAGAATGGAAGTACAGTAATAGTAAAAAAAAATCATTTTTTGTTTTTGCTTGAAATAGGTTTAGATTGTCATGAAACGTCGAGATGTTAAATTTGAGCAAAAAAAATGTCTGTCTGCCTGTCGGTCTGTCTGAAACTTTTTTTTTGTCCGCATGTTTTCCCGGAACGGTTTAAGATTTTTTTTTTTCTGGGGAGGGGAAATCTTCAGAAAAGATACCCCCGGCTGTCTGCGCGGGGTAGTGCCGGATTTCTACCGGCTAAAACCCCTCCCCTCTTCAATGTTTCCACGGTGACCTGGAAGCGCTTCCGCTTTCCATCAGGCCAAGGGTCATTCTTTAATTTTAGATGTTTTATCTTATTCGTGCGTCCTCCTTCCTCCTGTTCGAATTAGGGGTTAGGACCTATTGCTCGGTTATCTTCTTCTTTGGCTTTCATGATACGTGTGATCATATCATCGTCAGTTCTCCAGTTAAGCTCCGATTGTAGCATCCTTTCGACCAGGTTTCCTGCATTTAGAGGCTGTTCTAATTCTGCTACACCCCTTTCCCTCTCATTTTTCCATCGATTACACACGAATACTGTGTGTTCGGGTGTATCGCTCTCCCCGCAGTAGATACACTCGTCGCTGCCAGCTTTGTCAATTCTATGGAGGTATTCCATGAAACACCCGTGCCCGGACAGGACCTGCGTAAGGTAGTAACTAACCTCCCCGTGTTTCCTCTCTGCCCATTTCCTGACATCCGGTGTAAGTTGTCTCGTCCATTTACCTTTTTGGGACTCCTCCCATTGCGTTTGCCACACTTTCCAGAGGTTTTCTCTAGCGTCTGCCTTCTCTCTACCTTCATATACATCATGTCGCTCCCTTGCTAGTAGAGACAGTGGATGAATGCCGGCTATCACGAGAACCGCTTCGAATGAGATAGTCCTGTAGGGGGTTTAAGATATTGACTTGATTGAAATTTTGTACACGTATATATTATAACAAGATCTGGAACTGGATTGATTGTCTTTTGAAGATATCCGGTGAAGGTTTGGGGATAAATAAGGGGAAATATGTACAGCAAGCCAGTAAGAGTACAGTAACTTGAAATTTGATGCATGTACTACAACCCACGCCTCAAAATTTTTTATATTTTTCATCCCCCCACCAAACTTTTTTATGACATATGCCCCAAATATTATTAAAATTCTATGACCAATAATTTCCACATACTAGAGTACAAATTTGGTCAAGATGTTTCCTTTAAAATGACTTGGATGAAAAATCTGGATGTGGAAGTAGTGATTCCTTAGGCAACGGTTTCTTTAAGTAATTTTGTAATATGAAATTTTATTTTCTTAATAACTTATTGGGTCTAAAGTTTACCATAACCAACATAAATAAAAACTAATAAAATGACTTAAAACGGTACTATTTTTAGTAAAATCAAATTTTCGGCTGGACTATTGTAAAATCACCCTAAGGTTATATTTTGATTATATTATACTTTACATTATACTTTGACGCACTTGATATAATTTTTATATCCGATTGTCTTCATAAAATGAAAAATTTTTAATTTATTTTTGTTTAAAAATGGTCATTGATTCGAAGTGAAAGCAAATAGTAAAAAAAAATGTTATCATATTTCTTTTCAAGTCGATTTGGGATGGTTTGACCTCCTAAAAGGTTGAAAATATTTAGTACAAATTTTTCAAAATTAAAGAAGCATTTTTCATTTACATCGTTTTAGGGGTAGCTTTCACCCTCTCTAATGAACCCCTTTTAATATAATTTAGGCCAATTAATTATTTAAGATTAATATTCAAATTATTGCAAAAGAACCCCAAATGGGGTGTTTTTTTCCATATTTCGGGGGTTGCCCCATATTTTAGGGGTTCGGACCCATGATTTTCGGAATCAGCGACCCAAGCTACTATACCGGGTGAGTCACGAATTGCGCTCGCCCCGATATTTCCTAAAATATTTGGGATAGAAAATTGAAATTTGGAGACCTTATTACACGACTAAAATGCCATCATTTCAATAAAAAATCAAGTTTGGTGCACATCCGGTTTGACCGGAAATGCCCACAACTTTCGATTTTTAAATAGAACACCCTATATATTTTTACATTTTCGGAATCTAGAGGAAATTTTGAATACAATACCTCCATTTTGGTCACTTTTAGATAAACATTAAAAATTTTATTAAAAAATCTATTTCTGAATCCAGAGTGCTGTGGTGCCCAAAATATATTTTAGTTTGTGTGCTACGTTACTATAAAAATAAAAAGAGCAATATGATTGCATTACTTAAATCTCTAGAGGCGTTTAAAATTTTTAAATGTGATTTTTAGCCACTAACTCGGTTTTTTTTAAATGGGAATTTAATCGTTCACCAACATTTTTAAATACCCCATTTTCATACGAATCTAATGATACCAAAATTTTGAAAATCCGCTCAGAAATATTTGAGATTTCAGCCAATATACAATGCAACCAAGCTTTTAGAAACATGCGGCTAATAGATAATAGATTAGTGGGCTTTGGAAACTAAAATGGCACATTTCTGTGTAAATCTGGTAACCTAATAACATTGGAAAAATCATAGTAGCCATTGAATGTAATAAAACAATATCAGCTGTCAGACAGACTCGTGTAGTTATAGGCAATCTTGAGCTATCAAACATTTAATAATTGTGAGCGCAAAGAACGTTACAATTAAGTTTCATAGGTACTGGGTGGTCCCTGGGAACGGGAAGTTTTGAAAGCATCATAATTTTGAAAGCAACTTTACTTATTTAAAATTAGATATAACAATGGCTAGGTAATTATATGCATTTTTTATTTCTTAAAAATAATTCCTGCTAAATGTCTTCCCCTTATCTCTACTAACTCTTGAATACGATTGGTGAAATCTTCTATTACACGATGCAACATGTCTAACGGAATATTGGCAATTTCTTCACGGATTTTTGTCTTCTACTCCTGAATATTTCTTGGTTTATCAACAAAAACCCTATGCTTCAAGTAGCCCCAAAAGAAGTAATCGCATGCCGTAAGGTCTGGCGACCTTGGGGGTAGTCGAAATTACCACTGCACAGCAACTACACTATCGTTATTTTTATAATACGATTTTATTGGAAAAGCATGCTGCTCACCTGACCACTGTTCCATGATTACCAAATGGCACATAATGACAGACAATATGACAAATAAATCCAAGGCCAGCTATACATGTTACAAAATAACAACATTTTCAAAACTTCCCGTTCCCAGGGACCACCCGTTATGTGGAGGTAAACACAATTACATCCACAAAGACATTTGCAATAGAACGCGACATCAGTTCGGTTTTCAGAGTTTTATTTAAATGAACATAAATATCGGGCCTATAAATAAATAAAAATCAATTCCGTTTGAACAATTAAACTTAAACTAGGTAACAGTAGGTATCTTTAAAATAATTAATATAATTAAACCATAAATTGACATTTATAGATATTGTTCAAAATGTCCACCATTTTTTTCTACACACAATTCGGCTCTACGTACAGTTGCTTGAATGGCTCTACGCAATTCAGCAGGCGTTATTTCATTAAGAGCCCGTATAACTTTATTTTGCAGCTCTTCACGGGTATTTGAAGAAGTTTTGTAACTTTATTTTTGAGAGTGTCCCATACATAGTAGTCGAGGGGTGTTAAGTCAGGTGACCTAGGAGGCCACCTGATATGACCTTGATTTGCGATAAGGCGTTCACCATGCAAGTTGTTTAAATATTCCATCACTCTTCTGGAATTATGTGGGGGAGCACCATCTTGTTGGAAAAACAGATTTTGTAAATAGGCAAGTGGAAGTAAGTCAAGAAGACAGCTGATATTGTTTTATTACATTCAATGGCTACTATGATTTTTCTAATGTTATTAGGTTACCAGATTTACACAGAAATGTGCCATTTTAGTTTCCAAAGCCCACTAATCTATTATCTATTAGCCGCATGTTTCTAAAAGCTTGGTTGCATTGTATTTTGGCTGAAATCTCAAATATTTCTGAGCGGATTTTCAAAATTTTGGTATCATTAGATTCGTATGAAAATGAGGTATTTAAAAATGTTGGTGAACGATTAAATTCCCATTTAAAAAAACCGAGTTAGTGGGTAAAAATCACATTTAAAAATTTTAAACGCCTCTAGAGAATTAAGTAATGCAATCATATTGCTCTTTTTATTTTTATAGTAACGTAGCACACAAACAAAAATTTATTTTGGGCACCACAGCACTCTGGATTCAGAAATAGATTTTTTAATAAAATTTTTAATGTGTATCTAAAAGTGACCAAAATGGAGGTATTGTATTCAAAATTTCCTCTAGATTCCGAAAATGTAAAAATATATAGGGTGTTCTATTTAAAAATCGAAAGTTGTGGGCATTTCCGGTCAAACCGGATGTGCACCAAACTTGATTTTTTATTGAAAAAATGGCATTTTAGTCGTGTAATAAGGCCTCCAAATTTCAATTTTCTATTCCAAATATTTTAGGAAATATCGGGCGAGCGCAATTCGTGACTCACCCGGTATAGGTAGCAGCTTTAAAAAATATAACTATTTAGGATACATTTTCGTCATCATAAAAGAAAACTACTATATAACTACGAATTTTTTTTCTCTCTGAAAATTTTTTGTATGGTGGAAGAATATGGAGGGGGGCATTTTTTTAAAAACGAATGGTTATCGATATCTGCCCTCATAGGTCGTTAGTATATATACTTGACATACCTCAACTACACTGACAGACGAAAATTTCGCTCGGTGCGCGGTAGAGGGAAATTTTAAAAAAAAAATCTCGTGTTGCTGCTATTGATCTGCCAATTATAAAATCCTCGTTTTGTTGTCTGTAATGACGTACTTACGTAGGATTCGAATTGGTTTTACTCAATTTGGGCGCAGGAGTGGGAACCTGACGCATTCGATGAAAAAATCTCTTCAAAGAAGCAATGCCAATATTTGCTCACTTTAGTAGTATTGAGGTTTACAAATATTATCCAATTTAGTAATCTTAAACCATTATATTAATGGACAGAGATAATTTAGTAATTTGATATGTAGAATAATAAATGATAGAAGAAAATATTAATTTTAAATAGACCCTAGGATATTCGATAAATAAATCCTTGTTGATAAAAGTTTTATATTCAAAAAGTTTGGTGGTCTCCATAAGTAGTTAAAGAGAACGGTTATAGTAATGAAATCATTATAAACCAACACAAATTGATAAATATGTAAACGACTTGGCAACGTATTTATCATCAGCGTACGACAAACTTTTTAATTGTCGGAGAATGTATTGACTTCCGAAAACTAGTTCGATTCGGTTCTCTTTTGCACTTTAAAAAACACACTAGTTCAAATAGTTAGCAAAAAACACGGTATGCACATCGAGTGTAAATAAATAATGACAGACGAGAGACTCGAAAGAGATTTAGGCCTACGAGTCTTCTTCTTCGTCTGCTTCTTCTCTTCTTCCTCTTCTTCTTCTTCTTCTTCTTCTTCTTCTTCTTCTTCTTCTTCTTTATTTGACATGTGTTATTTGATATTGCGAGCTACTTCCCATACCATGCTTCTGTGTATTTCATGACTTCTGATTGGAAATTGATCTTTGACAACGTAAACCGACGAATCGGAGGTCAATGTACGAAACGCGATGTTATATGTCAACAGTACCTAATTCATGAAATGATGGGAGCTAGAGGAGTGTATCGCGGTACTTAAAATGATGACTGACCAACCAAATGGCGTAGATAAGGCCGCTGTGAAACTAGCAGCCAAAGATAGCAGCTTAAATCTACGAAAATACCCGAAGACGCATAGACGTTCGTCACAATCATAACTAGGGACGTTACTAAATAAAACAATTAATCGCCGTACAACCAGTTAAGAGTTCCTAATTAGGTTGTACTAAGCAATGTCTGTAAAATGGCGTCAACTTTTCCTGGATCCATCGGGTAGAGACTACCCTTTTAATATATAAAAATTAATAACTTCACAACCAGTGGGATGTACAAAATTTTCATTTAGGACAGGTTGTATAAAGTCATTTCAAATGCGTCTGTAAAGTGGCGTCAATTTGTCTTGGGTCCACGGGGTTGAAACAACCCTATAAATAAATAAAAATTAACAACTTCGCAACCACTCCGATGTACATAATTTCCATTTAGGACAGGGTGTATAAAGTCATTTCAAATGCGTCTGTAAAGTGGCGTCAATTTGTCTTGGGTCCACGGGGTTGAAACAACCCTATAAATAAATAAAAATTAACAACTTCGCAACCACTCCGATGTACATAATTTCCATTTAGGACAGGGTGTATAAAGTCATTTCAAATGCGTCTCTAACGTGGCGTCAATTTGTCTTGGGTCCACGGGGTTGAAACAACCCTTTAAATAAATAAAAATTAATAACTTCGCAACCAGTCCGATGAACATAATTTCCGTCTAGGACCGGATGTATAATGTCATCTCAAATATGTCTGTACAGTGGCGTCAATTTGTCTTGGGTTCACGGGGTTGAAACCACCCTATAAATAAATAAAAATTAATAACTTCGCAACTACTCTGATGTACATAATTTCCGTTTAGGACAGGGTGTATCAAGTCATTTCAAATGCGTCTCTAAAGTGGCGTCAATTTGTCTTGGGTCCACGGGGTTGAAACAATCCTTTAAATAAATAAAAATTAATAACTACGCAATCAGTCCGATGTACATAATTTCCGTTTAGGACATGGTGTATCAAGTAATTTCAAATGCGTCTCTAAAGTGGCGTCAATTTGTCTTGGGTCCACGGGGTTGAAACAACCCTTTAAATAAATAAAAATTAATAACTTTGCAACCACTCCGATGTACATAATTTTCGTTTAGGGCAGGGTGTATAAAGTCATTTCAAATGCGTCTCTAAAGTGGCGTCGATTTGTCTTGGGTCCACGGGGTTGAAACAACCCTTTAAATAAATAAAAATTAATAATTTCGCAACCAGTCCGATGTACATAATTTCCGTTTAAGACGGGTTGTATAAAGTCATTTCAAATGCGTCTGTAAAGTGGCGTTAATTTGTCTTGGGTCCACGGGGTTGAAACAACCCTATAAGTAATTAAAAACTAATAACTTCGTAACCACTCCGATGTACATAATTTCCGTTTAGGACAGGGTGTATATTGTCATTTCAAATACGTCTGTTAAGTGGCGTCAATTTGTCTTTGGTCCACGGGGTTGAAACAACCCTTTAAATAAATAAAAATTAATAACTACGCAATCAGTCCGATGTACATAATTTCCGTTTAGGACAGGGTGTATCAAGTCATTTCAAATGCGTCTCTAAAGTGGCGTCAATCTGTCTTGGGTCCACGGGGTTGAAACAACCCTATAAATAAATAAAAATTAATAACTTCGCAACCACTCCGATGTACATAATTTCCGTTTAGGACAGGGTGTATCAAGTCATTTCAAATGCGTCTCTAAAGTGGCGTCAATTTGTCTTGGGTCCACGGGGTTGAAAAAACCCTATAAATAAATAAAAATTAATAACTTCGCAACCACTCCGATGTACATAATTTCCGTTTAGGACAGGGTGTATCAAGTCATTTCAAATGCGTCTTTAAAGTGGCGTCAATTTGTCTTGGGTCCACGGGGTTGAGACAACCTTTTAAATAAATAAAAATTAATAACTTCGCAACCACTCCGATGTACATAATTTCCGTTTAGGACAGGGTGTATCAAGTCATTTCAAATGCGTCTCTAAAGTGGCGTCAATTTGTCTTGGGTCCACGGGGTTGAAACAACCCTTTAAATAAATAAAAATTAATAACTTTGCAACCACTCCGATGTACATAATGTTCGTTTAGACCAGGGTGTATAAAGTCTTTTCAAATGCGTCTCTAAAGTGGCGTCAATTTGTCTTGGGTCCACGGGGTTGAAACAACCCTTTAAATAAATAAAAATTAATAACTTTGCAACCACTCCGATGTACATAATGTTCGTTTAGACCAGGGTGTATAAAGTCTTTTCAAATGCGTCTCTAAAGTGGCGTCAATTTGTCTTGGGTCCACGGGGTTGAAACAACCCTTTAAATAAATAAAAATTAATAACTACGCAATCAGTCCGATGTACATAATTTCCGTTTAGGACAGGGTGTATCTAGTCATTTCAAATGCGTCTTTAAAGTGGCGTCAATTTGTCTTGGGTCCACGGGGTTGAAACAACCCTTTAAATAAATAAAAATTAATAACTTCGCAACCAATCAGATGTACATAATTCCCGTTTAAGACAGGTTGTATAAAGTCATTTCAAATACGTCTGTAAAGTGGCGTCAATTTGTCTTTGGTCCACGGGGTTGAAACAACCCTTTAAATAAATAAAAATTAATAACTACGCAATCAGTCCGATGTACATAATTTCCGTTTAGGACAGGGTATATCAAGTCATTTCAAATGCGTCTCTAAAGTGGCGTCAATTTGTCTTGGGTCCACGGGGTTGAAACCACCCTATAAATAAATAAAAATTAATAACTTCGCAACCAGTCCGATGTACATAATTTCCGTCTAGGACCGGGTGTATAATGTCATTTCAAATATGTCTGTACAGTGGCGTCAATTTGCCTTGGGCCCACGGGGTTGAAACAACCCTTTAAATAAATAAAAATTAATAACTTCGCAACCAGTCCGATGTACATAATTTCCGTCTATTACCGGGTGTATAATGTCATTTCAAATATGTCTGTACAGTGGCGTCTATTTGTCTTGGGTCCACGGGGTTGAATCAACCCTTTAAATAAATAAAAATTAATAACTTCGCAACCAGTCCCAAGACAAATTGACGCCACTTTAGAGAAGCATTTGAAATGACTTTATATACCCCGTCCTAAATGGAAATTATGTACATCGCAGTGGTTGCGAAGTTATTAATTTTTATTTATTTATAGGGTTGTTTCAACCCCGTGGACCCAAGACAAATTGACGCCACTTTAGAGACGCATTTGAAATGACTTTATATACCCTGTCCTAAACGGAAATTATGTACATCGGAGTGGTTACGATGTTATTAATTTTTATTTATTTATAGGGTTGTTTCAACCCCGTGGACCCAAGACAAATTGACGCCACTTTAGAGACGCATTTGAAATGACTTTATATACCCTGTCCTAAACGGAAATTATGTACATCGGAGTGGTTGCGAAGTTATTAATTTTTATTTATTTATAGGGTTGTTTCAACCCCGTGGACCCAAGACAAATTGACGCCACTTTAGAGACGCATTTGAAATGACTTTATATACCCTGTCCTAAACGGAAATTATGTACATCGGAGTGGTTGCGAAGTTATTAATTTTTATTTATTTAAAGGGTTGTTTCAACCCCGCGGACCCAAGACAAATTGACGCCACGGTACAGACGTATTTGAAATGACATTATACACCCTGTTGCAAACGGAAATTGTGTACATCGGAGTGGTTGCGAAGTTATTAATTTTTATTTATTTATAGGGTTGTTTCAACCCCGTGGACCCAAGACAAATTGACGCCACTTTACAGATGCATTTGAAATGACTTTATACAACCTGTCTTAAACGGAAATTATGTACATCGGACTGGTTGCGAAGTTATTAATTTTTATTTATTTAAAGGGTTGTTTCAACCCCGTGGACCCAAGACAAATTGACGCCGCTTTAGAGACGCATTTGAAATGACTTTATATACCCTGTCCTAAATGGAAATTATGTACATCGGAGTGGTTGCGAAGTTATTAATTTTTATTTATTTAAAGGGTTGTTTCAACCCCGCGGACCCAAGACAAATTGACGCCACGGTACAGACGTATTTGAAATGACATTATACACCCTGTTGCAAACGGAAATTGTGTACATCGGAGTGGTTGCGGAGTTATTAATTTTTATTTATCTATAGGGTTGTTTCAACCCCGTGGACCCAAGACAAATTGACGCCACTTTACAGATGCATTTGAAATGACTTTATACAACCTGTCTTAAACGGAAATTATGTACATCGGACTGGTTGCGAAGTTATTAATTTTTATTTATTTAAAGGGTTGTTTCAACCCCGTGGACCAAAGACAAATTGACGCCACTTTACTGACGTATTTGAAATGACAAAATACACCCTGTCCTAAACGGAAATTATGTACATCGGAGTGAATACGAAGTTATTAGTTTTTATTTACTTATAGGGTTGTTTCAACCCCGTGGACCCAAGACAAATTGACGCCACTATACAGACACATTTGAAATGACATTAAACACCCTGTCTTAAACGGAAATTATGTACATCGGAGTGGTTGCGAAGTTATTAATTTTTATTTATTTATAGGGTTGTTTCAACCCCGTGGACCCAAGACAAATTGACGCCACTATACAGACACATTTGAAATGACATTAAACACAATGTCCTAAACGGAAATTATGTACATCGGAGTGGTTGCGAAGTTATTAATTTTTATTTATTTATAGGGTTGTTTCAACCCCGTGGACCCAAAACAAATTGACGCCACTTTAGGGACGTATTTAAAATGACATTGTACAACCTGTCCTAAATGGAAATTATGTACATCGGAGTAGTTGCGAAGTTATTAATTTTTATTTATTTATAGGGTTGTTTCAACCCCGTGGACCCAAGACAAATTGACGCCACTATACAGACACATTTGAAATGACATTAAACACCCTGTCCTAAACGGAAATTATGTACATCGGAGTGGTTGCGAAGTTATTAATTTTTATTTATTTATAGGGTTGTTTCAACCCCGTGGACCAAAGACAAATTGACGCCACTTTACAGACGTATTTGAAATGACAAAATACACCCTGTCCTAAACGGAAATTATGTACATCGGAGTGAATACGAAGTTATTAGTTTTTATTTACTTATAGGGTTGTTTCAACCCCGTGGACCCAAGACAAATTGACGCCACTTTACAGACGCATTTGAAATGACTTTATACAACCTGTCTTAAGCGGAAATTATGTACATCGGACTGGTTGCGAAGTTATTAATTTTTATTTGTTTAAAGGGTTGTTTCAACCCCGTGGACCAAAGACAAATTGGCGCCACTTTACAGACGTATTTGAAATGACATTATACACCCTGTTGCAGACGGAATTTATGTATATCGGAGTGGTTGCGAAGTTATTAATTTTTATCTATTTATAGGGTTGTTTCAACCCCGTGGACCCAAAAGAAATTGACGCCACTTTAGAGGCGCATTTGAAATGACTTTATACACCCTGTCCTAAACGGAAATTATGTACATCGGACTGGTTGCAAAGTTATTATTTTTTATTTATTTAAAGGGTTGTTTCAACCCCGTGGACCAAAGACAAATTGACGCCACGATACAGACGTATTTAAAATGACATTGTACAACCTGTCCTAAACGGAAATTATGTACATCGGAGTAGTTGCGAAGTTATTAATTTTTATTTATTTATAGGGTTGTTTCAACCCCGTGGACCCAAGACAAATTGACGCCACTATACAGACACATTTGAAATGACATTAAACACCCTGTCCTAAACGGAAATCATGTACATCGGAGTGGTTGCGAAGTTATTAATTTTTATTTATTTATAGGGTTGTTTCAACCCCGTGGACCCAAGACAAATTGACGCCACTTTAGGGACGTATTTAAAATGACATTGTACAACCTGTCCTAAATGGAAATTATGTACATCGGAGTAGTTGCGAAGTTATTAATTTTTATTTAATTATAGGGTTGTTTCAACCCCGTGGACCCAAGACAAATTGACGCCACTATACAGACACATTTGAAATGACATTAAACACCCTGTCTTAAACGGAAATTATGTACATCGGAGTGGTTGCGAAGTTATTAATTTTTATTTATTTACAGGGTTGTTTCAACCCCGTGGACCCAAGACAAATTGACGCCACTATACAGACACATTTGAAATGACATTAAACACCCTGTCCTAAACGGAAATTATGTACATCGGAGTGGTTGCGAAGTTATTAATTTTTATTTATTTATAGGGTTGTTTCAACCCCGTGGATCCAAGAGAAATTGACGCCACTATACAGACACATTTGAAATGACATTAAACACAATGTCCTAAACGGAAATTATGTACATCGGAGTGGTTGCGAAGTTATTAATTTTTATTTATTTATAGGGTTGTTTCAACCCCGTGGACCCAAAACAAATTGACGCCACTTTAGGGACGTATTTAAAATGACATTGTACAACCTGTCCTAAATGGAAATTATGTACATCGGAGTAGTTGCGAAGTTATTAATTTTTATTTATTTATAGGGTTGTTTCAACCCCGTGGACCCAAGACAAATTGACGCCACTATACAGACACATTTGAAATGACATTAAACACCCTGTCCTAAACGGAAATTATGTACATCGGAGTGGTTGCGAAGTTATTAATTTTTATTTATTTATAGGGTTGTTTCAACCCCGTGGACCCAAGACAAATTGACGCCACTTTAGGGACGTATTTAAAATGACATTATACAACCTGTCCTAAACGGATATTGTGTACATCGGAGTGGTTGCTAAGTTATTAATTTTTATTTATTTATAGGGTTGTTTCAACCCCGTGGACCCAAGACAAATTGACGCCACTATACAGACATATTTGAAATGACATTAAACACCCTGTCCTAAACGGAAATTATGTACATCGGAGTGGTTGCGAAGTTATTAATTTTTATTTATTTATAGGGTTGTTTCAACCCCGTGGACCCAAGACAAATTGACGCCACTTTAGGGACGCATTTGAAATGACTTTATACACCCTGTCCTAAACGGAAATTATGTACATCGGAGTGGTTGGGAAGTTATTAATTTTTATTTATTTAAAGGGTTGTTTGAACCTCGTGGACCCAAGACAAATTGACCCCATTTTACAGACGCATTTGAAATGTCGTTATACACCGCGTCCTAAATGAAAATTGTGTACATCGGACTGGTTGCGAAGTTATTAATTTTTATTTATTGAAAGGGTTGTTGCAACCCCGTGGACTCAGGACAAATTGACGCCACATTACAGACGCATTTGAAATGACTTTATACAGCCTGTCCTAAATGGAAATTTTGTACATCCCACAGGTTGTGAAGTTATTAATTTTTACATGTTAAAAGGCTAGTCTTTACCCTATGGATCCAAGTGAGTTGGCGCCATTTTACAGACATTGCTTAGTACAACTTAATTATGAAGTCTTAACTGGTTGTACGGCGATTAAATGTTTTATTTAGTAATGTCCCTAGTTATGATTGTGACGAACGTCTATGCGTCTTCGGGTGTTTTCGTAGATTTAAGCTGCTATCTTTGGCTGCTAGTTTCACAGCGGCGTAGATAAGTTACTACGTCATAGTAAAAATTTGAAAATCTTTTTCTACTGAGAAAATACACGCGTCCCTTGTATCTAAATATGATATCACCTTAGTTTGTGGGACTACCCTATTGATTGCTGAATTGAATTTTGTATCTAAGTGTGCCTTATCATTTGTTGTATTTCATGACAATTAATCATTGGATACTTCAAACACATACATGTCATTGTTGTCGTGGAAAGACAAAAGTGGTGCGATTGCGTATGTTGATTAATTCATATTAGGCAAATTGTAAAATGCGTGAAAATTACTTCCACTTAGATAAAATACTTAATCTTTCAAATAAACAGTAAATCAGTAGTTACACAAAGTATAAATCGAATATAATGAGACCTGTGTTTGCAGGTAAGTTATAAGGTTTCTTCTGGTAAGAGGGCAGGTAAATAAGTTTCCTGTAAGTAATAAATATTACAATCATAATAAACAGATTAGTCCAAGATTAAGTTATTGCAGAAATAGCTCCAAGACCATCTAATCGAGTTTTTGAATTCTGTATTTACACAAATGATGGAATTAAATTATGATTATGCAGGAAATTACTAGCAGAGCTTCCAAATCGAGACAATTTTAAAGTGTGTACACAAAGTATAAATGACTTTCAGCGATATAGTAGATAGGCAACTATACCTTTTTATAGAGTCATTATAGAAGAACTTGTCATTTTCTGTGGACATAGGTGTTAAGTTTTAGTTAGTACCTAGCACCTTTTTATGTTGGAACCACAAAAATTTACATTTATAATCTTATAGCAAGTACACTATATTATCTAATTGTTTCTATCTGAGAGCTACCTATCAAATTGAAAGAAAGAAAGAAATAATTATAGGGTACTCTTTAGTCATTTGAAAATTAATACATATACAGGGTTATTCACAGATAACGTTTCTTGAGATCTATTCAGTTTAGAAATTTCAAAATTGACTTAAGGGGGTTTTTGGATATGGCGGATCTAACGAAAATATTTTCATGCATGTGTAGCTTCCACTTACACCGGATGTATCTCCAAACTTTGTTATTGTAAATGGAACGCCCTATATTTTATTTCATATTTGGATTCCTCATAATATTTTAGCTTGGATTTATATACCATAAAATACCCTTAATCCTACCAGTGTCCGAGATAATTAATATTTTTGAAGATTTTTGACGATTCCTATGCCAGGGCCATTAAATGTAAGCAGTAGAGCCAGGGGCGTGCGGATTTAAGAATTTCTCAAATTCGCACGTACAGTTGGGGATCGTGAATATAGGGCACCAAAATGTGTACAATGTTGTGGGTTTTTACTTACTTAACCCCCAAAAATCCATGGAAGGTCGTAAATAATTCAATTCAGATTCTGAAGTTTATTTTAATTTCAGTATTATTAAGCTGGTTAAATATAGAAAATAATATCGGTGTTTGAAAGAGGGTTAAAAATTAATATTAAAAATTATTTCTGGTAATATGTTTCCTATTTACAAATTTGGCAAAGGGGCTTCATCAGATGATATCGCTGTCAGCATTTTCATTGATGACATAGCCCCTCTTACTACACCATAATATCCCAAAAATCGAATTCAAGAGTTGCCCCATATTTACTGTACGTAATTCGAAGAAATGAAAGCACTCAGATTGTGTTAATTGTGCATGAGCCTTAAATATTAAATATTATGCTTAAATCTGGCAACATTATCTCCACGTATTATAGTAGCGCAGCCGAAAATATTTGGCCGTCCCATTGAAATCGTTACTGAAATTTCTTTATCAGAATTTCACAAGTAGTTGAACAAATTATTAGGTATAAAGGCACCACATTCAAACGTTTATTCTATTTGGTCGATTGTATCAATCATACATAATGACGTAGTCGTGGTTTTATCTCTGGTAGGCGGATAAAACTTAAAATACTTCTCTCGATTATGTGGGATTATATAGTAGAACGGGTGCCGCTTAAGTATTACACAACAGCTACAAATTTTTTGCTCTACTGGCAAGACTTTTTGGCGCTACTATACCCTTCTGAAAAAACATCGATATCTTCTATCATATGGCTGATTTAGAGATTTTTTTTTCAAACTCATACAAGTATCCTATGATCTAACTAAAAGTTGTTTTATATAACACGCAGTAAAAATGCTTGATATTAATAATGGTGATTATATAAGTTCAGAAGCGCTGAATGTAACCAGGGGAGTCCCACAGGGGAGCACATTAGGACCATTACTCTTCCTGATATTCATTAATGATATTCACACACTTAGTAGTGAAAACATCTCCCTAATCAACTATGCAGATGACACGAATATAATCATAAAAAATCATGAATCATTTATTGACTTAGCTACTGATGGTACACGCATTATGCAGGATATGGAAACCTGGTGCAATGAAAACAAACAAATATTAAATCAGAATAAGACTAATGCAGTATTTTTCAAAACCAATCAGAGGATTGATACTCCTTCTAATATTATTCTTAATTCTCATAAAATAGTTTTCTCAAGACATATGAAATGCCTAGGTATATACTTAGACGAAACATTGCGCTATAATGAACATGTCAAATATATAAATTCAAAATTAAGTCGAACCTGCTATGGACTGAGAATACTTGCCAAGTACGCTAATGACAATATAGCCAGAACATTTTATTATTCGAATTTTTATTCACATATTCGTTATGGGATAATTCTATGGGGTGATAGTACTAATAGCAATAGCACATTTAAAATTCAAAAAAGAGCAGTTCGTATACTAAGAAAATTGCCGCCTAGAGAGTCATGCCGAGGACATTTTAGGAACCTTGGCTTTTTAACCCTTAGTGGCTTATACATATATGAATGTATTAAATTTGTATATAACAATAGAGAGAATTTTCAAATACACCTTATGAACCCGATGTATAACACTAGACATGGTGAAAGGTACACCTATCCTAACCATAGGCTCTCACTTACTGAAAGTAGCCCATTATATGCCTGTATAAAACTCTACAACCATCTTCCAAATGATATAAAAGTCAACGAACCATTTAATAAAATAAAAAAACCACTTTTATCATTACTTTGTGAGTTGGAACCCTACACAGTTAATGAGTTTTTAAATAATAGGATTGAATAGCAATATTGGTATAGCCTCCTTATTTGTTTCTTTTTTTATTTTTTGTTTTATTATTATTGCTGTAAGTATTTTAAACTACAAATAGTAAGTTTTAATTGTAATAACTGTATAGTATTTTTAAGATTTTTTTCTTTTTCTTTTATTGCGATATTTTAACTTGTATACAGTACCTATAAGTAATTAGTAATATAAGTACATGATATTTTTTCTTATTCTGTTGACTGGCTTATACAACTGTAACTGTAATGTCTGTATTAAGTGCAATAAATTATTATTATTATTATTATTATTATTTTCACAATATAGGGTATTTTATTTTCAGTCAAAGAGTGTCTCAGTTCAAACGTCAAATAGTCATTTTTTTTTTCAAATGGAACCCCCTGTATATTTTCACATAATTTAATATAGTATTAAATTCTGTATCAATTTATATCAGCGTTCTTTACATCTAACTATCTTCGTTTTTTATTATAGACGAATTTTTGGAAAATGTAGGTACATACAAAGTACATCAAAATCAAGATATCATTTTATTTTTGATTTATTCCAAATACTTTGGAACAAAATTTACAAAATTAATGAACACATTGAATATAAATATTTAATGCAACAACAGTCCAAATTGCCCTCCACTTTGCTCCAGACAAGCCAATATCCTGGAATTTACGGAGACGGTACTTACAGTGGCTCGGCGAATTCCGTGGGGATTTATTCGCTGAAATGCAGCCTGTACTTTGTTCTTCAGAACTTCTTTGGTAGCAGCCAAGATCCTCGATAGCCAAACCACCTATCTTCGAACGATGCTACTAATTCATCATACACTTCCCATGTAGTATGTGGACCGCAACCATCCATTTGATAATACATAGAATGAGCAACATGCATGAATTTTTGAAATGCAATAATTTATTATTTTTTCGTTATATATGTTATATAAGTTGAGAAAGTATTGAAGAAAAGGTTTTAAAAAAATGTGTAGCCTAAATAAACGACTTTGAAATTCAAAATTTTATGGGAACATATCCACGTGACTGAAAACACCACGCTATTGGTCTGACGTCATTCGGCATAATGTCTAATGGTCGTCTATCTGCCAAGGGGTTAAATCGTAAATTGTTTTGTGTTTTGTAAATGTGTATTGATATGTTCATAAAAGAAATCATTCATTTATTTATTTATTTTAATTATTAAGTGGTAAAAATGACGGACGGACGGTTTTTACGGGGCCAGAGTGACAATTTGCCTGTTGTTGATGTGTTTATGATGACAAACTTTTTTGCTACTAATACTGATTTTATTAGTGCACAAATTGGAGGTACTAAAGCAACAAGGTATGTGTCATTCATTATTCTAAACATTAATTCAATTGTGCCCATTTTTATCCTTTTACTGTAGTTAAATATAACAAATTATTTATGTACCTAACCTCAAAATAGGTAAACAAGGCAATGTTTTAATGTTATATTAATTAATATTTTTCATCTCAGAATGCTTTACTTTTTTATATAATAAATACCTCCCGTCACTTACTAAGTACGTACTTTTAGGTAGGTAGGTACATTAATAGTAAAAATAACTGTTGACATACATAGGTATATATAAATATATAACTGGATAATATGTAGAATGTCGAGAAGTTACAATCAGTTTGTTCATTTGTGTTGAATTATAGCAACTTTGAAGCACGAATCTCTCTCACACTCACGTTACTTGTGATAGCACTATCTTTATTTAACTGCTTGAAGCTGCTTTAAATCAACACAAATGAACAAACCTATTATTCCCACCGTTCTTATACATTTGTACATTTTAATTCAAGGTTCCTATTAACAGAAGTTAATAAACTTTTGTATTCCTATAAATAGGAAAGTGACCAAATTCACCATGATATGTAAACAAACTATCACAATAATATTAGGGTTAGGTACATATTTTCATAATATTATTATAAAATAATTAGTTTTAATAAGTAAATTTACATCAAAATGATCCTGGCAGCAATATAATCTTGAGGATGACGATAATTCTGCATTTCGGTCGTCTCGTCTCATAGCTCTGCACCATTTCTTCCTAACTTTATCTCGTCTAGGCACATTAAAAAAATAACTTTTCTGGAGTTTTTATTGTAGTATTTGTACATTTGGGCACAATACAATATTTATAGCTACTTTTCTTTGTATTTTCCATAACACAACATAAATAATGTGTACACATTCGCAATCACAATACATTTTCCGTCGGTGCGATGTGCCCTATGACGTCACACACAACTAGCGCGGAGACTTCTCCATTTAAACGCAGTTAAATTGACAGCTGCAGTAAATAATTTTTTTAACATTTAATTAGAACATAAAACAAAAATAAAATACTGGAAAAATAATGTTTTTTAGTGGTCTATTCATCTGTGATGTTTAAAAAAATTATGCATTTTGCTCATTATAAATATTTAGGGACAATATAAGTAACTACAGTTATCAAAATTTTCACGTATTTATTGCAATTTAAATTCTCCTCGTAGCAATGATACTTGTACTTGTTATCTACTAATAAACAGCAAACGTTAAAACTTTTGTCCTGGAAATTTGATTCTCGTAATACATGAGAATTTTGTTGCGCACAGTGGTTACATTTCATTCGTTAAAAATTCCTCCTTTGGAATATTTAGCTTCGTCGGTTCAAACAATCCTTTTTAAAAAATCATGATTCTCTTGAAGGCGTACTTATGTACGATCACATTCTTGCAATTTTAGCTCCAGAATAAGGGCGAAAAACGTTTCAAAGGCTAAGCATTTCCAGGAAACAGAATGATAGATTTCATGAAAATGTAATCCATTGGAATGAAAAATTTTTTAAGACAAGATAGATAAATAAATTCATTTTAGGTCTCTGTTCTCATTTTTAACTGAATCTTCATAATCGTAGGGGGTTATGTGGATACTAGTTTAATCTGCATGGCCGTAGGGGACTGTGTGGATGCTAGTGTTAGAATGAGAATTGTCAAATAAGAAATTAGACAAATTCATTTTAGGATTTTAATTTGCTAGCATAACCAGAATTCAGGTTATTGAAAGAATGCAAAGATTTCATTAATATTTCTACTCAAAGTTTTTCTTTTATAGATAGTTAATTTTTCTGCTGTTTGCAAAATCCTATAAAGAATGTTTCAATGCAATTTTAGTTTAAAACTATTTACATTTTTTGCCTGTTTGATGTCGTCAGATAAACAATTAAACAGTTTCAGACCTAGACAGTTGGGTGCATTTATAGATATATTGTATTTATAATAAGGAACATGAAATTCTACTTTTTGTCTTGTGTTTCTAGCATGAAACTTTGTATTCGTGATAAATTTAGCCTTATTACTGTAAACATATGTACACGAATCATAGATTACAATACTAACAAGGGTTAAAATTTTATATTCTCTAAAAACATCTCTGCAAGATCAGGTACTGAAAATCCTTGCCATGTTTCTTAAAATTCGTTTCTGTACAATAAAAACATCCGCTGATGAGGTGGAGGTTCCCCAAAAGGCAATGCCATACCTTGGCCTGGACCCGACTTGTGCATCAAATTTAATGGTTGATTTTTTGATAGAATGTCTTTTAAACTTCTTATCAAATAAGAGATCGAATTCAATTTTGATATTAACTGGTCACAGTGTACCTTCCAATTGAGACACTATCTAATGTTATTCCCAGGAATTTAACATTTTTACTGTTTGAGAGACTGCTGTCATTAATTTTAATGTCTAAATCCATGCAACTTTTTTGTCGGTTGTGAAATCTTATACATACATTGGGTTCTATCAGCATTTAAGAATTGTTTATAAAAACAGTACCAGTTTCAAAATTCATTTAGGGCCCCAAAACAGTCCCTCAGGGACTCCCAGATTATTTACCTTGTGTTCTGAGCTGACACTGCCGACATTGCCATCGGAGGAGTATGTTACAGATACATACAGTTGTCTATTTTTCAGGAAAGACGCTATCCAATCCCAAGCTTCACCACGAATACCATAGGCATAAAGTTTTATTAATAATTTGTCATACTCGACACAGTCAAATGCCCTGCTGAGATCACAGAATATCCCAACAGGGCACTCACCAGCCTCGATATAGTCAATCAGACTATCAAAGAAAGCATACATAGCAGTATGTGTGGATTTATTAGAACGAAAACCATGTTGATTATCCGTCAAAATATTACCATTTTCACAAAAGTTCATAAGCCGATGTAAGAAAGCATATTCAAAAATTTTCGAAATACCCGACGGGATAGTTACAGGTCTATAATTTTCAACCATATTTGGCTCATGCTTTTTATATATAGGTACAACTTTACCTATTTTAAGGCTACTGGGAAATTTTCCAGATACAAATGATTGGTTTACTAAAAAAGTAATAGGTTGTATGATTACACAAACAATTTTCGTTACGATAAAGGAGGGAATCTCATCAGGTCCGGCTGAGCGTTTATTCTTTAATTTTAATTTTAGTAAATTGTCCAGCTCTTGCATGTTCTACAAAGGGTTCCAAAAAGATCGATTGGTTGTGGTAGGAGTGTTATTTGGCGGTATATTATTGACAATTTCTAAAGGTGTTTTTATGAAATATCCACTAAATATGGAGGCTATCTGATCCGGATCATCAAATAACCCTGCGTCCTTTTTTAGTGTTATGTTTTTGTGAATTTTCTCTTTACCCGACAGTTCTACCATCACCTTCCACGCAGCTGAAGGCGGAATATCTGAATTTATCATTTTATTTTGATAATACCGTTTTTAGTATTAGTCACCAACAGTTCATGTGTTTTTTTCGAATTTTTATATACAGGTGCTAAATTTGGGTACACTTTTTTCATGTTATGCAAATCTTTAAGATTCCTACTTGATACCTTGATATTCACATTCACCCACCCTTTCTTACTGCTGTTTTTATAAAAACCAGGCAATTGCCAGATTATTATTATTATTACTTACGCGAGCAGACCTGTAAAATCTGCAGCATTCAGGCCTGTCGGCCCATTGTGCATTCACGACGTGTGGGATTCCCTAGAAGAGACCAGTGCTCTCCACAAAGGATAGCAGTCTGTACCAGGGTTGATCTCGTAGTTCCTCCGGCTATAGAAATTGCCTTTTGAAATGCCTGTACCTTGACGCACCTAGAGGTGCGCAACTTCCTAGAATATGAGTGGTGGTTTCATCCTCCACATGCGACAAATAGGGTTGTTTTTCAACCACATTGCATGAAGATGTATATTCAGAGAATAGTGTCTTGTTAGCAAGCCTAGTATCCGTCTCATTCTTTCTCTATTGAGCTCAAGCAGCCACTTAATGGTTGAGTCAGCCGAGGGCCCCTTTATATGGAGCCTCGATTGCCTCATTCCAGGGGCCTGAGTCCAATAGTTGTTGTACCTTGCCATAGCCCAGTCTCGTAACTCTGTTTGAGTCCGACTTCTTGGCAGACCGAAGGCTGGCTGAGGACCACGGAAAGGAGTTGTCGCTCATTCTCCCGCCAACCGGTCTGCTTCTTCGTTGCCCTCCACACCTCTGTGCCCGGGCACCCATATAAGTTTGACAGAGTTGTGTTCGCATAACTCTGTCAAAACATCTGGACAGTTTAAGCCTTGAGATCACCTTGTTTGACGCAAGAGCTCTCAAGGCTGCCTAGCTGTCGCTGCATATGTAAATATGTTTTTTGACGAAATCTCTTCTCGCTTGCACACGCCAATATGGCGTATACTTCTGGTTGGAATATACTGGAATACTTTCCAAGTGGCACCGATATACCAGCCCTTGGTTTGCATTTGTGTATGCCAGCATCAGTTCCCCCTGAGTCATAGATCCGTCTGTGTACCATTCGAGACCTTCCGGACTCAGAAAACGATCTTTATCGCGCTCCCAGTTCTCTCGACTGGGAAACAACTGAATATGGAATAATGAACCTGTATACGGGGAGACACCGGTCATTTTCTGATTGAGCGATGACCTGGTCTCTTACCAGCAGATCCAGGGGCTTTGTATGCCCCCACCCCAGCCCGTCACGTTACACATTCTATTTTTGAACAGACTATTTGCGGCTTTTCTGTTTTCCAGTTCCACCTCGATATGCAAGGGACTGAGCCCAAAAATGGCTTCCATTGCGCATTGCTATCGTTGGAGTGGTCCTAATAGCTCCAGTAATTCAAAGGCCTTTGAAGTTGACATAGGCGAGCCCTAATTGTGGAGCGCTCCTGGGAGCGCCACCATACTAATGCCGCGTATATTATAAGGGGGGTTTTATCATGACAGTATATGACCAAAGAGCGATCTTCGGACTTATTATTCTCCATTTTGTACAGAAGATGCGTTTGCGTCCATAGGGAAGCACACGCTTTCCTCGTTTGAGCTTTAACGTGGTCCTTCCATGACAACTTGGAGTCCAGGGTTTCCCCAAGATACCTTATTGTACAGCCAAGACGCAAACGTGTGCCCATAAGAGAAGGAAGCTGGAAATCGTCAAATTAAATCTGGTAATTGACAGATTTATTAACTGTGGCAATTGACAGCATTAATCTGGCAATTGAAGGAATTATTATTTTTTACCCTAGTCTATATACGCCGTTGAAGTATTGTTTATTAAGTCCTTACAGATGGATTGATTGATTGATTGATTGACTTTCCAGCGTATGGTGGGCATTACTGCCAATTCCGGGCATCCATGGAGGTTCGTTCCAACACGCAGCTTGGTCCTCCGTCGAACACGCCCAACGGATGGTCAAACCGCGTGCCGGAACCAAATCTCAGATGTTTTATATACCGCTGGACCAGCTGCATACGCCGGGTTAGGACATTGGACATGCTTGTTTTCAGCAGCGAGAGCCGCATGACGCATGGGGTAGAAATATAGGATGGGAAGTGTAGGTGTTTGCGAGATGCTTCTTTTCAGTTTCCATGCTTCTTTTAAGTTTCCATCTATTGTCATCTCCTTATTTTTCTTCTAAGTTTTCTGCTTCTTGTGTCTCTGAATCTGGCAGCTTTTATTTTTGTATTTTTTTCCTTTTTTTCACTTTCTTTTTTTTCATTTATTTATTAACCGCTCCACACGTAAATATCCATCTACGGTGGAGTTGCTGGGAATGGCCCTATCTCGCGGTAACAATTTTTTTTGCGCGTTACGAGAAAAAAGGTCCGAAGGGATAGTTTGCTCACCCTGTATGTCGTTTCCTTGAAACAATTGGTTTCAATTTTGGGCAGTTTTTCCATTTCATCGCCTGTATATTATGTTTATTACCTATATATTATGTTTAACATAATTTTAATTTTGATCTCCAATTCTTGTTTAAAATTTAATAAAGACATAAATAAGCCAATGCTAATGCTATATAACAGGAACTTATCTGTTTCATTCACACATCTGGCGTTGCTTATTTTATATCACCCACTTCAAGAAGGGACGAATCCAGGTATATATTTTACGAATCAAAAATCTCCTGCCTTAACCGGTAATCAAATAAACAAATTCCCCATATAAAACTAATAACTCTGCAGCGAGAAACAAAAGTTTGTAGTAAATAAATGATTTCTTAAACAAAAGTACCCGTTCCACATGAAGAATTCATTCATTCACGTATATGTGAAACAATGGATTTCCGAATCACAACATTCTTCCCATCTTAAGTCCTTACAGATGATATCAAAAACCTAATATTTCGATGTGCTCTACCAACTATGTATATAAAAAATATATTTTTATCACATCGGACCTCTCTTTTGGAATATGGTAACTTGAAATAATTAGCGGTCTATTAATAAAACTCCAAAAAATATAACATGCTGACGCACCTGGTCCGGACTTCCTAAATATGAGTCTAAAAGGTTATCTTCCTTTCCAATTGATAAGTAAAATAAATTATTGAATTTATCTTAATTTTATGTATTATCGGGGAATATTAGATAAATTAAGAGAAATATATTTCACATTATCTAAAGCTCGTACAGCGGATTGGTTATAATAAAAAATGGTTCATAACGAATTTATAATATTCTAGAATATTTTATAAATACATTTAATAACATTTAGTTATCTATCAGTTTAGATTCTGTAAGCTTATCTATGCCAATCTTTTTACCATTGCCAATTTTACTTCCATCACTTATCAAAGGGAAGTACTGTAATCATTAAAAAAACACTCCGACATGTTTTGGGACTTTTACATTTCAGATTATGCACATTCGAAAATTAAACACTTTAAATTGCGTTGGCCTGTCTGTTGGTTTGTCGTTTGTCTCTTGATGGTATATCTAAAAAACTACTTGATGGACAAAAATGTTGCAGCCAGTTGACGTCATTGCTGCGTAAAAAACAAGATATACTTTTAATACAAAAGATTTATTGAATTTTTTATGTAATTGTTTCCTATTCTATGGGATGTCATCGCAATTTATGGTAAAAAATGTTTTTCAGTCATTTTTAATTTGATGTTTTTGTTCAATTACAAAACATAAGCAAGCTAACCTGCTTGGAAGTCGTAGGGGTGAAATGTGAAAGGTGGCATTTGTAACTAAGTACGGCCCTTGAAGTCCACGCAGCCAATTTCCCAGCATGACATGAATGTCAATAATAGTATCGCGTATTTTCACCCCTGAAACCACCTTTCAGGATCCGTGGATTCCAAATAATTTTAACAAGGGGTAACCACTAACACTTTATTTAATAACTTCTCAGAACTACACAATACTTAATTAACTAAAATAACCTTTACACTTTGTTTACTACTTCATATTTAATCTCAGTTGTCACTTTTCAACTTCTTCCTCTTGCGCCGGGAACCTCGCCTTATATACTCCAAAATTGCCTCTAGAATTATCTAGAACACAATCCAGAATCTTTCCACTCCTGTTTCAAGGGAGTGTAATGCATAACAACAGTAATAACAGAAGATTTTTTAAATTTTACTTCATTCCATTTTATTGATATAAATATTCTGAGCATAAGGGCCCAAATAATTCTGGAAAGACTGTATAAAAATATCTGATATTTCAAAGTGTTGATTGTTACAACAACGAAATCAATATCATTTTTTACTCGTGCACGAAAAAATGTCCACACATGTGTGTACGTACATACAGACACACACGCATACTTCTTTTAAGAAATAGTTGAAAAATACCGTAGTGACCTTGAAACATAAAAATATGCTGAAAATATTGATTTCTATTTCCGGCCCATTACGTAACTTCTCTATATGCTGGGAAGTTAAAAATAAAAATGAATTTTCAATTTAAATAACAGAGACCTGCAAAAAAAACACTTTTGTTGAGGTAGAAACGTTAATACACAATGTTTCGTTTTCCCCTCCCTCTCATCCCCTAATCGACCTAGCGACTTGAAATTTGGACATAGTACTTTGGAATCGACTATCTATTGGGGGGAAAAAAGGGAAGTCGCTAAGTCGCTTTCTTCCCCGCAAAAAGCGCGAACACGGCTCTCGGTACGTTCCCGCCGCAGCGAAAAATCCGTATACAAAACCGGACTTTCAAATTGCAATATCTTGAGAACCGCTGGACCAATTTCAACGAATCTAAATTCAGTTTACGCGCATTTCCGATTCCTTTACTTTTACCCCATACAATTTTTCGTTTCGAATCATGGGAATTTCCCCCCCTCCACCACCTGTGAGTCGCCCACACGGGTCACCACAAATTTCCGAAGGTTCGACTTTATAATATCACAAAAAGAAAAATTTTTTAAAAAAACGCTGTCCCTTAATCGAATTTATTTAAAAGCAATAGAGTTCTTCCTCTAGACAACATTAATATACTATCGAAATTTCAGTACCATTATGTACCTCAATTCCATCAGTCTGGTGGAACTGAAATACATTAACTTTCGTAATCTCAGAGATGATTTTCCGTTTTCCCATACATTACTTGAAATCGATAGTATCAAATTCTACTCAGGTTTGACAATTTTAATTTGTACATCTTGTATATTTCAAATTATCAGAAAATCTTAAAATAAGTAGTTCAATGCGCATGCGAAAGCCTGTATTAGAACGCAATTGCTACGACTATTAAAGAACAAGCTACCAAAGTTTGTTGTCGTTCAATCATCCGGTATATAATTCGATTAGGCTAGAAAACAACTTTGTTTTAAACAGAAATCAAATGTGAAATACTTAATCAAGAAATATATAATTCACTTTTTAATAGGTTTGGGATCGCTCTCACCCAAAGCAAGGTAACAAGTAAAGATGAATTCTAATTTTGTAAAACAAATACGTTTAAAAAACCGCTGCCTAAGGAATCACTATTTCCACATCCAGATTTTTCACTCCAGTAACTTTAAAGAAAACATTTTGACTATATTTGCACTCTAGTATGTGAAAATTACTGGTCATAGAATTTTAATAATATTTGGGGCAGATGTCATAGAAATATATTATAGTTCTCTCCATATATTTAAAGTAGGTATATAAAAAGTGTCAGTGCCTTCGACTTTGCGGTAAAGACCAAAAACCTCGACATTTTTAATTTGCCTTAAGTATATGAAGAGAACTATAGAAAGAAATCTGAGAACTTAGTTTATAGTATATACACCAAATCCCAAGTCTCTGTACTCTTGCAGCATGCTTTACTTCTTTTTCCCCATTTAGCTCTACTTACCCCTCCACTCCTTCAACGAAATCGTGTCAAAATATAATCTAGTTTCAGATGTCTTTATAATACATACGTGTACCAAATTTCAAGTGAAAATCTTAATTTAATTTTATCAACTCTTTTAATAAGGGAGTGGGGGTGGTGGGGGCATAGAAAATCCTACAAAAAAACAGAGGCTTTCGCTTCTAGTATGCACACCAAATCCCAAATTTCTGTACTCTCACTTACTTATTTTCCCTTATTTACCCCTATTTAACCCCCAACCCTTCAACGGAATCAACTTAAATTGTAATCTAGTTCCAGATGTCGTTATAATACAAACGTATACCAAATTCCAAGTGAATATCTCAATTTTATTTTATCAACCCCGTTTAATAATGGAGTAGGGTGCTGGGGAGGTTGAAAAATATTATAAAAAATCTGAGGCCTTGCCTTCTAGTACATATACGGAATTCCAAGTTTCTGTACTGTACCAGCTTGCTTTACGTATCTTCCCATATTTAACCCACAACCCTTCAACGGAGTAATCCCAAAATATAATATAATTCTGATGTCATTATAATATATACGTATACCAAATTTCAAGTGAATATCTCAATTTCGTTTTATCAATCCAGCATTAGGGGTGGTGGGAATTGAAAAACATTTAAGAAAATCTAAGGCCTTGTCTTATAGTACATACGCCGAATCTCAAGTTTCTGTACTGTTACCAGCTTGCTTCACTTTTTTCCCCTATTTAACCCCCAACCTTTCAACGGAATAATCACAATATATAAAATAGTTCCTGATGTCATTATAATATATACGTATACCAAATTTCAAGTGAATAACCTAATTTTATTTTATCAACTTCTTTAATAATGGAGTGGGGGATGGTGGGGGGGGGGGTGGAAAATATTTTAAAATATTTTGATTCCTTGGCTTCTAGTACATACTACAAATTTCAAGTTTCTGTACTCTTACCAGCTTACTTTATTTATTTTCCCTTACTTACCCCCATTTAACCCCCAACCCTTCAACGGAATCATCTCAAAATACAATCTAGTTCCAGATGTCGTTATAATACATACGTGCACCAAATTTCAAGCTAGTATTTCAATTTTATTTATCAACCCTTTTAATAATGAAGTAGGAGTGGTGGGGGGTTGAAAAATATTATAAAAAGTTTGAGGCCTTCTAGTACATACACCGAATTTCAAGTTTCTGTACTCTTGCCAACTTGCTTTACCTATTTTCCCTTATTTACCCCTATTTACCCCCCAACCCTTCGACGGAATAATACCAAAATATAATCTAGTTCCTGATGTCATTATAATATATACGTATACCAAAGTGAATATCTCTATTTTATTTTATCAACCCCTTTAATAATGGAGTGGGGAGTGGTGGGGGGATGGAAAATATAAAAAGTTTTGAGGCCTTGACTTCTAGTACGTACACCAAATTTCATGTTTCTGTACTCTTACCCGCTTGCTTTACTTATTTCCTCCTATTTAGCCCTATTTACCCTCCAACCCTTCACCGGATATGTTCAAAATCCAGATCTCGTTATAATATATACGTGTACAAAATTTCAAGTCAATGTCTTACACCGTTCTGGAGAAAACGTGCAGACAAAAAAAAGTTACAGACAGACCGACAGACAGAAAAAATGTTTTCGCTCAAATTTAAAATCTCTCGTTTCATGACATTCTAAACCTATTTCAAGAAAAAAAAATTGAAATTTTTTTACGATTACTATACTTCCAATCCACTACGTGGATGTGGAAGTAGTACTGATAATGTACTTTTAAATGAAAATATGTTTAACAATTCCGGATTTTTATAATGTAGGCTTACAAACTGTAAGTAGAACACAAAACGTCTAATACGGAAATGTTAGGTTGTAGTTTGATAATGTAATAGGTTGATTATTATTACACACAGAGAAGTTATGTAACTACACGTATTTTATTTCTACTTTGCAGATATCTACCTACTTGGATAGGTATTGGAAATACAGTAGATTTGTTTTTTCAGCAAATGGTTAGTGGTTACGACTAAGTACAGTGTACAGTATATACATAACTACACTACACGTCATTGTTTGATAGCGCACGTAAATCAATGGTGAGAAGGCAAAATAATATATTTGAAATATTCTAGAAATAATTAGTATTCTCTTATCTTATCTTTTTATCAAGAATATCCGGAACATCGAGCGTTTGTGAATCCCTATTTGCAACAAAAGAGATAAAAATAACTACAGCAGTTAGACAAGTAACTTTATATAAAAGTGTTGTTGCTCTTAGCCGATTTTTTTGTAAAAATAGTAAAGAAATAGCCATATTACGGGAAAAATACTTTTCATGTAATTCACCCGCGCTAAATTTGTTGTTGCAAAATTACCGCAAAATTCATTGTTTATAAGCCTTTTTCTTTATAACTTCCGTTCTAATAGTCCAATTTAAACTTTCCAAAGCTCATTTTACTCGGCCAGGCTAGGCGCTGTGATATATACACTGAGCCCGCACATCGCACAGCCTTCAGCACGGACGGATACCGTGTTTGTGAATCTCCATTTGCAACAATAGATAAAAATAACAACAGCAGTTTGATTTTAATAAAATTATGGAAATACCCGAACAATATATGAACAATTAGTACAATTTCTTTTGTATGCAGACCAGGCTAGGCGCTGTGCGATGGGGGGTGTGAGCTGTGCGGTACGCCGACGTAGCCATGCACTAGAATCTAGACACAAAACCGCAACCTGCATGAAATGAGCAACATGCATGAATTTTAGAAATGCAACAATTTATTATTTTTTCGTAATATAATATGTTATATAAGTTGAGAAAGTAATGAAGAAAAGGTGTGAAAAAAATGTGTAGCCTAAATAAACGACTTTGAAATTCAAAATTTTATGGGAACATATCCACGTGACTGAAAACACCACGCTATTGGTCTGACGTCATTCGGCATAATATCTAATGGTCGTCTATCTGCCAACGGGTTAAATCATAAATTGTTTTGTGTTTTGTAAATGTGTATTGATATTTTCATAAAAGGAATCATTCATTTATTTATTTATTTTAATTATTAAGTGGAAAAAATTACGGACAGTGGGTTTTTACGGGGCCAGAGTGACAATTTGCCCGTTGTTGATGTGTTTATGATAAACTTTTTTGCTACTAATACTGATTTTATTAGTGCAGAAATTGGAGTACTAAAGCAACAAGGTATGTGTCATTCATTATTCTAAACATTAATTCAATTGTGCCCATTTTTATCCTTTTACTGTAGTTAAATATAACAAATTATTTATGTACCTAACCTCAAAATAGGTAAACAAGGCAATGTTTTAAAGTTATATTAATTAATATTTTTCATCTTAGAATGCTTTACTTTTTTATATAATAAATACCTCCAGTCACTTACTAAGTACGTACTTTTAGGTAGGTAGGTACATTAATAGTAAAAATAACTGTTGACATACATAAGTATATATAAATATATGGATAATATGCAGAATGTCGAGAAGTTACATTATTCCCACCGTTCTTATACATTTATACATGTTAATTCAAGGTTCCTATTAACAGAAGTTAGTAAACTTTTATATTCCTATAAATAGGAAAGTGACCAAATTCACCATGATATGTAAACAAATTATCACAATAATATTAGGGTTAGGTACATATTTTCATAATATTATTATAAAATAATTAGTTTTAATGGGTAAATTTACATCAAAATGATCCTGGCAGCAATATAATCTCGAGGATGACGATAATTCTGCATTTCGGTCGTCGCGTCTCATAGCTCTGCACCATCTCTTCCTAACTTTATCCCGTTTAGGCACATTAAAAAATAACTTTTCTGAAGTTTTTATTATAGTATTTGTACATTTGGGCACAATACAATATTTATAGCTACTTTTCTTTGTATTTTCCATAACACAACATAAATAATGTGTACACATTCGCAATCACAATACGTTTTCCGTCGGTGCGATGTGCCCGATTACGTCACACAGAAGTAGCGCGGAAACTTCTCCATTTAAACGTAGTTCAATTGAGAGCTGCAGTAAATGAGTTTTTTAACCTTTAATTAGAATAGAAAACAAAAATAAAATACTGGAAAAATGTTTTTTAGTGATCTATTCATCTGTGACGTTTAAAAAAATTATGCATTTTGCTCATTGATACATTTTGAGTTATTTTGTGGCACCGCCTCCTTTCTTTGTCTGTGGCGCAATACTATCTGCGGCGCTGATAATTATTAACAATTATGTAGCAAAATAAAAAACCGCTGCCTAAGGAATCACTACTTCCACATCCACATTTTTCATCCAAGTCACTTTAAAGGAAACATCTTGATTAGATTTGCAATCTAGTATGTGGAAATTATTGGACATAGAATTCTAATAATATTTGGGGCAGATGTCATAAAAAAAAGTTTGAAGCTTTGGTTTCTACCATATGCATTAAAAGTGAAATTTCTAGTTTACCCTACTTATTTCTACTATACAAAACCTACCACATCCCACCCCTTCAATGGAATCATCTCAATCAGATGTCATTACAATACAAACGTGTACTAACTTTCAAGTGAATATCTCAGTTTTATGTTATCAATCCCATTAATAATGGAGAGGAGGTGGTGGGGTTTGAAAAATATTAGAAAGAAATCTGAGGATTTGGTTTCTAGTATATACACACAATCCCAAATTTTTGTACTCTTACCAGCTTGATTTACTTATTTTCCCCTATTTACTCCTATTTAACCCCCAACCCTTCAACGAAATCATCTCAAAATATAATCTAGTTCCAGATGTCGTTATGATACATACGTCTACCAAGTTTCAAGTGAATATCTCAATTTTATTTTATCAACCCCTTTAATAATGGAGGTGGGGGGTTGAAAAATATTATTAAAAAATCTTGCTTTACTAAGTTTCCCTTATTTACCCCTATTTAACCCCCAACCCTTCAACGGAATCATCTCAAAATATAATCTGTTTCCAGATGCCGTTATAATACATACTTTTACCAAATTTCAAATAAATATCTCAATTCAAGTGAATATCTCAATTTTATTATATCAACCCCTTTAATAATAGAGTGGGGAGGAGGTGGGTGGATGGAAAATATCATACAAAAATTTGAGACTATGACTTCTAGTACATATACGTCGAATTTCAAGTTTCTGTACTGTTACCAGCTTGTTTTACTTATTTCCCCCTATTTACGCCCCAACCCCAGGGTTGGGGCGTAAATAGGCATATGGGTAATGTTCTCGCTTAGGGTGCGAGAGGTCCAGACCTCTCGCACCCTAAGCGAGAACATTACCCATATGCCAACCATACACCTGACAATCAGCGCTATAATACACCCGCTGGGGGTGTAGACGCTAGTTTTTGGCGTTGGGAGCCCGATGCATAAAATTTCTGATTTCTAAGTATCTTGAGCGCCCCATACTTGTACGTTTATTAATTGAAACCAACAACTTACTGAGCTCTTTTGAGAGCACGACCACTGAACGACTATAATCGTACATACTTAATAGCTTTCATATACCCAGTTAAAGATTTCTTTATAGTTCACTTCATATTTATGTTACATAAAAAACTCAACGCTGCCGACCGAACTAAAATATGTCAATGTCGCGAAGGACGGGCAGTACATTCACCAATACGTAAGATATTCCTATCTTGACGCAAAACAGAGTAAGATTTTTCAGCTTACCAGAAACCTTATTAAGATTCTGCCGAAAACACGATTTTTAAATCTCTAGTATTATTTTGTTCATTCTAATGCGCAAAAATTTAAAGTACGGCTCTGTAGTACTCTTGTCATTAGTAATTGTGACGACTTTGATATTTTGACGACCTTTACGGTTTCTAGGGCCTTTTTATGTTTTTATGCACTAAACAAATTGAGACAAGTGTACATTTATATTGCAATCGTTATAAAAGGGATAGGAGTATAGTATGCGTAATTGCTAAGAAGCCAACTGTTAAGGGACGGGTGAGACGCAAGATGAGATAAAAGGCAGAGCCGGATTACTGGTATTGTTTGCTTGATTACTATTTCAATGTAGGTATTATTTGTCAGTGGCGTCTTGTGAAATTTAGATTGATTATATCTTGGTATTGAGCCTTAGGACAAAAGGCATATTTTATATCATGACTACCAAGATAAAATAAAGCAGTTTTGCGGAAATCGGAAATTTGCGAAAAAAGTTTTAAAAATGAGTTGTTTCTTTTTGTAAAAAGAATTTTTGAATAGTTAAAAGATTCGACCTTTACTTGGTGATAATTTATGTCAACACTACATAATAATTTAACAAATAAAACACTGAACTGTTTTTTTAATTTTAACTGATGTATTGTCAACACGACAATTGTTTCGCTAAGCATTAGCTTGATTGATTGAAGTTTGTTTATCTTTCGCCAATTTACATTGGATAGACAAGTCAAATACAAAATATACATATATGAACACATATACATAAATATGTCATACTAAAAAACAGATATAATCAGTTATAACAAATATACAAAATATTTGGGTATTTTGTACAACAATTTGAATCTATTCAGGCTTGTTGCGATATTCAGATGTGAGCACAATACTTACATAATACATCAGTGAGACGGTCCTGACTATTGTTTACACGCTTTGGCACGCGACTTGGACAGCCCATGAACCTCCTGTCTCGCTTTATAATGTAAGACGTGAAAGACGGACGATGTTGTCGGTGCCTTTTATCTCGTCTTGCGTCTCTTACGCCTCCCTTTTACCGGTTACGCATACTATACACATTATTTTCCTATTTTTAGTGCATTTTTTAAAACAGTTTCTTTTGGTTTTCATAAGCGTTTTATAATTTTTTAGATTATTTACTTATTTACTTCTTTTTAGTTTTGTCCTAATTAAACTAACGTATTTGTTCGATTCGAAAGCACTATCACAGATCAAATACATAAATCAGAAGTGTCGCCTAATAAAATTCATAATTCCATAAATGACAAAATCTATCCGTTATCTTGATTGAAGCCGTCGCGTCGTTTTGAATTCTTGAATTTCGACTGAATCGATATACCGATTTTCAGTCGAATTGAACCATAAATAATAAAACTTACCTATCAGCTATATTGACGCCACCATTTTGAATTTTTTAATTTCAATCACATACTTATAATCTATGGCCTCAAAAATTCCCAAATACCAATTTCTAGTAGAATTGGCAATTAAATGACAATAAACCGCCCGCCATCTTGAAAACAAATCTTGGATTTTTCTATAAATAGTGTCAAAATGTATTGTCATGTGAACCGAACCCAATGAGGTCCGGGCAAATTTTAGTTTGTCCGCGATTTGGGTTTAAGGGGGCCCTTTTTTGAATGGAGTGAAGTGCATGTTTTCCAGACAGATGAGTAACGAAAGAGAAGTAGGTATAAATTATTTCGTTGTGTTTTCCTCGACGTTCAATCCTTCCATTTATTATTTATTATTAAGAAATGTCATATTACTGACAATTTGCACAGGTATTAAAAAATGTTATTTATAAAAAATAAACATAATATCACATGTTTCCGCCTTTTAGGAAACACCCTGTATCAATCTGTGGGTTCTAAATAATTTTAACAAGGGGTAAACCACTAACACTTTATTTAATAATTTACTGATTGCACAAACTAACTTTTTCAATGTTTACACTTGATATTTAACCTCACTTTTTTCGCTGCGAATCTTCACTTTAATAAACTTCCTCACTTTTTTCGCTGCGAAACTTCACTTTAATAAACTTCTCTCTCGGCGCCGGTAATCGCGCCTTATATACTTTAAAATTGCCTCTAGATCCATCCAGAACCAATCCAGAATCTTCTACCACAATCTAGAAAACTCGATCTCTTTCTACAACTTTCCAATCACTAATAGGCATAGGCGTATCGATTTCTAGTTTCAAGGGGGTGTAATACATAACAATAATATATTCTTTGGAATAAAAAATGTTAACAAATTAAAAATACAAAACATTAACAATTTCAAAACTTTGAAGAAAAAACAAAATAAAAATCACATTCAATCACAGAAAAATGTAATATAAGTAATAATGATAATTAACTAGCTCGGGTTGTTCACTGACTACATAAGCAAAATTGTCTTTAACTCATTAGACGAGCGGGCAAAGCTGTCAATTTCCTCAACAGGAGAAATTTTATCATTTTCTACACTAATCAAGAGCAGTGGTTCTAATAATTCTTGAGGTATTGAAGATCTCAATCGGGTTTTAATTATTTTTAATTTAGAAAATGATCGCTCGCAAGTTACTTGCGTACACGAAAGTGTTAAAATAAATTTGTACATGCAATATAAGTTGCTGTATGCAGAAGCGTGGTGTTTCAGCTGTTTCATTAAATTCATTCTCATCTTCTTCCATCCATTCCTTTTCTTCATGATCTTGTATATGAGATATTTCTTCGTCGAGAGCCTGAGACATAAAGTGAAAAGAAGATATAAAATTAACGAGTTCCTCGAGAATTACGTTCGGAATTTGTCCTCCCAATTCACATAAGCCTTCAAATTTACATTTCAGTTCACCATTAAAAGTTAATTTCTTTTGCCGAACATCGTCGTCTATTTTTCATCGAATATTTTAGCAAACTGCTTGGTCTTCTCATAAATACCATCAAAACTGTCGGAAACATTTTCCTTTTTAAGAGAGACAATCTGGTTTCACGCAGCTATGCAGTACAAACCATTTGTTTGTAAATATTTAGATACTGGAGTGGCTTTACTGAAGATACGGAGGGAACATAAAAGTCGTTAATATCGTGCCAAATTTACTCCATTTCTCTAATTTTCTAGCTTCTGCCGCTGTTTTGCCATCAGTTTCTCCATCAAACTAAACCGAGTGAAGGGCTTCTATTAAGTATAAAAATCTAACCCTTTTGTCATTATCCTCAACAGATGAATGAAATATAGCTTGTAATGCAGCATCCTTACTGTTCCATCTGTTTTCTCCTAATTTCTTAAATTTCCGCAGTATTTCATTTTATTTTTCATTTTCCAACATTTTTCTCCATAAACTACTTCTCTTGTAGGAGCGAGAAATGTTTTATTGATGGGTGTAGGGGGCCGGGGGCCCTAAAGTCTAGGGCCAAATCCACATTTGCGGACCCGCGGACCTAGCCAGGACGCCATTGTGTCTGTGCGCACCAGATACACATGCCAAATTTTAAGTCAACACAATCAACATCTGAAAGTGGGTACAAATTGAATTACAAGATTTTTTTACATAAAGTTATAGGTCAAGTTAATAAAAGTGTGTTAAAAACAAACATACGAGTCATATTGAGAAGCTCCTCCTTTTTTGAAAATATTGAAGTCGGTTAATAAAAGGGTTATAGAAAATAGCCTTTCTAAGACAAAAGTCTGTGCAGATTATGTAACACTTTTAAGTTGGCACTAAGCATCGTGACGGCATTTACCATTTTCTTTCAATAATAATACTCAACAGTAATCCACAATACAAACAATACTAGTTGGTACGGCAATTTTACAAAGTTTTATTATTACAAATTCGCCAAATTACCACAGGGGAGCTTCCTGGGCATATTGTAGGGTTTTATTGATGTTAAACATCTTGTTTCAGGTACAGTTTTGAACTACCTTATATCACAAGGTCCACTTAACGAATGCGTCAAGTGGACCTTCTTTATTATCCAGGTAAATCAATATTTTAAAATCTATTATTTAGTCCATTGAAATGTTACAAAATTTAGACTGAATCTTGCATTTTGGACAGGACAAGATTTTATTTTTTTGATGTGTAGGGGGGTCAAGTGTGAGTACAAAACTCGGTTTTCGGGGTTGAAAGCCCCCCAATTTGGCCGCCATCTTGAAAAGGGGGTTGTAAAAAGTTTTTCGCGATATCTTGAGAACCGCAAGTCTCACAAAGAAATTTCTAAGGCTCTTTTTGTAGAGAACTGAATTCTCTACAATCTTGGTATAGACACTTCTAAAAACCTTAAAATGAAAAAGTTATAATTAACAATAGACTAAAATTTTGAAGGAAAATATCATTTAAGGGTTATAACTTTTTTTCTATTGACTTTATTGAAAAAACACAACAGATGTTTTTTTGTAGATCATTTTCTTGCGAACAATGTTCTCTAACAATTTTTAAAATTTCGTTTCTTTTGAGAGGTGTTAGGACGCTGCAAAGGGATTCATCCAATACCCCACTCAAAACGCGCTAAAGGGTACACGAAAGAGCACCGATCTGAAACTACTCGCAATCCTAAAAGTTGGAGAACGCCCCCCTAAATACGCTAAAAACATCCCTTTTAGAGGGTTTTTCGCGATAATTTAATAAAAATCAAGAAGACCCTATGAAATCCACATTTTTTAATATCAACTTGCAAAGTAGCCAAATATATCAAAATTATGTGATTTGGGATAATCAGAGAGTATTAAAACCATCCTTATATCGACTTAAAATTAAAGAAATTGGTAAAAGATATTTGTTTTCTACCTTTTGCTTCAAATTTGGTTGAATGGGCATTGCTGGGCAAATGCAATTTATTCTCAATCCTTAAGGGGGGGTAAAGCGACCCCTCCTACCCCTAAATTGAAGCAAGCATTGAAAAATGAGTTAATTTTTTGCATTTTCAATTTATTTTTTTTTTCAAATATTACTAAAAAAGTTTTGAAATTTATTCTTTAACCCTTTTGGAGGGTGAAACCACCCCTAAATTGAAATTTAAAAAACACTAAAAAATGTGTTTTATACTCGCACTGGACGTCACACATCAAGAAAATAAAATCTTCTCCTATCTGAAATGCAAGGTTCGGCCTAAATTTTGTAACATTTCATTGGACTAATACTAGAACTCTTAAAAACTGGAGTTTGCTGTAGTACCGATGGCAATACAATTTTTGAGGATAAAATCTAAAATTGACTCAAGTGAAAATGTGAAAAAAAAGGTCATGTCTGTATCACCGGCGGTTCCGGCAAAAATCTAAAAGTCAGGTGATAGCGGAACTGAGTAAATTTGATACGAAATACTGAATTTTTAAGGCGTTTGCATCTTAATTTGCAACTTCTCATTTTTGTTACAAACTGTCATTGAACTTGCAAGTAAATTTTGAGCCATTTCCACTTGATGTATTGACTTGAATTTTTGCACACATATGTATAGTACAGATTACAATACAATTAATTATCTGATGACCATGCCCTGATGCTGCAGCCATGATAGTCAGTTCATTATACAACTCCTCATCCAACTGTAGTAGACATACCGTTACCAAAATGGAAATAGTAAAATGTAAGTAAAAAAAACTTTTGAAAAACAAGCTTTTATTAAAATGTACTAAAACGAAAAGAATAAATATTATGTAATCTGATTAGGGCAGGGCCGTAGTCTAATAAGTGGATCCTAGTCCTGTGGAATTAACAAAAGGGTATTAATGAAGGTATCGATGTTCCGCTAAAAAATTGGGTGGGGCGTCATGGTTTTATATACATATATATACGTTTTTTCGTGTTTTTTCGACAGAAAATCGAAAATATCTCGAAATCGGTTCATTTTATCAAAATATTCCCAATTGAAAAAAGATTCATTATTAAATTTCCTACAAAATGACCTATTGTACGATATCGATTTTCCGCACCGTCTTTCCGCAATTAGTGAAAAATCATTATGTCTATAGATAAAAATGTAACAAAAATCGAAAATATCTCGAAAGAGGTTCACTTATCAAAAAATGCCAATTAGAAAAAAGTTTCCTCATTAAATTTTCTACAAAATGACCTATTGTACGATATCGATTTTCCGCACCGTTCTCCCGCAACTAATGAAAAACCATAATATCTATACAGGGTGTTCCTTAATGACGTGCTAATATTTCATTTTATGAAGAAAGTTCATATGAATATATGTCCGCAACGGCTTACAGTTTTTGCTTAGATATAATTTCAATTTTGGTACGTGTTAATAGGACATATAACCACAAATTTTAGTTAGAAAATTTATTTTATCGTTCCACCAGTGGTGTCCCTGCGAACAAGTCCTCTGGTGTTTTTTACCAAAAAGCGGTACGCCACTGACATTTTTCCATGCGGATATTTTCCTGATTAGCCTGGTCAATTCTACATGAAAACGATTTCTGGACCTATAAACTGTAATGCCTTAATGCAATAATTGTAAAATTGAATTTGAGGCAACATGCATCCCAGATTGGTTTTTGGGGGAAATTAATCCATAACAACAAATAAACATAAACAGATTTGTGTTATCTCGTTATCTGTGCATGATTTGTACAAAATTTGATACACTTTAGTACTTTGTATACTTGACATTCATATATTTCAGAGGGCTTGGTACTTGGTGCTTTACTTTTTCAAGTACTGTACTTGGTAACTGAAGCACTTTTGTAAATAAAAGTACCTACTTGATACTTCATGCTTTAAAGCACTCTAAGTGCTTGGTAATTGGTATTTGAAGCACTTTGTCAGAGTCCTTTACCCAGCTCTGATTCTAATCTATTTCCTAAATATGAAGTAAACGACAATCCAAAATTTCTCAATTTATTTCGTACGATGTGTCCTAAAGTCTATGGAAAGCACAATAAATTTGTAGTCGTATCTGGCATACCCCCATATGTTGATTGGGTGATATAAGTATTTTATTTTTTATATTAGAAAAAATATAATTTTGGAGAAAACCTATTAGTTTTATATATTTATATATATGGACTACTACAGATTAAATGCATTAAAAAAAAAATAAAAACAGAGGAATAGTGATAAATACACGCGAATTTACTAAAAATGGCTAGAATAGGTAGGTACGTACGTGTATACTGTATGTGTATATACACGGTCATACCAAATATTTGCCTAGATCTGCTTTAATTCCAGAAACATGTATTTATTTATCGTAATAAAAAGCATTATTTATATTGACAACAAAGTTCCACTTTTAAACGTAATTATTACCTACATTTCTTCAGCTGTTATTATTATATACGCTATTTTAACCACATACCAGCTTTATTTTTCGGAGCATAGCAAGGCAAGGCACGGATTTAGTTTAGTTTTACGTTATAGGAAGTCTTGGCTTCTTTCCCCACTCCACATTTGGCTCTACAAGTGAAGATCCGGTGTATAAATCTGACAACGTCGAAAAAACTGTGTGTGTTACCACCTCCCCACTCCCCCACAAACATCAGGACCGTGTAACAGCCAACGTGATGTCTGATACACACAAACAGTTCCAAACGATAGTGGTAAGGTGGCAGTCGTACAGGCGAGTCACAGTTACCCCGGATAAGGAATTTGTATCAATAAGAAATCAAAGCGGTTGATCGAATAGACTTTGACGAGTGTTATAGATATTATTTGTGCAATTTTGCTTTGAGGATTATTTTATGACATAATCAAGTTACAAGTGATTTTGTGTCGATGTCGCAGTGAACTGGATAATTTGGAATACTCTACTTAAACTAAGGTGATTTTTCTCTCTTCTTAAGTTTTGGGTTTGTAATGTGCATGAGTCAGGTGCAAGAAGGTATCTTAATGATGTCATCAATTATACAAAAGATGCAGACTTTTATTGCCGTGTTAAATGTGTACATAATAAATAATTATTCGGAAATTATTTTTCTGTTAATTTATAACACGTGTGCAATGTGGGTATCTACTTGTTGCAGTTTACTTGTCGATGGTATCCCATTGGCGCACCGACATACTTATAACAATTTGGCATCTTGATGTTAAAAACAGAACATCACGGTTTTTGTTTACCGGTAGGGGTAGGTAACTTAAAGGATTTTTTATGGTACCTAGGTACGTTGATGGTTCCACCACATCTCATTTCGCAATTCACAATTTTTTGAGCTAGGAAGCTACCATGTATTTTCACATAATATATATAAGATATATTCGTGTACAATATAATTTTACTGGTAACATTGCTCAATTCGATTTTATTGCTACCTACTCGTTATAATTATTGTAAACAGTAAAAACATTGTATTTTATCTATGTCAATTGACGTGCTGTATAATCGACAATATAAAGCATTGGCGCACGTACATCGGGTTTGACAAATATTGCCAAATAAATAAACAAAACCAAATTATTAAATATGTCGTAAAGTGGAACAATTTTGTTTGCCATATGTCATAAACGTTTATTAAAATTTAGGGCTGTAAATAACGTTCATTATACCTATTCCCTGGTTTATTCCTAAAAAATATGTAGATTTAAATATAAGTAATATTTCCTATGCGAACGATTAAACACACGCTTGCATTATCGGAAATGAACAAGTTGATAAGATTAATGGTCATTGAATTTGCGTCATGATTTCTAGAGAAAATCAAAACTTCCCAGGATGAAATATTCTAGGAAATATGCGTTTGTTATTTAAAGTTACTGCAGAGAGCTAACCAGTGGCGGTTTTACCACTGGGCACAGTGGGCGAGTGCCCAGGGCGGCAACATTTTTTTCTTTTGAATGTTGCTCGAGTCATTTTTATGATTCTGCCAGTGCGACAGTTCCATTGAAACCATAAGCCATGCAATAATCGATAGATTAACCGAGGAGCTGCACAGACGAGGTGAAGTTTAAAAGAAATCAGATTAACAATTTGGCTTTTGTTGAGAACTTAATATCTATTAGTGACCAAGACATAGACAAATCAGATGCAACATTAGCAACAAATTTTAGCCAAGATTCATAAGAGGCCCTACTGATAAAATGCGCTCAGTTCAAAATTCAACTGAACGATTTGACGAAGAAGAAATATTTAACAATTATAGAATTGGACAAGCTGTTGAGATCAAACAATTTAGCAGACGTATACCGCAATATCGACATATTTCTACAGAATATTTTTAAGCAAACTCTACAAACTGTTCTGGAGAAAAGAGTTTCTCGACCTTGCGACGGATAAAGAATTACTTACGGTCCACAATGACACAGGAAAGGCTAAATTCACTAGCAGGATTAATATTGAAAATGAAATTTCAGAAAATATGAAAACAGGCGATATAATCAATGATTTTGCTGTGAAAAACGCAAGAAAAGTTCGTCTTGATCTTGCATAATTTTTTAAAAATTATTTTATTTTTAAAATTTTTTTATCTTTTCTTTATTTTTAATACATACGTGTTATACAGAAAAGTCATTTTATATACCACCCACCTCTAATGTGTAGTGTCCTTTGTTCTTTTGAAATATACAAGAAGAAAAAGTTTAACAAGTATTCTTTTTTTTTGGAAACATTTTTTGGGTAGTATATATATGTTATATTTTTTTAAGAGTAGGGGCGGCATCTTAAAATAGTTCCGGGGCGGCAAGCATGTTAAAACCGCCCCTGGAGCTAACGCAAGTAAAGGTAGAAGAGAATAAGAGAATGGATGCTGTAAGCAGATAACACGTTTTCGTTTCCGGGAATTCAATGTCTTACGAGATTTTGCAGAGGATTTTACACAGGTAAATTTGAAGAATCCATAGAAATCCCCAATAACAAGTTTTAATTGTATAATAGGAGCGGTTTATAACTAGGTATTAACGGTTGTCATGTTGCTTCCAAATAAACTTCTCTTCTTTTGCTTTTGGGGACTTAATGTATGACGTAGACAAGGTAATATTTAATTAAGTACTACTTGATCAAATATATTTAAAATTACGTAGCTATTTTCTTAATTTGTGAGTTGGTAATGCCTGCTTATATTTATAACCCTTCGTCTACAAATTAGAATCCAGATTGCATTTAAAAGCCAAATTTGACGGTATATTAACGTAGCACGACCACTTATGGTGTCTATACCAAAGGTCTACACATGATACAATTTCTCGTGTTCTGTATGCAATTATCCCAGCGAATTGGACCGTATGTAAACTAATCGGGACGATTTTGATTACTTTTACGAGATAGACTGGACGACCATGTATTTCCATGGTAGGGCTAGTCACTATAGTAAAAAATAGGATCGTGGGGAGCACCCTCTGAACAGATTGGAAAAAAATGTATATTGCATAGACATAATTTAGTAATTATCGATGGATAAATCAACAGTTGATGCCTGTTTTAATGTTCGCCAAAAACAAACGTCCACACTAATAGCAACGATTATCATCAGTTGTAACATACTTTGAGTAGTAAAAATGATTGCTTGTACTAATGGTCTAGGTGCCCGCGTACAAAATGAATTTATACATATTTGTAAAAGTTGTTAGATAATTCGGAATTTTTATAAAAATTCCGAATTATCACCTTTTACAAATTGATTGATAACCAGCTGATTTTTTCAAGATTGCTCAATAGTAACACGTAGAATTCACTTTTCGAATTGTCCAACAAAATAGATTTCCCGATTTTCCAGTACGACGCGTGGAAATCTTTCGGAAGAAGTGGAGGGGAACGCCGCGTTTTCGAAAAAGAAGTTACAAGAGGATACTTATGTATAAATTCATTTTTTGTACGCGGGCACCTAGACCATAATGGTTTGTGCTATAGATTAAAAAATAGCAAAACTCTTAGCAATCTTTTTTACCACCCAGAATATTCTATTCTCATAAATAAAATCTTAAGTGTAGGTATATTATTATATTATTGAGTACAGTGAATAATTGAGAAAAAACAGAACATTATAATGTGCCGTTGATAGTTTGTCTGCTGTTATTTTTTCTTATATTTTGAATCTACAAAATTTATATAATTCAGAGAAAAGTTCTGAAATTTTTATATCTTGTAGTGTTTATGTTCATGATGAAAATTCTCATTGCGCAAGGCGTTCAAAAATGAATAGTTTTCGAGATGCAGCTTATCAATTTGCGTCATTTTAGAATTTCAAGAAATTTTTACTCTTAAACTGTCAACTTTCTGGAAAGTGTGCAAGAATCAAAAAACGTTTAATCAAGTCCAATATAGCTCACAGAATTATTTCAGAAGTTTTTATCAACTTCTAAGTTTCAGTAGGAGGAACTTCTTTCTGAGAATATATTTAAAAAAAAAAAATAATCTTTTAAGCAGTGGGACGTTTTATTTGCAATATTTTGAGGTAGGTCAAAGTCGTCCGTTGAAACTCAGTAGATGGTATGCGAGAAGGGCAAGAAGAACATTTACGTCGTTTTTGCAATTGAAAATATATTGCAAAAACGGCGCATGATCCTTGTCCTTCTCGGATAAACACCTATATGGGTGATGATGACGTGCGCGCATAGATCATTTGCTAGCACCCGACTAGATTCTAGTGTTATCAAAACGATAAGAGCATATCTGAGCATAAAACGATGATGTGCCGAAGTAGCCACAAAGCTCCTATACTATAAGGAGATAAATAACAAGTATGACATGTCGGGAAAAATTATTTTGCTTATTATAAATTGAAATGAGATTATCTGGTCGTTCATTTATTTGGTTTTTCTAAACATTGGAATTATATAGAAATAAAATTATACCTAAGGAAACAAATTTGGGAACGAAAACTTGTCGTTTTGGGGTAATTTTCACAATTATGTTTATGGCTTATTAATTACCGTTATTACGTTATCGAATACATGTCTTGCTTTCCGCACTGTACACGCAGTTAGCAGGGTCGGCTTAGCACACAGTTAATTGATTAGTATTCAGTTCACTGTGGGCTCGGCATGGTCGGCCTCTTACTTTGCCTAAAATTTAAAAAAATTAAAAATATAGATCATGATGCCAAAAATCTACATAAATTGTTTCAAAGATTGCTTTGGGCTTACCTGCAATTTTAGAGATTCATGTGCATCAAGTAACGGGGATTAATGTCAATACGACTTTGGCCTATCTCAGACAACAGAATCTGCCATAGCGTACGCTCGATACGAATATGCGAGTTTGGCAATTCACGACAATGATGTTTAGATCAAGATAGAACATATCTATCAATTTTGGCACCTCCCCTTCCCCCTCTAATTTTTAATTTTTGTATTACCGTCCTAGTGTGGTTTAGCAATAGCTATTCCACCACTCAACCAGGACACATACAAAAAGTAACCATTCCCTGTGACATTGCCATCTGCCGCACCTGAGATTCGAACTTGGGAGGATGAAACAGTGTTGTTCCACTCTGTGTCGATCTAATCCACTGAGCTACCGTCTCGGTGATATGGGACGTCACTGCCAACTAAACGTTTTTAATAAGATCTAGTTAATAGCTTGAAATGCCGGGTAATTAGCGAAGTAAATTAATTTTTCTATAATTTGTTACAATTAAGTAACTTTTTAACGATTCTAGTGCTCGATATCAGTATCGCAGCTTTTAGCAAGGTTTGTATGGTATAGTAAACCTTGAACTTTTATCGAAATATTTCTATTTATTTTAATTGAAAGCAGCAATTTTGGTAGACAGGTACTTCATAGAAATGTCTCGACTGCGCTTGAAACTAATCGGTTATTTAATTTATTATTGAAAAATATGTCACTAATATCACTCATGGTACCACCTATGTGCAACTATCATTCATTTTCCTGACTAATAATAATCGGTAATAAATGTTTATCTTCTGTAATTTCCAAGGTAATGTCATAATAATGTCTCAATTTCAAACTAAGTAGTTCCTATTATTTACAATTTCCCATTTCGTTGTAAAAGACAAAGCGATATACCAACTCCGACCATTAGCGTGCTGTAGTTAAAAACCTCGGGTGAATCACAGAATTCAAACATTTTTTATTGCGACGCACAAATCAAGAATACGTAATAAACTAGTATGTATGAGAGTTGTATTCAGAATTTATACACATATCCGAATTATCTTGAAGACAATTGAATAATATAACACATCCCTGAAAACCAGGAATTACTTTGTGTGAAAGGGAGCTACACATTTAAAGACAGCGAAATATACTCAGTATCCGAGTATACTAGGATTAATTCATTTTCCGAGAAAACCCAAATGCCACGGCCGGAAATTGAACCAGGAACTCCAGAGTGGGAGTCAAGCGTCCTTGCCTCCCCGCCCAGCGGTATATACACATTAATTTAGTTTTTGCCTCGGTTCTAACTGGGAATCATTCCAACATGGAAATATAGAACGATTCCAATTTGATTGAAATAGTAAGAATTAAAGAAGTTCTTCCATAAGCCAATTCAATCCGAATCAACCTACATAGTTACTGCCAACTATTTGAGAGATGAGCCGCAAAATGACCTCAATAGTGTGACCAAACTATAAAAAAAGCCTGCACGAGCCTCATTCTTTTTATTTGACGTTTCGACCAACTTCCCGTTTTATCTCAAAGAAATTCATCAAGGTGATTGGAATTAAATTTGGCAACATATAACTGGCTCCCTGCGTGATACTACAGACTTATGACACAATTAAAGGACTAACGCGTGGATATCCCGTTTAGAGAAGGTTCACGAAACGAATCAGAAGGGTGATGATTTGAAAAGGCATGGGCACCTTCGCAAGTCCATTTTCTATGGTGAACCTTGTTGACGACCCGATATCGCGATACAATTCTTGAACCTATTGTCCTTGCGTAAGCCATTGAATACGGTGAAGATTCCGTGTTGATGGATAATGTTGCAGTTATGCACGTCCAGACACTGCAAACGTTGTAGACGCTTTCCTAGAGGAACATTACATGGCAGATATACCGTGGCCAGTACAGTTTCCGGATATAAATCTTATAGAGCACGTCTAGGACATACTACAGAGATACGTGTTTAAACCTAGTTTGTTGTGTTTCAAACTGGGCACCAACTTCGTGAGTGTCTCTTGGAACAATGGATGTTGATATGGTCAATTGACAAACCTCATTAGATGTAGGGAATAGAGCTGTAATGAATAACAATGGTCCATACCCTTCATTAGTTTTCTTTTTATCAGTCTTATAAAAAAATATAATGCAGATCTCTTAGTATACCACTTATGAGTGACCTTAGGAAAAATTGTCGCTCTGACGTTATTACGAAACGCAGTCTTCTAAATTTGAAAGTTTAATATTCTAATTTTTTTTGGCACTTTTGCTTATTTCAAATATAATTGTATTTTCATTGTTGAGCAGAAGTTTCTGTTTTGTTTATAGTATTCAGCCGCTTCGGCAGTATTTCAAATATTCATTCTGGGCTTGTTCTAACGATCGGTTTTAACCAAGTACATAAAGTGACGTGAACATACCAAAAAGTAAAATTTAGACCTTCAAGTTACTAAGTAATTTCATTGATTAGCCAGTGTACGGTAGGCATTGTTGCCACTTCCGGATATCCAACCTGGATATTTTTATATAACGCCGGATTGCATTTGGGACATGCTTGCTGCCAGCAACGAGAGCCACATTACACATGGAGTAGGAATATAGAATGGGAAGTGTAGGATGTTTCTTTTAAGTTTCCGTCTATCACCATCTCCTTGCTTACTTACTCTTCTCACAGTCTCTTGTGTCTGAATCTAGCAGTGTGTATATCCTCGATATTTATTTATTATTATATTCCTTTTCCCTTCTTCGTTCTGTAGTAGGGAGATGTTTCAGGTGTAATATTTTGCTATTTCGTTGTATCCTTTAGCGAGCTTCCATTTTCATTTCCCATATGTGGAGTAAGTTTTTGCCTATGATGTTCTTATCCTCATGAGCTTAATATATATTGTGGTTTTTCTGCGTCCTTCATCTTGAGGTGTTCGTATTTATTGTACGCTCATGTGTGATTTCTTCCGTATCAGCGTTTTCCTCGTCGCTATTTTTGTTTTTGAACTCATCGTTGGCCAGTTCAGTTCTTCCCCTGTTAATTATTTTCCATTTCCTCCTGAAATTTCTTTCTTATATTCTTTCTATAATTATAAAATACAGAAAATTAAACGATAGACAGGTCATTTTAGCCATAATCACCCTTCAGCCTTGCACACTGTTTGCTCCAGTAATGTTACAAAAACAAAAATATGGCTTGACGTCGTGCATTTTTCACATTCCATAATTCTCTAGTGTCTGAAGTGGAAATGGATCAGATTGATGCAACAGGTGGATATTTATTACGCGATTCGTCGGTGTAAAGTGGAGTTATCCGGCCATGATTTCAAAGTAAAAACGTATCTAGTACATTTCACGTGGAAAACTGAACTTCGTCATTTGTTTTTGTAATTCAAATAATACAAAATTGTATGTAAAATGATTGTATATTAACTTACAGAAGAAGCGAGTGTAGCATACAAATTTTAGGATATTAAATGATTACGAACCAGATTTTACTACAGACACCTTTGGAAATAAGTTGTCTGTTCATACCAAATAAGCCAGCTTGAAAATTGTCTGATAATTACTGCTTCCTTACTTTTTATATGGCAATAGCAACTTTTGCAGAGGAATATTTTTAAAATATTTAAGGCCTATTTTGCATAATTTTGTGTCAAGATACCTTGTTACTTTTCTAATTTTATGGTTTTATTTATTTATGTAAATATTTATTTATTTATTTAAAAACACTTCAGATCGTCTGTGCACTACATAGTGGTTACCCATCGGAAACATCAGAACTTATGCCAATTGCCATTGGACAGTTAAATAAACATTTATTTATTGTGATTTTGGTATGAATTAGGTAAATTTAAATACAATTTTTTAATCTAAAGGGCGAATCAACAGCTATTCCACCACTTACACCCTTACAAACATGAGAATAAGATGCTTGTTCTAGTAGATACTTATATAGAACTAAAAGAAATCTTTCAAGTAACAAAACAAAAGTAACAATTATAAAGTGTGACTAAGAATAATTAATTGACGCAGAATTATGCATATACACACAACAAATTGCGTAAATAAACAACTGAAAATAAATACATACCTATATTTTACACGGATTTACACATATTACGTACACTGTTGGTTAAATAACAATTGTTTAATTTTACACTTAAATATATTTATGGACAAATGTTTCAAACAATCTTCAAGCAGATTATAGTTTGATATAGCTTTGTACGAGGCTTTGTAGGAGAAAGAGTGCAGAAAAATAGTAGTATTATATGTTGTGGCATGGTGAAAGTATCAGTAGTATCATCTTATATTTACATTATGAATACTTCTTCGACTTACAAGTTTTTGCTTAAGATAATCCGGTACTGAAGATAGTAAGAACTCTATGGACAAACATCAGCTGGTGATGTTTATAAGTATTTTCAAGATTAAGCCAACCAAGTTGCAAACGTTTCTGTAAAACATGCTGAAATTTCTTTAGTCCAAAAATATAGCGAATACAGATATTTTAAATTTTTTGTAACCGATTTATTGTTACTTTTGTCGAGACATGAAAAATACGCAATAATACCATAATTAAGAATAGACAAAACTAAAGATTCACACGGCTTTTTCCTTAGTTTATAATTAATTATATGTATATTGGCATAAAAAAGCACAACGTATATTTTTTTAACCAATTTGTTAACATGTGTTATAAAACTGATTTTTGATTCAAAGATGATACCTAATTTTTTTGAACTTTCTGCTGTTGGGAGCCTACAATTATCTAATAAAATATTTATATTTTCACACAGCATTTGGTGGTACATATTTTGAGTAAGAGTCATTACTGTCGATTTATATGGTTTAATTTTTAAATTGTCTTTTGTAGCAAAATTATAAATTTCTTGCAAGTCAATATTTATTAAGTTTGTAGCTGTGCGGTATGCCGTAATTGCTAGGATCGAATGAGAAATAGAGTTGTGTATCATCGGCATATGCTTGCACAAAACAGTGCTGAATATTTACAAACATATTTTCTGTGTAGACGAGATAAAAAAGCGGTTCCAATACAGATCCTTGAGGCACACCGGATGATATTAACTGTATACGAGAATTATGTTCGAGAATTATATTCTATAAAAACTCTCTGCCTACAACAAGTCAGATAAGATTTAATAAAATGTACAGTTTTTTCGGAAAAACCAAAATAGTGCAGCTTTGCACATAAAAGTTGATGATTTAATTTATCGAAAGCTTTTGTGAAATCAAGCATCAATATATAATGAGAGAAAATTCTGAGGGAAATTCCTTTTAACCTGACAATTTAATTCACATAAAAATATCTCAAAGTACCTTCTTTGAAGAGAATCATCCGAGAATCATTGGAAGAAGCATGTCAAAATAAAAATACCCACCTACGTACGTCTTTCTCGTTGTTTCCTTAATGAATGTTTGTCTTCGATAAATTGTCTATAATTCGGTAAATTTTAATTGTATTAAACTCTAGATATTTTTAAGGGTATTTGGGAAACTAAGACTAAGTTGCTTCCTGTTAGTACGCCGCTGGCAGCAAAACTCCCCACTAAAGGTTTTATATGATGCTTTTTTCGGATATTACGCATTAAGTATATAACTCGACACTTAAAAATATGTTTGGTCATGTTCACCTTACGTATCAACTCATATCATATCAGATTGATATCCATTAAGAAATCTTAGTGATAATTTAAATGAAGTGGCAATATTTTTTACGTGGCTGGCAGGAAACATGTATTATTTATTTTTAGCTATCGCAAAAATTAAATATTGACAGATAGAGATAAACATCATTATAACAGCCTTATCATATTATGATAGTAGTTACCACAAACAAATTGCTGTGTAAACCTATACCAGTGGTCCTCTATCCTTTTATTTCCGTTGCGATTGATGCCAATGCCTGCTTTCAAATTTCAAATAAGACGTCAATCTAGACATTTATTTAGAACATTTCAATAGACATATTAATATTATAGGCCCTTTCAAAAACTATAAATTGAAAAAATATCTTTTCTCTATGGCAAAAAATTGTAAATTACCCAAGCAGAAATTTTAAGTCAAAGCATTTTGCTTAAACTTCTTGTCTCGCAATTTTTGGCAGATTTCAACACATTTTTAAAAAAAGTGGTGTTCTCGACTCGATCCGTATTCCCGGAGGGGTGGAAACTTCGGTGACGCACAAACACCGAAACCCTCACTCGGCGTGCATTTCACAAAATATGTTGTCATCATCTGCAGACGATTAATACTAAAGTACAACTAACAATGTTGCTACATTTATACTAATAAACTGCCATGGTTGAACGAAATCAGTGAATCATGTCATCCCTATCTAAATTCTGTCTCCGTGAACTAATAACCAATAAACTATTTGGGATGGATCTTTTGTCACTGTGTATATTATTCTAAAAGTTCTCAATTTCTGTGCTTTCAAAAGCATCTAGCTGTCTATTATTGTTACATTTCCAATTAACCTAAGTTATTGATATCTTTTCTAACAACGTTAGACTTTTTAGTTCTTCCATTCTTGCGATAAGTCGTATGTTCCTTGAATCTCGTTATAATAGAATGTTTCGCTTGTCCAACCTATTTCAAATTATAATCATTTACCAATGGATGAACAAGTGTCATCTAATTTTCGGCTCGTATGTTTTTTTTTGTTTTTTTTTACCTAATAGCTCGAGGCCCAGACTAGAGTTGAGCGCCCAACAGTAAGGTCGAAAAAAATTAATCCACGTCAAGAATATAGTGGTTATTTTTCCCAAAAATGTTTTTAAAAAAACACTACACAACAATTTTGTAGGCCATAAAGTTTCCTAAAAGAAAAAGCCAAACATGTTTTACAGCTGTCCATTTTGGTGGAAAGTGCCCTGGAAGTTAATGTTTCGGGCGGGGATCTCAGCTTCATTTTTAATTAATTAAACCTATTAGGAGCGTTATTTCCTCAGTTACTTCACTTCTGTATGGTTACTCTTTCGTATTTGTTCTAATAAATTATTTTTTGTTTGTTGACATTTTAACCTTTGTACTATTTTGGCAAGAGAAATAATATTGTATCAAATTCTAACAGAGAATAAAATTCAATTTTTTATCGCAAAATTAAAGTCATCTATGTAATTACTGTTTTTGTAGCCAGAAGGCTCCCAAATATTTTTGAAATTGATATTTTGTGATTTTTTGTTAATTCTCTAAGCATTAGAAGTGTGCCAAAAAACTAATTACATGGTTTTAAATTCGGTATTGCCAAAATCCATATACAGGGTGAGTTTTAGGCAAATGCCAAAAGAACAAAAATTAAGCCCGCTCCTGATATTTTTTTCGTTTGCGGTACTGAATTGTAAAGATCTTTATTAGTGAGATACGCCTATTAAATTTGGTTCGATTTTGTAAAGCCAATAAAAAATTATGGCCAATCAAAATTTTGTAAAAAAAAAAATTGCCTTATATCCCTATATAAGCCAGTCACTAGCGTTTGGCTTGTCACTTACGAAACACCTTGTAAATTATTGAGAATTATTTTCGACTGAAGATATTTTGCCCACTACAGACGCCTGCTATGATGTCAAACGTAGAAATAATTCATCGATCACATCCAAATAAGATTTTATAATGTATCTACACAGCTTAAAAATTCTGGTATTAGTAAAATAAGAAAGTCATATCGATTTGGGTAAAATAATATTGCCGCTATATACAGGTACTTAATGCGTTTCTATTTTAATAATATTTCACTCTTTAACGCTCTAGAGGTGGCATGATCTTCGCTTTACATTACTTTTGTCCAACTCTGTATGAATCGTAAACCCCGTCACAAATAGTAAATAATAGATTTCATATTGGCCAAAATCAATTAAAAATATAAAGCGACATCTGTAGCTTTTATACCTATGTTATAATATGCAATACTACAATCCCTATTGAAGAAACACGATATTACTTCTCGTCCTGTATGCTTGTTATTGTAGTTGTTATCAACAATATTTCATTTAAAAAAGTATAAACGCGGAAGCTTATTTAACTTAACGGAATGCGTTTATTTCTCGTTAACGTGACATTGACCGATTCTTTCCTGGTGGGGAATTTCTACTAAATGTCACTCTTTCTTTAGTTTTTTTAACGAGAAATTATAATATTACTCCTGTACATAACTATCCAATTTATGTATGGTGAGATAATAAATTTATATTGAGGACTTCATACTGATATACTTGAAAAATTTGAATATTTTTTATTAAAGATTTTATAAACAAACTGGTGAGCTTTAAAAAGAAATTGCAGAAATACGCAAGTATATATTTACTTAGCAAGTAGATACCCCAGACTTAAAAAACATTAATTTTTGTTTTTTTTTCAATATTTTTAATGAAAAATTAATTGTTTAAAATTAAAATATGTACGTTAAAACACGGTTGGAAAAAGCATGGACTATAAAAACTGAAAGTTCATTGATAAAGAAAAGCGAACATACATGATTTTTTTAGTTTTTAAATTTCGGCCAATATTTAAATAAATAAATGCCACTATGCCACTAAGCTGGTCAAATTAGGCCAAGTTCAAGGTCGTTTTGCTACTAAATTAGATGATATAGGTACATTCGTTTCGAATAAATTTCGAATTGTGTTCTTTTTGCTGGAATCAGTTCAAGAGACAGTATATACCGATTACGAAAATCCATGTTACCAAACGGTAACCTGGTATGACATTTTTTAAAACAAATTAAATTTTTTTCAACCAAACAAATTTTTTAATATTTTTTTACCGATTTCCAACAAGAAATACTGAATAACTTTTTTCGTTGATATTTTTAATGTTATTAATTTTTCAAATTTGAAAAAGCGCAAATTATTCGTTATTTGACGCTCTAAAAGTATAATAAAAGAATGTCTTTAGACCTTTCATATGAACTTCCGAAAAAGAGAATTTACGATTTTTAATTTTTTATATAAGTATATTTTTTGTTTTTACCCACGAGCACGTGTCTGTTAATTCGCTGACAAGACCGTTCACAAGTTATTGTAACTGCATGTTAGGCATCGAATCTTTAAGGAAATAGTTCTTAGGTCGCCTCAACCCAATAATGGTAGCACTATTGCCCATTACCATTTACTGCGACTCTGATGATACAGACCCTTATATGTTATCACCTTCCTTGTTAAGAGAAACCCCATTCTCGCGTGGACTTAAACTGCTCATTTTCCTGTTGGGGTAGGATTGACTCTATAACATACTCCTCTTCTCTTTTTTTAAGTTAGTTTTTAGGTGTAATTGCTACTTTTAATTTTAATTCTCTCTAGATGACGTCAGCTTGGTTGGCGGAACGCTCGTCCGTGTACTATGCAGAATTTTTGTTTATATAAAACCTTGTCTAAGATTGCAACCCTTTCCATGTACATTATATTATATTTTCTATTTAAATGTCAAATACGTAACTTATATTTACTAATTGATAGAGTTCTTTCTCTAGTTAACACTAACTTACTGTCTAAATGTCAGTACGATTGATTATAGTTTTTTTATTATAATAGGTATCCCTAGGTAGGGTATCCAGAAATAATTTAAATCTTATATGTATCTAATTCAACATAATATTACTTACAGTTCAATTTACTACAGTTTTTGTGTTAACAATTATACACAAGGATATATTTTATTATTCAGACGGCTAGCTCCGTTTTTCGGAGCACACGAAAAAATAATTAATAACCACAAACAAAATCACTAACGGTCAATTACAATGAAAATGACCACCTACCTGGTTCAGCTGAATTTCTACAATATCGCATGTCAAATGTACTTTTCGTCACTAGTATTACCAATCAGCACGAACTCTCTTGTTTTCCTCTCAAACTTAAGGACTGTGGCAGGTATATCCAGTGCAGTCAACACTCAGGATGATCTAATCGCGATGCAAAGAATACCCCCAGTATTTTTTGCATGGCGATTAGCATTATCAGGTTGTTTCCATAAACTTATGACCGCGTAATTTGAATTCAATGAGCTTGTTCGACATTTTTTTCTATTTCATAAATCGAAAGTACAAGTATAGAATATTGGATCTGCAAAAAATCAAAATCTTATTCGCACGTTTAGTATCTTAAAAACTATTACAAATCTCCATCTCGCGAAAATGGGGCGTGGCCAGGCGCTACGTCACTATACACATAGACTCGGCGATCTCATTAGACTTGATGCTATTTAGTTGTTATAATCATAAGTGTTTTCGAAGTATTGTTTGTTTTGCTTACTTCTTGACAGTAGGGGAGTACAATTTGGTGAAATGTCAAAAAATTACAATTTTCTCTCGCTCCTGTCGGGACGAATTTTCGATTTTGATCCTGCAATTTACGATTAGGTTTCATCGCCGACCTTCTCCTTTCCGTAGAGACATAGAACGAACTTCCACACGACGTATTTATTTAGTTACCAGCGTTTGAAAATTCCATGTTTTTCGACTTTTTAGGTTAAATTTGAAAGGTCCCAGAAAGCCACTTACGTCACTTGCGTATAGTGACGTCACAAATGAGAGCTCGGTTTTTGCTGCTATTGCTAATTTCAACTCCTTATATCTCGAGAACGAAAAAAGTTAATAATACGAAATTTTAAGTGCATAATGAGAATATCGAGTACTATATGAAAACGTACAAAAACCATATAAAATGAATATCATGGAACAAGCCCATTTATAAATTGAATTACCAGAGTAGAGACGCATTCCTTACATAGAGAATTCATTGATATAAAATCAAAAATAGCATTTTTTTACGTACTATTTAATTTTTGGTAAAATTAGGTACGTTTTAAATTGCCTCTTGCTGATAGTTGCTGTCTTGTATAGTTTACTCCATATTTTACGGCACATAAAAAACTCAAAGCTGCCGACCGACCTTATATGAGGGGAGACCGGGACACGCTTAATTTTTCTAGACTATATTAAATAATAAATATAATATATTATTTAATATAGATAAAACATCATTACTCTGCTTATGTAAAGTATGTTCTGGCATGATTAAGATAAAAAATAAACGAAAACACGACTCGTTTAATTAAGATCTCTAATTCTTGTGATATAGCTACACGAATCACCCCTAACTAGAACGTCATATCCAGGGAATAGATAAATAGAGCCGTATCTGTCAGTGTCGCGAAGGACGGACAATGGGTTCACCAATGCGTAATATTTTTTTCATTTACCAGAAACGTCATTAAGTTTCTACTGAAAACGCGATTTTTAAATTTCTAGTATTATTTTATTTATTCCAATATGCAAAAATTTGAAATACGGCTCTGTTAATACTCTTGTCGGCAGGTAATAGCACCGTCTTTGACATTTTGATGGGTAATTTTTTGGCCTTTTTTATGTACACTAAACAACTGGAGACAACTCTAGTCATAATCAATCATTTATGAAGAAGAGTATAGTAATATGATAAAGGACGCTTTCCGTCGCGAAACAAACATTAAAGTGTTTCTTAGGTTTCTAAATGTTAAATCGCCTAGAATGCTCCTGATGATGTACCTACTATATATTAATATTAGGGTGTTTGCACAATGTTCAGCTTGTCGATTTCATTTTATATAGTATACTGTGAACAGCAATATGGTTTGTTCTTCCAAAGTCGATTAGTGTCAAGATAATTATTGATACTAATCGACGTAATTAATGTGAAGTTTCTGAAATTTCAGTAGATTTAATGCCTATCTGTCAATATTAATTTAATATTATATCAATCGACAATCAAGTGCATGCAGTATCTCGCATGTAGGTAGGTCCCATAACAGACATTTTACAGAAAATGAGAAACGCGTTTCTACGTATACAATATCTCATATAACTATGAAATGAATGATAACGTAAAACTACAATCGTCATCTATGGGTAATTGAAAATAATTACATATTTTCCACTTAAATGACGCACCTATGCTCCTATATTACAATAATAATTAAGTATGGCTCGGCGTTAGCCTGTGTTTAGTAGTATAAGGTGAGCGAAATTCGGGAAAAATGTTTCTTCTATTCGAAAATATGGTGAATGCGCCATGGATAAAGTTGTGTTGAAATTAGGAGTTATTTTCGGAATACCTGGTACTGAATTTGATGTGTCGAAAGGTACCGAAAAATTCAAAACGGCGAATCCAATATGGTTGCCAGAATTGCATACCTTTTACAAATTTATTAAACTTTTATTAATTTTTTTATTTTTTAGCGCCTTTTAAAAAACGGCCACCAAAAATTAATCGGTTAATTGAACCTTATTAACAATAATATCAATATCGAGGTAAAAATGAACAAATAAATAACAAAATAGAACGTATTTTTAACCAATCTCATTATCGATATAAGGATGTCTTTTTCTCCAATTTCGCAATTCCGAATTAACTTGCGAACTCGAAATTCGAATGCAGCAGAACATTTTACATAACAATGTTTTTCGTTAAGTCGCGGTTCGTCAGTTTCAATGTTTTTCTATTAAAGGTAATGGTAGACAATGTAGGAAAAATAATAACTAATGTTTTCCGCCCCGCCCGCATCTAGTGGAGGCAATTTCCAATTTTCCGTCACTTGGAAAATTTTGTCATCACGGTTCGTCAGTTTCCCATATAATTACATGTTTTTGGTGCCAGAGAACCTAGGAGAAATACTAACTGACAATTTTCTGACGAATCTGACAATAAATGATAAAATATGTCCGGCTAATCGTGCCGCAATTTTGAATATTCAATATTGATTTCATATTCATAATCCGCTACTTCAATAATCCCCACATTCCGATTTTCAGCGGAATCAGACAATGATAAAAATCATCTGCCATTTTGAATTTCTAAATTTCGATGATGTCATATTCGTAATTAACGATGTCGAAAACCCGCGCATACCAATTTTCAGCGGAATAGGAGGACAAATAAGGATATTATTTTAATGCAATTCCCGGTAATTTTTGCACATCCTGTATATGGTGTAAACGTGAGGATTTATCAGGACCGTGCCTTACCCAGCCTGTAATTTGAAAATTTAAAAACATGGATTTCACAAACCTTCATAGTGAATACGCGGAATGGTCGTTTTAGGTCTCCACGGAAAGAGGAAGGTTGACGTTTTACTCTGATACCAAATCGCAATGGTGGAACCGGAAATCCTGCTCGTCACGAACGAAGAAAAAATGGTGTTTCTCGTAAAAATTGAAAAACATGGATTCTTCAAAAATTCACAACTAAATAAATATGTCGGCTCTTTGTCCTGGTACCAAATTGAACCAGCGAAATCGGAAATTTGGCTCGGCAAGAATAAAAGAAGAATGATCTATCTCGACTTATCAGAAAATGTTGAAATTTAACCTAAAAAACATGGAAATTTCAAACGTTCCTATATAAATAAATATTTCGAGTGGGAGCTCGTTCTGTCTATGGAAAGAAAAAAGATCGGCGATGTATAGATATCGTAAATTGCAGGGTCATAATCGAAAATTCAGCTCGACACGAACCAAAAAAAAATGTCTTTTTTTTACTTCTGAACGTGAATTTTTCGCAGAATGAAATCGACTGAAAATGACTTTTCACCCCTTTCGCGACACTTGGGACTTTGCTACAAGAAAAAAAGTTGTTTATTTTGATTGGAATTAAACACTTTTCATAAATTTAGCCATACCGCGATTACACGAAATTTTTGTCCGGGGCTCACCTACTATAGGTGGGTATACCATTGTTAGATTACGAGAAAAGTAATAGAAATGTTTTCAACATGGTGTAGCTGTGTGATGTTTCAAGAAATTGCGAGGTACCCTAGGTAGGATCTCTACGAGACTATAGAGCATATTTTTTTGTTATAACTCTTTCCGAATTCATTAACTATCTACTGTGAAACACGTAAAATACTAATAAATAACAGTATTAACAGTAACAATACTAATAGAAATAGCAATTTAATAAAAATATTCAGACGCACGTCGGTTGTCGGATATAATAAAGGAACTATTTGTTCCCTCCTCTTTGACGTCATTCGCGATTTTCACTTGTTAATAGCTGTTCAAATTGAAGTGATTTAAAAAGTCCCTCCTGAAATTTTTGCTAGGCAACATACTATATTCGCTTATCTGTTTGGAGCCTGGAAATATTAAAATAAATATGACTTGATGAAGTCGCAAACTACGAGTAGGAAGTGAGCGAGTGCATGTGATTTAAAAATACGATAATCATAAGCTTGAAGTTTATGTAGGTTTGACGCTCACGGAAGTTATTTCAAGGTGAAGTGTATGCTTTTTAAACTTATTTGCATATCGTTTTTTCCGGTATCCAGAAGAAATACGCAAACCTTATTTAATTACACGTTGCGAAATTGTTGTTTTTTTATGCTGTTTTCCCACGGAAGTGTTGCAAATATGCTCATTTATGGACTTAACTATTGTTATACGAATATGGATGTTTATTTAATAAGAACATACTCAGCAATTATTATCATTGTCGACATTCTATTGTTTTGTTGCAGAGGATAGGTACCTTGGTTTTTAATAAATTCTTTTTTACGAAAATATTTGGCACTAGTAATGAAAAAATATGCAAGAATTCAGCAATCAGCAATAGACAAATTGTTTTTTAAATTAGGCACCTAATAAGTATATTGTTTTCAATACAAACGCAATATTACCAGAGAACATAAAATAAAATATAGCTTTAAAAGAAATGTACCTATTGCTCATCCTATGGTTTATAGTTTACACAGATGTTATCAGAATCATGAATCGGACCTACCCATGAGTAATTCAAAATCAAAAGTGTAAATTTTAAGTATAGAAATTATTGTTAATAATTATTCCATAATTAATTAATAAACGCATGAAAATAGGATTGAAAATGAGAGAGTTTTCGACGGGGTACTTAACGTGTTAATGCAAAATCGGCGAAACTGTCGGGGGGGTGGGGGGATGCATATGCAAATAAACATAATAATAGATACATATTACCAACATTAAAAATTATATTTTTTAATCAGTATTAAGAAAATGTAATGAGCAGTTTTAGATAAGTAAAAAAAATAGTAAAAACCAGGATACATATGAAATATAACGAAATGCGAAATAAAAGAAAAATTTATAAAGATTTACACAAAAATATAAAAAACGTATATATGTCAGAAACTATGTGTACAATTCAGTCTTTTATTTTTATTTACTATTGGGAACCAAGTCAAGACATTGCTAGCATAAATCTCTACTGTCGTATAGTATCTTGTCTAACGTCTGTGCTATTTCTTTGCAGACGCTTTAGTTCTACTGATTTTGCTTTTCAACTGTAAACCATCTCGAGGGGAAGGGCGTCCCATGATCCCTCCTTAAATCTATCTTTGGTGTCAAAAATTTGCCTTTCATTCTGCACATTTTGGCTATTTCTAATTATTTTATTTCTTAAGCTTGTCTACGAAATACTAAACAATGCATAATTTAATACTAATTAACAATGTGAAGTGCACACGTTTTTTTCTGTTCTCAAAACGTGGCTTCAATAAAATCACGTAGGTCAATATGTTATCTTTAAAATTACGTTATTGTTTGTAAATTGTGTTTTAGTAACTAATATTTATAGAAATGACAATGTATTTAGTAATTTATTTTATTAAGTCTTTTGATAAGGATAATACGATAATTTTCAAGTAGGTAGGTAAGTTTACAACAGGACCGGATAAGATCATAATGATTTATAGATTACCATAAAAAAATATAATTTCTCCATTTACATAATAAAAAACAAATTCAAAGCCTACAAATTGTAAAGTAAATTTCCATATATCTCGGTTTAGAAGGAAACCTTTATTTTTATAAAGTGTAAACGATTTAATATATGAATTAAGTATTAGATCAAGTACAAACGGAAAGCAGATTAATGAAGAATTCTTTTAATAACTTATAACTTTTATAACATAACTGGTACTCTATCACACCTTGCAATTACCTTTTTTCTGTGGTAACCTGAAAACAATTTCAAATATGCATAGATAGTTATCAACAATGTTTTTTAGTTTCAGCTCTGATTTGTCGACACCCTTATCAACTTGATCGTTTGTTCTCTGATAATAAATTAGACGCATTATATATTGAATTTTCATGATCGATTTCAGGAAGATTAACATATAAACTAAATATAAAACTACTGATAATGTTCCTTAAATACATAAAAAATATTCTGTAATGGTACTAGTTTAGGTCGGTTGTTATTAATTCTGTACAATGATAAAGAAGCCTGAATAATTTTCATGTACCTAATATATGCCTCAAAATTTAACCTCCATTTTCTCTCTACCTTCCTGAACTGGCAATGATAAAATTGTAGCTTATGAATTAGAATTAATCATTTTATTGTTCAAGCCATATGGGCATAATAGAGTCTTAAAATTTTATATTATTTTAAGATTAGCAAATATAAACATTAGAAATATATAAAATACAGCTTTCATTTGTTGCAGGTATTACAATATGAAGCTGGTACCAGGACCCTTGCCGCCCATTCCCACCACCACCAGCATGGACCGTCTCCCAATACCTTTGCCATTCAGCCCAGATATACTTTGGAGGTATCCTTTAGGGTTTCCTTCGATGGGACATCAAAACCCTCCTTCATCCCCTCTATACGAGTATAAAAGTCAGTTACCCTCTTCGCTACCCTCCGACCCGAGAGTGTGGAACAGGGAAGACGTCACCACTTTTCTACAATGGGCAGAAAGAGAGTTTGACATACAACCCATCGACCATGATATGTTTCAGATGAATGGCAAGGCTATGTGTCTTTTGACCAGAACTGACTTATCTGAAAGAGCACCAAGTTCAGGCGATGTTCTTCACAACGTTTTACAAATCTTAGTCCGTGAGGCAAACAATTTACAAAGGATGCTACCCAGTAGTCCTGTGACGCCCACATCCAGACACCCGTACCCGCTGTCACCTCACTCACACCCTCCCACTCCAAATTGGAATATTTTATCACAAAGTACTGATTCATTCCATTCATCACATGCTGCCTCGTTAGCAGCACATCTTATGGCACAAAGCAATTCGGTTACTTTGAGCCCTGCCCCATCCATCGATAGTCAAGCAGGCAGCCCCCAGCATGCAGACAATCAAAGTTTTAGTCATTCCATCTTCAGTATGAATGGTAGCAATGGAAGCGGTTCCAACCCTTCAGATTCAGACGAGGATGGTTTAGACAAGAAAGGATATAGTACGAGCCCTCCTAATACCCCTAGTGCCTACTCACTCATGCCTCAGATGCCATACATGCCACCAAGAAGTCCTAAAGAAGCTCCCTCGAGTCCAGCAGCCTTTAAGAGAGAATTTTTTCCTAATGAATCTCCTGAGCCTAACACAAGTAAGCATTTAATAAAAGTAATAAGGACTAGATAATTTCAACAAAGTAATTTTAATTTTATATTATATACAGAGCTGGGCAAATTATACTTTCAAAAAGTAGTTAATTACAAGTATATGCTTTTGCTTTAAACAATAATTCAATTACTGAGTAGTTAACTACTGGTTTTTCAAAATAGTTCAACTACTAAATAGTTATTGTCTATAATTGTTCATTTGTGGCTTCTTCAAAATTAAAATCATTTTTGTAGGAACCACTTTTGCTACGGTGTTGTGTTTGTTTTTAATCGTTATTCTTTAATATCTCAGAAAGTACTGCTCTTCCACAAGATTAATACGTGGTCCTTTAGCTACTAGGGAGAACGAAGTATATGAAAATAATAAAAAAATCAAAGAATTTATGTTCAAAATCTGTTTCTAGTTTTTGTCAAAAACTTCTAAAGTACGTCTTCAGTTTGGTAAGAGATTCAATATGACCTTTTCGAGGCTTTCGAAAATTTCCTTGAGCAGAGTGAGGCCCTTACATTTCCCAATTCCTTATTAATCGTGTGCTCGGAATGTAAACCACAGAGCCAGTAAATTTTTTTACGCTCAAGGTCATTGTGTTTTCCAACAAATTCAAAATTTTTGTGATACTAACATAGACATTAAAGAACCGATCATCTGCAGAAATCATTTAATTTTGGAATTCCATCATCCAATTGTAAAGTCATGTCTATAAAAAATAGTAATAATAATAATAATGCATGTACAAAATGTTAAATATTCGAGGTCCCTCAGGTGTCATAACACGTAATGTTAATAAATTGAATTATAAATTAATAATAAATAGATTAACTAGATAATTACAAAAAAAAATGTACAACTTGTAAATTGTTGCAGTAATAAAATAAATAAATAAAAATTAAATAAATACATACAGAGTGACCCATTTGAAAGCGGAGCAACTTTATAACTTTTTTCTTTTTTGTCCGACTTGAACCAAAAAAACATTTGCGTCTTACAAATGCAGAGCTACCTGCGGTAACAAAATAAATGGAAAAAATAAAGAAATAATAATAATAATAAATGGTCTTTATTAGAAAAAATAAATACAATTTCTTAATCTAAAGGGCGAAGTTTAGCTCAACAGCTATTCCACCACTTATACCCTTAAAAACATGATAACAGGATACTTGCACTAAGTAGATATTTACTTATATAAAACTAGTAGAATTCGTTCAAGTAACAAACAAAATAATAATTATAAACTGTGACTAAGAATAATTAATTGACGCAGAATTACATATTCAATACAAACAGTTTTACACATATTACGTACGCTGTTGGTTAAATAAAAAAATTTAAATTTTATACTTAAGTGTATTTATGGAAAAATGTTTCAAATAATTTTCTAGCAGATTATAATTTGATATAGCGTTGTAGGCATTTTTTATCGAAAAACTTTATTAATAAAAGTTGTTCAGAATTGTCCATAAACCTAGAGTCCAAAATTTCAGCAATATTAAAATATTAAATTTTGTTTTTGAAGTCCAAAATTTCGACAAAATTTAAAAAAAATTAAATCACTTAACAACTCCCTGGCAGCTTACGTTTAATTTCAAACAAAATTGTCATAGCGCAATTTTCTAAAGAAAAAAAACAATTAAAATGATATTTTCGCACTCGGATATTGTTTTAAACAAAACTCAATATTTTAATATTGCTGAAATGTTGGACTATAGGTTCTTGGACAATTCTGAACAACTTTCATTAATAAAGTTTTTCGATAAAAAAATGCCTAATATGATTTCTTTATTTTTTCCATTTATTTTGATACTGCAGGTGGCTTTGCATTTGTAGGACGCGAATGTTTTTTTGGTCATAAGTAGATTCAAATTTGTTCTATCTTTTAGTAAAATTTGGTTCAAGTCGGACAAAAAAGAAAAAAGTTATAAAGGTGCTCTGCTTTCAAATGGGTCACTCTGTATGTAAATGTAATAAAAACAACTGTAAGATCTTTTTGGTCCACTTCCTGTCGATAGGACAAGCCTACTCGTGATATGATATTACTTACTCTGTTCATTAAAAAATTACGGAGCATCTTAATCACAAGAATCTGTAGTAGGATCATGCTATGTAATTAAAACAAAACAGCTATTTATTAGTACCGTACGTGCATATTATTTATACTGGATAATTGCAGGAAGTAGAAACAGTCAATTTGGATGCTACTTTATGTTAACTTTATAAACGTTTCAAAAGTTATATATAAATGTCAAATATAAAAATTAAAAATAAAATCAATTTAACCGTTTTTCCTAACATTAGGAGAAAGAATCATGTGTGCAACACATAGGAAAAGTATTTTTGATCTCAATAAGAAATTCTATGCCCAAAAAGTTAACTTTTTCTAGCTTGTTGTGCTCCAGTTATATAGAAAATGTATTGATCTTTACATATTTTGTCTCTTTACAGACGGTAGGCTTTTATGGGACTTCTTGCAGCAGCTATTAAATGATCCAGCGCAGAGGTACACCAGTTACATCGCCTGGAAGAATCGTGATTCGGGAGTTTTCAAAATTGTTGACCCAGCAGGTTTGGCTAAATTATGGGGCATTCAAAAGAATCATCTTTCTATGAATTACGATAAAATGTCCCGTGCATTGAGGTACTACTACAGAGTAAACATCTTAAGAAAAGTACAAGGAGAAAGACACTGTTACCAGTAAGTACAATATTTTCTCTGTTAAAAATAGTACTTTAAGGTAAAAGGCAATTATAAAATTATGTAATGTAGTTTTCAGAAATTAACTAGAGTAAACATTATACTCTTCGCCAACTTACTGCACTTTTTATATAATTGTTACATTGTTCTATAGGATACTCTTGCAATTTTTTTGTAAATAATATTGGGTTTAGACATTTTTTGTTTAATTACAAAACATTAAAAAATGTGTTTTTTTTTATTTAAAAAATGAATCACTTTTTTATTTATTGATCGATTTTCTTCAAAAACAATAGGGTTCTTCCTCTAACTAACACTAACTTACTCTCCAAGTTTCAATACAAGCGGACTTTTCTTTCTAAGCTATTGTTCTACCAAGAAACGTGACGAACAGACAGACAGACAGACGGACATTTTGAAAGCTGTTCAGAATTCGATCACCAATCCAGTGATATGAAATTTTTTTATTTATTAGAGGTCGTCTCAAATTAATCCATTCTATGAGAATTAATTCTATTCCACTTTAAATTTCCTTAGCCAAGACAAAAAATCCAAAATATACTCTTTTAACAATAGCCTAAAGTTATTCGATATAAAAATGTCCCCTATTAAATATATAAATTCAAAAAATATATCAACCAAATTTCTTCCACACAGAAAAAACCTTTGTGTGTGGCTTTCTTAAATAGAAACTAACATTGAGGTTAGTTGTTGTTAATGATCATTGTAAATATACAGATTTGGCAAATATAGTTCGTGATGTAGGGAATAAACTTCCTATCGAAAGTCGAATGCGTGGGGTCGTTGACCCGGTCAAGTGATGGTGGTATAAACGAATACCAATACCCTGCGTTGATTTATGACAAGGTGAGGTTTTCCTGCGCAGATACGCGTTTACATATCACGAACTGCAATTGCCGAATCTGTATAAATTAGTTCTTATAAAAACAAATTGGCATAGTATACTAACGTAGTGTTTTTCTATTACAGATTTTTGAGGAACCCTACGGAACTAAAAAACATTAAAAACATTTCCCTTCTAAGGCAACAAATGTCTCCTACAAATACGAAACCCATGATAACACCTATAATACCCCACATCACTATAAAACCAGAACCAGCGGAGGTTCCAGAGCACGAAGTAGTCCCGCCACGTCCAGCAATAGAATATGATGAGAAACCAACGGATTTAAGTATGGAGGGACCCACAGACCTCAGTAATAATACTAGACATATTAATATAGTTTGTTCCCCTGACCCACCAATTTCGGGACCTCATCACTAGCAGTGAATTAATTTTTTTTTAGTGATTTAAAACTGAATGTGCATTATTTAGCAAGAATTTGGTGCCAATAATAAAAGACTTTAATGAACATGTGCAAAATAGTGATTTAATTTGTGTATATAGAAATTTTTATGTTTAAGTTTGTAGAAACAGTGCAATTCGTATTGTTTTAAAATTTTAAGTTATGTGCCAAAATGTTAACTTATTTTTCTTTGGACACAATTAATGGTGTTTTTTTTTTTGCAAAAATTTTGATATAGCTTAAAAACTAAGCAAAAATATCTCCAAGAGTGTAATTTTTGTTTTGATTTTAAAAACATTGACTGGTAGTAAAAATTTTAAATTAGCGTGTTTTGCAGCATTATATTTTTGGAAAATATTTGAGTAATTTTGTAAAATGTACTAAAATCGATAGCCTGGATAACACGCTTAATTCTACTGATTACTACCAGAAGAGGCAGCTTTAATTTTTTCCATTTGGAAAAATATCACGTTTGTGATAAATTGATGACAATATTATTCAGAGAAATGATTTTAAAAATGTACAAAGAGATAGGACTGGAATTAAAATTATCTAATTCTAAAGGATCCCTGAATTTAGCTGGACTATCCAGTATCCAGCATTTCTTAAATAAAAACCACATTCCAATATTTGTGGCTTTTGCCTTATTGTATAATTTTTGAAAAAAAAATCTGTGGCTGATTTCCAGCTCTGTTTCTGTGATCTCTAAATAAAAAATTGACTCAATTCGTGTGATTTTAATATATATTTACATGCATATTATGTATACATCGAAAACTGTACATATTAACGTGTATAAAGGTAACTGATAAATGAAAATAAGAAATTACGGCTTTACTTTAAAATCTTATCGAATTTTGTCATGTTGGTATTTTGTTCCAGTAATTTTAGTTATTTGTAAATACATAACAAATTGTTAACATCATACAAAATTCAAATATAATTATTACAGAAAGATTGTGTTTTAATTCATAGTTAAAGGCTGTACAAAAGAACTATTTATCAAAAACAAAAGCATAATGGCACAGTGTTCTGAGGGAGGGACAGACCACATAAAACCCAGTTAAATGTCCCCTCGGCACACCATGTGTGTATTCGTTTCCCTCCACACTACAACTCAGTCAAAGGAGAACGTAAGTTATTTGTTGTCATTGGTTTGTTCAATAATGTCACAGCGCGAACGACCTTGTTGTACCAGTCATCTTTAAACAGGTCCGGACCACAAAGTAAGTACAGTGTTTTATTTTATTCTTGTCGAGAATAGGTTCATAAATTTAAATTCAATTTATGGTCAGTAAACATAAGGAATATTTTTAATATTTATTTAATCGTCTTATTTATATTAACGTCCTGGCGGAGTTTAGCTAATGCTATTCCACCACTCAACCAAGGCACATACACCTATGTGTACATCAGTACAAGAAACATTCCCTGCGATATTGCCATCTACCGCAGCTAAGACTCGAACTCAGGATAGATAACAGCGACTAGACATGTAGTGCCACCCAACAGCAGTCTATCTCACTGCTACCATCTCGGTAACATATTAATAACGCCACTAAACATCCATGCCCTGGCCAGGATTCGAACCCGGTACTCCGTGGTCGCAAGCTAAACGCCTTAGCATTGTGCCACCGAGCTGGATTATGCTTTGTGTTTTCTTCTTATCAGGTATCGCTAGCTACAATAATAATAATTGTACCTTACTAACTTTGGATTCTCAAAAAAATAACCAAAAGTAAAATATTGTGTTATATACAGCGTATGTCAAAAAGAACTGTTTACACGAAAATTAGAGAAATTACATGATATTTTATCGATAAAAATCCTATGTTGTTAGGATAGTCTTTGAACGGTTCTTTGAATTTGATCACTGTTAGTTTATAGTTGTTAAACTATTCGGCGAATTTATTTAAAAAGCTAGTTAATGCTTTTCTGATTTAAAATCATGCTTGGATCCAAACCTCGCAACTAAACAAATAAAAAATTATATTTAAATTAATCAAGCGAAATAGATCCAAAAATCGCCAAAAACTCAAAGGTACACTTCTCAGTTACCGTTCACGGTATGATCATCATTCTTACATAACTAAATTAAATAAAGAAAGGTATAGGAGTAGAATTAATTTTTAAACTTAGAAAACGATTTGTAGCACTATACAATATTGACACAGTTGCTCATTTTACAGGAAGCAGAATGTATATATTTTGATGTTCGACCTCGAACAACATTCGACAATATCTAAAACCCAACCAATAGAAGGAAGTAATAATGTTCAAGTTCACGTCGATATTTAAAATTTTATATGCAAATGTTAACAGCTCTATACCAAAAAAACACAAAGAATATTATAGAAAAAAAGTGTATCAATTGTACACTCTTTGTGGAAACAAAAACAAAAAAAACTAGCAACACAAAATATCGAAATTGGAATGTCCTATAATTTGATGGTAATATTGTCAACAACAATGCAAGGAGGAAGCCTGGTCCAAATACCAAAATATATAAAGATGAGCAAAGACGATCCGCCGAAAATAAATAATCCCTTATGTGAAGCTACCCATTTCACAATACCATTTCTTGAAGACAAGTTAGATATCTTTTTGGTGTACATTCACCCAACAGCAAATATTGAACAAACTATATTCACGAAAGCCGCATTATACAAATACTATGTCATCATAGGCGATTTCAACATCAATAGGAACAAACAAAAGCAGCTTAACAATTTCCTCAAAAACTCCAATTTCACAAAATCAATAGGCCCCCTACGTTTCACATGGCAAAGAACCCAGATACACCAGATTTATTACTGTATACAAATAATCTTAAAAACAGAGAATAGAGAAAATCGAAACACACCCAGACATTGGTTCCGATCACTCAGCAATAGAAATATCCATAAATCTAAACAGGAAAATTGACGACCAAGAAAGGAGAATTAACTACAACAAATAATGTAATATGGAAAAGGTAAACAATACTATGACAAAATACATCGAAGATATACAAAACTAATGAACAAGGACAGAATCAAACAATTTAATGAAAAGCTGATGACCACAACCATGGAAAATACATCCAAAGAACGAGTGAGATACTACACATATAAACTGCCACCATATATTATTAGAATGATAGAAAAACAAATGAAAAATGTATAGAGTACATTTAAATCAGTGAGAATTATAAGAGACATTAATAATTATAACAAGGACATTCAAAAACTAATAAGGCAATATAAAGAAAACAATTGGATGAAAACGTGTAACGACATAGATAAGCAACAAGGGAAAAACTACTGGCAACAAATTAAAAGACCGACTCACTACAAACTATACCAGGGGACACCTGCCCTAGAAAAAAATAATAGAACATATAATTCTGACACGGAAAAAGTACAATTATTCGCAGAACATTTCATAGAAACCTACATGGAAAACAACAACCCACAGTTTAATAATAATGTACAATATGAAACTGTCAATAACTGGTATGAAACATATTTCTCAGAGAACCTAGTGCCAGACACTAAAGAAATAAATGAAGAAAGCTACTTTAAAGTACTTCATAAAAGTAAAAACACTGCACCAGGATATGACAATATTATGAAAAACATAATAAGAAAACTCCACTACGAAATACACCTCTATATTAAAATAATATATGAATACTGCTTTACTCACTGCTATTTCCCACCAGAATGGAAACATGGAATTTTAATAACCATTCCCAAACCTAACACCGACCAAACTAATGTTAATAACTATCGGCCCATTACAATATTCTGTTCTGGACAAATTTTTCGAAAAAATCGTTAAAACAATATTAAACGATGAAGTGGGACATGTTGTCCAGGGGTATCAATTTGGTTTTCAAGAGGAGTGTTCCGCTGTACACCCCCTGACAATTATCACATCAAACATACAAACAGCAAAACTTAGTGGTTAATGCAGTGCTGCTGTGTTTCTTGATATTCATAAAACCTTTGACAGTATTTGGCATCGCGGAATACCGTTCAAACTAATGCTCACAATTTTCGAGAAATATTTGCTCTGATCAAAAATTTAAACATGTTTTAGGGACCTTTAACAAATACCTAAAATCATGTTTTTTGGGCCTCATCGGCTATTCCGGACTCGGCTTCGCGTCGTCCGGAAACAGCTACGATTAGTCCCAAAAAAACTTGATTTTAGATACTTGTTACAAAATAAATATTGATAACCAACAGCCCCAAATACTTACCTTTTCTCCTCAAAGACTACCTGAGTGAAAGGGCCGTTCAAGTGAAAGTTAACAACCATCTCAAAAAATTTCAATTCAACAAGGTGTTCCACAAGGCTCTCCACTCTCACCATTACTCTACAATATATATTGCTACGATATATATTTATATAACTTTAACTTAGAATATTTAGATCTAAATTTATATACTCTACAATATGCTGACGATAATGCACTAGTAAGCCATAATAAAAATACAAGACAGTGCGGAAGCGATTCAGCAATTAATGGATAGAACATTATCATGGTTCAACAAATGGAGAATGAAACCAAATTTTCTAAAATCACTATATATCATATTTAACCATAATGCAATCCTGAATACTTCAACACTGAATATCGATAATAACACTGCCAACCTACAGCAAGGGCGGTCCTACGTTTTGCTTTTGGGGGGAGCATCCTTATTAAAATATGTACAAAATTTTTTTAAAACCTCAAAAATTGATAGGTATAATTTTTGTTCTGAAAGTTCGTATTGTAATATGAAGTGCAGTAGATTATAAAACTCTATAACTTCTATATTATCCTTTTAATTGTTAAAAAAGGAAAAATAATAACAAAGTTCTGCTCTCAGAACTGAAGACAGTACCAGCCTGTCATAAATCAGCCGAATGGCTGGCAAGCCAAATGCAGAAGGCGGTTATCTTGGGGTCTCTTCGTCTACTTAGGGCACACGATTCAGGAATCACTAACCCCACAGGTCGTGGGGAGTGACTGTAATTATCGCCGCCAAGGCTACCGTGAGGTATCGGTAGTAAATCACGGAAGCCCTGTCCGGCAATGGGTAAACCGAAAAGAAAAAAAATAGAAAAGTTCAGATATTTTAAATTTTTGGTAATACATAAGATAGTATATAAGAACGAGGCACCTAAACTATTTGAAAGAGTTTGTATTGTGCCTTATTGTATAATTAAGTGTCTGTTATATTAATTGTTAAAACAAGTGTCATACAAAGGTATATAAAAAAAATATATTAAAACACATCCTAAAAGGAATCACTACTTCCAGATTTTCCATCCAAGTCTCTTTAAAGGAAAACATCTTGACTACACGGAAATGTGTGGAAATAATTGATCATAGAATTTTAATAATACTTGCGGCAGATGTCATAAAAAAAATTGAGGCGTTGGTTCATAGCATATACGCCAAAATGAAGTTTCTGGAATCTTATCAGCTTGCTCTACTAATTTTCCCCAGTTTACACAGATCAAATGTCGTTGTAATACATACATATACCAAATTTCAAATGAATATATCAATTCTATTTTATTAACCCCTTTAATATTAAAAGGGTATCATGGGTATCATTTCTATATTTTCTTTGACAGACAAAACAGCTGTTATCATCGATATATTTTGACCAGAGAGTAGATGGTTTTACTTCTTGCGAATATAAGATAGGAAAATACGAAAATAGTCACAATAATGATTTATATATGTTATTAATATTGAATGCAAAGAATAGCGGTACTTACCTTTTCATGTAAATCGTTGAACATCGCATCTTCGTCTACAATTACAATGTTGTTTGTTTTTTTCCATCGAATGAATGCTTCATTTTCCTTTTCATAAAGACGAGATTTCACTCGAAGCAAATCTAACGCAATTTCCTTCGCTTTTTCATATATAATTTATGCATTCTGCATTTTATGTTGTATAAAAAGAATGCATCAATTTTTTTTTGTTTATATTAAACAATCTGGTTACATGGTCGCATGATAATTAAAATTCGATGCTCACAATTTTAGAGAAATATTTGCTCTGATCAAAAATTTAAAGATGTTTTAAGGACCTTTAACAAGTACCTAAAATCATGTTTTTTGGGCCTCATCGGCTATTCCGCATTCGGCTTCGCGTCGTCCAGAAACAGCTAAGATTAGTCCCAATAAACATGATTTTAGGTACTTGTTACAAAATAACCATTGTTCTATACCTAAAAAGATTGCCGAATTTCTTGGACTCCCCAGTGCTAGTGAGTACACTAGCGGCCGTATTGGCGAAAACCGCCTAGTGTGTTTTAGGCCTAAAAGTGCATGTGCTTCCTGATATTCATGAAGAATTTTGAAAATGCTCCAGTCACTCAATTATGTATAATTAATATACATAATAATAGTTATGTATAATTAATATTGATAATAATAATAAACTCAAATGTAAACTATAATAAATACACATTGTTAAACTAAGAATGCCTCGAGAGAAAGTTTGCCTGTATAATACAAAAAAGAAAATTACCTGCTGCCTTTGCAGTAAACTCGACGTTTTGTATCTTCTGTATCTCTGCAGCAGAAGCCTTAAATATTTTCCTTCTCTTTAACCGAGAAATGTTTGCTTTTGTTTTTTCAGCGGAGAAAGGGCTTGAGCTTGATTCATAATTAATTTGACAAGAATGAATTTTTAACCTAAAAAGAAAAAGTGGTTCTGACATTTAATCAATATTATAAATCATTTTTATTGCATACCTTGATATCACAAATATGCACCACAGCATTGAAAAACACTATTTTATGGTGTTACGACAACCCCAAACGAATTTCACTCAAGTACAGTGTAATGTAGTAACGCAGCTGGTAAAAGTTTACAACAAAACACCACAAGATTATCAGAACCTATCAAGAAAAGATTTTAAAGTAAAGCTGAAAACCTATTTATGTGAAAAGTCATTTTACAGTGTTTTAGAATATTATACCCACCATTTTGACCTGTTAGTGTAGTGTTTTTATTAAATGTTTTTATTTTATTTTTACACAGTTTAAATGTACTGTTGCTGGTTATACACCATTTTGTATGCAATTGTAATATCATGTTCTTTTGACTTGTTCTGCACCATTTGACGGTATTATTGAATAAAGGTTATTATTATTAGATGAATAGGAATAACAGCAAATAACAACAGTTATTTCTAAAAACCATACATCAGATTTGAGGCTGAAAACGATTTGTCTCGGAGAATACCTCATATATTAATAGCGTTTTCGACATAGTTGGTTGAAATATGGGTTTTAATAAAAGTCAACCATTAGAAATATTATATTCAAACTTAGTGCACATTTGTGGGGAGTGGCTTAGCTGAATCTCTTGGGCGAACGGAGTAGTGTTATTTTTTCCAATCGGTCTGTACGAACCAGACTTTTACCCAAACTGGAACTAATTTTTTTGGAGATATATTTCATACCAATTTTTGAATCAAAAAACTAAATTTTACAAGGGAATTTTTGAAAATTTTTATTTATAAACAATTTTTTTATCCCTACTCACTTAAATTGTTGAACAACAACCGTCAACTTTGGCAACCTGTTTCTCCGTTGTTTTCCAACGAATCTCATCCTATTTTTTTTTGTCAAGTTAATGCTCTTTTTTAAGAATTCAATATATACATATACAGGGTGCGCCAAAGTTCTGATTTTGGTCGATTACGGCTGTATTTGAAATGGTGGAAATATATTGTCTATAGATTATTTTCTTGATTTTCAATTCTGAATAACCAGAAAATATGTACAATTATACAGGGTACTCCGTTTTCGTTGTCCGAGCAACAACTTCGTTATTTTAAATGGAACACCCTATATTTTTTTCCTTTATCGAGTTACCCATCTAATTATATTCATAATTCTATTAAGGTGGTAGGTACTTAAAATGAACCGTTTACGATATAAAAAAGATTTTTTGACAAAAAGTGAGGTTTGCGGATAAGTTTTTGAGTACCTCTGATTTCATAGACAAGAGAGTTTTCAAAATTCTGCTTATACTGTTATGTTGAGCATATTAAGGGCTAGTAGGGCAGAAACATTATTAATATTAATCTTATACAGAGTGCTGAAAAAATTGAGTTTAATGTTTCGCTAATAAAAAAGGCCGTAATTCAATTTTTTCAAATGGGACGTACTATTTTCAGTTCTGTCATCTAATGAAGTGTTAAATTATCTTTCCATTGATATATCATAGTAGGTATTTATCTTTAGGAGTTGCATAGATATTAAGGTTAATTGTCTGGATCAGTCATTTTTCTTGCTGGAACTTCATGAGGTTTGTACTGCACTTCACCAGTTTCGATAAATCTGTCTCTAAGATTACTAAATGCAGGTTCTAAAGGGTGTCTCCTTTCAGGATATCTGGTTTTATAGACTCGGGATGCTAAGAGGCTGTTCCTTGAGCACTCCCCCAGAATAAAAATCATGTCAACCATTTCTTCCCGCGAATAATTCATATTTAATATAATTATATGCAAATGCAACTTCCTGGAACTGTAAAAGCTACTAGTATTTTATTAAAGACAATCAAAACAAAAGCACTTACCGATATAGCAGTAACACAAAACTTTAGAACATCCACAGACACGTGTTTTGACATCTATGTCTCTTCGGTGCGGCTTTTTCTAAAGTTCACAATCAACTGAAATATGTAAGCAAATACTCATGTTATAACTATCAAAGGATTACCAGAACAGGATATTAAAAATTAAAATTAGATTATAGGAAATTCCCCGTAAAGGGATAATTATCAATATAATTATATGCAAATGCAACTTCCTGGAACTGTAAAAGCTACTAGTATTTTATTAATTATTTTTATATTTTATTATCAATATAATTATATGCAAATGCAACTTCCTGGAACTGTAAAAGCTACTAGTATTTTATTAGCTAATAAAATACTAGTAGCTTTTACAGTTCCAGGAAGTTGCATTTGCATATAATTATATTGATAATTATCCCTTTACGGGGAATTTCCTATAATCTAATTTTAATTTTTAATATCCTGTTCTGGTAATCCTTTGATAGTTATAACACGAGTATTGGCTTACATATTTCAGTTGATTGTGAACTTTAGAAAAAGCCGCACCGAAGAGACATAGATGTCAAAACACGTGTCTGTGGATGTTCTAAAGTTTTGTGTTACTGCTATATCGGTAAGTGCTTTTGTTTTGATTGTCTTTAATAAAATACTAGTAGCTTTTACAGTTCCAGGAAGTTGCATTTGCATATAATTATATTAAATATGAATTATTCGCGGGAAGAAATGGTTGACATGATTTTTATTCTGGGGGAGTGCTCAAGGAACAGCCTCTTAGCATCCCGAGTCTATAAAACCAGATATCCTGAAAGGAGACACCCTTTAGAACCTGCATTTAGTAATCTTAGAGACAGATTTATCGAAACTGGTGAAGTGCAGTACAAACCTCATGAAGTTCCAGCAAGAAAAATGACTGATCCAGACAATTAACCTTAATATCTATGCAACTCCTAAAGATAAATACCTACTATGATATATCAATGGAAAGATAATTTAACACTTCATTAGATGACAGAACTGAAAATAGTACGTCCCATTTGAAAAAATTGAATTACGGCCTTTTTTATTAGCGAAACATTAAACTCAATTTTTTCAGCACTCTGTATAAGATTAATATTAATAATGTTTCTGCCCTACTAGCCCTTAATATGCTCAACATAACAGTATAAGCAGAATTTTGAAAACTCTCTTGTCTATGAAATCAGAGGTACTCAAAAACTTATCCGCAAACCTCACTTTTTGTCAAAAAATCTTTTTTATATCGTAAACGGTTCATTTTAAGTACCTACCACCTTAATAGAATTATGAATATAATTAGATGGGTAACTCGATAAAGGAAAAAAATATAGGGTGTTCCATTTAAAATAACGAAGTTGTTGCTCGGACAACGAAAACGGAGTACCCTGTATAATTGTACATATTTTCTGGTTATTCAGAATTGAAAATCAAGAAAATAATCTATAGACAATATATTTCCACCATTTCAAATACAGCCGTAATCGACCAAAATCAGAACTTTGGCGCACCCTGTATAAAGATAAGTTATTAAAAAATGTTGGAAATATGGTAGATTTCAAATTGCTTATAAATACAAATGTTCGAAAAATTCCCTGCAAAATTTAGTTTGTTGCTTAAAAATTGGTGAACTGTGGTTCCTTGGTATGAAATATATCTACAAAACAATTAGTTTCAGTTTGGGTAAGGGTCCGGCTCGTACAGAAATCAGATTGAAAAAAAAGCACACTAGACTAATTTGTTTATAAGGCTATAAGTCGTAAACTATTTCACCTATACATTCCAGTTTTGGTATGCATAATTTGCCTGTAGTAAAGAATAATTCAATGTAATATGAAGACGTTATATTAATACTAACTTACTTGTACATGGTTTCTTTGAAAATTAACGAAACAATAATAACGCAAAAATTTTTTGCAAATTTAGCCCAGTTGTCAGAGACCAATTTTGAACAAAAGTTAGAATTAATTGTTACCTCGCTAATTGTTTCATGAAAGGCTAGTTTTTTACTAGCAGAAAATGAGTCAAAAAAGATTACTAAAATTTACCCCCCCGAACCCTTCTAAAAAACCCTCTAAAATGGAAAAATCCAGTTTTTTGCTAATATCTCGAAAAATAATGAAATAAAATGGATAGCACCACTTAAAAGAGCAGAAAATTTTACAAAAAAAATTAGTATACATTTTTTTTAAAGCTGTTTTAGCCCTGAAGAAAAAATAATTAAAAAAACGAAAAAATTACGAAAATTACATAAAACAACAAATTTTCATATGTTAATGGGTAAAATAAGACAGGTATCAATAAAATAAACAGATTTATGAAAGAAATGAAAAGTTTTCGTAATTTGATCCGCAACTACCCCCAAAACTACCCTCTGAAACGGAAAAATCCAGATTTTTGATAATATCTCGAAAAACAATTAAATAAATTAAAAAATAAATTTTCCTCCTTATCGAAACGAAGTCTGGTAACGCTATGTTTTTTATAATCACTAAAATATTTTTTTAATTTTTCATCCAATAAAAAATATATTTATAAATTAAAATGCTTACAACAGGTTATTCTTCCTTTCTCAAACAACTGGAGTTTTTATATTTATAATACTTTTTTTCATCAAAATGTTAAAAATAAATTGTCACTAATTCTATTATCCAAACTTGCACTGAAATAAAAATAGAATATACTTAGCTATTAACATTTTTAACATTTATTACACTATTAAACTGTTAATATATAAAAGTAAGATGCAAATAATAATAAATAACACGTAAAATATTAATTTATAATTATTCGATGATTTACATTTTCAAAAAACATACCACTATCAAAGTTAATTTATTTTATAAATAACTCCGATTTATGTTTATACACAGCACATAAACAACAACGTACTCCAAAGTACTCTTAAAGCGTACACTAATACAGAGAAACCGCACATGTTTCAGAAAAATCAAGCGTCGGTATAAGCGCGCTTTACCGGTTTTTGAATGTAAACTTATATGACTTGGATTTCGTCAATTTTGCTTCACTTCAAGTATATACTTGAAACCTGGACATCACACGATGAAATAAATATTTGGAAGAAAAAGTTTAGAGTTTAGACTTTTATCTTTCTTCTCGTGTTAAAATATTTTTTTTTAGCTACAACTTATATACGGAGCACAAATAGAAAAAAGTACGTTTTTTCCAAGAAATATTTTCATACTCACATTAAAATTGAAATAAAAATATTTCTGAAAATAAAATGATATTTACTTATTAAGTACCTATATCCCACTTTTTAAGTTACTTTTTTTTTTACCTACAAGCTTTTTTTGACCATTTTAAACAAGTTTTCAAGTGAAAATTTCCTAACCCTTAAAAGTGGAAAAAATACCAATGATTTAAAAGTAATTTTTTTTACCCTGGATACATTAGAGCATAAAAATTAATCTTAGATTGAAGTGTAAGGTATAAACAAGCTATATCTACAAGGATTTTTTTAAAAATAGTATTTTATTTAATATTTATGGTTTAATATAGAGTGGAAAAGAAAAGATAAACTGTGTTAACTTTCACGTGCAATATACAAGAAAAATAAAATTATAAAAATTAAAAGGAAGTATACCATTGGAAGGCTGAATACTTCCTCTTTAAAATGCTGCCTATTTTTTTTTGTTTTTAATGAGTACAAATTGTCTCTATTATGTAACGGCGGTCGAGAAATGCTTCATTTCCCTGTGCGACGCACTTGAAATATTGAGCGAACTGTAATAATTGCTCTTGCTAAGGGAAAAATTTATTTAAAAAACATATACTTTTTCATTATTTTTCGAGATATTAGCAAAAAACTGAATTTTTCCGTTTCAGAGGGTTTTTTATAAGGGTTCGCAGGGGTAAATTTTGATAAACTTTTTTGAGTCACTTTCTACTAGCAAAAAATTGTAGCCTTCATGAAACAATTAGCGAGGTAACAATTAATTCCATTTTAAAACCCCAGCCAAATGGGCTAATTGCTCTTCATCTAAATAATATTTTTAAATGTGGTTGGTCTTGTTTTGCATATCTATTGAAAACAAACAAAAAAGTATTAAATCATTTTTCTGTGGGATCAAAGGGAGAAAAGATATAAGCAAAGAACGCAAAAATGGCTTTAAAACTATATGTTCATCGGGCTTTAAACAATGACCTACTATGATTTGAAGTGTTGGGAAAATATATGTTGTTTGTGATTTTTACTAGTTGTACACAAAAAAATCAGCTTTCTACTCGAAAAAAACCCTTATATCTCCATCGCAACTAACTATATTAGTACATAACCTTAAGTAACACTCGCACTGGAAGGACGGTCAAATTTATCAAATTACTTTTTTGCAGATTTTACTCTTAACCAGTGATGCAAAATTTCAAATTTCATTTTGAAAGTTTCAATTTCAATTTGAAATTTCTGAAAGTTTCAACGTACCCTCATAAATTTCGGAAATATCTGAATTTTATGAAAGTTTCAGATGAATCTGAAAATTACAACATTTTTGAAACTTTCATGAAAGTTTCAGCTGCAAAATCTGTATTTCCGTTACATCAAACGGAATTTGAATTTCGCGCGCTTTTACAACTTGCTTTCAACCAATGACGATTAAAGTCTGGTTTAAAACATTTATTTTAGAGGTTAGGTTAGCTATTCTTCAAGTATAAGAATCCCCTCCCCCTGCTTTCATTTCATTCGTTCATTTCTAGGTTTCAAGGTTCTATTATTTTTGCATTAAGAAAATCTTATTTTGAATGAAAAAATATAACAATATAATATAATTTCTAACTGAGGTCATCGATTAATGACTTTGGTAATGGTAATGTGTTGTATTCGAGTTTGGATTTTAATCTGAATCTACAAGGACAGGGACCCTATTCTTGAATCAGGGAGTGGAAGATCTGAATGTTTTATCTCTTTTCATGTTTCTACGTCTCCTTCTTTTCCTTTCTCCCGAAATGAGCATTCTCTCGAGTGGAGAATATGGGTCCAGGAGATTTTGTAAATATATTGACAAATTACCTACTCGTTTATTTTCAAAAATGTATTATTATTTTTCAATGGATTTCTTTAGCTTGAAATGTTGTACGTATGTATGTTTAAATCTGGTGATCGAATTTTTGACCACTTCCTTATATCCAATCATGCTGAAATTTTGCACACAACTTTGGTTCTGAAGACAGTACAATATAGTATATTCAATATTATGGTAGATCCAATATGGCGGAATACCTTTTACTTGACAATCCCCTTGACATGAGTATCGAATGAAAGGGTATATAAAGTGGAATACAATGAGCTGTGTGACATCATTCTAAATCAAATATGGTGGCCGGCACAAAATGGCGGATTACCTATTTTTTTACAACCCCCTCGGTGTGGGTATCAAATGAAAGAGTATGACAAGTAGAATATGATAAGCTGTCTGACGTTATTCTAAATCCAATATGGCAACCAACACAAAATGGCGGATTACCTATTTCTGTACAACGCCCCTTGATATGAGTATCAAATGAAACAGTTTGGCAAGAGTAATCGAAATGATGGCGTTTGAATAAAAGAAAATGAGGCAGACATGAAACTAAAAAGTAAAAAATAAATAAATTTTAAAAAAATTCTTAAAACAATGGTTTTCTTTTAAAATTGAATTGCACTAAAAAGTAGAAAATAATTTTTATTCAATGATTAAATTACAAAATGATAAAAAAGAAACCCACTGGGTAAAGTATTGCTGCTGCTGCTACATTACAACATACTATTCATAACGTTTTATCACAATACTGAATGATGATAAAGGTAATATATTATATTTTATTAGCATTCAATGGTTTTCTTTTTCATCATTTTGTAATTTAATCGCTGTATAAAAATGATTTTCTACTTTTTACTGCAATTCAGTTAAAAAAAACATCGTTTAAACATTTTTTTAATTTATTTATTTTTTACTTTTCACGAACATATTTGTAAGTTCCAATCTTATTAAGGAGAAAACAAAATATATTCTTTTATATTAAAGAAAATAAATTAAAAAATAAAAATATATCAGACTAATTTCAAAAGTGGGATTTATTAGTCATTATCTCTCGGAAGTTTAAAAAATTGCGAATATTATACAGAACTTAAGTTTCATCATTTAAAATATTTCAATGAAATTTCACTTAACTTTCATAATATTAGGGAATTATTCAATTAAATTTCATAAATTGAAAGTTTCATTGAAATTTCATGAAAGTTTCATGTTACTTAATGTTTAATTTTATATTTCAGAAATTTCATAAATTTCAGATGAATTTCGAAACTTTCACAAAAATGTCATTGAAATTTTCGCAAATTTTAAGTTTCATGAAATTTTGCATCACTGCTCTTAACCTCTGCAAATGCACATATTATTGGAAAAGGTAGAACATGACAACCCCACAATGTAAGTTCAAAAATTAATGATTTAAGAGTTAAATAAAAATACCTAGAAAATATTAAATGTTTCATTTACAAAATCTAAGTATTAGCTTTAATTATTATAATGAGTATATATGAATTAATTTCTAAAGCTCGACGAGATATTGACCCTACATGCACTAGTGGCTCACCCTGTATATAATAACAGTAATAAATTTAGCGTCTCCTTTATTTAGTTTCAGTCCTGGTGAAGTTCACCAGCATTACTGTTCTACAATCACAGCCAAATAAATTTATTTGAATTAATTACAAGTTGAAAGAGTAAAAACGACAAAATGGCAAAGAACTATGTTTATATTATTGATAACAAATCCGAACAAGATTATAACATCACTAATATTAAACAATATTACAACAGCGTTATAAATCTGATTAATTGAAACATGTTAAACACGATTAATGAATCTATACTTAAGAGGTTTATTAGGTGCAGCAAGTAACTCATTAGAGCTTTGAATATCTCCATAATTGTACTCAATTTTAAACTTCCTGAGCACCTTAACCAAAAGCATGCCTATCTCCATTTCTACCAACTCTCTTGCCAGGCAAGATTTAGGACCGTGTCCAAAAGGTAACGAAGCGAAAGCTTGAAACTCATTTCCGAAGCCGCCTAAGTCATTAGTTAGCCACCGCTCGGGCTTGAATTTTTGTGCGTCTTCAAAATATTCCTCTCGGGCAGTATTTAAGTGGGTTGCAAATAAAATATATGTACCCTTCGGAATAAGATAGTGGTTTATTACTATATCATTATTTAAAAGTCGGCTTAAGATTGGGATTGGTGGATCAAGTCGTAGGCTCTCCTTGATGCAAGCATGAAGATACTTCATATTTTTCAAGTTGTCTATACCTAAATTTGATTCCATTGATTTAATTTCTTCATAAAGTTTAATTTGGCACCGAGGATTCCTGGCTAAATGGTAAAATAGAAAAGCAACGGTATGAGCAGTAGCATTTACACCAATCAAAAACATGTCTAATAAAACAGTCATTACATCTTCTGCAACAATGCCCTCCTTTAGTAAGAGGACTTCAAGTAGCGAAATGTTTTGTAAAGAAACATTTTTCTCTTTTCTTTCTTGTAACGATGCCAGCCCTCTTTGAATGTGCTTGCTTAAGACACTGTCTATCATGTCACAGTTTTTCACTAGTAATTTCCATGCACGTGTTTCCATAAATTTCCACAAATGAAAACCTAATGGAAAGTACTTTTCAAGAATCACAGTTTATTTAAGGGCTAGTTGTTTCCATCATTTATTAAATTTATTGAATAGATAATTTCCTTGTATACAATTTTATCAGCTTTCATGGAATACTATATTGAATAAATTTCATGAGTGATGAGAAGAGCAGCCCCTAATCAATGTATTATTAAATATGTTGTATCTGAAATTTACCAAACATGTACAAAAAGTTACCACATATTCTCGAAGCCAAAATAAAAGTATTGAAGTCAGAAAACTGTTATTTTTTTTTAATAAAAATACCTAAAACTACGTTTGAAACGTATATCTATTATCTGCACTAGCAATAGATGTTTTTACTTTTGAGTGACACTAAGAGTGAAGAAAGTTTTCTAATAGTCCAAAATATCGACTTTTTATACCGGGTGTAACAGGATCATGGTATACCCCCCTTTTCTCCTTTAGTTTTGAAGATAATTAATTGAGATTTAAGACATACTCCATACATAATAAGAGGCACTTTTTGACATACAATTGATTTTTTTCTCACTTCCGGTTTCGCCGGAAGTGACACTTTCGATTTTTAAATGGAACACCCTATATATTATTGCATTTTTGAATTCTGCATAATCTTTTGAATCCAACGAAGCCAAATAAGTGACATTTCAAACATCAATTTTCTTATGATATAGTTTTTAGTTTTCCATTTAAGTGTGCCATGACGGTTCCAATTTATTCTAAATGACCCGTGTAATGCTACAAAAATCGAAATCCCGTGAAAAACACTAAATCACGTGATTTATGAGCAAATAAAATTCACCAATATTGTTTTTGGGGCAAAACTCACTTTTTTCAAATGGAATCATTTCGGTACCGTAGTACCATTTATTAGTAATATTAATAAGGAATTTATTCATGAGTCGTATTAAAATGTGCGATAAATACAAACTAAATTACAGCTAAAAGAAGATAAGAAAATACAATTCGATTCTAATTTCCTTGTTACATATAAGGTGGTTTTGGAATACAAAAAATTAACACAAAATATTACAACAGTTGTTCAAAATGCTGTCCTTTAACGTCAATGCACTTCTGAACTCGCATAGCTGTTTTTCAAAGAACGTTTGGCAGTTGCTGGGCCGTTATGCTATTAATTGCTCGTCTTACTCGTAGCTGCAAGTCTTCACAGGTTGTACCGGTGGTTGCTTAGACAATATTTTTTAAATGACCCCAAACAAAGAAATCAAGGGGCGTTAAATTAGGTGACCTTGGAGGCCACCTCATAGGACCATTCGTCGAAATTACGTTTTCTCCAAATCTCCGTTGAAGGTAATCAATTATTATCCTTGAATTATGGGGAGGAGCGCCACCTTGTTGGAAATACATTCCCTGTCCTAAATCTAAAGGTAACGCATCTAAAATGTCCTCAGTCTCATTTTCCAAGAATCTCAAGTATACGGCATCAGTCAGAGGTCCTTCAAATATTATTGGACCAATGATTCTACTACCGATTATTCCAAGCCAAACAATGAAACCGAACCGCACTTTAAAGTTACCCTCCTGTAATAAATATTGATTTTCTTGTGAACAATATTTTGTATTTTGTCAGTTAAATAATCCCAAATTTATAAACCTTGACTCGTCCGAAAATAAAATCAGTCCCAAAAAATCATTGTTTGGCTGCACGTTATACAAAATCCAATTGCAATATTCCATCCTAAGTTCGTAATCTCTTTTGTACAAATGCTGGTGCAATTGGTATTTGAAAGATTTATAGTGGTATTTGTGCAAAATTCGGTTTACTGTTTGGTGATTGATGTTCAATTCAAACCCAACTTGCCTTAAAGGAACAGTCTTATCAACTTCTATTCGAGCCAAAACATTAATTTCCGTTCCTTCGTCAATAATGAAGTTTTCTTCGGGATCATTGCATTGTTGGGCTCTCTCTGGAATTGATTTTCAACATGTTTAAAATAATTCTTCACTGGACATTGTCTATCAGGATATCGTCGGCCATAAGGATCCATAGCCGCAATTGCATTTTTTTTACTTTCCCAATAAATAATTAACATGTCCACTTTTTCATCTCTTGTATAAATTTGTGGCATTTTGAACACAATTAACAAGAATTTTAAACATATTTTAAAGACGCAATAAAAACACCGTTAAACCAACAAATTTTTGATAAGCTAAATATTTCATTGTTTTCAAAGCCACCTTAATTACTTCTTAACAGTTAATTAGAACAAAATTGTATTTTCTTATTTTCCTTTAGCTGTAATTTTGTTTGTATTTATCGCACATTTTAATACGACATATGAATAAATTCCTTACTAATAGTACTAATAAATGGTACCAAGGTACCGATATGGTGCCATTTGATAAAATTGAGTTTTGCCCCAAACAATTTTGGTGAATTTTATTTGCTCATAAATCACGTAATTTAGACTTTTTAAAGAGAGTTTGATTTTTGTAGCATTACATGGGTCATTTAGAATAAATTGGAACCGACATGGCACATTTAAATGGAAAACTAAAAATTATATTGTAAAAAAAATTGATGCTTGAAATGTCATTTATTTGGCATCGTTGGATTCAAAAAATTATGCAGAATTCAAAAATGCAATAATATATAGGGTGTTCCATTTAAAAATCGAAAGTTAGTGTCACTTCCGGCGAAACCCGAAGTGAAAAAAAATCAATTATATGTCAAAAAGTGCCGCTTATTATATATGTAGTATATCCTAAATTTCAATCAATTATCTTTAAAACTAAGGGAGGAAGGGGGGGTATACCATGATCCTGTTACACCCGGTATATACAATGGTTTCCACTGAATGGTGGCTTTAACGCAGCTGACTAAAGGACCCCCACACAAACCTTATGGGAATTGGGTTTCGGTAGAATCGTCTGAATATGTGGTATATTATAGCTTTTGTCATCCTGAACAAAAATCTCCATGGCCACGATGCTCCATATTCAGTATTTTTTTCTCCTATGGAGACCAAAGCTCCATAGCTCCATCAGAAGTACTACTTTGAGTAGTTTTACAACATTTTTATATTGCATATTTTGATTATTGAAATAACTAACTTTATGTTTTTGAGGTTACTGAATTCAAATCTAATTTTTTCAAATTCAAAAATGTATTCATCTTTTGTGCTATTAAGTACAATAGATAAAACAAGTAAAAAAAAAAACTACAATTGTAAAATTATAAGACAGACATAATTAAACTAACATATTTTTTTAAAATTTCAAATATTTAGTATATACATAACGATAAAAAGGAGAGTTTGTGTGATATATAGGCTAATTAATGGTCTGGATGAACTCGTCAATGGTATAAAAGCAATTTGAACTTAGATATTCTTTTAAAGTTCTTTTAAAAGTGGAGATCGGTACGCATTGTAGGTCAGTGAATAACAGGTTATACAATCGGGTGCCAGAGTATAGTGGTGATTTCTCATATTCTGAATAGTACTATTTATTTTGACAGATATTGTTTTTCCTCTGGTATGAATGTATGTCAAAATTTTAAGTAAATACATACTGGTGACTGTTTCCTGTCAGGAAATGTAAGTCTACAGGAGGTATAGATGTCAAGATTGAACGTCATTCTAATTACACGTTTCTGCAGCACAAAGATTTTGTTTATGTCACCGGACAGACCCCAGACAATAACATTGCAGCTGAGTGCTGAAAAAAAGTGGGCATAATAAACTAGCTGACATCAATGAATCTTAAGTCAAGTTTGTTTTTCAGGTTTTTTTAACAAGTAATATGCTTTATTTAATTTTTTGGATTGGATTTTTTGGAAGTCTACATGTAGGACCCAGTTCATTTGGCTGTCGACTACTGTTCCTAAAAATTTCGTAGAATTTACAGGGGTTATCGTATTGTTTTGAATAACTGGGTGAAATGCTGTATGTATCTATTCCGTTGTACAATTTTATAATAATCGTTTTATGTATATTGATCATTAACTGATATTTAGCGCACCAGTCATTAAACTGTTTTATAATGATGATTACTTTATACTGTACTTCTGTATTTTTACCAGATGTAATTATTGAGGTATCATCTGCATACATGATAGTTTTTCCTCCAGTGATGTGTTCGGGGAGATCGTTTACATACATTAAAAAAATGAGCGGTCCAAGGACACTGTCTTGAGGTGTGCCTATGTTAGTGATGCGTTCTTTTGATTTCATGTTGTCATGTTTCACAATGAACCTCCTATTTCTGAGGTAGGACATTAATAAGGAAAGGGCATTTCCTCTAATTCCTAAGCTTTCTAGTTTTTCCAATACAAATCGAATATTCAACGAGTCGAAGGAACGAGAAAGATCGAAGAAAATTCCGATGGTACTTTCGTTACTATCAAGTTTGTCATGGATATACTGAACGAATTGTAAGGTAGCTATTTCTGTAGAGGAATTTTCTCTAAACCCATGTTGGCAGCTGGTAAGTATGTGAAATGTGTTAAGATAATCCTTTATTTTCTCTGCAATTACAGTTTCAATTATTTTTGAGAATATGCTTAGTATAGCTATAGGACGGTAATTCTCAATATCATGAGGATCGCCAGATTTTAGTATAGGCATCAAAAGTGCTAGTTTTAATAGTTCTGGAAATTGTCCGAGTTGAATGGACTTGTTTATGATATATGCCAGTGGGTCTGAGAGATCACGACTACATTTTTTGACAAGTTCAACCGACACTTTGTCAAATCCGGTCGACTTTTTATTAGGTAGCGAGGCAATTACTTTTTGAACATCGTGATCTGAAACAGGTGTACAGAAGAAGCTAGTTACTGCATTTTTTGTACAAGTACAGTTTTTGGACAGGTCGCCATTAAAGCGTTTTAACAGTTTTTCCTCTATGACAGTGGAGAAGTGATCCCCAAATTATTCGGTTATCATAGAACTATCAGTGATAGTTATGTGATCGATATGCAGCAACGTAGCAATTTTGATTGCTGAAAAAAAGCATTTTTGGTTGGATAGGTGTTTTCTTTAATAATTTTCCAGAGTGTTCGGGATTGGTTGTGGGAGTTTCTTACTTCTCTTTATAATAATTTTGTTTTTCTACTCTAATACAATGCTCTAATTCTTTTTTTGAGGGTTTATATTTTTCATTTAAGTATTCACAGTTGAGTTGTTTCTTTAAATAGTTAAGATCTCTAAGATCTTGTAATTTTTTTTATTGTACCAGTATAAGCGTTATTTTATCATTACACTTTGTTAATATTGTTTTCATGATTTTTGAAACGCCGCAGGAAAACACCATGAAAAATGTTCGTAAGAAATATTACAGATACTGTCGATGTCATCTGTGGTTTTATAGAGATTTGTTAAGAAGGACCGATCTTCAGAAAATAATTTTAAAAACTCGGCTATGGAGAGTTCATTGATTTTTCTAAGTGTTTTTATTTTTTGTTTGTCAGCCTATCCGTAATATTATCATCCCACTCTACTGTCTAGGCATAATGATCTGACAGACTAGGGCCGGAGTTTTGACAAGTTAGATTGTGTTTATCGGCATTTGTTATAATGTAGTCAAGGCTGATTTGTGGGGACGCTTGGCTACGTTTTGAATTCTAATGACTTCGTTAAATAACGATGCGAGACCATAGGATTAAATGATGTCATTTAGAATGTCAGAGTTGATGGATGGCAACATACTGTCTATATTGAGGTCCCCGCATATAAGCAGATTTTTATTATTTATTAGTTATTTTTAATAGGAAAGCTGATAACTGTGTGAAGAAAATGCTAATTTCACTATTCGGTGTTCTATACAGACATACTATGCAAGTGTGATTTTTATAAGTTATAGCAAAACACTCGAAAGATAATTCGAATGACATATCACAGATATGTTCAATGTTTTTACATTCATGAGCAAGGCAATCCTTAACAAGAATATTCTCAATTTTTTTCGGAAATGTCCAATGCCCTTTTTGATGCACTTATGAAAACTCCACAAAGCTCTTTTCTGTAAATTTTTTTAGACGTTCATTGAACCACGATACTGTGCGATTTTTTACTGAGTATGTAATAACTCTTTTGTCAGAGAATGCATGTATTGTATTTTCAACAATCTTGTTAATGAACATATTCCATTTCTCATTAACTTTTAGGTTGGTGAATAACTTGGGAAAAGTTAACTGTTTGCATTACATTGCAGAATTTAAATAAATCCTGTTCGGTTATTAGCCTAACTGCTTTCTTGGTATTTTCGTTTTTTTTTATCCTGATGATCTACAGTCTGTCCTATCTCAACTGGATACACCTTGATATTTCTGTTATTATTCAGCAGATCGATTTCAAATTTTTCTCTGTTATGAAACTCTTCAAGGCACATCTTTTTATGATTTTCAATTGTCACACCGTTCACGCAAAAATGTGATTTTTCTATATTTTTCTTAGTGTTAGAGATACAGCAAAAAATTATTAAGAAAAGTTGTTCACAATCAAAAAATAACTCTAGATACTGAGTTTCATCAAAATATGTGTATTTTGATATTTTTTATAAAATTTGCAATTATTCAGAAATTTAATTCTTAATATTAGACTTAAGCAAAGATTGCCGTGGAAACAAGAAAATACGGCAAGTGTCATAAAAAACGTCAAACGTGTACCTGTGTTTTTTAAATTTTTCTCTTGAACAATGGCTGAACAGTGGTTGAGTGTCAATGAAAAAGTTGAGATAATTAGACTTACTGGCGAAAATAACCGTTCTACTAAGACATCCATTACGTCAAATTAGTTACTCAGTTGTTGCTAAAATTAACAGTCTTCAACCAAACTGGTAGTGTAATAAAAACTAAAAGAAAGATAAATAATCGGCAGAATGTAGACCAGGTAATTTTACACGCTTTCCATGACAATCCTCGTAGTAGCATACGAGATATGGCATTAAAGTTGAATTTAACTCGCAACAAAATTTGGAGATGCCTTCGTCGATACAAATTGAAGCCATTTAAACCCAAATTTCAACACACCTCGGAGGAAGGTGATGATAACAGACGGCTTGAATACTGTTTCTGGGTTCAATCTTAATGATCGACATTTTTTGGAAAAAATTATTATAAGTTTACACGCCTGGCAGTGATAATGAATACAATTTTTTGTTTGTAGAAAAACACTTTAATTTTTTTACCAAAACTATTTTTATTTTTATTAAAAGTTATATAATTTAATTACAAGTGGGATAGTAGGATTCCTTTGGATACCGATACTCGAGTCGTAGGAACGAGAATTTCATGAGAATGATTTTTTCATCTCATCATATTTTCTATTTCCTTTTCATTCTATTCTTTTATTAGTTCTATTCTCTCAAGTCGTGAATCGGTATCCTGGCGAACAACCCACGGCAAAAAAATGTAACGCGCCGTTGTAATACCTCAGGGGTGGTGGGGAAATGTACAAATTGTAGTCATATTGCACATATTTCAGAATATCAAGCCTCCTCTGTAGACAATATCACGAGCCGCCACTGGTTGTAGAGAATTCAATTATCTACAAGACTGGTATTTTACATTTTTTCCCAAAACCTCGCCTTTTTCGAGATTCAAGGCCTTAGTTTAAAAAAACTGTTTTTTTTTTTTGCAAATATGTGTATGTAGACTTACTTGCAGACCAATACATAGGGAGCGAGATATATTGTCCCCATATTTTCAAACACATATAGATAAAATAGAAAGAGTGCAAAAAAGATTCTTACGCTATGCTGCATATAAAACCAACATTGCTACTGAAGATATTGATTACAAATAAATCTTACATAACTTATATCTTTGTACCTTGAAGCAACGTAGAATCAACGCAGATATTATCTTGGCATTCAAGATTAGTAGTGGCATTATTGACTCTCCAGAATTACTTTCCACAATAGACTTCTATGTTCCACAGAGACATTTAAGAGAATCATATATGTTCTCCATACAGAATCACCAAACCTTATATGGTACCAATCTAGGCATAAGTAGAATTGTAAAAAATGCTAACAATATTCAAGTAGACTTCTTCAATATCTCAGTCGATAATTTAAAAAGGCACTTGAGATGTAATTATTATGGATAGCTTACGGATAACTTGTTCGCTTATAATATTTAAGGATATATACCCTCATGATCTGTCCCGTTATTTGTGTTGTTCTATATACTCTCATTGTCATATTTAAAGTGTATTTTTATTTGTTGTTTTGTTCTATTTTTGTAATTTATTGTAATGTGTAATTGGGCTAACCCGTGAATTAAATTAAATAAATAAATAAATATTCGCGGAATACCAGTTTTTTGAAACTTTGACCTTGAATATCTCTAATAGGGCAAGGTTTTGGGAAAAAATGCAAAAGACCAATCTGGTAGATAATTAAATTCTCTACAACTTTCAAGTTAACTTTATTGCTGCCTGATTTTTTTGGCGTGAGATATTCGCGAAAAACTATGTTTTTGAAACTTTGACCTTGAATATCTCGAAACGGAGGGGATTGGTAAAAACAAGAAAAGACAACTTACAGATAATTTAATTTTCTACAACTTTCACATTGACCTCATGGGCATCCGATGCATAGGACGCGAGATATTTGCAGAAAACTTTGACCTTCAATATCTTGGGTAACCATGTTGGGACTTTTGTGGATTTGGGTTTGGGACACCTCAAAGAACGTCCATGCAAAAATTCAGATTATTACTAATTTTGTCCAGGTCAAATGCTAATTTCCGTGGACTATAAGCAGTTATTATCTCTTATCGGCTCTGTTATGCATGTTATATAGATTAGGTGAAACGATCAGATTTTGAAACGTGGCAGTCACAAACATTTAGTGTTTGGTCGGCTCATGGTAATTTGAGTTATGTTAACCATCAAACAATCGTACCTAGGTTTACAAAATGCAAAAAGTATAAATCGTTCATAAAAGTATACTGTTCGCCTAAACAGCTGATCGGTCGAGACCACCGACTTTTCCTGCCGCTAAACGATTTTGACTCGGCCGCCTGTTCACTTAACTTACTGCAGTAGACTAAAATTTAATATTTTTCTTTCAAATTATGAAATAAATCGTACAAACTTTGGTAATTATTTTACAAAATATTAGTTATAACCTAATATTCCTTACAAATTATCAATTGACATCAAACACCTGACCAGAGACCAGAAGATTGTTTATTTTTTATTTCTTTAATAGTCTCTTTTCATTCAATTATATTTGTATTGTGCAAATATAAAGTATTACGGTTATGCATTTCATTCATGTAACTCAGTGGATCATTTGGAGCAATTATGTTTTCTGCTAGACTACCTGCAATTGAGCATTTATGATTGCCCAAGTCTTCCTTGGCTTGTTATCCGCCTGTTCAATTTTGAATTTATAATATTTTTCTTTTGCCTTTTTTACGATTATTCTGCAAATATTTTGATATTTCATATAGTAATCAGAAAAGAGCTGCTCATTTGTATATTTTCGTATGTAGTGTAAATTTGTTGCAGAAATTTTATACTTTAGTTATCCATGGTTTCTTACTTTTTTATTTAATTTTTTCAATGGGGAAAGCTTTGTTAAATACATGTAATAACAGGTTATGAAAACAATCAAAGGGATTATTTTCATTTAGAAGTTCCTCCCAGTCTAATTTTAGGCAGTATAGAGAAAATTTATTATGTCCTGCTAAACAAACGTCCAAATTTGTATTTTTGACCAAAATTATTTGTATCTAATTTTACCGAACAGTATTAGTATACTGCTTCATGGTCGGATAAGCCGGCCGAGGTCACCGAACATGAAATATATTGCTAATAATGATTTTATTAAAATATCATGAGGTAAAGTTAGAATCAGGACATTTTCAGCTTCAAAAGTTTCTATAATAAAAACCAAAAATTCGCAAATAAAACGATAAAACCGTTGAAAAGCAGAAGTGACTACTTAAATAATAAATATTTGTTTATAATAATTGCTTAGTTCAATAATATTCATCACACAACAGACACAGATATTAAGAACTAAAAATGTTTGGTACTTTTGTAAAGATTGTACCTCCCATATATCCTTAAAGCTAAATTATGGCAGATGATTCAATTAACAAGAATGAAAAAGCTGCAACTAAAGCTCTAAAATAAGTTTTTTTTTCGCACTTATTTTAACATCGGCCTATTTCCGCTACTGGGGCATATCACCGTCGCCAGGATATGAGCTACCCCCTACCTTGAACTTTTGCCGAACCTGTTCTCTATTGAAAAGTAGAGATTTTTTACTTGACTAGCCTTTAACAGGCAAGGGACCGACTGTTTTACATCCCCTCTGAAGAATGGCAAAATATTTGATGGAAAAAATTTGAGCCTCCTAACTGATAAATTGTCAACGTCTGATCACCACTTATCAACAACCAAAAAGATTACATAAAAAAACATCCATTGCCAGTATGAACATCCTAAATCCAGCTCAAAATATTCTTTTGTCATTTAAAAAAAACTTCTAGGAAGTTCAATTGCATTATTTGAGTCTCGGCAATACATAACTGAATTTTTGTATATTTCAGAGACACCCTATATACTGGGTGACTCGGTTTGGTATTTGCCCCCCTGCATCTTTTTTATTTCAAAAAAAAGTACAACAAACCATAAATATTTGTAAATCCCTTGTCAAGCTCTATCAAATGATGACATCAAATCGTCTATGTCAAAGTCAACTTTCTTTTTTCAAATGGTATGCTATACTTTTTTTTGCCGATTTTTGTAGAGATTCTTGTTCTGCATTCGCATGTGTAAAAAAAGTATACCCTTCCATAAGAAAAATGTCGGGAAAATTAATAATATATGAGAAAATTTTATTCAAAAGTATTGTTTTGGAATCAACATAGTTAGCCATGGAAACAATTGAATTTTGACTTTGTTAGTAACGTCAAATTGAAAATACTGTTATTTGTGATTGTTTTATTAGTTTTTATTTGTTATAGGGCGCGTGCAATATCTGACAGCTAACGAGAGTGGAGGGCATATAACCTCAATGTTCCAAATTAATTATCGTGAAATTCGCTGTTTTCGTTTACTTTTTTCACTTTCTTGTGCTATCAGCTATTGAAATAAACATTTTTAAGTTTAGTTTTCATTATATATAAACAATTACGCGTTTTGTACAATAATATTTCCTTTGATTTGGCGGGATGTGCATTGTTTACCTGTGTTTTTAGTAATTTTCTTCGTATTTAAACGACGATTGATCTTATTGTTATAGATGGAGCATATTTAGATTATTTAAAATTTAAATGCTGTTAATTATTCTGTTACCAGTTTACCACAAAAAGCCATCATATTGTATGGAATCTGGTTGTCAAAGTCTCACCGAAAGCCAATTTAAGCTTTAAAAGGTATGTGATTATTACTTAACATTGGAATTTAATACTTATTGTATAACATATTTAATAAATACATAGTAGTATACCTACCGCATGCACGAAAATAAAGTTATAGTTATTTCAGATTGCCATCGATTTACACCAAAGAAGATAAGTTTTGTGGTCAATTAAGAGATCAAAGAAAAAAGTGGTTAAATGCTTTAAAGCTGCATAACCCATAAATTGTTAGTCAATCTAGATGAGTTACCTTACCTAGTTCAGCAAGTTTTTTCTAAAAATTATAGAGTATAAAATTTAAATGAAGTTATTATCCATAAAGATTATCCATTAAGATAATTTCTGGAACTATGACCATATTTCATCTTTGACTCAGCAAGATCGGATCTCTCTAAGGCTCTTTTCGCTTTGCCCTTTTGATTGAGCACAAACTTTACTTCTTCTGGTGTAAATCGATGGCATTCTGAAATAATTAATAATTTTATTTTCGTGCATGCAGAAGGTATTTACTACTATATATTTATTAAATATGTTATATATATAATAAACACTAAATTCTAATGTTAAGTAATCACATACCTTTAAAAGCTTAAATTCGCTTTCGGTGAGACTTCGACAACCAAATACCATAGAATATTATGGCTTTTTGTCATAAACTGATAACAAAATAATTAACAGTATCTAAATCTTAATAATAATAATAATAATAATAAAAGTACTTTATTGAGTAAAAACCCAAATGGCCATTGACCGAAGTCCTTCAGCCTTTTTTTTTTAACAATAATATAATAAATTTTGTAATAAATATGGATAACAGACAGCAAAATTTAAATAGCATGTGAAAAAAAAAAAAAAAAAAAAAATCAGGTATCTAAATCTGAAATAATCTAAATATGCTCCATATATAATGATACGATCAATCCCATACATTGTTTAAATACGAAGAAAATAACTATAAACACATAGGTAAACAGTACACATCTCGCCAAATCAAAGGAAATATTATTGTACAAAACACGTAATTGTCTATATATATAATGAAAACTAAACTTAAAAATGTTTATTTTAATGGCTGATAGCACAAGAAAGTTAAAAAAGCAAACAAAAACAGCGAATTTCATGATAATTAATTTGGAAAAGTGAGGTTATATGCCCTCCACTCTCGTTAGCTGTCAGATTTTGCACGCGCCCTATACTTATAAATAGATTTACACTAATGAAGAAAAATTGGACATGACATTAATTTATAGATAATTACAAATACATAATAATTACCAATAATAAAACTACTAACACTTAAGAAAACTAATTGACAATTAACAAAATAAAAACATTATTTATTACTTCACATGTTCGAAGAGGCCTTCATTCACTTCTAAACATAATGGCCCTCTGTTTATCACGCCATGGATACATACATGTTCAAGAACTTCAACATTTAATCAGCGACATTCAACGGTATATGATCCGGAGATTTGGCAGGTTCGTTACAATTATAGCATTATGTGGCGGTGCCCCATCTTGTATTATCATATTATGCCTAATATGTAATGGAACGTCTTCTATGAAATTTAACTATTCTTCTCTTAAAAACTGTAGATATCTCTGGTAAGTGTGCCTTCAAGCTTTGATCCGGTAATCTGTCCGTTAAGAAATCCGCACCATTCATTAATTTTGGAAATTAGTTTCTCAAAGCCACTGAGGATTATCCTGAGGCCAATAATGGTAGTTATGTCGAATGAGTATTCCATTATTATAGAAACGGGATTCATCTGACAACATGATACGATCTAAAATAGTCATTTCTTGAACAACTGCCAGCCATGATACAAAATGTAGACACCTCTCGTAATGTAACAATGAATTTTACATAGACAGTTTACTGTCTTTCACAATTCTTTGAATTGAAGAATATGAAATGTCAGTCTCAACTGTATGTTCTCCATCTCGTGCGGCTTGTTACGGTCTATTTCTTAGCACCGTAACTTAATTAATATAGACTACAGATAATTAAATTAGAATGCATGGTTGGCTGCCTAACTTTTTAGAAATTAATTTTAATTGGAAATCACAGTTCCCATATCGAACCAGGCGCGGCAATGATAAGTTTTTCTGATTGAATTCTTTAGTTTTTCTGGAAGTTAACTTCGTTGGGGAGAAGTCATTTTTCGGTTAACGTGCATAAGGGAGGGACCTTTTGGGCCGTTTAAGGCAATAATTTTGTTGCTGACCCGATCTGGGGGGATGTGGCAAGAAATTATTGCGAGTGTGTTTATATTATTCTTCTCACCACGAAAGCAGGTATCCTTGGATAGGACTTTTTCCCTTTGCACGAGGCTTTTTTAACCCGACGTAAAGCAATTTCGACACTACCACCTTCCCATCGGGGCGAGGAGTGGCTATTTCGAGCCGATAAACAACCTTAAGTAAGTTTTTCTACACTTTTTTATATCTACCCTTTTGCGGTTACTTCTATTGAGTTCCCTTGCGGACATTACATGACGCATACCTCTTTACAGGGCTCTTCTCATCTTCTTAGTCTTCCCACTTTTCTCGATGTCCAATATTATTTTCCACAAGTGATTGGTATTGATGTAACTACAACGTATGGGGGGCAGCAGAGAGGCAGGATTGATTGGAGGCTGACCGGAAATCGTAGGAATCGTCTTTTGTGATACTACCAAAATAAATACAATGCAAAATAAAATGACTTAAAACCGCAAGACGTGATCCACCTACAACAGCATCAGTATTTTCCTGCTATGAGGATCATTTTTTGAAAGTAAGTTGAGTAAGCAAAGTAAGTCTAAAATAATGAATAACTAGCTACCTAACCCTGTTTACATTACAAGTTTATGAGCAACATTTAGAGGTTACGTTTATATAATATCAACCTTCTATGTATATTATATTGAGCAACTATATACAATAATCATAATATAGGAATTAATACACTATGTTAAAGTAATAATAGATAAATACAAAGAGAACAAGAAAGTTTAGTACTTATGTTGCAGCTTTAGAATTTCTAAGTTCTGCTATGTTGAAACGTTCATCTTCATAAATTCCGGGATCATGAACACATCCACTGCTGGTAAATTTCCTGAAGTAGCTCTTACGAATTCTGTATTAGCCATTTCGGATTAAGTCACAGGTAAAAACGTACAAAAAGTCTTTAAAATGCTATGTTTTTATACTACGTACATGCGATATGATATTACTGGTTGATGTAATCGATGACGTCACCAGTGTCATCACCAATAACGGCTTGTTTCGTGTAGCTGTTCAAATATTCAAATTTTATGTTATTTATTTGTTGAAATATTAATTTAATAGACGACGGATTGCTTTTTAAATACAGGATTAAGTGTACTTCATTTTAATAATATTGAAAAAGCTCATTTGCATATAGTGAAAACACCTAATAGTTTCCCATTTTATGTTGAGTTCAAAACAAAAACTTTGAATGAAGTTCTATCATATTTTATTAATTTTCTCTAAATCTTTTTAACCACTATACTCTTCGCCGATTTACTGCACTTTTTATATAATTGTTGCACATTCTATAGGATACTCTTCGCAGTTTTTTTGTAAATAATATTAGTTTTAGACATTTTTAGTTTAATTAATTACAAAACATAAAAAAATTGTGTAAAAAAAATTATTTAAAAAAATTTATAACTTTTTTTATTTATTGATAGATTTTGTCCAAAAACAATAGGGTTCTTCCTCTAGCTAACACTAACTTACTCTCCAGATTTCAATACAATCACTTTTCGTATTTAAGTTATCGTGTTTACAAGACACGTGACGAGCGGACAGACAGACGGACAGACGGACATTTTGAAAGTCGTTCAGAATTCGATCACCAACACAGTGATATGCAATTTTTTTCTCTAAGAGCAATATTACCGGTTTTAGAAACATGCCGATCGAATGCAATATACTCTTCGTTTTGTATTTATGAAGAGTATAATAACAGTATTTCCAATTCGACATTACTAACAATGTCAAAATTCAATTGTTTCCATGGCTAATTATGTTGATTCCGAAACAATAACTTTGAATGAAGTTTATCATATTTTATTAATTTTCTCGAAATTACTCTAAAGCATAGCATACCATTTGAAAAAAAAAGTCAACTATCGTTACTTTGACATATATATTCACAGAGACGATTTAAGGTCGTCATTTGATACAGCATGAGCAGCGATTTACAAATATATATGGCTTGTTGTACTTTTTTTTTAAATAAAAAAGACACACGGGGGCAAATACCAAACTGACTCACCCGGTATACTTCATAAACTTACCATATTCACATCTTCGTATACTCTCTGTGGCACCAGTCACTCCACTAAGAAGCCGACCTGGATCAGAAGTGGCACTCAATCCACAAGGATCCAAAAATCCCAGTTTTGTATTCAATGTTACAGAGCAAAGACACTCGAGACACCACTTGTAAATCTCATTTTGAAAGTTGTTAGGCATCTCATCTTGCTTATTCCGAACAGTAATGACTCTTTGTATAAATTCATCGCAAATCTTTTCAATTTGGCTGCATTGTTGAGCCAGTGACATTTGCAGTGACTGCTCGATGGTTTTACGAATATTCTCCCATTCTGGACCATGCCTTTGTAATAATTAGACAAAAAACAGTGTTAAGAAAAATTCAGCAATAAATTATATAAAGCAATTTTACTCTCTTAAATCAGTATCCTAGCCATTTGATTTCATATACTCTCAAATGCATTTCGTTTTAATCACCCATTATTTGAATTTATTTGTTCTTATTTCCAACATCCATAATAGCTATTTATGTAATGAGTACATAATGTAGGACTTTATTGGATGAATCTTGTGTATAGCCGAGCGCGCTTGCGAGCGAGGCTAATAAAAAGGGTGAGGCAAATAAAGTCCAATTATGTATGAGTGGCATACAAAGCTTTATGTTCGACTTTTTACTTGCTCTTTGTCAGTACTTGCAGGGGAGGGGGGTGAACAAGGCTTACTATATGCGGGCAGTGGAAGCGATTATGTAACGTGGTAAATTGAAATTTCACATTGATGTTTTGTTGAGACTTTTTGCTTGTAATGTGATGTTTCCAGACATCGAGAATAATCAAAAAATACCATTGCCAACATTTTCTGCCATCATGTTCGGCCCTAGGCCCGACTTCCGAAAATCCCAGAAAAACAGCTCTCGACCAAATGATGCAATAGAAAGACTTTTCAACGAAATTTGGAACATATGTTAAACGTGGTTTTTCTAAAGCTAAGGCACTATTACCAGCAACTACTGACAAAAAGCAAGCAAAAAGTCCAGACCGGTCATTTCTTGCAGCGAATGGAGTGTCTATTACATGACTATCAAAAAAAAAATCAGTTTATAAATTTAATGTCTATTCTATGACAAAATAAAATTAGACAGATTATTATTATAAGAAAATTTGATGTCTCAATATGTGCTTTTACCGTTACTAATAAGCTACTTTGAATTAAAATGGATATATCCAAAGAAAATGAAGTATCTGAACTGATCAAACAAATTGGTCAGTTATTGCAGAGTCCTTATCTCAGCATGCAATTCTAGAAATGTCGTTTATTGAATTGCGTCGCGCGAGTCAAGGTTGCTCATCGTTACCTCTGTTACTTTCAGAACATTCCATAAACCAATGCATAAAAGACATCTCGAACTGAAGTTCGATGGTGTACAGCTTTATTGTGAAAGTTGTCAACAGGTTCTCGTCTTGAGCAAAAGCAGTATACTAAAATATGTAGTATCGGAACATCATTGAAACTGTATAAGTAGAATGTTAGTAATTTTGAAAGACAAAGAACATTAAATTAGATTTAGTGAAAATGATGGCTGAGTGTACTATTCCATGGAATAAAATGAACAATCCACTGTTTAGGGAATTCTTGAAAAATTGTGAGCATGAGAAATAAGAAAATGTTAGCGTTCCTGCGAAAACAATGATAAGCATAAACTATACTGCATCATTGTATGGGACTAATAAAAGAAACATTTATGGGTTAGTACAGATGAACCAGTATAATCACGCGATACTTTTTTCTGGATAAAGATTCATCAAGATAATAATAATAATAATCTTTATTAATAGCAAAAATGGTAACAAAGTGGTAATACATATTTATTTACCTAATAATAATAATAATAATAATAATAATAATAATAATAATAATATCACTTTATTCATAGAATGTACATATCAAATATTTACATAGAATGAATTAGCGTCAACACCAAACAAATACTGAAATCTTCAGTACTTCAAACATAGCAAACATTTTAAATATATAGTATAATACAAATATTGCACACATATAATACATACTAGAAACATTTAAAAAATACTGTAAATGTAAAATAATTTAATACCACAAAACAGAACCACAAATTAGGTATAGAAAGAACAACTGAGTAACTGTGACACCATTTATAATTGCTGGGTTAAGAATTCATTTATATTATATGGTTCTATTCTCACTAATAGATCATGAATCTGAGATTTGAATTTACTTAACACTTCAGTATGTTAAATATGCCGTGGAAGTTTATTAAACAATTATAATTAGCACTTTTTTCAGTAAGTGTAAGGCGATGTATTGGATAGTTGTAATTCAATGTTCGAGTTGGATATTCATGTTTGGGTTCATCTTTCACAAACAGAGATTTGTTTTTAAAAAGAAAAAGCAAGCATTCTTGTATATAAATGGCTGATGCAGTTAGCAGTTTGTTTTCTTTGAATTTATTTCTGCAAGATTCTTTATAACTTAGCTTTAAAATCGTCCTTAAAAGCCTTTTTTGTATTATAAATACTCTATCAAAATCACCACTACTTCCATAGAATATTATACCATATCTAATATTCGATTCAAAGTTAGCAAAATACACCGTTTTCAATGTTAATAAGTTCACATATTTTGATAGCACTCTTATATTATAGCATGCTGCGTTTAGCTTTTTACAGAGGTGGTCTATGTGACACCGCCAATTGAGCTGTTCGTCAATATATATACCCCTAAAAATTTTACTTCACAAGAAGTGTAGTAGGTATCATTATTTATGTTGAATTCTTTTGGAGTATTAAATCTCGCGTGGTCAGTTTTAAATAACACAGTATTAGTTTTGTCCTTATTTAAAATTAGTTTATTTTTTGTGAAGTAATAGCATGCTAAATTGAGAACAGTGTTTACATTCTCGAATAAATGTGGAAAATCTTCGGCGTATATTTGAAAGTTCGCATCGTTTGCATACATGGTAAGTGAGCTAGCTTCATCCGCAGCACAAACAGTTCATTTACATATATTATAAACATTAACGGCCCTAAAATGCTCCCCTGTGGAATACCCATTTTGATAGGTATTAAGTCCGATTTTATGTCTTTCCCTGCTTTTAAAACAGAAACCCTCTGTTGCCGGTCTGACAAATAAGAGCTAAACCACCGAAGTGCGTTATCTCGTACCCCGTATTGATCTAATTTCCTAAGCATTATAGAATGATCAAGTGTATCATAGGCCTTTGACAAATCGAGGAATACTCCCAATACCAAGTTATCATTTTCTAGCGCAGCTAATATATTTTCAGAGAATTGAAATATTGCCGTTTGAGTAGACTTTCCTTTTAAATAAGCATGTTGCATTTCGTTTAATAAATTAGTCGTGATCATGTATTCCATTAGCTGGTTGCATACCACAGACTCAAACAGTTTGGAAAATGGTGATAACAGGCTTATTGGACGATAGTTCTCAAATTTTTGTGTATCTCCTTTGTTTTTGTATACAGATTTAACCACGGCTATTTTCAAAGTTTTAGGAAAAATACCATATTAAAGTGAATTGTTCAAAATGTAACATATTGGTTGCACAATGATTTGTATGCATATTTTTAAAATGCTCGTTGGAACCTCATCTTCTCCATAACTATATTTGTTTTTAAATTTTTTTACTATCTCAATAATCTCCTCGCTCTCTACCGGTCTTAGATACATAGAACTCTCGACATAATTTACATTTGCATTTGCTGGATCAGGAATTGTGTTTAATTTTGATACTAGTTGTGGTGCGATGTTAACCATATAGTTATTTAAATCGTTAGCAGTAGTCTGTGTATCACCATTTATTTGTATATCTGGATTGTCCTTATTCTTACCGTTTATTTAATTTACAATTTTCCAAGTAGTCTTAGTTTTATTATCCGACTCGTTGATACGATTTTGAAATTGTGTTGATCTGGACTGTGTTAATAGATGGTTGTATCACTTTTTCATTTCCTTATATTGTTCAGAGTAGTGGTGATCGACACTGCTTGCAACATACAGAATATCCAGCTGTTTCTTACACTCGACTATCTCAGGCCCATTTGGCATTGTATATTGTTTGTTTTGATTTTTTGTTATGATTTTTTTAAGAGGAAGACTTGTGTTAAAAACACCCAAAAAGTATAAGCTAGTTTGCAAATCATAAGTTGTTAAATTACCTAAATTACCTATTTATTACTGAATTAAATATTTGCATTCGGTCCTATTGTTTTTTACAATTTACTTTAAATTTGTCAACACTACTACAGTTTTTTATACGTAATGGCAAATCATTATATTGCTTCAACCCCTTATGATATAAATTATTCTTACTATATGTTATTTACAGTTCCAATATAAAATTTGCGCTTGATCGTGTGTTATGTTTATGTATATCTTAAACAAGAGTACAGTAATCATATAAATGTTGTGGAAGCTTAACATGCAACAATTTATATATAAATGTCATAGTATTAAGCATAATTGTTTGCCTTACACTTAAAAAATTTGCAGTATCTAGCATCACTTTTATTCCTGTATATTTGTTACAACCCAAGATAACACATGGAATTTGATTTTGTTTTTTTTTGTAGTACGTTTATTTCTGAATGATTCAGTAGAAACAAAATTGTTGAGCAAAAATTTAAATGTGGTAGGATTATCGCTTTATATATTGTTGTTTTAGACCATATTGAAAGATCTTTACCGATTCTTCCTAATAAGATGACTTTTCTTGCAATTTTGTTAGTAATGTATATGTAGCATGATTTGAAAACGGTAAATTGTCATCTATTATTACCCCCAAATATTTGATTTCACTAGCATTCAAAAAATGAAACAAGGCAAAAACTACTTACATTAAAAATGGTCCTGCTTGACGGTATCGTCTGTACTCTAAACGATATTTTTCAACAGAATCTAAACAGGAGCGAACAGGATATGCCCCTTCATTTTTAAAAACTGCACTTGCATGTTCTGGTCTGATTAAAAGCACCACGTCACTACCAAATGGTCCGTGAAGCCTTACCACAGGACCATAAACATCAAAAAACTTCTTCAAAAATTTTGCATTGCCTCCCCAACTCAGTATACCACCTTAAATACAAGGACCAAATTAAACTAATTTATGGCACGATTAAATATTCTTATTTACCAAAAAATTTTCCACCACTAAGGAGGGTTTGAATAATGCTAACAGCAAGTTCAGTACCCATGATGGGAATTGTGTTCCAAAATTTTGAAATAAGACGAAGGGTTTTAGGCCCTGGAACATCATCAAATGACACCGATGATCGACCAACAACCACAGCACCCATAGGTTTGATGTGTGGCTTGTCAGAGGTTAACGTTGGGCCAGTTTTTATCAAATCGGTGCTAGGTTGAATATTTACATCAGATATTACAGTGGCTCTGGAAACATGGAATGTTTTGCCTAAGGGAATAGACATTTTTAAACAATTAAATAATCATAAAATATCTTTTTTAATTAGGAACATTAAAAAATAAATCTAAGAAAATTGTAAGTAGGTACTTTAAATAATTCAAAAAATGGCATGTAATGCATTTAGCAGATACCTAAGTAATTATCATTTATTGTTGGATAGAATAACAATTTATAATAATTTAGCTGCACTATGAGTCAACTAATTTACGAGACTTAAATTCCTTGTTTGTTATGTACCAGTACAAAGAAAAAAATTGAGAGTTATAATTCAATCGATCCATAGTGTAAATTACGCATTTTTATTTCAAAGATTTCAATCTTTTATCATTTATTAAATATCCAACAGTTACTTAGATAAAAACTATTGGTCAAGCAATTCACAATCATATCACATATGAGTTACATAAATAACTGTAATTTCCAGGTTACCATATTTTTGTGATATTTAAATAATATGGGTAAAAACTGTTTCATCAAAATCCATTTCAGACATCAAGTTATGGTTTTGCAATGTTAACTGTTTGCAAAATATAAAACAAAAATACTTGACAATTAGTAAAAATAATTTATAATAAAAAGTAACTGCTTACCTTTCTCAGGTTCTTCAATAATATTTTGAGTATCTGAAATTGCAGCTGCTGTAGGTTTTATAGAGTTACTATAATACTTCTCCAAGAAATATCTTTTTGGATAAAAAATTTGCAAATGTTTTACTTTAGAGTGCCACATGTTTACCTTGTGATGAATGATGAGACAATAATTTAAATTGACACTGCCAGTTCAAAATTTTGATCAATTATTTTCAAAGCCTACTTACCACATGTTCCTCTTATACAGTATTATGTTCTCCAAAAATAGAATGCAACTGCTTATGTAGGAATAAATAACTTTTTTTTTCAATAGTTCTTAAATTTTGATATATCGTCACTCCAGAAGAAAAGTGTCATAACTCAAAAAATACAGTTTTGCAGAAAAGAGAATTTAAAATAGTTAATGTTTTAAAAGCTTTGCTGAATGTCATTACAGCTTATTCTAGTTATATCTAACTATTAGTTTTTTTTTATACCACTGCTATTAAAGCAAATCTATTGATTTATTGTAGAGCATTCGGTTCAGGCACTTTTCTTCCGGAGTGACAATATGTGAATATTTTAACATTATTGGAATAAGAGCTCATGATCCTAAAATTACAATTTTCAGATATGAAATATTACTGAATGAATAAAACTTGAATTAACTTGAAAATCCGTACTCCAGCTGCCCTAATACCTCTTTCACATTCTGAATAGCTTCTTCTTCAATTTCTATCAGTGATGTATGTCTCTCCCATTTTTACGATCACTTTCCAGTGCAATTTTGTTATTAATAAAGATAAGACCTGAGATTTTAACGGCAAATTATATAACCTTAGGTGATTTAATAATAATAATACACATATTAATCCAAGAGATCATAGTACACGACATAGGATAATTCTAATGAACACTTGTTCAGTTGACTTAAAATTACATTACGATTACAGTGAAGTAATTAGTTAAAAAATTAGTTAAAAAACACGAAAAATTCGTTGACAGAGTAAAAAGAGTAAAAAGCATTGGATAATAGTAGTTTCCTGACATGAGAAGTAAATTTGTTTAAACTAATATTTTTAACACTAGTTGGTAGTTTGTTATATAATTTGGCACCAATATATTATGTCTGGTATACAATTAAAATAACAATGGGCCCAAAACACTTCCCTGAGGAACCCCAACGTCTATTGCAAGCTCTTCCGAATTTTGACCAAGATAGTTAACAACAAATTGCTTTCGATTGGTTATATATGATCTTAGTAAATCGTTGCATTTACCACGTAGGCCACAGAGTTCCATTTTTTTTCAACGGAACTTCATGGTCTAAGCAGTCAAAGGCTTTTGGTAAATCTACAAAAAGAGCCTGAGAGCTTTGAAATGGAAATAATACGGTTACCCTATGCATTTTAAACAGCTTAAAAATAGCGAATTACGTAAGTAAAACTACTAGATTGTATTTGGTAATATTTAATAATTTGGCTTTATTTTGCACAGTAGTGGTAGGTGAGAAAGATTTAAGTGTGAAAAAGAATAATCTTTGATAAAGATTATCCGAACAGTGATGATTTTAATGAAGTCGCAAAGGATCACTATTAATAAAATAAACTAATTATCACATAAAACATTAGGCACTTTTTGCTATTATAATAGTTCAATAATTGTGTTAACACTGTTTTACTTAGCAAGGCAACAGTTTGTAAATACAAGAGGTGAATACTCTTACCCAGACAATAATTTTTTTCGAAAGTGTTGTACCCTCGAGATTTTGATGAAAGTTTAAGTGATAATGAACAATACACTAATACCATTTACAGTAATTTTTTGTCGCTCAATGGGAACGCTACAAAATAACCTTTAAATATTTTTTCGTGCATATTACGATCATAACTTATTAGAGATACGATTTACGTGCTACAAACGCGTGGATGTTGTAAAAGTCAAATTAAGATATTATTATTAATATTATAAAAAAAAATTGGCAGCCACTGGAAGTGGCTGGAATTTTGAGAAAACTCATTAGTACAGTTAACCGGGCTTTTTATTACTGAGTTATGAGATGTAAGCCTATATTTCACGGATACTAGAAATTACACTTAACAACCCACCATCACGGGACTCAGACAATTCTCTTTTTTACAAAAAATTAATGGAAAAAAATGAAATGTGGTATATTACTGAACTCAGAATAACATCTACTTTCGAATAGTACAATAAAAAATGGATATCATCATTTTTTGGGCCAACCGCACAGAAGGCAACAGAATATTTATTTTGCAAAAAAGAGGTCTAAGAAACATCTTCAACCTAAAACAAACTGAAACTTGTAGGCAAAAATTTAAAAGTAACAAAATTCTCACTATGATCAGCACTTATATGAGTCTGTTTGAAAATCATGATCGAAATCACTAACACGACACAAGGTACAAAATGGATCTAAACAACATAAAAAGTCATTTTACTTATATACAAAAGAATGTACAGTATTCAATAATAAAGATATTTAATAAAATTCCGATAAATCAGAGAGCATTAAACACAAGATCATTTAAGAAAAAATTAAAAAGTATACTTATATAAAAGGTCTACTGTACTATAGACGAGTTTTATTGTGATGCAAATTTTATGCTAGAATAGGACATTTCTCTCATAGATGTATGTAATTGCATGTATTTTTTTAAATCAATTTCAGTAAATGCACCAAAGAGTTTAACAAATAGAGGAGACAAGCTCCATAAGCGTAATGTATAAGCAGTGGTAGGCTGTAGGCTTCTCATCCTTCTCACACAGTTCGTTCTCTCTTTGTCGCACAGTATATGAGGGGAGGTGACGATAGCAATACAATGACAGTAGATGATAGATGACAATAGGTGTACACCAACCTGGGACTTATGGGTGACTTAGTTTTTCTACAAACTTTACAAGTATAAACCATTGTCACAAAAAAATAATTAATTAATATACAAATTAAATGTGATAAACAGATTAAACGTTATAAACAGAAGAAAAATTTGAGCAAACACGTATAATTGTAAATAGAGCAGAACGCTACTCAAAACAAAGATTCAAAATTGACGGTATTTGTGAAATCAAAGTGCGCCGGGTAAGGCTGTGTTGCTTTGTAAAACAGAGTGGAGAGAGAGGGTACGAGGTGTGCGACAAGGACGAAGAGCCTACCGTCTCCAAGGCAACCAAATCGCGACTCCCAGCAAATCGACGACTTGTCTTCTCTATTTATTAAACTCTTTGAAAAGCACCTACTACAAATTGTTAAGTATTTCTTCCAGTATTAGAAAATATAAATGTTATTTATTTAAGGAAAATATAAGTGTAATATTGATATTATTTGAATCTGGTAACATGTTCTCTTTCTTTTCTATTTTAATATTTTGGTGTTAGTAAATCTTGAGTTAAATGAAAATATTAATCTACTTACAATAATTTTATGCAGAGAATTTGTTTGTGGTTGGTGACACGTCTTACGTCCACTGGGTAATGTAATTTCTTTGTGTTATTACGTAGATTAATAAAAACTATCTATCTATCTATCTATCATGTTGGAAAATAAGTTTATGTGCCAAAAGGGCTCTAAATGTCATGAGATCTACACCAAAACCTATTCAGCTCATTCCCTGTATCATCAATATTGCACTTGTGGTAAATTTTATTAACCTCGGTTAGCTAATATCGGTGCTATTATCTCCAAATATACATTATACATACACAGAGATATTTTTTCTTCTCATTTGAAACACTTTCTTGGCAAGTGACCTTTTTGACGTATACCAATCAATACAAGTGGAACATTTGCGAGTACTTGATCGAAATGATATTCTTGACAAAACTTCGCTTGTTGAAACACACATTTGAAAAGTGGGTGTGGAACATCTCACCACTCTAATCTTATTAGAAATGCCAGTCGTTGTTAATGTTACTATTAGTAAACTTCAAAAATGCCACAAGTAAAAAATTTAAAGATTCAGATTACGTTAAGTGAACGGGCAGCCCAGTCGAAATCGTTCAGGGGCAGAGAAAGAGGGTGGTCTAACCGATCATCTGATTAGGCAAGACAATGATGTTTTGAAATACGACTGTGGCAGTCAGAAGAAATTTTCAGGGGTTGGTCGGTCCATATCAACGTCAGATATGTCAACGATCTAATATGCAAAAGGTAGGAATTGTCCATAGTAGTGGGGTGAGCATTATGCCTACTAGTGGTATTACTAACTCATTCACATCATCTTCCTCCACAAATAACTGACAAGCAGCTGCAATGGGTATTTTCTCTTTTTAATTCATTTTCATTATCAACTGACAACAAACAATTGATTACACCAATCACAGTTTACAATCATATAAGAAGGTCCGCTAAGTCAGACTTCTGCCCATGCTAGTCCGACTACAGTGGTCAGGTCGCTCACTTAAGGTAACCTCAATTAACTGAACATCAGAGGAGCTTTTAAAAAGAAATGTTGATTTTCAAAGTGAGAAAAGTAACCACTTAGAGATGCTCAATGCAAATGGTCAGAAATTTTTATTACCTTGCACACTACGCTCAGGGATACTAGAGACTGAAGAAGTTGGAGGAAGGTAAACTGACACTCATAACGTAGTTTCGCATAGATTAATTATATTACTGTAGACATGGCAAGATCTGAAATTGCGTTAGGGTAGGGATCGGTTGGGCAACTGTCCAGGGCGCCAGAAGTGAAGGGGCGCCGAAGGCTGACTTGGTATACTCTCATCGGCGGCGGCTGAGCGGCTGAATTATAAAATATCGAATTAATTTTAGTGATGGGTAACTCATGCAGAGAATGATTTGGACGAAGAACTTCAAATTGAACCTGTCTTTAAGGCCACAAAAAGAATGAGACGTGTTAAACGCCTGGTTGGTGAAATTGCCCATGTTGGGCCTGTCCAAACTCCAGTTGAATTTGAAGTTGAATTCTTTGGATACATACCTTAATAGCACTCAATGAAATATTTGCACAGTTAAATGATTACTCAGAATTTTTTGTCTTTTTTGTATAATAAAAGATTCCAGGAAAACCAGCAACTTCGCAAACTCTGCCTCCTGTGATGATCTTCAATTAAAACTATCTGTTGGGTCAAAATCAGATATAGATAGTTGTTTGTTGTGTGATGCACTCATAACCATGAAATTCTTTTTATTCGACCAAGATGATGTTACTCACAGAAGTAACGTAGACCGCTACGTTTTGAATTTCGTTAAAGATCTCAATATTCAGGAAGTGTATCCATGTATGGATTGTATTGAGAATATTAATAATTATCCCTGTAACAGCAGCTGGTAGAGAGAGAAGTTTTTCTAAGCTTAAGCTGATAAAAATCTTTCTGGTATCGACAATATCTCAATCCAGATTCTGATTAATTAACTTAGCCTTTATAAATCGAAAATAAATTTCGGAAAACATGGACTTCCCCGACTTAATAAGAAAATTTGCTGATAGGAAGGCCAGGAAAGTAAAATTTTATCAAAAAAACTTCAAAAATTTCAAAAAATTAATAATTATTTAATTTTTCTTTATTGTTTTTCTTTTCTTTTTTTCACATTTGCGCGATGGAGAGCTGAGAGGGGGTGATATAGTGTAATGAAGCATTTTTATAGTGTGGAAATTGCACCCGACACCGCCGTCTATTTTTCGATTTAGAATATAAATATTTTCTAATACAGGTATTGGGCGTAATTTCTGGTGTGGAAATTACACCCAAAACCACCGTCTATTTTCGTATTTTAAATATTAATATTTTATACTGTCCACACAGAGCATAAATAAGTATTATACTTTCATTATTAAAATTATCAAGTAGAAATACACTCCGCCAGATGGAGCACTGTCTCCATCACTGACACAATTGGCTTCACCGTTAACGAATACTTGGCCCAGCCAGCCAAATGATTGTCCATTAGCCTGGGTCCATTAATTTGGATCATTACCGGCTGACTGCAAACGAGATTACACAGGAGAGAGAGAGTAAGTAAATCCGACCGACCGTAAATAAGCAGCTTGGCTGGGACTAAGTGCCATCCGTGTACTAATCCCGGTTTGCTCCGCCGTGTGTCTGGGAAGATACATTGGTTGGCAACAGGTCTCGTGTTTGCCCTCTGGCCTAGTTGCGTCGTCTGGAGGACAAGCGAGCACTTGGGAAGCTTGGGGCTTTCTGGTCTAGTTGCGTCGGCCGGAAAGTCACAAAGCCTTCTAGCACACCGAGATATCATCCCCGACCAAATACCGCCTACCGGAGTGAGCCAGTGTGCAAGTAGGGAGAGTGTGTGGCTGGGAGACATTCCGCTGGTAACAGGTCTCGTGTTTGCCCTCTGGCCTAGTTGCGTCGTCTGGAGGACAAGCGAGCACTTGGGAAGCTTGGGGCTTTCTGGTCTAGTTGCGTCGACCGGAAAGCTACAAAGACATCCACCAGCGCAAAGTAGCACCCGTGAACCTCGTTGGTTTAATCTCTCTTTTGGGGTGATTACACCAACAAGGAACCGTGACCGGAAGTGTGTACTAACCTTAGGCTCTGCGCCTTAGCCAAGTTGCCCGAGTCTTTGTTTACTATTGTTTATTGTGCTTTTGCTTTCCTCCGCCTGGCATCTGCTCTGTCCGCTTTTATACCGATAGTAGTTACTCCGACTTACCGCTCCGTTTCTCTAAGCTCGTATCCTGCTTATAACCGCCCTCTTGCTTCGCCACCGTCACCGTTAACCGTAGTAGTTATAGGTTAGGTATAATTATATGTATTAGGAGTAATAAATAACTATATATAGGATCTGAACTGTGTCTTTTATTTTGGTGTGTGTGAAGTCTACTACCCCTAGACCCCTGGACGTACCGTGTCTCCTCTGACGCTATCCCAGCCCTACTGCAACAGGCTGTGTCAAGAGGCTAGCGTGGGTCCTTTACACCACGAGAAAAACTGTAAAGGTGGCGCCCGAGCTTACCGTAACCGCACCGAGCTCGAATGCCAAAGTGACGCCCCTTCACTCAACCGAAGAGTGAACGAAACGTCACAATAGAAATCCCGCCAGGGGGCTGATATTGCTAAAACCGGCACTGGTTAGTGATAAAATAACACCTCAGAGGAACCGGTGATGGATCTCCGAAATAGGAGTCATATTCAAAAATAGAAGATATTATCGATATTATAAAAGTTGTGGGTATAGACGTCACAAATAAACTACAGAATCAGTAGTATATTTCGACTTTGAGGAAAATGAAGTTCCAATTTACTTACTCCATTCAGATGAAAGAGTTATAATAGTGGAACTAGAGGCAGTAAAGGCAGATCAGGTTAAAATCAACAGATGCACTCGCTGAACAAAAATCAGTTCCAAAGAAGAAAGAAGCTGATGACATGAAGAAGTTCAAAGAAGGAATGGATGAAGAAACAGCATTAAGAAAAACATGTTAAAATGAAACGTTGAAACTATTTGAAAGAATAGCGAATACAAAAGAGAAGATCTTAAAAAGAACTGGTGACAGAATGCGACCCTCTGTCTGGTACCTTTGCTCACTTTACATTTGTCAGAGTTAGTGCTGTCAACTTTCACCAAAGTAAAGTTTTCTTCATACAGTCGGTGAATAATAAGGACCAAATGTCTAATGTCCCTAACTGCTTTGCCAGTTAATTCTCCTCATTAATATGCTATATTCCTCTGATTCCAAAGCAGTGTTGACACCACTTGTACCTACTTTGAACTTATCTTGGAAGATTCGAACATCAAGTTATGATGGACAGATGATTCTATATTTGTTTTCGATACGTTCTCAGCTTCACTGAGAAAGTGTACATTGGCAGCTGATGATCTACTACATTCTGCATAAAGTTCTACATATATCTTTTAGAAACTGCCTTTTTGTGTTCCTGGAATTCAAAACGCAAAGATTTAGTCTTATCTCAGTTTCCAATTTTGGACCAGTCACGGTAACCTTCCTGCTTTATGGGTGGAGAGATTAAAACAATATGTACTATGTCCTCTAGAATGTTCGCTATTATATAATTTTGCCAAGTTAAGTACTTTATTGCATTAATGTCCTATTTAGATTTTATCTGTTCTTAGATTCTAGACTGACATGTATTACGTAGTACTTCTTTTTATAATGTATCATGATATTTAATCAATTTCAATTGGAGAAGTTTACGAGAAACTATCAGGGGAATTTGCTCATGCTTATTCGGCTATAACCTTTAGCAATTAGTTAATTACTATGCATAACAATTTATTACTACCGGTAAATAAAAATGTTCCCTGGCTTATCAGAACCCCATTAGCTTATTTATAGCCACCGCTTAACCAAATGTTCCGTCAGTATAATCTCTCTCAAAGTCGCCCTCCTCTGTAAAGTTCAGTATTAGACTCTGATTCAAGACAGTCTTTGGCTTCAAATTTAACCAATTCACCAACATTCCTATTCTCTGAAGTTCCAATACTCCAAAACATACTTAGACTTACCTCGTTATCCCTGGTGAGCCCTTCTAGACTATCAAAGCATTGTATGAGGGGTTACCTTATTTTGGCACAGCACAGTACCTAAGTACCACTTGGCTGTTGTAGATAGATATTTTGTTTCATACTATTCTTTACACACTACTACTGAGATGCAGACTTTGCTTCGGAAACTGCCATTTCGAAACAGTTCTACCTGTGCCAAAAGCCATAGTTTCAAATCAAAATTGATTTCATGTTATCTAAATTTTGACATGGATCAGTAATTCGATATACAATTATGTTTTTCCTGAAGAAATTGATTTGATATTTTCAAAACAATAAAGGGTTTATTAAAATTAAAATAATTATCAACTTTACAATATAAAAGTAACAAAAATATAAGTTAAATAAGGAAATCATTTCAATGTATTCTTTAAACAAATAAACACTTTTGTGCACCTTAAATTCGTGCACAAATCATTAACAAAATTACTAATAAAAGAATCTTTTTCTGATTTTTTACTCTCAAATAGTATAACGAGATAAATATTTGGCTCCACTGTTGTAAGAATATATGTGCATTGCTCCTAAAACAACAAAATAATACATTTATACAGGAACTTAAAAATAAATTATTTATTTACCTGGGAGCTGAACTTGTATATAATTTTATCTACGTTCAATAACTCATTTGCTGTTTCCGATATCATTTTCAGTATCATTTCAAGTTGAGGTGGGCTGCGCTATAAAATTAATTAAGTTAAACTCATATAAATTACCAACCTAAATTTAACTTACTGGTGGATAAGACACTATTATAGGAAAGCTATCATAATCAGTTGTATCACAGCTAACTTGGTTATCGGATAATAATATAACACATGCGGCATCATATTTCCTTTGAAATGCAACCATTCTAAAAAAAGTAAGTACATTTTAAATAAACGACTACAAGATTCATCTAAAATATAACAGCAAACTTTCAAGTATATACGTTATATTGAGCCTTAATCTGTTCAAGAATTTTAAAATTTTAAATTGTAATGTAATGTTTCTTTACTTATACATGTTGTGTATTTTATATACTTATTTATGTAATTCTTTGGCTGTCTGAAATTTTGGGTTTTATGTTTATTTACATGTACATTCTCATAGTTATGAGCTAAGTTTGTTTAACTGACCTGTTTTATACATTTGTTAAATGAAACGGAATAAAACTTACTACAACTTACTACAAAAAATAACTTAAATGGTTTCTATTAAGAATATGAATGACAAAGTTATGCTATATCTTGATAACTGATAGTGCTTCTCAATCCTGTGTGCTGCCAGCATGGCATGGATCATCAAAGAAAGTTGTTTACATATAGGTTGTCCCAAGACTATGGGGCAATACTTCGGGAGCATATAGTTTAGGTTCAAATGACACTAGAAATACCCGTAAAGTTTTTCCTAAGACTCCCCCTTTCGGAGCTATTCACCCTTAAAGGCTCAGTTTCGAAAAGGCTTTTGCTGATAGCTTCTAAACTGCTTTATCAATTGTAACGAACTTTGGACAGTATAGATACTAAATAGTTATCTTTGATTCAGAAGTATGGCGCCATTCATATTTTGTCTAAGAAGCCAGGAGTGGAACGCCCCTAATGCTTTTATACTTGACTACAGATATTTACTGCGCATAAAAAACATTGTCTAAATGTTATTTGTGGCATTATCTTAATTTTTTTCTTCAATTCTTTGGGACTACCTGCCACATGTATTTTTTCTTTTTAAGCGGTGCTCGGGGAATCTACAAAATATCACAATTAACCAGTATGTTACTGGTAAATAACCTCTATGACTTTTACGTCAAGGGATCAGTTAGAGGTTGCTTCTTTTTAAATAAATAACACATAACAATAACAACAAGTATAAAAACTTGAAATTAAATATTTTGCCGACGTTTCGGAAATCTAATCTGTGTCCTTCTTCAAGGCTTTTTTTGAAAAATCCTTTTTGTTGCATATGATAAATACACAGCTCTAAGAATGTGTGTTATATTCAATATTCATAGATACTTACTATTTACATAGAACTGTTGATATAGTTAACAGTTTTTTTAGTTTTTATACAATGTTAAGTTTGTGAAGTTCTTCTCTTAACATTGGCAACCAGGTTGTACAGACATCTACGGAACAGTTCGACATGCCTCTATCCTCATTCAATAATATTATTGCGGATTCTTCAATTTTTCTTTTTTTGCTATGTGCCTCTTTTGTTAAAATTTTTGCCGAGTCCCAGTTTATTCTATGTCCGTTTTCCCAAGCGTGTTTGCAGATCTTGGACCTCTGAATTTCATTTTTTCTGATTTAATTTTGATGTTCGCCAAATCCTACACTTAATGGTCTGGATGGCTCACCTACGTAATATTTGTTGCACTCACATGGAATACTATAAATGCAGTTTTTTGAATTTTGCTTGTGGTTCTTCGGTTTCGTCTTTGTTAGAATAGATCTTAAAGTGTTGTTTGTTTGAAATACCGTCCTAATACCAAATCTATCACCGATGCGGCGCAACTTTTTGGATAATCCGCATACATAAGGAATTAACGCTGTGTAACGTTTTTCAGGTTTTTGTCATACCTGATTGTTATTTTCAATATTTATGAAGGTTTTATTGACAAAACCCCCAGGGTATTGGTATTGGTATTTTAAACCAATGGAAGTTAGATATCGCTGATAATATGGTGATAGGAGTAGTATTCCTGGATTTTAAAAGGGCTTTCGAAACGGTAAATAAAGATCTACTTTTACTGAAATTTAAAAAATATGGAATTGACGGAATAGTGTTACAGTGGTTTACATCCTACCTTGAAAATAGGAAGCAAATTGTTAAATTTAATGCCAGTTATTCGGAAGAATTAGCTGTAAAACAGTACTTGCGCCTATACTCTTTTTATTGTATATTAACGACATTTGTAATTGTTGCAAGAAATGCAACATCAAACTGTTTGTGGATGATACAATGTTATATATGAAAGGTAAAGTAGAAGATATTCAATTTAAATTAAACGATGATTTAGAAAACATATATAAATGGACATGTGACAATGGACTTAAACTGAACTTGGACAAAACTAATTTCATGATTGTAGCGACAAAAAATAACTTAAGACAAATTAAACAAAACAAAATAAAACTTAATACAAAAATAAATGACTGCTGACGATGATGATGATGATAATGATTTATTCATCACATAAAATTTCACACACAATGATGTATAAAATTTATCGGACGAGTCCAAAATTTAGAAACAAACATAAATAAGTACAAATATAGTATAGAAATAAAGAATATGAATTAGTAATTGTATATAATAAGTCATTGAATAAAATAGATAATTGTATAAGACAAGACAAGACAATTATGAACACATATAACGAACAAAAAATGGTGAATATCATTGCATTTTCAAATATTCGGCAAGAGAGTAGAATGCCATATTTAACAAATAGTAGTGTAGTGTTGATTTAAATTTATTAAAGTTACTAATTACTCCAAACAGAGATATGAATTTATTATAACAGATAATACCTTGGTATATGTGAGAATTTTGTCCAACAGAAAGTCTCGAAAATGCTAGATATAGATTATTTTTATTACGTGTGTCATGGGTATGTACTGACTTATTTCTAATTAATAAATGTTCATGCTTCTTTGTATTTAAGATCAACAAATAAATGTACAGGGATGGAAGAGTGAGAATTCTGAAATTTTTAAATATTTCTCTGCAATGTGTTTGGGGATGTACTCCGACCATACAGCGTATAATTTTTTTTTGCATTATAAATACCTTCTCAAAATGGGCTGAGGAGCCCCAGAATATAAGTCCATATGACAAAATTGATTGTACAAGGCCAAAATATGCCAATCTTAATATTTCTGCCGTAACAGTATTACGTAGCTGTACATCTGTCAAAGAATAACGCAGGTGTCCTAAGGCCAGCTCAGCGAGGACAGAAACCTCGCGTAGAGCAAAAGGGCAAAAGCTGGCTTGATCCCGATGTTCAGTACGCATAGGGACTGCGAAAGCACGGCCTTTCGATCCTTTTGGCTTGAAGAGTTTTCAGCAAGAGGTGTCAGAAAAGTTACCACAGGGATAACTGGCTTGTGGCGGCCAAGCGTTCATAGCGATGTCGCTTTTTGATCCTTCGATGTCGGCTCTTCCTATCATTCCTCTTGATAGAGGAAGTTAACAAATTCAAATATTTAGGGGTGATTATTGATTCTGAGTTGAATTTCAATGCACATTGTGACTATGTAAAAAATGAAATGGCAAAAAAAACTGGTATGTTGTTTCGATTATGCAATAAACTGTCAATGTTCGCTAAATTAACTATTTAAGTTAATTTATTTATGTTCCAAAAAACTATCTAGTAACTCAATACTGTGAGGCCAGATTGCAAAGATATCATCTACATATCTCCACCAGATAACCGGTTTGTATGCACAATTTTGAACATGTCTAGTCTTAAAATCCCCCATAAATATATTGCTTAAAATCGATGACAATGGAGAACCCATTACCATACCGAAATCCTGCTGATAGAGATCATGTTCCAATTGAAAATAAGTTGTTTTTATACATGTAGTTAAAAGTTCCATTATGGTATTTACACTCAATTTAGTTCTAGCTGTTATGTTAAATGAAAATAATTTGGAAGCTAGAACTAAATTGAGTGTAAATACCATAATGAAACTTTTAACTATGTATATAAAAACAACTTACTTTCAATTGGAAAATGATTTCTATCAGCAGGATTTCGGTATGGCAATGGGTTCTCCATTGTCACCGATTTTAAGTAATATATTTATGGGTGATTTTAAGACTAGACATGTTCAAAATTGTGCATACAAACCGGTTATCTGGTGGCGATATGTAGATGATATCTTTGCAATCTGACCTCATGGTATTGAGTTACTAGATAGTTTTTTGGAACATTTAAATAATAAAGAACCTTCTATTAAATTCACTTTAGGAAAGGAAACTAGACATGAATTACCATTTTTAAATGTTTTAATTAAAAGAGTAAATGGTACAATTGAAACAAGTGTTTATAGAAAACCAACACATACCAACAGATATTTAAATTTCAACTCAAATCAGTCGATGCACGTTAAGAGGGGTGTTGTAAAATATTTGTATGATAGGGCCAAAATCATTTCTTCTAATGATGAAATACTAAACAATGAGAAGCGGTTTATAAAAGAAGTTCTTATAAATAACCAATACCCTGGGGGTTTTGTCGATAAAACCTTCATAAATATTGAAGATAACAATCAGGTATGACAAAAACCTGAAAAACGTTACACAGCGTTAATTCCTTATGTATGCGGATTATCCAAAAAGTTGAGCTGCATCTGTGATAGATTTGATATTAGGACGGTATTTCAAACAAAAAACACTTTAAGATCTACTCTGACAAAGACGAAACCGAATAACCACGAGCAAAATTCAAAAAACTGCACTTATAGTATTCCGTGTGAGTGCAACAAACATTACGTGGATGAGTCATCCAGACCATTTAGTGTAAGATTCGACGAACATCAAAATTATATCAGAAAAAATTTAATTCAGAGGTCCAAGATCTGCGAACACGCTTGGGAAAACGGACACAGAATGAACTGGGACTCGGAAAAAATTTTAACAAAAGAGGCAGATAGCAAAAAAGAAAAATTAAAGAATCCGCGATAATATTATTGAATGAGGATAGATGTGAGTCAAACTGTTCCGTAGATGTCTGTACAACTTGGTTGCCAATGTTAAAAGAAGAATTTCACAAACTTAACATTGTATAAAAACTAAAAAAACTGTTAACTATATCAACAGTTCTATGTAAATAGTAAGTATCTATGGATATTGAATATAAGAAACATTCTTAGAGTTGTACATTTATCATACACAGCAAAAAAGATTTTTCAAAAAACCTTGAAAAAGCAAACAGATTAGATTTCCGAAACGTCGGCGAAATATTTAATTTCAAGTTTTTATACTTGTGATATTTATTTTTAAAAAAAGCAACCTCTAACTGATTCTTTGACGTAAAAGTCACAGGCGTAGAGGTTATTTACTAGTAACATACTGGTTAATTATTATATTTTGTAGATTCCCCGAGCACCGCTTAAAAGGAAAAAATACATGTGGCAGGAAGTCCTAAAGAATTGAAGAAGAATAAAAAACATCAAAGCTTTACTGGTTACACATTGAGGAGAGAGCATGGCACAGTAATTTCCAAGCTAATTCCTCTATAACATATTAGAAAATAAATATAATGTATTACTTAATGAAGAGAACATCATTATTCTCATAGAAAGTATGTTCTGGAATGATTAGATAGATAGATAGATAGATAGATAGATAGATAGATAGACAAATTGATTCCAAAACAAATTTTGTGTTACAAAAGTTTGAAACAAAATAGGAAATTAGGGAAAACACATATGTCCTACGGAAAATATTTTATGAAGTAATGGTTTACAGCAGGTATGTAAACCCTATCCATGACAGAGTCGAACTTAATATTGTCAGTGTATCATGGAATATCTAATTTAGTAGAGGGTTCACACCTTCGAAAGCCGTCCTAATAGGCATCAGAAATGGCTTGTTGGACTTTTGTTGGCGGTTGCACTATTTCTCCACAAAAAAAAATGACGGAATGTTATTTGACGATTTTGTGTTTTTTAACGTATATCTCTCTAAAAAATTATCAATCAATCAATCAATCAATCAATCTTTTATTGCCATAATTTACATCCAAATGGACGGGGCATCGTCAGGTACAAATTACAAAATTACAAAATTTATGAGTTAAAACTTAATTGCCTAGGGTTTACACACTAAAAACATAGGAATTGAGACGAAGAGAAGTACAATAAAACTATAAATTTACATTTTTCCAACAGTGGAAATTGTAAAAACATTTATCCTGTAGATAAATACTTACGGAGGCCCTGAACTTATGTTCACTGTTTATGTTCTGTATTTCAAGTGGTAATTGATTGTAAGCAGTGAGAGCCCTATAATAAGGTCCCTTCTCGTAGAAGGCAGAGTTATGCTGAGGCGTCCTCAATCTGTCAGCATTTCTTGTCACAACATTCATATTCTCTGAGTAGCTGTTTTTGTTTGTTGTAAATACATTCTGATATCTTTTAACAAACATTACAAGGTTCAAGTAATACAATGATGGAATAGTCAGGAAGTTCTGCTCTTTAAATAAAGGCTTGCAAGAGGTGTTTCCTCTAAAATTATACATGCACCTTAGGATACGCTTTTGAGTGACAAATATTTTGCTGGCGATAGCAGAAGATGCCCAGAATATGATACCATATGAAATGATAGACTGTATGTAGGAAAAATAGAATATTCTTAGCGACTCGATGGACAACTGGTCTCTGAGCATTCTCAAAACTCCACAAGCTGCACTTAGTTTAGAATTTAACTGGTGTACATGATAGTCCCAACATAGGGTAGTGTCTATCGTGACTCCCAAAAATTTTGTTACGTCAGCATTTGGTATAGATTTTAAGTCAAGTTTAACATATAAAGATTCAGTTGTATTTTTGGTTTTTGAAAATGTAACCAGTGAAGTTTTATCAGTATTTAGCTTAAGACTATTTTCATTACACCACTGTGTCATATTATTGATAATAAGTGAGGATTTACGCGATAGTGTCGGATAGTCAGGGCTAGCTAGGATAACCGATGTATCATCAGCAAACTGAAAGACCGAGTCTGCTCCTAGTTTATCACTTACATCATTTACATAAATTAAAAAAATCAAAGGGCCCAATACGGATCCTTGTGGGATGCCTTGCATTATTTTGTTTTTACCTGAGGAGTAGTGTTTACTGACACTTACAACTTGATACCTATTTGTTAAATACGACTTTATAAGATCCAAACATTTGCCTCTGATACCATAGCTTGCTAATTTTAGGTAAAGAATCTCGTGGTTTATGGTGTCGAATGCCTTCGACATATCAAAGTACAGCCCAGTAATTTTGTTTCTTTTGTCTAACGCGTCATGAATTTGTTTTAATGCATTGAAGATTGCAAGTTCGGTGGACATTTTTTCCCGGAATCCATATTGGTGTTTCACTAAGATGGCATGTTTACTTAGAAAGGATAGTATTCGATTATATATCACTCGTTCGATAACTTTTGACACAGCCGGGAGCAGTGAGATGGGTCTATAATTGCACATGTCATTTTTTGCCCCCCTTTTGTAAACCGGTATAACTTTGCCTATCTTTAAATCATCGGGAAACTCACCAGACAAAAGGCATTCATTTATTAAGTTCACGAGTGGGTCACAAATATACTCATTTACAGTTTTTAAAATCACCACTGGAATGTTATCAATTCCAGACGAGTATTTACTTGGCAGGTTTAAAATTATAGTATGAATTTCATCTCGATTTACTGGAGATAAGAAAATACTTGGTGCCAGCCGAGCTGTAGGAGCGTTGGGTATTGAGGGTTTTTGCTCTGGTAATGTAAATTGTCTACTAAACATGTTAGCTACTTCGACAGGATCACTAATTTCCCCCTCATGGTTGTTGTTCCTTTTTAACTTTATGTGTTTGTCTGATTTTTGCTTGTTTGTGGTAGCGTTGAGAATGCTCCACACAGTTTTTGTTTTATTAGATGATGATAATATTTTTGTGTCATTTATGTCTCTTTTGTAACTGTGCAAGTATTTTTTATAATTTTTCCTTTCCTGCCTATATAATAGAAGAATATTTCTACAATTTGTTTGTCTATATAGTCTGAACAAATCATCTACATAATTTTCATACAATTTTATTTCAGTATTTACCCATTTTTCCTCATTTGACTTTATTCTAGTAGTACAGACTGGAAATGCAGAATCAAAGTAATAATAAAGGGTTTCATAAAAACATTTATATTTAAGGTGAACGTTTGTTTTACTATATACCTCATTCCAAGATTCTGACGCTACATATTGCCTGAATCTTGCGATGTTTGCTTCAGTAAAGAATCTTTTTTGTGAGTAGTTTACTTCTTTATTTTTTGTTTTAATTTGGACTGATAGGATTAGACTAAAGTGATCTGAAATTAGAGATTCTAGTATACTGGCATTTACCAAGTGGTCTGGGATGTTACAGTAAATGTTATCTATTTGTGTACCTGAATTTACCGAAAACGGTCTAGTTATGCCCTGGATTTCAGATGATAAATTGTATGATTGAAGCAGTTGTGAGACCGCCACAGCATCCTCTGCCCCCTCTCGAAAATTTACGTTGAAATCGCCCCCTGCTATGACGTAACTTGACATTCTGGATACCGCATCCAGGACCTCCGTAAGTTTATCAATAAAAGCATTCAAGTCTCCTGTTGGCGACCTGTATAAAGAAACAATGTTAAAAACCTTATCGTTAATTTTTAATTTAATACATGAATATTCAAAATGTTTTTCAACTTGCAAAATATCTATGAATAAAGATGCTGCTTTCATTCCCTTGCGGGCATAGATTGCAGTACCCCCACCTCTGAAGGACGATCTACAGGAATAGTCTATCAGTTCATAACCACTGAGACGTATGTTTTCAATTTCTTCCTTTTTCAACCAGTGCTCACAGACACAGAATACCTCGGGTTTATAACGGTCTAGAAAAACTTCTAACTCTAGAACTTTGTTTTTTAGGCTTCGTATATTGCTGAAAACTATATTTATTTTATCGCTAGCTCTATTTTTGTCACGAGTTTTTAGGCAGGAAGTTGTGGTGTAGTTTGTACAACTGGAGGATCCATCTGTCTTGATGTTGTCAACGGCACCCTCTTTTTTGTTAAAAACTGCGATACAACTGCTCCATTTGGCCAGATTTCTTTTCGCCATGCATTTCTAAAGTTATTTTGGTTTACCGTTACTTTCATTGAAGCATACAATTCTGGATATTTTGATGCGTGATTTTCGCAAACAACCTCAGGAAGATGTTTGATTAAAATATTTTTTAGATCTTCTGGTCTGGTGCCAGGCTTCAATCTAGTAACGTGAAGTGAAACATATTTTGGCACAGTTTGCACTCCAAGATTTTCGTCGCTATTTCCACCTATCATAAATTTTCTATTTCGGCGAGAGTGGGTGACTCTATTCCAGGTGCTACTTGACTCATTTGTGTCGTCGCACAGGTTCTGAATTTCTTGCATTTTCGTTGCAGTTTGGGCCTGGAGTACTGCTGCATTAACTTCTTTAGACTGTATAAACTGACCTGCATTTGCTCTGTAATTTGTATGCTTTTTGTATTTTCCCTCAGAGTTATTTAAATTTTTTGATTCCTCACACAATTTCTGAATTTCTTGAATTTTTGCACTAGTTTCGGCCAAGAGCGCCGCCGCATTTTCTGCTTTGGATGGTACAATTTGACTGACATTTGACTTTGACATATGTTTTGTTCGCGCACGGTTGGATGCACTGGAGGTTTTATTATTTGGGTTTGAAATGGGACTATTTTCTGATTTATTGTTGACACTAGTGACTATATTCGCGTACGTGGCGGTATTTCCATTTTCGGTAGCAAGAGATGGAGATACTGACATTACTGACTGACCTTGAGATTCCGAGTTTTTTTCGATTTCTAACCCATCGTTTTTTGTCATGCTATCACCTTGGGCGTATTTATACGAGTTTAATGATTTATTTAATTTGTATTCTAAAAACTTGATCTTTTCTTTAAGTAAGACAAATTACGTGTTTTGCTTCCATTTCGTTATAAGTGCCATATTGATCTTATATCGATATCAAGCTAATTTTTGTTGCAAAAAAATTTGTTTGATATCTATATCATCTATTCTTCGCATATAGTATACACGAAATTCAAACATTTAATATAGCTGTCCGCACATCGAAATTTTAAACATACAAATTTCGTTCCTGTGATTCTGGATTTATTTAGAAAAAGACCGTAAGTGATTTTGAAATTCTATCAGTACAGATAAATGTGCTCATAACAGTATCATATAAATATAAAAAAATCAGATCAATATCACATGCAGTTAGTTTTTTAGCGAAATGTACACATTTAAAAACACGAAGCCTTGAAATAACATTCCGACATCTGTTTTCTTGCAAAGAAGTTATACAACCACCAACAAAAATCCAACAAACCATTTCCGATGTCCCTAAGGACCCTCTTTCTGAATTCATTCCCAAAAATAATTTACCTTGTTGGAATGGGTCATTTTAATTTTTAAAGCGTTACTCCTTACTCCTTACTAATTCGTCAATGCTAGACAAATATATAAGATATTATTCCTATCTTGACACAAGCAAAACAGAGTAAATTTTTTTTATTTATCGCTGTACCAAGTAAGTATTTCTAAGTTATTGCACACAAACATTTTAAGCATGGCTGTGGGAAGTAACGCGGCAGTGATATATGGTCGTTTTTATGGCTTTTTTATTTGCATTAAATATTTGTAGACAACTAAGCCCCAAAATTTTGACATCAAATACTTTTTGAAAGTTAAGCTAACATTTAAGGTGGCCATTCCCTTGAAAGAGACATACGATAGGGAAACATTTATTATTTTTGGCCATAACTGTTTTTCCTTAGTACGTATATTTAAAAAAAACTATAAGAGTACCTAAGTAGAACCATAACAAGACTATTACTATGAATTTTCACTTAATAATTTCAGTGGTTTGCAAAATAGCTCGATTTAATTCTAAAAATTATGTTAATCTTCCTATTTCGTAGTTTTAAATCGAGCTATTTTGCAAACCACTGAAATTATTAAGTAAAAATTTATAGTAATAGTCTTTTTATGGTTCCACTTAGGTACTCTTATAGTTTTTTTAAATATACGTGCTAAGAAAAAAAAGTTATGGTCAAAAATAATAAATATTTCCCTATCGGATGTCTCTTTCAATGGAATGGCCACCTTAAGAAAAATTTGTAAAGAAAGATGCTCTTGTTCAAAGTAAATAAAGTGGCCCATTTATGAGAAAAATTGATTTTAATAATAAGGAACAGAGACTGACATCTTCCTGTTCGGAAAAATGTTCCTAATAAAACCATTACCCACAGTTAGTTTGTGCATAAAATGCATGTTGGCATGTAAATCAGATGAAAAATGTATTGTCAATAAACCAGTATTTCACAATGTATTCTCTTAAATTAATAAATTTGAAAACGTTCTTAAGAAATGATGTTCATTTTTCATTTAATTATTTATTATTTGTCTAAATGTTATTTGTGGCATTATCTTAATTTTCTTTTTCCTTCTTCAATTCTTTGGGACTTCTTGCCACATGTATGTTTTCTTTTTAAGCGGTGCTAGGGCTAGCACCGCTTAAAAAGAAAATATACATGTGGCAGGAACTCCCAAAGAATTTATTATTTGTCAAATTTTACGTTTACACAAATTTTATGTGGTTGTAATTTCATGGCATTCATTATATTAGCATTCATTGGTTCTTTATCAATAAAATTATTTTTTCTTGAAAACGTGTTGCTTTATTGATTTTTTTTTTTTTAGAAAATTGTCTAAAGAATTTAGAGATTTTACAGAGCAAGTTTCTAAACTTAATTATAATTTCTTTAAAAGTATGCCATAGTGGCGAAAATGTAAAATGTTCTATCGTAATACTTACTTTTGATAATGATCATGTTGTAACTTAGAACACAAATGTCTCATATCGTTAGGGGTTGTCTGCTGGGCCAAAGTATCATGAAAATATAAACTAAATTTACTTAGAACTGTCCCCTTCAGTTTTTGTAACCATTGAAACAGTGCCGGTAAAGGATTATTCTTGAAAACGATACCCAATTTCCATATCTGAAACATGCATAATGTAAATAATAAATGTGCTTTTCTACTATCATGTATTTACCTCACGGTTTTGCATTTTACTCTCCCACGCACTCAATCTTGTGTGGGCCCCATGGACAAGAGCCAAAGATGGCAAAAATTGTAGTCGTTGTAGCTCTGTAAGGGCCTTAAATAACTGTTCTAAGATTTCACACTCTAAACTAAAAGCGGCCCTGGCAGGTGTCAAACTTATATCTGTAAAACCTAGTGCATTTCTCTGTATTACATTCTCAATGCGGTTTAGTATATCCATGTAGCGTAATTGTTTATTCATGCCCATGTTATATATCCTTTCATATCTGATAAAGTAAGAATTAAGAAATCTATTCCAAAAAAATATATGTTTGGAGGAAGAAAAACATACAGGGTGATTCGCTAGCAACACGTCATAGCCTAATGGCAGATAGAGCATTTCAGGGCAAGTCTAGATCAACAGGATAAAAATGTTTTTGGGCAGTGGTTAAGAGTGTACAGGGTGTTTTATGCATTTGGTCTGAAAATTCAAAGAGCTATATCTCTGCAATGGTTAGATGTAATCGAATGAAATTTACCAGTAACATTTCACAGCTGGGACTTTTCAGATTAGCCTAATTGGTTTTGAAAAATTTTGGGCCGAACTCGGAAAAAATCTGCGCTCCTCGTTTTTGACCAATAAGTACAGTTTTCTATCGCATTTCTGGAACACTATTAGCCGATTCAAAAAGTTTGATTGATTGATTTGATTGATTGATTGATTTGCCAGCGTAAGGTGGGCATTGCTGCCAATTCCGGTGCAGGGAGATTTGTTCCACCACGCAGCCCGATCGCCCACCGATCATCCCACCGTGTGCCAGAACAAACCCCCAGTGCTTTTATATACCGCCGGACCAGCTGCATACGCTGGATTGGACATTGGACATGCTTGTTGTCAGCAGCGAGAGCCGCATGACGCATGGGGTAGGAGTATAGGATGGAGCGTGTAGGTATTTGTGAGATGTTTCTTCTTGTTTTCCTTCTGTCTTCATCGGATGGAAAGTGTAGTCGTTTGTGAGATGCTTCTTTTAGGTTTTCGTGCTTCTTTTTACTTTCAGGTTTTTGTGATATGCTTCTTCTTAGTTTCTGTCTGTGATCATCTTCTCTCCTATTCTACTTCTGAGTTTTCTGTTTCTTCTGTTTCTGAGTCTGGCAGTGTGTATATCCTTGATATTTCTTTATTGTATTCCATTTTTTGTTGTGCCAGCTTTTCCCAGTGTGTATAATCCTTTCCTAGCTTATTCATAATCCTCTCGATTGTTGTTATCCATGTGTAGCATGGTCTCCCTATTTTCAGTTTGTTGCTGTTCATTCGCAGCGCTTTCTTTAGTAGGTGTGTCGAGTCCCGTCTTTGGACTTGTCCCCAGTATTTCATTGCGTATGATTCTATTCTTTTGATTATTGTTCTTCCCTCTAGTAATGTTGACGTTTTCTGTCGTTTTTGTGGTTTTCCTGTTTTTGCTAGCAGTTGGATAATGTCCCTTTCAGCTCTTCTCAGGCTTCTTCTGTTGGCCTTTGTCGTTGCTGCGTTTTTGACTCCATATATCATCGTAGGCATTATGATGGTCGTGTATATCTTTTTGGTTAGGCACCATGGTGGTTTGTTGTCCTCAATGAAGGGTAGTAGAGCTCTTGTGACTCTGTAGGCTGTTTTGATTCTTTCCTTTACTGTTTCCCTCCTTTTTAGTTGATTCGTTAGGTATGTTCCTAGGTATTTCATTCTATTCGTGGTTCTCAGGGTGTAGTCTCCTATTTTGTATTCTTCCCCACTTGTTGGACTTGTTTTTGGCAATGGGTCTCGGACCATTATAAGGCTCTTTTTGAAGTTTATTTTCATTCCAGAGGAATCCAGATGTGGTGTCATGTTTCTTAGAAATTTAACGATGTCTTGTTCTTCCTCGGTGATGATGAGTATATCGTCGGCGTATGCAAGTACGATGGGGGGCTTTATCGTTCCATCGTTTCCATTGAAATTCTGATTCTCCTTTATTGTGCTTTCTATCACTTGATCCAGGACTGTGGTGAATAGTCGGGGGGATAGGGGACATCCTTGTTTGACTCCTATATTCTTCATTTTTGATTCCGTCGTCTGTCCAAACCATTGTATTGCAGTGTTTTCGTGTAGGCATGCTTTTATTATTCTGTTTATTAAGTAGTGCGGTACTCCCCTGTTGAGCAAAGTGTTGACTATAGCCTCATGCCTGATGGTATCAAATGCCTTTTGGAGGTCAATTGAGACTATATATAGTTTTGTTCCTTCTTTCCACTTTTCTTCCAGGATCCGTCTGGTGGTGTACATATGGTCGTCTGTTGATCTGCCCTTGATAAATGCCGTTTGATAATCTGGTAGTTCGCCGATGTATTTTTCCATTTCTCTGAGGAGGAATTGTGCGTAGTATTTGTACCCTACACTGCAGTGTTATTCTTGTAATCGTCCACGTTTTGTGGTGATTTGGTTTTAGGGAGCGGTATCTGTATGGTTGTGTTCCACTCCTCAGGCAGGGGTGTGGTTTCCGTCCACGCGTTGGTGATGATTTCTAGGGTTAGCTGTTTTATGTTGTCCGGTCCATAGTATACTAGTTCGTTATTTATTTTATCTATTCCCGGGGCCGTGTTTCTTTTAGCTCTGGCCATTATTTCTAGTAGTTCGTCTTTTGACGGTGGCTTTCCCAGTGGCCAGTGGTCCATTTCTTGTATTGGTTCTATTTGACTTCTCTTCGCGTTTCCTTCTTCTAGTTTCCTGACCCAATGCTGCAGTGGTATGTATTTTCTTGGCTGCATATTGTTGTTTCTCCTGTATGTTTTAAGGTGTCTAAAAGTTTGGTTTAATCTCTGTCCTGCTGGAGTGGATTCTATGTTTTCGAAGAATTCCCTGCATTTTTTCTGTTCGTGCCTCCTCTCTGCGTCTCTTTTTTCTTTCCCCGCTTCTATTATCTTTTTGTCTATGTTCGGTGTATATTGTTTTCCTGTGGCCTTTATTTTCTTTAGTTTTTCGTAATTTCTTTTCATGTCTTTTCTTGTTGGGCTCATAGGGGATTTGTTCCTTTTCAACGTTTTCCTCGCCGCTATTTTCATTTTTAAACCCATTGTTGACCAATTTAGTTCTTTTCCTGTTAACTGTTTTTCTATCTCCTCCTGGTATTTCGTTTTTATTTCTTCGTTCTGTAGCAGTGAGATGTTCCATGTGTCATTTGATGTTTAGTTGTATCTCCAACCAATTTTTTTTTTTTTTTTGCTTCTTGTTTCTTTATTACTAGTGTTCCATATAATATTTTGTGATCTGTTTTGACGTTTGTTGCTTGTTTTGCCTTAATGTTTTTGACCCTGTCCCTTATTTTTCTATCCACTAGGATATGGTCTATTTGAGAGTTGATGTTTCCTTTACTCCAGGTATTTTTCAGAAAAAATTCTATAAGAATAGCAATTCAATTTTCACGGCACACCTAAATCGTTTCGGCAAAAAAATCACAAAACAATTTAGTGCATCAGGACTAATAATTTGACATAGCATTATTTATGGAACAGTTTGATATAGTCCATTCAAATACTTCAGATCCATATTCCTTCGAATACTGCACAAAATACATGCGAATAACATACCTAGTAAGAAAAATACAGGGTCGTACTTGTGAAATTTTTGATGTTTTTTTCTATTTTTTTACTTTAATGCCTTATTCATATTAACTTCCTGGCGAAGTTTAGCGAATTGCTACTCTACCACTTAACCAGGGCAGTGAGATGAGATACTGGTCACCCATCTAAGTGCCGAACTCAAGCAGAGAGCCTTACTCACTGATCGATTGTGCCACTTAAACCGGGAACCGATACCACATCTCCGAATTATTTTATGTAGTCTAGATATAATGATAAAATTTGAACGGATTATGGGTACAATCTTCATAGAAAAAGCATGCTCACATAAATGTCATAACCCTTTTAATAAACAAACGAACTTAACATGATAATATTACATAACCAATGCTCCAAATCTAGCATATGAGGTTCTCAAAATGTCCTCCCCCAATTTCGATACATTTTCTGCACCGCACCAATAAATGTCATGTGGCCTTCCCGATGGTTTGTCTCTGGTTCCTCATGTCATCAAATGCTGTCACTACCCGCTGCCCTGGTTCCTCTCTAGTGGTGACTTCTGTGCTGTACACCGATTGTTTCATGTGGCCTCAAACATAATCAAAAACAGTTAGGTAAGGACACCTAGCTGGCCAAGCTTGAGTGCCTCCGCGACCGATGCAGTGGTTAGGAGACTCATTGTTGAAGTGCTCCCGGACCTGGAGTGAAAAATGTGGCGGTGTCTCATCATGCTGGAAATGAAGACCTCTCCTGTTGACATTTTGCGCCAATAATAAATTGGGCAAAATGTTCCGGAAGAAATCTAAGTAGATTTCACCAGTCAATTGGCCTTCAAAAAATGCAGTATTACCAATGTATCATTCACCACTTCCATCATACATTAAGTGAGAACGTGCGTGTGAGGATTGTTGTGCTCCCAAATGTGTGAATTCCTAGAATTCCACACTCTGTCTCGACTGAACTGGGTCTCGTCCGGGAAAAGAATTCTGGGCATAGTTCTTAGATGAAGAATTATCCCACTGCAGAACGTTAGACATGCGACTTGGTCACCTGGTTCGATACGCTGGACCTTTTGGATGCAGTAAGGATACAGCCGTTCCGCTTTTAATGCCCTCCAAACAAGGGTTTGAGGAATACCTAGCCCGAGTGCTATTCTTCTAGTGCTTGTTGAAGGATTTTTCTCAGTTATCTCCACAATGTTTTCTTCGGCTGGTCTAACTACTCGTTCTATATTTTTGTTACTTCCAGGAAATCTACCATGTTCTCGAAAGAACTGGAAAACTCTGCTGAAGGTGTCGCGCGGCGGTACTCATCAACCAGGAAATCTTTGCTGATATTTCCTAATGGCAGCCCTTGTATTACCATCGCAAAACCCATATACATATCAGCGAATTCAGCATTTGTAAAGTTAGTTGGCATCTTTAAAACACGAATGAAACAAGGTACAATTAGATAGAACACCAAATTTTCAAAATAATTATTGTTGTCACAGAGATAACGATAAATACGTAGGTTACTATTCTTTTCGATTTCAAAATAAAACTATGTAGATATTTTTCTTAATTAATAGATAAATAGGTTACCTACTCTTGTTTACGTCATGACCGGGTTTTGAGAAAGTCATGATGTGCTAAATTGTTTTGTGATTTTTTTTTTGCCGAAACGGTTTAGGTATGCCATCAAAATTGAATCGCTACTCTTATAGCATTTTTTCTGAACTTTCCGAATCCGCTAATAGTTTTCCAGAAATGCGATAGAAAAATGTACTTATTGGTCATAAACGAGGAGGACAGATTCTTTCCGAGTCCGGTTCTGAATTTTTCAAAACCAACTGGGTTAATCTGACAAGTACCAGCTGTGAAATGTTACTGGTAAGTTTCATTTGGTTACATCCAAATGCATAAAACACCCTGTATCTTCTTAACCACTAGCCAAAAACATTTTTCCCTGTTGATCTAGACTTCGCTTGAAGTGCTCTATCTGCCATTAGGCTATGGCGCATCACTCGCGAATCACCCTGTATATTGCCCTAATAAGTAGTTAGTGGGGGTTTCTACCTTGCAAAAGGTGGAGTAGTTCATTTCAATTCATTTGTACGTTATATAGGTCTGGGCCCTAATGAAAAATTTGAATTTCCGACCTTGAGAGGTTGCCACTCGAGCTCGAGCAGTTAACTTGCTTTTTAAGTCTCATAGGTAAAGAGTTACAGCGGCACAAAGATGGACATTTTTCCAAAAATACATTTTATAAGAAAAAATTCAACTATAAAATTCTTACGTGCTCCCAAACTAACAAACAACAGCAACATTTATTTCACAGCGATTCCTTATGGTCAAAATTTGATGCTGTCTTACCATTGGTGAAGATGTCTCCTAGTTCTGCTAATAATACTAGGCCCCATCCCATAGCTACATTTACTTTCGCAACCCTGGGAGAGAAAAAATTGCTGAAAGACTGTATGCATCAAACAGTTTGAAGCAAAAGGAGCCGCTGAAAATATTCTGCTTCTGTACATGTTTAGTGGATGCTACACGACTTCGTCCATCTTTAATCAAAGCAAAATAATTTTCCCTATTTGAAAAATTAGTATGTCAAGGCATTTTAAATATAGAAGTTAAAGAAATTAGCTCGAGGAACACAAGAACAAAATAAAATTATCAAATGACGTACATGACAGAACTAAAACATAACCAATGCACACTTTTCAATAAATACACTTTATTTCATTAAATTTGAATTTGCCTTTCAAAAAAATTATTCAAGTGTTTAATGGCAATTTCCTCGAAAACGGTTGGAGTTATCAAGTTCTACCAAGTGTACCTTTTATATGTGGAAATAATGCCTTCATCAGATTTTCTGGTCGGAAGTACCACATATTCCTGCGGTGTCCTTTATGATATAATACATAAATTATGGTCTTAGAATAAAAAAAGTTCCTCTAGTAAATTTTGCGAAGATCGGTCAAGAGGCTATTGGCTTATTGCAAAAAAAAACGAAAAAATAATTTGAATTTTGACACCCTATATCTTTTTCCACAGCAACATTTTACTAAAGCATATTTGGTTACATCCTCATATTTTGGCCCAAAGAATCTACCCATGCACTATGGTCTATTATGAATTAATAAAAATAAAAAATAAATTAAATTAATGAATAGAAGAGCTATAAAATGGCGGACGTATGTAAAGCTTGTGATAAATCTGCTAAAAATACCAATGCAATTTGGTGCAACAAGTGTCAAAAATGGTATCATACCAAATGTATAAACATGTCAGTAAGTGCATTAAACAGCTATCAGAAAGAATTACAAAATCCCAAAGGAAACAGATGGATTTGCAACATGTGTAAGGAGAGTGAGGTTAAGGTCCAAATTCCCAAAACTTCTGAAGACAAAATAAATAAAAATAAACAAATAACCTTGGCAGATGTGATGGAAAAACTAAATAAAATGGATTATCAATATACAGAGCTGCTAAAAAAGTATGAAAATCAGTTAAAAATTAACGAAGAATTAAAATCTGAGATTGCCGAAATTAAGCAGCATCTAAATAAACAAAATGAGAATAGTAGCAATACGTCCAATACAACAGCCACAATTCAGGAAATAAGCGACCGAGAGGGGCGGAAAAGAAATATAATAATCTTTGGTTGCAATGAAGATATTACAAACCAAACGGAAATTAATAGTGAGTCAGACAAGATGATAGCGGAGGAAATCATAAAAAATGTATGTTCAGATTTTAAATTGGAAGGAAGTAAAGTGCATCGCATAGGACGACATAATCCGGATAGACCCAGACCTATCCGGGTAATTTTATCATCGGCAGCAGATGTAAACAGGATCATGTATAAGGCCAAAAATATAAGAGAAAACCCAACCTACCATAAAATATCTTTAAGCAGAGACAAAACTCCAAAGCAAATTGAGGAGTATAAAAATTTAAAAATCACTATGATGCAGCGAATGCAACAATTTTGTAAAACTAAGTGGATACGAAATGATCTCGTCATATTCAAGGAAGGAAATGATACATGGGGGAGCGTGCATCTACATCAAGAACAAATTAAATTTCGAAAAAGTTAAATGCGTAGAAGACAATATAGTGTCGAGGGACATATAGAGTGTGCATGTGTACAAAATAGGAACTTAAACTGATTATACTGTGTATATATAGAACAAACTTAGGAAATTTTGAGGTATTTATGGAAAAGTTAGAGGAGAGTATTGAGTTAATTCAGTGCAATTATAGAATGTATAAGTTGGTTTTATGCGGAGATTTCAATATTAATCTATTGGAAAAAAATAATAAAACAAAAGGTTTCTTAGACTTACTGAATACATATAATTTGTCCCAAACAATTTTCGAACCTACCAGAGTAACAAAGAAAACAGCTACACTTTTAGATAACATTTTTACTGATATTGAGAAGTATGAAAGCAATGTTATATATTCAGCATTATCAGATCCACGCCAAAATCTTAACTTTAACTCATGAACATAAAAGAAAAGCCATTAGAAAAAAAAAACAGTTTACTAAAAAAAGAGTGTTTTCAAAAACCAAGCTTCAACAATATCGGACTGAATTACAATCAGTAGCGTGAGATAAAGTTTTAGATACAAACGATGCTAATATAGCTTATGACATTTTGCTAAATGAACTACAAGGTCTTATGAACAGGGTTTTTATTAATAAAACATTTCAAACTGAAAACAGTTGTAGAAAGTCTTGGATGACAACTGGTATAAGAGTATCAGCTAAAAAAAAGCGACACCTATACGAACAAAAAATACTTGGACAGATAAACAATGAAAGCTATAAAAACTATGTGAATATCTTTAAAAAAGTCGTAAGATCAGCAAAAAAACTCGAAAATACCAGGTATATATTGAAAGCCGAAAATAAAACTAAAGCCACATGGTCACTTATTAAAGACATAACAGGAAATGAATCAAATAAAAATAGTATATTAGACAATTTCAAGGCACTTCATTCTAACACGGGTGTAATTCTAGACGAGATAAATAACTACTTTATAAATGCTTGTCCCAATACAAATTCAAATAATCAAGTTGATTTTAGTAAAGTACAAAATGTATCAAATAGTATTTTTTTGAACCAGGTATGTGCTGAAGAAGTAATTGAATGTATAAAAGAACTAAAAAATAAAAAATCAATAGGTGAAGATGGAATACCTATATGTTTACTCAAAGAAGTGGTGGATATAATTGCGCATCCACTTGCACATATCATAAATGTGGTCTTTTGCATGGGAGTATTCCCAGATCAGTTAAAAATAGTGCATATCAAGGCGATACACAAAAAAGACAAAAAAGATGATATAAAAAATTATAGACCGGTGTCCTTGCTATCTAATCTAAGTAAAATTTTTGAGAAGCTGCTGTATAAGAGAATAATAACTTATTTGGAAAAATACCACATTCTGTTTGACTGTCAAAATGGTTTTAGAAAAAGGAGGTCCACAATACAAGCCATATATCAGGCATTAACAAACATACTAGAATAACAATAAAAATACTTTGGCAATGAGCCTTGACCTATCTAAAGCTTTTGACAGTGTGGACCATGGAATTATGGTTAAGAAGCTTGAATGCTATGGAATTAGGGGCACTTCATTAAGGCTAATAGAATCATACTTGACAAATAGAAAGCAATGTGTGGTCGACCATGATGAAAATGGTCAAATAGTTAAAACAAAACTGATACCTATAAAAAAAGGAGTCCCTCAAGGGTCCATTTTAGGACCATTGCTTTACATTTTATATACCAATGACTTGCCAAGCTTTGTAACTCAGGATATGATTCTATATGCCGACGACACATCTGTAATATTTAGTGAAAACAGTGAACAGGTATGTCAAGAAAAAGTAAGTGAATCAATCAGTAAACTCAATAAGTGGTTTGGGGCAAATAATCTGGTCCTTAATGTAAATAAAACACAGATAATTAATTTTCACACTCGATTAAATGAGCCATTAACACTCAGTATAAACAATACAAACCTTAAGTCGACAGATAGCGTACTTTCTTTTTCTTGGTGTACATGTAGATCAGAGGCTGGATTGGAAAGTTCACATTGCAAAGTTGGCCGAAAACATAGGGCGATACTGTTATGCTTTAAAAACTATAAATAAAAGTATCGGATTGAATGCAGCACTGACAGCGTACCATGCCTATGTACATTCGAAAATGAAATATGGAATCATCTTCTGGGGAAATTCGGTAGAAGTTCAGAGAATTCTAATTTTACAAAAACGTTGTCTGAGGAATATTTTTAATATGAAACAAACAGAAAGTTGCAAAGGGATTTTTATGGAGCATAATATTCTAACTATCGTTAGTGTATACATTTATGAAGCAGTTATTTTTATTCATCAAAATAGACATCTTTTTAACAAAAATGAGACCAGCCATAGTTATAATACAAGAAATAAAAGGAACCTTGTGTCTGAACAAACCAAATATACTTTTATACACAGAAACGTTCAAAATAATATTATGAAAATCTGGAACAAATTTAACTTAAGAGTGAGAAATCTTCCCATAAAACAACTAAAAAAAACAATTAAAACATATCTCATAAATAAAGCATTCTATACTACTGAAGAATTCTTCAATGATCATTGTGATATATTGCGATATTGACGTTAGGAAATGTGAGGGTTTATAAAATCTATTTTAACAAATTAGTCTTGGCAGTATGCTACATGCATACTAATGCATTATATAACGTAATGTATTATACTTTAATATGTATTTTAATGTTTCGTATGTGTTTGTATAGTAGGGTATGTGTTCTTTATTAACTTGAATCGTTATGACATATAATAAAATATGATATAGTTGTAAACTACTAAATGTTGACACGTTCTATACCCTAATAGGGTGGTATGTTGGAACAAATAAATCTTATCTATCTATCTATCTATTAATGGTCCACCCTGTATGGATATAAATGGATAACATTTTCAAAATGAAGTTCAAAATATAAAGCTGGACCTAGAGTCCATTTTGTAGGTTTTGACTTATAATCATAATCATATTTCATATATTGCAATATTTCCGTTTTTAACTACACAATGTGTCCACAGATGGAGTGATGAAACAATTTGTTTTAAGAATTATTATTTTAAGTACGATTAAAAATAAAATTGTATAAAAAGAAAATTACACTTTATTCTATATTCCATAATGCCAAATGAATGAATGCACACAAAAGGATAATAGTAGGTACATATTTTGGCACAAAAAAAAATTCCCATTTTTATCAAACAACTTAATATTGTTCTTCTAAACGAAAAACGCTACTTATTCGCCAGTAATTTATACACAAAAAAGTGCTATTATTTTAATCCGGAACAATACATGTTTTATAAAGCTGTTTTTAAGGACTTCCACTGACTACTTTAGTAATTATCTGTCTATTCTTAACCGATTTTAATATTTTATAATTTTCAAACTAATTTTTCGACTAAAAAGTAATTTCTAAAAATCTGATCTTATGTTGAGTAATTTTATTTATTTTTCCTTTGTGCAAGATACTTTATTCAAGTCTGAGATCTTTTTTGTTTTACGCTTTTTCTTCCATTCATCCCCTTTAGGGTTCTTTTTATATTCGGCCACTTTAAGAAGAGAAAAAATAAAATATTTAAACAAAGAACGTTTTCCGATTAAAATAAATCAGGTGAATGACAATATTTGATATTTTGTTTGAAAATATATAACAGGCAAAATGCAACATATGAAACTTTAATTTAACAGATTACCACTCACCAGGGGAATGGTGCTTTGTCTGTGATAAATGGTAATTTGTTCAGTTTTTAATTAATCGCTGCTCGTATTATTCCTCAACAGGCCGTCAGAAGTAATGATTTAAGGTCGATTATCGAGAAGTTTTTTCTCCATCAGATTTTATTGAAGGGAATGATAGACTTAGGTGTTTTGGCTGGAAGACATATTTAAATGCATTTTTATGTAAAAAAGTTCATTGTTTGCTATTTTTTTCGGATTTTTCGATAGTTTTTCAAATATAATCGTTTAAAAATAATTAATATTGACTAGAACCTTTTTATTTTATTCTCATATAAACTTCATTGTGCATATAGTAATTTTTTACCCTCTAGATGCAATTTTTAGCCCTTGATTGCATCCAAAAGTTGCTTTAATATTAAGTATATCTCGGGAAAAATTTATACTCGGGGGTTTTCATGGTCGCTGATTACGATTCTGAAATGACTATGTCTCTTTTTAATTAAAAAAGTATGTTGTATATTTAAAAACCACGCTATTTTTAGTCTACTGCGATAAAAATGGAGACTTTTTCTAACAAACAGGCAGCCACAACGCAAACGCTAATACCATGCAGGTAGCAATCTGTTATACCGTTATACAGACGCCGGTTATTTGTTTACGTTGCTACATGAAAAAAACATGTGCTGATCTATAATTTTAAAACTTTTTAACGATTTTGAATTTTCCAATTTTCATGTCAGATTCGTAATCAGCGACCATGAAAACTCCCGTGCATAAATTTTTTCAGAGATATAGCAAACAAAAGCCGGAGTGCCACAGGGTTCCGTTCTCGGATCTAAATTATTTTATATCTACATGTCTGACATAAAAAAACTTAAATATCAATACAAAAATTCATACATATGCCGATGATATTGAAATCTATTTACCGCTAAATAAATATAATGTTACAATTCAATAGGGACTTACAATCGCAGAATGGTGTGGGAATAGAGGGCTATTGTTAAATCCTGGTAAGTGTGCATACCTCTACTTTGAAACATCTAATAGAGTACAAAACATAAAGAATTTAAATTTGGAAATCAATACTGGGAATGAAATAATTCAAAATGTTGAGTCTGGTAAAGTCCTGGGCATCATATTTGACGAAACACTGTCTTTCACACATGTCAGCAAATTGCGTCAGTCGTCATTTTTCAGGTTGAAACAACTATACCAATAAGGTACGTGCAAAATCTGACAGCTAACGAGGGTAAAGGGCATATCTGCCGTCCTAAGGAAAAACGTCCTACCTGCAAAAATTGAATTTTTCAGATTATTACATTATCTGTCCCATTTGCATGTGTTCTAACTATTTTCTATTTAAAAATGGCCGATATGCAACAAGAAGGTGAAAAACTCTTATATTGTTTGTCCTAAGTGCTCATAACAGTATAGTTACAATTTGAATCACTACAAGGAAATAACTTAAATATTAATATAATTGTTTTAATGATAGGGTAAGATTGTAAAATCATTGAGAAAAGTATTTTTTATTTTTATTTATTTATTTATATTTAATATTAAAGCAACACTAAAGTTTATGTGATAATAAAACAAAAAGTTTCTAGTCAATATTAATTGCTTTAAAACGATTATATTTGAAAAACTATCGAAAATTCCCAAAAATATAGTAATAATGCACTTTTCTGCATAAAAGAGTATTTAAATATGTCTTCCAGCCAAAACTGTGCATACGCACTATGATTTTATTGTTATTTACACCTAAATTTATCATTCTATCCAATTAAATCTGATGGAGAAAAACCTTCTCGAAAATCGACCACAAATCATTATTTCTGAAGGCCTATCAAGTTATTTTACGTATAATCACACTAACACTGAAAAAGGCAGTAGTAGGAAGAATGTATGTGAGATTAAGAGTGGGTATGCCGTCTAAAAATCAGAAATAAATTACTCTCAAACGCCGCCCCGTCCACGACAAATTATAATTAGACCATTGCAATTACGAAATTTGTACAGGCGAAAAATAGAAGAAAACATATCAATCTAGGTTTGTATCTTTTTAATATTTTGAAAAAAAATGGTATTAATTAATAAGATTTGTTTTAATTAGCAGTAACTTTATGATTTTTAAAAAAATATTTAGAATCAAAATATGAGAAAAAGGACTCGATACAAACCTTCATTCATGTTTTCTGTGTATCGTACTATTTTTATTTTTCCAAAAAACATAATACTTTTTGCAAAAACATGTATTGCACGGAACCGTGCAAAGGCACATTTTGCAACAAATGTTACACTGATACGAGCTCCCTCTGGATTTATTATTGTTTAAGCTCCGCCCTTCACCCAGAATTATTTTATGAATGAGACAATATAACGAGGGAACGAAATAAGGAATTAAATCAAATCATTTCTAATAACACGGGCCCAATAAAATATCAAATTCCATTAATTTACTATTATACTTAACAGGTACTCTACTCTTTGATTATACTACAAGTACGGAATTATAACAATATAGTAACTAGATATATGTAGCCACCCATGCACTAACAATAATGTGTAATTGTGTTTCAATTCTTCTTTATAAAAGGGTGGTATGCTGGTATATTTGAAAACATTTATTGGACAATACAATTGATACTAAATTTTAAAGATGTGTTCTTGTCGTAAACACATGAATATAGAATTATAAGGGGCGATGCGATTTGCAATGAAAGGAGTTAGAAACACAAAAGTAAAGCGCACATTTTCCCATTTTCTCATCAAGTCACACGCATCAGTTTGTTGCATTAGACCAAGCAACAGGATTTTTTTCATAATAACTTTTATTTCTGGGAAAAATAGAAAGAAATGTTTGGGATAAAAACTGTCGGCAGTAAAGTTATCTATCGATCTGTCAAAATAATGAAATCTAGGCTCAAAATGTAAAAAGAAACAGAGAAACCAACTTACTCCTTTAAACCCGAAAATATTTTCCAGAAAAAATCAACTTTCGTGAAAATTTAACAAATCAGAGCTAAAAGTATTGTCCAGAAGGTGATGTGGACCGATAAAATATTTTCTTGTTGAGATCGCGCACCAATGTAGACGTTCTAAGACTCAAGTTGCAGGTTTTTATCTCTGCTTTCAAAATTTGTAGAGAAAACATTTTGGAATACAAATTTTAGTCATCTTTTTTACTTTCAAAATTTTGCAAATTTTTAGAATCGCTCTGACATTCGTATTTAAAAAAAATTCACTATTAAATTTCGTTGATACAAATAATTGATGCTTTGGATTTTTAAAATCTAACCAGTAAAACCAGAGATATCCATATTTTTGAGAAATAACCTACTATGTCTAAAGTTATTAATGATATTTTGATGCGGGGTTTAGTTTAAAACATCTATCATTAAACTTTTGTCTACTATAAAAGCAAATTTGTAAGTTCTCCCCATCCATATATTTTTAAAGAAACTATGAATAATAATTCGTAAAACTAAGTGTACACCAGGCAAGTTATTTTATATAATATGTGATATGTGCTAAGTATATAACACTAGTTCCTTGGTCAAATCGAGAACTACTACTCCTAGAAAGTAAAATTTCAAATAAAAGGTTGCCTCTATCCTTAATCTTTATTTATTCTCGATATATTTACTTGTTACTGACTTCGAAAAATTGGCATTTGCTTGCTACATTTACATCTGCAAATTTCAGGTTAGGGTTGTAAAGAAATTCTTATTTTATACTATATACTATCAAAACAGTACCTGAGAGGTCAACCACTTGTAGAAATACACGAACTGCCGAGACTGCCTTGCCTGCGGCGCCTGCGCAACTCCAACCAGCCGCACTTGCGGGGCTTTCAATTATATGACCGCCACTGCCATGGCTGCCGACAGCCTGCCTAAAATTCGAAGAACGAGTGGCGACGGTGGTTTACCTCTCGATAGACAACTACTGAATTTCATAATGATCCGTTGAATAGTTTAATGCTTATAAATAATTACTTATCACTGACTTTCTGCGAATCATTTCTCTTATTCTCGGCGTCTATTGGACGTATAACAATAATAATTAAAATTATTTTTTTGTTTAACTTGCCATAATTCAAAAAACGAAAACATTAATGGATCTCAATTTTACTATGTCATCACTACATATTTATTAATGAACTGTGGTAATATGAAGGTCAAATTTTAATAATTGTAAAAAGTACGTTTTCTTTCAAAAACCATGTCGATAAAATGTGAGTATTTGCAAGGATCAGTTAACGAACGGAAAACCCTTTAAGTCTATGCTGAGAAGAAATAAAGATGGAGACACCTTTTTTATTTGAAACTTTTTTTCTGTTTAACAGTTTCTAAGAATATCGCGTATAGACAAATTAAGACCAATAAATAACTAATACTATACGCATAACACTTATTGGATAAAACAACTTGCGTGGTGTATATTTTTGATTTTAACAATAGTTGCTAATTTTTGTTTATTGGTAAACTACCATTATTTGAGGGAGACTACAAAATAAAAATTCAAGGAGTCCTGAGGAATCCCTTGAGGATCCAAGGGTTTAAATTTTGATTTGTTGAATGATGTGACAGCTAAAGCTTTACACATACGAAAACTAAACAACATTAAAATGTTAAGTTTTCCATTTAGTTATAAACAAGAATTAGTACTATAATAACAAACAAGACTGCAGCTACGGACACTATTTCGGAGTTATTGGTCTTCATATATGGCACATGAGGTACGAAGGTACAAAATAGAGTACCTACAATATACTGTGCTTTCCTATCTTTGTTGGTCTTGCTTTTAACAATATAACAATATTATTTATGCCATGCTACGCTGATGAGGAGCAATAACTCTGAAACGTGTGTCCGTAGCTGCAATATTGCATACCACTAATTTTTGTTTATAATTTTTATCGGACCTCATCAACTCTTATTCTTTTTATTTAATATTATTATTTCCTTATTGACGATTATTATTAATTAATGCAGATTACTAATTATTGAATATCTTTTCCATTATGCAAAAATATAGATATACTCGTATACTCCATATTACAAATTAAAATTCTAGGGAAGCATAATACCTAGCCGTTTAAATTATAAATACTGTATTTATTGAAGGAATAATATGTTAAAAACGCATTTAGGTTAGAATGATAGGATATATGTGTCGGCATAACCTTTGAGCTTTGGCAGGTAGAATTTATATACAATCATGAACTAATTTCGAGCTTATACGTAAGTGGAATCGCGGTCATTCATTTCTATTTACTACTACATAGTACTATAAATACATAAAATAATATTTTATCGTTTTTAAAGGACCGCCCACTGGAGTTTCCCTTTCACCTCCCCTGTTGCAAATTTTAGCAGCTTGTCGAGGCATATCTACTCTTAATGATTGTTTTAATGCCATCTGCTGTTCAGATATTGAATTAATAATTTTTCCATATGAGAATGATGGTCTGATACTGGAGACGCATTTTAGAGATGTATAAAATATAAAAATTAAATTATTCTTTATTAAATATACAGCAATTTCAAATAAGTTAAGTTCGTTTTTCTATTAATATTTCATTCATATTATAATTTAATAGCCAATATATCTGAAAAACACGATAGAAACCTTAAAACAAACAATGCATGCCTTCCATAACAGACTTTAATTAAAAAAACTATTAAAAAATGCATTTTATATATTATGAGGAAATCACTTTTTCCCTTTGATGTGCAACCACCCCAAACACTTCTTCAAAGTGAAATCAGAATAAGGTATAATATGGTGCACCTAATAAGTGTCAACAGACATGAAGACAACAAATAATTATTGGTACTCTGGAAATTGTTATAGAAAATAATATTGTCACTCCACGATCTTAGTCTTGAAAATAGAACTGAATACCAATTGGGTTGAGTTAGGTTATGTTAGGTACTTATCTCTATTAAGAAACAAGACGTAAAAAAATAAACCTGTTTAGAATACAGTACTTGCGTGTAACAAGGATAATATCTGGAATTCGGATAAGGAAAAGAATGGAGAGGAAGGGAAATGGGTTAAACATTTAGAAAGTAGTAAAATATCCAACTGATATTTTTTTTACTCTATTGAACCAAAAAGAATAATGTTTCATTAGAATTATCACAAAATACATTACCGAATAAAAATGGAAATACTGAAGTATGTTGGGTAGAACATATGTAATTTTAGGCGAGGGTTACATAGTGGATATACCATCCTTCGGAGGGGATATAAAGCAGTCGGTCCCTTGACCATTTAATGTTAGGTAAGTAAAAGATCCTCACTCTTCGATAGAGAAGAGGTTCGGCAAAATTTCCAGGTTGGGGGTAGCTCGTCTCCTGGCGTCGGTGATTGGCTTAGTAGCAGAAATAGGATGACGTTGAATAAGCAAAAAAGACTAAGGGGACACGACTATAAACTAGTTAGGAACAAATTTAATAAATTATGCCGCCAGCCCTTCCCTCTAACAGAGTGAATAGGAACTAGAATTCTCTATCGACCGAATGTATTTGTGCAGTGTCAACGAACTCATTTAAGAATTGTAATAACTTTTCCCATTAATTACACGGGTTTACAAAAAAGAAAAAGTTGTCTGGATCTGGGGTCAGACCATACGTTTCTTATGTATTTTTCGACGCTGAATTCGAATCTATTTTTAGTTTTGCTTGATCACGTCAGCATATTGAGATATCCTAACCTAAAATTGCAAAAAACACGGTTTTTGACATATTTGTGGCTATGTAGCTTTGCTTTTTTTTTTTTTTAAAGCCACGTATGGGATCTTAAAGTACAAATCTTCCTCTTTAAAATGAGGTAGTTTTCTCAAATATCTTTTTTTTCCGTGGGATATCGAATTCTTAAAATTGTCTGTTCATATCATATCTTTCCCAATACATTTAATTAGTATGGAAACCTTATGGTCATTATTTAAATTGCAATACCTTGGCGAAAAAAAAAGATATTTCAGCAAAGTCAACGGCATGTTAAAGGTGAAGACTTGTACTTTAAGATCCCACACATGGTTTTTTGAAAAAAAAATTCTGGAAGCTACATAACTTCAGATATGTCAAGAAATGTTTTTTGCACTTTTAGGATACGATAACTCAAAATCCTGACGTGATAGAGCAATTCTGACACCGGATTCAGATTCAGCACACCGAAAACCTTCAGAAAAGTATAGTAGTGTTTTTGACACAAAAATTTGCCTAATTTGGTAGGCCTGTGGTATTGGGAAAGATATATGAACAGACAATTTTCAAAATTCGATATCTCGGTGAAAAAAAAGATATTTGAGCAAACTCAACGGCATTTTAAAGAGGAAGATTTATACTTAAAGACTCCATACATGTTTTTTTAAGAAAAAAAAAAAAAAAAATTCGCAAAGCTACATAACCTCAAACATGTCAAAAAACCATGTTTGCATTTTTAGGTTAGATTATCTCAAAATTCTGACGTAATAGAGCAAAACTAACAATAGATTCAAATTCAGCGTCGAAAAATACATAAGAAATGTATGGTCTAGCCCCAGATCCAGACAACTTTTTTTTTTTTGTAAACCTGTGTTATCTGTGCTAATTAAAAGTTTAAATGGCTCTGCTGCCTAGATTATTTTTTTTTATTTTACTGTGAAGGAGCTGGCGATTGGCCTTGCCTACTGCGACCTAGAAGGTCTATTGTAGTTACTCCTTTGTACCACCTCCTTAGGGCTCCTTATCCAGGCATGGTCCTTCCTAGACTTCGAGTCTGTTGATAAGGGGCCCCGGTACAGTTATCAGCCCTTGTCGTTCTTTCGCCAAGCCACCTCAGTCCAGTCAGGCCTTTACAGCCCAGTATATAGCCTGCGGTTTCCAACAAGAACTGGGGTCACCCATCCATGCACCGGACCCGACCGACGTTGCTTAACTTCGCCGATCGAGTGCCGGCACCTAGACTGGTGACCGTATAAGGAGCTGTCTCAGCTGCTCAACTTAATGTAATAATAATAATAACTGGAAAAGTATACACAAGATTGTTCTCAAAATCTGACAGTGGTTTCGTCAAACCATTATCTATATCCTGCCAAATTTTGAAAAGGTCTGACTTTAACGACATGCTCGGTAGAAATACTTTAATATGTAATTAAATATTTAAAATTAATTTCTATTCAATCTTGTATTTTATTGAGTAATAAATCTTACGTCTCTATCTGTTTACCGACAAAAACAATATTTTCGAGACTAGCATTCTCCACAACTGGGCTCTAAGACACTTTAGAGGTGTCAACTGTATAATTACCCATGTAATTCAATAGGTACCTAATATAAAGGATACAGATCGATTAAATTTATTCTTGCATTCAAGAACTGTGTTATATTCTGGCAGTAGTTCTGTACCCTTTTGTCTAAGACAGATTGTTTACAATTATCCTCCAGTTTCCTAAGATCATTTTTCATAGATTCATAAACAGATCGTAGTGAATTCTAAAAAAAAAAACTGTCAAGTGTTTATATATTCCGCAAAATAGAGCTGAAAACTTACATCTTTACGCAGAAAACTCTTATGTTTATTCTGTAAAAAGCCTATTTCGATATAACTTTTTTCAGCCAAAGCCAGCTGTTGTAAAAAATTTAAGAACGTAATCCAAGGTGTGACTGACGACTTTGGCTCCTTCTCTTTTTCCTAACAAACATAATAAAATAAGTCTAACATCTTTAGACGGGTGAAGTCGTTACTTACAACATGCTCTTTTGCTTTTTCAAAGCACAGTTGAGATATATGAGTGAAATATATATGTAAGAATTCATCCTCTTTTTCCATACTCTACACTTGTTTCTACTCTAACGTACAAATATTTATATTAAATATTTAAAAAAGTCATATTTCATTTATCCTTGATCTTTGTGATCGTCTATTGAAGAACCAAAAACGGTAAATTAAACTTTATAGTTCGCAAAATGAAACATATTAACGTTAAAACTGGCTAAGATTTATGAAGCTACCAAAATAAACATAACAACTTTCTGTCAAAGAATCACAGAATAATGTTTATTCTGTGCCAAAATGACAATCAAAACTTGATCAAAACGATGGATAAGTCAACGGATCAGACAGATGATATGTTCAGAAACTTCATCCCATGGTCTTAATTAGTGCGCTACACTTTACAATAACTCAACCGAAAGTAAAAATGTTGCTATATGTGATCACCGAATATTTTTGATGACAACTGCACCAAGTTTTTTTGAACACAGAGTTTGTTGTTCAAACACTCCCTGCAGAATATGCATTAGTGTCTTAGAGTAGCAAATATATAATTCCTAGTCTAAGATTAGTGTAGTGTATTTAGTCTGTGGTAGTGTAGTGAAGCTGTAATGCAATGCTGATGGTCGTAATATGATACACGATACACTACAGTTTTACATTAGGTTTGGTCAAAAATCTGTATTGTCTGCACCAGTGGTAAAGACTACACTAAATCTATTGGTGTAGCAGTCATTAAAAATACTTGCTGTTCACAAATTTACAGTGTTTTTGAACAAACCTGTTAGCCATGAACTTCTAGAATAAACATGTTGCTGCATGTGCCTTACACTGAAAATTTGTGAACACCGAGTATTTTTAATGACAGCTACACCAATTTTTTGAACACCGAACAATAGATTCTGTGTAAAATTGCTGCATTTTTTAGTTTTTGAACGAACCTCTCATTTCTGTCAGATTCTGTCTGTTCACAATGTTCACAAAGTTCACATGGCACTGGCACATGTGGTGCGATGTAACTGTAACTGATGTAAGTTAACCTGCAAAAGGCAACAAATAAAGAATTGTGCAACTGATTTTTTATTTTAAATTTATACTATACACTTGCCTGACTATTTAAAATGGTAAGAATAACTTTTCCCCGAAACTCACTTTTCAAATAAATATATTTTTAGGGAAAAACCAAAAAGACTCGTAAAATAGTGGAAAAACGTTTCGCCAAAATGAAAACAATGATTAGTTTAAGTGATCCAAGAATAAAACAGTCCTTGCGAGCACCTCCAAAAAAGAAAAAACCTGAAGATCCCCATGCAATTAAAGTTCACGAAGCACCACAAGCTAGCTCAGCACTGTTTTTCCAGTATAATACCCAACTTGGTCCACCATATCACATATTAATAGACACCAATTTTATAAATTTTTCTATTAAAAACAAATTAGATATAATACAGAATATGATGGACTGTTTATATGCTAAATGTATACCATATATTACAGACTGTGTATTAGCAGAGTTGGAGAAATTAGGACAAAAATATAGAGTAGCTCTACGTATTATAAAAGATCCTCGTTTCCAGCGAATAACTTGTATGCATAAGGGTACGTATGCTGATGATTGTCTTGTACAAAGGGTTACTCAACACAAGTGTTATATTGTTGCTACTAACGATAAGGATTTAAAGAGGAGGATTAGAAAAATTCCTGGAGTACCCATAATGTATGTTTCGCAACATAGATATACCATTGAAAGAATGCCTGACGCATATGGAGCACCGAAAACGTGATAGTTTTAATGAATTGTATACCTAAATAAGATTTTTGTAAAAAGAATATATAATTTTTATTGATTTACTTATGCATTAATTTTTCACATATAAACTACTCAAATGTTCATGTGTGTTATTAACTGTGCTAGAGCTGTGCTATGTGCAATACAGTACATGTGTTAACAGCTACTTTTTATAATGGTTTACTTTGCACACTTGCGAATTAACACAATACCTTCATACGTGATTGCCTAGGCGAAAGACCAGCACCCTCGATGGTAACATTCTACGATGTGTTACTACTTTGTGGGAGTTGTTTTCAAATATTTGATAAATTTAGAATACACAGTACTTTGTTTCAGAAATTTGCAAGAATTTACAGAAATCACAACTTTTAAAATGACCAATAGCTGTGCATAATAACAAATGTAAATGTACAACACATGAAAAATATGAACATGTTAGTAGCAAAATATCTTTGATGCACTTAAAAATTCAGTGGAAAAATTAGTCCTGTTTACACTTTCTGAATATTGTGTATATTCTCACATTATATGGTCATGCAATCTGTAATAGGTACCTAAATACTGATTTTTTATGATTTTAAAATTATCATGTTTTTCATTTCATCTGGTATAATAGAATTTCATACATGTATAAACAGTAGACTTCTCCATTAGAGTAAGTCAGTGGTGAGCGGAAAATTTGTCAAAGTTTACATATTGTTTCATTACTCTAATTGTACACACTACTGCATTTAATGCTTTTCGTACATATTGAATTTTATCAGACAATTACCAATTTTCGTCCATATTAATTCCCATGAACTTAGTGCTATCAGTTAATTTTGTAACTTCTCCTAGTTTTACTTTAGTTTGTTTCATTTGAAAATGTATATAATTCATTCTTTCTCTGTTCACCACTAATTTATTTTTATTTGTTCACATTTTTACTCCCCTCGCTTACTGAAGAGTATTGTGAAAAAATCACTCTCAGAGATTTCTTTAGATTTTCATGTTTTAGATCATATAGATTACGAAAATAAGTCATTCGATTCTGTCAGTCTATTGATGCTATATCTAAAAACTATTTCATGAAGAACAGTTAAATTTGGTAGATAGTTGATGCCATATGATAGAATAAACGGAAGATATTAATAAGGCATAAAATATTTTAGCTTTCCAAAAGACAAAAATATTTGCAAACAATGGAAAGTTGCTTGCAGGAGGGATGAGAAGTTTAAATAATAGAATTTGCTCTATTCATTTTTGCAAAGAAGATTTTGAATTAAAACACAAGTTGAAGCTTTCTTCAGTAAAGTTTCGCATTTTAAAAAAAGATGCTATCCCCAAACTTTTTTTGCCAAAGAAGGAGTGTAAGAGTTGAGAAACAAATGTTTCGGAAATTTGTAAATGAAACCTTAAATCAGCAAGTTAAAAAAAACTGTTTAACCTTATTACTGATATGCATACCTTTTAACGTACAGGTAACAAACAGAGACTGGAATTTCAAATGCGTGTGAATTAGTACCTAGAAATACAAGCAACAGAAGAAATTCCTGAAACTTCACTGTAAGTGAATTTTGATTTTAAAATATAATTCATCAATGCCCTGATACTAAAATCTCCCCTACCCTTCCCCCAAATCCCCGACACCACCTTTGTACATATCTGGCTACTGAGTATGTGGGGAATCCTTGGATCGAGGTTTTTGACAAGATTTCAGTATTGTAAAGCAAGTTGGGTGCCGAGACATGCAATCACCCCCTGGATTTAAAACCACCCCCTCCCCTAATATTAAAATCTTCCCAAAAATGGAAAACCAAATGTTATTAGGTTGTCTTTAGCAATAGTGATAACTACATTCCGATTATTATTCTATGTCGTACTTAATTAATGATTTTTAGAGTGACCACCCTGTATAAATAAACAGGGAAGCTTTGTATAAATACCTTTACCGATTATTTGAAATTACACCAGTGCTGCCCGATAAATTACCAACTCACTTACTAAGAGATTGGTATTGTCACATAATTCTCTTGATTAGTGTTTTGATCAAGTGACACCTCTGAAAGATTGCTTACGTATACCGGGTGCCTATGATATTACTAGCCAGCCTATAAAAGTTTCTTGTAAAAAGAGATCGATTTCAAATTTTGGAAAGTTGTGATTGAATCAGTTGCACATTTTGATTGCTCTAACTTCTGATTTTCATTCCCGGTTTAACTGTAAACAGTATAAACTTTATTACTTTTAACGGAACACTATATATTATTCCAAATTTATATTGTATTCTAGCTATAAAATATGTACCACACCCCCTATATCTATCCTTTACAGTTTTCGAGAAAATGGTTGTTGAGAATGTTATATAGTTGTAAACTTTGCTAAATTAAGAATTGACAATTTTATCATGTTAGGGGATGTCAACATCAATTTAATTAATGACAATGCAATGACAAGATTCTTTAACAACTTATTGCTGGAATATGATTGCAAACAAAGTATTAAAACTCCTACAAGAGTAACAGAGGAAACTGAAGCGCTTATCGATGTCATAATATCGAATTCAGATTTGAATATCACGGCACAGGTATCTGGTTTTAGTTTATCTGACCATAACTTAATTGAATGCAAGCTAACACATCTACGTCATGCCAGTTTTGCCTTAAAAAAACGAATAAGATGTTATAGAAATTTTGATTTACAGAAATTCAGTCATGATGCTGACCTAGTTGATTGGAATCGTGTGTATTTAATACCTGACTTAAACGATAAGGTATCATACTTTAATTCGTGCTTGCTTCAACTGTTTGATATCCATGCACCTCTGAAATCCGTTGTGAGTTCTAATAAAAGACCTTCTCAGCCTTGGTTTAACGATAACCTGCATGTCTTAAAAAAACAGAAAAGAAAAGCTTGGTTGAAATATAGAAAAACTAGATATGCTGAGCATAAAAGTCATTATTGCTTCGTGAGAAATCTCTATAATTATTCTATAAAAATAGAGAAAAAAGACTACTTCACACGTACCTTACATTCACATCGCTCTGATGGCAAATTACTGTGGTCTGATCTTAAAAAGTGGAACATTCATAATAAAGATAAAACTGTATCTCTACCACCTAATTTGGGCCATGCAAACGACATTAACAATTTCTTTCTCGAATCGGTTCCTGATCTGACTGCTGAACCTAGTCATTTAGACAAATTCTTTAGTGCGTCATTTTCTGAGCACAATTTTGAATATAGCCCTGTTGAACCCGATTCCATAAAATTAATAATAAATAAACAAAAACCTTACACAATGGGTTCAGATAATATCTCAGCTAGGATGCTGCAGCTAGCTCTATCCTGGATCGTTGAGGCCCTAACCCATATTATTAATTACTCATTTGAAACTGGTAAGGTGCCCGATTTGTGGAAGAGTGCACTGGTTAAACCAATTCCAAAAAAACCTAACATAACAAATTTATCTGATTTAAGACCCATTAGCCTTCTGTCTGTACCTTTGAAGATAGCTGAAGCAGCTCTCCACGCTCAATTAACGGATTATGTTGAATCCCTAAACATTTAACCCCCTACTCAATCGGGATATAGGAAAGGGTATAGCACTGTAACTGCCTTATGTTCAATGACCGACGACTTCATTTTCCGCTATTGACAATCACAAACTAAATTCCTTAACACTGCTTGATATGACCAAGGCATTTGACTCGATAGATCTAAACTGTTTGGTAGCTAAATTACACTACTACGGTATTAGAAATAATAGCCTACAGTGGTTTCGCAGTTATTTATTTAATCGAAATCAGTGCACGGTAGTCCATACTGCAGAAAATATTAGTGTATCAGATCCTTGTCCCATTTATGCTGGTGTACCACAGGGGTCCATATTGGGACCTTAATTGTTTTCTATTTTCATCTCGGATTTGCAATATGTTGTTAAATATAGTAATATATATCTTTTTGCTGATGACATTTTACTAAGAAATAGCTTTACACTTGAGAATGAACAAAATGCAGTTATCGAAATTAACACAGACTTAGACAGAATCAAGCAGTGGACTTATGACAATACTCTAGAGCTGAATGCTGCAAAATGTCAACATGTTGTCATTGCCTCAAATCATCATGTTAGTAGACTTGAAAACCTTTCAATTAATATGCGCGATGAACAAATACCAACTGTTGACCATGTAAAAAATCTAGGAGTCATATTTGATCAGAAACTTAAATTTACAAAGCATGTTGATCTAATATGCCGCAAAGCCTACTTGAGTCTGAAACAACTTTTCCCTTTTAAAGAGTATTTAGACGTAGAAACAAAAAAGATGTTGATTAATAATTTGGTACTATATCGCATATAAATTATGCTGATACGGTCTACGGTCCTTGCTTGTCTCTACATGATAAAAATCACATTCAAAAAATGCAAAACCATTGTGTACGCTTTATAACTGATGTACCACGTTACCAGCATATTACCCCTTTCATACGCGAGCTGGGGTTGCTGAAGCAGGATGAAACTAGGTTTGTGCATTATTCCTGTTTCCTCAATAAAATTCTAACAACAGGCCTGCCTGAATATCTTGCTGCTAAGGTTATCAGACGCGATCAGGTACATGAGAGGAATTTGAGAAATATCACTAGCAGACTCACAGTACCTCCACATCGTAGTGCCATATTTCAAGCAAGTTTTTCTTATCTTTCATCCTACATCCAAAATAACCTATCAACGGATTTCCAGAATCTTTCAGTATCCACTGTTAAGTCCAAACTGAAACGATCTATTCTTGACGGTACATTAAACAATATTGACTTTACAAAATTTTAAAAATGTTACATATTTTAAACTATATTTATTTATTTTGACTGTGACCAGTATTCGGCCGTATTTTATGTTTTTACTGTAAAATTCTTAGGGTTAGGTTTGAATCATTAATATGTACTTGATCCTTTTGTGTTTTTCTTTTTTATTAACACAATAAATATTATTATTATTATATCGGTCATAAATTATTCCATTATCACATAAAATAAATGAATGTTTAGTCGCACAAATGGTAGATGAGACAGATAAATTGGCGATGTTCTTCACATCTATAGAAGGACCACTCTAGTGCACGTTAATTTTTTCTATTTGTAAATCTTTGGGTGCTAATGTGTTCTCAGGCTGCTGATATCTTTCCAGGCTGGTTTGCCTTACTCTATCTGTTGCTACACGTCCTTATAAAATCTTAACCTTTATGTTCTTTTGCTTTGAATAGTAAATGCATATTATGTTCTTTTTCAATATCCACTTTGCGGGTTCTTTTTGAGAGGTAGTACTAAATCCATTTCTCTGATACCATGCAATTCTAATTTCTTTAAAAGGAATTATAATCTCAATAATCATATATTCCTGTCAAATCTAAGAAAATCCGTAGTGTAAGTAGTTTATTATAATCTTCGCAAATACGAAACAAAGTGTATATTGCATTAGATTGGCACATTTCTAAAACCAGTAATATCGCTCGTAGGGAAAAAAATTTCTGAACAACTTTCAAAATGTCTGTCCGTCGTCTGTCTTCCATCCGTTACATTTCTTGTAAGCACGATAACTTAAAAATGAAATAAGTCGAATTGTAGAGAAATTTGGACAGTAAGTTACTGTTATCTAGAGAAAGAATCCTGTTGGTTTTTAACAAAATCGATCAATAAATAAAAAAGTTATTAATTAAGTATTTAAATTTATTCAATTTATATCTTTATGTTGTATAATATTGTTACCTTGCAAAACCGGATAATTAGGCAAGATTCCCTAATGTTTATCAACTTAACGGCAATAAATCTGTCACAAATGCGATAAAATTATGGACCAAGCTTAGGCGGCTTTCATTCATCTCTCAGTTAGACAAGGCCGTCGCTCTTTTATTTAACTGCGAAGAATATCTTAGAAAATTTGCAACAATTATATTCTTATATATTCTGAAAATCGGAGAAAAGTGTAAGGGTTAGCTTGTTTTCTTTATTATCTATGATTCTCTCAGTAATATTGAATACTGCAATTTCAATAGGCCTACCTCTCAAGAAACCATACTTATATGTTGAACCATACTTATATGTTATACAGTATTTAATACTGCAACACCCTGTTATTGTGGAATTCGTTGCTCTCTTTGAGCATTTAAATTTTTTTTTTTAAATATTTTCATGACCTATCAAATTGGTCAAAATTTCGAGATTGACTTAGGCATTCTTTTATCGGAAAAGTAAATAGAGTAATCGAATCCCAGTTATCTCAGTCTTATCAAAATTTTAGTTTGATACCTCATGGTGTTTGTTACTCAATCACCAAATTTTGCAAATTTGGACCTGCAGAAAAGTCTGAGATATCGAGACACTGAATTTTGCAGAATTAAGTGAAATTATTCGTTTAATTGAAAATGAGGCCAAAAAACATTGGAAAGTAGCTATATTCAAAACTTCATGTCCATAGTAAACTACGCTCATATAGCTCATTTTTGCAAACACAATTGTTGAATGACACCCGTAATGACCCCAAATGTTATGTAATCTGTACAATGGCATCTGCGGGCAAACTGACAATCTGGAATTTTTAGAGAAAATCCAATTTAATATTCTATGTTTAGACAAAGAGTCTCCTATTTTTAATTAGGATATACTCCACAGTAAGCAATGCATAAATTTGCTATTACTATGGTGCTTTTATGCCCATTATTTACCTAACAGGGGCACAGATCGAAAGACGTTGGTTTACATTCCTTTGGTTATAATTTCAATGAATTCAGATTTGTGAAGGAATATGATTTAATCAAATTATTTCTTAAATTCTCTGTCTTCAGTTACTTTGGTTTTTACTACTCTTAATTTCCACTTCCAGGTCGTTATGATATGGATTTCCATTTAAAAATAGAATGCACCCAGATATCCCCTTTTTTAAATTAGAAAAAATATATATTTGTGTAAATAAAGCTTATCAATTTTACTGATAGAAAAACATTTTATCTATACAATTAATGCAAGTAAATATTTTGTGTATATATTTCTTAAATAGTATGTATATTATGTAAATCTAGTCTATTTTAACATGTTTAATTTTCCAGGCTCCAATTGTATAACGTAACCATATAAGTCCTAAATCACCGCCCATCTGAATCCAGCTCCACACAGGAGTCACTTTTGATCCATCAATTTCAGTCCAAGTTACAGCAACTTCAGATATAGGTATTTTGAGTGTTTGTGCTATGTAGAGTAACTCTACGTCAAAAGCCCTGAAACAAAAAAAGAACATATTAATAAAGAAAAAGATGATTTACACACTGTACTTAACACGTTGAGGACGGTGTGAGTTCATGCGAATGCCATGATTTTATTGGCATTGGGCCGGCGTGTCATCAATGTAATGCCGCATGGCAATATTGTCGCTCAGATGGCGTGTAACTCATCGGGACTCATGCTACAATGCTAAGTAAAGGGCAGGCTAGAAAGCGCCGGCCTACAGACCAGCTCATATGAACCGAACGGACATTTATTAATTAGGTCGGTATTTATGGGGCCTCAAAGTAAAAGGAATGTAAAAAATCAGAAAAACTGTTATTTAATATTATTTATTAAGATAAAACAAAGAAACAAGAACTACGTGTAAAAACAGACTACTATTTTTATATACATCATGCCAAAGTAGCATTGTGTGCGTCAAAAAAACAGGTCACACAATAATTCTTTTTACATGCACTGCAGTGCCACTTTGACCGAGAACATCTGTTCGTAGTAATTAGTCTTCCTTGAGTCTTTTTTATTTCTGCATAGCAAATAACACAACGGTTTTTCTAATCTAATCTGCTACAAATATGTTTTCATATGCATGTAGTTAAATAAATAAAGATATTATAATCGCTTTCTACTAAGGAGTGATGAGCATCTAATTTTTTGGAATTATTCAGTGCAGGATACCCATCCTCTTCACCCAACAAAAGTAATGAAGCTAACTGCTCTAACTTGAGTGATTTGAATTGAGTTCTGTGTTACGGCTTTAAACACTAGAAATGAATTTACTATATGCAGAACTGAAAATTAACTTAACGGCTAATTTCCTATACCATTTATTACCTCTTCTGAGGCAGTGAGAATAAGATTGGTCCGAAAGATCAATAAAGCTTTTGGATTTATTATAGCTAATTATAGCTGTTGGCTTTTCTATCTCTTGTCCACCTCTCACTTTGATCTTCATGACATCTGTTTTATGTGCAGTGGTAAGCATTAGTAAATCACGTTTGTGTCGCCATTTCAACATAACGATACCAGTACCACTTTCTTCAGCGCAAATTTCGTTTTTTTAAATTTTTTGTTGGACAACTTTCTTCGAGTTTAGCTTACGATTAGATCTTATGGTACCAACAAGATGTGTTCGACGTTCTAACAACTGAGTAGCCAAACTAACACATGTATAGTAATTATCAGTATATAAGCTACGTCCACTATCAAGAAGATTGTCCATCAGTGCAAATACAACCTGAGCAGAAGCGCTGCCTTCTTCACTTTTATCACTCCCACAATATATCCGAAAATTGTATCCACCATCAGTACATAATTTATACAGTTTAATACCAAACTTGTAATGCTTATTTTTTATGTACTGACGAAATCTTAGGCGTCCGCAAAAAGGCACGAAAGTTTCATCAGTACACACCTCCGATTCAGGAATTGTAACAGCTTGAAATCTTTGTACTAATTTTTCTACTAATGGAGAAATTGTTCGAAGTCTATCATTTTGCAAAGTATCGTCAGTATGATCGCTGAAGTGCGACGTGGTGCTTTCCTTCTCCTTCGCACAACCCTTCGAGGTAGTCTTCCCGGAAAGGGAAGACTGGAGACAACTCGAGGACATACTCAGGCCTATAGATATTGTCTGGTTCACGAACGGATCGAAGCTAGAGGAAAGTACCGGAGCGGGTATATTTGGGGAAAGGCCCAGGGCTGAGCTTTCTTATGCCCTGGGCAAATTCGCCACGGTATTCCAGACCGAGATCTTCGCTATATTGGTCTGCGCACAGGAGAACATCCGAAAGGAATACTCCAACAAACATATATATATGTAGCGACAGCCAAGCGGCCCTCAAAGCCCTTGCATCGAGTCGGACCAAGTCAAAATTAGTCCAAAACTGTAAACAGGCTCTCTGTGAACTTGGCTCATCAAACTGAGTCAAGCTTGTCTGGGTACCTGGACACAGCAACATTGAGGGTAACGAGCGGGCGGACGCTCTGGCCAGGAGGGGTTTTCGGAGATCTCTGCTTGGCCCGGAGCCGGCTCTCGGCTACCCTAGATCCCATGCCAAGAGGTTAATAGATAACTGGACTCGTTCCCAGTTCACTGACCTCTGGGATTCCTATCCTGCGTCTAAGCAGAAAGCAAATAAGAGCCGTGACAGGCCTCCTGACCGGGTATGGCTCTTTTAGGAAACACCTGCACACAATGGGGGTGGTTGACCACCCCGATTGCAAGTTCTGCGAGGACGAGGAGGAAACTTTCCTCCACGTCCTCACTTCTTACCCAGGACTGATGAACCTGAGGCACAAACACTTCGGTACTGGTTTTCCAGTGCTGGAGGAAATAAGGAGTTCTCCCGTGGGAAGGATTTCAGCCTTTGGGCTGGAATCCGGTTTGTACAGGGGAGCTCATTAACTTGTTAGCGGTAGCACAATGGGCCACAAGGCCTGAGTGCGGTGACCTCTAGGCGCCCCGCTTAAAGAAGAAGAAGATCGCTGAAGTGCTACATTTTCATGAGCTGTTTGAATCGGTCCCTTGGCATCAGCTTTTTTATTTCATTTTTATATAAGATATTTGAACTCCAGTAAGATTTCGATCGTGGAAACTTTACCAGGCCCATCCAGATGATAATACCAAAAAATGTTTTCATTTCTGCAGCATTAGTAGGTACCCATTTTTATATATGACTTCGTTTATTATTAGAATTAGGATTGGCTTCAATAACCTGTTGCGAGTAAAGGTTCATCTCATCGACCATAAACTGTATTATTTCATCTGTGATAAAAATTTTGAAACAATCGTAAGGATTTTTATTTATGTATTCCTCATAATAAATAGGTTTTATTCTAACATCCTTTATTGCGAAATTAAAGTTTTTCAGTGATGAACCATCAACATCCCTCCAGTTTATTTCATCCACTGGTATGACCTCGACAGTTTCAGAACTTTCGAACTGATCGATAACACGTTGTTTGGGCAATCACATCGATTTCATCATCATTTGAAACAGGGTTTTGACTAATACTAGCCTCATTTATTTCGTCGACCTACAAAAATATTTATTTATTATTTGGAATAAAGTTGAATTCAATCTAATAGTTACCACTGCAAATTCCGTTGCTCTTGAAGTACCCGCTATTCGTGTACTGTTGTTCTGCTTAGCACGTTTTCTTGGAACAGGAATAACATCTTCATCAGATGATTCTTCACTTTCAGAACTAGGTTCATACTCGTCTGATAAGTAGATATCAGCATCATGCTCATCAGACATGAGCTGGTCCCACAATGTTTGAATATACTTTGCGTTCTTCTCGTAATCACCCATATTCATAAATAAATCACACAACATACATTTGAATTACATCAACTGAGCTTGCAATGACCTAATCGGCACCCGTCTGAACTACATGTCCACTGGGGGTAACATGAGATTGTTTTGAACCAATTAGGTGATGACCACGCCTAACGTAGTACGCAATAATTTGTGGCATAACATTAATACCATGCTGGTCTATTGACAAAAATTGCTTCCTTGGACGGCATGAGATGAACATGATGCCGCATTATAAAGTTTTCAAAAAACCGGTATAAAAGGAAAACTTGCAATAAATAGAATCACTGAAGTCATATTTGATTAAAATTGACCCATATAACAAAAAATAAAATTGCCGGCTGAATGACCGGTTTTATTTTCGTACAGCTGTTCTCAATGTGTTAAATTATCCAAGCACACTAGATGCTAAAGTATACATAGCTGTTCTACCAGTACATATTTGACTAGGCATTTCGAATTTCATCCAATTCAGTGCTGGATTATGACTTTTTTCGCCCATAGGCAACTATATTATAGCGCTCCCCTTCCCTCCTACTACAAAACTTTTAAAATGTTACTAAAGTTTTTATTTATAATATAAAATAATGTAATATAAAAAAAAAATATACAATCAACACAAACAAACAAAAAAAAACATTAAATGGAAAAAGTTAAACAAGTAGGGATAATAGTTATTTATGATTAAATGTTAAAAATGATATTTTATTTTGTGAGTGAGGATAAAACAAATATTTTGTAAATGAAACATCATTTTTACCATTTGTATCATAAATAACTATTATATACGTTTTCTGGATTTCTTACTGGCAAAACTACAATATCAGTAAAAGGAAAAGTTACAGATGACAGACATAATTTTTTTTCGCTCATATTTAAAATCTTGGTCTTTCATGCCATACTAAACCTATTTTAAGAAGAAAAATTTTTGAAAATTTTTTTGGGAGTACTATTATACTTCCATTCCACCGTGTGGATGTGAAAGTAATTAAACGCACTAGTTAAATCATGATGATTGAAGTGCCGCGTGCAATAACTCGCTGTTCACTGAGCGCTCGGAGCCTAGGAAAATCTTGGAGAATCACCGAAAAATATTTCTGAAAAAAATATCGAGAGATTTTCAAGTTTCGACAAATGTCGATCTACAGTATTGTTATATTGTGTTCAAGGATCACTTCTACAAAGTTTCACACAGGTATTCGACCCACATCTGTGAGCAAATCTACCAGACAGAAAAAAAATGATAATAGCTTTTAAGAAAATTTTTATTTTTTGTTGATTATTTTCAAGTGCGAAAATTTGTTGTTTTTTTCTTGTTCATCGCCAGCGCCCCTAGGTAGCTGCCTGTATTGCCTTATGGACAATTCGGCTCTGATCCAATTTACAAATAGGCTACATTTTTACTTCTCTCGCTTACTGAAGGGTAGTATTGTATTGCATAAGGACATTTTTTATTTTTTTCTCAATTTATTTAATGCAAATACACTGTTGCACCACGATTAAAACTACTTTTGCGGATTTTAATTGAAATATCTCATAAACTACGAGTCAGATATCGAAAAAAAAAATGTTTATTTGTTAGAGAATCGTGTTGGGAAGAAAACATTAAAAGGGCCTCCATTTTCTTCACTGCCCCAGACCCTGATGCCTTCAAAACCAACAGGGGTTCATTCAAAGTTGAGAGGGAGAAACGAGGTTTAAGGTATTTCGATTCCATCAGTCTGTCTGTTGGTGCTATATCTACTATTTGACACATATAAATAATATTTGGTAGATAGTTCACGCTATAACCATTAAACAAGAAGATATACTTCTAAATAAAATGAACGAATGAAATAAAATTGCATTTTCATCAGTGAAAACACTTTTAATGAACTTGAATAACATAATGGGCAAATTTAGTAGTTATTTTTTTTTATATGCTTGGCAAGTACTGACTGAAATAACAGTACCATTTAAAAAAAAATCGGTAAAGGCATTTACACAGAATCTCCCTCTTTATTTATAAAGGCGGTTACTCTAAAAAAATATTAATTAAGGAATGACATATGAGAATAATAATCGCAATGTAGTTTAGTCATATTATTACAGAGAAAACCTGATAACTTTTGGTCAAAAAAATATACAGTGGTCTTCCGACTTTAAATAATAGAGCCAAATATGAAAGGCTTGCGTAAATGTCTTTACAAATTTCCACCATAGTTGAATTATTTCTTGGGATGAACGCCCTGCCCTGTATGTTTTTCTCTAAAACTATAATAGGTCTCCTTGCCAATGGGCTTGTTCGGCATTTTTTTTTTATTTCACAAATCGAAAGTGCAAGTATAAATTAATGGATCTGCAAAAAATCAGAATCTTATTCGCACGTTTAGTATCTTAAAAACTATTACAAGTTTCCATCTCGTGAAAATGGGGCGTGGCCAGGCGCTACGTCACTATACGCATAGACTCGGCGATCTCAATAGACTTGATGCTCCTGATTGGTTATAATTATAAGTGTTTTCGAAGTATTGTTTGTTTTGCTTACTACTTGACAGTAGGGGAGTACAATTTGGTGAAATGTCAAAAAATTACGATTTTCTCTCGCTCCTGCCAGAACGAATTTTCGATTTCGACCCTGCAATTTACGATTATAATTCATCGCCGACCTTCTCCTTTCCGTAGACACATAGAACGAACTTCCACTCGACGTATTTATTTAGTTACCAGCGTTTAAAAATTCCATGTTTTTCGACTTTTCAGGTTAAATTTGAAAGGTCCCAGAAAGCCATTTTTCTTACGTCACTTGCGTATAGTGACGTCACAAATGAGCGCTCGGTTTTTGCAACTACTACTAAATTCAACTCCTTATATCTCGAGAACGGAAAAAGTTAATAATACGAAATTTTAAGTGTATAATGAGAATATCGAGTACTATAGGAAAAAGTATAAAAACCATATAAAAAGAATGTCATGGAACAAGCCCATTGTGTTAACTATATGACAAATATTATTGCCATCTGTCACATTGTTAGTTGCACATCCATGTAGTGGAGCGGTTAAAAAAAATTTCAAATAATATTTTTTTAATAGGTTTAGAATGTCACGAAACACGAAAATTTTAAATTTGAGCAAAAGAAGTTTTTTTTTCCATATGGGCCATTCATAAATGATGTTCACTCTTTACCCGGGGGAGGGGGTCTAGATTGTGTGACAGCATGGGACAGCAGGGGGGGGGGGGGGGTTCGATGAACTGGACGTTCACTTGGAGAGAAAAATGTGTATGAGCTCCCACATAGCTTTTACGCTAAGCGGGCTGTACGTCTTCTGCTGAGAGCTGCTGCTTCTGCCGTCGGTACAGCGACACACAGCTTCAAATCATAATGATACAGTGCGTATAGCGGAGGATTGGGCATGTACATTCATAAAGTGCGAGAGATCTGACTTGAAAATTCTAGATTTTCTGTAGTGCTCAATTTTTTTTTTTTTTTTTTTTTTTTTTTTTTTTTTAATTGGTTTAGAGTGTCATGAAACATGGAAATTTTTTTTCCATCATCCATTTTATAGTAGTGGTAAAAAAAATTTTAAGATTTTTTTTTTAAATAGTGAAAAAATTTTTTTCCGTCTATTCCGTAGTAGTGGTAGCAAAATTTGGAAAAAAATTATTATTATTTTTTTTAATAGGTATAGATTGTCACAAAATGTGAAAATTTTTAATTTAAACAAAAAGAATTTTTTTCCAACTCATACCTTCAGTCCAAGGATAATTAACCCCTTCTATGAACCCCTAATTTTTAACTGAATCGAGGATAATTACACACCAGATTTGTAACGTTTTCAACTGCTCTGTCTTAAATCGGTAAATTCTTGAAGTATAAGTTGCTTGAGGCCTAAAGAACGATTTGTCACAGGTCTTATGTTATTTGATTAATTTTAGTTGTGTTTATGAATTTTTTAATTTGCGCTGATTGTATTTTAAAATTTTTAGTATTTGGCGAATAATATTTTGTAGCTTAAGGGTTTTTTCTTGGACATCCCAATTACTTATTTTTGCTTGAAAATACAGAAAAAAGTCATGATTTGAAAGGTTCCTCACTGTTTCAAAATTTGAGGAATTGTTACTGTTACCAACATCTGCGGCCGCCTTGAAAAATCCTTGGATTAAGTTTTTCCTTTAATACCCAAACTTTTTACTTTTTAACCTCCCAAGAGGGTTACTAATGATTCCAAATTTTTTTTAAAGGGCCAGTGACGCTTGCAGCCCCGTGAACGCAGGTTCTGAAAGTATTTGAGTCGACATTGAATTTAGTACCGAACGAACTGAGGAAGGGTATACATCGCTAATAATCTCTACACGGAACGAGACTAATATTTTTTTCCTTCTTCAATTCTTTGGGACTTCCTGCCACATGTATGTTTTCTTTTTAAGCGGTGCTCGGGGAATCTACAAAATATCACAATTAACCAGTATATTACTGGTAAATAACCTCTACGCCTGTGACTTTTACGTCAAAAGATGTTGAAGGTTGCTTTTTTTTTTTTAAATAAACAACACAAATAGTATAAAAACTTGAAATTAAATATTTTCGCCGACGTTTCAGAAATCTATTCTGTTTCCTTTTTCAAGGCTTTTTTTGAAAAATCTTTTTTGCTGTGTTTCAAGTTTTTATACTTATTTGTGTTGTTTATTTAAAAAAAGCAACCTTTAACTGATCCTTTGACGTAAAAGCCACAGGCTTAGAGGTTATTTACCAGTAATATACTGGTTAATTGTGATATTGTGTAGATTCCCCGAGCACCGCTTAAAAAGAAAACATACATGTGGCAGGAAGTCCCAAAGAATTGAAGAAGGAAAAAAATTAAGATAATGCCACAAATAACATTTAGACACTAATATCTCATCAAAAGTTAGTTAGAAGTTATTTGTCACATTTTTGATAAATAATTTCTTTCTATTGAAAGTATTTCTGCAGATTCTTTTTTAGCCATAAATGCTATGGGAATAAAATAATAATTCTTATTAAAAACGAAATAAAAATAGAGCATTAAAATAAAATTAAATAACTCTAAGAAATTAAAATCAACTAATAATAATAACACCCTCAAACGAATTGCTTTACAGCAAAACAAATATCCAGCCTATTCTCGAAAGATTAAAAGTGCTATCCTCAAAGTTTGCCAATCGTGAGCATAATATGGAAATAATGCAACAGATGTTTATTACCAGACCAAGACATCAACCCTCCAAATTCAAGTTTCCAGAAAAAACTATTCAAGAAATATTAATTACATTATCTGAAAATCCTTAATATTGTTTAAATTTAAATATCCAATGTAATCATTCTTTTTTTTTTTTTTTTTTTTTTCACTATACACTGTGTGTTTATGATTAGTACAACAGCTTTGTAAATAAATTATTTGTTAAAAAAAAAGACAGGCTGAAGGACCTCGGTCGATGGCCTTTTGGTATGTATATGTATATTGTATATATCAATAAAAAGCTTTTATTATTATTATTATTATTAATAATAACAAATAAATTAACGACGTGAGGGGATTGGTCTGTTTTGAAATGCCACAGTAAATAAATTTATTGTATTTTCAATGGAATGGTCCCCAAAATACCACTTCACAATTTGCATTTTTTCAGCAGTTGTATAAACAGTCGGCATTTTAACGAAATTGAGATTAATTTATTTTATTCCCACATCTTTACGGCTAGGCTACTGAAAGCAGAATGCGTGGGATCAACAACGAAGCCAAGCGGTGGTGCTATAAACGAATACCAATGTCCTGCGTTCATTTACGGCAAGGCGTGGTTTACCTGCGCAGATACACTTATTACCAACTACAATTTCCGAATCTGTATGTACCTAAGTAATTATCGAACGCAACCTAACACAACCACCTTGAAAAGAACGAAAGAATTCCATATTTGTGTCTTGAAAACAGATATCCTAAGAGCTGGCTACAGAAATTAAAAATGATAAGGTGCAGTGAAAGTTTTTATGTAAAAACCATACCGGGTGTCGGAGACTGGGCTACCCCTCCGACTTTTCTTTTATTTTATTATTAATTTTTGGGTTTTTTAATTTAAATATATTACACATACACACATTGTTTGTTGGCGCGCCTTTTCTACGGTCTCTATCATGGAAAAGAAAGGGAACAAGGTGGTCATGCGCAAGAGAGCAGAAAAGGATAAGATCCTGAAAAATATAACGGCCGGTCGGTCACTTTTAGTGCACTAACAAATGCTAACTAATCTTTTAATAATTGTTGAAATTGTTAAATCAAAGTGCAGTGATTACACCTGAAGGCAACGCATTATTGTCCTTAACCACCGTGGATGCCAGGGAGAGCTCTCCAACGAAGCCATAGCAACGGCCGAAGGTAAGCCTGCACTCTATGTGTGTTATCTTTTTTTGAACAGCTATCGAAATTTTTTATATACGGTCCTTCTAAGTTTCCACGGTTGAAACATTGGTCCTTGCCGAGCCGTGGATGTGTACCAGCTTTAATAGATTATTTTAATTCTCTTAACAAATTTCGTTAAGATTTAATTGGACATTTTAATTCAGCCAACGGTTTTCACACGTGATAAAAATACGACGCGACACGTGTACTTTCTTTCTTTATTAAGCGTAAATATATTTGCATTTACTATCTCTTTCCTTTGCTCTAACGTGAAACAAATCGAATATAATAGCGCAGTTCAGGGATTTACCCACAGAACCCTTCAAGGTCATTCATGTTTACATTTCAATTTATTTACCTAATATAAATTAAACATTGTTTGTGGTATTTAATTGAGTACCTATAGTGCATTGAATTCTTACATCCTGAGTTTTAATTCTGTGCGTATATCACACGCAATCTCTCCCAAATACTTACTTCTCACAATAGAATAAATATTTGGCGAATTTATACCATACTTTACTGTTCTTTAGTTTCCTTTATCGCGCTCTCATTCCATTTACGTTTAAACAACTGAAAAAATGTCGGCTAATAAGGAAAAAATTAATAAACTAACGTTCAAACGTAAAGTTCCGCTAACTCGATTACAAGAAATATATGAATACGGTACGAATTCAACAGCTGAACCATTTTATAAACAAAATTTCTTAGCGAGGGTTGACTTTGTAGAAACAATTTACGAAGAATTTCAAGAATTTCATAACGAAATAATTTCTTTGATTTCTGATGACACAGAATTTAAAACTCAGGACGCTGATAGAATTGCAGCTGATAACTATTTATATGGCATAAAGAGTAAGAGGTTAGAATTGGCGCTTGTAGAAACTAATAATCCTACCCCTACCACAACTAGGAATGATTCCTCTACTTCGTGGATGAAACTTCCAAAAGTCAGTGTGCCTACCTTTGACGGTGACTTGAAAATGTGGCCAACTTTTTTTGACTTATATAACAGCGCAATTCACAACAATACTCATTTGACAGGAGTTGATAAAATGCAATATTTGCTGATGTCAGTGAAAAATGAAGCTTTCAATTTGATTAAAGCCATTCCACTGTTGGAAAATAATTATCAAATAGCATATGATGCCCTGGTTGAAAGGTATCAAAATAAGCGACTTTTAGCTACAACTTATTTTAATGAAATATACACTGCTCAAACTTTACAAAAACCTTCAGCCAAAGATCTTCAGCATTTATTGGCCACATTTTCAGAAAACCTTGCAGCTCTTAAAGTTTTAAAATTTGATATCGATTCCTGGGATTTTTTGATTTTCAATATTTTGTTGCAAAAGTTAGATTCAAAAACAAGAACAGATTTTGAACTTGAATACAGTACTACAGACATGCCTACTTACAAAATGCTTACCGTCTATTTAGACAGTCAATGCAGGGGCTTAGAAAATGGTCAAAATATGGTGCCGGGGTCGAGTAAAGTCAAGCCGAGTGGCTCCGCAAGCAGGTCAGCATTCCAGCCTTCCTTGAACACTAAAAAATCATTTATGACATCATCTTATATTAACACGGTTAATGTCAATCGACAAAATTCTCATTCTACTTGCATATTATGTCCCGCTAATCATGCTTTGTATCGATGTCCGCTATTTCTAGCCAAATCACCCCCTGAAAGACTAGCTCTTGTAAGACAGCATAACTGTTGTACTAACTGCGTGCGCGCACCGCATTCTGTACGTAGGTGTCCCTCTTCCACAAGTTGTAAAATTTGCCAGTTGCCGCATCATACGTTACTTCATTTAAATTCTAATAAAAATTCTAGTTCATCCCCGCCGAGAGCTGACAATGAAAACAATTCTGACCAAAGTACATCCTCACAGCCAACGGCTGCAGGACATACACTGGCCACACAAAACATTGACCAATCCTTTCAGTCCTTACAATGTCACACTTGCACAACACCCATGAAACAAACTACTGTTCTCTTATCGACCGCTGAAGTTGAAATCCAAGACGCACGTGGTAATTTTCAAAAGGTTCGTGTTCTTTTCGACACTGCCAGTATGGCGAACTTCATTACAGAAAATTGTGTCAATCGTTTAGGTCTATGGCGACAGCATTACCCTGTCCCTATTGAGGGAGTAAACAACTTGATTTCTACCACAAATAATGGTATTACGCAGTGTTTCCTAAAACCTTGTAGTAAAACTGACCCTACATTTACCTTTGAGGCTATCATTTTACCAAAGGTGTGCTCAGATCAACCCAAAATTACAATCAACACCCAAAATTGGTCTCATATAAAAAATCTACCCCTAGCTGATAGCCAGTTTCATAGACCTGGCCCTATAGATATACTGCTCGGCGCAGAACTGGTACTTTTTATGTTAGGCTCTGGTCGCATTTTTGGCAAATTAGGTCAACCTGTGGCAATCCAAACAATTTTTGGATGGATATTACAAGGCAGGACAGAAGGCTCATCGCAAAATACCTCTCTCCTTAACTGTCATATTTCTCTTGAACCCCAAGTGGACTTCATACTTCAAAAATTTTGGGAAATTGAACAGACACCTGTATCCAACATCTCTCTCTCAGCTGATGATGTCAAATGTGAAGCAATCTACCAAGATTCGACTTATCGAGAAAATTCTGGAAATTTTGTTGTTCCACTTCCGTTTAGTCATTCATCAGAACCGGACTTCGGCGATACTTATACGCAAGCCTATCGGCGTTTTCAATGTCTCGAGTCCCGTCTCTATAAAAACCCTGAACTTCATGACTCTTATTCAAATTTCATAAAAGAGTACTACATACAGAAACGATATATCTCGGAGGTTCCTCGCTCAGATTATCAATCATCTTCAGCCTTTTATTTGCCTCACCATTGTGTCCTAAAGCCAGAAAGCGTATCTACTAAACTACGAATAGTTTTCGACGCAAGTGCAAAGGGCACAAAGGGTATCAGCTTAAATGATGCTCTCTTTGCAGGGCCTAAACTTCATCAAAATTTAGCAACTATTTTATTAAAATTTCGTACTTTTCCAGTGGCATTCGTCTGCAATATTAAGCAGATGTACTGTCAGATATTTGTAAAACCAGAACATAGAAAATTTCAAAGATTTATCTGGCGTTTTTCTGCTGCAGAGGAAATTAGAGAATATACTCTTGACAGAGTGACCTTCGGAGTATCATCCGCTCCCTACCAGGCTCTTAGAACTTTAAAGGAATTGGCCCTTATTGAAAATAATAATCATCCATCGGCTTCAAAGGTTTTACAGGATTCTGTATATATTGATGATTGCGTCAGCGGCGCAGACTCAATAGAATCCGCCCTTCAGCTTCAAACAGAATTAATTACCCTCCTTAAAAAGGGTGGCTTTGAATTGCGAAAATGGGCTAGCAACCATTCTGCAATTTTATCTGCTGTTCCAAATACAGATATTCAGATGCCCCTCAATTTCGATACAGATGGTCCTAGTTTCATAAAGGTTCTTGGCCTTCAATGGGATCCTAATCTGGACGTTTTCTCCTACTCAGTCACACCGCTTGGCTCCCTATGCACTAAACGTAGTGTGCTCTCACAAATCGCAAGAGTCTTTGACCCTCTGGGGTTTCTAGCCCCAATCGTTTTTTATGCAAAATGTATATTGCAACGGCTCTGGCTTTCAAAGAGTGATTGGGATGACACTCCTACCGAGGATATTGTCAAAATTTGGGATCGTTTTATATCTGAACTACCTGAAATATCTAAACTCCAGTTACCCAGATTACTGGTCTCGAAGACCATATCTCGGCTAGAAATGCATGGTTTCTGCGATGCGAGTTCTGTAGGTTACGGGTGCGTAATTTATTTCAGATGCACCACTTCCCTTGGCCAAGTAAAAACGACTCTGATTTCTGGAAAATCCAGAGTCGCACCCCTCAAGGTTGTATCCTTACCTCGTCTTGAGTTATGTGCAGCGTACCTATTATCTGATCTGGTTAAGTTTGTAAAGGAATCCTATTTGGAACGTCTGGTGTTCGATGCAATCTACGCTTGGTCGGATTCACAAGTTACCCTTGCGTGGCTTTCCTCATCTCCGCATCGCTGGAAAACATTTATCGCTAATAGAGTGGCATATATTCAGGATATCGTACCTCCTACTTCTTGGAAATATGTCCCTACTGGGGAAAACCCTGCCGATTGTGCTTCTCGAGGTCTCACCCCTGTGCAATTGCTGGAACATAATCTGTGGTGGAAGGGTCCAGAATTTCTACTCCATAGCCCCGAAACTTGGCCCGAACAACCTTCTATTTTACTAAATCATTGCCCAGATGCATCACGGGAAGAAAAACAGTTGGTTCTGCACGTTTCTACCGAAACTCCTTCGCCCACTTCAGTTTTACTTTCAAAATTTTCTTCCCTGAGAAAAATCCAAAGGATTGTAGCCTATGTTTTGAGGTTCATTTCTGCCCTGAAGAAAATCAAGGTTCATGATCCATTGGACAATCTTCCAGCATTACATTTCATTATAAAAGAGGTACAAAAAGAATCTTTTTCAGATATCATTCTTTCTTGTAAAAATAATACTTCTCTACCCAAGCCATTCCGCAAACTCGCTCCATTCGTAGACGAAGCAGGTATCCTCAGGGTGGGCGGTAGACTAAGAAAATCTTCTCTTTCTTTTGATGCTAAACATCCTATTTTATTGCCGAAAAATCATAGATTAACTGATCTTATTATAGAACAAGCTCATAAGGAAAATTTTCATCCTGGGCTAAAAACTTTACATAACTTACTGATTCAGAATTTCTGGATAATCTCTCCTCGCGCTGCTATTTATCGCTGCCTATCTAAATGCCTTAAGTGTTTTCGCTCAAAACCTCAGGCTTATACCCCATTTATGGCGGATCTTCCCACATTCCGCATTTCCCAAGTCAAAGCATTTTCTCAGGTCTCATTAGATTACGCTGGTCCATTCAGAATAACAATGGGAAGATACAGAGGAGCTAAAACCTCCAAAGCATATATCTGCCTTTTCGTCTGCTGTGCTACGAAAGCTCTTCATTTGGAGTTGTCTTCAGACATGACGACGGAGGCCTTTTTAGCTAGTTTTCGCCGCTTTATGGCACGAAGGGGTAGAGTGTCTGACATTTACTCTGATCAGGGCACCAATTTCATAGGAGCAAGCAATCAGCTCCTAGCCTTCTCTGAAGCTGCTGCTACCGAACTGCGTATAAAATGGCATTTCAACCCTCCGGCTTCACCACATTTCAATGGATTAAGTGAAGCAGGCGTTAAGTCTGTAAAAACACATATTTATCACGTCGTAGGCGACCAAATAATGACCTACGAGGAATTTTATACACTACTGACACAAATTGAATCACTTCTAAATTCGCGCCCTCTCTCCAACCTACATCCCGGAGTAGACGGAGTGGTACGCGTGGTAACCCTAAAAACGCAAAGTGGAATTTTGCAACGTCCCGTTGTGAAACTCTGTCCATTACCTGGACAATAACTTTTTTATTATTCTCGTGTTAATTTTTTTTTTTTACTTTGTGCAAACATACTATTTTTTTTTTTCTTTCTATGACTAGGAAAACCTCGAAGTGGTTTTGGTGGGCGGAATGTCGGAGACTGGGCTACCCCTCCGACTTTTCTTTTATTTTATTATTAATTTTTGGGTTTTTTAATTTAAATATATTACACATACACACATTGTTTGTTGGCGCGCCTTTTCTACGGTCTCTATCATGGAAAAGAAAGGGAACAAGGTGGTCATGCGCAAGAGAGCAGAAAAGGATAAGATCCTGAAAAATATAACGGCCGGTCGGTCACTTTTAGTGCACTAACAAATGCTAACTAATCTTTTAATAATTGTTGAAATTGTTAAATCAAAGTGCAGTGATTACACCTGAAGGCAACGCATTATTGTCCTTAACCACCGTGGATGCCAGGGAGAGCTCTCCAACGAAGCCATAGCAACGGCCGAAGGTAAGCCTGCACTCCATGTGTGTTATCTTTTTTTGAACAGCTATCGAAATTTTTTATATACGGTCCTTCTAAGTTTCCACGGTTGAAACACCGGGGAGGGAAGCGTGGGCGGGCGTTCAAACTCATTAATTTTTAATCAAAATAAAATCTTTGAATGCAGCTCTGAAATTTTGTGTAGTTATAGTTTTTAACTGTGGAAATTGCGTAAAATTATTGCTAGAAGTCTAGGTCGGGGATTACAGGTTGCCAGAAGTCGATAAAGTTGTAAGAAAATTGTTCAAATTATTAAAATTTGACATTGGTCAAGGTGCAGTTCTGGCAATTTTGTTTTTACATTTAAAATCTCCCTATTCTTCTGGGTTTTTTGGTTATTAACGTACCAGTGACATTAACGGAAGAAAAAGCAAATCAAATTCGCGAAATGTCAAAAAATGCCATTTTTCGTTCACTTCTGTCGGCTTGAATTTTCGATTTCGCCCATGCAATTAACGATGCCGTGAAAATGACCATTTCGATCTTTCGATATCGACATTAGGAAGCCTTCCTGCTAATGTATTTATTTAATTATGAACATTTAGAAATTTCGTGTTTTGCTTTTTTGGGCGTTCAAACGCATTCATTTTTAATCAAAATAAAATCTTTGAATGCAGCTCTGAAATTTTGTGTAGTTATAGTTTTTAACTGTAGAAACTGCGTAAAATTATTGCCAGAAATCTAGGTCGGGGATTAAAGATTGTCAGAAGTCGGTAAAGTTGTAAAAAAATTGTTCAAATTACTAAAATTTGACATTGATCAAGGTGCAGTTCTAGCGATTTTGTTTTTACATTTAAAATCTCCCTATTCTTCTGGGTTTTCTGGTTATTAACGTACCAGTGACATTAATGGAACAAAACACAAATCAAATTCGCGAAATGTCAAAAAATGCCATTTTCGATCACTTCTGTCGGCTTGAATTTTCGATTTTGCCCATGCAGTTAACGATGCCGTGAAAATGACCATTTCGATCTATCGATATCGGCATTAGGAAGCCTTCCTGCTAATGTATTTATTTAGTTATGAACATTTAGAAATTTCACGTTTTGCTATTTCGGGCGTTCAAACGCATTAATTTTTAATCAGAATAAAATCTTTGAATGCAGCTCTGAAATTTTGTGTAGTTATAGTTTTTAACTGTAGAAATTACGTAAAATTATTGCCAGAAGTCTAGGTCGGGGATTAAAGGTTGCCAGAAGTCGGTAAAGTTGTAAGAAAATTGTTCAAATTATTAAAATTTGACATTGATCAAGGTGCAGTTCTGGCGATTTTGTTTTTACATTTAAAATCTCCCTATTCTTCTGGGTTTTCTGGTTATTAATGTACCAGTGACATTAATGGAACAAAAAACAAATCAAATTCGCGAAATGTCAAAAAATGCCATTTTTCATTCACTTCTGTCGGTTGAGTTTTCGATTTCGCCCATGCAATTAACGATGCCGTGAAAATGACCATTTCGATCTTTCGATAACGGCATTAGGAAGCCTTCCTGCTAATGTATTTATTTAGTTATGAACATTTAGAAATTTCATGTTTTGCTTTTTCCAATGAGACTAATTGAAATTTCAAGTCCACCTCGACCATAGCACATCGCGTTAAGCGACGACATTCACAGCGGATTTCTTGATTTGAATCCTATACGGGCATACTTTCTTTAATTTGTTTTGAACTCTGGCTGATATTTCTTATCCTAAAATTACATCGTATTTATTTATTTCTACAGTTAAAAACTATAAATACACAAAATTTCACAGCTGCACACAAAGAGTTTATTTTAATTCTTAGGTTTATATAGACTAACTTAAATTCTCATTCTAATTGTACATACAGATGATTTAATTCATCTAGGTACAATACTAATATAAGCTTAACATTTATATAATATTTATATTTTGTACTTAGATTTTGATGTAATAATTTAATGTAATGTAATGTAATGTAATTAAAAATTAACACGTTTGATCGCCCGCCAACACTTCCCTCCTCGGAATGGACTTTTGGCTGCAGAGCTATGTACTTTTCAGCTAGTAAGAAGGGTTTTTACATAAAAATTTTCACTGCAACTTGTCATTTTTAATTTCCATAACCAGCTCTCCGTCTAAGAATATCATCAGGCATTGACTTTACATAATAAGGTCTACTCATTTATCATGAGAGAGACAAAGATAACACATAACTTGAGACTAGAAATCTAATCATCTTACCATCTTTCAACATGCATACTGTCAAAACAAATTCTTGCAGCCTCTCTTGTCAGAAGCTTAAAACCGCACTGGGTATCCCTCACTCCTCTAACTGCAAAAAGCCACACTAAAAAATGAAAACCGTACATCAAAATTGTTCTGAAGAAACTTCTGGAGGCAACTGCTTCTTCTTCCAAATGTGCTCTTGATCCTATGGAGATACCTAATTTGTTTTCAGCAATAAATGGTTCTTTTAAGTAATCACCTAAAAATCATAAGTTATATTGTTATCGTCTTTCCACCAGAAAATGTATTTCATACAATTTATTAGTTTATTCAAACTAGTCTCAACTTTAGTAAGGTCCGAAAATTTTGTAGCTCCATCTGCATCTGCAAATAATAACACAGATCCTCTTGCACTCTGCATACCCTAAAAATGGTATAATTTTTATTTTGTGCTAAATACTTATACCTTATACGAAAACTGTAATTACTGTATTTTCACAGTAATTTTACTTAATTATTATTATTGCTTTTTTGGATTTTCTTTAACATTTTCACCTATAGAATATGATCCTCAAGTATAGAAATTAATGTTTGACTCTATTACTTCCACATCCACATAGTGGAGTGGAAGTATAGTATAGTAATCGTAAAAAATGTCAATTTTCTTTTTTGCCGAAATAGACTTAGAATGTCATAAAATGTCGAGATTTTAAATTTGAACAAAAAAAAAATTCTATCTGTCTGTTGGTCGGTAACTTTTTTGTGGGCACATTTTTTCAGCAACAGTTTAAGATATTTACTTTAAATTTGGTAGGTACACGTATGTACCATGACAAGATCTGGAACTAGATTATATTTTGCGCTAATTCCGGTGAAAGGTTGGGGGTTGTGGAGGGGTAAATAGGGAAAATTAAGTAAAGGAAGCTAATAAGAGTCCAGAAATTTCATTCTAAAAAGCTTTTATATAACTTGCTTTGTATGACAGTATGTTTGGGTAAAATTTGGAAATCAAAATGGATCCTGGAGGGTAGTATTCAATAGTGAATTCGGTGGTGCTCGGAGAGATTAGGCAACACCCTAATTTGGATTCAACAGCGTCCAAAAGTTACCTTGCTGTTCGGCAGCGTCTGAATATGGATTCGGCAGCGCCCGGAAAGTGCCTTGGTATAGTTTCAGTTTCAGTTTTTTTATTTAGTTTCATTTGACATATTATTACAGAAAAAAATATGTATAAAACAGGTCAAAGGGGTAAGCAATATAAACTAGGCACATAACACTTATATATTGCAGAGATAAAAAGATAAAATTCTACACTAAGAGTAATAAAGATAAAACTTAAAATTAATTACAATTATTAAAAATCAAGAAATTCTTGGATTGAATATGGTTCTATATCACAGACATATTGGAAAACTTGCTCTCTGAAATCCTTTTGAAGAATTTTGTTTTTGAGAAAATCAGGCAATACATTAAAGAATTTGATTGCGGAATAGAATGGTCCTTTCTCAGTTAGAGTTAAATGGTGCATCGGAAATGCATAATTGCTTTTGTGCCGAGTGTCATAGATATGATTTAAGTTCAATGTTTTGAAATCAGCCTGATGATTTTTTAAATATAGTAAGCAGGAGTATACATATAGTCCTGGTATTGTGAGCATTTTGTTTTCCCTAAAATGTCCTCGGCACGATTCGTAAAATTTCAATTTGTACATTATTCTAACTGCCCTTTTTTGAGTTTTAAATACTTTGTGGAGGTCCGAAAAACCACCCCATATCTCTATTGCATACTTAGCGACGGAATAAAAGTTTGCATAGTACACCGTTTTAAGAGTCGGCGTGTCAAATAAACGTGATAGAACTCTGAGTGCAAAGCATGTTTTGTTAAGTTTTTTCACGATTTCATCAATATGCAGGAACCATTTAATATTGTTGTCTAAATTTATACCCAACAATTTAGTAGAATTGATGTTTGAAATTGGCACCTTATCAGTTAGCAACTCTGGTACTTTTAATAATGAACGATCCGTTTTAAATATCACACAACTTGTTTTAGCTTCATTTAGTATAAGTTCATTTGTATAAAACCAATCTTTTACGTTTTGCCACAGTCGAGAGAGAGCGTTCGTAACTTCCTCAAGTGTATGACCTTTTATTAAAAGGTTTGTATCGTCTGCATAATTAATTATTGTTAATTTGATATTTGGTTCTGCAACATTGATGAGATCATTTACAAAAATTACAAAAAGGAGTGGTCCTAGAACGCTCCCCTGAGGAACTCCATAATTAATACTTAAGATATCAGATTCATGCCTGGCCCCATTAACGGTTATTGACGTTTTCTGTCTTCTATCTCGCAAGTATGAGCTGAACCACTGAAGACTAATTCCTCGAACCCCAGATTTCTCCAGTTTATGAAGCAAGTGATTATGATTTAATGTATCAAATGCCTTGGATAAGTCCAGAAACAGCCCGCAGGCAATCTCTTGACCATCCAAGGCATTCAATATTTCACTGACAAAATTAAAAAGAGCTGTTGTTGTCGATTTATCCTTTACAAATCCGTGTTGAAAATTATTGAAAAAGTTAGTATTATTTAAAAACTTGTATAATCTGTTGTACATTAGTGCTTCTAAAATTTTAGAAAAAACAGATAGCAAACTCACAGGACGGTAGTTTCCTAGATCATTAGTATCTCCTTTTTTATGGAGTGGTAACACAATTGCTAATTTCAGGGCGTCTGGAAATATGCCTTGACTAAATGAAGCATTGAAGATATTTTCAAGTGGTGCTGCTATAGCAGTTATGCATTTCTTTAACAGATTTGGTGAGATATCATCAAACCCACTAGAAGTTTTTGGTTTAAATTTTTTCACTATATCACATATTTCCTCAACTGATGTAGGGTACAAAAACAGAGATTCTTTGGTAGTATTTACTAAATTGTTGTAATCCGTGCTGATGTGATGTTCATCTAATTTTGTTAGTAAATTGGGAATAGTTTCGATAAAGAATGAATTGAAATTATTTGATAAAGTAAATGGATCTCCTATTGGTAATTTACTGGATGTATAATTACCAATAGTTGCGTTTACTAAATTCCACATGCATTTTGATTTGTTATTGGCTTTGTTAATGATATTCCCATAGTATTCACTTTTTTTAGCAGTTTTTAATTTTTGGCAGTAAATATTTTTCATATAAACATAGGCTGGTTTATAGTCAGGATTGACATTGATAATGTTTTCTAAGAGTTTTAGTTGATCCCGCAGACTGCGCAACTCAGCATTGAACCAGTCCGATTTACGCGGCTGTCGAATTTTACGCTTTATTAAAGGGAAATTTTTAGAAAAAGTATCTTTCATTATTTGCAAAAACTCTGTTGTTTTTTCTTCTACCGAGTCTGCGTCATACACCCCTGACCAGTCTGTGGCATTTAATTCTCTGAAAAAGTTAGTTACATTTAGTTCATTATAAGATCTTGTGTAAATGTATTGTGTTTGTTTGGCAGCTACGTGAAATGTAAACAACTGCGCTCTGTGGTCAGATATTAATGATTGTAAAACTTAAGTTTGGTGCTCATGACATATGTTTGTGATAACATAATCGATAATTTTCCTACTTGTTGGTGTTATTCTTGTGTAATCCTCAACTGTAACTGCTAAACCATAAGACTCGATTATACTTGACAATTTATATTTCTCTATACATTCGCTAGCATAATCTATATTAAAATCGCCTGTTAAAATAACTACCTTGCTTTCATTGAACAAGTTTTCCAATATTGAGTCAAGTTTTGAGTAAAAAAGATCTACAGATCCATTTGGAGAACGATATATAGATAAAATTATACAATTTAAATAACTAAAATGACATTCAACAGCACTACATTCAAAATGAAGTTTTTCTGACAAGCTGATTATATCCTCACGTGATTTCCATGGAATATCATTTGCTACATAAATGGCAGATCCCCCATGTTCATCATATGCGCGACAAAAACTTGATGCGAGACTCATCCCGTTTATCGAAAAAAGTTTCAATTCATCTTTGCCCTGCCAATGTTCAGTTAAGCAGGCTACCTGACAATTACCCAGAAAAATGTTTCAAGTTGATTAATACTGGTGTTTATGCATTGAAGGTTCTGATGCACTACTTTTACTGCAGACTTTGCATCAGTTATATTTGTAATATTATATTTCTTCATTACTTGACAAGTTTCTTTTTTCGAATAAGACTCTGTTTCGGGCTGAACGAAAAAAATCAAATTTACACACAGATATTCCTGAATTCCAAGATTTGGGATCCAGTAAAACATTTTCAAGGCAGCTGTCAGCTCCTATCTTAAAGGAGCTAAATTTAGGTCGCATATGTTTAGGTTTAATTTTAAACAGATGAAATTATTGCGATTAAATTTTTTGTTTAAATAATTAGTTAGATCTTCAGCTGATAGATCACGATTAAAGTTTGCTACGTGAATCCATGTTCTCTTAATAACGGGTACTGCTGAGTACTTTTCTTCATCTGGTTTGGCATTGCCAACAATGACTTGTCTCTTCTGATTATTTTTTGCTGAAATTTTACCATCAATAATTCTCTGACGCCTCCGATTTTTAACCTCTGTGAACTGTTCATTACCATTAATGAGATTGTTCTCAATGCTATTTCCACAATTTGTTGAAGATGAGCCTGATTCTAAGTTAATAAGTTCATTCATAACACATCTCTGTTTGTCTACTAATTCAGTAAAGCTTGACTGTTTGGGATCCACTGGTTTACTCTTAGTTAACATAGTTTTTGTTGGTGTAGGAGTTTTTGAGACTTGTATGGTTTCTTGTTTTTCACCTCTGTTTTTTAATACTGGATTTATTTTGTGTGTATTAACTGTGTTCTTTTTATTTAACATAATTTTTACATTGTTTAATTCTTCCTGAAATATGAAGGTTTTCTTATTAATTTCAGAATTGATGTATAATTTGATTTCATCATTTATATGATCCTGTGAGTTCCCAGTGGCAAGGCATTCCTTTTCCTTCATTTTAAGACTTGAGATTTCTTCTTGCAGATTTTTATTTTTGTCTTTTAATTGATTTATTTCATACATTAAATCTGTGTTCAGTTTTCTAAGTTTTTTAACTTCATTTGTAAGATCCTGATTTTTTGTCTCGCTTTTTGTCAAGATATCATCTTCATCACTATCACTAATAACCTCATTTCCACTATTTAAAGGTTTGTTGCTATTTAAATTACAACCACAACAAGAAATTCTTGATGCACAGCTGGTATGATATGTTTTGTAACATTTTGTACATTTAACTACTCTTTTTGATACATTTTTACTACAATAATTGCACTGCTCTTTAACTGACAACTTCTCTTTGTCCGCCATTTTGAACTTAGCCTTATACTTATAATATGTGTTTTAATGTTTAACGTCATAACATAATGATCAGGATGAATAATCAGCCCCCTTTCGATTTGACCCACCCACAACATTTACTTGTAATGTATTTTGGAAATAAAAACTATCTATCTATCTACATGGCAGCGTTTGGAAGTCACCTTGGTATTCGGCAGCTCCCGAATATGGATTATGTAGCGCCCGGAAGTTACCTTGGAATTCAGCAGCGCCCGAATATAGATATGATAGCGCCCTAATATGAATTCGGTAATTCTCGGAAATTGCCTTGGTATTCGGCAGCACCAGAAGTCACCTTGGTGTTTGGCAGTATCCGAATATAGACTATGCAGTGCCCAAATAGAGATTTGGCAGCGCCCAGAACCTTAGTATTCAGCAGCGCCCGGATATGGATTCGGCATCGTCATAATATGGATTCGGAAATGCACGGAAGTCGCCTTCGTATTCGGCAGTGCCCAGAAGTTCTAGAGGCTTGGCTGGCATGTCCTTTTATTAAAATTCTATGACCAATTATTTCCACATACTAGAGTGCAAATAGAGGCAAGCTGTTTTCTTTTAAGGATACTTGGATGGGAAGTCTGGATATTGAAGTGGTGATTCCTTAGGTAGCGGGGCAACAAACAGGGAATAAACTTTTCAGAACCTGATATGCATGAGAAATGTTGACCTTTTGTATGGGCTGAAATCAGAAATAGGAAATATATTCTTTATTTACAATGACATACAGGAGTCATTAATGCCCAGTCCAGCAGGAAAATATCAACCATGGTTAATATTTGCCTACCCACAAATTTTAGAGCTTACTTGTAGATTAAATATTAAAAAAAGAAAGGTTATGTTGTCTTGTAAATTGACAAGAACATTAACAAATATTCAGACGAGGAACGCCTAGATGCAAGAATGGGCTCCTGACTATGCACATGCTCGCTTGAATTGCCTATATTATGCATTTTTTATTTTTTATATTTTTTATTTTTTTTTTCTCTTTCGTAAGTCACCCTGAATAGACGCGTGTCGAGTCGCTCCACTTTAAATTGCAAAGAAACCGGTCAAACCTTAAAAGAAATAAGATAAAATTGTATTGTGTTGTGGCTAAAAACAATCTACATAATCCAACATAAGACTGAATTAAAATAACATTAATTATTAATAATAAAGTGTAGTTAATAAGAATTGAATAGCTAGTGCTAGTGTTCGAATCTAAAACAAGTGCAGCGACAAGGCAAGGGTACAGTGTAGTTTTACCTACGGTGAAGTGGTTGGTATCTACTTAAAAACATCTGGCTTGTACTCATAAATCCCTTTATTACTTTTGCGTTGACTCAATAAGAACAAATAGCAAGAAATATCATGGTTTTAACCAAGGCCCTAGAAACAGATGTTAAACAAATAACACAGGAAATAATCAGGGACAGTCTCACTGACAAGGTTTTTATGGAGACGTTGGCACTACAAATATCAGACATCGTAGTTAAAATCTAAGAGATGACTTTGATAAAATAAATAAGCAATTAAATTATTTAGAAACGAAAATAAATAATATAGAAGAGGAAAATAAAAACCTAAATAAAGAAAACACGCAATTAAGATCCAAGTTACATGACTTGGAGCGGCAAATGAATAATGCTAATGTACCAGGTGAATCAGAAAACTACCATCTTGAAGAAATTGTGCAAGAAATGAGCGAACGTGAAAAAAGGAAACGTTAGTGTTATTATATTCAGTGCCAGTGAGGAGCCTATCTCTGACAATCAAACTCGAGCAGACAAAGACAAACAACTTGTTACTCAAATATTTAATTCGATTAATATTTCTGCGAATGAAAATATAAATGCAATCCGCATTGGAAAGTTTGATGGAACGAAAGAAACCCCCCGCCCGCTCAGAGTTATGGTCAACCATGAGTCTGTCATGCACGATATCATCCATGGGGCAAAGAATCTGAAAAACACAAATAAGTATAAAAATATTAACATCTCATTGGATCGCACACCCAGACAAATCGAACTTTATCGGACAGTCAAGAGGCAACTTAACGACCGCATGGCAGCTGGTGAAACCAATTTAAAAATCAAATATGTACGAGGCGTTCCTAAAATTGTTAATTTAAATTTAAACTAAGTCAGCCCAACAATCCAAACACTAGGACATTTGAACTCTCATGTTACTACCAAAATGTGCGAGGCTTAAGAACAAAAGTAGACGAATTTTATTCTTCTATTAGTATTAATGAATTTAATTTAATAGGCTTAACTGAAACTTGGCTGACAAGCGAAATTTCTAATTCTGAATATTTTCCCAATATATACTCGGTGTTTAGAGCAGATAGAAATGTGGATATCACAGGACATTCCCGCGGAGGTGGAGCTCTGTTGGCGGTCAACAATAAGTGTAAGGTTTCCAAGTTGGATCTAAGTGCAATAACAATACCATTTCCAAATATTGACATTGTAGGCTGTAAGTGTCATTTAGATTTAAGTGTATTATTATATGCATATGTAATTTACGTTCCACCGAATATGCTCATAGACGATTTTGAAAACTTTTTTGAATTACTTGAGCAAATTTTAAGCACAAACAGTAATATTTTAATATTAGGTGACTTTAACGTAACGAACTTCAACCACGAACATTTAAGAGACCATAAAACCCAAATTATTTCAAATTTCATGTCATTTTCTAATTTATCGCAGGTCAATTGCATAGCAAACACAAATGATCGACTTTTGGATCTCATTTTTTCTAATAATAATTGTGAGGTTATTCGAGATAATTGTCCTCTAGTAAAGGAGGACTCACATCATCCAGCTCTAAATTTATACGTAACATTAAACGATGCAAATAATATCAACTTTGATAACAATTCAACAAGTAAAGCATACAACTTTAGGAAAGCTAATTACCGTGAGTTATATAATGCCCTTTTGAGTGTTGATTGGAGTTTTTTGTCTAGCATGGATGACGTTAATCAGGCATGTTCAGAATTTTATGTCGTGCTATATTCTCTCCTTGACCAGCATGTTCCAACATACAATAAGCGAGCTAAGAACAAACCTAAATATCCCATATGGTATACTAGTGAAATTAAAAATTACATAACATTAAAAAATAGATATCGATTAAAATATAAAAAAGGAAAAAATGAGCACTATCTTCAAGAATTTAAAAGATTGAGAACAGTAATAAAGACTCAGATAAGCATTGCCTATAAAAACTACTTAAATAATGTACAAAACTCGGTAACAACTGATCCATAAAATTTTTGGTCTTTTATACAAAACAAAAGAGACACCACCAGAATTCCGGGCGTACTGATCCATGAAGGAACTACTTATGATAGCCCAGAATCAATAGTTAATGGCTTTGGTAATTTTTTCAGTAGTGTTTATCTGTCGTCTAGTGATAGAGTAACTAACAATGCCTACACAGACGTGTCATGTTTTAACATTTCTTATTTAACCGAAAATGAAATTATATCCGCTACTAAGAAGCTTAAAAATAAGATGACTTCAGGCCATGATAAAATTCCCTCCTTTCTGGTTAAAGACTGTGCATGTGCCCTCGCCCAACCACTTCTTATTATCTATAACTTATCCCTAAAAACAGCCGTATTTCCTGATTGTTGGAAATTAACTAGATTATGTCCTATTTTCAAGTCTGGGAATACATCTGAAATAAGTAATTACAGAGCTATAGCAATTCTCTGCAACTTTGCCAAAGTCTTCGAGATGTCATTGTATGCTCGCATCTATCCTTCTATAAAATCTTTAATATCACCCTCCCAGCATGGTTTCATGGAAATGCGGTCAACTACAACTTGATTATGTTTGATAACTCAGTTTATAGCGAAAGTTCAGGGCCTCCGTAAGTATTTATCTACAGGATAAATGTTTTTACAATTTCCACTGTTGGAAAAATGTAAATTTATAGTTTTATTGTACTTCTCTTCGTCTCAATTCCTATGTTTTTAGTGTGTAAACCCTAGGCAATTAAGTTTTAACTCATAAATTTTGTAATTTTGTAATTTGTACCTGACGATGCCCCGTCCATTTGGATGTAAATTATGGCAATAAAAGATTGATTGATTGATTGATTGATTGAAGTACTAGATTCGCAAGGTCAGGTAGATGTGATATATACTGATTTCTCGAAGGCGTTCAATCGGATTGATCACGAACTTCTATTAGGTAAGCTAAATATGTTTGGGTTCAGCTGTCATTTCATAGCATTTTTGAGGTCATATTTATATCAAAGAAAACAGTACGTAATGTATTATGGATATGAATCTGAACTATTTACAGCAACTTCAGGTGTACCTCAAGGTTCCAATCTCGGGCCACTACTGTTTCTGTTGTTTATTAAGGATCTCACAAACAACGTACAGTGCGACAAACTGTTGTTTGCTGATGATATGAAGATATATGCGGAAATACGCAGCGTGGATGATTGTGAAAATATTCTAGCACAACTAAAAATAGTAGAAAACTGGTGTATCCAAAACAATCTCCACTTGAATGCGTCAAAATGTAAAGTTATTTCTTATTCAAGAAAATCTAATCCATTCGTATTTGACTACTCCCTAAATTCCCAAGTACTTGAACGTTCTGCAACAATAAAAGACTTGGGAGTAATATTTGATCAGAAATTTATTTTCTCGAACCATGTGGCGCAAGTAACATCATCCGCTTTGAAAATGCTAGGTTTTATTGTTAGAAACTCTTATTCGTTTTCTAATGAACTTGCTTTAAAAACACTATACTATTCCTACCTAAGATCCAAGCTAGAATACTGCTCGATAGTCTGGTACCCGTACTATGCCTGTCATAAAAACGCCATCGAAAATGTACAGCGAAGATTTCTGAAGTTCTTATCATTAAAAATTGACGGTTTTTACCCACAAAGAGGCTACCAACACTCCTTATTACTTGATAAATTTAATCTTACTTCGTTGGAATTGCGGCGTGCAATAAATAGTTTGAAGATGTTATACAATCTGTTTCACAACAAATTAGACAGTTCACTGCTGCTAGGTATGTTTTCTTTCCAAGTTCCTCGAATAAACTCACGACAAACTCATACGTTTTACTGTAAAACGCCTAGAACTAATGCTCTTCTTAGATCCCCAGTACATGTTATGTGCAATAATTTCAATAAAATATCAAATGTATGTGATATAAATTGTAGCAAATTTTCAGAAATTATGAATGCTTTTAACTTAACTTTCACAACTATCAATAGTTGAGTAGAACTATACCTATATATAGGTATGTATATATATATATATATATGTATATGTGTATATATATGTACATGTGTAATGTATATGTATGTGTGTGTATGACGTATGTGTGTGCATAAATCGTATATACTTATGATGCATATGATACATATAATACTTTGTTTTTTTTCCTTCTTTCCTCTTGTTTAATTACTTTTCATTATTTGCCATCGCTGTTTAAAATATTGTAATATTGTTACTTAACCATATAATATATTTTATTAATATTAGTTTCATTTATTTATTTTTTTTTTTTAGTTATAAGCTTGTACTGTTGTTCATGTTTGTCCTGTAATTGGATTTTTTATCTGTTGGGCAATAAATCTATTATTATTATTATTATTTACCTACTAGATTCTAGCCAAGTAGGTATATACCATGAATATAAAAACAAGTCAGTAAGTAGCTATTTATAAAAATTTCAAATACTCCAATAACAGCTTTAAAATAAAACAAACTAACCATTATACCCTTCGCCGATTTAATGCGCTTTTTATATAATTGTTGTACATTCTATATGATAGTCCTCGCAGTCTTTTTTGTAAATAATATTAGGTTTAGACACTTTTAGTTTAATTACAAAACATTAAAAACATTTTTTTTTTATTTAAAAAATTAATAACTTTTTTATTTATTGATAGGTTTTCTTCAAAAACAATAGGGTTCTTCTTCTAGCTAACAATAACTTACTTTTCAAAATCAATACAATCGGACTTCTCGTTCTTACAAGAAACGTGACGGACGGGCAGATAGACAGGCGGACGGACATTTTGAAAGTTGTTCAGAATTCGATCACCAACACAGTGATATGAAAATGTTTTCTCTACGAGCAATATTACCGATTTTAGAAATGTGCCGATCAAATGCAATATACTCTTTGTTTTGTGTTTGCGAAGAGTATAATAATGATTGTAGAAACAAATGACTTTATTAACTAAACCTTTAATATTTTAATTATGGGATTTACTAACAGTCGGTTTTACAATCGCTAGTTAACTTCCAATCAGAGTTAACTTTCAGGTTATTATAGAAATTGGTTTTTACAATAGCTGGTCATTTTCGATGTTGTAGTTATCTAGTAGTTCACTTTACTAGCAGATGAGGTGTGAGTAAACTAGAAGTTGGCAATTTATAACCTATAAAATAACTGTCACAAAACAATTTTTTTATATTTTGCCTAAAAATATGGATATGTACGAAGTAAATGCATATAGCAGTGATGAGGAGCCAAGGTAATCCTGTAGAAACCTAACTCTTTCGAAGAATATGATGGAAGAGATTTTTTAAATAGATCGAGACTAAATACTACCTACTTACTTAGTAATAGACCACTAACTCATAAATTACTTCTGACATTTATATTTGATAGCAGGTGACGTGACTTTGGACCAAAATTCATACATTTTATGTATATTACCCATTTTTCCAGTACCAACATTATAAATTTTATTCACAACCTCTCGTTTACAAATCATCACTTAACTTTATATTGAAATACGCATGTGTCGGTAAAGTTATAGTTAACCTGCAAGTAAAAGTCAACTAACATGAAAGCTAACTTGCGATTGTAAAACCGGCTGTTAGAGAATAAGTTCATCTGTTGGAGCTTAATAAAAAAAAAAGAACTTATTAAACTAGGTGAATCAGAATGCAGCGTGGTTGTAACTTGGTTTAATATATTAGAAATACTTGCTTATTACACAATATATGTAATATGAAATTCTTGACAGCAAAACTAAATTCAACTTTATAACAACTTAACAATTAGCTACCATCTTTCAGTGTAATCATAGATATCAGTTCATAAGCTTGCTTAATATTTCAATAGAACTAAAGCTATCTGAATACAAAACTATATTATGCACAATACAAATAATTTTCCTTTATTTTTACTATTCGATTCACTTCTTTAACTTTCTTAATTTAATATCTCAGAATTATATTTTATAGGCATGTTAAGAAAATAAAATCTGAAAACAACATTCAGTAATAAGCAAGTACAATGTCATTGCCTACCAGTCGTACTGCGCCTCCTTTTCCTCGATTTGTTTCTAACTCTAAAACCCGAAGCTTTTCTGATCCTAATTTTTTGGCATATTTATTCGCAACTTCAACTGTCTTATCTGTACTACCATCACTAACTACAATTAATTCATACTGAAAACTAGAACTAATAACACGTTCTTCTAAAAATTCCACACATTCGTCTAACATCGGAGGCACTAAAAGATAAATATTTAATAGGTATATTGTTTTTAAGGAAACACATTTTACTCACATCGTTCTTCCTCATTAAAAGCTGGAATTATCACACTTAAATGTATGCTGGATTTTTCGCCAAGTGATGGAAATTTAACCAATTCACCCGTAATAGGATCCAAAAAATATTTCTCTTTCTTACTCCTAAATATTACTGGATACACCTTAGAAGTCGCTATTAAAAGAATGCATACCTGTAAAAATACAATTAATATAGGTTCTCAAATTAAATATAAAAACCGAACCGATAGTATTATCGAACATCCAAAGGCAGAACAATAAAATAATAATAATTTAAAATTGAGTTCCATGTTTCCTATTTACATTATATCATACAATTTATAAATGCATCGTTGGCATTCGAGTAAAATCAAACTGATAAAGATGTATGAAAAATTTTTGTTTGGTTAGAAGTAGAAATTTTTGGGGTTAAGTTTCTGTCAACTTGTCAACAGTTACAGAAAACATGATGGGTCCTTTCAATTCTTTTACTGTTGGTTAGTAAGTATAATATGTATGCTTCGATATTGGTCGTCATTCAGCGGACGTAACAGTTGTGTAACTGTAGCGGGAAGGTTAATTGACGGATACGCTATTTTCTCAACATGTTGAGTAGCGGTTATTGCCATTTTTGGTAACGTAAATCATGTCTGCTATTGTGAGCGAGGAACCGTTGCGAAGACAATTCAAAAAATGAACAAAATGAATACCATTAACGTTTATTATATCCACCAAAAAGGTATAGCTTACTAGAAGAGACTACCTTAAAGTTGTAACTTATTTTCAAATTTCAAATGACGAAAAAAAAAAACAAACGAATTTTGACATTTGACCACAAGAATTGTTAGTTCAAAGTACGTTCCAACGGTAGTGGCATGTTTCATGCTACGTCCGCTGAATGTGATCTTTGATTCTTAAAAGTCGCTCTAAATATCACATTTTTCATATTTTTTTCTCTGTGAATTAAAGCTGTAAAAAATGGTAGTGACTTGCCGTGACTTGCCAGTAATGTAATGAAAAATACCTATTGAAATTCCTTAAAGACGATTTTAAACTGCCTAATACTCTAAACGGGGATAGCACAGAATGCGGTAACCTATCAACCGGTCACTTGCTGGTTTTCTAATCGAAAGGATCTGTTTTAAAATGGCGCCAAAAGTTGTCACGTTTTCGCGGTAACGTTTATTTTTTCACTGTCAACTTTGTATTCCGTCTTCTTTATTTAAACTGTGATTATTATACATCCTAATAAACCAATCTTTTTTTTATTTAAATATAAGGTTTTAAACGTTCAGTTATGTGTTTTTAAATAGTTGAGAAGCATTATTAAATGTTTCTCGTAAAGTGTAAAACATATAAAGATTAATATGACCACTGTAACAATAAGAGGAATTCCTGTAAACTTCCCTTTTGAACCATATGAGCTTCAAAAGCATTACATGGAAAAAGTCATTGAATGCCTTCAAAATGAAACTAATGGAGTTTTGGAATCTCCTACTGGAACTGGAAAGACATTGTCCCTTTTGTGTTCGTCTCTTGCTTGGCTGCAAATAAAAAAGGCTCAGTTACAAGCACAACGTCAGACAGCTATGTTTCATGAAGATAATGAATATGTAGGTTCGCTTAAAGATGAATTGGAAAAGACTGCTGGTAAAACTAGTGCTAGAGCATTTTTGGGTTTACCAACAATAATATATGCATCTCGTACACATTCTCAACTATCTCAAGCTATGCAAGAATTAAAAAGAACTGCTTATAAAGATATGAAAGCTTGTGTATTGGGATCGAGAGAACAGATGTGCATTCATCCTGAATTAATGGCTGAACAAAATAACTCCGATAAGGTAAATATACAAATTCAAATTTATTAAATACTTATATGTTAACATACATTACAAAAAAGAGGCATGTGTGACATGTCAAAATACAGTAGAATTTCTAATTAAGAAAATAATACAATAAATATTAGGAGTAAAACAGGACACTAATATTTCGACAAATATTACACATATTACAGGTGGCTACATAGGCTACGCTCACAAAGCAATTTCCTTATGGAAAAAAATACATTATTACAGCTAAAAGAGAATAATTGGAGATTATTTATTACACTATTATGGCTATTTGAGGTAAGTAATGTCATTAATTGTGTACAGTTTCTTTTCACACAAATAAGTAGTTGAACGGTTTTTTTCTAAATTTGAGAAAACTTTCATATTTTATATTGTTTCGAACATAATTGAGAAATGTTATGGTTCTATATTAAGGAGCAGTTGCTGTTAAGGTGTATTCACAGAAGGCTGAGAGTAATAAATATGCGTGATTGCCTCGTGATCGCTACTTGTTCCATCCTCATTGGTTGCATTTTTCAGGAGATTGCCAACGGTTTTCTCGACTTCAGTTGTGTGTAATTTGCGTAAGAGTGCATTTACATTTGTTCGAAAATTTGAATTATTTTAACTCATAAACAGTTTAGTGAATCCATTTGAAGTTTATGGTAGTGTATTATCAAGTTTAAAAGAACAATATCCTACATTTTCATTAATATTTAATCATTCTAAAATTGATCAGGAAACTTCTTGTATTTTTAGTAATTTTACGTATGAATGGCTCTGGTGAACTAAGCCCACGTGAACAGCGCGTGACAGCTTTCAGAGCACGGTGAATATACTATAGGCTAAAGTTATGTTTAGGGTATGCATAGTTGCCCTTATGCCTTGTGTCATAATTGTTGCTCATTTCAGATTGTAAAAACTGACCTTTGTATTTTTTCAAACATAGGGGACATTCATGCATAAATATATAATAGCCTCTGCATATGAGCAGTCAGAAAGCCTTAAAATGATTCGAATAACCTCTTGTATGAAAAGATTTTGTCAGTATTGGGTAAAGCACCCTACAAAAGCAGGGTTGGAAAAAAAAACAGTTTTTTTTCATTTTGAACAAAAGGTTTTGTTTGTTTTAAACTTAAATGATATGTTTAAAACAGGTTTAAAACTCGATTTAACTAGAATGGGCTTGTTTGGCATTTTTTTTTATTTCATAAATCGAAAGTGCAAGTATAAAATAATAGATCTGCAAAAAATCAGAATCTTATTCGCACGTTTGGTGTCTTAAAAACTATTACAAACCTCCACCTCGCGAAAATGGTACGTAGCCAGGCGCTACGTTACTATACGCATAGACTCGGCGATCTCATTTGACTCGATGCTTTATTAATTGTTATAATTATAGGTGTTTTCGAAGTATTGTTTGTGTTACGTACTTCTTGACAGTAGGGGAGTACGATTTGGTGAAACGTCAAAAAATTACAATTTTCTCTCGCTCTTGTCGGGACTAATTTTCGATTTTCACCCTGCAATTTACGATGAAGATTCATCGCCGACCTTCCCCTTTCTGTAGAGACATAGCACGAACTTCCACTTGACGTATTTATTTAGTTACCAACGTTTGAAAATTCCATGTTTTTCGACCTTTCAGGTTAAATTTGAAAGGTCCCAGACAGCCACTTTTCTTACGTCACTTGCGTATAGTGACGTCACAAATGGGCGCACTATTTTTGCAACTATTACTAATTTCAACTGCTTATATCTCGAGAACGGAAAAAGTTAATACTATGAAATTTTAGGTGCCTAATAAGAATATCAAGTACTATATGAAAACGTATAAAAACCATATAAAATGAATATCATGGAACAAGCGAACCACAAACATCAGTAATTAATACTAGAGTTACACCTACCACAGTAATCACTGAAACTAAACAAGCTAGTGAGACAAATAACACTGATGCAACAGATGGATTCTGCTCAGCCAGGAGAAGACGGCGGCCTAAAGTTGGAAATGGTGAAGGAGACAACATTTTTCATGGCAGAGAGAATAAAAAGAAAAGAATCTGGTTGTTCATATCTAAAGTAACAGATGATATAACTGAGGAAAACATAAAACGCTACATTGCAGCACAAACAAATACAGAGGAGGACGTTTACGTTAAAAAACTGCAAAAGCAATATAAGACTACTGATAATCAATCGTTCATGGTTGGAGTTGCACCTGAATTTAAACAGCAAGTTTATGATCCTAGTTTCTGGCCCAAAAATATTACATATGACCGATTTGACTTTAGACTAGGGAAACACTTCCTGGATTATCAACAAATGGATGTTCAGAATCAAGAAGACATTTCTATACAAGACCCAACAAGTCGACCAAAGTCTTTTTTTGGAATGTAAATATATTGGAATCTAGTCAGGGTGTTCATGTGAGTGGCACTTCTGGTATAAACAAAAAAAATATTCATATGAATATACAAAGTTTAAATAATAAATTAAATTTTATTGATGCTTTTCTGTTAGATCAAAAGCCTGATATGATTTTATTTACCGAACATTGGATGTCGGAAGAGAATTTACATTCTGTTAGCTTAAGTGGTTACCACCTGAAGGCAAAATTCTGCAGAATAAATAAAATACAAATACGGTGGTGTAGGCATTTTTTCTAACTCCAAATACTTAAATGTTTGCAAAAAAATAAAATATCTATCAATAGAACTGGACATTGAATGTAGTGCCATTTCTGTGGATAAGCGGATATGTATTGTGGTGATTTACCGATCTCCAAATGGAAGTTTAGATACGTTTTTTATTCAATTGAGCAGAGTATTAGACACTCTTGTTGGCACATGTGAATATCGTATGTGGGGATATTAATATTAATTTTTTTGGAAAATAGCATTACAAAAAAATTGCTATGCGATATACTCGAATCATATGAGGTACATTCTTTAATAACAAAACCTACGAGATTTTCAAACAGCGGTGATGCTACTAGTGCTACTGCTATCGACTATTTAATTACAAACATTAGAAATAAAATACAATACAGTATTATGGATACCAGTTTATCGGACCATTGTGCCCAAATAATAAATTTTACTGGCACAAATGTCAACACAATCTTAAAGTCTAAACAAAATAAAATATTCACAAGAAAATTCTCAGACGCTAATACAAATGAATGTATACATTTATTAAAAAGGTTTGAATTTCCAAATAATATAGCTTTTAATAGAAGAAATCATCTATTCTTCGAAAATTTTTGGGACCATTTTACTTGGGCTTTTGAGGCAGCCTTCCCAAAATCTATGCAAAAAGGTAGAACCCTACATAAAAATTGTAATGCCTGGTATACCCAACAATTAAAAATTGAATCTGAAAATTTAAAAAAATTAAACCATCTTAGAAAACTAAATCAAAATAATAATGAACTACATAAAAAATACAAGAGACAAAAAAGACAATATAATGAAAATATAGCAAGAGCCAAAAATAATTATTATACAAATATTATAAATCGGTCAGACAATAAAACGTGAACTTTATGGGGCATAGTAAATGCAAGATTAAATAGAAATAGGACTCGTCCTGAATTAAAGCTATGTCATGAAAACAATATAATTTCAAATGACACAAATATATTTGAGAATTACTTTGTTTCAATTATAGATAACCAAGTAATAAGTCATTTTGGCAAAAATATTTCTAACTCCTGCACGACTTTATCGAATCCCACTAATGAATCACTAATCCTTGAAGCTATAACGGCAGATGAACTCAAACACGTTACATTGAATCTAAAAAACATCCTTACTGAAGAAATGTTGCTCTGAGTTTTCCGAAATCATTGCAACAATAATAAATAAATTCATAGAAATGGGTGAATTTCCAAGTCGTTTGAAACTTTCGGTTGTTATCCCTATTTTTAAAAAAGGCGATCCTCTATTAATCCAAAATTATGGGCCTATCTCACTTCTAAGCATCTCAAAAATCATAGAAAAAATTATATGTAACAGAATCACTAAATTCCTTGATGAAAACAATATCTTCACAAATAATCAACATGGTTTCAGGGAGGGCCGCTTCACTGAAACTGCAATGATTAATTTTATCCAATCTATTAATGATAAAATGGAATACATGGTAGGTTTGTTCTTTGATTTAACTCTAGCCTTTGATAGCCTAAATTTTAATTTCACAATAGAAAAGTTATCCAAGCTTGGTATACAAGGACAACTTCAAAAGTGGATACATTCATTTTTTAAAAATCGTAAATTAATAGTGATAGTGAATCAGAAGACATCCAACGAGTATAATATAACATCAGGCATCCCCCAGGGCAGTGTCTTAGGTCCCCTAGCTTTCCTAATGTATATAAACGATCTTCCGGAATACATTCTTGACGGGGAAGTGTTTATGTTCGCCGACGATATTACCATCATAATTTCAAGTGCCAACTTACAGGAATTAACCGTAAAATTAATAGAGTTCTCAGCCAATTTGATAGATATTGTCATAAAAATAGACTCATCATTAATTATTCAAAGACAATAGCAATTGAATTTCATAAACACTCGAGACCCAAAGCAATTAGCTCGAATATCCATATAGATAATAACTCAGTTGCTTTAAAGAGCCACTATAAATTCCTAGGTACGATTATCGATGAACATCTAAACTGGAACGAATGTATAGATTCAGTTTGCTCGAAGCTAAACAAACAATTCTATGCGCTCTTAAATCTGAAGACTACTCGAAATGAGGAAGGCCTCTTAACTGCATATTATGCTCTAGTCTATTCTGCGATTAGCTACAACACATTCGTTTATGGATTAGCGGTGGGGAGTGATGGGATATTCCTAGCCCAAAAAATAATTATCTGGCTTATGTATAATCGGGGATATAGAGAGTCATGCAGGCAAACATTTAAGGAAAAAAAACATCCTAACATTTACAGGCATTTATTTATTTAAACTGTTAAATTATATCTACTTGAATAAAAACACATTTAAAAAAAATTCAGATGTACAATTATAACACCAGGAATAATAATGATATTAGATTAGACACTTTTACTTGTATAAGTTATAGAAAATCTCCTAAATATGCCGGCTGTTACTTATTTAATATGTTACCACCTCATATAAAAAATGCAGCGAACCTGACTAGATTCAAATTATTGTTAAAGCAATATCTACATGAAAATACTTTCTACTCACTAGCAGAATTTATTGAGTTTGCACAAAGAGCCTAGTTTTACATTTTTCTTTTGTCATTTCAAATATGAGCTGTGTATTATTTTATTCCTAATCAAAATTTGAATATGTAGCATTTTAGTAATTGATCAATTGATTGATTAATTAGTTTTAGTATCTGAATAGTTTGTAATATGTAATCTTCATGTTTGTGATATACCTTTCAATGTATTTTTACATATGTTAATGTATTGTTATGAATTACACCCCCCTTGGAAAAGGAGATGGCACGCCTATGCCTCTGATGGTGACTGGAAAGGCTCTAGAAAGAGCCAAGGACTTTTCTAGATTATGGTTGAAGAAGATTCTGGATTGATCTAGAGCTAATTTCGGAGTATATAAGGCGCGATTACAAGCGCGGGAGAGGAAGTTTATTTGAGAAGTGACACGCTCGGTAAAAAGTGAGGTTAACTATTAAGTAAACAAGTATTGTAGTCAGTAAATTGTTAAATAAAGTGTTAGTAGTGTTTAATCTCTTGTTAAAATTATTTAGAACCCACGAATTCATACAGGGTGTTTCCTAAAAGGTGGAAATCCGTAACATTTTGGTGTCGGAAGCGGAATTTTGACAAGAGGATTTTTCGGAAGTGTTCGAGAAGGTTTGGCAGTGTATTCTTGAAGTTGGTGCTAACACGGAGGACTAATTTACTGGACGTTGTTCGATGGTTATTTTCGAACAGGAAAATAGTGTCAAGTGCATTTTTTGAGACATTTTTGGAACATTTTATTTGGACATTAGAGGTTAAGTGACGAAGACTCTAGATAAGACTTTTTCGTGCCGTTTTGAGGTTTTTCTGGACAGTCCCATTACCGATAGTGACGTAATTGTTAAATTTATTTGATTTCAACGTAGTCGTATGCCTATAACAACCAGAAGTATGGCAACTGAAAAGCAAATACAGGACTTATTTGCACAATTCCAGAAAGTGTTGGAAGGGCTAGAAAGAAGGCATCAAGAAGAAGTAAGTGAAATCAAAGAGGAAATAGACCTGCTTAAGCGACAGTTGAGGGATAGAGGAAGCCAGCAAGTGGTATTATCAGATCAGCTGTTCGAACCTCCCTCCTTTGACGGCCAAAGTTCATGGACCATTTACAAGATGCAGTTTGAGGCAGCAGCGAGTGCAAACAACTGGAATGACGAAGAAAAGGCTATGGCGTTAATCGTGGCATTAAGAGGCCAAGCATTGGAAATACTCCAGACAATCCCAGTAGACCAACAACGGGATTTTAAAGTTTTAGAAGCTGCCCTAGATCTACGATATGGCGATCAACACCTTGCCCGAGTGTACCAGACCCAGCTGAAATCACGTGTTCAAGGGGCTGGGGAAAGTTTGCAAGAGTTTGAAGCTGCCGTGTGGAGACTGGCTCACCTGGCTTACCCGGATGTACCGAAGGAATTCCAAGATCAACTGGCAGTAGATGCTTTTCTGGATGGTATACAGGATGATGAGATCAGGCGAGTCCTCAGGTTATCTCGATACCAGAACAGCAGCGAAGCGTTGGTACGTGCACTCGAGGTGGAAGCTGTCCTTCAAGATACCCCGAGTCCAAGAGTACAAGCTATGAGTCTCGAAAGATCGCAGTCTAAAAAGGAGAACCAGAACGCTATGTTGGCCGACATATATAAGATGTTCAATCAGTTACTGGCTCAAGTGGATACTGCAGAAAGACAAGGCAAGCCAAGCGGGGGTATTAAATGCTACAACTGCGGCAAGATAGGACATATCAAACGAGACTGTCGACAGCGGAACTCGAGGAAAGTGAATGTTGGAAACAGGGCAGAGACACAGAATAAACAAAGTAGTGGAAGGCCAAGTGGACGGCGTATGAAATGCTACAGGTGCGGGGAACTAGGACATATCCAGCTTGAATGTCCACAGAGGAGCTTGGAGAGAGTGAAGGCCGGAGATGCTGTGAAGCCAAGGGGAAAACCAGAGGAAGCCGGTACCAGAGAGGCTGTGACAGATAACGAACGTGGTGCCCCTAGAGAAGTGAAGATTTCCCAGCTTCGGAGCATTACAAAAAGGCCACCACTACAAGGATATGACGATAAAACGAAACCTGAGAGAAATGCAAACATTTCATCCGGAAGAAGGTACAAGGAAGGTTGCAAGTACTACCACCAGGAGAAACTGCAGGTCAAGGGAGCAGTCGACACTGTCAAGGTGGAAGTGCCGGATGATAGGGCAGATGAAGCGCTCAGACAAGAGCAACTAAACGATGTGGAAATTGGGCCTATATTGAGAGCCAAAGAAAGGGGAACTCGTCCAAAATGGAAGGATGTTTCGGGCAAAAGAGTGGGGCTGAAGGCACTATGGGCGCAGTGGGACTCACTGAAAGTCATGAACGGGCTGTTGCGGAGAGCATGGGAAAGCCCGGATGGAAAGGTGGTTATGCGTCTAGTGATTCCCAGGTGTCGAGTAGCGAAAGTGCTTCAGGAAGTGCACAATGGGGCATCCGATGGACACTTCGGTGTGAACAAGACCCTGAAGAAAATACGAGAACGATTTTATTGGATAAGAAGTCGTCAGGATGTGGAGGCTTGGTGTCGCAAATGCAAGATTTGTGCAGCCAGTAAGGGACCACAGACTGGAAGTAAGGGTGAAAAGAAGCAGTTCAACACCGGAGCTCCTTTCAAGAGGTTGGCTAACGATATAGCGGAACCATCATCAGCCAGTGACCGAATGAAGGCTCAATACGACCGGAAGGGTAGTTCAGAAGGATTCAAGGCAGGAGACCTGGTTTGGCTGTACAACCCACAGCGGAAGAAAGGAAGGTCACCGAAACTTCAACCGCCTTGGGATGGACCGTATACTGTTATTACCCGAATTAATGATGTCGTCTATCGGATTCAACGAAGCAAAAAGTCCAAGATGAAGATCGTGCATTTGGACAGGCTGGCGAACTACATCGATGATTCTGAGTTGCCTGATCGGGACGATCTAGGCTTAAGGAGGGGGCAGTGTTATGAATTACACCCCCCTTGGAAAAGGAGATGGCACGCCTATGCCTCTGATGGTGACTGGAAAGGCTCTAGAAAGAGCCAAGGACTTTTCTAGATTATGGTTGAAGAAGATTCTGGATTGATCTAGAGCTAATTTCGGAGTATAAAAGGCGCGATTACAAGCGCGGGAGAGGAAGTTTATTTGAGAAGTGACACGCTCGGTAAAAAGTGAGGTTAACTATTAAGTAAACAAGTATTGTAGTCAGTAAATTGTTAAATAAAGTGTTAGTAGTGTTTAATCTCTTGTTAAAATTATTTAGAACCCACGAATTCATACAGGGTGTTTCCTAAAAGGTGGAAATCCGTAACAGTATGCTTATGATTATTTACTGTTGACTTATCTATACAATGTAAATTGGTTAAAGATCAATAAATTCTATCTATCTATCTATCAAGCCTGTTAAATGGTGCCAGGCGCGCTATGTCTGCTACTAGTACTTGATGTCAGATGGCGCTCTTAAACAGATTTTACAGCAATCTACGAATAAAATGTGACATGTGCATATGATGACTTACCATTTGACTCATATGCGGCAGACTACAGAGTGTTTACTATTTATTTATTTATCGTGTAGTGTTACTCGTGTCTGTACTAGTCTCTGTGGTTATGAGTACCCAGAGTAGCAGTGGCAGTGCCACTGGTCTTAAAAAAGACACAATTTGGTCTTATTTTGACACAATAAAAGTAGACAACAAAAGTATTAGAGCAAAGTGCAGGAAATGTAAAACCATCATGGTAGGGTTAGTTGCTCGCATGAGGTTACTTATTAAAAAATGTATGGGCAGGAGCAGTATGGACATGAAAACTACAACAAAGCCAGTGGAAATGGAAAATCACAAGAATAAGAATAGTGAGTCATTATCTGAGTGTTCTGATTCCAGTGTGTCGTCTTGAATTCTGAATCCTGAGTCAAAGGAATTGTGAATTTTATTTTTTTAAACGTTTTATTTTTGTTGTTTTTATTTGTATTTATTTAGAAGAGTTTCGTTTTATTTGTTTATATAAGAAGGACTTAATTTGTGTATTTCATATTTTATTAATTCTATTATAATATAACATAAAGTCGTTTATAGTCTGTTTATTTATGTACTAGGATAGTGTACCATTGTGAGTTAACTATAGACCTGAACTGGTCGGAATGGACCATCATCGGCACTTTTCCTGCGTCTCCACGAACTCCAAAATAATACATTTATTTAAAACATTGCACTGTGTTTTAAATTGGTTTTAAACAGTTGTTTAAAACATCGCATTGTGTATTAAATATGTTTTAAATATTTGTTTAAAACACAGTGCGATGTTTTAAACACTTTATTCAAAACATTTTGTTTTAAACATGCCAACCCTGCGCAAAAGCCATATTTTATTTGAGAAGCACACATGTAGGTAATGTGTCATATGAATTAACATTATAATTTTTGAGCCCGTGGGGAAAATGGACAGCTGTCATTAGCTAGTTTGCCACAGCACGTTTTACAATATATTTAGCAATTTTTGTGGTGTTTAAAGTTTCGAACTTATTTCAGTTGGAAAATACACTTGCATTTGTGATTATGTAGAAGAACAATTATGCTATAGTTTTATTATACTTATACTATTATGTTCTTACAGAATAAATAATACCTTTATGTTAAAAGGTAAAGGTATTTACACAGAACTTCCCTCTTTATTTGCCACTTTTTATTTATTGATTATTTTTTCTAAGTTGATCAATCTGTATATTTTTTTGTTAAAAGTATAATGGGTGTCTTACTTGGTAATTGTTGTGACTAGGGCTATATTCGACAGGGACCAAAGTATACCCACAGTGGATACCTACATGCCAGACATATGCAGCTTCATCACTTTGCTCTGTGGCATTTGCGGTGGCTATCCAAAATGTGTTGTAGTATTGCAAACTTAAAGTGACTTAGGAGATTTGGATAGAATTGGGAAACAATATAACAATATGAGTAATATAAAAATATGTGTGTTCAACAGAGTGTTAAAAGGTTACCATTTCTTCAAACAGATATTTCATAAAGTTTCAGTTGCATTTTAAACTTTAAAACTTGATGAGTGATCTCTACGAAAGTTGTAGCCATAACAATAATCATTATTATTATAAATAAGAATAGAATAGAATAATTTATTGGTGTCAAATACACAATGTGTTTACACAAGTCAGGAACCTCTGTAAACACAAACTAGGTTTAAGATTTTTATAAGGTTGTGTAGTCTGATATTTCTGCCTTTCATTCAAACTACACTAACCGTACACATACGTCCACGGTTGCATGTTAAAACGAGATCATATCAGCCATTAGTCAGACTGCTGATTCGAACGCATTTGAGTGGTCTGACTGTGGTCCACATACCAGTCGAGCGGTATCCGATATGTATTGGATATATCAGGGTTCGGACTCGTATGGAAAACCTGGAGAACCTGGAAAACTCAGGGAATTTAAAAATCTTAAAAAAATACATGGAAATATCAGGGAATTTTATAAATAGTATAAAAAATCAGGGAATTCTGCGTCTCGATAAGGAAAACCATGGAATTCTTAAGAATTTTCACTGATTAAATTCAAGTCAAGGATTTATTTTATGTCAATTAAAAAGTTACTTCACTAAAAAATATATAGATATTAATATTTTTGGTTATGGAAAACCTGGAAAATTCAGGGATTTCTTTCAGCTTCGCAAAGTCTGAACCCTGTATATATCACTTTTGGATACTTATTTTCAAATAAAAAGATTCAAAAGATTTTTCAAACATTTTAATATTTTCAATTATCTAATTGGTTTTTTAAGGTATTTTCTTTAATTTCGAGACTGCAGTGTATTGAAAAAAATTAAAAATAAATACTTTCAAAAAATACAATATACTTAAATAAAGATACTTACTAAAAAAATAAAATAAAGTTCTCAAATAAATAGTATATTATAATACAAGTGCATAAGTAAGCCTTTAAAGCATGCAAAGGTCCTAAAGGAGTAAGTGCTTTAAAGGCTACTTATACACATACACGTGTATTATACGCTATTTTTTATTATACCTGCACTGCAAAGTAAAAATTAGAAAAAATAATTATCCAATAAAAAAACAAAGGGTAAATAAATAAAAACGATGGCGACAACTTTTCCTAAGCCCAACAAAACGAGAACTAAATAAATCCGGTTATTCAAAGAGTTTGAATTCAGAGTATTTCAGACGCCATAACCGAGCCGATCTATCGGCTATTCCCGACGAATCAGTCGATCGTCAGTTAACCTTCGCGAAAGGGAAAAATTGCTCTGTTGCCGTTATTTAATTTTCGGCGTGAAATGTAAATACTTTATCTATGAGATGAGAAAGTGAAATATAAAACTGACAACAAAAATATTGTTGCAGGGCATAAAAAGATTGGAAAAAATGTCTACTTTAGGAATCTGAGAGGCGCAAGTTATAATTTTTATATTTTAAGGGTGATGCAGCCCTAAAAAGGCAAGAATATTCTACAAAAAAAAATTGACATTTAATAGAATGATACATTTTTTTTTTTTTGGGACTGCATCTTATTTTTTGAGTAAAAACAAAGAAAAATGGCTCTTAGTTTTTTTTCAAAGAAGTTAACCTTTTTTCCATTATTTTATACCACTTTCGATTTATGAAATAAAAAAAAATTCTTGATTGCAACACACAAATGCTAATAGAAACTATGAAAAAACATAATAAAGCCCATGATAACTGTATATTCTCACATAGTAATCCCCACAAGCCACGTGGAAAATCATCAACAGTAGTAAACCTAAGTATCCAAAGTTACTAATGAAATTTTGTCAAATAATTTTAGCATGTATTTTGCTAATTTTGCTAATAATAAATGTAGTTAAGGAACTACGTACTTGTAATATGATGTATACATATTTTTTGTACAGTTTTTCTACACCTAACACTTTCAATTAACTATCTACCTCTTTCAATAGACAATTCAACTTTGACTATCTTATTTGTATATGATACCAATTTTACTACATAAAATAACAATATATACGATTTAATAGTGTCAGTGGTAGAAACAAAACAGTTTTGGTGTCCTAAGTGTTGTATTGTTATATTCCTACAAATTTTAGCATCATCATATTCACAAATCAAGTCATTTATTAAAGTTATTAATACATAGATTTTGGTACATGTCAATAAGTGTGCATCAAATGTTCAATGTAAGAAAATTATGTTTAGGTTATTAAAACATAGTGCAAAATATAATACATATAGTATAAATACAACTTATACTACATACACAACAAAATATGATTACACTGTCGAAAAACTCTTGATGATTATAAATGCCTATTCTGGTCCTTGTGACGTCTTAGACTATAGAACATATTTAATTTTTTTTGTATTATTTAATGATAGGATATTTGAATGTTTCCAGTAAACCAGTTGTTGTAGTTGGAAATGTTCTCTTGCAATTTAGCTCTTAATAAGTCATAATCATTATCTGAATTTTAATATGTTGTATCATCAGTGTATAATACTAGTTTAGTGGTTATATCATTATATATCATTAATATATATTAAAAACAAGAGTGGGTTCAGAGTAGAGCCCTGGGGTACGCCATATTTCATCTCTACCCAAGCCGATTTATTATTATTAAAATACATGATTTGTTTCCTCTCCGAGAGTCAGTTTTCTCTAATATTTAGACTGTTCATTTAACCCATAGTAGGCCAATTCTATGATTAATATACTATTAGATACACTATCAAAGGTCTTCGAAAGATTATAGAATGTGGTTGAAAATGACTGCATCATTTTTGCACAGGAAATACATACGAAAACGTCTTTACAAACCCATCTTAATTAGCCTCTCATAATTGTGAAATTGCACACTGATATATGGACTGTGCCCATGATATATAACAAGTATATTTGTCATAACCTGAAAATTTTACCTTTTAGGTACAAATGTGCCTTAGTAAAGTTAAATCTCGATCATGTCAGTACTATAACCGAGTAGAACGTATAAAAGACGATCCAGTTATAAGAGATTTAAGTGTTATTGACATAGAGGATATAGTAAAATTAGGAAATTGTCATAAGTTTTGTCCATATTATATGACAAAGGAGTTAAAGCAGCAGGCCGACATTGTTTTTATGCCTTATAATTATTTACTGGATCCTCTCTCACGAAAGGCATTAGGTAAGATTATTTTATAATACTGGGTGTCTGGCGTATATGTACAAATATTTTGGTCCAAAAGAGGTAAATATTCGTACAAATTTTTATTCTAACTTAAACTTAATTTAATAGTTCCCTGTCAGTTTTTCCGTTCATATATCCGTCTGTTAGTTCGTCCATTCGTCCGTCGATCCATCCTTCTGTATGCCACAGCCCTCCCACTCTCATTTTTACACCTGTTGAGATAAACTTGGCATATAGATGTAAATTCATGACCCAAAAACAGAAATGAAATTTTTTTAAGAATTTTTTTGTTTGTCCAACTCTCATACTAATGGAAGCGCATAGAGATTTGCATGGGAAATGAATGATTAAAGCTGACAAGGTCCTTTTTATGTTTGAATATATCATAGTAAATATGTTTGCTGCCACTCTGAGATACACATCGTTGATCCCTCCACTCCCTTAAGGGTGGAAAATTTAAAATGGCCGAATCTCGGAAACAAAGATACAAATTTCGTTCGTGTGCGAAAATGTATATCTTTTAGAATACAATATAATAGTTTATTATAACTTTTTCTCATTGATCTTTTCTATCAAGAGATAATTATTTTTTTTTACATTATTCTAACTTTTTTCGAGTATAGTATCTAAATTGCAGCTTTTAGAGATAAAAGTTCCAAATAAAAGTCATAGTTCATACATCCTATTGTAAATCAATTCTAGGTCAAGAAATTAGGTAACAATGTTAGCTAGTGTACAGATTAAATCTATTTATTTGCATCATTGAAACAGCTCGGAATTAAACATAAAGGACCCAGCACCAAATACTTGGAATTTTAGGTTTCGGTGGATCTTGATGGAACAAGTAACATTTGACAGATTATAGCTCCTTGATTAAAAAGTCCTTATGGAAGTGAAGTCCGTTATTCAATCTTTTTAGGGCTACAGCACTTAGAAGTGGCTAATAATAGTAGTATTCGACAGATCATAGCTCCCTGATCAAACGTTTCTTATGGGCGTCAAGTCCGTTATTTAATATTTGCAAAGCTGCGGAGCATAGAAGTCCTATTATTGAATACTGAGAATTAGCCATTTCTCCACTCTGTAGCTCCACAAGTATTGAATAACAGACTTCGCGCCCATAAGGACTTTTGATCGGGAAGCCACAATCTGTCGAATGCCACTTTATCCCATCAAAATTCACCGAAAATTATTCTGCAGTTTAGCAAAGTAACTGAGCAATAGTGTTATATGAGGCAGGGATAATTTCTTAGAAGATTAGTAGGACAGTTAGATTCATGCCTATGGATGGTGGTAGAATACTTCTCTCTGATGTAAATGATGTTAATCTGCCTAGGCTAGAGGTGGTTATGTTTCAGAAATATAGCACCTAAAAGACGCATTGCAGTTGGGAAATATGAACTGAAAGAGGTATAGTATTGAAGTATGAGGTCTACATATTAGCATTATATAAAACTGTACAAGTGACTTGCTGCTAGAACCAATGTGTTATCGTTGCATGATGTGATATTATTGCATAATAGTAGTACCAAAGCCGAAAACATTTTTCGTTGTGTCCTATAGTTACTGCTGGTCAAAGATGCATCATTGTTTATGGTTTGGGTATTATTAAATTTAAAATGCTTATTGTTTTGTCCATTTTGTATTTTTTTTCAATTATAAATGCCGACCAAAATATCATGTCATGTAGGTACAGGCAAGCAGACTTTGTTTTGAGGAGGTTGAGGTGTTAGACGAAAATAATGAAAAAAATCTGAAATAAAGTTCTTTTAATAGATTTTTATGACTCAATTTTCTGTAAAAAATCCAAAGTTATTAGGAAACTCATAAAGTTAAAAAAATGTTAAACTTTTACATGTAGTCTTATGGTAAATATGTCAACCCAACATGCAAACGGTACATTTTAACACAAATAACTAAATAAAACACACTACTATGTTTTCTACCACATGGTAGAAAACATAGTTGTGTGTTTTATCTAGTTATTTGTGCAAAATGATTAACTATCACAGAGTAACAGCTCATTCAATCAATTTTTTGGTATATTTTAATTTAAAGCAAATAACCAAATAATGTCAGCAATTCCGAAAACTAACTATGAAAAGCATTGATGTCTTACGCATATTTTAATACCGTTTCCAATTTAATTAGGAGACTTTTAATAAATAAAAAAATGATTAAACATTTGTAAACTGTCAAATTTCTCTTTTCGTTAATGATTTTTAACTAAGTTCAATTATTTAATGATTTAATTTTAATTTTTACTGCTTCTCATTTTTTTTTTTTGAATTATTTACTGAAACAAATTTGTAAAATATACATATTTATATAAATTTATTTTTTTAAATAAGTTTGGACAAAACATAGAAAAGTTAGTTCATTAAGTAAAATAATTAAATCTACTTAAATAATTAATTAATAATAAAAAATGATTTATTTATGCCTTTATGACAATAATTATTGGTATCATCGACTTAAAACCTTTTGTAATAATTTATTATGGAAAAGTTCCGATTTAGAATTCGACTTACTTTTGGTTGGAATTGTAACACTCAACCTCAACCTCCTTAATCATTTTTTTTATCATTCGAAAAAAACCGTTAATGTAACTTATTGCTACAATGATTAGTTGTCATTGACAAAGTTTGAAAATTATATCTAATGACAACATTTAACCTGTTTAACTTACATTTTATTATTCCACATACTACTCTGCGTACTTGAATAGCAATGAAGATGATGAATTATCACTGACGAGATAACAACAAATTTTCAGTCGTAAATTACATTATTTACTTTTTCTTTGTTGAGTGAGTATTGATTTTTACTCCCTCTCTTTTAAATATCCGCAGAACGAAAATTTTCGCCAATTTGTATTATATTTTTTTATTTTATGCCTACTTTAAACCCAAAAGTTAGCACTATACTTTCGCTTATCGAACAACCTGATCTAAAACAAACAAGCAAACTGACAATAGCCCTCAGAACAGCATTTTCTTTCCGTGACCGTATATTTTTTTGAAAATAAAATATTTCATTAATAAAACTCTTTAAAAGAAATGTGATTCAACTTTAAGGCTTTGTTATTGAAAGTATTTAATATTCAACAGGTGATTTCACTTTAAAAGCTTGTATGTTTGAAAAACAAATAACTCATTCAAATTGGATGCTCACCATTGAGATTTCGGAAACCGTAAGAGAGAGAGAGAGAGACAAGGATATTGCACTTATTTGTCAAGTCATGGATATAAGTCTTACAGTATTGCCAGACTGCCGATTAAAAATAATAAAACAGTGAGTCAGAAAATTTCATTTGCATCATCGTTTTTTATCAACAATTAAAGCTCAAAATCAATGTTTTTAAAATTCTTCAAAACTGTCTTTCGTAGAGGAAAGTGAAGAATAGGTGATTTGTTCACAATTAAAATCCCTATATTATAAGACGTTCCAAATTAAAATCGCTCCAGCGGTGAAAAAATTATTGCAAAAAAAACTACATTGTGCATAATTTAAATTTTATGAGGTCTCAAAATTAGATAGTACTGTCATACTGTGAACTTTATTACTTATTTTTAAAATGTGCATGTTTTAATAAAATTTTCATTGGTTTAATTTGCAAAAACGCAGCTTAAAAAATAAAAACGTTATGCCTTTTGTTTATTAGCAAAAATCGAGCCTTTTTTGAAGTAATAATTCACAGCCATGCTTTGCAAAAATTGGTTGGCTCTTTTTTGCTAAAAGATTAGTTAGATCTTGAATATAATTAGTATAAGATATTGAATGTGTCAAAATTTTATCTCGGTGCCAGAGACGGCTCTCATATAGACGTAATATTATATTGCAAACATTTACCGAAACAATCAGAAAAACGACGAAGTGGTGAAATATTTAACTTAAAAACGGTAATAGTTCTTACAAAACATGTATAACATATCTAGCAAATAAAAAGACAAGTTTGAATCAAACACACACTTTTCTGTTCTACTTAATGTGTGGCGTGTTTATTTTGTTTATTTTCATAATAATGAGATATGAAAACGCAATTAATTGCTGGCAACATGAAACATTTTTCCCAATATAATAAACCGTTTTTATATAATATTAAATTATGCATAACGCATAACAAATAGAGTTAAGGATTAATGGCATAAAACTGCCATTTACTGTGTGCATCGCGTGATAAAGCGAATTTTATTTCACTTAATTTTTTTTTTACGTGTAACCTACTTTTATCGGAAATTTACTACATTTGTGGAACGTACTAAAAATTACCTAAAAATATAGTCAATTTTTTATATTTGCAGTGTTAAAGACCGACCCTGACCGAGTGTCAACATTAAATTCCAGTGTACAGAGGTGGTTTTATGATTTTTACTTCTGTGGTTTTATCTCCTTTAATTACGACTCCGCCGAAATTGTGAAACATTTCAAAATCACTTTCTACATACATTGTGGCAATTATTGGCATTTGCGTCAACATTTAATAAAGGGAAAGGGAAGACCATCCCATATTGCAGTTTTGCAAACCGTAGTATAAATCTAGCCATCTGTATATAGGTACATATGTTTCTGCAAACTTGGTGGAAATTATACAGGGTCGGAGGTATACGAATATGTCTAGTGCTTCTCAGGCTGCAATAGATTTGTGGATTCGCGATTTCCCAGAACTGCAATTTGATGGAACAGATCTTTATTGTAGTAGTTGCAACAAAACAATTTCTTGGATATCTAAAACAAATGTTAATAGACATTTCCTCACGAAAGCATATTAGTGCTAATGGCTCTACTGATAGTGGGATGGTGGGATACCGTGGTCAAAACTAGACAATCCACTTTTTAGACAATTTTTGGAAAAGTGTGGCAAATATAACAATGTTCAGGTGCCATCGGAAATGACACTCAGAAGAAAATATTTTCAGCGGAGTGTGGTAATGTTAGACAAAAAATTTCTTCTGAGCTTACTGGGAAATACATCTGGGTTAGTGCGAACGAAACCACCAGTGCTTATGGTGAGAAGGTCGCAAATGTTTTGGTGGGTGCATTGGAGGAAAATTGTGCGACTTTAAGAAATTTCACATATTTTAAGTACTGACATCTGTTGATGTTGAGCGGTCTTTTTCTCACTATAAATGGATGTTTAATGACAGACGGCGAAGGTTAACTTCAGACCATTTAGGACAAATATTAATGATATAATTTTTTATATTCATTATAGGTCCTGAAAAATTACATATGTGTGTGGTACTTTAAGGGGTGGTGAAAAATACATGTCTGTGTTTTAGTTCAGTGTTACATCCCCCAATACCTCCTCTTCGGGTGAGTGTTTATAATAAACTGACCATATTAAATTTAGATATTATGAAATTCCCTAAAAAAGGTACAAGGTAAGATAAATTGTATCAAACTTGCATAAAAATCTTTCCGCGCCGGCAAAACCAACCCTGACTTTTATGTCACCGAGATAAAGTTTCCGATCTCTGCTAATAACTATAAACTACAACTAAGAATAAAGGCACAAACTAAAAAATAGTAAAAATATCACATACTAGTACTTAAGACTAACAAATATGAAAATAAAAAGGAAGTTACTAAACATGTGAGCATAGTGTTTTGTAGGTATATAGTTTATAAAAAATGATTTATTACAATGTGTACATCATCATTTAGTGCATAGCAGAATTAAGGAAAATATACATATAAATGTGTGAATTTGTTGACTGGGTAATTACATATTTAAAAATTCCTGTATACTGTAGAAACCATGTTTAAGTAGGTAATCTTTTAAATGATTTTTGAATTGCGTAATAGAGCAGTACTGTTTTGTTTCGTTAGGTAATTTATTATAAAGTAGAGCGTAGGTAATCATTTAAATGATTTTTGAATTGCGTAATGGAGCAGTGTTTTATTTCCTTAGGGTGCTCTACACCCTGATAATATGGACTCATCATGTATAGGTCAAGTTTTTGAATGTCATTGTAATAATAATAATAGCTTTATTGCCGAACAGAAAACCCATTTATAGGACAATTATAATACTACATAGTAAAATGAAAGAAAATATATAATATGTATAATTACATAAAATTATAAAACAAAAAAAATGCATTCTGAATTTAATAAAATAGATGGTGAAAATGTAATCAAACCTACATATTATAAATGAAACATACATTACAATACAATACAATACTTTATTGGTGTCAAAATACACACAGTGTTTACACACGTCAACATACAGTACAAAAGTTAAAATATAAGGTATAAATATATGTAAAACAATAGATATGAAGTAAAAGACTGAGAGCACATAGTACATGAAAGACAAACTAGATATAAAAGAAGCTATTAATATAAAATAAATAGGAGGTAATGGTATGGTAATTTATCACTGTAGCTTCTAGAATACTGCACGAGATTCACATATTAGTTTGCAATAGAGGAAAAGTTGCTATGTAAAAATTCGTTAGTACTGTAAAAAGCATTATTGAGCAAATATTTTTTTATTCTGTTTTTGAACTGAGTTTCATTCAACAATTTTATCTCTGGTGGTAGAGGAAAACCCAAGTATCCAGTGCCATCCCTAGTTTTACTTAATCTATGGAAATTTATGTTGAGTTTATCGTTGTTTCTGGTTTTATAAGAATGTATGTGGCTTCTAGTTTCGAATGATTCTACATTTTTCTTTATATAACTAAGACATTGGTAAATGTAGGTACAAGGCACAGTCATAATATTCAAGGAAATAAAGTGTTGTTTGCAGTTGTCTCTAAATTTTAGTCCGGAAATGACTCGAATTGCCTTTCGCTGAGCAGAAAATACAGCAGCACAAGATGGGGCATGTCCCCAGACTAGTATTGCATATGATAAAGTAGAGTGGATGAGACTATGGTAAGTCGTGATTAGAGTATTCAGTGAGACTTTGTCAATAAGGTTTCGCAACAGATAAGTATATTTGGAAATTTTTTTACAGACGTAGTTAGTATGACTTTCCCAAGATAACTTGGGGTCTAAGTAAACTCCTAAGAATTTAACAGACTCAGGATTATTAACCTCTTCCAAATTGCGCAAACCAAATATCATTCTTTCAGTCTTAGTCACATTTAAACCTAGCTTATTCGAGATAAACCAGTTCTGTGCGCTTAACTCGGTATGCGGTACTTCATTTAGCAAAACTTCGATGCTATCATTTGACATTGTCAAATTTGTATCATCTGCAAATAATATTACACTAACATTATCTCTAATTGACTGAGGAAAGTCATTGATATAAATTAAGAAAAGTATGGGACCTAGTACGGACCCCTGCGGTACTCCATGCTGCAATTTTAAAGTATTAGATTTAATGCCATTATTAAGAAAAAATTGTTGTCTATCACTCAGTTATGACCGTAAGAGCGATTTGCTTTCATCCGTAAAGCCGTAGAAACTTAATTTATTTATGAGAAATTCATGGGACACACAGTCAAAAGCCTTTGTGAGATCTAGGAAACGAGAGCATACATAAGTCCCGTCTTCAAAACCGGCATTTATTAAATCTGTCAGTTTATCAATGGCAAGAGTTGTTGATAATTTGTTTCGAAAACCGTACTGGTAGGGACTGAGGAGTTTACTTTCTTCTAGATATAATGTCATCTGATTTTTTAGTATCATTTCATAGATTTTGGCGAGACATGGTATTACAGGTAATTGGTCTTGTGATTTGAAGGGTCATCGACATTATATTTTTTAAAGATTGGTACTACTTTGGAGATTTTTAAGCATTCCGGGAATACATTGTTTTGTATGCTTTCATTAATTAAATGGGTAAGAGGAAATAAAATGGACTGTGTGATATCCTTTATGATTCGAACAGATAAGCCATAAGCGTCTTTGCTTTTTTTGCCCTTGAGATTGGTAATTATCTCGGATACTTCAAAATAGGTAACCTGGTTAAAATAAAATTGGCTGGACTGGCTGTGATCGAATAAATAATTTGTGTAGAGAGAATTGCTAGGAGGTAGTTGGTTTATATAAATAGTATCGGGTACATTTGTGAAATAGTTGTTAAATTGATCACTAGAGATGTTGTTTGACCGAGGCATAGACATTTTCCTGTAATTGTTAACAATTTTCCATATTGCCTGTTGGGGGTTATTGTGATTTTTTATAAAGTTATCGTGGGATGCCTTTTTAGCATCATTTATTTTGCGGCGGTATTTGAGCCTGTAATTGTTCAATATAGTCTTGTTATTCTCGGTGGGATTTCTTTTGTAAAAATCAAGTAAGAAATTGAAATGTTCACGCATGCGCTTAAGGTCATCGTTAAACCAAATAAAGTTAACTTCATTGGGGCTATTTGCAACATGGGATTTTAATGGGAATATGGTGTCTACGGCATCTACAATTACTCTGATAAATTGTATAAAGCGATTATTAATGTTTACATTGGAATCAAAAACAAAGGTCCAGTTGAGTGTGTTTAGATAACTACATAGTACTGGTAGCTTGTGTTCATGAATGGGTCTGTAAGAAATTCTGCTAGTGGAAATTTTAAATTCAATTTCTGTCTCTAGATGTATACCCAAGTGACCGGACAGCTTGGTATCTATTGATTGGGTACATAAGTTGTTAGTGTAAATGTTCGAAAAAATATTGTCTAGGCAGTGATTATTTCTGGTGAGTCCTGTGAAGGTTTGAGAAAACCCAAATGATTCAAATGTATTTAAGATTAGAGTTGTGCGCTGCTCATTTTGTTTTTGAAAATAGACGTTAAAGTCGCCTGAAGCAAACATTACTTTGTCACATTTGGAAAAGGTATCAAGAGCAAGAGTCAGTGTCTCCAGGAATAAGTCATAATTACCATTAGGAGGTCTGTAAATAGTCATCAGTCTTATACTACCATATTCTACTGCAGCAATCTCACAATGCGATTCAACCGAGAATTTATTTACATTTCCCAAATTTATACAGTTTTTATAGTCCTTAAGTGCATATATTGCCACCCCACCATGGATTGTGCTAGTTCTACAGTAATTTGAGACAAGGTAATAATTTCCTAAACTTACATAACTCAGCTCATCGGTATTACACCAGTGTTCATTGATTAATAAAAAGTTATATTTACGCTCATTTATAAATAACTCCAATTCAGTAGTTTTGTTACGAATGCTTTGTATGTTCAGATGCAGTATTCTAAAATTATAAGACGAAACATTTTCTGCGATTGCTATGCTACTTTCAGGAATTATTTGTCTAAAAAATTGTTTGCAATATTTCTAGTGTTATTTGGGTTTCTTTGCATATACTTGTCCACGTAACAACCTTTTGGCCAGAAATCTGTTGACAAATGTAATTCTTCCATGTTTTTCGGTACTCCTAGTTTGAAACTTGCACTCCTGGGTCTGCTGAATTTGGATCGTAATTTTATGCATCTGCATAGATGGCGATATTTGCTGTCTAGAGTTTCTAGCAAATCGTCCGTTTTTGTTTCTATGTTAAGGTTTGATAAATAGATCCAAGCTAATTCCGGCATCTTTTCTCCAATATTAGGGTTGGCTACTTTAATATTAGGCCTACTGGGACCTGAACAGATTTTACCTTTAGTTTTGCCATTTTTAGATGTCTGGTGTTGTGGGGCACTGTCCTTATCTACATTATCGCCTTGTCTATGTTTAGAGATGCCTGTCGAGGTTGCACTGGAAGCCGTATTCTTTTTGTTTTGCTTAAGGAGTCTAGGATGTGGTTGTCCATTTTTATTTATTGGTGATGAGAGTTGCTTTGATTTTTCTTTGTCAAGTTGTAATTGTTGCTTGGGTTGAGATACTTGTTGATGTGCAGTATAGACAGACATATTTTGTTGACGAGGTTGTAAATTCTCAGATTTACTGCTATTATCTAAAAGCTTAATCAGATCAATATTTGTTTCCTTTAATATTGCAAGATCATTGTGGAGATTTATAATCTGATCCTGAAGGTTGGTTAGGCGTTTCGTCACATTGTCTTCAATATCAGATAGTTTACTGTAGATTTCTTGCGTTGGCCCTGGTGTTTTTTCGTTTGCAATACACTCTGGGCACCAGTAAAGTATAAGTCTTTTTTACAATAAAAACTACATTATAATAAACAGACTATTAGATAACATTTACATTGAGGTATGTGATGGCTATTTCAATAAGGCGGTTTAACGAACCATAATGTATATCGCATAAATTAGACAAATTGTTAAAATTATGACACATTACGTATACTGGTGACTTTCATAGAATATCTGTTCTTGGTTTATCACATCTAAAGGTTGGTTTGTCTTGAGTTAATTCTAGGTACATTAAAGTTAATGATACTAAGTAAAGCGAAACAATCAATCCTCTTATGTAAGAATAATAATTATGTATAAGAATATCAATGACATGCAAATTCTTCTTAAATCTACGCTGATTATGTTAAATCCACTAGTTAAATAATTATAATTTACTCCTCTCTCTGGATAAATACCATCTACTTTAAACGTTAAATATTTCAAGAATTTCCTCTGAACCTGTTCTATAATTATTTTTTGATGATATAGATATGAAATCAGTGCTGCATATTCAAGTCTAGAGCGGACATAAGAGAAATACAATATTTTTAAAGCTTCAATATCAGTAAAATTTGTACAGTTTCTTACGATAAATCCATAAAATTTTATTGCCTCAGCTACTTTTAAAATTATATGCTCATTAAAAGAAAACTTACAGTCAAACAACACTCCCAGATCCTTGTTGGAGTAACTACGAGATAACATGTTATTCTCAATATGATATTCAAATTCACATATTGTCTGCTTTCTTGAGAAGCTAGTAATCTTGCATTTCGAGACATTAAGGCCTAATCTATTAACTATGCACCAAGACTGAACATGCTCCAAATCAACTTGAAGCTTCCTACAGTCGTCAATACTAATTATAACGAAGTATATTTTCAAGTCATCAGCGTAAAATAGATTACAACAGTTAATAACATCGCTTAAATCATTAATAAATAATAGAAAAAGCAGGGGGCCAAGATTAGATCCCCGAGGGACACCCGAAGTAACAGTGTAACAAATTGAATTAAAACCGTTGTATGTGACGTATTGTTGTTTTCCCATAGATAAGATTTAAGAAATTCAATAGCGCCAAATTTAGTTAGTTTACCAAGTAAGATGCCATGATCTATCCTGTCGAAGGCCTTTGAAAAATCTGTATAAATGGCATCTACTTGTCCCTGGCAGTCTAATATATTGGCAACATATTGTGTGAAAACAGCTAAATTTGTAACTGTTGATCTATTACTCATAAACCCGTGTTGATTAGGCGATATCTGATTGCTAACAGAGAGGTAGATACGATCATACAAAATAATTTCGAGAATCTTTGAAAAATATGAGAGAATAGAAAAAGCTCTATAATTATCAATCAATGCTCTATCGCCACTTTTAAATACTGGACAAACTTTGGCCTTTTTCCAGCAACTAGGAAATGTCTTGGTTTTTAAGGCAAAATTAAACAATATGCGCAATGGAACAACTAAAGCACCCATACAGTCCTTCACAATAAATGACGGTATATTATCAGGACCCGACGTCATCTTGTTTTTTAATTTTTTTGAAGCATTGTAGATTGCTATTGCCTCTTGCAGCATAATCATGATTCGTGCAATGTTGGGTGAAGTTTCTAAAATATAATTTCACATATATAAATATGCTGTAAATGTACTGACAGGGTAAGGTAAGTACCCTTAATGATTTAAATTTTTCTCTACAGCTGTCTCTTAGATTCATGCCCAATATGTATCAAATGGCCCGTTTTTGTAGCTTAAAGATCCTTTCAGACTCTCATGATGTCCCCCATAAGATTACATCATACGTCATAATAGATCAAAATTTGCGTGGTAGTGTATTTTGACAATGGTGAGACTACACACTTCTTTGAGTTGTTTTAGTGCATAACTTATGCTGGATAATTTCGTACTCGGCAGGCTAATATGTCTGTCCATTTTAAGAGTTCGTCGAATACTACACTTGAAACTCATTTGTTTTATTGTCTTATTGTTGACTCTTATGAGTACACTCTTATTTAAGAATGTTTTATACAATTTCAACAACAAATTAAAAAGTTATGTTAATAATGACTATATTACAAGTTTTTTTTTTTTTGTAATAACTTTTTTACCTCTTTAGCGAGTTTAATTTGGAAAGTCTCATAATGTAGGGATTTTAATTGCACACAAATCACCCATTCTTCACTTTCCTCTACGACCGATAATTTTTCCAGTATTTTAAGAAAACAGATTCACCGCTGTAATTGTCGATAAAAAGCAAATGAAATTTTTTTACTCGCGAAATGAGAAGCCTCTCCCATTACCTCTCCCATAGCCATTCTGCAAAAACATCGCTGCTACTAATTTATCTAAAAATCCTCTGTTTTCTCTTCATTTGCCTGGCCTCAAGTACTACTATTTGGTCAGAAAATATCGTGTTTGTAGACAATATTTAATTTAAGAGTAAAAAATTTGGAGGGGAGCAAAAATTTTATGACTTCTTTTAGGTCAATGTATTATCATGAAAAATATGTGTACATATACACCAGACATCCAGTGTCTGTTTAATAAATCCCTAACTGTACAACTAATAATTTTATCTTTAGGAGTGGAATTATCAAACAATGTAGTTATCTTAGATGAAGCTCATAATATTGAAAGAATTTGTGAAGATTCAGCCTCTTTCCAGTTAAAAAGTTCAGATATTGCTTTAGCTATAGAGGAAGTAACTGCAATAATGAAGATGGTATCTAGTGATGTACCACTTGATTTTAATAATAGCCCTAAAGATTTTTGTGAAGAAGATTTATGTGTTTTGAAACAAATACTCCTGGATTTTGAGAAAGAAATGGATAAGATTGAGCTAAAGAATGGCCCCGAAGGAACTAATTTTGATGGAAATTATATTTTTGAATTATTTTCTAATGCAGGGGTAAGCAGCTTATGGGTAAAATTTTTATATTGGCAATCGCTTGTCCGAAACAATATCTTGTAAATCTTAAATTTATAGCATAAATGCTCCACCTATGTGGAGCCCAAATGAAATTTATCGCCGTTTTGTATAAATTTTATGTGTATTTTATCGAAATCATCTGTCCTTATCTAGTCTAAACTTTGAAGTGTGTTTTTCTCTAGTTTATTTGCTTAAAGTACCTATTCAAAAATATTATTAAAGTAATTTTCAACATAGGTATCTATTATCCTTATATTGTGGGCTAATTTCAATCTAAACACTTGTAGTGGGAATAATTAACTAAGCTCATATTAAAACTTTTTAAAAATAACTTTAAAATAAATACCTGTAAATGCATTCAATACTTACGACTTTTAAAGAAGCAGCAAATTACTCCTTGTTTGCAAATCCCTTATATTTTATTGCAAATTGTATACAATTTTATTACCTAAATTAAACAGAAAATAACTGGGCAGGTTTCCAATTGTCTCCGAAATGACGATTTTTGTGATCGCAGCAAATATAATTAATTGTGATTTTTTAACCAATATCTTTTGTGGCCTCCTTTTTGTATGTCATTAGAAAACATCAAAGTTTTCAAGAATAGGGTGTGTGCAACAATTCACTTCAAATGATACATTAATATGAAATAATACATAAATATGAAAGCCTGAACGCATTCATATTAATTGTATCATCATAATAAGATAAATGTTTAATAAACAAATTGACAATTTTTGACACTTAATTTTCAGGAATTTGTCTCTAAAGAAATATTACCCATATATACGTATTAAAACACACATTAATTGGAATTTACACCTAATACAACAAAAAATATATACGTATTAAGGTCGATATACTGTGTGATTCTCTTGAAACTTGAAATTGTGTAAAACATATCGGTTTTAAGAATCATGCTGTGGATCACACATAACCGTAACGGAAACTGTTTCTGTACTAAAATGTTACTTTAAATTATATTATATTTTTTTATGTCTAGGTTCAGGCGAAGAATTACAATTTAGTTATGAATTTAATTTCAAAAATAACCCTCTATTTGGCAACAGTAGGCAATGGTCCATTTGCTAGAAGAGGAATTGGTTTACAATTATTTGAAGATTTTTTGAGGATTGTTTTTGTCGGTACTTCTGAGGAATTCAAACTAAAGGTCAAAAAGTGTTATAAGGTACGACTTTCATTTTTTACTTTGTTTTAAAGTTTATTATTAATTTAATACCTAGAACAAAGCGTCAGTCTGTATGTTCTTCTATATCTTACCTAAAATTTCTAAAACTGTTAAACCAATTGTGAGTGCTTTATTATTCTGGATGATATTTATCTAGACTAGTTTTAGTATATATATCATCATCATAATCACTACACATCAGAGTAGTGATGCAAATTAACCTTACTTTTTAATAATTATTGTTAATCATTTACTTTTCATTAAATAATCGTTACTAACTATATATTATTATTCATTACCAAATGATTACTTTTATTTATTCACTTTAGCATTTAAGCAAATAGCTAATATATCTAGACAATTTTAAGTCTCATCAAAATGGTGACTGAAAATAATCGTGGTATGTTTTCACGTACATCAAAAATAGTCAAATACAAGTTTACAGAAAATCCCAGCTGCTGCTTTTCTCAAGATATCGACAAAAACGTTATTTTTCAATAACTATTCATTATTATTCATTACCAAATGATTACTTTTATTTATTCACTTTAGCATTTAAGCAAATGGCTAATATATCTAAACAGACACACTTCTCCTCAACAATTTTAAGTGTCATCAAAGTGGTGACTGAAAATAATCGTGGTATGTTTTCACGTACATCAAAAATAGTCAAATACAACTTTACAGAAAATACCAGCTGCTGCTTTTCTCAAGATATCGACAAAAACGTTATTTTTCAATAAAAAAACTATGTGCGAATGATATGCACATATTCGTATATTTTTCGATAATATTTAAGTTTAAATTTGTACTTACACTTCTTATACTTATGTCTAGTTAAGTTTATATACATGTAGGGATATATGTATGTGGTTGTTTCCACAAAGCTCTCCTTTCCAGGACGTAATTCGTAATTTTGCTTCCAACTATGTCAATAACAACTTTGATTTTCAAGTTGAAATTGGCATAGTTTGCATATGCTGATAACGAGAATTGATGTTAAATTTTTCGTAGATTTCGATTCTGCCCTGGTAAATTCGATTTAGTGCTTCCGGGCGTCGCCGTTGCCGAAAAAATAAAAACCGACAAGTATTCAAAAAAATGAACTTTGCGTTTTAAGAGATTTTTCGTAATTTGCCATATTGTAGAGCTCTAAAATGGGCTTACAAGGATGGAAGCAGAATCTATACACATTTTTACTTGGATCCATGTTACGTATTCAAAATATTTAATTTATTTCCATTTATTTTTCAGAAATTCTAGACATCGAATTATGAAAAAAATCATTAAATAAACCAGTTTATTAAGTACTAATTTTTAAGCTATCAACAGTGAACATTGACTGAAAAAATAAAAATTAGAACAACTTAATATTGTTAATTTTGACAGTGATTTCGAATAACTTAATAATTTTGCTTTTCTAACTTAATCCAACTAGAGATGTCTAGACGAAAATTCAGAGACGGCCTTTTGCAATTGTACTAAGTAAGTCATGTTTAATCTGTTTCTGTCCTTGTAAGCCCATTTTAGAGCTCTCCAATATGGTAAATTACAAAAAACTTACTAAAAACGCAAAGTTCACAATGGTTTTCTTTTAAAACTTAATAGCACTAAGAAGTAGAAAATAAATTTTATTCAGTGATTAAATTACAAAATGATGAAGAAAAAGAAAACCATTGGGCGTTCATAAAGTGCTGCTGATGCTGTTATATTACAACATACTATTTATAACGTTTTATCACAATGCTGATTGTTGATTAAGGTAATATATTACATTTTATGAGCGTCCAATGGTTTTCTTTTTCATCATCATGTTGTAATTTAATTAACGAATACAAATTATTTTCTACTTTTTAGTGCACTTCAGTATTAAAAGAGAACCATTGTTTAAAAAAAAATATATTATTTTTTAAGCAGACTAATAATTCATTTTCCTTTAATAAAACCTCATACATTTGTGTAGGAATAGTCATATGTGTACCTACTTACCCATTATTTAACTTCATCTACTTAAAAAAGAAACTAGATAAAGACGATGAACTTAAAATTCACTCTATTAAAAAAATGGCAAAATTGATGAGTAGTAATTGCTATATCGTCAATCCGGAGGAAGTTTCATAATTCAAAATTGATATGTTTTGACTTTCTTGCACAAAAAGTTCACAAATACGATAGGGATGTCCCTAGGAAAAGGTCATAAATAAAGTGCCTCAATTTCGCCATTTACACGCGTCTGCTGTGTTATTTTTCAAGAGGTTGAGGATTTCTGTCACTGATATCCGAAGATGACCAAAGACTGCTCTTTGGCCAGTTAGATTGTAACATATGTAATCCTTATTATAAAATGTCACTTGGTAGGTTTGACTGCCTCTTGCCTTAAATTTCTGAAACTGAGTGTGATATAGTTTTTCTTGTGTAGGATATTTACTTACGCAATTTTTAGCATATGTATTATCACATTATTATTTCACATTTATAAAATATTTCAAAGTTTATTTTACCAATTTAAAATGCTGCAAAAGATGCAGATTTAGACACTTTCTTATGTAATTTAACTTTTCTTTGTTATTTAGGTTCACGTAATTGAGGAGGAAGTTAAAAAGAAAAGCCCAAGTAACTGGCTCACGAAAGCTACTGCTAAACGTGCTGGTAGAATTTTAAGCTACTGGTGTTTTAGCCCTGGCTTTGGGTATGTATGTACAGCTATATCTTAGAGTAGTGAATTTTAATAAAAATCAAGTACTGTCATGGACAATAAATAATAGGACAAGTCTTATAGCATACTTTTGTTAGAATTTAGTTGTGTACACCACTTTAATATTTGTGACAGTGTCATTTATTTGCTAAAACTAGAAAACGCTGCGCGTTTCCTAGCTCCTGCCGGAGGGGTTTCATTGCTTACACATCAATATTGTCTGCTTTCGCAGTCAATTTGTAGTTTCCAGTTTTTCAGTTATCAGTTTCTTGGTCCATAAATACCAAAACTTGTCCTTCAGCTCATGCCGCCATTTTGAATTTTTTCATTTCGATTTCAGATTCGTCATCAGCTACGTCGAAAACTCCACATACCGATTTTGAGGGGGATCGGACCATAAATGACAAAATTCGCCCGCCACTTTGAATTTTGCATCATATTCGTTATCAGCGTCGTCGATAACCCCCGAGTACTGAATTTTGGAACAATCTGACGACAAATAAGGAAATTTAATTTAAATCAATTTCCGGTAAATTGTTCCCTCACCGTGTATATGATGAGATTATTGATTTTTCTTAAACGCTCGTAATATAACCTATAAAATTAAGCTGACTGACTTAAAGTGTCAAATATTTAAAAACATTTAAAAATAAATTCCCTATCAGAACTAACAATGTAAATATCACATTAAAATAAAATGACTTACAGCCGGTTTTACAATCGCTAGTTAACTTACAGTCAGAGTTAACTTTCAGGTTATTATAGAAATTGGGTTTTACAATATCTGGTCATTTTCGATGTGGTAGTTATCTAGTAGTTAACTTTACTAGCAGATGAGGTGCGGGTTAACTAAAATTTATAATCTATAAAATAACTGTCACAAAATAATTTTTGATATTTTGCCTGAAAATGGATATGTACGAAGTAAATACATATAGCAGTGATGAGTAGCCAAGGTAATCCTGTATAGACCTAACTTTTTCGAAGAATACGATGGAAGAGATTTTTTAAATAGATCGAGACTAAATACTTACCTACTTACTTAGTAATAGACCACTAACTCATAAATTCCTTCTGACATTTATATTTGATAGCAGGTGACGTGACTTTGGACCAAAATTAATACATTTTATGTATATTACCCATTTTTCCAGTACCAACATTATAAATTTTATTCACAACCTCTCGTTTACAAATCATCACTTAACTTTACATTGAAAAACGCATGTGTCGGTAAAGTTATAGTTAACCTGCAAGTAAAAGTCAACTAACATAAAAGTTAACTTGCGATTGTAAAACCGACTGTTAGACTTCAAATATAAAATAACTAAATTAAATGTCAACACTACACATTTAACCTATAAAATTAAACTGACTGACTTATAATGTCACATGTTTAATAACCTATAAAATTAAATTCTTTGACTTGCATGTCGGAAGTGTCACATTAAAATAAAGTGACTTAAACTTTTCAAATATAAAATAACTAACTAAAATTGATTATGTAAATGCGGGTAAATTTATTTTCAGTAATATGCACACGTGTTCATGTGTAAGTATTTCATGAAACATGTATTTACAATAGTGTGGAAAAATAAAAGAGGAGTTATAATGCTGAATCATATCTTCAGCGGAGGGAATTGTAAATGTGGAACAACTGTAAATAGAACCGTGAAATAAATAGGTGGATCCTTAATTCTGTTAATATCATAGTTAATTTGCGGCACACACTGATTTTTCTTTGTATTTCTATAAACGAAGTTCCTTGTCATTATTGCTTTAACATTACTATGGTCACATGTAATTCTATACACATGTGGGGAAACCATTAGAAATATCTAATTAATTTTATATATAATTTTCTTTTGGAACTGGTTATATTAAGTCTCAACCAAAATCAGTTTCATCAAAGTTTGGGTATTAATGTTATAGCATTTGCTTTTAATGAATCTTGATCGATACAACTCGCTCTTGATCTGTTTTGTTTTATATTTCATTAGGTATATGTCCTACTTGAAAAAACTTTCCGGAACTTTCTCCTTACTTTAATTATTATGTACTTTTCTTCGCATCTTCTCAAATTTCATGTCTCTCCTGTCCAAAACTAAAAATATTTCATCACCCCGATTCTCTCTTCACTTCTTTCTAAAATTTATATTTAAAATATCTAAACCTCATGCCTTCAAATTAATGACAGAATTAAATAATGTCAACACTACATATAACCTATAAGACTAAACTGACTGACTTGTAATGTCAAATATTTAATAACCTATAAAATTAAACTCTGATTTGTCTGTTGCAAAATGTAAATGCCACGTTAAAACAAAATGAGTTAAACTTTTCAAATATAAAATAACTAAAATTTATTATGTAATTTCGGTAAATTGCTCACACACCCCGTATACCATGAAATTAATTTCTCTATAAATTCAGCCATGATGTCATCACTACCAGGGTGGGCCTCCCCTTTGACCGCTCGCGGCTCGCTTATTTCTGGAGCGGGACGAAAATAAAGAGAACGACCTTTAGATCTTTTAATTGTACACGATTTCATTGGAGTCGTAGTATTCCATTCTAGGAGCCACCGTTTAGAAGTTATGAAGGTTTAAAGGGAAATATGTCCAATTTCCCGTCTTACACCGCTGCATGTTTTGGCCGATATCTCCGAAATGAAGAACCGCTGGAAAATGCCGATGGAACCGGACGATCACTCACGAAATGTACTCGTCCTTTGAGATTTTTTATTTTCGAGCTAACTCCAACGGTTTCCGAGATATAGGCGAAAAACTGCAAAAATAAAATGGGCTCTTCGAAGGCGAAAAAAGTTCGAAAATGTGTGATCTTAAAATGTTCATATTTTTCGAAATACACCTTCGGAGGTACCGTACGGCGTCGCGACGGAAAGAAGAAGGGTTCTAGCTAATCTACATCGTAAATTGCGCGGCGCAAAAAAGCCTTTATCTAGTTCTGCGAAGAGGAAGGGGCTCGCACCTATTGGATTTTATTATATATGGATATATTGCAAATTGGCAAAAACCAATATGCTCCATATAAGTGATTTAGTTATAGCTGGTGTTGCTGCTAAAGTAGAAGATGGTTGATCAATAAGACAAATTGAACTGTGTGTTATAACAAAGATTCGGTATTTAACATTTTAAAGAAGTGGAAAATAAATAGCACGATTGGTAGGGATCCTGGATGAGGCTTACGAGAGATATCAACTAAACAAGATTTGAAATTGGTGAATACATTAAGAGAACATCCATTGTACTCAGTTATTCAAGCTGGCGAAGAAACTAATTTTCCTGGATCGAGTAGTACTAGTACCTGACGAGTATAATTCCCGATGATATAAGAATATTAGTGCATAAACTAAAAAATAAAAAAACAGGATTTAAAGGGCATTAATGTTTTGGTTATAAATAAATGCATAGCTTAGTTAGTTGATCCATTGACCGATATAATAAATACATGTATCACTGAAGGTCACTTTCCCAGTGAGATGAAAATTGCAAAAGTCCTTCCTGTATATAAAAAACGCGAAAACTGATCCAAAAAATTTTAGGCAAATTTCTATCTTGCCAACTAAACTGCTGGAAGTGGTAATCTATGAACAATTAATGGTATATCTAGAATCAAATAGCATGTTGTGCCCTCAACAATTCGGTTTCAGGAAAAATATGTCAACATCTGATGCAATTCATAATGTTACAAACTACAATGAGGCCTTTGAAAACAAAGACAAATATGTAGGTGTTTTCACAGATCTGACTGCAGCTTTCGACTGTGTAAATCACCAAATTCTAATTAGTAAGTTATATTTCTATGGTGTGAGAGGTGTTAGTCGAGATATTATTCGTTCATACCTAGAAAATAGATATAAATTAGTGGAAAGCGTCAAAATCAAAGTGGGAAACTAAAAAAAATTATTAGAGGCGTGCCCCAAGGCTGGATACTGGGGCCGCTGTTGTTTCTCATATACGTAAATGATTTGCCACATGCAATCAATTCATCTGGTATAAATAGTACATTATACGCAGATGACGCAACACTAAGCAAAAATGTGAGCAAAGACGAAAATACTCAACAGATTTTAACTACAATTTTAGAGAAGGCAAAATCATGGTTCATACCAAATCAATTTGGATAAATGAAAACAAAGCAATGACATTAAATTTTGAGACACAAAAATCAAATCAAACAGATCAAAGTATTAAATTTTTAGGGGTTCAAATTGATGCAAACCTAGTTCGGAGGGAACAAATTGAAAAACTCTCTATCAAACTAAGTAAAATCGTGTATGCAATTAAAAGAATTCGAAATTCAGTAAACCAAAATGCAGCATTAACTACCTACCATACACTATTTCATTCAGCAATGAGTTATGGTATAATGACTTGGGGTAATGCATCACATACTCATATTGAAAAAATATTAATTATTCAAAAATCTGCTGTGAGAAGTGTAGTAAGTGCTGCAGAGGATGACATCAGCAAACCCATATTTAAATCTGAAGATAATGACAGTTCTCTCTACAATCATATATCAAAACCTATTATACATTCGAAAAAATATTTATCATTATCCGTCGCATTATCCTACATATGCAGATGTATATCACCACGATACACGCAATAATATGAATATCGTCCCTCCATTAACCAGATTGAAAAAAATGGGAAACGTTGGCATTAAATTATACAACTCTCTGCCTTTGGATTTGCGTAATTTATCACTGCGGAAATTTAAAATTAAATTAAAAGACATACTTACAAAGCATCCACTATATAAACTAAATGATTTTTTTCAAATTGAATATTACAGAAACGTCTAACGTCTCTGATACATAAAGATCTCATTGATCACTGATACATTTATTTAAATGGAAAAAGTTATTTTAATGTGTTGTAGATGTATCTAATAGCTAATAAGATTTAAAACAATGTTTTGTCTTAATTTTATACACTTGCCACTTGCTTTGACTTATTCATAAATGTATCATTTCGAAGGATCAATAAACATTATTATTATTATTATATATTAGGCTTATATATGTGTTACTTTTATATTTATATATGTTTTCTTCTTTTTTTATAGTTACCCTTTTACAGTAACTTAATTTCATATCTAATTTAATTTTTGTTCTTCTGACTTGCTACAAATGTACTCTTGTGTATGTAATGTAGTTAAATAAATTATCTATCTATTTATCTATCTATATTATGCGAATTAGAGCAGCGCTGTCATCCAGCAGCTTAGAAACATAAGAAAACTCGAGTAGGATCTGCTCTAGAATGTGAATAGTGTTGGTATAGATTTTTGCAATACTTTGCAATCGAAAAATGTTTCTAGCCAACACATATATAGTGGTCACATTCATCTTTACCGACCCGCCAATACTTGACTCGACGAGAAACAATGACAAATATGGCAGATTTTCTATTAATACATGGGCCTGGATATCGGCATGCGGTACTGATGTTTTGTGGCATATAAAGGAAGAGTTCAATAGTGAAACATATATTAGGATTTTAGAGAATATTATGCTCCCTTGTGTGTCAAATTATTTTCTAATAATGAGTTCATATTTCAACAAGATAATTGTTCCGTTCTGTTCATACTGCTCATGGCATAACTAACTGGTTTCGAGACAACATTAATGTTCTCAACTGGCCCAGTTACATTCCAGACTTTAACCCTATTGAAGAAGTATGGGGACTACTCGTAAGAAATAACCAAAACCGAAATGTGAGACTAGGGAATACTCAAGAATTACTGTTATTAATAAATAATACATGGGAAAATATTACTAGTGATCATTGCATCAGTTTATTGAACACATGCCAGACTAATAGAAATTATAAATAACCAAATATTAATATACTCTAGTCAAAATAGACATTAAACTTTGTAATAATTCACGTAGAGCTTAAAATTGGTACAAATCTTAAAGACACTATTACAAAAGAAACTCAAAAGTTCCCACCGATCCCATGTCGGCTAAAAATGTTATTCAAGTTCAAAGGTCATAAATATAAGTTTTTTGCATATTTCTCGTAAACGATAAGTGTTATAGTAAAAATATGTCATACAAAGTTTGTAGATCATGCAGTTATCTGCAAAAACTGTTTCTATACTTTTTACCTACGAATCATCATTAATAGGATATCGTGATTTCAAAAGTTGGAAAGCCGTATTCTGCATAATATGCACACATTTTCCGCGCCACCTATGTGGTACTGTACTTGGCTCATTTTTTAACGTGGTTTCCCCAGTAGGTATAATCCACGATTGATTATGATAAGCAAGTCTGATCAGACAGTTTCCTATTGATTTAAAAAATGGTGCCTTTGGTAATCGTCAAAGTGGAACGGATTATTGTTGACTTTTAAAAATCGTCGAATGATTAATAATCTTCAAATTCCACTTGAACAGTCATATTTTCTTCTTTCCTTCTCCTGCTTCGCCTTCTTATTCCTTTCCTTGTTGGATTTCTGTAAACTGTTGTACAAAAGAGATGGATCAGTTATATTCTCATCTGTTGTATTTGATTCAACGTTGGAGCAAGACTGGCCTTGGCAATTGGTATATACTAGTGAACAAAATAATCTGACTTTTTTACAGCCAGAGTTATTACTACAAACCTTCTTGCAATTACAAAAAATAGTATTAAGAAGTTTTTCTGGAGTAGGCGGGAGAAAAGTTTGAATTGGCTATTGGCTCTAAACTATTGTCTATTAATTTCCATCCCCAGTCTTCTAGGTCCAGTTCATTGCCTAGCCATACTTGAATTTGATAGTAGACCCGATATAAATGTTGATAAGCAGCAGCAGATGTTGAAGAAGACAAGATAACTGTACTCTTTTATGGTTCCGTGTATTTTTTACAACACTTAAATATTTGTCTTGTCTATAGAATGCAACCACAACTTCTCAGCTGGGTGCTGAGGAAGCTATGAAAGTAGCAACCGGTTAGCTCAAGGCTGGTCGAGGGTCACTCGGTGGCGAGAAGAGTTATATATTTTTTTGAACAATTATTTGATTGTCAAATTAACCAAACAAAACTTTAATAAACTACAAAGAATTTGGACGCCAGCGTACTCAGTAAATAACACTCTTGCAAACTTTATCAGGGGGAGAAAACAATCAAAATCAAATATAAAACAAATAATATATTAACATAAGTATAAGACTGAAAATTTTACAGCACTTTACAAATTATTAATGAAAATATTGAGGGGTGAAAGATTTGATTTAAATTTGAAGATTGACAAAAAAATACAATTTAAGAAACGATCAACTGGTGTACAATTTTTCTTGTGACCAAAAGTTGAATTTTCCACATAAATTTGGGCTACTTAGCTTAGCGGAGACGTGGAATCCTGACGAGGTCTGATCCTGAAGATGGCCGCGGGTACCTGGGAAGGAAGACGTATTATTCAGGTCCTGACAACGTGGATTTTCAGGAGACGCTGCGTCGGAATGACATCCAATACTTTGAGGATCACTCCAAATATTCAATCGCCTTGTGCCTTGCTTCGATGGTGGTTTGGTCCGGGATTTTACATGAAAAAGGGGTAATGTAAAGAACCAGTTGATAATAGAAAAAAAAATTAAAATTGTGAGAAAAAAGAAATACAAGAAAAGTACAAAAAACTATGGTGACGAAGGTTGCTGCAAAACCAAACTAGGTATTAGCAATTTAACAAAAAACCTGAGTATTGATAAAATTTTACTTCTGAAAATATATGAATAAGCTACTGATTAATATAATAAATGAAATGAATAAATGAGAAAACTCTACTGTCATGAAGTTTAAGCCGTTCACAAAATGGCTGACTGGTTATGACCAAAAATTTGAATAAAGGTAAGAAAATTTAGTACATTAGATAGAGATGAATATCTGAATTACAATCTGAAAAAAAACTAATACTGTAACAAATATAGCAAAAATTATTATGGGTTTGTTTAATCACCCAAAAAGTATGCTAGTAAAAAATTATCTCTTAACCTCTTGTACTAACACGAGGTTAACTAAATGCGACAAAACGACTTTAGGTTTCGACTTTTAATGAGATGAGAGTGTCTACACACGATTACGAAACAAAGATTTTAATTTATCCCTTGAATAATTTCCGAGTTTAATCCTCGTTCACAAGAATCTAAATAATGACAAAACACCACGGTATTGTGTCTCAAGCGACCACAAAATACAAAATTGCCACGATAATTAATGAGTTAACATGTGTCCAATGGACACAGACATCGCTCAAACACGTGCGTCAATAACAATTAATTATTACACGGAATATCCTTTAATTCCCAAAAATAACTATACAGCAACGTTTACTCAATAATATGACATCATTTAATAATCAAATATATTCAAAGTACCAAAGGATTAAAGAAATAAACGTGAAAGTCCGTTAAAGAATAAGTAAGCGATCTTAACTCACCAGCGTCAAAAGCGAAAGTGAAGTAGCATGTTTATTTAAAATGGCCTCAGTAATGTTTCTACCGCGTATGTGCCTTTGTTGACTTCGCGTCAGCATTACTGTGGGTAATTCAAATTTATGTGGCACGGGTGCTTCTACGAAAAAAAAATTATTTTTTTTTCGTTACAAGAATCAATTTTTTTGGAGCTCCATATTTTCATTTGAGATGATGACATATGGAGAAGAGTCAACCTTTAGAAATACTTCTGCGCAATCAATTAAATCATGATGTTTTTCAAACAATTTAAATACTGTTGTTTTACCCCATTTGAAAAATGCTAATGTAGTATCGCAGCCAGTTATTGCATATACAAATTAGTTATGAGCTTGACATTTTGGATGTGAAGTTAAACTTTGTGATGAATCGATTTTTGTTTGTATTTGAGCTTTTTGAGGTCTTAAAAAGTAACTAAGCTTGCCAGTTGGAATTTGTGTAGTATTAACAAATCAACATCTTCACCAACAACGACAGTTTTATTTGTATTGAATTGTTTTATTGCTGTTTCTATTATGAGGACAGCAGCGTCATTACCAGCTTGTTATATTTCCATATTTTTACTTATATTGAACGTCCGATGACGTATACAGGCTGTGTATAAGGGCATATTAGCATTTTCATTGTTTGAAATCGCAGTATCTCATGAATGACAATTCGTAGAAAAAAAGGATTGAAACAGTTTTTGTAGGTAATGGCATGATCTACAAACTTTGTATCACCTTTTGTTCGATTAAACTTACCTTTTAAGAGAAATGTGCAAAAAAACGATATTTGTGACCTTTGATCTTCAATAACATTTTTAGCTGACATGGGATCGGTGGGGACTTTTAACATTTAATTTGTGATAGTGTATTTAAGGTCTGTGCCAATTTTCAGCTCTTTGCAAATTATTAAAAAGTTTCAACTTTTTGACTGGAGTAATAGCTAGTTTTTTCAATTTTCTAAATATTTCTTATGAATTAATTAAACTGTTTATTTTCCACTTTTTCAAAACGTTAAGTACCGAGTTTTTGTTAATGTTGTAACGCAGTGCAATTTATCTCATTGATCATCCATCTTCTGCTATAGGAATAACTCCATCCTTACCACATCTATTATTAGGTTGTCCTATTTTCAATAAAGATTATACATAATTATACATATACATCTGCTTTAAAATAAAAAATTAACTAGTGATGTTATCTGTTTTGTTTCGGCTACTCATTACATATTCAAATAAAGGTAGATTTACACTAGAAAAAAAGTTATCCTATTATTTATTGTCCACAAACTGCTGCCATCTGATAGTTTAAGGCATAACTTTTTGCAAGTACATTAAAGTTTCCACCACTAACTGACTTTAAAACTGCTTTATTTATTTGAGGTTGTTCTGTCTCTCTACAGTTTTCTTACAATATTTCGCAGTTATTTTCTGCTTGTCATTTAGCGTTTCATGTAAACGAGTATTTTTTTCAAAGTTAGTTACCGATTATAAAATGAGATAATCACATTCTATGTTAGATTTTTATACAGTGTGTATCTGTAAAGTAAAAATACACGCACAGTTCTGACCATAATGTAAAAATCCCATTTACAATTTTGACAAAAAATGATATCAATATATTCATCACTGCAAATTTCAAGACAATTCAGCAACTAATTTTTAAAACAAAAGTTGATTTGCTAATGATGATTGATAGTAAATACTAAAAGTTCTGCAGGTGGGGTATTTCAGGTATTCCATCATCTGTCTAAATATTCTTTGTTTGAACTATATAGACCAAACTACCTTAGATATAAATATGCAGTCCAATACATGAAAAAAACAAAAATAAGTTATACTTTCCTCATTGCCTATTAAATTATGTTCTATTCTACTGAATGTCGAATTACATATAGAAAAATTGATGTGTTTTATGATGGCATGAAGCGAGTGTATCATGTAAAAAGCAAATAAAAACGTGTTTAAATTAAATATATACATAGACTTATTTTTTTTCGCAGCTGAATAATTTTTATTTCCTTTTCATTAATTGGTATTGTTATCAATATTTAAGTAATATTATCATTACTTGAGATTTGCAGTAGAGAATACTAATAAAATATTTTTTTTCAGAATGAATATGTTAATGGCTCTAGGCTTAAAGTGTGTAATACTGACAAGTGGTACTCTAGCTCCATTGCAGCCATTAATTTCAGAATTAGAATTAAATGTTCAAGTTCGCTTAGAAAATCCACATATCGTTAAAAGTAACCAAGTTTGTGTAAAAATTATTACTGCTGGACCCGATACAGAGGTGTTGAATTGTAGTTACCAGAATAGGTAAGTATAATTGTTATTATACAGGGTGTCTCAAAATTCTCGTATTGGTTGTAGATGGTCCCGAAATCACAATAATGCGATTAAATATAAGTGAGAATATTCTATGTTTATTGAAAAATTGTTTATAAATCAGAAATAAAATATGTACAGATGAAATTTGAAAAGATGTCTGTATTAGAAATTGAGTACAAACAGATACAGGTGTAAATTAAAAATAGACAACCTTATTTTAACATAAAATGAAACCTTAGAACAGCAAGTGCTTTTAAGGCTGGAACCTTTAATTTCGAGCGGACTTTCTAGGAAAAGTCTTCCATTGAAGATACCCACCCTGCTGTTGGTTATTACATAGTTATCACATCAGAATATTTATTTTCGTATCTAGGTGAAATTAATTTAAGAAACGCTTGTTGCTTAATTGTTAAACGAAAGGCTCATATAAACTATTTGAAAGCGAAGAAGAGTAAAAACAGCTCATATAAATGTAGATTCGCAGAGAACCTAGTCATAAAAATACAGCTCGCCAATGTAATTAATATACAGGGTGATTCATGGTGGATGGAGTATTAGAAGTATATGCTGCCGTGCTTAGCGAAAACGCAGTATCTACAAAAAATTCCAACAATGAGATTTTAGCATATACTGGCTTAAAATTCAGTTTTCTATCTATAGAATTTAACAAAAATGCCCTATGTACCACCAAAACCATAGATATAAAGATCCTTATTGCGCCGTATCCAACGATAATGTAGGTTTATGCTTAGTAAAAATCCAACATCACATGCTAGTTATAAAAAATGCGCCATCTGGTTGTTAGATAAGGCATTTATCCAAAGCATGCATGAGTTACTGGATTCGTACTAAGCACGCGTAACATGTTTTGTGCCAAAACCGTGTAAGTGGCTATGGCCGCAAATAGAAAGAAAAAATGTTTTTCTCCATTATTACTTTTCTGTACATACTGCATTTTTGCTAATCACGGCAGTATGGAGAACGGGTAAATATGTCCTTTTTTGGGTACCAAGGTATAACAGAATATGCTCTGTCAGCTTAAAATATTATTGACAGCGCTGCGTTGCCAATTGTAGGTAAAACTGGCAACATCTTCGTTATTTTAAATGGAACACCCTGTATATCTTTCTATTTTTGCAATCTACACCCAATTCTGAGGAACTCTTGTTGACATATTCCTTTTCCAAACTCAAGCAGCTTTTTCAGAGATATTAACTAATTTCCATATTTATTCAACAAAATCTGATTTCTAATCAATCGTGCTATCTGCCTATAAAAAATAATCGTAAACTGAACTGTTAGTTACCATTAAGCAAGGCCTGAGGACTTTTCATGCTGCAGCCCAAACCTTAATAATAGTATACAGGGTAGATTAGAAATAACTTTCTGTAAATGACTTATAAAAGTGCTCAAAAGTATTTTTTTCATGGAACACCTTGTATATTATCACTGATACAGAAAGCTGACCCATTTTGATATTCATTTATGTACAATGTATCTATACCTAACTCGTAGCATTTTCAATTTATAGGCAATTATTTATAAATATGTCTTGTTCTCACATAGTAGAGTAATTTAATTTCTATCTTTCAGCCTGTTGGCACTCTACAATATATTCTTTAAAAGTATTTGCCTTATTTTCCAGATTACAATGGTTCTTAAATAAGATTTTTTGAAAATTTAAGAACCAAGATATTTAATAATGTGTAGCATGATATCAATTTTTGAAGCTTATCAGCAGCATACGTTCATCACAGATTCTCGCTCTCCTACTCTTTAAAGCTGTTTCAACACACTGCACTTCCCACCCGCATTAGCCTATCGATAGATAGATTGGCGCATCATAACTCTCGTGGTTAATGATATATAATCTTTATTCAGATAGGAAGAAATGAAAATGGAAAGTATTATTGATAGCGCAAGTTATGAAAATGAGATTGAGACAAAAATAAAATTTAAAATAAAACAGATTCGTAAGAAATTATGCTTAATTTGTATGAGACCGGACCCTGTAAACAAAGGTTTTGATAAATCGTTTGCAATATTTTTTAATTGTTCAAAACTCCGTGAAAAAATAAGTAACCAAAGAGAAGATGATCTATATTCTAGAACTGTCATTTTGAAAAACAAAAAATTTTGGCTGTTTAATTTGGCACCGAAATGGCTATTCTAGTTTTACTAGCAAAGGAAAAATAGAACATTCAAGGAAAAAAAATAGAGAAAGACAAACAAATTGAAAACAGTTCAGATGAATAGAATGCCTGTCCATCAAGTTCTTCAGGTGTGTCCTTGCGTAAATTAAATTTTTTACAATAAAAGAGCTTTGTCAAGTAATGACCACGAACACAGAGAGAAAAATAAGACTATTAGCCCATCAAAATCCCATAATTTTCTAAAGAATTTGCGCTAATGATATATTTTTTAAATTCTGGAATGTCATTGATAGCCGTTATACAGGGGTCAGTTTCATGTCATTTAAAAAAACTGGCAATGGGGACCAACTAGACAAACAAAAACCCTCTAGGGGCACTTTGAAAAAAAACTGACCTAGATCAACATTTTTAGTATTAAGGTAGAAAACAATTGAGAACCACTGCTTTTCTTGGTAAATGGACTTGTAGTTCCCAATTATACAACTTTTAAATTGTCATAAACAAGTGCAAAGTCCTCGCCGGCACACGCGGCGGTCTGCGGTGTCAAAGCTAAAGTCTTGGATCATCGACCGCCTTTGATGGACCGCCTCAACCGAACTCAGGCAATTATAAAGAGGTAAATAATTCGTTATCTCTTCCTGCACAACTGCAAGCAAATAGTGGCCATAGAGGTTTAAACAGTATTTCTTTACATGTGTGTTTTTCAATTTGGAACAGAATATCAGATTAATGTTTATAATGGATTTAAAAATTTAAACGTGATTTATTAACATTTGTAACATAAATGAGTGTCCTGGGTTAAAAGCTTACCACCTACCTAAATTATTCGAAATCTCTGCATCTGCATCAATACACAGTTTGGTACGTTGAATTAAGGACATAGGTACACATTCCATTCAACACTAAACACTAAACTATCAACTAACGTTGTCAATAAAGAATAATGAAAGAAAAACTTGGTCTAAAATCCAAAAAGGAATACAAAAAGAACGAACAAGTAAGTTGTGTCTGTACGTAATCAAGAATTTAACGACTTGAATGGTAAGTCAATAAAATAAATCTTAACTATAAATACACAGTGACCCGAAATTCAAAAATACCAAAAACAACGAACGGCGGGTTGGACGTGTGTACGAAACACCCACAGTAACTAAAATATTGCACAGGGGAGAGTCCGTGTATAGTTTTCTTCTGATCAGATCTACTAAACACTCGACTAAAACGTCGACGTCTTTCATCTTTACCGCATCACTAAAGACCGCCGACATTTTATAGCTATCTGCACAAATATTGAATATCATAGGCACACACGCGTGATGATCTAAACCTACCTCAATATTCCAGCAGTTCTCAAAACATTTTTTTTAAAATTTGTGAATTTTTTTTTTTTTTCTCCAAAACTATGAGCTTTAGACCCCATGCAGGGTTCAGACTCGTATGGAAAACCTGGAGAACCTGGAAAACTCAGGGAATTTAAAAATCATTAAAAAAAACCTGGAAATATCAGGGAATTTTATAAATTGTATAAAAAATCAGGGAATTCTGCGTCTCGATATGGAAAATCATAGAGTTTATAAGAATTTTCGCTGAACCAGTTCAATTCAAGGAATTATTTTATGTGAAATAAAAAATTACTTCACTAAAAAATACATGGAAATTAATATTTTTGGTTATGGACAACCTGGAAAATTCAGGGAATTTTTTCCGTTTCGCAAAGTCTGAATCCTGCCATGTTATATAAGGTTTTTTTGTTTGTCTTGTCGTTCCCTACCACCAGTTTTTTTTAATGACATGAAGCTAATTCCACCCTGTATAAAAATACACAAATAACCTTATATGTGATATATTTGAAGATGTGTTTATAATCAGAGACTGAACTATTTCATGCCTCATTTTCTGTGAAATTAAAACATATTTTTCGTTTCTTGTTGTAAGTTTAACAATTTCCACTCCTTTGCCGGTAAATGTATTTATAATAGCAGTCTACTGATCTCTCTTTTAGACCTATATCCATTCAATTCTGGGTACTTCTCATAAATTGATGACATACCATAACCCTTTTTGCTTTGAAAAATGTTTCTCAAGAATTTTACATATTTTAGTAAAACTCTGTTCATTGTCTATTTTTTCACTTTTATTTTTATTGCTAGATAGACCATTGCATTTTTTATAGCAACTTTAGAAACATGAAACATGATATTCAATTTCCATAGCTATTAAATTGTTAGCACAAATTCTTTCGAAAATTATGGGATTCTGGTGGGCTAATAGTCTTATTTTCTTTCTGTGTTCGTAGTCATTACTTGAGAAAGCTTTATTGTTAATGCTTTTGACAAAAAATACATTTCTCTATTAAAAAAAATTACTTTACAAACGGACATACCTGAAAAAGTTTATTGACAGGCATTCAATCCATCTGAACTCTTTACAATTTCTTTCTTTATTTCTCTCCTTCTAAATATTCTTATTTATTTTGTTAATAAAACTAGAATAGCAATTTCGGTGCCAAACCAAACAGTTAAAATTGTTTGTTTCTTGAAATAACATAGTGCTAGAATATAGATCACCTTGTTCTTGGTTTTTTATTTTTACACTAATTTTTAAACAATCAATAAATGTTGCAAATGATTTCTCAAAACCTATGATTACAGGGCCCGGTTTCATACAAATTAAGCTAATATCTTACAAATCTGCTTTATATTAAATTTTGTTTGTCTCAATGTCACTTTCAGAACTTGTGCTATATCAGTCTTTCCATTTTAATTTCTTCTAAAAAGTATAGGTAGAAAATGTAAAATACATACGAGCTGAAAGCTCTTGCAAACAGTGAACTATCGGGAGTTTCTTATAACGTGTTAATCTATTACACAATAATTTTATGTAAGTCCATGTAACACTTAACTAATAATCTACAAATATGTTTACATTTATTCCATAGTAATCATTTTCAAGATATAAATTTCAGAATATTATAAACCACGAGTGTTACGGTGCGTCAATCTATTTAACGATAGACCTTTGCGGGTGCACTGAAAGAAATTTCTGTTATCCATAAAGAGAAATTGACTAACCCCTAATAAATATCTGCATTAAATAGGCTCCAGCAAGACTGCTCTGTAACCGCAACAAAAACGATCTTGCTAAGATGCACTTATTTACCGTTAATAAAAGTTTTTCTTATTATTTATTTGTTACTGTAGGTTGATAGCTTTGCTATCAGGAGTCACCACCTATTTTAATCTTAATAAGTTTTTTGTTATAGTTAGTAAGTTCCTATTCCTTACACCATTACTACCTTGTAATCGGAAAAGAACTTTCCTGCTGCTAATAGGTGACTTTTTAACCACTATGCAGCTTACATTATAATGGTAACAAATAATCTTTCTTGACCTAGTAATGTCATTTTGCAAGTACGTTACTTGTAAATTCAATATTTTAATTTTATATTTTTTAGACTTCACACTTCATATTAAAACACGTTTTTAATACATTTCTATGTTGACTCAGACAAAGAATTATTGTTGGTAAAATTAAAATAAATGATTCATTTAAGGAAACAAACGACTAATAAACAATTCAGGGTGCCTATTAAAAAAGGGGAACGTTGACTTGTAAGAAGACACAATCTCAGTTTACTATATAATAGCTGCTTTCGTTCACCAGTGATTCGTAATGATAAGGCACCTACCTGTTTCATGTGTTCACTGAAAGAAACCGACCAAATAGAATGTTTTGCTAAGATGATCTGCATTATCATAAGTATTTTTTTTGTTAAGACTACATTATCATTATCTAACCATAAGAAAAACTGTTTTGCTAATGAGATTTTGCAACGGTAAATCTTTGACTATTTGTCCCAATAGCAGCACTTACTTAAACTAGGTAAAATATTGTTATAAGTTTTCTTTTTATTAGGCGTAACTAAATAATTTCTTACGATAAATAAGTGCCTTAAGTTAAAGTTAACTATTTAATGGTTAAAACTCAAATAGACCTATGGTTGGTAAGTCACCTGTTAACTGTAAAGACGAGCTTACTAATCGTAAAGTCTTACTTATTTATTTTTGCACGTGGCGCAAGCGCAATTGAGTTTTTATCATAGCACGCCATTTCATCCATGCAGCGACGCATGCAGTAACTAGTAAGCAATTCGGCATTCGACGAGACAGTTGTAGGAACGGTTTTATGCAAAGAATTTTTATAAAAAAACTTGTGATTTATGTTATTGTATATTAGTTGCTTTCGTTCAGCAGAGTGATTCATAATCATAATAAACAGGATTTCAATGAACAGTAATCATATGATGCAAAATTGCATGATATAGGGACAGAGACAACACATGAAACAGGTAGGTGCCTTATCATTACGAATCACTCTGCTGAACGAAAGCAGCTATTATATAGTAAACTGTGATTGTGTCTTCTTACAAGTCAAAGTTCCCCTTTTTTAATAGGCACCCTGAATTGTTTATTAGTCGTTTGTTTCCTTAAATGAATCATTTATTTTAATTTTACCAACAATAATTCTTCGTCTGAGTCAACATAGAAATGTATTAAAAACGTGTTTTAATATGAAGTGTGAAGTCTAAAAAATATAAAATTAAAACATTGAATTTACAAGTAAACGTACTTGCAAAATGACATTACTAGGTCAAGAGAGATTATTTGTTGCCATTATAATGTAAGCTGCATAGTGGTTAAAAAGTCACCTATTAGCAGCAGGAAAGTTCTTTTCCGGTTACAAGGTAGTAACGGTGTAAGGAATAGGAACTTACTAACTATAACAAAAAACTTATTAAGATTAAAATAGGTGGTGACTCCTGATAGCAAAGCTATCAACCTACAGTAACAAATAAATAATAAGAAAAACTTTTATTAACGGTAAATAAGTGCATCTTAGCAAGATCGTTTTTGTTGCGGTTACAGAGCAGTCTTGCTGGAGCCTATTTAATGCAGATATTTATTAGGGGTTAGTCAATTTCTCTTTATGGATAATAGAAATTTCTTTCAGTGTTGTCTCTGTCCCTATACCATGCAATTTTGCATCATATGATTACTGTTCATTGAAATCCTGTTTATTATGATTATGAATCACTCTGCTGAACGAAAGCAACTAATATACAATAACATAAAACACAAGTTTTTTTATAAAAATTCTTTGCATAAAACCTTTCCCACAACTGTCTCGTCGAACGCCGAATTTCTTACTAGTTACTGCATGCGTCGCTGCATGGATGAAATGGCGCGCGATGATAAAAACTCAATTGCGCTTGCGCCACGTGCAAAAATAAATAAGTAAGACGTTACTATTAGTAAGCCCGTCTTTACAGTTAACAGGTGACTTACCAACCATAGGTCTATTTGAGTTTTAACCATTAAATAGTGAACTTTAACTTAAGGCACTTATTTATCGTAAGAAATTATTTAGTTACCCCTAATAAAAAGAAAACTTATAACAATATTTTACCTAGTTTAAGTAAGTGCTGCTATTGGGACAAATAGTCAAAGATTTACCGTTGCAAAATCTCATTAGCAAAACAGTTTTTCTTATGGTTAGATAATGATAATGTAGTCTTAACAAAAAAAATACTTATGATAATGCAGATCATCTTAGCAAAACATTCTATTTGGTCGGTTTCTTTCAGTGTGGGAAGTGCGGTGGGTTGAAACAGTTTTAAAGAGTGAGAGAGCGAGAATCTGCAACGAACGTATGCCACTTCTCAAATTGATATCACGCTACACATTATTAAATATCTTCATTATTAAATTCTCAAAAAATCTGATTTAAAAATCATCGTAATCTGGAAAATATGGCAAAAATTTTATAAAGAATATATTTTTTTGATAAGTAATAATTTCGGAGATGTCATCGTGGGAATGGAAAAGTAGATGAAAAATAATTAATTTTCAACCGTAGTCGAACAGAGAATATGAGGATTTTTGACTTTTACTGCAATATAAGCCTATGTAAATGTTCGTTTCTTTATTTATTTTAAAAATAGAAACTCTACAGAGAATTTAATGATTTTTTTGATAAAATATGCTTCACGATTGCCTCTATCGCGTGGTATAGTTAGAAAATTTTGATTTGTGCCCTTATATTCATGACGATTTTTTAATGGCAAGTGGATTCGTAATCTACAGGGCATAAGTAAGATATCTGGCAAGGTCATACATTTTATTCTAAAAGTGCCAATGGGATCAAAAACTAAGCGGCTTGCCAGCACGAGCTCTCTACTATGATAGCATAGCACTCTACTATTATAGCATGTAGGCTATCGTAGGCTTTTGTTTTGGTGGAAATATCATTTATTCATATTATTTATTGATTGATATTGGTGTAATATTTTTGATTTGTGGCAGTAAGTGTGAATCTAATGGTAGATAATAATTACACAAATTCAGTTATAATGGACTTATTTTATATATTCTAAATTTCCAAAATTGATGATAATGTAATTATCTCGCTTGAAATAAATCTATCTACCTATAAGATGAAATATAGGCGCTTTTCTCTAGTTTACATGTTGAAAGCATTTGATAGGCAAATAAATTGGCCATCAATAAAATATGTAGTAAACATAGAGTATATTGCATTCGATCAGCACATTTATAAAACTGGTAGGTAATATTGTTTGTAGAGAAAAAAATGGCCATTCGTCTGTCTCTCTGTCCGTCCATCGTGTTTCTTGTAAGCATGATAACTTAAGAACGAAAAGTCTGATTGTATTGAAATTTGGACAGTAAGTTAGTGTTAGCTACAGGAAGAACTCTATTGTTTTTTAACAAAATCAATAAATAAAAAAGTTATAAATTTGTTATAAAAAAAATTGTTTTGTTTTGTAATTAAACAAAAAATGTCTAAAACCAATATTATTTACAAAAAAAAAACTGCGAAAAGTAGTAAAAGTAGAATGTGCAACAATTATATAAAAAGTGCAGTAAATCGGCGAAGAGTATAATGGTTAGCTTTTTATATATTACAATACATTATCAAAAAAGATAGAGCTACCATCAATTTTAGGACCTTTTAAGGTCCCGGGACTTCTCATATGGTTCCGGGACCAGATTTTTTTCTGTAGAATCCCAGGAAGGCCTTGGCAACAAATATCGGGACTGAAAACCCTAAATGTGGCTATTAAATAATTTTTAAAAATGTCATGTCTCCATTTAGAGTTTGGTATATATATACAATAAATTAAAATTACGATCCTACCTACTATATTTAAGTTTATTTTTTTTTGCTTTATGTATACTTTAAACCAATACGCACAACTTGTTTTAGAGATAATCCAAATTATTTGGGATCTTTAGGAAGGTCTATACTAAATATTTGTAGAGTTGTACCAAACGGACTACTAATATTCTTTCCATCATATCCAATTATGAAAAAATGTCAAGATAACTGGCAAGAATCTGGACTCTGGAGTAACATTAATGCACTGAAGGTGAGTTAACCAAATAACTATTTTTTATGACAATAATAAAATTAATTTTAATGTAGCTGTAATGTGTAATATATACAGGGTGTCCCGGGACTATGGGGCAATACTACGGGAGAGTGTTCTGGTTAAATAGTAAGTATTTTTTGCTTAGAAATATGGAGCCCTTTGTATCTTGTTTAGGAAGCCAGGGGTGGACCACCTCTAATGCTTTTTGCTCCTAAATTTTGACAAATTAATTTTTGAAACTTACAGTGACCTCTAAATTCCTTGAACAATTTACTAAAATAAAGATATTCTTGTTTGGTATGAATAAAGCGACCCGGTTTTGAGAAAAATAGATTTTACTGATGTTGATCATTTTCGGTCACCTGATTTTGACACCGCCTTCTGGAGGGCACACAAGCCTTATCCAATCACAAAGGAATGCAAATGCAAACAATTAGAGATGAGTTACTAGCAAAAGCGATTTAAGCTTGTTATAAAAAAATAACAGCTTTTACCCATCTCTAAAAAAAAAACAAAACAGTGAGTTGTGTCCCCTCCACGCCGACGCCGTGACGCCAAACGAAAATGATCAATAGGACAAAGTCTAACATCTTCCTATTTAGAAAAACTCTGTTAGGAAAATGTTCCTGATAAAAGTATTTGGCTTCCAAACTATTAACGACAGCTAGATTATACATAAAATGCATGTTAGCGCCTTTACCAATATGAAAAATTTCCTATGCCAATAAACCACTATTACACATCGAACTACTTGTTATACAGTGTATTTTCTTAAATTAAAAAAATTGAATATTTTCTTGAAAGATAATGTTCATTTTTTATTTACTTATTTATTATTTGTCAAATTTAACGTTTACATTTATTCAATTGTTTTTTCATAAGTTTCATGCAGCAGTATTTCATGGCATTCATTATATTAGCATTCCTTGAAAATTTAGAAAAGCCACTGTAAGTTTCAGAAATTAATTTATGTCAAAATGTAGGAGTAAAACATATTAAGGATGGTGCACCCCTGGCTTCCTAGATAAGATACGAAAGGCGCCAGACTTCTTAACCAAAGATACTTGCTTATTATTTATACCTACTATCCAAATTTTGTTACGATCTTTAAACCAGTTTCCAAACTATCAGCAAAAAACTTTTTCACACTTTGACCTTTGAGGGAAAATAGCTCCAAACGGGGGCGTCCTAGGAAAAAAATATAGGTACTTTTAGTGTTATTTTGACCCAAACTATATGCTCCCAAAGTATTGCCCTATAGTCCAGTTACACCCAGTATCAAGTACATTCAATAATTTTGGAGAAGGTTGGAACCTTCGATGTGATATCTGCCTCTGAAGTGGTTTTCACAATAACCAAAACACTTGAAAACTACACTTGAATACTTATTGAAAATTTGCAGTGCTAAAAAAGCAGAACATTCTCGAAACTCACATTCATTCTCAGAAACTTGGTATATAGTGTGCCATTAATGAAAGAAGAATTGTTGGTCTGATTTCTTTTCATGGTACTTTAACTAACCAGAGATATTGTGACGAGGTTCTAATCTCTTTTATTAATCAGCTTGGTGCCATTGAAAGGACTCTTGGTCATTCCAACAAGATGGAACCTGAGCACATTCAACTGTTCAAACAACAAACATGTTCCAACCCATCTTTTAAGATTGTTCAATTAGTTTTAATGTCGTACATGAACTTCCTCCAAAATTATGTAACATTACTTGCAATTTCTTTTTGTGACCTCTTTCTTTAGTTCTCTTAAAAAGGGGGCTCAGAACAAGGGTCTAAACCAAGAGAGAAACTTTTAGCATCATGTGACAGCTAAATAGAATAGAATAGAATAGTACTTTATTTCAAAAAATTTAGTCTTACACAGATCTAAACAGAATGAAAGGGCGTTATATTAGAAGTTGTGATTAAAATGAGCAATAGCTGCTATTTCACAATTAATATATGACATGAACAGTATTCAACACTAAAACAGTTTACACATTAAAACATACGGTAAAAATCCAAATATAAATAGAAGCCAGTCTAATCCCTGCGCCAAGGAATAGAAAAAGCCCTAGCCAAAACCAAGAGTAGCAATTATATACCTCCCCAACATGATGCATAACATAGCATAGATGTTAAAATCCATAACTATTGTTATACACCATGTGTATTTAAATATCTCTCAGCTTGTTGAAAATCCATATATTCAATTAATCTGAGAGAGAGCAATATAGTATAAAATTGGCCAATATTTATATAAAGTTTTATTTCTAGGCGATATATGTGGAACCAAGAGATAAAGCATCATTTAACAATGCCATGGAAGAATATTATTCAAAAATACAAGACCCCAACCTAAAAGGTGCTATATTTATGGGCGTCTGTCGTGGAAAAGTTTCTGAAGGTTTAGATTTTGCAGATGCAAATGGTAGAGCCGTTATCATAACGGGCTTACCTTATCCACCACTTAGAGATCCTAAAATTATACTGAAGAAACGTTATTTGGACATATGCAACGTTAATGATAAGCAGGTATAAATAGTTTAATATTGAGCAATGCATTCTAGGAATTAGACATGTTATGTTATGAGGGTTAATTTCCGGAGGAGTTACCCATTGACATAACAACAAAATGCAAGTTTATTAATACTACAATAGATCTATAAAGGTCGCAATATAATTGAAAATAAGTGCTGTTTTGGGTCAAGATGCAAAATTACATCCAAAACACACTTGGAGAAGTTTTCGTGATAGTACCAAAACAAACAAAAAATGTAAAATTAAGTCGTTTAAAGTTGCTATATAGACATGATCTACCTACGACAACAGTAATATTTAACTGCTGCAAGGCTCGTTTTAACACATTCAGCGCCATGGCGGACACCGGTGTCTGATAAGCTAAAGTTAGATCAGGCCATAGTGGTCACCGGTGTCCGCCTTACTTAGCCATTGGCATTGGCCAGCGGACGCTCACCTTCGAAGAGTTTTTATCATTAATTGTTGGCCATGGGCCTGTATAATGGTGTACATGACATGGGTTCTTAATAATAAAATGTGTATAGATTTTGAAAGCTTTGTCCACTATTGTGACCGCTGTGGCCTGCTGAGAATGGCTTAAAATTATATGTATTTTAGAGGCCAGGGCTGGCATGTCCGTATCGACAAGCAGCATAGCGCGATGTCCACCGATTTATTTGTGTCCGCTAAAATGACCACTTTTTCGATAAATGTGTCTGCTATGGCCTGGTGTGATAAAAAATATGCATTTTTTTTACATAGGGCCAGATCAGGCACAGGGGTCTGCCGAGCTTGTCTTATGGGTGGTCCCTTGCATAGATTCAACAATATTAGCTTGGCGCTGAATGTGTTACAAGTTAGTTATTTAAAAACTTCAAACTTCATTGACTATCGGGTGATTAGGCTAAAGCATTGAAAATCTATCTAGATATCAATTTTTATTAATTTCAACAAAATTTGTGTGCTCGAAAAGTTTAATATAATGGTAAATATATCTTTTTTTAAAGGTAACCTACTTGATGTTGAAACAAAACACTCTTTAAATAGTATGTATTCTCCCAACACTTCCAATACAATAAATCTATGAGCTGCATTTATAGGTATTTATGTTACATAAACCTTGTATGTATATTATATTGAGTAACTATTTACTATATTCTCCCGCAATATAGGAATCAATGTACCACGTTAAACTAATAGTAAATAAACACAAAGCGAATAAAAATAAAGTATTTACATTGCAGCGTTAGAGCCTCTCACTTCTGCTATGTTGAAATGTTCTTTTTTCATAATTTCAGCAATCATAGACACTTTCACAACTGATAAATTTCCAGAAATAGCTTTTATAAACCCCGTATTAAGCATTACTTATACTTCGCAAATACAAAACGAAGAGTATATTGCATTCGAACGACACATTTCAAAGAACGGTAATATTACTCATAGAGAAACATTTTCATGTCACTGTGGTGATCGTCTGTTCGTAAAAAAGTAAATTTTTTAAATTTGAAAAAAAAATTCCTGTGTTGGTAAAAAAGTAAATTTTTTAAATTTGAAAAAAAAAATTTAAGTTTTGTGTTTACTACTTTTTAAATGCGATTTAAGCCTCTAATAAAACCGATAACGTGTTTTGTATACCCGTTCAACTATTCAAATTTTATATTATTTATTTGTTAAATTATAATTTGATAAAAGAATACTGTTTAAATATTGGAAAGTGCATTAATAAATCAAGTACTTCATTCAGTAATATCATAAGAACAAATTTGCTTATAAACATGTGGAGCAGCTCAAGTGGCGCCCACCTAGCCGTCAAGTCTGACACTTTTGGGATGATTTTTAGTACTCGGTTATTTCAAGCGCAACTGAGCTTTACTGAATAGAAAAATAGAAGTTAATGTTCGACACAAAATTATATTAAAATTAATAAAGCATACAAATAGAATTTAGAGCCCATAATAGCAATATTTAAACGTAAACCTCACGATATTACCAAAGCGAAGCAGAAACTTACCCAGCAAACATTTTTAATTAATTTAGAAAGATACAAAATTTATTTGTTTATTATAATAACAATTTTATTTAAATACTTTATAACGAGTTATGTATAAGCTTTGAAAGAAATTGTGTTTCGCTGTTGAATGAAACATACTAAAACTTTCCTTTATCTTTACCTTTGGTTTGGGATATGTATGTATACTGGTAAATTTGGTGTATCAGTAATCTTGCATTCGAGTGGTTTAATTAACGTGTTAGATAGATATTGCTAAAATGCAGTCATATTAATAATCAGTTTTGTTAACTGGTTCGTATATCTACCTTATGTGGATTTGTCCTGTAAACGTAAATAATTGTGTTCAAAAACAAGTGTTGTGCGAAATAAACTAACAGTGTCTATGAGATGCAATTTATAAGTACTTTTCCTTTCTTTATGTTCACATCCACAAAGAGAATTACACAGTTTATGAGCCATTACTTCTAATCTCTGCTAAACGTAAAATCAGTTTGACTCACAACTGATTTGGTTACCATGAAGACAATTGTACTTTCAATGATTTGGCAGGCTGTTAAAGTTTAACGGAGACCGAAAGTAATGGCCCTATATTTAGTTAAGTAACTCAGATTCTATGGGACCTACCTAGGCACTTTGTTTTTTTTTCCATTTGTGTGTAGTTAAAACTTTCGTGTTATGAGTAAACTGCCTACTCTGAAAAGTTTATTATTTCTATGTAATATATTTTGGATTCTGTTATATTGGTAGGTGTTCTAATATTTTAGAGAAATAACATGGTACAGAAAAAGATATAATGCACTAAAAGCGAAACTTTATACAGCTCCTTTCATTGTTCGTATTTACCAAATACCAATTGATTTACTGTTTTGCTTCGTTAATCAATACCATTTTAACTTATTCTTAATGTGATTGCTGTATTCTTACATTATTTTTTTCATAAAACTACATTTTCTGAATATTTATTTATTAGTAGTATATATTTTATATTTTACTCCAAAGATATTCTCAAAAATTTTTATTTTTACTGAATTAATTAACATACACTTTCTTCGAAACGTCGAAACTTCGATTTTGACCTAAAATGATTCAGGCTTATACTCTGAAATCCGTACTGTATGTAACATGAATTCTTAGGGATTTAAGAGTAAATAAAAATACCTAAACTAATAATGAATATACATTCCCATGCTAATACATTTAAATACGATCTGTTTTTCATACCAAAAGTGCAATACTCACCCTAGGTTGAATATGGTTGTACGAGCTACGTCACAATCCTATGGTAAAACCACTGAATTGATTATGTTTTGAATTTGAATTTATGTTTAATCACCACTGTTGTTTGCAAAAGGGCTCTATTATTAATAAGTATTATCAGCATAGGATACAAATTCTTAACAGACTTCTTGTAGATATTTATTTATTTATATATATAATCACTTAGGCTGTTACAATACAGATGTGAACGTCAATAAGAAGAAAAAAATATATAATTCAGTATTCAAGGTGGGACAATATGTAGTAAATATAAAACACAACAAGCTAACCATTATACTCTTTGCCGATTTACTGCACTTTTACTATAAGTTTTTTGCATACTTCATCGATTTGAATATTCCAGCTTAGTTTTGTATCTATTGAAATACCTAAAAATCTTGTATCCGGCCTAAATGGCAGGGTCATATTGTTAAAATTTAACTGAGTGTTGGAAGGTAAAGATTTTCTTTTAGGAAATACATACACACATTTTTCTCAAGGTTTAATATGAGAGCAGCAATAGTCATCAAATTCTATCATAACAGCCATACCATCATCGAGGAGCTCCGCAAGGCTCGATGCAGATATGTCAAAGGAGTTATCATCGGCAAACATGGTGATGTTTCCTTTTGATAAAAATGATGGTAAATCGTTTACGAAAGTCAAAAAAAATCAAAAGGCCCAGCACCGAGCCCTGTGGTACTCCAAGACTAACGTCATGTTCCTTTGAAATCGTTTGGTTGAATTTTACCTGAAGAGATCCGTCCATTAAATATGACATGATCTACTGTAAAGAAACTCCTCGAATGCCTAGCTTAAATAATTTTTCTTTCATAATCGACAGACTGAGAGAGTCAAAGGCTCGTGATAGTTCAAAACACAATCATATCACGAGATTACCTTTATCCATTTCATTATAAACAAACTGCAAAAGATTAATTGTGGCAGTGTCAGTGGGATGATTTTTGCGAAACCCATGTTGGCGATCCATCAGTATTTTGAAAGAGTTAAAAAATGCCATTATTCAATTAAACGCAATTTTTTCCATTATTTTAGATATAAATTCATCATATCTTTTCATATTCTTCATGTCAATCTGTTATACTCTTCCAATTCCAAAATAGTCTTAACACCTTGAGCTTTCAGATTTATCATACTTTGTACTTCTTTGTACTACTACAGATATAGTTTTTGCTGTTATTGGAGGTTATTTCTTATGTAAGTTACCTTGCAGTTGTAGTACTTTACTTTAGGGGGCACAATGACACATGTTAGTATGTTTAAGAGAATCTGTTAGTGGTTCAAATCCAAAACAATTTTAAATATATCACGAATATTTAAAGACTTGATATATATTTTTTATTCACAGTATTTAAAAGGAGATGAATGGTATAGTTTGGAAGCTTCAAGAGCTGTGAATCAAGCAATTGGCCGTGTCATAAGGCATCGTCATGATTATGGGGCCATATTATTACTCGATACACGATTTAACAATTTTAGAATTAAGAATCAGATGTCCTTGTGGTTAAGAGATCGCATTAAAGTCGTCAGTAATTTTGGAGAAATTATGAGAGACCTTCGAATTTTTTTCAAAAATGCAGAAGCTAATGTAAGTATTGTTTGTATTATATTTGTATTCTGTAATAACTTTGATTTAGTGTATATTGATAAAATTATCCTATTTATACGTCAGATGCCAAGTCACAATCTGCGAATAATTATTGTTGTACAATGCTAATATAAATTTGCACAGAACAGTGTGCGAATTACCCTGGTACTTCATCCACAGACTTATAAAAATTAGACTTATAAATATTCTGTACATGTGTTTGGTCATGCATCGTAAAGAATACTAAATTATCTTTGCCAGAACAATTTGAAAATCGCCCATGGGTACCGGACGACCCTAAACAAGCACAACTCTTAATTTGATGACTTTAAACAAGCGTCCTCTGTAGGGAAAATCGGATGCAAATTTCTTGTGGCCATACTCTTGTTCTCAATCATTATGACACAATTAATAATTTCTGGCATGATAGCAAATTATCAATAATTTATTATTACAGCTCTAACTAAGAAGTGCAAATGACATTCATCATCAAATCAAAATTTTGTTAATCTGTACTACCAGATACAGGAAATGAAAATATCAAAATAATACACCCGTCACATTTAAACAAATTTAAAACTAAGAACATTCAATCACACAGTTGTGAGAAGTATCATCATCGTCATCTATGGCGCTACAACCCTGTGCGGGTCCTGGCCTCCTAAAGCTTTCTCCTCCATTCGTTCCTATTCCTTGCAGCTGCTCTCCAGTTTCCAAATCCAATTTTAGATGCGTCTTCTAATACTCCATCCTCCCATCTGAGTTTTGTCCTTACCTGTTTCCGCCTTCCTTGTAGCTTACCGTTCATTATTTTTTTTGGTATGTGTGTGTCCTGTGCTCATTCTACATGCCCTGCCCATTGCAATCGTGAGGTCCTAATCTTGGTTTTATGAGTTGTGAGAAGTATATATAAATAAAATAGAATTGGTTTATAATACAGATTTATCATTTATTGACATATAAACTCACTGAGGGTACAACAATAATTACCAAGTAGTTTCTTACTTGATTTTTAAATAGGACAAAGGTTGTTCCATATATTGAAAAGCGAATATATAATTTGATGTCTGAAAATATTGGTGATTTTTCCTATTTTACTTACGTACATTTATAGTTGTATGAACATAATTTATACCTGTAGTTTTAAAATAATGTACTTAGACCCACCTCTAAATCAACTGAAGTGCGCAACATGTCTTGTTAAACTTAATCAGGCAAAAAAGTAAATATTGAGTGTTTCGATAACTATGCTATTCTCAGGTCTAGCACACAGAGAAAATGTACCAAAAGATATGTGATTACAGGTTAAATACAGAGCCGGATTTGAAGGCGTCAGGGCTCGAGGAAGTGGAGGCCCTTCAAATGTTTTCTTCCCTAAACGATTCTCTAAAGAATAAAAAAAAAAATTCCATCTCCAATTCATAGTTTACGAGATAGTTGAAGAAAGTAGTTTTATTTGTGGCGCAACAGTATATTCGCTTTAAATAAATTGAAAAAATAATGAAAAATGAAAAATATTTTTCAGATCACTATGTTTTATTGCTGGTATAATCATAATATTGTCGCATTTATTCACTTTTTTGGGAAACACCCTGTATGAATCAGTGAGTTCTAAATAATTTTAGCAAGAGATTAAACACTACTAACACTTTATTTAACAATTTACTGACTGTACAATACTTGTTTACTTAATATTATTTAACCTCACTTTTCACTTTTCACTTTTCAACTTGTTCACTTTTATAAACTGTCTTCTTAATAAAACTTCTCCTTCCGCGCTGGTAATCGTGCCTTATATACTCCGAATTTGACTCTCTAGATCCATCTAGAAACATTCAAGAGTCTTCTCCTGATGAGTTGCCTGATCGTCCCGATCAGGCAACTCAGAATCATCGATGTATTTCGCCAGTCTGTCCAAATGCACGATCTTCATCTTGGACTTTTTGCTTCGTTGAATCCGATAGACGACATCATTGATTCGGGTAATAACAGTGTACGGTTCATCCCAAGGCGGTTGAAGTTTCAGTGACCTTTCTTTCTTCCGCTGTGGGTTGTACAGCCAAACCAGGTCTCCTGCCTTGAACCCTTCTGAACTACCCTTACGGTCATATCGAGCCTTCACTGTCACTGGCTATGGTGATTTGGTCTCTAACTAACTCATGGACATTCCTTAGCCGTTCACTCACTTCATCTACATAGCTGTTCACAGGAAGCCGTTCTCCACCTGGCATTCCAAACATCAAATCACACGGCAGTCTGATCTCATGTCCGAATACTACACGAGCCGGAGTCTGTTTTGTAGTCTCGTGGATAGCAGCTCTATATGCCATGAGGAAAAACGGTATGTGGAGATCCCAGTCACGTTGATTTTTATGAACGACTTTAGAGAGATGTTCTTTCATAGTCTTATTGTGTCGCTCCACCATTCCATCTGATTTTCCCCTCAGCTTCACAGCTTCTCCAGCCGTTACTTTCTCCAATCTTCTCCATGGACATTCAAGCTGGATATGTCCTAGTTCTCCGCACCTGTAACATGTCATACTCCGTCGTCCACTTGGCCTTCCACTACTTTGCCTATTCTGCGTCCCTTCCATGTTTCTAACATTCACTTTCCTCGAGTTCCGATATCGACAGTCTCGCTTGATATGCCCTGCTCTGCCACAGTTGTAACATTTAATACCGCCGCTTGGCGTGCCTTGTCTTTCTGCAGCATCCAATTGAGCCAGTAATTGATATTTTATTTGTTTTGAGAATTGCGTTCAAGATAGGGTTTTGGTCTCTCTCTTCTGGCTGCGATTCTTCAAGCGTCATAGCCCGCACTCTTGACTTTGGAGTATCCCTATAGACAGCTTCTATTTCTAGTGCACGCACCAAGATTTCACTACTACTGTTATGTCGGGATAGCCTGAGGACTCGCCTGATCTCCTCGTCCCTTATCCCGTCTAGGAATGCCCCCACTGCCAATTGTTCTTTAAATTCTCTTGGCGCATTAGGATATGCCAAATGTGCCAGTCTTTCCACCACAGCTTCAAATTCTTGCAGACTCTCTCCAGCTTTCTGAACGCGCAATTTCAGCTGGGTCTGGTATACTTGAGCAAGGTGTTGATCGCCATATCGTACATCTAAGGCGGCTTCTAAAACTCTAAAATTCCGTTGTTGGTCTACCGGAATTGTCTGGAGCAATTCCAATGCTTGGCCTCTTAAAGCTACGATTAATGCCTTAGCCTTCTCTTCGTCATTCCAGTTGTTTGCACTTGCTGCTGTCTCAAACTGTGTCTTGTAAGTCATCCAGGAACTTTGACCATCAAAGGAGGGAATTTTTAATCGCTGACCTGATGATACCACTTGCTGGTTTAAATAAATAAATAAATAAATAAAGCATTTATTGTGCATATATATATATAAAAAGAAACATACACACACAAAGGACCAGGCATATTTAAATGATTTTAACCTAACCCTAAAAGATGTAGTCAATAGTACAATAAAAAAATAAACAATAGACATAATAAAATACAGCAAATACATAGGAACCTTTTAAAAAAAAACAAATAGATGTAATTACATATACATAAAATCTTACTTAAAATTTTGTCAAGTCAATATTATTTAAACTATTATCACATATAGCTTGCTTTAGTTTGGACTTCAATGAAGTAACAGAGATGTTGTGGAATTCAATAGGTAAATTATTTAGGATATAAGATGAAATATAAGAAAAGCTTCCCGAAAAAATAGCACTATGATGTAAGGGTACTGTGACCCGGTTAGTAGTGTTTCGTAAGTGTCTGTTATGAACCTGATCACGTCTTACAATTTTGATAGATAAGTACTCAGGCAATCCTGTTTGTAAAATCTTGTTAAGAAAACATGAGTAATGCACGAATCTAGCTTCATTTTGTTTAAGTAGGCCCAAGTCTCGGATGTAAGGTGTAACATGAGCGTAACGTGGTATATCAGTTAAAAACCGAATACAATGATTTTGCATTCTTTGAATACGCATTTTGTTTTCAATAGACAGACACGGGCCATATACTATATCACCATAGTTCATTTGTGACATAATTAAATTATTAATTAGCATCTTTCTCGTCCCAACATCCAAAAATTCTTTGAATGGGAAAAGCTGTTTTAGACTTAAATATGCCTTACGACATATTTGGTCAACATGTTTGGTAAATTTAAGCTAATTTTCAAAGGTAACTCCTAAGTTTCTTACATGCTCAACCGTTGGTATTTGCTCATTATTAATAGTAAGTGAAAAATCCGTGACTTTATTAATATTTTGGTTAGAACCAATTAGAATGTGTTGACATTTGTTTGGATTTAGCAGCAAGGTATTATCATAAGACCATTGCTTTATTTTGTCTAAATCAGAGTTAATTTCATAAACTGCATTTTGTACATTGTCAGGTGAGAAACTACTACTAAGCGAAATGTCATCCGCGAACATATAAAGATTACAATATTCAACAACATGTTGCAAATCAGAAGTAAAGATAGAGAATATCAAGGGGCCCAAAACAGATCCCTGCGGTACGCCAGAAGTAATAGGACGAGAAGCTGATATTTCAATTTTTTCAGAAGTTTGAAGAATAGTACATTGCTTTCTATTAAATAAATAATTGTTTAGCCATTGTAAGCAGTTATCTCTAATACCGTAGTAATGAAGTTTTGCTAAAAGGCAATTTAAATCAATTGAATCAAAAGCCTTGGTCATGTCAAGAAGTGTTAAAGAACTAAGCTTATGGTTATCGATAGCCATGATAAAATCATCTGTCATTGAACATAGAGAGGTTATTGTACTGAATCCTTTTCTGTACCCTGATTGTTTAGATGGTAATATGTTTAAAGCCTCAACATACCCAGTTAATTGAATATGTAGAGAAGCTTCTGCGATTTTGAAAGGTACAGGCAATAAGCTGATAGGTCTTAAATTAGATAAATTCTCAATGATGGAATTAGGTTTTTTGGGGATTGGTTTAACAATTGCCGTTGTCCACAGATCAGGTACGTTACCGATTTCGAATGAATAATTAATAATGTGAGTAAGTGGCTCGACTACCCAAGTGAGGGCTAGCTGCAACATTCTAGCAGAAATCTTATCATGACCCATTGTATAAGGTTTTTGTTTTAATATCAATAGTTTGATAAAATCTGGTTCAACAGGAATATACTCAAATTTGTTTTCAGGAAACACTTTAGAATAAAATGTGCTTAAATAGTTGGGATGGGCCGATAAATTAGGTATTGAATCGAGGAAGAAGCCATTAATATCGTTTGCACTTCCCAAGTTTGGTGATAAGGAAAGAGATTTATTTTTGTTATCATGTATATTCCACCTTCTGAGATCAGACCGTAACAGTTTGCTGTCAAAACGATGTAATTGTAAGGTTTCTGTGAAATACTTTTTTTTTTCTAATTTTAACGAGTAGTTATAGTGATTTCGTAGAAGGCAATACTGATTTCTGTTTTCAGTAAGTCTAGTCTTTCTGTACTTCAACCACGATTGCCTTTTTTGTTTCCTTAAATCACGTAGTGTCTCGTTAAACCAGGGTTGAGATTGCCTTCCACTACTACATGTAATAAATTTAACAGGAGCATGAGTATCAAACAGTTTTATTAAACAAGAATTGAAATATTCCACTTTATCATTCAAATTCGGTATGAGATACACATGATTCCAGTCAACTAAATTGCCGTCCTGTTGAAATTTTTTAATATTAAAATTCTTAAAACATCGTATTGGTTTCTTTAATGAACTCGAAGTGCTATGTAGTAGTTCTAATGTACATTCAATTAAATTGTGATCAGCCAAACTAAAGCCAGTTACTTGTGTTTTAATATTAAGATCAGAATTTGATATTATCACGTCAATAAGTGTTTCAGTTTTATCAGTAATTCGTGTTGGAGTTTCAATGTTTTGCTTACAGTTATATTCAAATAACAATCTATTGAAGAATTTAGTCATTATATTATCATCCATTAAATTAATGTTAATGTTTCCTAAGATAACAAAATTTTCAATATTCGCTGCAGCAAAGTTAACAAATATGTCTGACAGTATTGACAAGCTAGCATAGTTTACATCAGGTGGACGATAAATGACCCCCAACCCTAATGAAACCTTACAAAAAATAAGTTTTACAATTAAAATTTCAACAAGTGATGGTTCCTCTAAGGGAATCTCAATAATGGTATATTTTATACTGTTTAAAATGTATAGTACAAGTCCTCCACCCCTGGTAACACGATCACGCCTTACTATTCCTCTTTCCCTCAACTGTCTTTTAAGCTGGTCAATCTCTCCTTTGACTTCTTCTTCGAACTTGTTTATTTTTTCTTTCACTTCGCCCACTTCTTGTTTGACTCCACTGACTTCTTCCGCTACCTTATTTTTGAGTTCTTCAGTGACGGCAAATATGGCATACTCTGTTGGCCTTCTATAATTTTCCTTAGTTCGTCTCTTTCTTCTTGTTGTTTAATGTCCAAATCTTGCATAATTTTTCTCAATTCTTCCTGACGTCGTTTCTCTTCGTCTTGATGTCGTTTCTCTTCTTCTTGTTTTTCCTCTTGACGTCTTCGTTCTTGATCCTCTTTTTCCTGTTGGCGTTTTTGTTCTTTTTCTTGTCGTTTTCTTCTTTCTCATCCTGGCGCTTCCTTTCCTGATCCATCATCATCTTTTGCATTTGGGCCATAAAGTCCTGCATTTGTTTTTTGGATGCCATGCTTCTGGTCGTTACCGGCATACAATTACGTTGAAATCAAATAAGTTTAATAATTACGTCACTATCGGTAATGGGACTGTCCAGAAAACCTTCAAAACGGCACGAAAAAGTCTTATCTAGAGTCTTTGTCACTTAACCTCTAATGTCCAACAAAATGTTCCAAAAATGTCTCAAAAATGCACTTAAACACTATTTTTCTGTTCGGAAATAGTCCTCGAACAATGTCCAGTAAATTAGTCCTTCCTGTGTTAGCACTAACCTCGAGAATACTGTCCCAGTCTTCTCAATACTCCCGAAAAACCCTCTTGTCAAAATTCCATGTCTGACACCAATGTCGCATTTATTCATTTTTTTGTGAAACACCCTGTATGAATCCGTGGGTTCTAAATAATTTTAACAAGAAATTAAACACTACTAACACTTTATTTAACAATTTACTGACTGTACAATACTTGTTTACTTAATATTATTTAACCTCACTTTTCACTTTTCAACTTGTTCACTTTTATAAACTGTCTTCTTAATAAAACTTCTCCTTCCGCGCTGGTAATCGCGCCTTATATACTCCGAATTTGACTCTCTAGATCCATCTAGAAACATTCAAGAGTCTTCTCCAACAATATTCCAGAAAAGTCCATTTTATTCTGCTAGCTTCCCGTCACAATTAGTAGGCATAGGCGTATCATCTCCAGTTCCAAGGATTCATAACAATATTATAAATTAAAAATAAAAAAATTTTAAAGTTATAAAATTTTGCATTTGGAAATTTGTGGAGGCGCTTAATTTGTGAAGGTCCTGGGGCTCCCGCCCCGTCATAAATCCAGCTATGCCTAAATACAAGCTGGTCGTTAACAAATTTATTTTGCGACTATGAATTCAACACTTCTGTTGACACTTTCTAAAATGTTTAATCTTTAATGAACAGAAATAATGATATTCTAACCAAATATGTTCTCCTGATATTTTATGAACAAAATGAAAATAATTAGAAAAAAATTTCAAGCTTATAACTTTAATCTCTTCTTGTGATTTCACAAATTCCTTACATTAACTGCTCCATCTGTGTTTGAATCATGAGTAAGAGCAAGGCGAAAGATAAAACATATATATTGCATCATCTTAGTGACACTTGTCAACAAAGAACGACTGAAAAAGTGCGTATCTTTGGGCAGCGGCGGCCTGTGGAATTTTGGTAAGCTATAACTTACTAATGGAGCATGGGACCCATGCCAAACTTTAATAGATCACTACCAACGCCAAACGGAGATGTTTTTTGGAAAAAAATATTTGATTGGAATTTGCAAAATTTTTTTTAAAAAGTGCACTGCCCCACCCTAGAATCTGGAAAAGTACTTATAAAATATCTATGGTGTATTTTTTTTCGAACAAGGAAGCTCCTTGGGCCAGATTCCTTTATGAACCATTCAATTGTGGAATTATGTAAGATCCAATAAGTGATGCAAAGACACTTATAACTATTATTTAAAGTACCCGAAAAATAATTAAAATTAAAGTTAATTGTGGCGTGTTCGCGTGTTCTCAACCCGACGGTTATCTGATATCTACTGTGTGTTTTTTGATTTAAGCAAAAACCGTCAATTTTCAAAGACATTGACATTGACTTAAAACTCGCTATTTAAATTGAATAAAATTATAATAATAATAAAAATTTAATATTTTAAATTAACAACCCAAAAATAACTGAAACCCGAACAATAGATATTCTGTAAGTACTTTTCCAGATCCTAGGGGTGGGGGCAGTGCACTTTTTGAAAAAAATTTCGCAAATTAAAATCAATTTTTTTCCACAACACATCTCCGTATAGCCTTGGTAGTGATTCATTAAAGTTTGGCACGGGTCCCATGCTCCATTAGTATGTTATAGCTTATCAAAATGTCATGGGCCGTCACTGTTTTTGAGCCCTTATATTTAGAATAAAATTATATGTCAAGTGATTTTAGTTATGATGAGATATTAATCGTAGAAAAATGTTACGTTGAGCATATGATTGGTTTCAGAAATATTGAGGATTGAAGTAACCGTCAATTTAACAAATATGGCATTATTAGACTTTTTCTACACTCATATTCACGTTGAGAAGTTTTAAAGTATAAAGTATATATTTATTTGAAATACTCAATAGCTTCATGTTCAATACAGTATATTATTTAAGTTATCATATTACATACTGTTCAGTAAAAATAGTATTCAGTATACACTGTGTCCCACTTTTCACGGTAACACCTACGTAGCTCAGTTATTAATAAATCGATTATTTTAAACTTGGTTAAGTTATACACCTCTTGAAGGTAACTAAAAGCGCATATACCTATTTAATTTATTCCATAGACGTGCGGACTAAGGGGGTGAAAATGGAGTAAATTTTCAAGTAAATTGTATTAAGGATTTTTTTTTTTTTAAGATTACCACTATCTCATAGGGCGTCCTTTAAAACTCCTTTGTGCCAAATTTTGTTAAAATATATCTAGTAGTTTTAGAGGTATGAACAGAATTTTCTTAGCAGTTTTGGCGAGTACGAAGATATTTTTGCAGATTTTAACAATAAATTCATAATTGGCGACCCAAAAAACAAAAGTACTATCAGAGATAGTTGCTTAACGTGAACATTAATGTAGTAAAATTCTAGGGTATTGTACTTTTTGAATAAAGGACGATCAATTGGACCCATTCAGAAACTAAACTTATGATTAAAGAGAAATATTTCTGTAAAGTATCTCACCATAACTAATTAATCTTAAGTAAATTTGATTTCAAATTCTAGGATCTGAAAACAGACAAAAGATATGCTAGTTTTCCGGTCGTTCTCTATGGGCAAGTCTGAAGTCCCCGTTTGATTCCATAAATATGAAAGAAAATGAAATATGCAGTTCTCTGTATGTTTTATTACAGATTTAGCCATCTTAAAATAACAGAACTTTTTTGAATAGTGTTAAAATGTTGTTTACCAAAAGATGTCTGCAAAATGTGAGAACTTAAGTTAAAAATTTGCCTTAGGATAATCTTGTATAAACAGTCCAGTCTGTAGATAATCCCAAATAGCAATATTGTAAAGCGAAAATGTAGTGGAATTTAGCATAGTATCAACTAAAAAAACTCATTTATTATTGTACGTTTAGAATCAGAAAATTTCCAACTCCATCTGCATTTTCGGTTTGATATAGATTTTTAGGTCATGATGCTATACTTCCCTGATAAGCAAAACCCCCATAAATCACAAAATTGCTGAAACGAGATAAAGGAAGTTAACTTCCCAGTTACCTGCCAGCTAAGAGCCGGTTTTACAATCGCAAGTTAACTTTCATATTAGTTACTACTTTCGTAGTAGTTAACTCTTACTAGCAGGTTAACTACAACTTTACCGACAGTTACGTTTTTCAGTGTAAAGTTAAGTGATAATTTGTAAACGAGAGGTTGTGAATAAAATTTATAATGTTGGTACTAGAGAAATGAGAAATGGGTAATATACTATACTAAGCGTTAAAGTTGTCCTCCGCGTCATCAATTTATATTTTTATCAAAGTCATGAGATTTTTCTCTCAGCTTAAACTACCGCATTGGAATGTAAATAACAGAAAGTAACATCTGATGGGGCTACGGCAGAAGTTTCAAGCGTAACGATGCATTTTAGAGATGATTAATACGGAATTCAGAAATTAAAAGATGATGACGTAAACGATAACATTCATGATTAGTATTATACATAAAATGTATGAATCTTTGTCACAGTCACGTCACCTGCTGTCAGATGTAAATGTCAGAAGCGATTTATGAGTTAGTGGAAATCTCTCTCCATCGTATTCTTCAAAAAAGTTAGGTCTATACCGGATTGGGCCTTCTTGGCTCCTCATCACTGCTATATGCATTTACTTCGTAAGTATCCATTTTGAAACGAAATATCAAAAAATTATTTTGTGACAGTTTTTTTTATAGGTTATAAATTGCTAATAGACTTCCAACCACTAGTTTACTCACACCTCATCTGCTAGTAAAGTTAACTACTAGATAACTATAACTTTGAAATATATTATAAAACCCAATTTCTAATATAACCTGAAAGTTAACTCTGACTGACAGTTAACCAGAGATTGTAAAACCGGCTGTAAGTCTGGTATATACATGTAATAATTTTTGTATGCGAATAGAGCAATTTTGTTGCATATTTTAATCTAACTAATTGCAATTGTTCTATGATATTTTCTTGCATTAAGAGCTTGAATCTAGTATTAAGGACTTTAAAATGTCATATATTACGCTCAGCAAAATCACAGTAATAGAAGCGGCAATAGGATTTTTCGAGGTAAAAGCACAATTACAACATTACTTTAACAGTTTTTTGAATTCTTAAGTTTACACAGTTCCTATAGAAAATCAAAATTGCACCGAAATCACAGCTTAAACTGCTACTGCACACTACTGAGAATTTTATATTATAACGCAATCTAACGTCATACTAAAGAAGAACCCCGCATCTAAAAAAAACTGAGTAAAAACGGCAAATTTTACACAATATTTTTCTTTTGCGGTGTTTTAGTACTGACAAATTACTGTGTTTCTCTTTAGTATTACGATATTAGAAAATGAAGGTTATTATAATATACAGTTACACACATTTAGATTTATTTTACTGGATTTTTACTTAGTAAGTAAGTAGATCTTGATACCAGCAATAAGAAACTGATTCTAACTCACTTTCAACAAAAATGATTTTACAGGGGTTTTGCTTAGCAGGGCAGCATACTAAGCAGATTTTATGAATTTTATTCAGGATATGAATTAAAGAAACAATTAATGGATAATGTTTTATTTTAGTTTCCAGTTTCTCAAATGAAGTCAAAATCAGTGACGGTACCAGTGCCAGCTGAATTTAATATTCCAACTACTTACAAAACAAACAATTTTGACTTCAGTACCAGTTCGATTTCTACCATTGCTAGTTCGAGTACATCAGAAAGTCCAAATGAAAGTGGAGAAGTTGTTATACACAAGAGAGCTAGGCACGATCCTCTTGCAAATCCAACAAAAAGAATGAAAATAAATTTAAAACCAAATTCTACAAAGGCAAATGATTTAGGCACCACACCAAAAGAATATATTTTGATGGTAGTTATGACACTTCTTGGTTACTACATATTTTATTCAATATACGTTGCAGGTTAGGAAAACCTTAGATGGTCCATCTTTCACAGAATTTACCAGGGGTTTGGGAGTGTACAGAGAAACTTCGGACTTTAATATGTTAATTAAAATTCTAGATGAAATTTTTGTAGATAAGCATCATTTAAGGTTTCTCCTCCAAGGAATAAAACCGTATCTTAGGGAATGTCATAAGGACGATTTTAATAAATATTGGGAGAACGTGAAATGAATTATTGTGATATCCGTTTTTATTTAAAGTGCGATTTTGATACTAAACTAAAAATTAAGAGTAGTATTAATTCATTTAAATATTTAAATATATTTGGTTTATCTGCTGTTAGATTTTCATCAATTCAAATGGAAATGAGTGGTTGGTATCAGCAGCTTTATTTTCAAGGTTATTAATACTATTTGATATTCTCTGTTAATGAATATCCACTAAGGCTTTGCATTAATAATATGGTAAGATAGTTTGTTCAATAAAAAACAAAAAGCTTTTATTTTAAGATCATTTAATTAATATGCTCGTTTTGGGGGGGATCACCGAAAATATGATAAAGGATAATAATGGGTGGAGGTCACAAAAAGTGAACATTCTCTCATAAAAAATTTCATTCAAAAATGACTGTATTCAACAATTTAAATTTCTCCCATGATAAACTAATCAACAACTTTTTTTAAATTTTTATGTTTGGTGGTTGATAAGAGAAAATCAGTGAATTTTTAACTATCGTTTAGATAGATATATAGTTTATTCAGTCAGTACAATATTCAAATTGTGTACACTCGTCAAATCACATATTTGAAATTACATAGGTATTTAAAACAGGTATTTAACAATAAGATTTACTGAAAAGGAAACATTTTTTAAAAACTATTATATATAAATTACAACTTTTTTAAATAAAATTTGTTCAAATCTGTCAGTTTGATCTCATCAGATAATTTAATAAAGAATGTTGGTGCAAAGTGGTTTACACCATTCATTGCTTTCGTAAGTTTATATATATTTTTTTGATACATTAGTTTTATTTCGGGTATTGTAAATATATCTGTGTCACATTTATAGTTCTGAAAATTTTTTTCACATAAACAAGACATTCGTAAATGTACATGTAAGGTAAGTATTTGATATTGAGTAAAGTAAGGTCGGCAGTATGGGTCTACATATTCACACCCGCGATGACCCTCACAGCCGATTTTTTCATTCTAAAAAGATTTCCTTTATTCGCATAATGATCCCAAATTAAAAACATGGCTGAGAAAGAATGCAAAATGGGCTATGCGAACCATCTCGGGAGGAACACAACAACTCAATTTATGCAATAGAAAAAGATTGGATGCTAGTTTCATGGATAGGCTTGACATGTGAGCACCCCAAGTGAGTTTGTTGTCAATATGAACGCCAAGGAGTTTTACAGGTTCTGCGTTTACGTTATTTGGTTTCAAACTTATAGTGATTATTTGGGTTTTATCAGTATTTATTTTCAATTTTATGGAGGGAAAATATTCTTCTGCTTGAGTTTCAGCTTCACTTGACATGCTCTCGATTTCTATATCCTTGTTGCAATTTATTAATGTGGCGTAATCCGCATAGAGGACTAGATGTGTCCATGATACCGCTAGCCATATCGATGATATAGATAATAAACAGAATTGGCCCTAACATGGATCCTTGTGGCACCCCATAACAGATTTCCTTAAGTGCTGACTTTCCCTCAGCCACTTCAACGAACTGCGTTTTGTTGGATTAAGTGCGAATTATATTTAGAGGATATAATGTTTGAGTTTATCCAACAGTATCTCATGAATGACACAATCAAACGCTTTGCTTAGGTCACATAGTGTGACAGAAGCAAGACATCCCACCTCCAGTGCGAACAGCACCACATCAACAAACTCCACCATTGCAGATGTTGTTGATTTACCTTCACAAAAACGCTGTTGTTCCTGTGAAAACAAATCATTTAATTCAAAGTTATTTAAAAATTATTTTTTAATTACTGCTTCGAGTATTTTCGAAAGTATCGGGACTTTTGATATTAGACGATAATTTGAAGTATCGTCTAAACTACCTTTCTTATGCAAAGGGATCACTTTCGAACATTTAAGATATTCTGGAAAAGTTCCACTCCTTAGGCCCGGCGCCCACTGAAGTGGTGTTTAGGTGACGTGGTAGCTGTGTGGCAGGTGACATTTTTTAAACCCATGTAAACAAATGTGGCAGCGCGCATTGAGGCGGAGTGGCGGTGGCGTAATGTTTTGCAAGTGGGGTGGTGCCATTCGGTCACCACTAGTCTCGGACATGTTTAATTTTCGAGTGGTAAGTGGTGCTTGTATTTAGTATTGATTTGCCTAGAAAAGAGCTTGCATCTCCAGTGTTTTCCGTGATAATCGTAAAATGTAGGACGACCAGGAATTCAATATACATTTTGTAGGCCTTGTAGAAATCTTGTTTTCTTCATTCGATAAAAAACTTTAAATTTATTATCGTCGATTTAACTCATTTTTATACACATTATATATGCCGTATTCTCTATTTTTTTGCCATAAAGGATGGACCCAATGATTTTTTCTTTTATGTCGATTTTGTAAATTTACAAGTTGAATCAATGCAAGTGCATCCTCGTCATCTGATGAACATTTAAATGATAAAGCAATGACAGGATGACGCTGCTTGCCACTTTGGTACGCGTTACATCACTTTGATATCATTTTGTCGCCATTCTACTGCCACACCACGTCTTAACCATTCCAACGCCACCATCATTCCTTTGCCACACACCACTTTGGCGCGCGCCGGGCCTTAGGCATTGGTTTATCAGATATACTAAAGAATCCAAAATGACATCCATATATATAAACTTTATTAGCAGAGCTCTTAAAAAATACAAATACAATAAACTTACAAACAGTATACAATTAACATATAATAATATTTATTTAAAGTTTTTCTTTATGTACTCTATACAAAGCCTCTTAAAAATATGCTCGTTCTTACATTCTTTTAGCTCACCTGGTAAGTCATTAAACCAAATCAGTCCTCTTCCCAATATAGTATTGGATTTTACATGTTCAATTTTTATATAAAAATCATTATTTACCATAGGTCTTGTTTTATGAGAGTGTAAATCGATTACATAGCTTAATTGGTCAGTTAAGTAAGATGGCATCATTCCATTTTTCATTGAGAATATAAAGATTAGTGTGTTATAAACAATTCTTTGTTCAATATTCATTAAATTCAACACACTTAACATTGTACTGATTGGTGTATATTTACTACAATTTAAAATTGCTCTCATGCCTCTATTTTGAGTTTTTTGTAACATTTGAATTTGTTGTTTATTAAGGAAAATAAATGAGGTACCACAATAATCAATATGTGGGGAAATCATAGACTTATAAATAGTTAATTTAGCGAACATTGACACTTTATTAGACAATCGAAACAACAAACCAGTCTTTTTTGCCATTTTATTTTTTATATAGTCACAATGTGCATTGAAATTTAACTCAGAATCAATAATCACACCTAAATATTTGAATTTGCTAACTTCCTCTATCAAGCAGTCATTTATTTTTATATTAAGTTTTATTTTATTTTGTTTTATTTTTTTAAATTATTTTTTGTTGTTACAATCATGAATTTAGTTTTATCCAAGTTCAGTTTTAGTCCATTGTCACATGTCCATTTATATATGTTTTTTAAATCATCGTTTAATTTAATTTGGATATCTTCTACTTTACCTTTCACATATAACATTGTATCATCCGCAAACAGTTTGATGTTACATTTCTTGCAACAATTACAAATGTCATTAATGTATAATAAAAAGAGTATAGGTGCAAGTACTGACCCTTGAGGTATTCCATGTTTTACAGCTAATTCTTCCGAATAACTGTCATTAAATTTAACAATTTGCTTCCTATTTTCAAGGTATGATGTAAACCACTGTAACACTATTCCGTCAATTCCATATTTTTTTAATTTCAATAAAAGTAGATCTTTATTTACCGTTTCAAAAGCCCTTTTAAAATCCAGGAATACTACTCCTATCACCATATTATCATTGATATCTACCTTCCATTGGTTTAGAACAAATTGAAGTGCTGTCTCACACGAATGATTTTTCCTAAATCCAGATTGCTGTTTTACAATTATATCGTTCTCTAGAATGAATTCTAGTAGTTGGTATTTTACAACTAATTCTAATAATTTCTCAGGAATTGGTAATGAATTTACTGGCCTAAACTCTGAGCAGATGTTTGTATTATAAATTTTTTCTCTCGGTGTAACTGTTGATAGCTTCCATACATTTGGGAAAACCCCCTTATCCAGTGACAAATTTATGACCTCAACAAATCTATTTCCAATGACTTCAAATGCATCCCTAATTATTTTAAGAGTGACACCATCTCTATCACATGTATCCTTCTTTATAGTTTTAATGATTTTTGATAACCCTTGTAAGTCAATTTTCTCAAATGTATGAAATTTTACTTTTATTCCTTTCATACTATTTAACACATATTTAGTATCATGGAAAGGAACAATACTATTTACAATATTGTCAATACTGTTTATAAAATATGTATTGAATGCGTTCGCTATTTGGATCTCTGATGTTAAAATTGCATTTTCAAATATGATATTTTTATTACTATATTTTTTCTTACCGTTCACCAATTCCTTTAAAACTTTCCATATTGCTTTACCGTCATGTTTGTTTTGATCAATTTGTGTTTCGTAATATTTTTTTGTTTCTTGTCTAATTAACGTCGTCACTTCATTTCTTTTTAATTTATATATATATTCCATAGTTCTGTTTCATTTTTATTTTGTACTTCTTTATATAATTTATCTCTTTCTATTATTTTTGCAATAACCTCCTTTGAAAATCAAACATTAAGTTTAAAATTGTTAAATACTCTATATTCTTTAAATGGAGCAAACTCGTTTAGCACCTCAATAATTGTAGTATTTAGACATGTTGCTAGTATTTCAACATCTACTGAGCGATTTTCCCACTTTGTGTCCATGAGAGCAAGTTGAAATTTTAAGTTATCAACATTTTTGAAATTTCTTTTACAAATTTTTGTTTCATAACGTGTATTTATATTTCGCTTACCCTGTTTATTAAGTGAAACTAGTACATTATGATGATCCGCAACTTTTTGGTCATCACAAACGGTAAATTTTATATTTTTTTCATTTGTAATCAGATAATCTATAAGTGTTGAAGAAACTGCTGTCACCCTCGTAGGAACATGTATTAATTGACTTAGACCTATAGAACTAATAAGACTATTTATTTTATTACTATATGTAGACTCTATTAATAAGTCTATATTGAAGTCACCCACAATGATTATTTTTGCATTGTTAGCTACAATATCTTCTAATAATTCTTCAAAATAGTCTATAAAATCGGCATGAGAACTATTTGGTGAATGGTACACTACACAAACAACAAACGTAGAATGGTAGACATTAAGTTTAATAGTCAAATTCCAAGTGTTTAGCGGTAACACATTTCTTTGAATAACTGAAAAGGAACTATTTATATCAACATATATTGCAACCCCCCCTGTATGTCTGCTATGAGACTTGCAAGTAAGCAATTTATATCCAGCTATTTCAATTTCATGATCACTGATATCGTCTGTTATGTGTGTCTCAGCAAAACACATGACAATTGGCTTAATGCTGAAAACACAGTATTTAATATTATCCAAATTTTTTAAGAGGCTTTGACAATTTGCATAAAATAAATCATATTTAGTTTTATCCCTATCTCGTTCTTTTATTTTATTATTGAATTTTCCTACGGTTTTGTTTCCATCTAGACTATACGAAAATCCTCTGTCATAACTTGATGTTCATTTTCGTTATTCCCAACTCCACTTTTGTGATATTTAGGTTTATCTAGAAACCGTTCTCCTTTTTGAAAATCAAATCTTTCAAAGATCACCCCTCTTGGCCACAGTTTCGGATCATATATATTGTTCTTAAATTTTTTATCGAACCCTATTAAGTAACAATTGTTATCCTTGATTTTATAGTACGTTTCTAACCCCTTTACACTAATATGTTCTTCTTCCTTTGCCTCCAACTTATTTTGTAGATATTTTTTTATTTTTGTAGCATCTGCGGTGTCTTTAACTTTTTTAATGATTAACCAGTGTCTTTTGTTTTTCCACACTGCACTCCCTTCAAAATTTATTTCATCATCTTGATTTTCATCCCCCGTGCCAATATTTCCTCCTCTTCTCCATTTTTTTCTGTTATTTACTTGGGTAAAATTATCGTCATCTTTTGGTTGCTCATTTGATAACAGAGTTGAAGATTCACTGGTGTTATATGTATTTGTGTAATTATCGGCTTGTCCTAGATTGATTATTCTATTTGCTATTTCTCTTTGCGCTAGTTCAATTTCATGGCAATTTCTAGCGGTATTTATTTTATCCATTCTAGTTTTCACCGATTGTGTCTCTGTTATGTGAATATTTACCTTAGCATTCATCCTTTTTGGCGCCGATTCTATTAATTGTGTAGTTTGTTCCTTTACAGTATTTTTCTGAGTGGCTTTATTTTTGTCCATTTTATTTTTATTTGAATAATCCTTCAGGTTACTAATGTGAGTTTCAATGCCATTTTTTAATTCTTGTAATTGACCTTTTACAGACTTTCATATTTGTATCATTCTGATCAATAACATTCCAAAGATCTTCAGTTTTCTGTGTGTATTCCTCCCCCATTTTTTTCATTTTTTGGCACAATGTTTCCATAAGTTTCTTCATCTCCTTACTAATTAAATTTTCATCAAGTTTTATAACACATTCTGGACAGGAAAAGATCATCCTTCTCTGCGACAATTCCATCACCTTCACTTCACTAGATGATAATAGTGAACATCCTTTGCAGAGAAGTACTTTGCATATGTCGCAGATTATTTGTTTTTTTGTATCTGCCAGTATTTCAGTTTTACATTTGAAACATTTATTATCCATTTTATGCCCTTTTAACTACACCACTGATGTTAGTTTACAGTTTTTTTTTTTTTTTTTTTTGTAATATCAACTATTACTTAAACCATGCATATCTTTTGCCTCTGAGGTGTTAAGTTTTTAATAATGTCCCTTATTTCAGCATATGTTTCTGGTTCTAAGCTAAAAAGTGAAATATTTTCAAGGATTTTATGTTTATTTCAAGTACTCCGAGAATTAAACCTATCGGCTCAGCGACGAATTTACTAAAACAGGCCGTGCAGTGGCAGGCCAGGTCAGGCTAGCGCCCGATCGCCCGGCGTCCCAGTCCGGCTCTGTGTTCCTTAGAAAATATGTCAAATTTGTTATAAAACAAGTTAGCAAAATAAAACATATTTTGTTCAGAGAAGATTCTACATATTCTCTTATTATGTGGCAAAAGATTAGTAAAACAATTACCTGAAAGATGATTCAAAATCTCTGCATCTGCATCAATACACAGTTCGGTACGTCGAATTAAGGACATACGCACTTCGTTCAACACTAAACACTAAACTATCAACTAACGTTGTCAATAAAGAAAAATAAAATAAAAACTTGATACAAAAGCTAAAAAAGGAATACAAAAAGAACGAACAAGTAAGTTGTGTCTGTACGTAATCAAGAATTTGACAACTTGAACGGTAGGTCAATAAAATAAATCTTAACTGTAAATACACAATGACGCGAAATTCTAAAATAACAAAAACAACGAACGGTTGGACGTGTGTACATAACGAAATACCCACAGTAACTAAAATATTGCACAAGGGAGAGTTATAGTTTTCTTCAGATCAGATCTAGATCGAAACCTACCTCAATATTCCAGCAGTTCTCAAAAAATTTTATTGAAAATTTGCGAAATTTTTGTTTATTTTTTTTCCAAAACTATGAGCTTTAGACCCCATGTTATATAAGGTTTTTTTGTTTGTCTTGTCGTTCCCTACCACCAGTTTTTTTTTAATGACATGAAACTAATTACACCCTGTATATTAACAAACGTACTTTTTTGTACACAATATCTTACACTTATCAGCTATTTTAGACCTAGAAAATAGTATAATCACCCTTGCTATTTGCAAAAGGTCATTGCTATTATTGTGGTCAATATGTGATTCCAGTTCTTTCCAAACTGCTTGTATATTCCCTGAATTTATTTATGATGGCAAAACAAAATCTATAAATTTTACCTGCTTATACATATTTGGAGATAAATAATATTCAATCGTGTTATTTTAGAAATACTCGCTAAACCTAAGTAAGGTCTCCAATTGGAGACCAATAGGACTAATTTTAATTGTGAACTAGCTCAACTATTGTGATCTCTTACTAACTGTTTTTTAGCTTTAGTGACAAATGTCACTTAATTTTTCTATTTTCCAAACATTTAGACAATATTTACAAATGTCAGTGTTATTTGATATTATGATCATCTTTAAAATTTCTTTTATACTTGCATTTTCATTAAAATCAACCAAACCGGATAAGAAAAGCCCAAAAAAGAAGGGAAAAGAAAAGAAGGGGAAAGAAAGGAAAGGGAAGGACAAAAAAGGGAAAAAGAGTGACAAGAAAGAGAAAAAAAGTAAGAAATCTGAAAATAGGGCGCCCCCTGAAAAGCCAAAACATATTTTTGAAGTTGGCAAAATCATCGGCGTAGCCCATATTGAATATGAACTAATCCCAAAGATAAAATATCAGATTGATGTTATATGTTGGGGCCCCATAGCAAAGGTTAACCGTTTAATGCATGAATTTTTTCTGATAAGTTGTTTTACAGGTAACATTTTATAATCCACAAATGATTTTAGATATTTACCAATGATGGCCAAAAAACCCTAAAAACTGTTGTACGAAATGAAACGGCATGGGTGCCCGTTTACATGGAACATTACTTGAATAATTTTCCTTTAGAGGAATTAAAGAAATACTGTAATTACATTGTAGAATTTAAATTTGTTAATAGCGTACAGAAATTGGGAAAGATGTTAGTCTTAATTGTTACGTTACACCTTTAAAGTTTTAGATCCTATTTAACTTATTTTCTAATCTAGGGCTAAATCAGAAAAAACTAAAAAATTTTATGCTTATATCGATGAGGCAGAGTCTGAGAATTTAGTGGAGATATATAATGAAGATCCTAACTTGATTGAAAAAATGCCTGAAGGGAAAACAACAGAGGCTCTAGAAGACATGATGAGGGACATTATATTGCAGTGTGCTTGCGGTCCAAATAAAGAATTTGTCTCGTGGTTGCATTACCCACATAATTATGGTATTGTTACATATAATTTTTATTTGAGAATTTAATTGGTTTTTTGAGAAATGGTCACTTGTTTGGTTTTTCACTTATATCTCGAAAACAATGCATCATAGCGAAATGGTTACTCTATTCAAAGTGAAAGCTGACAAAATTTCTTACAAAATTATTACTATTCATTTCTTTTTCCATTTCCAATAGTTTTCGAGATATTTACTAGCGAAAATCGCAAATTTTCGAAAAACGCTTTTTTTCCGCTCACTTTTCGACAAACTTTGCCTTCTAACGCATCAGAACTTAGTTGTATAGCAATGTCTGTACAGTAGAAGTTGTGAAGCATTAAATTTCATTCAAAATGAAATGCTTGTTAATTTATCTGCAAATGATCAAGTTATAGATAGCAATTTCAAATTTTTTGGTAAATTTCTCTTTATTTAACTTTGAAATAAAGATCTGATTAAGAAATCTCTTCATTTTTAAAGTTATTATTATTTATTTTTATTAACATTATTATTTTTAAAGACCCGTTCAATGAAGCCCTACTCGATGAGGTGCGCGAAAAGGAAATGTTCACCCCTGATGCACATATAGTGGAAATACCCAAAAGATCATAGAGTCCATAGATTTCGTTACGGACACTTGAAGGCCAAATATTAATTATACATATACTTGATGGTTTTTAACTTTCCAAGTACTATAGTAACTGTTGAGATTTCAGAGGAATTGACCAGATCAAAAGTTGTAGGAGTATGAGTAGCTTACCTTGTGATGGTCTTGACTCTGACTTTTAGCAATATTTTCAAACTAATTTAATTGTAAACAGATCTGGGCAAAGTACTCATTTAAACTACTTCAAGTATCAAGTATCAAATAATTAGTTGGGGTACTTGTTGCATCAAGTATCAATTACTTGTCAAAAAGCAGAATACTTCAAGTATCAAGTACTTCGAGGTAGTACTATCAATTTTGGATGTATGTACTACTTGTACTACTTCAATTAATTCTAACAAGTACATGTAAATACTAAAACACAAGTACATTTATCTACTTCAAAGTACTTTAAATTTTTAATTTTTATCTAAACCAATCTTTATGTGTAAATATTTTTGTACATTGACATATTTTTTTTATATTTAGGGTATATTTAAATAATGACTTGAGTTTTTTTATGTTTTATTTATTTACTTAATGAGAAAATGTTGCTCCTAAAAAAACATTTCATTTCATTAACGTATTTTAAAATAACTAAAAAAATTTCTTGACTATTATAGTCTAGTAGATAGCTTGATATAAGGGGCCCGGGATATAACATGTTTATCATTGCTGTTATGTTTTAGCAAGTATTTTATCTTATGTGAGTCAGACCTCCCCCCTGCCCGTTTTGGCGTTAGCCGCCCCAGAAAATATTCAATTGTGGAACAGGGTATAACACTTTGGACTTGGTGCTAGTTGAAGAGGGTATATCTTGCCTATTAATAATAATAATAATAATTTATTGCACTTAATACAAACATTACAGGCAGTTGTATAAGCCAGTCAACAGAATGAAGAAAAAATATCATGTACTTATATTACTACTTATAGGTACTGTATACAAGTTAAAATATCGCAATAAAAAAAAAAAAAATCTTAAAAATACTATACAGTTATTACAATTAAAACTTACTATTTGTAGTTTAAAATACTTACAGCAATAATAATTCAATAAAAAAAGAAACAAATAAGGAGACTACCAATATTGCTATTCAATCCTATTATTTAAAAACTCATTAACTGTGTAAGGTTCCAATTCACAAAGTAATGATGAAAGTGTTTTTTTTATTTTATTAAATGGTTCGTTGACTTTTATATCATTTGGAAGATGGTTGTAGAGTTTTATACAGACATATAATGGGCTACTTTCGGTAAGTGAGAACCTATGGTTAGGATAGGTGTACCTCTCACCATGTCTAGTGTTATACATCGGGTTCATAAGGTGTATTTGAAAATTGTATTGTTATATAGAAATTTAATACATTCATATATGTATAAGCCACTAAGGGTTAAAAAGCCAAGGTTCCTAAAATGTCCTCGGCATGACTCTCTATGCGGCAATTTTCTTAGTATACGAACTGCTCTTTTTTTAATTTTAAATTATTATTACCTAATATTCGATATATGCCAACATTTTTTCTCTGTGCAATTGGCAGCACTGGCGACATCAATTATGGCCAAAATTGGAGCGTAGTAATAGTATAACACTTTCTAACCAATGTGACCCCCCAAACCACCCCCAAAACCCCAATACATTGAAATACCGATTATTATGCCAAAAAGGATACAAAAATGACACATTTTTTAACATAAAGTATTTGAATGTTTTTTTTACATAGAAAAAAATGTTGGCACTCACAGGGACTATTCTTTGGTACAGAAACTACAAGTTTGAGAAGGTGCCAACATCTTTTTTTGAAAAGCACCAGTTTTGGCCCGTTTTTGACTAAAAGTCTAATTTTTGATCAAAAATCTGGAAAATAGGCAAGCAGAAAATGTTCGCATATGGTTTTCCAGCAATGAGCATTGGCATCGAAAATTTTCCGCCTGGTCAGAAAGTGTTATACTATACTATACTGTCTAATACAAAGTAAAGGTAAAACTTACTTGCAGTACCTAAGGTACTTGATGTAGTAATCAAGTATTTTAAATACTTGAAGTAAATTTTAAAGTACTTCAAGTACTGTAATTTCGTTTAATAAGTAGTATTAAGTACTAAGTACTATTCTAAAATATCTGAAAGTATCAAGAACCAAGTACTCATTTCTTCGGGTATTTGAAGTAAAATACTTTAAGCTAAAAAATTAATTGAAGTACAATTTATACTACTTTTACTTGAAGTAGTGCCCAGTTCTGATTTTAGTCTTTTTTTTTAATAAAACCCATATTTTGCACCTTGGATTCAGAAAACACTCATAATCTCACTTTAAGATATGAATCTTTCAAGAAAAAGTTCTATAGAATGGGAGGATATTTACCCCTGAAGGTCATCTGCAAGTCAGAAAAGTTATTGTTAAAAAATAGCTTGGAAATTCTGATTTAATAAGAACTTACCTAGATAAAAGTTGTAGGAACTCAAATAATCTAACTTATGATGACCTTGGCTCTGATCATGATGTACAGTTTTAAGAATATTCTTTGTGGCATGAATTATTTCATTTTGCTGAATATAACCCGTAGGAAGTGTTTATCTTGCACCGGCACTAACAGAATCATCCCTCTATGTAAAAAAGCATTACCTACTACAAACATAACAAGGTAGTCGGTTAGCCACATCACATGAAGTCTTGCTATCCAAACTGCAGTTTTACGGGGTTAGAGGAATTGCACTAAAATTAATAAGCTCCTATCTCTCGAACAAATACCAATCAACACTCTTTAATGATGAGTCAAGTTCAAGTTTGCAATTCGAACATGGGGTCCCGCAAAGAAGTGTCCTTGGGCCACTACTTTTCTTAATTTAAGTAAATGACTTCTCCACATCAAATATTTTTTTTAATGTATTTTTGCTGACGACACTACCCTAGCTGTAAAAATTGATGAAAACGTGAATACTGACCTTATTAGAGAGGAAATTATTGAGACTGCTTCTGATTGGTTCAGGGCAAATTATTTATGTCTTAATAGAAATAAAACTCAATCATTAGAGTTCTCACTAAAGTCAAAAACCAATAACACTGTAAAATTCCTAGGACTTAAGGCTGTGTTATCAATGTCAAAATACCGCGTTCACAGTCGTAAATCTTCCAACATATTGTTCTCAAAAACAAACCAACAAAAATCGGATTTGATTTAAATATTAGAACTAGTTAACTTAAATCTAGTACGTATCATATTTTATATTTGAAAACTAAATCAAATTAAATATTTCCTTTGGATTATTACACGCGAACGTGCCACTGAATCGTCCGTAATTCACCATTAATTCTTTTATATTCTTTAATGGGACTCAAATATTCAAATAAAATATGATACGTACTAGAATAAATATATTAAATGTAAAAAAAAGTTAAAACTCGGCATAATATTTGCTCCTAAGGGAGATTAATATGTTAGAAAAAATGTATTCAATTTTGCCAATTTAATTGGATGGTTTACTAATAGAGGGCGAAGCAGTAGCTATTCGAAGTACCAACTATGCTTCAAATCACTAAAAACTGCAGGGTCGAACTTTTTGTTTTCTCTACCATTTGAAATATAGCTTAAAATAATTTAAATTTACTTACCAATTGAATTGTTACATTTCTAGTAGCCCGGGAGGCAGCGACAGATTTTTCGCGTTAATATCTATAAAGCTAGATTTTTTTTCAAAGAGAGTTTAGATAGTATCTATAATGAAGGCGCAATTCTACCAAACTCTTAGTTATGCATAAATGAGTAAAAAATTAAATATTTAAAATTTCGTTTTTCGAATTGTCACGAATTGTCAAGAAATGATGATTCGCCTTCGCTCCTGCCGGCCCCAATTTTCGATTTTCACCTCGCGATTCATGTTGTACGGTCATTGCCGACCTTCTCCTCGCCATCGAGATATAGAATGGGTCTCCGATTGCCGTATTTGTTCAGTTCTTACGTTTGAAAAAGTGACTTGCGGTCGTGCCAATAGGCGACTATTTTTAAGTGGTTTCCCGAGTTCGAATCCCGCCCGGGGATATTTTTTTTTCATTTTCAATTTTTTGGCACATATTTTTGATTCTATAATTGCGATTTGCTCCGTTCTATTGCATTTTTCGGAGAAGTTTTGCATTTTCCGCCGCGGAATATTAAGATGCTCTATTTGGATCAAAAATCACATTCTACTTCCGGGTGGCTAAATCTTTGGTAGACATTGCAAAAACGGCAATACGTAGTCAAATCACGACAATTATATTCCTCATTAGTATTAATGAACAGACAGTATTTTTATAGATCTGTTAATAAGCTTTTATTTACTCCATTATGTTATATTATTTTGGTAAGGAAATTTCTAATTTTTAATCGAAATAGTGCAGATTAATATTTCGCGGCGGAAAATGCAAAACTTTTCAGAGAAATGCAATAGAACGGAGCGAATAGCAATTATAGAATAAAAAATATCTGCCAAAAAATTGAAAACGAAAAAAAAAAGTATCCCTGGGCGGGATTCGAACTCGGGAAACCACTTAAAAATAGTCGCCAATTAGCACGACCGTAAGTCAATTTTTCAAACGTAAGAACTGAATAAATACGGCGATCGGAGACCTGTTCTATGTCTCGATGGCGAGGAGAAGACCGGCGATGACCGTACAACGAGAATCGAGAGGTGAAAATCGAAAATTGAGGGCGGCAGGAGCGAAGGCGAATCGTCATTTTTTGACAATTCGTGACAATTCCAAAAACGAAATTTTCGTCCATCTGTTTTTTTCTTTAATTTTTTACCCATTTATGCACCGCCAAGAGTTTGGTAGAATTGCACCTTCATTATAGATGCTATCTAAACTCTCTTTGGAAAAAAAATCTAGCTTTATAGAAATGATTTCAGTCGCTGCCTCCCGGGCTATAGTTTATTCTACATCTTTAATAACTTTTTGTTAGTAATATTGCTAATAAATCAGGAGCATATCTAATAATAACATATCATTACTGTAAAAAGTAATTTTTATATGGAGTAAATGTACCTATTTATAATCCAGATTGTGAAAAATCAATGCCACGCGGGATTAAAAAGAACTTTGATCTTGTGGCATATAGACAAACTATCTTTGCATACACTCTAATAGTGCAGATTGTAGATAATCAATTATTATTTTGAAAGAGTAAAATGTCTCTTACTCCCCGAAGGAGAGCTTACATTTTTTCTGGGAGCAAAAATGACACGTTAGTCTTTGAAAATGATAACTATACTAGCAGTACAGAAATATTGTTTTGAAGAATTCCGATTTTCTCATTTCCTCAAGCACGCAAAATGTCTTTCCATTGTTTTCCTCTGGTTTTTGTAATTTCCTTTTTCAAACATTATAATTTTATGGTTATTCATTGCTTGTCGTGTGTATGTGTTTTCGTGATATTTCAATTTCGGCGTGAAAGTGATCATCATCAAGTGACGAAAATTTGATGTTTAAGGAAAAGCCTGCAAAAGTTCGCACCCGCAGTGCGTAGGAAGACGAGAGAAATCGATTGGCGGACACCTGAGTGTTCCATCTGCGTTCTTCTTCTGAATAGGGCCTTCAAAAATTTGAAAATTTGTCACATTTTCCATGTTTAGGTGTTTTTCGTTGAATTTTTCTTTCGGTGTGAAAGTTATCATCATCGGGTGACAAACAATTCGATGTTTTAGGAGAAATCTAAAAAAAACAGGGATACGCAGTAAGCGGAGCAAAATCGAATAGTGGACACCGAAGTTTTCCATCTGTGCTATTTCTCTGAATAGGGGCCTTCGAAACAGTTTCCCAATGGAAAATGTCAAATTTTCCGTGTTTACGAGTTTTTCGTGATATTTTACTTTCGGTGTGGGTAGGGGTAGGTATGAAGGTGAGAGAAATCGAATGGCGCAAACCGCTCTTTATCTCGTTTCGTTTTCGAGATACGATCGCGGGGAGCGATCCTTAGTTTCCGAGATGCGGCCGCTCAAAGACTCCGGAAGGTAAAAATCGAAGTTTGTCACCTCTTCCCGAGGTCATATCTCGAGAACTAAACGAGATAAAGAGCGGTTTACGCCATTCCATTTCTCTCGCCTACCTAGTTACTAGTCCAAATAGGTAGGTTAAATCGCAAAAATGTGACCGGAGGGGATCTCTACAGGAAAAGTTGTATTAAGCTGAGATGTAAAATAAAAAGTCTAATATATTATTAGTCCTACACTTTCCTTAAGGGTACAAAAAGGATGAAATTGTTTATTTTTGCGTATAAATCGAGAACGATGAGAGATATGGAAAAGGTTTCAGATAAAAAAATGTAGAGCTAATAATTTGGCTTACGAAAGGTCACATGCGTTTACATCCTATTTCTGATTGTTTGGCTGTAAGATCTGTCTGACTTTTAGGGGATGAATGGAATGATAAAAAAATCGTTTAAAATCGAAAAGTTGATGCTTTTTGTTATTTCTTTTCTGAATCCCCTTAAAATAATTTCAACTTTCTTTGCAGAGATAAAGTTCCTCTGTTTGTTTAGATAGAAGTTATAAACATCTGAATTTTTAAATTCACGACTTTTCAGGGCTAAACGCTTTACTTAAATTTTTTACAAGCAACACTGACCTCTTAATGAAATTTCTTTAAAATAATTCCATTACAGTTTTTTTTCTCACGCATGCCAACGTTGATATCCAGATATAATTACTACAATTCCTACGATTTTTATTTCACTCAACGCCACTGCAATATAGTCGTAACTTTTTCTAGAAAATTGATCCCTCTTGTACGCTTAATTGATTGCTGATTAAATTTCCAATCCGATGATTTTCCGGTAATTTTTGCGTGAGATATGGACCGCTAAAGTGAGTCCAGCTTCGAGGACCAATTCTCCCAAACAAAAAATCTTACGAGCTCGATGGCATATTTGGCTATTTAAAATCAAACGAGAAATCGAGTGGCGCAAACCGAAAGTCGCTGCGGTCCTTCGTTTCCGAGATATGGCCGCTCAAAGTTAGCGGAGAATGAAAATCGAAGTTTTTCACCGCTTTCACCGAGAATGAAACGAGGCACAGAGCTGCGCTTTGCGCCATTCCATTTCTCTCACCTTCCTACGTCCTCCTAAGTTTGTTTAGATTTTTTCTGAAACGTCGAAATTTTGTCACCCGACGATAACCACTGTCATTCCAAAAATGAAATGTAACAAAAAACACCTACTCATGAAAAATGTAACATTCTTTCACGTTCCGAGGGTCCTACCTACATAAAGAACACAGAAAGAGAACGCCACTGTGCTCTATTCGATTTGTCTCCCATTACTGCATACCCCTTAATTTTTTCAGATATTTACTAAAACATCGAAATTTTGTCGCCCGATGATGACCACTTCCATACCGAAAGTGAAATATGACATTATTTCACTTTCCGAGGGCCCCATCCACATAAAGAACGCAGATGGGAACTCCACTGAGTGCTATTCGATTTGTCTCCCATTATTGTATACCCCTGATATTTTTCAGATTTTTTCAAAAACATCGAAATTTTGTCGCCCGATGATGACCACTTTCATACCGAAAGTGAAATGCCACGAAAAACACCTACACACGAAAAATATGACATTTTTTCACTTTCAGAGGGCCCTATCCACATAAAGAATGCAGACGGAGAACGCCACTGTGCGCTATTCGATTTCTTTCCCCTTACTGCGTACCGCTGATTTTTTTCAGAATTTTCCTAAAACATCGAAAATTTGTCGCCCGATGATGACCACTTTCATAACGAAAGTGAAATTCCATGATAAACACCTACACACGAAAGAAGTGAAACTGTTCTATTTTCCGAGGACCCTACCCGAAGAAAGAACGCAGATGGAGAACTCCGGTGCGCGACATTCGATTTCTCTCCCCTTACTGAGTACCACCCCTAATTTTTTCAGATTTTTCCTAAAACACTAAATTTTTGTCACCAGATGATGACCATTTTTACATTGAAAGTGAAATGCCACAAAAAACACCTACACACGAAAATCGATGAATACCCATTAAAATTTGAAAAAGAAAATCACAAAAAACAATATCTAACAATAATTGAAACTATTACTGCGTTATTAGATTTTGTAGATAGTTGCGGTGGCTACCGCCTAACGTAACCATGAATTGTTTAATTATTTACAATCATCAAATCCTATTTCAAAAGTTACAAAGTAGAATATGAACTGAATCATTTTTTATTCACTGCTGTAATCTAGTCAAGGCTTCCAATAGTGTCCGTACGGCCCTGCACAATTCTGTTGCCAACAACTGATGATGAAATCACTACTTATAGCTAGCCAATTTATGATTCCTATTATATCGGCATAACCATTAGTTCGCTTTTTCTATATACGAATTTACTGTGGCGTGCAAACACATTCTTAACATCAATCAAAATTTAAATTGGCAAAATCATATTGATAATCTTTCAAAAAAATTGTCATCCATCATATATGCTATAAAAAAAATAAAATATAAAATAAATATAGATGCAGCTCCAATAACATATCATGCTTTATTCCACAGTACTATATGACTTACGGATTATTAAATTGGGGAACTTCTTGCCATATACAAAAAATTTTCATCCTCCAAAAAGGAGCTATTAGAACATTAGCTGGTATTCCAAATTATGAAAGTTGTAAACCATAGTTCACTAAGCTTAACATATTAACTCTGCCTTCTGCAATTATTTACTTTAATTTAGTTTATGTAAAAGAAAATTTAAACAAGTTTGCTAATATGGTCACTTGACCCGGTCACGGACAAATTTAGTAATTTCTTCACACAGATTAACAAACACAAATAAAGCATATATTGTTATAAAACTCTTCAATAAACTACCAATTACTGTGAGAGAGGCACCACTAACTATAGTAGGGGGTCCACGGCTCTGAAAAACGAAATGACCCATTCCAACAAGGTAAATAACTTTTGGGAACGAATTCAGCAAGTGGGTCCCTAGGGGTATCGGAAATGCCTTGTTGGACTTTCATTGGCTCTTGCACAACTTCTCTATAAGGAAAAAAAGATGACGGAATGGTATTTCAAGAATTCGTGTTTTTAAACGTTTACCTCTCAATAAAAAATTAACTATTGACGATAATGAACTGATTTTTTATATTCGTATACTAGATTCATAAGCGCCTCTATACTATTGGAATTAAAAAATCACGTGGTGTGTTTTCAGAATAAATTCTCAATAACGAAGTTTGTGTATTGAAAATTTCGACGTGCAAGCTACTATATTAAATGTTCTAAATTTTCATATACAATATGAGAGTGAAACGTGGTCTAAATATCAAAAAAGTTTTTAAAACAAAAATCAGGTCAATATCTTATAGTTTTTCAGTTACAGATTTTTAAATTGGATTGCAGTAATGTCTTGTTATGAATACGCGCAAAGGGATGGCATCGACAGGGTTCGTTCTGTGCAATTGTGGACAGACATTGGTCTAATACCTAATTTGATTAAGGTATAATAATAATAATAATAATATGTCTTTATTTTTTTCTACACAATAATAGTTTTACACAGGTGGCGGTGTTCAACATTGTTGCTCAGTAGATCACTGATTGTCTGAAAATTATTAGACAATTATTTCTGTGTTATAAATACGTGGTTTTAAATTATGGTGTAATTTATTGCATTTAATATACCGCCCTTTTAAGCCAAAATGACGAAGACACTTCAGTATCTGCTTATTTTGAGATATTTGACATTTCATGCGGCTATCAGCACTATTTGTTTTTTTTTTTTTAATATTTATATTCTATTTTTGAATATAATTCTACGAGACAGATGCGAAAATAATGATTTAATGATTCCCGAAGAAAATCGGTCATTTAACAAGGAAACTTTGAAATACGTCCAATTTGCTTAGGAAATTTTGAGTTACGTCATTTTGGCTTAGGGGGACAGTATATCTAAACGTGTAAATGCAGTACGAAGTCGTTAATAAGTTAAGAACAATTGTGTCTAAAAAATAAACATTGGCCGAAACTTCAGAGTTAAGAACATGTATAGTATGACTTAAGACACCATCAGAATCCTATGAACTCGCCATAACTGGTACAATTCCCATTCCAAACTGGAATAATGTTATAAATAATAACAAAAATAAAGCGAATCATCTAAAGTACATTTCTGAATATTGATGTAAATAAGGACACATGTTGCCCAGCAATGTGAACTTCGGTTCCTTCTGCGTAGCATCAAACTTGACGTGCAGTCGTGAAGAAGCGAACGCAATAATATTTCCGCAAGGTATGTTTAATTTTTGCAAAATAGGCCACCTAAATAATTTGGCTAATCTTGGAGATAATAACTGCGATGCAATTGATGGTCGCATAACTAAAGATGCTCATAAGTCCTATGTAAATATGTATGGCTGCAGTGAGTTTAAATCCTTAGCTTTGCTAAGGCAGCATTTATTTTCCATAAGGTTATTAGACTTAATTCGCTATGTCTTGCAAAAGACGCTTTCTTAATGCATTTGAAACTGGCTTTACAGGGGACGGTAGTCCAGTTGTTTAGTATGCTTAGTTTAGCTTGCAACTAAAGTACCTAGCGAAGCAGGTTCAAACTCTTCTTACTGCAAAATAATTTTAAGTGTAAAAATTATCCACAAAAAGTGGTTTAGACTCTACTATACTTCCTTTACCAAACACAAAATCCTGGATTTTTAACAAATTACCTCAGCGACTTGAAAACCGGTTAAGAATACACATCAAATTTAAGTGTCCAAGCGATTCTCCGATCATCTCCTTTTACCCTCTCCCAGAAAATTTGCATATCTGATAGAGAATAACCAAATAAAACCACAAATGATGACAAAAAATCATAAGTGGATCTAAAAAAAACAAAAAGTGGAATTGTAAAGTAAAGTGTGACTAAAAATGTACGTCCGCTTGTTGTTCTGTTGCATGTGTAGCCTTTCCTAATAATTGTTTTAAGGGCAGAAATAATACAGGGCAGTTTTTAACAGACGGTGATTCTTACTAGTAATGCCTATATAGTGCTTTGTCAATGCCTAATGAGCTCTGTATACTTATTATGCATTATTATTATTATTACTTATATATTACATGTTTTGTGTACGTTTATATTTTATTTCTATATTATTTGTTCCATAATAATGGTACACTAATAAATAATGTCTCCACATACAACTTCATAATCTATAGATCTAATAAATCCTCTGCCAAATGAGTTTCATTTTACATAATAATATTTTTCTAAAATTGTAAACAATAATAACGCAATTTTAAAAATGTATTGGCTTACTATCTTGATGCATTACAATTAACCAGATAGCAGTACGCCAAAAAACAGCTGATACAGGCGTACCATGAATCTAAATAGTGATTTATTTAAAAAAAATCTGTAATTCAAAAACTGTGAAAGATATGGAGCTAAATTTTTTTGCAAAAACTTTTTTGATCTTTAGACCATATTTCATTCGCATATAATATATAAAAAAATTGAACATTTAATATAGTTGCCCGCACGTCGAAATTTCAAACACACTAATTTCGCTCCTGTGATTTAGGATTTATTTAGAAAAAAAACGTAAGTGATTTTGAAATTCTACTAGTACAGATAGATGCGCTCATGTCAGTAGTATATAAATATAAAAAATTATATCAATATCGCACGTACTTAATTTTCGAGCGAGAGGTATGCGTTTAAAAACACGAATTCTTGAAATAACGTTCCGCCATCTTTTTCCTTGTGGAGAAGTTGTGCAACCATCAACAAAAGTCCAACAAGTCATTTCTGATGCCCATTAAGACCCTCTTTCGATATGCGAGCTCAAAAATCATTCACCTTGCTGGAATGGGTTACTTGGCGATTTTGACAGCTTTCGAAGGCATGGACCCTCTACTACTAGGTATAAATTAATCATAAAGAAACATTTAATTGAAATTGTTTACTATGAAATAACTTTAGTTTTAGGTAAAATTTTTAATAAAATGTCTTGTTGCATGTTGATATACTTACACAATTTACTATTTGTTGTTTGACTTTAGTATATATTTTGTACTGTGTGATATATTTATTTTATTTTATACAAATAGTTTACCCAATATGTTTTTTATATATCTTACGTATCTTTGACCTGTCTAAGCACTACGGTGTATACGGTCCCAATGGGAAGTATTTTTATATAATCTCTATAAATATATTTTACTCAAGTGTAATAGAATATCTTAATGTCTTTAAAAATAAAGGTGAAAAGCTATTTGATAATTGTGATGTATATACATGAAAAAGAACTTGTCTATTGAAGTATGAATTCAAAAATATAAAATGTTTGTTTTAGAATACATATATCAAATATGAACAACCCAGAACAAATGATCTTTTAATGATGTTTCAACGTCAAAGCCACCAGACGTTAGTTTATTTAACTTCCTACACTTTTTATCTGGGTAAGTCCTTACTAAATCAGAATTTCCAAGTTACTTTGTAACAATAACTTTTCTGACTTTTAGATTATCTTTATGGTACAAAATGTGGATTAAAAAAAAAAGAGTTTACGATCAAATGAGTTTGAAAACATTCCTAGAGGTCAAAGTCAAGGTCATCACAAGGTAGATTACTCATATTCCTACAACTTTTGTTCTGGTCTATTCCTTTGAAATCTCAACGCTGAGTTACTATAACACTTGGAAAGTTAAATACCTTCAAATATATGAATAATCATTATTTGACCTTCAAGTAACCGTAGCTTGAAATGTATGGACTTTTTGGACCTACTGCACATAAGAACTCTTGTTCGGAATGGTCCAACGAATACATTTCATGTGGATTTAGCTCAAATGGCTGTATAACTTTTACCATGTATTTTGTGCGGGGTTCCTTCTAGTCGGGCAGATCTAGAGAAAAAAACAGTCGAAAACTAACTGCTCCGAATAAACACATTTTTTTTGCCAACTTATAAAGTCAGGTCCTCTCCATTTTCTGATGAGTTTCTACAGGGCAGAGTCGGCGGGGGTGGGAACTGCCCATTAAAAGCATGGGAAAGCAGTTTTTCCAACCTATCTCCGTAGGTGTTGGACCCACAAAAAAATCATACTTACCAAAAATGAAGAGCTTCACAAAACATGTAAACTCGTTCCAACCCGAACCCGATCGCATAATTAGTTCGCGAGATATCGCGATTGAAGTTGTGAAAAAATTAAATTAATTATTTCTCGAGAGGGAGTGGAGTTGAGGCCTCATTTTTTTCTGGATAGAAGGGTATTGATTAACACTTGATGAGGTCGGAGGGTGGGGGTGGTGTGACAATTAGGAGGGTAGATATGGGGGTGAAACCAAAATTATTAAGATGCTGATATCTTCCTTATTAATAGAGCTACAGCAATCTGGCCGGAGCCAATTTCCGTATTTTTTTATTTGTTAAAAGATAGCACTAACTTTTTTTTTTAAATAAACGCCTGGCGTGCAAAATAAAAAATGGCTGATTTTTTGCACGTCTTTTTCAACATGAAGGAAGGGCGTGGGGGAAATAATTGTTCACCAATTAAATACAATTTTTTATATCTTCAATTTCCTCCCTGCAAGATCGCAATCGGATGATTAGGAAGGGAGATACAGACCGGCAAAATTTTTGCTATATAGCGGGAGAATGGAGAGAGGTGGGGGGTTCGGGCCGGGATGAACATTTTGAGAAAAGTCTTTTCTTTCGACTTTTCTATTTTATAAGTACACTATGCTCCACCCGCATGAGTTACAAAAGAAAAAACAGAACGAAAACGGGCGAGCGAGTCAGTTGAGCCGCTGAGGGCGCTTACTCTCTCCCACTCATGCCGAAAAAGACGTGCAAGAAATCGGCTATTTTTTATTTTGTGCGCCAGGCATTTAAAAAAAAAAAAACTCTGTCAGTGTTATCTTTTAACAAATAGAAATATACGGAAATTAGTCCTAGCCAGGTTACTGTAGCTCTATTAACCCTTCGTCGGAAACGTGTGGTTTCACGCACCGATGAGTTGGTTTTTCCCCTTCCACTCGTATGTGTAAATCTCGATCTGCACGTCCTCCCAGGAATGCTTATACGGCTAAGTCAATTATTCATTGCTGTTAGAGATATTGTGCATGCTAACATGTTTTAAGTGCTAGAGCGATTTTCGGTCTGACGGACCGATGTTTCTGAAATTAAACATATTTTTAGGTAAATATGAAACTAAACAATTTTTTGTATTTTGTAACATAAGTTATTATTTTTCCAGAACATTTACCAAGATGAGTTACGAGAAAGAACAAGCAAGACTTCATCGTTTTATGGATGAAATTTTAAACTTTGATGAGTCTGAAGTTGAACCAGAACACGATGCAGAAAATTTTACTGAGGACAACGTTGAGATATTAGACAATCCTAGTGATTCTGAGGAATATAGCATTACAGACAGTGACGAACCTACCCAAAATGAAGCTGTACAAGGACATAGGGTTCCTTGCTTCATTGCAAGAGATGGATCAAAGTGGCGCAAACATCCATCAAATAGAGGAAATGTTACAACGCAATCTAGAAATATAGTCACGAAAATACCTGGGCCTAGAGGGGAAATTCGACAGCAGTTAAAAACCTCAAAAATATGGGAATACTTTTTGACGGATAGTATTCTAGAAAAGATAGTAAATTATACAAATCAATTCATCTAGTCAAAAGAATACGACGTAGAAAGGCAAAGAAGTAATAAATCAACTGATGTTATAAAATCAAAGCACTTTTAGGACTTCTTTATGTGGCGGGGGTTAACAAAAAAAGTCGCCAGGATTACTAAGATTGGTTCAAACTGATGGAATGGTTATGGATATTTTTAGAATGACTATGTCAGTGAAAAGATCTAGTTTTTTACTGCGGCACCTTCGGTTTGGTAATAAAACTGACAGACAAGAAAGACAACACCTTGATAAAATGGCCGCAATCCGAGAAATTTTCGAAGAATTTGTAGCTAATCTGCCAAAGCATTTTAATCCTTCATTCCATACGACCATTGACGAAATTTAGGCCAGTTTTAGAGGACATTGTGCTTTCAGAGTTTACATGCCCAGCAAACCGAATCGATGTGGAATTAAGATTTACACATTAGTAGATGTTAAATTGTTTTACATGATGAAACTGGAGGTGTATTTAGGCAAGCAAGCTGATGGCCCTTATAAGCGAGATAATTCAAATTTATCACTAGTTTGCCGTTTAGTCGAACCAATTTTTTGTTACTGTTCCACTAGCTGAAAAACTTCTAAACGATTTTCAGCTGACTATAATTGGTACTTTACGCAAAAATAAGCCACAAATACCAACCGAATTGATCACATTGAGAAGACCAGAACAAACTTCAATGTTTGCTTTTCGAGAAAACTCAACCATAGTTTCTTATATACCACGCAAAAATAAAAATGTTGTACTTCTATCATCAATACATTTAGATGATGAAATAGATACAGACACAGGAAAACCCGCAATAATAATTGACTATGATAAGACAAAAGGAGGGGTCCATATAATTGATCAAATGTCCGAAGCCTACAATTGTGCTCATGCAACACGATGGTGGCCTATGGTTCTCTTTTATGAACTTTTGAATGTAGCAGGTATAAATGCATTTACCATTTTCAAGTTCAATCATCAAACAAATATCAGGCGACGAAAATTTCTAAAAATGGTGGGTAGGGAAGTAGTACAAGATCATCTTTCACAGAGAGCCACAATATCGCAACTACCGAAAGAAATACGTCTACGTCTAACGCAGCTATGTAAACGAGAGAGAGAACATGTTCCAGCAAAAATGGAAAATCGAATATATGGGAGATGTGCAATCTGCAGCACAAAAAAAAATCTAAAGACAAAGTACAAATGTCTCACCTGCCGCCGATTTCTATGTTTGGGTCATGTCAGAGGACTTTGTCCTGACTGTTTCGAAGGGGGAGATTCAGAAGCATAGCTTCACTTTGGCGTAAGAAATATTTAAGCCAAACGTCTCTGGATCTCTTAGAAGTACTTTTATTTAATATATTTTAATTACTGTTTTGTGAATTTCATTTTATTTTTATATTCTTTTTGTAAAATAATAAATTTGAAAATTGTAAGGTTTTATTAAACGTGTCACAAATGTCCTCCATACAAATAAAAAATACACTTTACTTGTCATAACTGACTACAAACATACAATACAAACAAAACATATTATAAAAGTTATTACTGTCAACGTAGGATTTTTTTTTTTAATTTTTGGTCCCAGAATCGATGTTTCCGGAATTTTTGATACCTCACATGTTTCCGTCGGAGAGTTAATAAGGAAGTGATCAGTGTCTTAATAATTTTGGTTTCCCCCCATATCTACCCTCCTAATTGTCCCACCACTCCCACCATCTGGCCTCATCAAGTGTTCATCAATACCCTTCTATTAAAAAAAAAAATGAGGTCCCAACTACTCTCCTTCTCGAGAAATAATTAATTTAATTTCAATCGCGATATCTCGCGAACTAATTATGCGATCGGGTTAGGGTTGGAACGGGCTTACGTGTTTTGTCAAGCTCTTCATTTTTGGTAAATATGATTTTTTTGTGGCACCAACACCTGCGGAGATATGTCGAATAAACTGCTTTCCCATACTTTTAATGGGCCGTTTCCCCCACCCCCGCCGACTCCGCCTTGTAAAAACTTGTTGGAACGATGGAGGGGACCTAACTTTATGAGTTGGCAAAAAAAATGTTTTCATTCGGAGCAGTCACTTTTCAAAACCCAGATCTGCCCCGCTATTCAATTCAATTCAATTCAAAATGGAGTCAAATGAAGAGTGTTATATTTATCAGGACAAAAGGAGTGATAAAATATTGTGTAGTTATTGTAAAAAAGTAGTAGAAACAAAAGTGAAATGTGTTAAATGTCAAGAATACTTCCATCCCAGCTGCTTAAAGCAATCATCTATGAAAAAAAATGCAGTTTGTCAGCATGCATATGAAGAAGTGGTTAATTGCAGTGAAGAAGCAGAATTTCGAAACTCTAACATTCAATCTACAGGAACTATGATAGAAGTTAACTATCTAAAACAAATACTAGCAGATAAAGATATAATTATTACTGAATTAAGAAATATAATTAAATATCAAGAACAAATTATTAATTTGCTTAATGATAAGAATTCCAGTAAAAAACTAGAAACTAAGAGACCACCAATTATGCAAAAAAATACTGAAGTAGAAGTAAAGATAGATAAGAACTTTTTACCCACCCAAGAAAAAGTGACAGGACCCATTGAAAGTCAGATAAACAAAAACACTGCATTCTTAGAAAAGGTACAGGAAAACATTATGCGTGATGTAATTAATTTAGGAAATGATCTACCAAATACATCATATGCTGAAGTTGCATCGAAAAATATTCGAAATAAAATGCAGAAAGATGAAGGTTTTGCTGAGGTGACCTATAAGCAAAATAAAAAATCGATTAAAAAAAGTATTTCGGAAACCAAATTTGCTACAGGGAAAATCGAGGGGAAATCCAGCAAAATAACAGGAGCAATTCGCAGGAAATGGATTTACGTAGGAAGAATCACTGGTAAAGACGTGACGGAGGATGACATGAAAGAATATTTAAGCGATTTAAAGAAAATAAGCCATTATGATAAAATTATAATAAACAAGTTGAACACGCAAGGCAATAACTCCGCCTTCTGTATAGGTCTTCCAACCGAAGAATTATATCAGAAGGTCTTTAACGTTGAATATTGGACTGAAGGCGTCTCGCTAAGGGAGTATGACTTAAGGAGGACTTTTTTAGCTCAGAGGCAACTGAGGGAGAACCCAACCTTAGCCCAAAATTAAAAGAAAAAAGGATAAATCAACAAAAAAACATCAAAGGACGTGACAAATTTATGTCATCCTCAGACTTTAAATTAGTGCATCAAAATTTACAGTGTCTCAGTACAAGTGCTGAAAATTTTGAAATTTTTTTAGAAAGTATAGGCAACTGTCAAATTGCTTGTGTGACTGAACATTGGCAAACTGAAGATGAATTACCACTTTTTGCCTTAAGAAATCTACACCTCGCATCATGTTTTTGTAGGAACCATGGAGAACATGGAGGGTCAGCTATTTACGTAGCTAAGGACTTAGACTGGAAACCACGTGAGGACATATGTAAAATGTCCGAAAAATTTCACTTTGAGTGTAGTGCTATTGAGTGTAATCTTGGTAACTTCGACTGTATTGTATTGTGCATTTATCGTACACCAAAGGTGCCTTCCGAAATGCTGTTGTTTAAGTTGAATTCAATACTGGAAAGCTTGTTTCTTGAAAATAAGGCAATAATAATTTCGGGTGATCTTAATATAGATTTTGCCACTGAAAACTCAGATAAATTTAAACTCACAAGTATGATTGAATCCTATGGTTTATATATGACTGTTAGAGATTATACTCGGGTCACCTCAACAAGTAAGAAAATCTATGATTATATCATAACTAATATAGCCCATAACCACCATACGCAAGTTTTACAGTCGCTAATCTCTGATCACAAAGCTCAAGTATTTATTTTGTCAATTCCATCTAAGAGGACACCATATATTCACACCAGGTTGTACTCAAGAGAAAATATTAACAATTTCATAGTCGAATTAAATTCCTTAAATTGGTCCGCTGTATATAACTCGGCCTGTGCTGAAGAAAAATCTGATATTTTCTTGAGGATTATTAATATTAGCTTTAATAAACACTTTCCCCTAATTAAAAGGAAAATTCATAAAACAAGTAAACTAGATTGGTTTACGCCTGAACTGCACGACTTAAAAAATCAAGTAGCTCTGTTGGAAAATATTTCAAATTTTAATCCTGAATACAAACCAGTTCTTAAATATCTAAAAACCAAATACAGCAATAAAATGAAAGAAGTTAAAAATCAATATTATAGCAGAATGATCGATAATGCATCTAACAAATCGAAGTGTACTTGGAATTTAGTTAATTCAACTGTAGGTTACTTCAAATCCAACAAATTACCCCTAAACAAGGACTATACCGATCAGGCCAATAAATTCAATACATTCTTTGTTGAAAATGTTCCCAATCTAGTAAAACATATGAGCCAACATCTCCCAACAAATAATTTTAATGAGCTGATTAACATAAATCAGGAATCTATGTTTATTGTCCACGTAAGTAAGCCTTTTCCGTGGCGTACGGCTGTGATTCGTTACGTGCAGTAATGGGTGGCCGGCAATTTTCTTGCTGCCGGGTAATGGAGGCTAGGTTTGAAGTGGTCAGAGCCAGGAGTTGCGCTAATTGTTCATAGCTGGGTAGTCCCAAGCTCGGTTGGGGTTGGTCCGTTATGGCGGCAGAGGGGACTGGGATCGTTCCAGTCGTCTGGTTTTGGAGCACTATTTGTCTTTGGGGCGTAGCACTAGGTCTTGCCGTCTGGTACGGCGGGGTGACGTGGTAGGCGCCGGCCGACGAGGTAGGCGTGACGAAGTACTGTGCGTTGGGCGGCGTGCTTGGACTTGGGCTGGTTGCTGTTGGTGGTACCATGCAGTGAGGGGTGGCCAGCTGGCGGCGAGGTGTCAGCGAGACGTCGCTGAAGAGTTGGGGCCAGTCGGGTGTGGCAGCAATGGTGTACTGACCGCTGGGCAGCCCTGAGCCTGAGTGGGAGGCTTCCCCATGTGTGGAAGCGAATCCAGCGAAGCGGCGATCTCCCAGCGTCGAGGAATCGTCGTTGGCCCGGGATGCTGTTGGGTCCACCATACAGCGAGGGGGCATCACCATGTCATCATCACCATCTAATCCCTGTTCCATCGCCGAGTTTTCGTGCCACGATGCTGCGTGGCGCTCCATGCAGTAAGGGGGCATCGCCTGGGAATCGTTGCTACTCCATTCCATATTTGTTGCCTGGGTTCCATGCCAGGTGGCTGCGCTGCGTGCCATGCCGCGAGGGGGCACCGTCGTGATGACGTCATGCGTGACCCCAGTGTCGTGTCCTATGTTGGTGGCGAGTCCTGCCTCGCTATGCCTAGGCGCGGAGCCCGGCGACGCACAGTAGTGGGGCGCCGTCGTCGCGACGCCATGCGTAGCACTTGTGCCTGTGGAAAAATCAGAGGACATGCTTACCTCGCCGAGCCGGGTTGCTGTGTTGCTTGCTGTGCAGTGTGGGGCCACCGTCGTGGAGACGTCGGGCGTGGCCCCCGTACCCCTTGTCAGGGCGTCGTGTTGGCGGAGCACTTCGTGGTCAGATGCTGTGAGGGGCGTCGTGCAGTGAGGGGGGGCCGACGTGGAGACGTCGCTCTCGACCCCAGTGCCTACTGCCTTGCCACTCCGGGTATGCATTGCCACTTGACACTCAACACAATAAAACTCAAATAAAACACACTGTCTGGTTACAACACAAGAGGAAGGGATAACCTCATCAGCATTGGCGTTGGCGTCTGTGCTCAAATGACTTCTGTTTCGGCAGAAGACTATTAGTTGCTGAAGGCTGGAACATTACTACTTGAAGGATCGATCACTACTTGCTCGCTGAGAAAAAGTGTTTTCTTATATAGACTTTTTTTGTGCTCAAATGACTTCTGCTTCGGCAGAAGACTATTTTTTGTGCTCAAATGACTTCTGTTTCGGCAGAAGACTAAAACATCAGCACAGCGCGCTAGACAAGTCATAACTTGTTCGCGACGCCGACGCCGATGACACCACCCCCCTTTTTTGTGACTTTATTGAACATTAATAAAGGCATACAGGTTATGGTTCAGTTCAAAAATTTCAATTATATAATGTAAGAGTGAGTGGATACAATAATTTCAAAACTATAAACTAAGAGTAAGTGTTAAGATATTTCAACAACTAAGATATTTTAACATATATAGACTAAGATTAAGTGTGGTAAGATATTTTAAATAATTAACTAATAATAGGTCCACTAAGATATTTTAGGTAAAACAAGATATTTAAAATTAAAGTATTTTATGTGACAAATCATAAATGTATTCTAGTTTGAACAAAGTTTTCGCCCTGTGGCGTTGAATTATTTACAATGGTATATTATCGCACGTTTCGTTTTTTCTGGACGTCGTCTCCGCGACGCCCGGGGCTGCCTGATCCTGTTGTGAATTGGGGGCTGCTAAGTCCTGCTGTGCTGCGTGCTACGGCAGCGGGATTCTGGAACGAACCTATGAGGCTGCAACGTCCTGCTGTGTTGCTTGCTAAGGCAACGGGAGACTGGAGCGGTTTATTGAGGCTGCAACGTCCTGCTGTACTGCGGGCTAAGGCAGTGAGATACTGGAGCGCCTCGTGGGGGCTGCTAGGTCCTGCTGTGCTACGTGCTAAGGTAGCGGGATCCTGGAGCGGTGCGCCGGAGCCGGCTGAGCTCGGGCTGGCGTTCGAGTTGACGAATACTCGTGTCCGGACTGGGACAGGCATCTGGCTGGCGGATGGCTGCTGTCGGTCGTGGCCAGGCGTGGTCACGGCCTTCGCCCAGAACGGCATCGGGAACAGTATCGGCGTCGTGTCGAGCGGCTGCTCTTGTCTTGACGTAGAAGGCCCAGGGTCTGCTGGCGGCGGCGGTGCGGCTGACAGCGCCGGGGACTCCTCATTCTTGTTTGTTTGTCTCCTCTTGGCTGAGGTGGATGGGCCAGGCACGACTGGGGGCAGTCGGCGGGCTGGAAATTTAGGTTTAGCGGCGGCTGTGGTGCTATGTCCACGTAGATAGTCGCCATGTCCACGGAAGTAGGTACCAGATCCACGGATGTAGACTTGTGCGTTGGCATCTGGCTTTGGGGCAGCGGGCACTACTGATCCTGTGATAGTAGGCGTGACTGGCTTCTGGGCAACGGGCGCTACTGGTCCTGTGACAGTAGGCGTGGTTGGCTGTTGGGCAGCGGGCACTACTGATCCTGTGATAGTAGGCGTGACTGGCTTCTGGACAACGGGCGCTACTGGTCCTGTGACAGTAGGCGTGGTTGGCTGTTGGGCAGCGGGCACTACTGATCCTGTGATAGTAGGCGTGACTGGCTTCTGGGCAACGGGCGCTACTGGTCCTGTGACAGTAGGAGCTGCGAGCCTTGGTGGGGCTGGATGACCTGGATCCTCGGGATCGTCATCCTCGTCGTTGCTGTCATCATCGTCGGTATCATCATCTTCGGTATCGTCATCTTCGGTATCGTCATCTTCGGGATCGTCATTTTCGGGATCGTCATCTTCGGTATCGTCATCATCGGTATCGTCATCATCGGTATCGTCATCTTCGGTATCGTCATCTTCGGGATCGTCATTTTCGGGATCGTCATCTTCGGTATCGTCATCACCGGTATCGTCATCATCGATGTCGGTGGTCTGTTGCAGAGATTGTCTGAGCAGGTCAGTCTGGCTGGACTGAATCCTGGGAGGCGGCTCGGGGCCTGGCAGGCCGAGTGGAGGTGACCTCGGGGGAGATGGCTTCGTGCTGACATCTCGGGTTTGACTTGGCGGGAATACCTTGTCGAGGAATACAGAGGCTATTAGTGGGGCAGTGGTTGGCAATACTGACCTTTTATCCTTCAAGGAAGGTCCAGCGTCCTGCTGGTCCGGGAAGGCGTCCATACTCGCTACTTCCTTGGGTTCCTGTTCACCTGGCTGAGGCTGAGGAATGAGCGTGGTTGACTGGTCTGAGCTGAGGGAGGTAGCATCTTGCGTCACGGTGTTGACTGGTGACCGCCTGTCCAGGCGGCCCGGGCAAAGGAAAGCAAAGGCGGCGGCTCTGTTGCTTTGTTGCCGTGGTGTCAACGGGCGTGGTTGATGCGTGTCCTGCCCCTGCTTGGCTGTAGCTTCGTCAATCTCATTCTTCTTGGTCGGTGGTGGAGACACCAAGGTTGTGGCTTGTTGCTGGGCTTGTAGTTGCAGCACTGCGTCCTCTGTCTTGGTTCGTAATTCTAGGCTGTTAATTTCCAGCGGTGGGGCCGGGCGCCCTAGTTCTGCCCGACCCATTGGGAGTTTCCCGATGGCGGTGCATTGCGGGGTTCTTGCCGTGTGGTTGACTGACTTCTTTGTTGTGGGGGTGCCGTGGATGTCTGTCCAGGGCCTGAGTTATTGGTTGGACCTGCTTGTTGGCTAGGGTTGTTTAAGTTGGTGCCATGCCCTCGGAAGTTGTTACCCCCTGTCTGGACATTTTGTTGGCGGAAGTTAGGGTTTCCCTGTTGGTTGGAGTCGTGTCCACGGAAATTGGGGTTGGCTCGCTGGTTGGAGTCGTGTCCGCGGAAATTGGAGTTGCCTTGCTGGGGCTCTGACTGAGTTTGGTTGGTGGGGCAGTCTCGGTGATAGTGAAATCCCGGGCACTTGCGGCACTTTGGTAGACTATTGGTAGTATTACTCGCAGGCGGGATGGTGGCTGGCCTCGGCAGCGGTCGGAGTTGCCTCTGAAATTCCCTGTAGTCACCCTCGGCGTTTTCAGCCACTCGGCTCAAGCTTTCCATCGTGGCCACTGGGACATTTCTAGTTGCGAATCTTAGTTCCGGTCGCAGGAGCTCGCGCACCTCCATAACCATCTCTTCTTCCGGCGTATACCGTTCTACCCTCAGCCAGAGTCCAATTTTGCGTTGTATAAAAACGGCGGCGGGTTCGTCGTCTTTCTGTCTCTCCCCGTGTAACCTGGAGCGTAGGTTCCCCAGGGTGGCAGTGTCGTTGAACTGCCGCAGGAGCTTTTCCTTCAGGAATTCGTATGTTATGTTGTGGGACTTCCACATCTCCAGGGTGCGTCTGGCTTGACCCTCGAGCTGTTCTATAGCTACTCTCACTTTATCCCTGCCGTGGATGTCTTCATGGAGCATCGCCTCCTCGAGCTCATCCAGGAAGTTGACTGGATCCTCCCATTCCAGGCCTGAGTAAGTGGGCAGCGCTCTCGTTCTTCTTGTGGGCATCCTGTGATGACCTTGTATTGCGTGTATTGCGGCTTGAACGCTTCCCTCCATTAGTCTTGTCATGCTCTCTGCTAGGTTTTGTGTTGGGCGCCACTGGGGGTCCATTTCCCCAGAATCTGTGTAGTCGGGTCGTCGTGGATCCTCTTCCCTCCGGAAAGATCTGGCCTCACGTTGTTGGTCGCCATGTCCACGTAAGTAAGCCTTTTCCGTGGCGTACGGCTGTGATTCGTTACGTGCAGTAATGGGTGGCCGGCAATTTTCTTGCTGCCGGGTAATGGAGGCTAGGTTTGAAGTGGTCAGAGCCAGGAGTTGCGCTAATTGTTCATAGCTGGGTAGTCCCAAGCTCGGTTGGGGTTGGTCCGTTATGGCGGCAGAGGGGACTGGGATCGTTCCAGTCGTCTGGTTTTGGAGCACTATTTGTCTTTGGGGCGTAGCACTAGGTCTTGCCGTCTGGTACGGCGGGGTGACGTGGTAGGCGCCGGCCGACGAGGTAGGCGTGACGAAGTACTGTGCGTTGGGCGGCGTGCTTGGACTTGGGCTGGTTGCTGTTGGTGGTACCATGCAGTGAGGGGTGGCCAGCTGGCGGCGAGGTGTCAGCGAGACGTCGCTGAAGAGTTGGGGCCAGTCGGGTGTGGCAGCAATGGTGTACTGACCGCTGGGCAGCCCTGAGCCTGAGTGGGAGGCTTCCCCATGTGTGGAAGCGAATCCAGCGAAGCGGCGATCTCCCAGCGTCGAGGAATCGTCGTTGGCCCGGGATGCTGTTGGGTCCACCATACAGCGAGGGGGCATCACCATGTCATCATCACCATCTAATCCCTGTTCCATCGCCGAGTTTTCGTGCCACGATGCTGCGTGGCGCTCCATGCAGTAAGGGGGCATCGCCTGGGAATCGTTGCTACTCCATTCCATATTTGTTGCCTGGGTTCCATGCCAGGTGGCTGCGCTGCGTGCCATGCCGCGAGGGGGCACCGTCGTGATGACGTCATGCGTGACCCCAGTGTCGTGTCCTATGTTGGTGGCGAGTCCTGCCTCGCTATGCCTAGGCGCGGAGCCCGGCGACGCACAGTAGTGGGGCGCCGTCGTCGCGACGCCATGCGTAGCACTTGTGCCTGTGGAAAAATCAGAGGACATGCTTACCTCGCCGAGCCGGGTTGCTGTGTTGCTTGCTGTGCAGTGTGGGGCCACCGTCGTGGAGACGTCGGGCGTGGCCCCCGTACCCCTTGTCAGGGCGTCGTGTTGGCGGAGCACTTCGTGGTCAGATGCTGTGAGGGGCGTCGTGCAGTGAGGGGGGGCCGACGTGGAGACGTCGCTCTCGACCCCAGTGCCTACTGCCTTGCCACTCCGGGTATGCATTGCCACTTGACACTCAACACAATAAAACTCAAATAAAACACACTGTCTGGTTACAACACAAGAGGAAGGGATAACCTCATCAGCATTGGCGTTGGCGTCTGTGCTCAAATGACTTCTGTTTCGGCAGAAGACTATTAGTTGCTGAAGGCTGGAACATTACTACTTGAAGGATCGATCACTACTTGCTCGCTGAGAAAAAGTGTTTTCTTATATAGACTTTTTTTGTGCTCAAATGACTTCTGCTTCGGCAGAAGACTATTTTTTGTGCTCAAATGACTTCTGTTTCGGCAGAAGACTAAAACATCAGCACAGCGCGCTAGACAAGTCATAACTTGTTCGCGACGCCGACGCCGATGACATTATATACCCTACTTCTGCCGAGGAAATATGCAATGTGGTAAACAAATTCAAACCTAAAACTTCAAGTGGTTTTGATGGTATATCATTAAAATTATTGAAACAATGCATAAATGCACTAGCTGCCCCACTTGCAGACATCTACAATGCATCTTTCTCTCAAGGGATTTTTCCTGATTCATTAAAACTAGCAGTAGTAATCCCCTTATTTAAAAAAGGAGATCAGGATCAACTGGGAAATTATCGACCAGTAAGTATGCTGTCGGTTTTCTCAAAAATATTAGAAACTCTTATGTACAACAGACTTCTTGCTTTTCTAAACAAATCTAAGTTCTTTCACAATTTTCAACACGGCTTCAGAAAAAGTAAATCAACAACTACGGCCCTTGTTAATTATGTCAATGGTGTGTTGGATGCTTTGGATAGTCGAGAGACCGTTTGCGGCCTGTTTCTCGCTTTGTCCAAAGCATTCGACACTCTAAACCATACTTGTCTTCTAAATAAATTGGAAAGAATAGGAATTCGAGGAGCTAGCTTAAACTGGTTTGCCTCTTACTTGGAAAACAGAAAACAAAAAATCCGTATATATATAGACATGAATAAATACGAATCAGAAGTGCTAAACTTCAACTATGGTGTACCGCAAGGAAGCGTCTTGGGTCCACTTCTTTTTATAATATTTTTAAATGACCTAGTAAATGTTATAAGTGATGAATCAAAAATAAACATTGTAAATTATGCTGACGATACCAATTTAATAATAAGGGGTAAAACCTTCGCAGAATGCCAGCAAACTGCTATTCAGACATGGGAAAACTTAAAAGACTGGTTCACTTTTAATCAATTAATCTTAAATGAATCTAAATCAACATGTGTCATTTTTAATACTCACAAATCAACAATTGAAACTCCTGACTGTTTTTCTAATGAGATACCCATTCCCACTTCAAACACTACGAGACTGTTAGGCGTCGTAATGGATAGCAAATGTAAATGGGCCGATCACATTGAGAATGTTTTACGGAAGTTAAATAAAAGCTGCTATGCCCTCAGAATCCTGTCACGTACATTTAATGCAGATACTCTCAAAACAGTGTATTATGCCAACTTTTACTCAACTGTCAAGTATGGAATCGAAATTTGGGGCGGCTCCACCGATGTGTACAAAATTCATATAGTGCAAAAAAGAGCTATACGAATAATTTTCAAGAAAAAGTTTAATGAGTCCTGTAGGGGGTGTTTCAAAGAAAATGCCATGCTCACAGTTCCAGGCATATATATTTATTCCTGCTTAATGTATTTAAAAACAAACAAACCCGACTTTAAACCATCTCAATTTAGTCATTTTTATGAAACCAGAAATAAAGAAAATATGTATACATATCCTAAACACCGTCTAACTCTGACTGAGAAGGGACCCTACTACGCAGCAATAAAATTTTTTAATAGACTCCCTACAAGCCTCAAAGATAATTTTCATCTCAACAGTTTCAAGAAGCAAGCTTTCAAGTATATATGTGATATTGAGCCTTACTCCATTCAAGAATTTTTTAATTTTAAATTGTAATGTAATGTTCTTTACTTATAGGTTGTGTATTTTTTTATATACTTATTTATGTGTTTCTCTGCTTGTCCGAAATTTTGTGTTTTATATGTTTTTACACTTACATTTTATGTGTTTTTTTATATTTACATTTTATTAGTTATGAGCTAAGTTTGTTTAACTGACCTGTTTTATACATCTGTCCAATGAAACGGAATAAAACTTACTTACTTACTTACTTACTTACTATTCGTGGAAAATGAATCCTTGCTTGCGAGCATTTTAAAGTGCTCATGAGCCATGAAGTGCTTAGAAGCTTTTTGGAGTGCCCACGAGCATTTTTAGAGTGCTTGCGAGCACTTTGCAGGATTACTAAGCACTAAGTCCTTTCGCAAAGTGTTCGAAGCCCTAAGCGTTAAGCCTCGATTTTAACAAGTGTTCCTAAGCACGGAGCTTAGGAGTGGGTCTGCTTTTACTATTATTTCAATCCAAACTATACACTCCCGAATTATTGCATATAATTTATAACTTTTTGAATGGTGTAGGTTTCATCCTATCTAAAATTACCTAGAATTTTATAAGATGAGATGCATTTCTCTTTTAATAGTACTCTAGGTCATGATATTTATTTTAAAATGCCTTTTCTTAAATCAAATTTCTAGATAGTTTTCATGAGTTTATGAAACAGAAATGTGCTGGAATTGAAACAGAAAGTAAAGATTTTGTATTACCTTGCAAACCGTGGGATCCAAAAGTCGAAAAGAAAGAGGTTAGACCAAAATCTAAGCCAAAAAAGGATGTTAAAGATAAAAAAAGTAAAAAGAAAAAGAAAGATAAAAAGAGCGCAAAGAAAAAAGATACTAAGAAACCGAAACAAGATATTGTGACTATAACTGTACCAGCCGAAGTTTTCTTCACCGACCCCCTTTTAGCAACATATAAGGCAGAAAACAATGCTGGCGTTATTCAACATGTATTTATACAGCTTTCTGTTGATCGTTTGATTACACGAGCTCAAAAACTTGTGTTAAATCCTCTTGTTATTAAAATGAAGAAACTGAGCAACATCCCAGTAAATATTTTAAGGGATATAGGGTATGTATTTTACTGAAGTTTTGATTTTTGTAGATTAATTTTGAGCTGTTAATATAGATTTTATTACTTCTTTTAGGATTTCATCTATTTATGTCACATATAATATTCCTTACATTGCGTATTGTAAATCTATGGAAAAACCACTTGTTGAAACAATTAGATTTAATGAAGCTCACATACATTTCAATGATACAACTTCCAAAATAAAACTTATTGAATTTATCCAGACACGAAAATTGTTTATGCAGGTAACATTTTATATATTTTTTTTAAGATAAGAATAACTTAAAATAAATTGAAAGCATATAATCATAAAGTGTATCTCACATAAATTAAACAAATCCTCAACTCGGTGTTTTCACAAATTTTAAAATCTCTGACTGAAGATAATACTTAATTATGATTAAAAAAGATTGAATTTTCCCAAGCAATTGATTTATTCCTTAAAATAAGCCCTTTTAAATTTGAATTTAAATTTTTACGCGGAAAATAGTATGTCACCGTATCCCACTGATGACGTCAGAGGTTACATTGTTGGTAAACAAACATGGGTTGTGTATTATAAATACACGTTATTTTGCAAAACCTTAACGTTTTATAGTAGAAAATAAGTGGTGTTTTGTGCCAGGATGCAAAAATACATCCAAGAACGCACCTGCAAAGGGTTTTCGTGACAGTACCAAAAGAAAAACAACTCAAAATAAAGTGACTTAAAGGCACTAGACGTGATCCACCTACAACAGCATCAGTATTTTTCTGCCATGCGGATCATTTCAAAGTAAGTTGAGTAAGCAAAGTTTAAAACTTAATTATCGTGTATGAGTATTAATCTAAAATAATGGATAACTAGCTATCTAACCCTTTATCAACCTTGTATGTATATTATATTGAGCAACTATATACAATAATCATAATATAGGAATCAACAGACTACGCGTTAAAATAATAATAATATAACATTCACTCAAAGTAACGAAATCCATTTACATAATACTATGCAAGCAAAAAATATAATGACAACTCCTTTTAAAACAAAATTTGGAAAAAACTCAATTTTTTTATAAGGGAATAATTTTGTATAATAATTTACCAACCAAAATTAAAAATGACAAAAATTTAAACAAATTTAGAACATATGTAAAAAATATGTTAACTTAAAGTTATTTGTATATTGATTGTACTATGCATTTTATTATTAAGTTATTATGTATATTGTATGTGTATGTGTGTGTATATATATATACTTATATACGGTATTAATTGGCGTCCAACCTAATAACGTTCTCACTTGGCTTCCGTCAATATACACACTGATATTCACAAAATATGTTTACAGGCTAGCTTAGCATCCCACTTATTTTACGGTTTAATTGGCGTCCTTATGAATATTTTGATCGATGCGTAAAATGACATCCGAATATAAGAATAACAGGTTTAATTGACTTCCCGCGGCATTGTCAGATGTCTGCTATGTTGCTTTATCGTATTTTCCTAAAAGAATATTATTACAATCTGCAGTCTAGCGAGGTATAAATACATAAAAATCTGAACATTTTACATTAAAATTTCATCCTGGGAATAAAAACTAATTTATGTCAAAATTTAAGTTACGAAATATTAAGTTCGTCTTGGGAATTTACAAAGGAATCATTTTCCCCTCTAGTAATGTGAGTTTTCTATCCCAAATTGAGATACAAATTGTGCGTTTGTTAAGTAATTATTAATACTGATTTAATAAAGTTAAAATAATATGACATTAGGGTTGATTAATACATCTGAAAGTGTATTTTATATAAAAAGAAACGTTTATTATAAAAACACAATTTGCAATGTTAAATGTTAATGAAATTAAACATGACTCAAGTTCTACAATATATATGTTTTTGAATAGCCTACTGAATGATCTTGTGAGTTTGAATAAAGTCGTGGTTTATCGCCCTTGAAAGTGTGTACAGTATTTTCCAAATTGCTTGATAATTTTCAGTCAAATGAAAAAAAGACAAGGAGCGGTTTGAAATAAATGTTGTACCTATACCTCAAACTTAAATCGTCTTCATTTTCTCTAGAAACATGTGATCGTGACGTATCATAAAACAAATTTAAGATAATGTTGTCGGCATCAATAAAGGTAATAACCCACATTCCTAAAACGTGACTTTTTCAAAATACTTCCAAAACATTGAGAATTCTGCAAAATTACGCAAATTTCACAAAAAGTGTTTTTCAACCGTGTAGCAAATAACTAAAGGGTAATAAAAGAAAATTATTCCGTGATTGTTTAGCTGTACTAATATGGGTACTTAAAGAAATTATACATTTTCCTTTATATGCCTTACAAAACATTTTCTGCAATAAATATAAAATGTTTTTTCTATAATTTTTACCAGAAGTGGCTATAGAAGACGTTTAATTTTGCTAAATGACACTACTGATTCCATTTTCATATAGTTCAAATGAACTATATTTCACAACAGAAATATACAATATTTTATTTCATTAAACGTGTTTATCACAAATTTGGATAAAAGCAAATTATTTTTAACAAAAATATATACCAATTGATTTATTATCTCAAAAGCTACAAAAAAGTTTGAATGCATTCTTTTTTCACAACGAAATTTAAAGTAATACCTACTCCAATGTCGATTATCATAAAAAAGGCAATTTTTTAACAAGTAGCCATAAAAAATAACTATCTATAACTAAAGAAAAACTTTGTGTAGAAATATTAATGAAATCTTTGCATTCTTTCGATAACCTGAATTCTGGTTATGCTAGCAAATTAAAATCCTAAAATGAATTTGTCTAATTTCTTATTTGGCAATTCTCATTCTAACACTAGCATCCACACAGTCCCCTACGGCCATGCAGATTAAACTAGTATCCACATAACCCCCTACGATTATGAAGATTCAGTTAAAAATGAGAACAAAGACCTAAAATGAATTTATTTATCTACCTTGTCTTAAAAAATTGTTCATTCCAATGGATTACATTTTCATGAAATCTATCATTCTGTTTCCTGGAAATGCTTAGCCTTTGAAACGTTTTTCGCCCTTATTCTGGAGCTCATCAGAAAGACATAAAGCCATTCATAAAGATGTTTCATGCAAAACCAAGACAATTTCTATGAATAAGTGTGAAATGATTATATGAATGGCTTTATGTCTTTCTGATGAGCTCCAGAATAAGGGCGAAAAACGTTTCAAAGGCTAAGCATTTCCAGGAAACAGAATGATAGATTTCATGAAAATGTAATCCATTGGAATGAACAATTTTTTAAGACAAGGTAGATAAATAAATTCATTTTAGGTCTTTGTTCTCATTTTTAACTGAATCTTCATAATCGTAGGGGGTTATGTGGATACTAGTTTAATCTGCATGGCCGTAGGGGACTGTGTGGATGCTAGTGTTAGAATGAGAATTGCCAAATAAGAAATTAGACAAATTCATTTTAGGATTTTAATTTGCTAGCATAACCAGAATTCAGGTTATCGAAAGAATGCAAAGATTTCATTAATATTTCTACACAAAGTTTTTCTTTAGTTATAGATAGTTATTTTTTCTGCTGTTTGCAAAATCCTATAAAGAATGTTTCAGTACAATTATAAGCAAACAAATAATAATTCAATTTTAAAGTAGCCATAACTTTGCCAATTTTTATTGAAATTGAATTTGATGGATTGATTGAGTTTTTGATATAATTCATAATTTTCAAGATATTTCCAAAAACCCATTGGTTAACGAATTGAACTCAGTTCAGTTTGAGCAACGGGGCTCATCAGTAGGCAGTTATCATCTGAAGATGGCAAGATGTAATTATGCCGAAACGTCACCGTCGTTTGGACAACTTGGGGCCCCTATAGGAATCTAATAAGTAAGCGGGACTACACCCGGAAATCCAATTACCCATTAATTCATAAATTTTTAAAGATTTGTTTACTAGATAAGATAGGATATTCTTCACACCTTATAAAAAGAAATTAATAACATTTTCTAATGTAACATAGGTATTAGGACAAAATTTATCAGCTTTAATGTTTTAACTTTCTGTTAGAAAATTTAGTCATGGTTATAAAAATCCATTTTAAACCAAAATGCCTTGGCCCTTTTTACTACTACTAACAATAAGCTTCCCAGTTAAATAAGGTAGTCAATGGTAAACATGTGTTAAATTTCTAAACAAATTTATTACCAGTGTCATAAACGGATCACTGCATACAAGGGTCTAAATATCACGGTCATTTACATTCAAGCTATACAATACAAAAATAGAAGTAAAAATTCTTAAATTATTTAAACAATATCATCAACAAGAAAGCTAGGTACTTATCTGATTGAAACTAAAATACACTTCCAACATGTATGCTTTTCGACTTAAAGTAAGCTGTAATGAAATTTTAATTTTATATATACAGTTTCCGCCAAAAAGTCTGCACCATATGGAAAACTTTTTTATTCATTTGTTTTTTTTAAACGAGGGTCACTGTTAGTTTTAGCATGATTAATAACCACAAAATTGCTAAAAATATTTGTCGTGTCACAATTATGAGACCGCCAAAATGTCATTAAAAATTTTAAAATGGCCTGAAATGTCCTTATTTATCAAAATATGGAAGAGCATCATAAGGAAAAGTTATTTGTAGTTATATTAATAATCTAAATGTGACGTTTGGTTCAATAATTCCAATTTTCTAGTTTTTCCTTTTTTTCCAAAAATATGTAACATTTGTTTTTTTTAAATTTCTTGTCTACAGTTGGGTTAATCTGAAATATTTCAATGCAAAAATACATAAATGTTGAATTTCTCTGAATTTCTTTTATAAATGTAATTAATAATGGTAAAAAAACATTTTTACAAAAACAACAGGACAGTCGTGGGCTGTATTCAGTAATTCTGAACCGTTACTGTGACATTTTGTACGAGAATCGGCTTAATAGCCCAGTCGTCGGTTTTAAGGCGTCACTAAATGTTATATGGCTGAATTTTTCAGGAGAAGTATTTTTTTTTGGTGTAGAATATGATAAAAAATAGTTTACAGCTGTAAGGTGCCGGCGACCCCTAAAAAAATCGAAAATATTGGCCGAAATTCGGTATTCGGCCAATAACTCGAAAAATAAAAATAGTATATAAAAAAAATAGCACTAGGCGATAGAGTGGGGAATTTCACATCAAATACATACAGGGTGTTCCTTAATGACTTGCTAATATTTCAGGGTGTGATTCCTTAGGTCATTTCATGAAGAAAAGTTCATATAAACATATGTCCACAACGGCTTAATTTTTTTGATACAGGGTATTGAATTTTTTTTCCAATCGTTAATTTCTAATAATATCTCGGAAAGCATTTGAAATATTATTTTCAATTTCGGTATGTGTTAATAGGATATAGAACCACATATTTTAATTAGAAAAATTATTTTATCACTCCACTAGTGGCGTCCCTCCGATATTTTTTACCAAAAAAGTGGTACGCCACTGACATTTTTCCATGTCTATATATTTCCTGATTAACCTGATCAATTCTACATGAAAACGGTCTTTTAAGTGTTACTCGTCAGATGCACATTTCTTGATTAAAACAATTAAATTCATATTGAAATTAATTACACAGGCACACACACAAAAAAAAATTGTCGATTACACGGACCAGACCAATCATCCCTAGATTACTTTGGCTTGTTGTATCTGAATCCGGCGTCAGTTTTGCCCCACCACGTCACAATTTTTCTCTATTCTTAGAAAAATCGTTAGAAGAATGCAATTTTCCATTTTTGCATTTTTCTAACTGTTTTTTGAGTATACAAAAAAAATTATGACGTGGTGGGGAAAAAATGACACTGGATTTGGATTCAGCAAGCCAAAATACACCGAGTAGTGTAATCCGTGTAATCGACATTTTTTGTGTGTGTGTGTGTCTGTGTGCCTGTGTAATGAATTTCAATATGAATTTAATTGTTTTAATCAAGAACTGTTCGTCTGACGAGAAAAACGCAAGAGACTGTTTTCATGTAGAATTGATCAGGCTAAGCAGGAAAAATATCGACATGTCAGTGGCGTACCACTTTTTTCGTAAAAAATATCAGAGGATATACTCGTAGGAACGCCACTGGTGCACCGATAAAATAATTTCTGTAATTAAAATATGTGGCAGTATATCCTATTAACACACACCAAAATTGAAAATTATATCTAAAATACTTTCTGATATTAAAAAATAACGATAAAAAAAAATTCCGACACCCTGTAGTAAAAAATGTAAGCCGTTGTGGACATATGTTCATATGAACTTTTCTTCATAAAATGACCTAAGGAATCACACCGTGAAATATTAGTCATTAAGGTACACCCTGTGTATGAAGTTTTTTTGTACGATCAAAAAGGTAGGCTCCAGATTGTTTTATGTAACGCACGAGAATGGAACTTGGCGAGACATAAGTGCGGCGCGCAAAGCAGGCGCGCTCTTGGACGCGCTTCACTAAATTTGTTGTAACTTTTGAACTAATTAATGAAATTGAGCCCAACAAAGCTTAAATGAAAGAAGAAACATGTGACTATTGGATTATTATATTTTCAAATATAATAATGAATTTATGTAGAAATAGCATATACATATGAAGTCGGAAGATAAAGAAATTTGCTATGAAATGGGTGTAAGCTCTTCCATTTCTACTATGTTAAAAAAGATAAAAACCTGAAACTTTCATATATTAATCTTGAAGTAATGTGCAAAAAGATCTGAAGAGAGAAAAAAATCAATTTTTGAAGATGTACACTTCCAAAATTTCAAGATTGATAAAATTTGATATGTATAACTAACTTTAACCACCTATTACTCTGGTTTAAATCGCGTTATTAGATTTCTGTAGGTACGATTTTTAAAGCTTGAAATGTGTACTTTAAGATGCTTCAAGGAAATTTACTTTAAAAATTAAATTAACCCGTTTTATTTAAAAAAAATAAAAGATAAATTTTTCTTTGCTCCAAAATTCATGAAACTAGGGGTAAAATAAACGTTAATAACTTTTACTAAAAAAATTGTTTAGCATACCCATCCATCGGATCTTTTTATACATTACTTCAAGAGTAATATGTGAAAGTTTCCGATTTTTATTTTAAAAATTGTAGAAGCGGTAGCTATTACCGATTTCATTGGAAATCTCTGTATGTTAACGACTCCATATATATACTATTCCTACACAATCATTCTATATTTGAAAACAGGATAATCCAATATCTACATATTTCTCGTTTAAGCTTTGTTGAACTCAATTAGTTCAAAAGTTACAACAAATTTAGTGTAGCGCGTCCGAGACCGGGCACGCTTCACGTCGTCACGTTCTATTCTGCTGCGTAAAACAAAAAAATCTGGAGCCTACATTTTTGATCGTTCAAAAAAACTTGATATATGTTTTTGATATGAAATTCCCCACTCTATTGCCTAGTGCTATTGGTTTTTTTATGCATATCTTTTATTTTGCGAGTTATTGGCCAAAAACCGAATTCCGGCCAATATTTTCGATTTTTGTAGGATTCGCCGGCACCTTAGAGCTATACACTTTTTACTTCCCTCGCATACCGAAGGGAAGTATTGTATTCGAGAAAAAATCACCCTTCTAGATTTTTTCGGATTTGAACGTTTCAGATCACGTAGATTACGGAAATATAGGTTTTTCAATTCCGTCTGTCCGTCTGTCTGTCTGTCTGTCGGTGCATTAACTAAAAAACTACTTGACGGAGAACAGTCAAATTTGGTAGGTAGTTGACGCTACTCTCAGCGAAAAAATGGTTAAACTTTCACTGGAAAATACAAAGGGAATAAATAATGATTAAAAAATTTTTTTACTCAAATTTAAAATTTCCACGTTTCATGACACGCTAAACCCATTTCAGAAAAAGAAAAAGTGAAATGTTTTTTCACCAACATTTTTGAAATTTTTTTTACCACTAAAATAGATGGATTTTTTTTCCTTTGTTCAAGTTTCAAATTTCCATGTTCCATAGTGTTCTAAACCTATTTAAGAAAAAAAATTTGAATATTTTTTACCACTTTTGAAAAAATTTTACCACTAAAATAGATTTTTTTCCTTTGTTCAGAATTTAAATTTCCACGTCTCATGACATTCCCAACCTATTTTGGAAAAAAAAACGTTTTTACCATTTTGGAAAAAAAATTTACCACTAGAATGGATGGACATTTTTTTGGTCAAATTTAAAATTTTCACGACATTCTGAACCCATTTCAGAAAAAAAAAATTGAAAATTTTATTCACCAACATATTTGAAAAAATTTTTACCACTAAACCAGATGAAAAACATTTTTTTGAAAAATGTTTTAATCTATTTATCACTACTATAGAATAGATGGAATTTTTTCTTGCTCTAATTTAATATTTCCACGTTTCATGACATTCCAAACCTATTTCGGAAAAAAATATTTGCAACATTCTTTTACCATTTTGGAAAAATATTTAATCACTAGAATAGATGGAAAAAATTTTTTTGCTCATATTTAAAATTTTCACGTTTCATGACATTCTAAACCTATTTCAGAATAAAAAATTTTGAAAATTTTTTGACAAATTTTTACCACTAAAATAGATGGAAACATTTTTTTTCTTTGCTCAAATTTAAAATTTTCATATTTCATGACATTCTAAACCTACTTCAAAGAGGAAAAAAAATTAAGTTTGTAATCTTTTTTACCACTACTATAGAATAGAAGGAAACTTTCCTTTTTGCTCAAATTTAAAATTTCCACGTTTCATGACATTCTAAACCTATTTCAGCAGAAAAAAAAATTTGAAAATTTTTTTACCAACATTTTTGAAAAATTAAAAAACAGATGAATTTTTTTAACCACCACTATACTTCCACTCCACTACGTGAATGTGGAATTGAAAATGTGACAGATGGCAATAATATTTGGCATATGCACCTATTATACTTTTATTGAAAAATGTACAGGGTGGTCATCCTAAGAAATAATTCACTCATGGTGGATATTTGTAAAGGTATTTGCGCAAGCCTTCCATATTTGGCACCTGTCATTTAGTATTGAACTTTTGTTGTTAGATGAGCACTCTGTATATTTTTTTGACCAAAACTTATCAGGTTTTCTTTGTAATAATAGTAATAACTATATTCCGATTATTATTTTCAATGTCATTTCGTAACTGTTAATTTTTTAGAGTGACCGCCATGCACAAATAAAGAGGGAAGTTCTGTGTAAATACCTTTACCAATTTTTTTGTCACATTCTACATCAACAATTTTTTTTCTGAAAAATTCAGCCATATAACATTTACTGACCGATTTTTATCATTTTCTGTCTGACAACTAGACTATAAATATTAAAGAAACGGTTGTTCATTCATATCAAATTTAGATCACATAAATAGAACGGAAAATTCCTATTAAAATTTACTTCAAAAACCTTAAAAGTGATTATTATTATTACGAATTTATTTGAGGTCATTTTTTATAGGAATTTTGAGTTTTATTAATATGATCCAAATTTGGTTTAAATGAACAATCGTTTCTTTAATATTTAAGCCTATTATCATGCAAATTCCACAGTAAAGTTTCAGAATTACTCAAAATAGCCCACGATTGACCTGTTTCTTTTTTTAAAGCAATGCAAGATTTATGTATTTTTTGGATCGATATGTTTCAAATTAATACAACGAAAAACAAAAAAAATGATTGTTACATATTTTTGGAAAAAAATCAAAAACTACGAAATTGAAATATTCAAGCCAAACTTCACACTTAGATTCCTAATGTAATTACAAACAACTTTTCCTTACGGTATTTTTCATTTTTGATAAATAAGGGCATTTCACGCCATTTTAAAATTTCCAATGACATTTTGGAGGTGTCATAGTTGTGACATGACAAATATGTTTAGCAATTTTGTGGCTTTTAATGATGCAGAAACCCGTTAAAAAATAATTGTATAGAAAAGTTTTCCATATAGTACAGATTTTTTGGCAGACACTGTATAAATATATATTATGGAAAAAAAATTGTTTGTTTAGAAGAATTAAAGTTGTACAGATTTTAAATATCTATGAGCTTACGTTTAAAAATAAGGTGTAGACGCTCCAAACTGATTAATTTTGAAGCATAGTGGCATGCATAAAATAAAAAAGGAATTATAATTTTAGCTATCAAACTTTGTCGTATAATTTTTTCTCTTCTAGTTTAATTTCGACCATGCATTTCCCTTCAAGAGATTATTCTTGGATCACCTACTTCTTATACCTTTCTTAAATAGAATCTAATAGGAAATACGAAATGAAAAAAAAAGACATTAAAATAAGTTCTAATAGAATTTTTTAACATTAATATAATTCTGTAGATTATTACGTATCTACAACATTTTAGCTAATAACTTTTTTCCAACTTCTGACGTTTATTTAAACTACAGAACGCTATTGTACTTATAAATAACCTCGCTGAACCATCTTCAACAAAAATTGTTTACAATCACGAAGTACAAACTCCGTCCTCATTTTGATAGGCTACACGAATTGTCTCCACTAAGTTTATTTTTCCTAGTAATAACATACACATGCAAGCTAAAGAATCTGGCTCATGGTATATATTAACCTTCTTCCACGGTGTTGCCAGTTAACTGGATGCCATCTGAACCGTTTCTGTGGTTACCAGGTATTCAAATTGTATATTTTTCGAGCGACAGGCACGGCAGTTAGTAGCAAACCGCTGAACTAAAATATTCACCGGGGTGTTAAAATGGGTCATTTGACTTCCAACCTAAAATAAGTTTTAATGACATAATACGGCATCTGTGAAGCTCTTGCGTTAATATCGCTAGCAGGTCAGATGGCGTCCGAATACCGGATGCCATCTGACTCGTGGAAGCCAATTGAACCTAAAATTTTACATTGTGGGATGCCAACTAATGCCGTATATATATATATATAAATATATGCATGTGTGTATATGAATGTGTGCATGTATGTATGTATGTATGTATGTATGTTTGTATATATGTGTTTATAAATACTTTCTGTTATCGTTATTATCTTTTATCCATAGGCATTGTTTGTAGTATTTATTTCACATAGTCATTTAAAAATTTTATGTGTATGTTATGTCAATCCCTGTATAAACTGTATAGTTTCTTGGGAATAAAAGTTAAGGTTAAATACAAACGTTCATCTTTCTTCATAAATTCCGCTATCATGCATGAACACTGCCGGTAAATTTCCTGAAGTAGCTCTTACGAATCCTGTATTAGCCTTTCGAAATTAAATCACAGGTAAAAATGTACAAAAAGCCTTTAAAATGCTATGTTTATATATTGTGTACATGAGATATTACTGTTTGATGTAAGCGATGACGTCACCAGTGTCACCGCCAATAATGGCATGTTTCGCGTAGCTTTTCAAAAATTCAAATTTTATGTTATTTATTTGTTGAAATATTAATTTAGTAGATGACGGATTGCTTTTTAAATACAGGGAAATGTTTTAATACCTTAAGTACTTCATTTTAATAATATCGAAAAAGCTAATTTGCATATAGTGAAAGCACCTAATTAAGGCCTGATTTAAAGTAGAAGCCAGAATGGAACGTCAAATGGGGTGCACTAACTCCTTTAATTTAGGTTGATTTGTTCTTATTAATTTTAAGTTCTAAAATTGCAGAATATAAATACAGAATGTTGAATATTGCAATAATTATTTATGTGAATGAATATTTATTAAACAATATAGTTTAGAAAGGACAATACAAACATATAGTCCCTTCAAGTTAGTAAAAAAATTGAGGTTTTATGGAAAAATGTCCACAGCTATGAGACCTGTAAAAAGTGAAGCATTTGGATTGTCTAAACATGATTTTCACCCCTGCAGGTCTAAAAAGAGGGTGGTTTTTGAGAAATATATACATATCTGAATTTTTCGCCTTTCTTCTCTATTTTGAGGAAGAATTATGCATTTTGGTGAAAAATATCAGGAGAGCAAAGTTGTAGAGCATATAATCTCCTATAAATTATGTCTCTACGTTTTTGTTCGAATTCCGCATAGTTTCGCCGCTGGAAAGCGCGAAAGTCCATATATATATCAGGGTACAAATATATACAAGGTATGCTGTAGCGCAGCTTTTGCAGTAACCAATCATATGGTTTGGACCCGATGGAAACCATGTTGACAATAGCATTTCGTGCACATATTTCAAATAATATAGTGTATTCTTCTGTACAAAACGAGCCGATTCCACATACCATTTTAAAGCATCAGATGCTTCATTTTGGAAATAAAGTTAAAATTTGATGAAATCCCATACAGCACAAGGACATCCTCAGAACATACTGGGGACAACTTTTCAGGATATATGGGATATCCTGGGAAGATCCCATTATCGCCTTAGGATGTCCGTAGGATATCCAAATGGGACAGTTTGGGCTTTGCTGATGACGTCCTCAGGACATCAGTATGGGTGTGTACAGGACATCATCAGCTCTTATATGGGTTATGCCTGGGCTTTACTATGAACAACCTGAGGACATTGATTGGACTTTATATAGGACATCCTCAGTTCTTTTAGGGTTTATTGGATATTTCTAAAGACAGCAAAAAATACATATTATTTTATAAGATCATCTACTGAAAACTTTTAAACTGAGCCAATAAGCGAAGACAAAGGAATACAAGTTTATATAATGGCAGAGGTAAAAAAATGTGATACATATATGTAAAACTCCATACACATCATCTATCAATTGGCTTATATCGCTTTAAAAGTAAATCTACCAAACTAATAGAGGTTATATATAGTCCAATGAAAGAGGTCGACAAATCAAAATTTTAAGGCAAATATTTGAATTTTTGATATGTTACTTTGAAGTATTTGAACACGATGGAAGAAAATTTTTTTTCAACTCCGAGAATGGGTGAAAAAATATAAGTGTTTTTTCAAAATTACTCAAAATGTGTAAGAGATAGTAAAAAAGTTTCAAACAAAAATTGTAAAAGCATGAAATATTACATAAAAATGATCTCTTGCCTTTTTTTGGTTTAGGGTGGTTAGAAGTTATAAGGGTTGATATGTACAACTTTAAAAAATCATTGCTTGCTGAAAAGTTATAATATATTTAAAAAAAATTCTATGCACTCACAAAAATATAAAAGATTACGTATTTGACAATAACATCTACGGACAATAACCAATCACATTTTCCCCTTTTAGATAATATAATAAATACAAAGATGTAACATAGCAGCATTATATTTATGAAATATTTAACGTGATCTTATTGAAAGAACTTTAAAATGAACGTGGAAAAGACATCGACGCCCGGCAGATTTCTTAGAACTTTCGACTTGTCACAAAAAGGCGGCTAATTCAAAACACAGTAAATGTATTAAAACCAAATTATAAACAACTGCTGTTTAACTAAGATATACATTTTTAACGAAATCTGCTAAATAATAATACATATAATAGGACGACTCTAGAACTTGCCCAGGATATTCCCACAGTGGATATTTTGTTAGGCTTTCAATATCTTTGCAGGATATTGCTAGGACATCCTGCCAGGATTTGTCTAGGATATTCCCATTTGGGATATTCTCAGGTTGTATATATTTTACTGGGATATCCTAAGGATATCCTGAGGAATGTTGTCCTCGATTGGGATATACGGGACCAAATGAGGATATCCTAGGGATGCCATATGCTGTGTGGAAATATTTGGAAAATTTTAAGAATGGTTTTGAATAATAATGTAAGATTTTACATAGATTTCTACATTGATGTAGTTATAAATATGTAAGACATTCCTTGTAAAAAATATGGTAATGAGATACATCTTTGATGCAGTATATAGGTACATATTTTATTTTATATGATCTAGTGCGGCTACTTTAAAGAAATTATAGGTTAAGTTATCAATACTATGTGAGTTTTGAATACTATATGAGTTTTTAGTATGATCAATGTCAAATTTTTTATATAAAGAATATATTTTAATACAAATTACTAGTTATTTGCACAATAAAATTAATCTTTTTAGTTACAAATAATGCTATCATAGTAAATTTAATCAATATTTACGAAAAATCCAAACACCACAGGTAATATAACTTCTTGATTGTATTCCAGCAGACACCATGTGTGGGAGAAGGTATACAGGACGGTACAGGTTTCAGTGGCGAGATCTCGATCGGCGAAGTTAAGTCACGTCGGTCGAGTCCATTACTTGGATGGGTGACCGTATCTCATTTCGCTGTCCTGATTAAGTGGTAGAGTAGCATTAGCTAAACTTCGCCAGGACGTTAAAATAAATAAGGCAATTAAATAAAAAAATAAAAAAATTATACACTTGTTTTCTTTTGTACTTTTATTCTACACTAAAAGCACTATTAATATAAAATAACTAGGCTACAAATTTTAATTTTTTTTTCTTCAAGTGTTTTTGTTCATGATAGTTTTTGGGTAAATCTCGTCTTCTTTATTTTATTTCACTTTCCTCTACTATTCTTTTTTGTATTTCCCGTAACTTTAGATATGTTCTTATCCGAATTAGGCATCCTGCCACCTCCACAGGCACTTCAATTTTTCTTTCACAATTTTTTTTTTTTATGGATCTGTTACTTTCTTAAAAATAAAGGTTTCTGTAGACAAATTGTGTCTCCATGAAATTTTTGGAATTCGTCATTCATAATTTTTGCCGTGTCCATTAAAAATCAGATGGGTATATTAAATAACCATCAGATACAGTGCGTACCCAATCAGGCTTGTCTGACGAATCGCTTAATTTTCTTGTTTGACATCCTAAATTAGGATATTTTAATCTATACTTGTGTGCCACATATCCAGCTATGTATTTCAAACCAGCTTCTTCAATAATGTCCCTTATACTAACTGATTTTTGTTCCGAAATATCTGCAAATTATGAATAATAATGAAAATAACAAATTATAGCTAAAACTATTGCAATTAAATACATAATGTTCAATAGGATAGGATAGATAGATAGATAGATAAGATTTATTTGTTCCAACATACCACCCTATTAGGGTATAGAACTATAAATTTACTAACATTGTAATAATAAAAATATAAAGACATTTGCTAGGTTTACTTAATTTCGATTATAATTAATTATATAGTAATACAGAAATGTTGCCGATTACTACTGAAACCCTTTACATTCTTTCATATTCATATTATATACTAAACTGTGGACATTCAAGCCAATGAGCTCTCTCTTGCAGCTAATGTTTAAGGGAAGGTTGCAAAACTTGCGAACCTACCTCAAGACCTGAGCCCTGAGAAGTTTTTACTGTATAAAAGATACCATTATTGTTGTGTTGTTTGCAATTATAGTAAACATGAGTTAATGTTCTAAGTACCTGTAGTTTCATCCTTATCCTGATCAATATCACCCTAATCTAAAACGATAAATTCGTTCATAAAATCCTTTTCTTCTTGATCATTCATTGATATATCATTGTCATTGTATTGCATTAGTGGAAGTGTTTTATCATTGAAGTCTATCAAAACTGGAGTATTATCATTTTCTATATTTGTTATTGCTGATAATATAAACCATCTCAATCTATACCGCAAGTTCAGAGCCGAAGGTTGGTCATTTGTTGCACCCATGCTTCGGAGGTAGGAAAACAGATTTTCCAGACAATCTTGGTTTAACCTATTGATCAATATATATTCAACACAAAAACTTCCCGAGTTAAATTTTTGTTGCAAATATGGTAGCATTTGTTTAAGTCACATGTTATTAAGAATAATACCCCTTTGAAATAGAATCAGTGTTTTGTGCTTCTCTATTTTTACTTCTTTCATAAAAGAAGTAACTTCATCCAAAATTTCATTTTGAAGGTGTAAATTTTTTCCATACGGCTCTTGTCCTAATTTATAACCATGTGGCACTTTACTATTAAAGATATCAAACCAGTCGTTCATTAATTCAATTACTTCAGCTGCTTTTTCCCAGTCTTCATAGGATAAAAGTCCACTTGGTCCAGACCAAGTGATCGCTCGTGAAGTTGTTTTGGAAATAAACTTTGTAGCTGCAGCTACATTTTGTCTTTTAGGTCCACTTACGTCAATTTATTCCTGTGTTAATTTGAAAGCCACTTTTAAATCTGATTGACCGTACAAGAATAGGAGTTCCTCAATGATTTTCTTATTTACATATTTTTCTTCAATAATGTAGGTACCCATCATCCGAATGATTCCTGAAGAGTTTGATCAAATGAGGCGTGTCAGCAAACAAACATTTTTTGTTCTTCATCGCAAGGTTGTTTAATGAAACATTGTTAATTCTCTTTAATGCCTATATGTTATACTCTTTAAATGCTCCAGGATTACTTCCTCCAAGATCGGTAACCACTGCTATCAACATCCCATAATTTACAAATTATATCGTTTAAAATGTTCTTGATTAGTGTTTGATCGAATTTGTAATAAACTGGCTGTTTCCAATTACAAGAAAGTCCTCTTGCCATACATAATCCAGAATCTGGCTCTAGTTCCTGTAGGAAATGTTGCGTAGGGAGATTTTGTTTTCAGTAATACTTAGTAGGTGTCTTAACAACTATTTTTTGCTTCAGGTGGACATCCACCACTTGGTACATTTTCCCGCTTTAACGTCATTAAAGATGGCGGCCGCTCGATCACAAGACTGCCTATATCTCTGTTAATACTTGACCGATTTGCATGGAAATTGAGTTAATATGTTGTAATCTCTATTTATAAGGTGAATAGTAATCCTTTATTAACTATTTTTTGTTTTATTGTTATTTTTTTATTAATACAAAAAGACTCTTCGATATTTTGACTGAATAGGTTATATATTGCAACAAATTCAATACTACTAATAATAATAAAGTAATAATGATAGTACCACCAAACCACGAATAAAGTGATATTATGTTATCATTAAAATCAATATTGAACAATGATACTATTACAAACATGTTCATAGTTTATCTAATAAAGTGATATTATCTTATCATTAAAATCAATATTGAATAATGATAATATTACAAACATGTTCATATTTTATCTAAAAGGGATTTTTGCAAGATGAATCTGACCCCACAACACTCTTACACTTACGGAAGGTGTAACAGGTTATTCATTTTCTCTACAAATGCATGAGGATTTGACACATTTTAAACAACTACATGCACCAACAAAAGCATGTCAATGTCAATCAAATCATTTTAAGTTCTTTACTGACACCATATCATCTATCATGTCAAACCACATTCACAGGGGTCTAAGCGAATGACCATGTCATCCATACAGTGTTGCTGAAGGTATGTGTAGGAATAAGATCTCAACAAATGCCTCTTAGCACTTCTGCTTGTAGGTGACAAATCTTCAATATCTGTATTCTTTCCATGATGATACAGCCACAGTCTGAGTTCATCGAGAGATCTGCAAGATGACCCCTTTCGTAATAGCTGCACTAAGTATTCTTCTGCAGGTTTAAAGCTTTTTTCTATCTCATCCAAGTCATGTGATATGCCAAAGTTCTCCAAATATGCTGTAGATGCACTATTAAGAGCTGCTTTCTTGGTACCAAACTTACTTGTATAATCTGATCCAGATAGTGCATGAACGGCTGGAAGCAAAGAGCATAAGTTTTGGTCCATTTTTTGATGAAAGGAATGCTAAAACCATTGTGTCACAAGAACGATTTTAGTAAACCCACACTTGCATGGATGCTTTGAATGAATCAGCATTCTAAAGTCAGCTTCCTCTACTGACAAACAATTTATGTTTGGGTGATTTACTGGTTTTCCATTTTGCACAGATGTATAGTTAAATGATATCTTATCTTCTTCATCACCATAAAAGGCACTAAAGGTGTGGTTAGTATTACATAGCGTTTGAGTTATATAATCTATCACTGTATTGGCAATAAACTCTTGTAAGATTAGTTTGTTCCTTGATGATCCCCAGAAACTGCTGAGTTGGACCGGCAATGGAACCTCTTCAGAGATGTGGGTGATATCTATAACATTGCCCTTACCTTGCCTCTGCAATCTTTCAGTTGCTTTCGGTGATAGCTTGTAATAGCTGTCAAAAACATAATCGACTGTTCCACAGTTTTTTGTGATGCCCGAACATATGAAGAGAAAGCAGAAACTGCTCCACCAAAGGTTTTCTGTTCATTCGTCATAACTTTTCGTATGGAATTCATGACATCCACAACATAACAAGTCTTCTCGTCAGACTGGAACAGGTTATGGTCGCTGCTGGTGGTGCTACTATAAGACGTTTCTAGCCCCTTTAATAATGTACTTTTTTGTGGCTTTGACAGTAATCCTTGATCATTAAACAGCGAACAGTTATCAGAGAGATCGCACTGAAAGAGCTCCTGCATGTCATATCATATGGTGAGCTGCACTGTTTGACCTTTTTTGCAAGATTTCGCTGTAGGAGGACCTGTACTTGATGTTTTTTTGCTATCAAATGCTGGTAGCATGTCTTTGTGAATGGTACTTGATGTCCTTGCTGTTTTGTCTCCATACCGTGTTTTTCGCAGTGTACAATACAAATCATCGTCGGTTTTAAATACCGTTAAAATCTTTTTCTTTCTATCTTGTGAAACCAGTGGTTTAAAAAGTGCAAGTTTTATGAAAATCGATCAAGTATTAACAGAGATATAAGCAGTTCTTGTAATCGAGCTGCCGCCATCTTTGATGACTTACTACTTACTCAGACACTAAGTATTCCTGAAAACAAAATCTACTTACTCAAAAGATCCTACAGAAGTAAGTATAGGTACAGGACTAACATATCTGTGCGGTTTTGTGAGGACAAACCATTTGCTCCAATTTTTTATCTATTCCGGATTTTTTCGAAACATACATTTCATCAAAACAAAAAACCACTATTTTTTTAAATAAAGGCAGTGACTCTCTTTTAACACATTAAACGTAACACATCATACATTCATATGCGATGCACAGTTTTCAATGTTGACACTCCTGGAAGTGGGAAATTTCAATGCAATAAATAATGATAAGCCTTCGAACTAACACTTCTCAAGGCAATCGCCGAACAGATATCTTCAATACCCCACAGAACCTTGTTTTTATAGTGGTTCAAAATGTTCTCTATTTGCTTTGGCGTAAACAAATTTTTCAGTATATCCCGTACTTTTTCATTAATGTAACTTTTACTCTGCAGTTGTTTTACATTTTTTCTCAGAATGGTATTTTGCTTTTTAAAAATGTTACATTTGTGGATTGTTTTTTGCAGCTTTTGGCGAAGCGTCTGATTTTCATTCTTCATGTCTTGTAATTGCTGTTGACAGCTAAAACAATAAAATAAATATTTAACCACAAATATCATTTAGAAAGATGACTTGTATATTTATTTATTTATATGAATATAATAGATAAAATTAATTATGTTTAGGAAACAGAATTATATCTAAATATCTAGTAATTAGGTTTCAGTCAACATTACTTGACATCTTCAACATCAGTTTCAGATAAATTAATTAGATTGGCTTGCTGGCACTCTTTAATCATTGTCTTTATCTGCTCGGATATGCTGCAATAAGTAAAATAAATATTACTTCATACTGCATACTAACTTTCCTTTGAAATTAAATGATATGCATGAATATGTTTACTTATCATCATTCTTACTTTACTTTGTTCGATATTTGGAGAATGATTCTTGCCAAATTTTCTGTAGGTACTGCATGAGGCAGAAGGACATGGATATTCATTGGAGAATAGCTTTCAACGTTTTTGAGGTACTTTTGGAGTTGCTTTAAAATCTGACCTCTTGAAATGCATTGAATAAATGCGAGCTGTAAGAAAAACTGACCACTTTTGTTTTAAATAACAAATACAAATTTTTATATTAGTAAATGGGTACCTACATCTTTAACTAATACTTATTTTGTAATTATAAGTAAATAAGCCAATATATTCTATAATTATTGTTTTTATAATTACCATTTTTCAGATTATCAGATTTTGCTGGACAAATTTCTAACCATTTTCTCCGATATTCTTCATTTTTTGGAAACCGAAAGAATTTTACATTTCTTTCAGTTCCTCTCCTATTTTTGCAACTCTTGATACTGCACCCAACCATGTCTTATTTTTATTATAAATAATTGTTTCTTTTTTAACTTGACAAATATCACACCAGAGAAAAGCCAAACACAAAAATGGTATTACGCAGTTAGGCACCCCAACACGGCTACGTATACCCTGGATCGCATCAATACCCATGCTGAGGAATAATATAATAAAAATTTTAAATATGTGTAATATCATAGAATATTAGGATTCTCTGGCAATATACTGTGATATATCTTTCCAATATGGTTCCCGTTGGATCAATGCGCAGAAAAATCAAATTCTGGTAGCTCGGACGAGCATACCTTGTATATATTTGTACCATGATATATATTATTCTCTCGCGTTCTCTGGCGGCGAAACTATGCGAAATTCGGAAAAAACTTAAAAAAGTAGAGACAAAACTTGTAGGAAATTTTATACGAACAAAAACGTAGAGATATAACTTATAGGAAATTTTATGCTCTACAACTCACTGATATTTTTCACCAAAATCCATAGTTCTTCAAAATAGAGAAAAAGGCGAAAATGCGCTAAAATTCATATATATGTATATATTTTTCAAGAATCACCCTTTTTTAGAACTGCGGGGGCTGAAGATGGGAAAATGTCTTTAATTTTTCCTAATTTGAAAGGACTAATACAGGGTTCAGACTCATATGGAAAATCTGGAAAACCTGGAAAACTCAGGGAATTTAAAAATCTTTATAAGAAACCTGAAAATATCAGGAATTTTATAAATTGTATAAAAAATCAGGGAATTCTGCTTCTCAATACGGAAAACCATAGAGTTTTTAAGAATTTTCACTAATCCAAATTCAATTCAAGGAATTATTTTATGTCAAATAAAAAATATATGGAAATTAATATTTTTGGTTATGGAAAACCAGGAAAATTCTGGGAATTTTTTCCACTTGGCAAAGTCTGAACCCTGTAATAATAGCTTCACTATAAATCATACAATATAGTAAAATTAACGTTTATAGATATTTATTAACATTGTTTGTAGGCATCTATGATGGGTAAAATAATATATCACCAACAAAGACATACCAATGTTTTTAATGTCAATATTTATTAATTGCAAGAAACCTGTCTATAATTTTTGTGGACTTCAGCTATTTGTATTATTTTATACTTTGGCTATTTTAGTCATCGATTGATTGCAATAAGTGGTTGGTAGATGGCTCTTCATGTGTGCGAATAATCTTACTCAACTTGCATGAGAGAAAAAAATGTATATATGTGTTGTCGTACTTACCTAATCTGTATTAATGAGGGCTGGAAACTGCAGTATATGAATGATATATTATACACTACACAGGATAATTTTTTCTGATAAGGCTTATTGCAATCAATTTATTTTAAAACAAGCTAACGACGGACAGATGGATGAACGGACAATTTAAAAGTTGTTCAGAATTCAATCACCAACACAGTGATATAAAATTTTTTTCTCTACGAGCAATATTGCCGGTTTTAGAAATGTGGCGATCGAATGCAATATACTCTTCGTTTTGTATTTGCGAAGAGTATAACAATGTGCATCTTTCAATATATACTGCAATAGTACGTGTATCATTATTGAAATATTGTCTTAAAAAACTACTAGCGGTTCTTTATATGAGGATAGAAAAAAGAATATTTGTGTATTTAATATATTCAAACCTCAAGAAACCTGTATAGTTTTTGTGAATTATAAGTATCCTTTAATATTTTCTATTAATAGTAGCCCAATATTTCTATTACAATTTCAATATATCTATATTGACCCAATATTAATTCAAATTCCAGCCAGTATTATGTTCTACTTGGACCGTTACTTACTGCTTACCTTGTTACGTCCTCGCAGATTTTTTTTTTGTATTTACCATGAAGCTGAAAACATTATGTAACAAAACATAATTGATGACATAATTTATGTAATTAAATATTCTTTAATGAAATATTCTTATTGAATGTGAAACTGAATTGCAATTTTTAGATATATGGGAAAAGGAATAGTTTATCCTTGAACCGTCCAGCAGTATTATTCGGAAATGAAATTGATGACGATAGCATTGCTAAACTAATTCCTGTACATTATCATGAAGAGGAATATTCAGATAACGAAGCAGAGCTACTTGCAGTATGTGCCTACGACATAAGTTCTTTGATAGATAATATTTGGGACTTTAAAGAGAAAGGCCAGTGCCATGAGCCTGGATTGACACTTTTCCAGAAATCTTTAGGACGCTATGACATTTTTTCATACGTAGGTACAGAAACTGTTAATGAAATTAATATAAATCCAGCATATTTTAAAACTCGGGGACCTATACCAGAAGAAAGGTTATTAACGTTTGGCACAACTTTACAAGTGGAAGTTTACTTGTTGGCCCCCCAAGCACCATCTCTTATCGTAAATCATTTTCAACGTATTTTTAAAAGACTGCTAGTTATAATCCACTGTGCAGAATTTTCCAAAGATGTGTATAATGAAATTCGAAAACATAATGAGGAAATGTATTTATTAGAAATGAAGAAAATCTTACCAGACATGGAACTTAGTGACACCTTGACCGGTTTTATGGTTGATAATGGCAACCACTTTATATTTTTTGTGGAAGGATTAGCAGCAGGAGCTATCTTAAATATCTGGCATGCAATACATAATTCTGCATGGAGAATAGTAAAGATATTTTTTAATACCGAAGTTGCATTTGAAAACCGATTGTATTCCAGTTTTCTGAACGAAGGAATATTTTCAATAACTTTGAGGATACCTTTGCAAGACATTTTGTCTGAGCAACGGCTTTATTGGAAAGGGAATGTGCCTTTACCGTGTATGGAGGTAACATTTAAGATAAATCAACATTCTGTTTTTAATAGTGATGCAACGATTCCTGTTTTTGCAATTACAATTAAGATTACGATTGTCATACAGTCATCGTACAAATATGATTCATGAAAATAAAAAAATAGAAACAACAAAATAATACAATAACATTCCAAATTTATCAGAACTAAATTTTTATTTAGAAAACATACCATCTCTAAATTTTGCGGGCGCAGCATGTTCCGTTTAGGGTTTTGAATAAGCCCGCCCGCAGTGGAAAATAATCTTTCTGAATTTACTGATGATGGCGTATATGATAAGTATTTGAGTGCCAACTTTTTAAAACGAGGAAATATATAACAATTTTTCCAATAGGAATGAATATGTGATGAGCAGACCCCGGCTCAGAGGTAGTTATGACGTAAAAGGCAGAGTCGGCTTTGCGCAATATGAACTATATAAACATTTTCATTCGCAATAATACAATATTTTGCCTTATGATTATATCTAGTGAATTCCGTAATATTTAAAGGTAAATGGCCCCGAAACGGTTATAAGTCATACTTCGATGCACTTATTGTTGGATGCACAAACACAAACGCCTAGTAACTATACCTTATTACAATAAGAAAAATATTCCACTTGTGTTGTGAAAAAAGATCGTTCAACCGTTCAACGTCTACCGATGTAATCGGCGCATATTTAAAATAAGTATAGTTTCTTATAGACGGCAGATTTATGTCCGGCATTGAACAGTCCACTTCTTTGCCACACACAAAAATGTTGAAAAACCGGGGTTGTTTCTTAACACTGTTATGTATCCAATTTGTATTTCACTCAGCAATATCCCCTGAGACTCTAAAAATATATTGACGTAGATCAAATACCTGTATTGTTTATTGCATCAATTACTGTATACTGATCTGTTTCTGGCTTACGTTGAACATTGCGTATAGCTAGAGGGATCCGTGAGAAATATCCATGTAAATATGCTAAATTTTAGTTTTTATGACGTTAAGATGAAACTTGTTGCAGCTGGCACTGAAAAGTTCTACACCGTTAAACCGCAGTTCCAGAAAATCTTTAAACTATGAAAGTACTGTTTCATTTAATGGAAAGCCACTCGACGCTATAACTAATCACAACACATTTACTTCTATCAAATGTACTGACAAGTCTATAGTGTTGACTCCATAATGCGCATGTGCATATGAAACAATCTAACATGGCATTGGTCATTGTGTAATAAATTAATAATAATTGTTGAACCTTTTTTATTTCAAACGATTTCTATATGTTTGAAGCTTTCTGAAAATATAAAATGCAATCTGCTGTCTATTTTACTATTATTAATTATTATTGTTTACCGTATCCTATTTGCTGTTGAAAAAAGTAGAAAGAGAGTGACAGGCGTGGCGGTGACTTTGTGGTGTCGAAAATTTTCCTTATATTTTTTTTAATTATAGTGCCTTATATTATGTGCACAGATAAAAATTATATTTTAAATTGAAAATTGTTTAATATAGTTGGGAAGAAACATATGGGAGATGTTTACATTTCCTTAACTGATATAAAAAGTTGAAGTGGCGTATGCCCTTTAAAGTGCCGAGTTTTTTGTTTTCGATTAGACAATCAGACCGACGAGCGACGCTGCAGGTATATCTAATGTGCGACTGAAGTCTGGTGTTTTTTATCCACCAGTTTCAGTAAACATCTCTTACATCTACTTGCTCAATAATACCAAATAAATAATTTCTCCAAACCAATAATAAATTATTTATTATTTTATGGGTTTTATGCCATACTTTTTTTTTCTTACCTCAAGGTATTTGTTTCCTATAAATAATGTATTTATTTGCTTATGTGAATCATACAAAACATATTTATGTGTGTGAAGACCGTCTCTGGCATAACTACTTTTGCACCGGGCTCTGGTGATGAGTGTGCTATATTGAATGCAATTAAATATGTGGTAACCTCTCCTTTACATGCATTTTCTACTACAATAACATGGGTTAAGGTGGGATTTCCATTAGACGAGCTGATGAATCGCGTTTTTTGGTAATTTTTATTGGGAAAACTATTAGACAAATCATGCTTAACCGTTGGAGGTATATTTATCATACATTAAAGCAACTACATTCAAAGTTTTATTTGATATTATTATAAAGAAAATTGTGGCTTTGGTGCCCCTTGAAGAGAGACGCCTCTCAAAATTTCTCGGTTGCAATTTGTCACGTCGACGTGATATCTCAAGAATTATAATATTAAGTCGATTGCTCTGATATTTGATACATTTATCAAGAACACAACTGTCTTTCTCATAAACTACTGAAAATAAAATACATGCAAAACTTTGTTTTAATTATAAAAAATGTGAAGAGAAAAAAGTAATGTTTTTTTCAAATGTGTCCTCATTTTTTGAAAAGAGAAATTCTCCGTAGTTCATGCGATACCTATATTCACAAGAACTAAAATGAAAATTTGATTTTTTTGTTTTAGATGATCTGGAGAGAAGGAATTATGTCAGCCAGCAACAGAGAAATTTTGGGAGGCGTCTCATTTCAAGGGGCACCAAAGCCACAATTTTCATTATAATAACATAAAAATTGAATGTAGTTGCTTTACTGTATTATAAATATATCTCCGAAGTTTGAGAATGATTTGTCTAACAGTAATCTCAATAAAAATTCCTAAGAAACGCAATTTATCAGCTCGTTTAAAGTAGTTATATTGTGAGAGGTGCAACATCTGTTAGGGAATAGATGACTTGAGATGTGAGAGATAGAGAGAGAGAGAGAGAGAGATAGTAGGGAAAGATTGGACAGTGACACCAGCTGATCGGCTCATCACTAAAGCTTTATATAGACTACAGTTGCAATATGTAATGCAACAAGCAATGCAACCTGTGAGGACGTGAGTTGCATGTTGCAGCTCGTGTTGCACTTCTTGTGCAGCGGCGATCCATCGGCTATCGGTTTTTGTTCTGAACACAAAGGAGCATTCAGTTGCAGTGTGGACGTGAGAGTTGACTCGATAATAGTGTATACGTCTTGGCGAACGTAAACAGCACATTGTACATATTTAAAATAGAAACCGAATGGGATGAAGAGAAGATACTATTGTTAATTCTATCAAGAGAAAGAAATATTATGGAACCTGCCAAATATTAAATTATTTTGAATGAATGATAATAATATTTATTGGTCTTGAGAAAATATAAAATTTGCTAAGAACCGAAGGGTGACAGCTAGTTTGTCTTGTACAGATATGGCTTGTTTCAAATGTGTATTTCTTTTCACAATCTTGGGACCTACTAATTGGATAAAATTTTCCAAATCTGTACTAGACATTCAAATAAAATTTTTATATTAACCACTCAATTCTTGTGATTTTAGATCCAAAATCAAGTTGTTACTAGGTTGCCTTTTGTATAAATCTGTTGTCCACCATCTTCGTAGTTTCCTATGCGTCGTTATTATTTGGTGTATTAATATAAAAGTTCCACATGTCATTTGTGCAACGTTCATTTAATAAGTGAGGAAACAACTAAAACTGATTGTGAGCGGGGTGCTTGCGTAGATAGTTCAAAAGGTGTCCATGTTGCATTACATGTTACATTGCATGTGCATTACACATTGCAGCTGTAATCCGTACTAAGCTTAATGTCTATATATATTTTTACCTTTTGATGAATTAATGGAAAAATATATTATTATACATATAATAAATAAAATCGGAATGAAAATGTGTAAATCTCCTACTTTCTTATATGATACTGCAAATAAATGCAAAGTATTTTCAAATATCCGCACCCTGATAATAATACATCATGGGTTGTTAATTTACTAATGCAACTGATTAATAAATCATGATACATCAAGGATAGCAATAAAGAAATATGATGATGGCTGCTTCAATCTATGAATTTTTTTTTTCATGTCGACGCTGTCATTTACTTGTTATTTTTCTAGGAACTGTAGTTGAATTTTGAAATCGTATTTTCATAATGATGTGAAAATGGAATTTGAAGAATAATTTCAGGAACATTTTCCTGCTGAGGCTGCCAGTTTTTCTTATTCATTTATTCTTTTGTGAAAAATTTTTCGGCTGCCTATAGAGATACCGAAAATATTGACAAGAACAAGGAAACACCGGAAGTTGTTTCCGGTTATTTCTCATTTTCTTACATCAAAAAAAGTATGTACGAGTAGAGCTCAAAATTTTAAATATTGTCAAAATCGCCATCGTGAGAAAATTAGAAGACATTATACATACCTGGTATGTTTGTTAGTTGATGTATTTGAAATGAGAAGATGTGTGATATTTAGAAAGTACTGAAGAACCTTTCTGACATATTTTGCAATTATTTCTATGAATTTATACTCCTTCCACGTTTATTAAACATAAATTACTCTGATCTTGTGCTGCCATTCATGACATATATTATGATTACGTAAATTAAATACCGATTCAGACACACTCGTAAAAAATTCATAGGTTGCTGCAGTCAGGTTCTTTATTAATTTCGTTGTCTAAACCAAGAGAAAATAAAGCCTAGTGATATTTAAAAATATTTATGTAGAATACGATGGGGCCAAATTTAATACAAAAAAATAGTATATTAAACAGCAAGTTTTGAAAACGAATCTTTTCACACCAGTGAAACAGTTTGGTGGTACTCGTCGACGACAATATTTGTTTCATTTAAGCACAATCCATAATAAGCTTAATTATTTTTATTAGCAAGCTTTGCAAATTCTTAAGTTTGCTAATGGCAACTCAGCAAAACAAATGACAAAATCTGTCTAATTTATTCGCGTCAATAGTGAAGTTGGTTGCTTCGCAAGTACACTGTCGATACAAGTACGGCTGATAATTTAACTTTACTTGAAAAAATTGTCTTCGTGGTGACAATTTTATATTATACCTGTCCAGTCCGGAGTAATGTTTTTTTTGGAATTTATGCAATTTTATTAATAAACATATTTTCTAGGCACTGAAGAAGCTATGTTTAATTTGTCATTCATCTACTTATAAATCTATAATACAGTACAATCTACTGCCTAAGCCTATGGAATTAATAAGTTTAAAAGTTGAATGGGGAGTTCCTCTGCGCCTGAAAGTTGTAGAATAGCTCCGTAACACACAATAAAACACTTGTTTCTAGTATGCAATTTTAATAATAAAAGAACTTGACTAAAGCTAAATGGTATTATTTTCTGTAGATTTTTTTTATTATTGTCTCTTTATTTCATAGTAATGTTGTATAACAATAATAAAATGAAATAGATATCACATAAAAAATTTGTACTTCAATGTATTTATAAATTACTAGTTTTACCTCTAAAAGGAACTATATGACTGATTACTCAACCATATTGACAACCAGTACTATGAATTCTCCATGTAGTGGAGAGTTAGTTGGTTAAATTTGAAATTAATTTAGAGAAAAATGAGCCTATCCTCTTTAGATCATAGAGATATTTAGAAAGTGAGAAAATTATAATCCGTGATAAAATCAAAGGTATTAATAATAATAATAAACATTTTTTATTTTCAAGTTATGTCACAAAATACATTATACATGTAATATCAACATTAAGTAAAATAAACGTCGGCACAGAAACACTACATACTACATTATATCTACAAACAATATATTACATTTACTATTTAATTACATAGGTACTCTGATATAGTATAAGGTTCCAAATTTAATAACAACTTAAATATTTTATTTTTAAAAAGAGGAAAGCTCTCAATAATTTTAATACTATGTGGAAGTTTATTATAAAATTTTATACAACTATACTGCACATTTTTCTCTGATAGTGTCAATCTGTGTATAGGGTACACGTAATTAAAGTTTCTTGTATTAAAATATTCTGTAGGTAAAAATTCATAGGTTGCTGCATTAGAAAACGGGATCTTAAGGAAATCTCACTCAAGCTATTCGAACTCCGCTATTTTAATAAAAAAGAAGAATGGTGATCACAGACTGTGTGTAGATTATAGAAAATTAAATTTTATCACTATGAAAGACAGATATCCTTTGCCACATATCGAAGATAAAATCGGTCACCTCAGGCGGAAGAATATTTCTCCAGTTTAGATATGACTCAAGGTTATTATCAAATACCAATTTCAGCTAGTTAGATAAAACTGCCTTCGTGACAAGACGGAGAATATGAATTTTTTTGAATGCCCTTTGAACTGTCTAATGCACCAGTAACATTTCAAAGATTAATAAATTACTTATTTTATGACTTGTGTCATGAAGATATCAGCCTGTACTTGGATATTTTAATTTCTTCTAAGACGATCCAAGGACTTAAAACTTTACAAACTGTTTTTAATTTGCTACACATGGAAGGGTTAAAGTTAAAGTTTCTTTTTCGACACTACCATAGATTATCTCGGATATGAAGTAAGTGAAGATGGAATTCGCCCAGGGCAGTGTTAAATAAGAGCAGCGTCAAATTTTCCAGTCCCTAAAAATGTGCATGAGCTAAGGTAGTTTCTTGGATTAAGTTCTTATTTTAGGAAATTTATTAAAGATCACGCACTTATTGTAGCTCCATTGATATATCTTTGAAAAAAGTGGTCCCGCTCTGCATTCATTCACAAATATTAAAAAAATTAACGTCTAGACGTTTACTTAGTATTTATGATTCTAGACTAGAGACACTGAATTGCACACAGACACTAGTGCCAAAGGCGTTGCTAGTATTTTACTACAAAAACATGGACACTCCTTTTATGATTTTATGATCCTAGACTAGAGACCGAATTGCACACAGACACTAGTACCAAAGGAGTTGCTACTATTTTACTACAAACACATGGAGACTCCTTTAGGCCGGTTATGTACTATAGCCGTATGACTACTACCCATACAGTACAAGGACATCCTCAGAACATTCTGGGGACAACTTTTCAGGACATATGGGATATCCTGGGAAGATCCCATTATCACCTTAGGATGTCCGCAGGATATTCAAATGGGACAGTTTGGGCTTTGCTGATGACGTCCTCAGGACATAAGTACGGGTCTGTACAGGACATCATCAGCTCTTATATGGGTTATGCCTGGACTTTACTATGAACAATCTGAGGACATTGATTAGACTATATAGAACATCCCCAGTTCGTTTAGGGTTTATTGTATATTTCTAAAGACAGCAAAAAAATACATATTATTTTAAAAGATCGTTACTTTTAAACTGAGCCAATAAGCGAAGACAAAGGAATACAAGTTTATATAATGGCAGAGGTAAAATGACTAATAAAAATGTGTAACATATATGTACAACTCCATACACGTATTTGTCTCTATCAATTGTCTTATATCGTTTTAAAAGTAAATCTACCAAACTAATAGAGGTTATATATAGTCCAATGAAATAATAATAATAATAATAATAATATGCTTTATTTAACAACATTATGTATAAAATACATTTGAAGCACGTCAAAAATGTCTCTTAGACAATACAATATGATAGTAAAAGCTATAATAAAAAATATAAACAAATAAAATTTTTATAAAATATAGACAGGGCGTACAGAAACGCATATATACATATACATGCACTTATACATATATACACCTACACACATGTGCATACACATATATATATATATATATATATATAACATAAGGAAAAAAAAAACATTCAGATTTTAAGTAGTCAAGAACATTTAAAAATAAGGATATAAATAATATATGAATTTAAATAATAAAATTAGACATTAAGAATTTAGAAGATTTGAGATTCAGCAAAATGGAGCAGCAATCCCAGTGCACATAACACAATTTTTAAGATGTAAAAGTTGTATTCAAAAATTCTTCAGTGGAGTAGAAGCAATGACTTAAGACAAACTCTTTAACAGTATGCTTAAATTTGTTTTGATTTAGTTGTTTTATATGAGTGGGCAGGATGTTATATAACGATAAATTCAGTGAATTTTTAGCTGATTTTGAAAGTCTGTATCGTTGAGGTTTAAGTAGACTGGATACTCTTGTGTTATAATCATGATAATTGGAGTAGGTATCATAACTCTCACTGTTCTTGTGAATTTCCAACAAGCAGAAGAAAATGTAAAGGGAAGGCAAAGGCATAATTCCCAGTTTTTTAAATAATGGTTGACAGGGCTCAAGAGGATCAGCGTTTGCTAGGATTCTAACCACCTTCTTTTGCTGTCTAAAAACTTTGATAGAATGTGACGAGTTACCCCATAATATAATACCATAAATTAAACGGGAGTGGAATAAAGAATAATACGTAGATTTTAAGATGTGAAAATTGAGGACAGGTTTTAATTGTCTAATTAAGAAAATAATACTCGACAGTTTTTTGTTAAGGAAATCGATATGGCTTGACCAATTTAAATTATTATCTATAACAATACCCAACACTTTGACAGTTCCCGCTTCAGATAAACTGTTTTTATTGGTAAATAACAGTTTTTGAGTTTTAGTCTCAAATAGGTCGACAAATCAAAATTTTAAGGTAAATACTTGAATTTTTGATATGTTACTTTGAAGTATTTGAATACGATTAACGAAAGAAATTTTTTTCAACCCCGAGAAGGGGTGAAAAAATATAACAAAGTGTTTTTTCAAAATTACTCAAAATGTTAAAAGATAGTAAAAAAAGTTTCAAATAAAAATTGTAAACGCATGAAACATTACATAAAAATGATCCCTTGCCTTTTTTTGGTATTATTAAAATTAACAGAGTTTAGGGTGGTTAGAAGTTATAAGGGATGATATGTACAACTTTAAAAAATAGCGTGCTAAAAAGTTATAATGAATTTAAAAAAAATTCTATTCACTCAGAAAAATATAAAGGATTACGAATCTGACAATAACATCTGTGGACAATAACCAATCACATTTTCCCCTTTTAGATGATATAATAAATACAAAGATATAACATAGCAGGATTATATGAAATATTTAACGTAATCCTATTTGTCGAAAGAATTTTAAAATTAACGTGGAAAAGACATCGACGCCCGGCGGATTTCTTAGAACTTTCGACTTGTCACAAAAAGGCGGCTAATTCAAAACACTGTAAATGTATTAAAACCAAATTATAAATAACTGATATTTAAATAAGATATACATTTTTAATGAATTATTTGTACTGAGGGGATTATCAAATAGAACAAACAAATAAGTTTTTAGAAGCAAATTTTACAAACCAATAAAAGACACTATAAATAAATAACCTCAAAAGAAATATATATACTTTTCATTATTTTTGTTGTTGAAATCTCCTAAATAATAATACCTATAATAGGACGACTCTAGGACTTGCCCGGGATATTCCCATAGTGGTTATTTTGTTAGGCTTTTAATATCTTTGCAGGATATTACTAGGACATCCTGCCAGGATTTGTCTAGGATATCCCCATTTTGGATATTCTCAGGTTGTACATATTTTATTGGGATATCCTAAGGATATCCTGAGGAATGTTGTCCTCGACGGAACCAAATGAGGATATCCTAGGGATGTCATGTGCTGTGTGGGTAAAGATGAAAAGATTTATCATTCCTATGAATTAGAAACCTTTGCTATAATTCAATTACATATTAGACAGTGTGTCTACTAAATCTTAGTCTTAAAATTCCCTGACTTTCCAGGTTTTCCAGACAGTATTTTATCTAAATTCCAGGTTTTTAACTTCTTACATTCGAACGAATATGAAAGTATGTATTCACCTCAAAAAAAATATAAACAAATTCTATGAATCAATCAGAAAAAATTCTTGTATTTTATTACTAAAACATTTATTTTCTAGAACCCAATTACGAGCTGATTTATTTCTACCAAAATTATAATTGTTTTTTATCCTTTAAAGAAGTCTCTCTTTTTTAAATTAATCAGAATTAACAATAAAAAAACATATAGAAATCGTGAAATAGTACAAATAAAAAACTTATCTATAGTACAGGCAATGAAGGCAAAATTTTGCAAAAACCTCGCAAAAATTAATAAAAGGATCATCTCTGGGATTTTAGTAGGTACTAACCTGTAAAATGGAATGATGCATTCTTAGCACTTCCAAGTTCCGGGAAAATTTAAAAAAATTTGGAAAAACTTTTTGATTTTCGATTTTTTTGCTCTAGCGTCTAAAATAATGAAAATAGAGGAAGAAGTTATAGTTGTAGCTTGTCTCTTTCTCCATAAAAAAGGTCATTACAAATTTTTGTCTTACTCAAGCCGTTTAGGAGGTAAATCCAGTTTTCCACCTATAGTTTTGAGCCGCTCTGAAATGCGCGTAAAATGATAATTCTCCGGGAGTTTCGTACAGCCAGACATATCGATCGATAATTCTTACTTTTCAGAGCCGCTAAAAAAATGTAGAGAAAAGTCAGCTTTAATGTGGAACTAATCACAAAATTCATACAAATTTTTATCATAGAGAAAAAAGTATTAGAAGATGGCTTAGTAAACTTTATACAGTTGATTATTCATATCTTTGAGTTTTATGCATCCTCCCGTAACAATGGGCGCTTTCTCACATGGATTCGATTCCACTCACTTTAATCTATCTTTATTTCGTGAAAATCTCATTGAAAAATGTTAAGAAACAAATAAGTTATATATATTTTACTATATAATTGTGCATTTTCTGAACATGTATGAATAATGTAGACAAATTCAAAAAGTACTGCACGCATTTAAGAAACTCTAAAGTCATTCGAAAGAATATGTTTTATTGTACTTATAATCCTTATTATTAATTAAGATATAGCGAATTGAACTACAAAATTTGGAGGCGACTGATCGACGAGAAATATACCCTCTACTTTGATCGCAAGGCATATTTTTCCAACAAAAGTAATTGCAATAAAATGTTAAGTGAATTAATATATCATTATGTAAGAATATATTAGCAAAATGAATTATCATTCTAACGACTCCCGGCAAAGATATGAATAAATCTGTGGATCAAGAATTAAAGATAGTTTGCTGCATAATCAACAAGTACTGGTTTAAATTAATTTTGTGTCGTGTTTGTGTAATCTTTTTGGATCAAATTTGATATATTTATTTATTCTTTTTCTTTTCTGTCTACATACAATATTACACAATTTTTTAGCATGTTAGGGTATAATTGAAAATCAGCTATGATTATATTATAATTATACCCATTGATGATATTTTTTTGTATATGTATCCCTATTATTTATTTATTTTACTTATATATTATGTTTACTACCTATTGTAATTTTTATCATTCAATAAACCTATTCTATTCTAACTGTACAAAGTTTACTAAGCCATCTTCTAACACTTTTTGTCTATAAAATGTTTTATGAATTTTGCAATTAGTTCCACATTAAAGCTTTGATTTTTCTCTACATTTTGTTATTTTCATTTTATTAGGGGCTCCGAATAGTAAGAATTATCGATCGATGGGCCCGGTCGTACGAAACTCCCAGAGAATTCTCATTTTTCTCGCATTTCGAAGCGGCTCAAAACTATAGGTGGAAGACTCTATTTATCTTCTAAACGGCTTAAGTAAGACAAAAATTTGTAAAGACCTTTTTAGAGAGAAAGAGACGAGCTACAACTTTTGTTGAAAACTTTTTTCTCTATTTTCATTATTTTGGCCGCTAGAGCAAAAAAACCGAAAATCAAAAAGTTTTTCCAAATTTCCCGAAACTTGGAAGTGCAAAGAATGCATCATCTCTTTCTCCAAGGTATTACCTACTTAAATCCCGGAGATGATCCCTTTATTAATTTTTGTTGCCCTAAATGGCTAATTTGCCTGTAAACTATAGACAATCAACTCTGGAACTACTAGCAATAAATAATAACTGGATAAGTGCGCTCGCGCATTCGTATAGCTATATAAAATTTATATCAAGAAGTGTTCATAATCTTCATCTTCGAAACATTTCTAACAGATTCAATAGTTTGTAATAATAATTATCTAAATGTACAAATTCCAGGTTATACTGCTTTTTTTAGCAAATTCCCTGATATTTCCGGGTTTTCCCTGACTAAAATAAATTTCCTGACATTTCCAGGTTTTCCAGATTAGTAGACAACCTGATTAGATCACGGAAATGTGATTTGCTAATTAAAAGAACATTTTGGTTTCAAGGTATGACATGATTAAAAAATACATTTATGCTTGTCTTGACTGTGCTTATAAACGAGATCAGTATGGAAAAAGTGAGGATTTTTACACCCCTACAGAACTACTACACACTTGACACATTGATCAACTAGGTCCTTGTGTTAGGAGTGTTGGCGGATTTGCTTATATCTTAATGATAGTAGATTTATATTCAAAATTCTTGTTCGCACGACCAACCAAAACTACTAAATCAAAAAAGGCAATACATATTCAAAAGAATCTTTTCAGTATGTTCGCAGTACCCAAAAGAATCATATCAGATCGCGGTAAAGCATTTACGAGTAAGAACTTTAAAACCTTCGCTTTAAAATATCAATTTAAACACATATTAAATAGTGTCTCCTCTCCTCAATCCAAGGGCCTAGCCGAGAGGTATAATTCGAGTTTTCAATTTGCTTTTAATGCTAGTGTTAATGAAGATGAGTATTGTGTGCTTCTGTTATTGAACTCAGTAAAACGATCCCTTTGAAAAAATATCCAATTTACTATAAAAGTAAATTCAGACAAAAACCTCATGAAAAAATCATCTTTGAAACATTAAAAAGACTTATAACCACCTTTGGCATCATCTTTCATCGAAATCTGCGTAAAAAATTATTTCACTAAAAATTACCAAAAAATGGACTTAAGAAGTTTTTCATCTCGAGGACGACAGTCGATCGCCTTTGGGCTCCGTCGTTCGAATTTTCAAAAGTACTGGAAAAATTTCAAGTTGCACGGAGCGGAAAACCGCTCCGCCCGACAAACTTTTCGAAAGTACCACGAATTTGGTTTTTCAGAAGTACCACGAATAAAATCACTTATGGCGGAAAGCTGCTCCGTCCAAACAATTTTTCAAAGGTACAACGAATTTAATTTTTTGAAAGTACCAAAAATTTAGTTTTTCGAAAGTTTAATAAAGAGACTTGTACAGAGCTGAAAACCGCTCCTCGAGATGAATTCTTCGAAAGTACCACGAATTTAGTGGTTCGCAGGGCGAAATCCTCAGTCAGGATGTAGAGAGTAGCTATTTTAAAGGTCAAAATTTAGGAAAAAATCAATGGGACAGTTTTTCCAATAAAAACCAAAATCCTCATTTAGTAATCCTCAAAGGGGGAGAGCATAATCCTTGTCCAAACCACTACAACGTACCAAAAATTAGTCAAAAAAGTCGGAGGGTCGATTCCGATTAGAGTTTCTGATTTCCCGACTTTTTTTCATTCCCGGGAATCGGGAAATAGAATTTGCCGTTCCCGGGAATCCCAGTAAATTTTTCATATATTTCTTGAAAAACACAATATTTTTGTTTCAAAATGTCACATTATGCAAATATTCATTTTTAAATGTTTGTTTTCTTTTTTCCTTTGGTGAAAAAATAAATCTGTAAGTTTTATTTTGCTTTATTTATGATTAAAAAGACACAACAACACTAACTACAGGATTGTATTACTTTTTATTGGGTATTTTGCCACTGAAAAATATTTTAAAATTTTTAATGAAAAAATCTCTGCGCCAAACGGATCAGACAGAGGTTGGTTCTTGAACACTTGACTGTTTCAAAAAGTCTCACACCTAAAAATATATAAACTAGAACAATGTAATAAACTGAAAATAAAAGCTATAGGTAGTTAACGTTTCGGAAGAGAATCTACTTCCGTTCTCAAAACTTGCAAACAGCAAAATTGGGAGCAAGGTACAGAAAAAGCAGAGAGTCAATATGTAGATAATGGGCGGGTTAATGCCACTGATACAAATTTTCGGAAAATTGTCAACAATCAGTTTATAAAATAGAAGGAATATCTATATATTACCAAAATGTTAATGGCCTGCGTACAAAAATACCTGAGCTTATTAAGAATATACCTATTATTAATAATGACATATTAATTATTACGGAAACATCCTTATCAACAGATTTTCACAGTTCTGAACTGGGGTTCATTAACTACAATGTTCTAAGAAGAGACCGTGACCTGGAAGCCACAGGGAAGATGCGTGGTGGAGGTGTCTTAGTGGCTGTCCATAAGAAATTTCGTGCTCATACTATCACCTACAATTATGGTATTGCTCAAAAAAAATTTGAAGAATTATGGTTATCGATTAACCTGGGGAAACAGAATTTAATTTTATGTGCAGTGTACATACCGCCGCAATCTAGTCAAGAGAGTTATCAGTTACATTGTGATGCTACCGAACACATGGCCACTGAATGTAGTGATTCGTTAATACTCACAGTAGGTGATTATAATCTACCTGGTATAACCTGGGGCAATGACCATCTTGGTTTTTCTATTTCAAGTCATAACCTGGCTGCCGAAAGTCTATTAGAATCTTTTTCTTATCTGAATTTGTATCAACATAATAATATTGCTAACACTAATAATGTTATATTAGATCTAGTTTTTTCTACCAGCTCTAAGATTAATATTACATGTGCAAACGAAGCCCTAGTTAAATGTGACAGACATCACCCAGCATTAAATATTAATGTTCAATGTGATGTGCCAGTCCAGAGTTTGGATTATGAGGAGTTTGTTTATGACATCAAGAACTGTGATTACAATGCTATTAATTTTAAACTTAGACTGGGATGACATCCTTCATGCAGACATTGAGAGTGCTGTTGATTTATTTTATGTATATCTGTTATATAAAATATCAACAAGTAACTTATAATATTTAGAGTCATATGAAAGTAGCCTTATCAGGCGTATCATATTTCATATGGCAGCTGCTCCTTTTGCTAACTCAACATCACCTGATTCACAGGCTCGTTCACAATATTCCTTTGTTCTAAGACTCTTCAAGTCAGCATTTTTAAAGTTATAAATATATGTAACGCAGCAATTGTACTTCAGTTATAATACTCACTTTGTTTCTTGCACTTCATTATCAGGATAGTACGTACTATCCTTTAATTTTAAATAAAGTTTTTAAAAAGTTAGTTGTGTCGCTTGTGATCTAACAAAATTTGGCGCAGTCGGTAGGATCTTCAAAACACCCTGTACCGGAGCCTAACTACCAGAAACTACCCGAGAGAATAAGGACAACATCTGCAAAAGGTGCCTAACTGGAGGGAAAGACTGGAAGAACAAGGAGCACTCTAGGACAGGAGTGGTGAATTTCAATTCTTTAAGAAGAAAAAGAACCCGGACACAGCACACAACAACTCAACAATCAAAGAAACAATTTTTCAAGCAACAAGCAACAAATCAACAAGCAACATTTCAACAATCAAATAATTTTAAGAAGCAACCACAAGAAGCAATCACTCAACAAGAAACAAAACTTTAGCAAGTAAGCAATCATCCCTGGTCACCCAAGTTGGTGTTTTCGACGTCCAGACAGACGGAGCTAGCTTTACGAAGTCGCATTCAACTACAAGACTCCACGGAGATGAAAATATTGATGTAAGTACAAATAAGAATCATCTCGTTTATTTTGTGCTTTACATTTAACATTTTTTCAAACCCATTCATTCAATTTATTTCAATTTACGTAACGTAATATAAATAACAGCAGTTCTATAACCCAGATTAGCGAAAGTCTCATTAAACTTATCAAGAAATTTAATACATTTAAATATATCAGATTTCAAGTTCAAATTTTACAACATAGAAATATTTCAGAGTTAACATTTATTTTGCATTGAAACGCATTCCAAGCTAATCGTAAATCATAAGTTTGTGAGACATTTGTCACACCAGTGCCGTATCATTCTGATTTTCAAATTTTTAATTAATTAAAATCTCTCTTTTCTTTAAAAAGTTAAATAATAACCTATTAAAAATGACTGACAATCAAGTCACTGGAAATGAAAATCAGAACGTTACAATGAATGAAACAGTAAACATCGAACCCTACAAGTTAAGTGAAATCTTTTCTATAATACCTGAGTTCGATGGGAACCCCATATTTTTGCATACATTTATCTCTGCGTGTGTTCATGCTCAAGGCATGGCCGTAGATGATCAGAGAATTTTAGTGACTCTACATATAAAAAATAAGCTTCGCGGAAAAGCGTCAGAGCTCATAAATTCGCGAAACCCTGCTACTTGGGCAGAAATAAAAAGCTTGCTCGAGGCGCACTTTGGCGATTCACGCGACCTAACAGCGCTTATACAAGATCTGCAAAGAGTTCATCAATTGCAGAATGAAACCGCACTTATTTTTATTTCTCGTCTTCAAACTCATAACGCCAAAATGCACGCCGCTGTGCAAAAACAATCCTTGACATTAGAGGAGAAAAATGCACAATCACGCCTTATCGAAACGATGACATTGAACACGTTACTTACCGGGCTTGAACCCAAATTAGGTCAAATAATTCGTGCAGGTAACCCCAGAAATATGCTAGATGCTATCAGTAGAGTTAAGCGAGAACTCCAACTCTCATATTTCGAATCGCAAAAATTTCCTAACAAATCAATTAACAAAAATTCCGTGCAAACTCAGCAAAGACGTCCAAATCCACAGCAGTTTTGCAATTACTGTAAAAGAAATGGACATAATTTTAATGAGTGTCGCGCAAGGCAATTTTCACAACAAAATCCCAACTACAGACAAAACAATTTTGGTGGAACTCCAACACAATTTCCTAGGCCCAATTTCCAACAATTTTCTAGGCCAAATTTTCAAAGTCCATCAAATTATTATAGCCCAGGCAACTTTGCCCCGCAACAAAATTTCTCGCAAAATAATTCTCCCCAACAAAATAGGCCTTCTGTGATAAGACCTAATCCAAATTATCAACAAAGACCTCCCAATCAACAACCTTCAAATTTTAACCGTCAAAACCCTCAAAAAACTCACCATGTTAATTTTGATAATTACTATGATGCACAAAATTATGACAATTATAATCCTTATTGTGATCAAAGCTACCAACAATTTGATAGTTTTGAAAATTTCCAAAATAATTCTAATTCTAATAATGAGGTACATTCCCAAGAATATTTTACTGGTAATGAGGATTATCAAAATCCACATGCTTATAATCAACCAGACCAATACGAGAATCATATTGATTACCCACCAAATCAATACGAAAATTGTTTCGATTATTCACCAAACCCTCATACGGATTATTCTTTTAATCAACCGGATTTTTACCAAGGCCCGGAGTATCCTACAGATACTCCAACACAACAACCGGATTCCCAAATCGATCAAATGTCGAGTCAAATCCAAACCATAAATTTAAAGGACAACCCCAGTCCGTCCCTGAACCATCTAGAACAAATTTTAATGTAATCTCGTATCCATCTCTAACTGTAAATTCAAGGAACCTCTATTATATTAAAGACGTTACAAATAGATTCAAAATGTTACTCGATACCGGTGCAGGCATATCAATATTTAAACCAAAACTTGCCGAAAATTATAAGCGCAGATCTCCCGAGAACGTTGTTATACAAGGTATAACAGAACAAAAAATTGCGATAACCGAATCTGTTCTTATACCTTTTACAGCTAATGATCCGCATAAAGTATACATTTGCGATTTAGACATCGAATTCGACGGATTATTAGGAGCCGACTTTTTCAAACATTATAGATGCGTTATTGACATGAATAACAACAAGTTAATTACTAACTTTAAAACCGTTCCTCTTTTTGAAGTAAATCGAGATCTACCGGAACCACCAATAAAAAATATTAGTAATTCTCAAACTCCAATTTCAAAAACCCCTCATGAAAACAAAAATCAAAATTTAATTTCCATAGAACCACGTATGGAAAAAATATTTAAATTAAAATGTCATTTGCGGAATACTGAGGCTATACTGTTAGCCCAGGAAAAAGAGAAAGTTCGCTTACCCAATGCTCTCGTTAAGGTAGACGAAAACGGAGAATTCTTAACAACGATAATTAATGCTAATGCCATACCGAAATCAATCGACTTTTCCAACTTAGAACTAGAACCAATTCAAAAATTTAAATCGATTTTTAATTTCAACACTGATAGTCCTGACCAACAAATACCGACAGACAGATCATTTGAAATTCAAAATCAGTTACGTTTAGATCATCTAAATGAAGAAGAGGCCGAATTAGTAACGCAGCTTTGTTTAGATTTTCAAGACATATTCTATTTAGAAGGTGACAACTTGACATTTACAAACGAAATTAAACACCCGATTGATACGAATGATTCCCGACCTATATTTACAAAATCTTATCGTTACCCCCAAGTCCATAAAGAAGAAGTCAAAACTCAAATTTCTAAAATGTTAGATCAAGGTATTATTCAACCCTCGATTTCACCCTGGTCATCCCCTGTTTGGGTAGTCCCCAAAAAACTGGATGCCTCTGGCAAACAGAAGTGGCGAGTCGTAGTTGACTATCGGAAACTTAACGAAGTTACCGTCGACGATAAATATCCTCTTCCCAACATCTCTGACCTTCTTGATCAACTAGGCAAATGCCAATATTTCACAACGCTAGACCTTGCATCTGGATTTCACCAGATACAAATAGACCCGAAAGATATCCAAAAAACTGCTTTCACAGTTGAGAATGGTCATTTCGAATTTGTAAGAATGCCATTCGGACTCAAAAATGCCCCATCAACTTTCCAAAGAGTAATGGACAATATCTTGTTAGGTATTCAAAATGAACGATGTCTTGTCTATATGGACGACATTATTGTCTACTCCCCTACTATCCATGACCATATTTCACGCCTAACAGAAGTTTTCAAACGCTTACAAAAGGCAAACCTCAAAATTCAACCCGACAAATGCGAGTTCCTCCGCAAAGAAGTCGCTTATTTAGGCCATCTCATCACTAAAGACGGTGTAAAACCGAATCCCACCAAAGTTGATGCAATTTTAAATTTTCCCCAACCGAAAAATCCTAAAGAAATTAAGTCATTTTTAGGCTTAGCAGGATATTATAGGCGATTCATCCCCAATTTCTCTAAAATAACCAAACCATTAACGAAGCTACTACAAAAGGACATACCTTTTAACTTCGACAATGACTGTTCAAATTCCTTTCAAAATTTAAAACAAACTTTAACGACAACACCGATTCTCATTTATCCTAATTTTAACGATGAATTCATTTTAACCACCGATGCAAGTGCATTCGCCATTGGTTCTGTCCTTTCACAAGGCAACATAGGCAAAGACTTACCCATCGCATACGCATCTCGAACATTATGCGCTGCGGAAACCAAATATTCCACGATCGAACGCGAGCTTTTAGCCATAGTATGGTCAGTAAAGCATTTTAGGCCATACCTATTCGGCAGAAAATTCAAGTTGGTAACAGACCATCGACCACTTACCTGGTTATTTTCAATAAAAGACCCAGGAAGTAGACTCGCACGTTGGCGATTAAAACTAGAGGAATACGACTATGAGATCGTATACAAACCTGGCAAGATCAATAAAAACGCGGACGCGCTATCCCGAATTAAAATCAACCATTTTTCGGAATGTTCGAAACTTTACTCAAAAATTCTAGCCGCGAATGAAACTGACGAATCAGAATATGACGAACAAGACGGTGACGAAAACCCGAACGAAAATGCCCAAATAACTAACGAGCAAATCGCTCAAGAATTCGATATTTTTGTCAATTTGTACAAAACAAAATCTCTAATAGACTATTCGAAAATTAAAACTTCCAACAAACAGCTTTTAGATAGAGAACACAAAAATATCATCACCTTTTTTCAGCAAGATAACTTGCAAGACTTACATCATAAAATAATCGAAGACATTTTCGAAGAACACCCTGAATTTTATAAAAACACCATTAACATCGTCTCGAGTAAATCAGTCCGACATAGGAAGTATTTTATAGTCCCTTTGCCATTCGACGTTAAGTCTACAATAGAACATTTGTTCATGGTATTATATAAGAGACAAAACCTTTTAGATCTTTCCAAAACGTATTACGTTGAAAACAACTTAGATCTCCCTATTCTCGAAATGCTATCGTTTATTTTCGCAGAAAAGGACCTAAAAATTGTAATATGCCAAAATATCGTTCAGACCCCCGACGAAGATCAAATCCCGATCATCTTAGACCAGCATCACTGCGGTAAAAATAATCTTCACCGCGGAATAAATGAAACGATGCGGAGAATTAAAAATAAATATAATTGGCAAGGATTATCTAAAGATGTCGAAAACTTTATCAAATCTTGCGAAATTTGTCAAAAGAATAAAGTATATCGCAAAAACATGACTAGCCCTTTAGTAATTACGGAAACGCCAAGAACGCCATTTGAACGAATCAACATCGACATATTCCAAACCCCAACTCGAAATTATGCTCTTACTATTCGCGATGAGTTAACCAAATTTACCCAAGCTTATGCTATACAAGATAAATCTGCAAAATCAGTAGTAAACACCTTACTACTATATTTCCAGCACTATGGCACCCCTTTGAGAGTCCATTGTGACTATGGTGGCGAATTTGATAACAGACTATTAAAAGATCTCTGTACCTTATATGATATAAAACTAACGTATTCAAGCGTAGGACACCCTCAATCTAACGGATCGATAGAACGATTTCATGCTACCTTAGCTGAAATGATTAGGGTCCATAAAGCCGAAAACCCCGACGAACACCCACTGACTATTTTACCCTACGCAGTAATCTGCTACAGTAATTCGGTCAACAAAACTCATGGTTTTAGTCCATACGAATTAGTATTCGGACACACATCTTGTAGACCACCCGAAACGTTGTACAATCAAAAAGAACTGATAACTAAGTATGTTAGAGACCTCAACAATAGAATCTCGCATTATTATAAAATAGCACGTAGTCGTACGCTAGACCAAAAAGCGAAAGCCAAAATTCGTTTTGACAAACACGTCCCCGGAAAACGACCAGATTACCAAATTGGAGACAAAGTCTATGTAAAAGAATCCCAGATCAAAGACAAGTTACAAAACAAATTTAACGGCCCATTCGAAATTAAAGAAATCTTTAAAAATTCAGCACTTTTATCTAACCCCGAAACAGACCAAACTACGAAAGTTAACTTTGACAGGATGAAACCTTATTTTGAAAATTAAACTTTATTTTCAGGTTTCTCTTGCTGTTCGGATCAGCAGTATCCCAATATTCAATAACGCCAATAAACAACACTATCGGAGTGTATTACCACCGAGACACTGACATTGTAATCTCCCACAAGAAATGGACGTTACTAGTACATAAGAACATTTCCACACTCAAGACAGCTATTGACAGGAACGACAAAATCTTAGATAAAATCTTCATTACTCTTGACCCGGCATATTTAGACATGGTAACCTTCACAAGTGAAGTTAAAACGCACCTTAGTCTATTAACGCAAATTTCTAAGTCCATAAGGAGTAAATTCGACGAAATACTGTTCGACACGAAACGCTACAAACGCGGACTCTTGAACGGTATAGGTTCAATATTTAAATCAATCACCGGCAATCTAGATGCTGAAGACGGCGAATATTATCTAAACTGTATTAATAAACTTAATAATGACGAACACCAATTGGAGAACTTACTTAAAAACCAAATTTCAGTCACAACATCAGTCATAAAGAATTTCAATGTAACTGTTCGACAATTACAAATTGACGAAGAGACATTTAATAATGATATAAAAGAAATCGAAAAACAGATCTTAAAAATCGAAGGCGAAACGCGAATAGCTTATACAAAATTAAAATTCTTAAGTATTTGCGAGCAACTCATGGCAAGCTATTTATTTATCGAGGACAATTTAAACGATATTTTAAATTCTATCACTTTTGCGAGACTCAAAATAATTCATACATCGATCATCAATCCCCAAGATTTAGTAAACTCTTTGCAAGAGATTTCACAAAACTTACAAAAGAATAATTTACCACTACCGATTAAATTATCAAAGGTTTCACAATACTTAGATATTATTGAATTAAAAGCTTTTCAGGTAAATTCAGAATTAATATTTGTATTAAACATACCACTAATAGACCCTCAAACATATTCTGTTTTCAAACTATTTCCCATTCCTATTCTGGATAATAGAACTGGTCTATCTCATATTTTATCAACTTCTCAAAAATATATCGCGAGAGATGATGATTCTTTGATGTTCATACCCATCACAGACCTCAAAGATTGCAAACCGATTCGTTTTAACACAAAGCTATGCCCAAATCTATTCGCATATCCAATTGACGACAATGCCATATGCGAAGCCCGTCTCTTCAAGAACCTCGACACACTACCCGAAAGCTGCCAGACGTCGTTCATCACCAGCCAAGGCTACAACGTCCAAAGACTAGAAGAAAACATGTGGTTAGTGATAAACGCGGAACCTTTACATGTGACCATTAACTGTCCCAAAACGAGTCAAAAAACTGACATAATCACCAAAAACTCAGTTATCAAGTTACAATCAAATTGCTACGCTTTCGTAGGCATTACTAAAATCCAATCCAGTGTAAATGACTTTACCAGTGTAAAAGACGATAATCACCCAATCCAGATTCCATTCGAGTGCTGCAGCCAAATCCCCGAAAACATTCGAGTGCCCAAATTAAAACCTCTAAAGTTAAATAACCTAAACACCGAGGACCTCGAAATCGCCAAACATAAACTGGACCAGTACTCAAAAGACTTAGACAATTTAATAAACGAACCTTTCGTTAATAAACACATTTCCTGGTTCACTTATTTCATAATTGTTCTAATTTTCGGACTATTATTTGTGTATGTAGTCTACAAGTGCAAAATACGCAGAGGAAGTTTGACCACCGATGTCTCTACATCACCCCCAGCTCCTCCGAGACCTAGTAAACTCTCCAGGACATTTACTAGCTTACTCCCTCAACGAAGACGACCTCCACTAAGAAGAGAAGACGAAGAATCCGAAGACATAGAACTTAATTAAACAGTTTTGTGCCTTTCATAAACTTTTGTACTGAGACTCTTCAGTGAAACTTATTCAATTTTATTTTTATACATTTTTATGCTTTTTATACATGCACTGTATTGCATTTTTACGCTTGCTATTTTATATTCTATATTTTTACATTTTATACATTTACAATTTTACATCTTTGCACCTTTTACATTTTTGTCACATTTTATTGTACCTACTTTGTTTTTCATATTTTTCATTTAATTTCAATTTCAAAAGTTGTTGTATAATCACCAACTTTTTCTATAAGGGGGAAGTTGTTATATAAAATATCAACAAGTAACTTATAATATTTAGAGTCATATGAAAGTAGCCTTATCAGGCGTATCATATTTCATATGGCAGCTGCTCCTTTTGCTAACTCAACATCACCTGATTCACAGGCTCGTTCACAATATTCCTTTGTTCTAAGACTCTTCAAGTCAGCATTTTTAAAGTTATAAATATATGTAACGCAGCAATTGTACTTCAGTTATAATACTCACTTTGTTTCTTGCACTTCATTATCAGGATAGTACGTACTATCCTTTAATTTTAAATAAAGTTTTTAAAAAGTTAGTTGTGTCGCTTGTGATCTAACATATCTGTACCGGTGTATTGACATTTTTGTTCCCAAAATCAAATTAAAAAGTAATTTTAAATTTCCCATATGGTTTGATGCAAAATTAAAGCAAAATATAAAAGCAAAGCGAAGTGCACATAAAAAATACAAAAGATCAAAATCTCAAGATGACTACAACACATTTAGTCAACTAAGAGCTTTGTGTAAAGAGCAATCGGAAATCTGTTATAATAATTATATCAATAAAGTTGAAAATAGTATTATGTCTGACCCGAGATGTTTTTGGGATTATATACGTATTAAACAGAAAGAAGATGATATTCCTAAATCTTTGAACTATTATGATGAAGTGGCCTCTGATGGAGAATCAATTGCAAATTTATTTGCAAAACATTTTTCTTCAGTTTATAATGACCCTGTTGATAGCAACCCAGTAAAGTTTTTAGACCACAGTCTCACATCTATTAATATTAATGGATTGTATATAGGAATTATAAAGGTTGTAGAAAAATTAAACAAAATCGATATTAAAAAGGGCCCTGGACCTGATGAAATACCAGCTCATTTCTTAAAAAATTGTGCGTTTGCTTTGTCTAGGCCATTGTGGATTTTGTTTAATAAATCAGTGTCCTCTGGAATATTTCCAGAAGTTTGGAAAAAATCCTATGTAGTTCCCATATATAAAAAAGCAGGCGATAAAGACTCTGTTCTGAATTATAGACCAATAACGAAAATCTCCCACATTCCAAAAATCTTAGAGTCCTTAGTTAATGACTATCTAAAAATCCAATTGAAAAACGTTATCAGTACTAACCAACATGGTTTTTCTCAAGGGCGTTCGATCAGTACTAATTTATTACTATATGAAAACTATATTGTCAGTGCCCTGGAGAGAGGAAACTGTGTAGATGCAATCTATACAGATTTCTCCAAGGCATTTGACAAAGTAGATCATTTGCTCTTAATAGATGTGCTTTCTCATTATATCAGTGGTAAGTTATTATCATGGCTGCAGTCGTATCTGAATAATCGGACACAAACAGTAAAAATCAAAAATTTTTACTCCACTATAATAAAAGTCACCTCTGGAGTACCGCAAGGGGCACACTTAGCTCCATTGTTGTTTAACCTTTTCATAAACGATGTAGAGAACTGTTTTGTGCATAGTATGGTAATTCTATATGCCGATGACTTAAAGATAGTACATGAAATAAAGGATAGTTTATCATCCCTAGAACTACAGGAAGACCTTGATCGGTTTGACGTCTGGTGTTCTAAGAAAAATATGATGTTGAATACTGAAAAATGTAAATACATACAATTTTATAAAGGTAACTATAACTCACCCAATTTATACTTTATTAGAAATGCATTAATTGAAAACGTTAACTTAATAAGAGACTTAGGAATATATTTCGATACTAAACTTTTCCTATACCATATAGATTACATATGCAACAAGGCCCTGAAGACTCTCGGTTTTATTAAGAGATGTACTAAAGATTTCACAAATATAAGTGCAATTAAAACCTTATATATTAGTTACGTTAGATCATGTGTGGAAAATTGCAGCAGTGTATGGGCACCTTATTTTCAAACACAGGTGAATAAAGTAGAAAGGGTCCAAAAACGTTTTTTACGCTTTATCTCTTTCAAAATGGGTATTCCAAGGGAATTAATGGCATATGACTTTATATTGACAAGGTTAAACATCCAAAGTCTTGAGAAACGTAGATACAATACCGATGTTATCCTATTCTATAAATTGTGTAATAATTACATTGACTGCCCTGACTTGTTAGCATTAATAAACTTTCATACTCCACAAAGACAACTTTGCATGATCTACAGCTTTGCTCTGGAACATCACAGAACTCTATATGGGATGAATAGTCCTATTAATAGAATGATGACTATTTGTAACGAAATTAATTTGGATTTTTTTCATGTCAGTCTTAATGTTGTTAAAAAATATTTGTGTAATAGTTAATGTGATGTAATATTATATTTGTATTATTTCTGTTATATTTAATTGTTTCATACATTTTTGTATGTTTATTTCAGTTTATTTGTACAATTGGGGGCAACCCCGTTTAATAAATAAATAAATAAATAAATTTTTTGGCCGTCAACCATGATAGTTCTTTGTTTATGTATTTCCATAGTCACGTGAGACATTAAATTATATTTATCTTATTTTTACTTACTTCGTCTCTAAGGATGGGCAACCAACTAGTACAAAAGTCTATTGAATAATTCGAAACGCATCTATCCTTGTTTAACAAAATAATCGCGTTTTCTTTTTGTTCCGTTGTTCTCTTTTTCCAAAATCTTCGCCGAGTTCCATTTAATCCTGTGATTATTGTCCCACGCGTGTTCACAAATTTTGGTATAGATTCTATTCTGAAACGTTAACTACCTATGGCTTTTATTTTCAGTTTTTAGTTTATTACATTGTTCTGGTTTATATATTTTTAGGTGTGAGACTTTTTGAAACAGTCAAGTGTTCAAGAACCAACCTCTGTCTGATCCGTTTGGCGCAGAGGTTTTACAATTTACAAATTTTTAAATATTTTTCAGTGGCAAAATACCCAATAAAAAGTAAAAAAATGTGAATATGCCACAAATAAACAATTGCAGAGAATAACTAACTACAGGAAATAACACAATAACGAAATAAAACATAAATGCCGTCCGACGCGCACGCTCGGTAAAATTTCGGAGCACGAAATTTAATATTTTTAAAACTTATTTTTATATCCACGGGTCCGGGAAATCCCGACTGTTATTTCCCGGGAACGGGAACGATAAAAATTGACACAATTCCCGGGATTCCCGGGACAGAAACACTAATTCCGATGAACCCAGGATACTTTTAATCCAGGCTCAGGCGGACATCGCCTTAGTAGTTGCTCGAACGCGAGTCGACAGAAAAAAAGTATATTTGGGTTCGATGCCATTAGTATGACGTTTATAAAAGCAGGAAAACCATCGAACTCATATAGATGATAGCTTCTTTAAGCATCCTGACAAGCATTTAGATGATTTCAGTGCAAAATTAAAAGTGAATAATTTCCAAAAAGTTCCGCATACATTTTACAATCATTACTAATTGGTGAGTCTGATTATTTTTGTACAGTCGATTGTCATACTTCTCTCGACGCTGGATGAGTTACACTCCTACGGGAGGTAACCGGCTTGCCCAGTGGTGGTGCTCTTTGATGTTTGCCTTATATACATTAGTTAAGTAGGGTCAAGGTTTCGACAGTGGTTAGGGTGGGTACAGTGGATCATCCGTTGCCTGAGAAAAGAGAACGACGCTATTCTTCCATCCTTTTCATAGGAGGACGTAATTTCGTCCCGTACTCCACCGACTCAGTTAATCAGCGACTGTGGTTGCGTGTTGACACACTGTGAATGAATTTATGTTTTCTAGTGCTTTAACTTTTTTATGAGGTAAGTTTTCTCGTGTTCTAATCAATTCAGTACACTCTGTTTGTGTACAACGTTCTTTCTATTGTAAACTCTGTATACTCAAGTACATTTTAATGTATTTATAATAGTTCAATATCAAGTGATTAGGTTTGTGTTCCATTTGAAAAACAAAATGTCTCCTCGGTACACAGTGGTTCAAGAAGCCTTAGTACACAGTGGATCATGATCCACTGTGTACTAAACCTTTTGTCACATGTTCATGCCTGTATTTTTTGTTTGCAGGATGGCTCGTCCTAAAGGGTTAACTAGAAAAATTGGGAACCACTTCGAAACTCAAGTGAAGCAAGCATTACAATTTATTAAAAATGGTAGCAGTATAAGAAAAGCAGCAACTGACACAAATGTTTCATTTACAACATTGATACGTTATTACATCAAGATGAAAAGATTGGGGTCCATCGAAAATATGCCAAATTATTCTGTCAATAAAGTTTTTACCTAAGAACAGGAGGAAAGTCTCAAAAAATATCTTGAACGTTGCAACGTGCAAATAAGCCCAGTGGAATATTTCACGAGGTGCCACTGATGGAAGATCAACAAGCAGGACCCTCTGGCATCAACCAGATTCAGTATAATCAAGACGTTCGAGAAACATTGTCGTTAATATTGCAGAATTCCAACACATGTGCAGATCAGCAATCAACTTCGGCTCAACAGAAGTGTCAGAATATTCAGTTTTTGTCACCATTTCAATTCAGAGATCCCATAATAGCAGGACCAAGAAAAACTGAAAGGAAGCAAAGAAAACTTGGTCGAAGTTTAATAGCAACAGATGCACCAGAAAAACTGGCAATTCAAATGGAAAAGGCTGCAGCTAAAATAAAAAAAGACACGAAGGAAAGGAAACTATCTAAAAAAAAATTACAGAGCGATTCGGAGGATGAAATAGAAGAAATTAGTTTGTAAGATTTTGATGACGATCAAGATTGGACAGAAGAGGACGAAAAAGAAAATGAAATTCATGTTTCAAATGAAGTTGATCTCAAAGAGTCATTACCTCGACCACCAGAAGAGGGTGAATCTGTATTAGTTGAGTTTGCAACAAAAAGACAAAAGATCTATTACGTTGGGAAAGTCAAAAAATAGAAATGAAGCACTAGAATATTTCATAAGTTTTTTAAAGCTAAAAACTAAAAACAAATTTTACATGCCAAACATTCCTGATCTTTCTACTGTAAGAGAGGATGATATAAAGCTGATACTGCCAAAGCCTTGTTTGAGTGGAAGCACTTTCAGGCAACAATCCTATTATTATTTCTCTCTTGATTTATCCCTGTTCAATATTCACTAGAACTGATTTTTTTTATTTATCTTATTTGATGTCAGTTTTCAACTGAAACTATGTTGAGTTATGTAAATACCTATTAATATTTTTGAATATTCCGATTATTATTATTTTTATCATTTTCATTTAAACAAATAAGATTCATATTCAAGTAGTTTTGGTATAAAATAAATATAATACCACTGATCTAAAATAAAGACTGATTAAATTGTAATTATTCGTTTTATTAGCCCAGTTATAAATACAATGATTCACTGGGTACCGGCCTGAACCACTGTATATTTAGCTTTGGTTCGCTGTACCCACCTCACGGTACACCGTAGATCATTATCCATTTTTAGAGAAATCTATTACATATTTTTTTCCCTACTAAATATTCAAAATGTAATAATGAATTATGAAAATAGAATGACTAAATTATACAGATGCCAAATTTCGGCATCCCAGCTTCATACAATAAGAATTTATTTATATTTAGATTTTGTGTTAGGTAAAGAGAAATAATTCTCTGTACCTAACACAAAATCATTCTGGATTTTCAAGGAGTTACCTCGGTGACTTGAGAAGCAGTTAAGAAAAACATTAGAGAACATTAAAAGGAGAACAAAAAGTGATGACCCTATTGGATATTTATATTTTTTTACATTTTATGAATTATTTCAATAAATGGAAATATATTTTTAATTCAATTTCTTATTAATCCACTAATTACAAGATTTGTGACCGACATGCGTGATTCTGTAGGGTGAGTCGGACAATTACTTATCGCAGGGAAACCGAAATGTGAAAACGTCGACATGCGCAAAACATAATATTGGTTTGACTATTTCTTCTTTGCTCTAGTGTTTACATTCAGCCAGGTGTTTAGCGCATAGGTTATGCTTTAGCTTATGGTGCGAAGAGTCCCAGGTTCAAATTTCTACGTCCACTGACTTTTAAAAAAAATTTTGTAATGATTAATATATTTTTTTATAAATTCTTTTCTCATTTCTTTAGGTTTTCCTTCTTTTCATATAATAATTTCATTCTTTCGTGTGATTTCTTTAGGTTAGGTTAGTAGGTTTTTATTTTGATATCTAATTGTTAATAATTATTAGCGTCCAAGGCAGTATTAGCATCGCAGACAAAGAAAAGGGGGGTGCCTTTCTTTCACAAAATAACAGGAAATATTTCAATTTGCGCGAATTTATTACCTACATATTTACAAGGTAATGCACATGCTCGAAGCTTTCGTATTTCTGTTTTCCTAGACGCTTATACCGCGGGTCACCTTTGGTCACATCACATCTGCGTGTACTTGTCCGAGTACTCATAGAATCCATCGACGGTCGTAATTATTGAGAAGTGTTTCTGAGAAAGTGCTAATTATAAGACATATTCATTAAAAGTATACCGCCCGACATAAGATTTCGACGGAGAGAGCAGACTGTAGCAATCACAGTAAGTATAATTTTGTCTATTTTCGTCTTGGGGAGTCTAAAGGGTAACTTGAATCCCCCCTGCGAGTAGAGTTGATAGGTATCGTAGCGGCGACATGGCTCCGGCCTAAATTATATAAAATCCTTGTGCCTATCAGACCCTACGATTCTAGCATATACCTATTAACTAGATTCTATAGGTACATCTACACTTCCAAATGCAGTATGGGACATCAATAACACTGTAAACAATGTTGCCACGAGGTGAAAACGAAGTTACTGGCGAAACTTGATTGCTTTCCTGGCAAAATTTCGCAATATTGTATGCCCAGGGCCGTCGAGACAAAATCGGGGCCCGAGGGTAATAACATAGATAGATAGATAGATAGATATTCTTTATTAGTTCTCATAAGTGACCCATATAGGTATAGAACATGTCATAATAAAAGAATGTGATAACAATTAAAACAATAAAATATTACATTTCACAGCGTATTGTAGCATAGTCAAATGTAAACATGCACATATAAAAGTTACCATATACCTACCAAGTATTATAGTAGGTTTTAATTAATTAAACATTATGAGTATAAAACTTAAAATATAATGTATATAATAAATAAAATTTAAAAGCATACATTTTTCATGTACAATTTATATAATTACTACAGTTCTATTTATATCACAGATATTGAGTCATTAAAAAAATCCTTTAGTTTGTAGTATGCTTTATCGAGAAGAAAGATTTTTAGTTTATATTTTAATTTGTTAATTGACAAGTTCCTTAAGGATAGTGGAAGTTTGTTCCATATTTTCTTTATAGAATGTTGAACATTTTTTTGTATAAAACTATATTTTGTCCGGTCTAACGTTAAATTGTTTTTGTTCCTCGTATGGTAATCATGCTCTTGATCATGTCTGTTGAACAGTTCATAGTTATTTTTTATAAAGATTGTAGCCTCAAGGATGTATAAACTAACTACAGTAAGAATTTTTTTCTCAATAAAAATGTTCTTGCAACTATCCCTTTGTTTTAGATTAAATATATTTCGCAGGCACTTTTTCTGTAATATCAGAATTCTTTCTACATGTCTGGAATTGCCCCAGAAAATAATCCCATAACTGATCTTGGAGTTAACATATGCATAGTATGCTGTTAGAGCTGTTTTAATGTCTACGCTTCTAGATAATATTCTCAGTGCGTAGCTGTATCTTGCCATAGCTTGGGAAAGTTCCTCGATATGGCAGTTCCAGTTCAGCTCATGATCCAGCGTTACTCCTAGGAACGACAATGTTGATTTTGAGCGTATCTCAGTATTTTTGTATGTTACAGTGAGGTTTTGATCTTTCCTTCTATCAAATTTAATTAGTTGTGTCTTTTCAATATTTAGTGTTAGATTGTTGTTAGAGAACCAGTCATCAAGTTTACTCAAAGAGTCCCTCATCCGATATATAAATGATTCTAACGCTGGCTCACTATAAATCAGAGACGTGTCATCTGCATAAAGGATCATGCTTTGCTCAACTACCTTTGGTAGCTCATTTGTATATATTATATATAAAAGAGGTCCTAGTATGGATCCTTGTGGGACACCCTTTTTTATTACTCTTTCTTCTGATTTTATTAGATCCCCTATTTCATTGAACTCTACTGTACGTTGTTTTCTATTGTGCAAGTATGATTCCAATAAGCGTAATGGCACATCCCTAATCCCATAGAGTTTCAGTTTTTTACATAATACCACATGGTCTACACTATCGAAAGCCTTTGAAAGGTCTAAACAAAGAGTTAGTGTTACATTATTATTATTCAATGAGTCCAATATCGTGACTAATGCTTGGTATATAGCCCTCGTTGTAGATTTTCCCTTTCTAAAACCATTCTGATTGTCGGCTAATAGAGAGTTAGTTTCCAGAAAGATTAGCAACCTATTATATATCATTTTTTCAAAGATTTTATTTATATTCGATAGCAGAGAGATGGGTCTATAATTTTTTAAGTTACCTTTTTCTCCCTTCTTATAAACTGCCTTGATATATCCCACTTTAAGTTTATCAGGGAAGATTCCCGTGCATATAGATAGGTTTATAATATGTGAAATAGGAGCCGCGATCAGATGAGCAGCTTCCTTAAGAACTGAGACTGGTATTTCGTCCTCCCCTACAGATTTTTTATTTTTTAATTCATGTATACAAGCAAGCACTTCACTTGGACTTGTTAAGGGAAAAAGACAGCTATTAGGACAATGATTAATTTTTGAATAGTCAACATTATGTAAATCGTCAGTGTCAGGACATGCATTTATAAAGTAGTCGTTTGCAAGGTTAAGGATCTCTGATGAGGTCAATGATGAGTTCTCTAATTTAAGGTTTGTTAAAATGTTATTGTTATTCCTTGCCCGGTTTTCAGTTATATTCTTAATAAGTACCCAGGATGCCTTTGTTTTGTTTTCTGCTTTTGTAATAAATTCTGTATGCATTTTACATTTGGCCTGTTTTATTACTTTTTTTAAGACATTTGCGTACGTTTTATATTTCTGTTCACTGATTTCTCCTTTCAACATTTGCCTATGGAGAAAGCGCTTTTTTTTACAGGATATTTTAATTCCGTTGGTAATCCAAGTCTTAGATTGCTTATGGACTTTTTGTCTTTTTTTGGGAAATATTCTTTCCATTAAATTTGTCATTTTGTAGGAGAATATATTATAGGCATCATTGACCACACTGAGATCATACACCTCATCCCAGTTTTCCGCTGAGAGTTCATGCACAAAATGTTTCAACCTTTGCTGTGATATTATTCGTTTATTTACCCATTTTTCCCTACCTTCATTATTCGTGTTTTCTATGTTTAGAGTTTGGGCATAATGGTCAGAGATTGCTAGATTAATAACTGAACTACTTACATGGTCCTGAAAATTTATAAAAATATTATCTATAAGCGTACTTGTTCGTGTGGTTACTCTTGTTGGCTCAAAAATCATCTGTTGCATATTATTGCTCCGTAGTGTATCCAGAAAGATATCAGTATAGGGATTCTTATTAAACAGATTTATGTTGAAGTCACCGCATAAAACTATTTTGTATTTCTTGAACTTGTCATGAATTAACTTTAATATTTCATCTATCTTCTCGATAAAAACATCACAATTTCCTAAATTAGTACGATAGACACACAGGATGATATATTTTTGACTTCCTTCGTTGATTTTAATACAGGCACACTCAATATGTCCCTCCACGCTTTTTGCTTCTACGACTTCCACTCGTTCTGAATTTACTTTGTTGTTGGTAAAAATACAGGCTCCTCCATGAACCATATTTGTCCGAGTATAGCACGATATCATCTCGTATCCTTCAATTTTTGTATACAATTTTTCTTCTGGTTTTAACCAGTGTTCAGTGAAGCACATTACTAAGGGCTTTGTTCTCATTGTTTCTAAACACAGCTCAATATCAGACAGTTTGTTTCTTATACATTGAACATTTTGGTGAAGTATTTGGAATCCCTCTATTTGAGCTTCTTCGCTTGAAATATTGCATATTTTTTGCACTGAACTCTGTTTTTTGTCAAATTTGGCACTTTTGTTATTTTTGGAATGTTCGCCAAGATTGATTAATTTGTGTCGAGAATACGACGGATGTAAATCCAACTTATTTTTACTTTCTATTTTCTTGTCTGTAGGTTCCATTTGTGTTGTAAAAGTATCGGTGATGGTTGTTTCCATGTCTTCTTTGTTGTCCCATCTTGTTATATCGAAAAAACTGTTTCCTGCGAGGAGAGTATTCTGAGATTTCAATGCCATTTGGCCACATCTCAGAACTTAATAAAGTGTCCTTTATGTCGGCATCTACTGCCACTTTAAAGGTATTAAATGTTCCTTGGCTGTTTTTGACTTGTTCGCAAATAAAGATTTGGTCAGGACATTTTGTTTTTAGATATTCCTGTAAATTTTCTACAGTGTATGTTGTTTTATATTTTGATAAAAATAGCCATATTTTTTCTTTTGCTACTAAATCTATATTAGTTTTGTCTGATCCTATAATTTTATTATTAGGATTTATATTCTCAATTGTCGTTATGTCCGTTCCTCCATATGCGGTCACCCACTCCCAGCTTTTCAGAGAACGGAGGAGGTGATTCCTTACAACACAATTTTACATCATTTACAATTTTGGAGAGCGGAGGAGTGATTCCTTATGATATAATTTTTTACACATCGTATGTAATGTTAATTAACACAAAAATAGAAATTAGTTCCAAATCAACATCCCGAGTTATTCCTGGCATTAGGTCAATACTGGCAAATTTACTGGTAAGACTTTATTCCTGGCAAATGCCAGTAATTACTGGCAAAACGGCAACACTGTAAATGTAAGCACAGGATTCACTCCACATAGGCTCATGGTCTATGCTCATGGTAAACATAGATAGGTAGGTAGATAGTTTATTCAGAAGCGGCTAATTATAGCTTCGCATACTTTAAAGGCGAGACGGAGAGAACAAATCTTGTAGCATCGAGCCGGGAAGCATTCGTGCTGCCGTGGCGGACAAATAAAGACGCGTGATATCATTTGTCTCATTATTTATTCCTTGCCCTAGGATTCCTCAACAGCCATACAGGTAGCGCATTGGTAATATTCTCTCATATGCCCGCTGGATTTTTTTTGTGATTAATACATTTTTTCACAAATTCTTTTCTATGATTTCTTTAGGTAGGTTAAGTTAGTAGGTTTTTATTCTGCTTAAAATAAATTCATTCTTTCTTGTGATTTCTTTAGGTTAGGTTAGTAGGTTTTTATTCTGATATCTAATTGTTAATAATTATTAGCGCCGCAGGCAGTATTAGCGTCGCAGACAAAGAAAAGGGGGGCGCTTTTTTTTCACAGAATAACAAAATTAACTTGAAATCATTAAAATCACTACGTTCGTAACGTGCCGTTAACTTGACAGAAAATCTGAAAAGGTACGTGAAGCTACGATTAGCCGCTTCTGTTTATTCAGTCAATACAATATTCAAATTGTGTACACTCGTCAAATCACATAAGTATTTAAAAATTACATACTGTTACGAGTATTCACACTTTTAGGAAACACCCTGTATGAATCCGTGGGTTCTAATAATTTTAACAAGGGGTAAACCACTAACACTTATTTAATAATTTACTAATTATACAAACTAACTTTTACAATGTCTATATTTACACTTCGAATTTATAACCTCACTTTCGCTATTCACTTCAGTAAACTTCTCCTGCGCCGGTAATCACGCCTTATATACTCTGAATTGCTTGAACACAATCAAGAAGCTCCTCATCCTACCACACTCTAGAAAACTCTATCTCTTTCTACAAGTTTCCAGTCACTATTAGGCATAGGCGTATCATAGGGGGGTGTTATGCTTAACACTGCCCCCTCCTTAAGCCCGATTGTCCCGATCAGGCAATTCGGAATCATCAGTGTATTTCGCCAGTCTATCCAAATACAAGATCTTCATTTTGGACTTTTTGCTTCGTTGAATCCGATAGATGACGTCATTAATTCGGATAATAACAGTACACAGTCCATCCCAAGGTGGTTGAAGTTTCGGTGACCTTCCTTTCTTTCGCTGTGGGTTGTACAGCCAAACCAGATCTCCTGCCTTGAATCCTTCTGAACTACCCTTATGGTCATATCGAGCCTTCATTCTATCACTGGCTATGGTGATTTGGTCTCTAACTAACTCATGGACATTCCTTAGCCGTTCACTCACTTCATCTACATAGCTGTTCACAGGAAGCCGTTCTCCACCTGGTGTTCCATCAAATCACATGGCAGTCTGACCTCATGTCCAAATACTACACGAGCCAGAGTCTATTTTCTAGTCTCGTAAATAGCAGCTCTATATGCCATGAGGAAAAACGGTATGTGGAGATCCCAGTCATGTTGATTTTTATGAACGACTTTAGAGAGATGTTCTTTCATAGTCTTATGTCGCTCCACCATTCCATCTGATTGCGGGTGAAGGGCTGTTGTCCGTGTTTTGTGTATTCCCAATAACTTGCAGATTTGCTGAAATGCCCTTGACTCAATGTTTCTCCCTTGATCTGAACGCAGCTCCAGGGGTACACCAAACCGACATATCAAGTTATCTACCAAGACTTTGGCGACAGTGACCGCTTCCTGGTTCGGAATCGCATAGGCCTGCTGCCACTTATTAAAATAGTCCATGGCAACCAATATATACTTGTTACCGTCCTTAGTTACCGGCTGTATCGATCGCAATACTCTCAAAAGGAGCCCCGACGTTATATTGCTTCACTGCACCCCTACTTCTAGTCTGTGGTCCCTTACTGGCTGCACAAATTTTACAATTACGACACCAAGCTTCAACATCTTGATGAATATTTACCCAGTAAAATCGTTCATGTACTCAATTCAGGGTCTTGTTAACCCCGAAGTGTCCACCAGATGCTCCATTATGCACTTCCTGAAGTACTTTCAGTACTCGACACCTGGGAATCACTAGACGCATAACAACTTGCCTCCCATCCGGGCTCTCCCATGCTCTTTTTAACAGCCCGTTCATAACTCTAAGTGAGTCCCACTGTGCCCACAAAGCCTTCAATCCAACTGCTTTGTCCGAAACATCCTTCCATTCTGGTCGAATTCCTTTTTCCTTTGCTCTCAATATAGCCCCGATCTTTGCATCGTTGTCCAATCATCCGGAACGTCTATTTTAATAGTGTTGACTACTCCCGTGCCCTGCTGTTTTTCCACATGGCAGCAGTGCTTGCAGTCGTCCTTGCATGGTCTTCTACATAAAGCATCTGCGTTCTTATGAGATCTTCCTGGTCGATGCTCGATTTTAAAGTCGTACTGTTGCAGCTGTTCTATCCAACGAGCCAGTTGACCTTCTGGGGTTTTCAACTACAACAGCCATATTTTGTTTACCAAGAGACACCTAATGGACGTTATACACCAACCCGATATTCACAGCTACAACACAAGAAATATAAACCTAGCTGCGATTGCCTACTTACAAAACAACTATGTTTCGTAAATCTCCACGCTACAACTGTATCATCCTCTATAATGCATTACCTGATGCATGATATTAAATTATTAGGGAACTATACTAGTTTCAAAAAAGGTGTCAAATCTTTGTTAGAAGTAAACGCTTTCTACTCCGTTAAAGAATTCTTGTTTCCAGTAGGGAAGGCCTCCGAAGGCACTACTGACCAAGGAAATTGACCTCTTCTTCGAGTCATCAAGGTAAACCAAGCACGTCTTCCAGCTTAGCCCCATAGTACGAATTCCATCAACCTTTCACAAGTGGCTGGGGCATTGCAAAGACCAAAAGGCATCACAGTAAATTGGTAAAGACCACTGCCTGCTGAAAACGCTGTCTTTTCCTTATCGTCAGGATGAAGCCCCACTTGCCAGTAACCTCTCCTAAGGTCTAACGTAGAAAACCATCGTGAGCCTGCCAATGTACTTAACGTATCATCAATCCGGGGTAATGGGTAACTGTCTTTCTTCGTCACATCGTTCCATTTTCGGTAATCGACACAAAATCTTAACGTTCCGTCCTCTTTGGCAACCAACACTACTGGCGATGACCAGGGACTCGTTGACTCCTCAGTGACTCCATCTTGTAGCATCTTATCTATCATTGCCGAGGCTTCTTCTTGCTTTGCTAACGGAAGCCTCTTAGGTTGTTGTCGAAAAGCGGGTGAGTCACCAGTATTTATCTGATGCTGGACTATGTCTGTTTGGTAAGGGCCTGACGTGGCAAACACTGAACTTTCCTTCTTCAGGAACTTGATTGCCTCTCCTTGTTCATCCTTAGATAAATTCTCCAACTCGGAACTCAGCAAGGTCAAGACTTCCTAGTCTATATTCGAAGATGAATTTCCCTCTGTTCCTCACACCGTGCTACCCATGTGACCGGTTCATAGGAGCCAATTGGTTTGCCTTCTTTGATTGTCACTGAGTGAGAATTTAAATTAACGACTCTTATGGGAATTTTGTCTTTAGTCCTGGTTAAAGTTCTTGCCACAATAATATTGGTTAGGGACTTAATCGATTCGTCACCTTCCACCGGGCCAACACAGTAACCTCCAGGATTTCCTTCCAGTGCGGCATCGATTATCTGTTCTGAACGGGCAGGAATCTTAATTGTCCGTGTTGTCAATAGTCTTGCTTTATGAAATTGATTGTCTGCGGTTGCCAGAATAAATTCCTCATTTCCAATTTTCAAGACTTGCTCCCCTCCGTCAACAATAAACCTCTGCTCTCCCATGATGTTCAGTCCCACAATGAAATCATCTGTAATGTCAGTCACAATGACCTTGTAATTGAATCTCAATCATCCAACCTGCAGTTCCAAATTGACCTCTCCATGGACTGCAGCCCTGTCTCCCGTGGCTGTCCGAATAGTTACTTCATTTTGTCTCTTGTTAATCTGCAAGCCTGATATAAACCCTGGCCGGACTATTGATGACGTAGCACCGGTGTCAATAGTAAACACACACATTCTTCCATTCACATATCCTTGCAACAGCAGACTACTTGGAATTCTTCGAAGCTGGGAAATCTTTATTTCTCTGGGGGCACCGTGTTCCCTAGCCAGCACAGCCCACTTGGTGCTGGCTATCTCTAGTTTTACTGTTTCTCTTCAGTATTGACAGCATTTACCTGTCGCTCCGATGAGTTCTGCTGTCGACAGTCTCGTTTCATATGTCCAACCTTGCCGCAATTGTAACATTTAATACCCCCACTTGGCTTTCCTTGTCTTCCTGCAGTATCCAATTTAACCAGCAGTTGAGTAATTATTTTCTCCATCTTGGTCAATGTAGGGCTTTGGTTCTCTTTTTCTGGCTCACATTCTTCAAGCATCATAGCCCGCACTCTTGAGTTTGGAGTACCTATCCCTATAGATGGCTTCTACTTCTAGTGCACGCACCAAAGCTTCACTACTAGTGTTATATTGGGATAGCCTGAGGACTCGCCTGATCTCCTCATCCCTTATCCCATCTAGGAATGCCCCCACTGTCAATTGCTCTTTAAATTCTCTTGGCGCATGAGGATATGCTAAATGTGCCAGTCTTTCCACCGCAGCTTCAAATTCTTGCAGACTCTCTCCAGCTTTCTGAACGCGCAATTTCAGCTGGGTCTGTATACTTGAGCAAGATGTTGATCGCCATATCGTAGATCTAAGGCAGCTTCTAAAACTCTAAAGTTCCATTGTTGGTTTACCGGAATTGTCTGGAGCAACTTCAATGCTTGGCCTCTTAAAGCCACGATTAATGCCTTAGCCTTCTCTTCGTCATTCCAGTTGTTTGCACTCGCTGCTGCCGCCCTGTGTCTTGTAAGTCAACCAGGAACTTTGACCATCAAAGGAGGGAAGTTTTAATCGCTGGCCTGATGAACCATACTTGCTAGTTTCCTCTTTCCTTCAACTGTTATTTAAGTTGGTCTATTTCTCCCACTACTTGGTGCATTTTCTCTTTGACTTCATTTACTTCTTCTTTGACTTCGCTTACCTCTTGTTTGACTCCATACTGACTTCCTCCCCCTATATACCTTATTTTTGAGTTCTTCAGTGACGGCAAATATGGCACTCTGTTGGCCTTGCTGCGCCGGTAATGGTGCCTTATATACTCTGAAATTGCCGCTATATCCATCCAGAACACAATCAAGATGCTTCTGCTACCACACTCTAGAAAACTATCTCTCTCTACAAGTTTCCAGTCACTATTAGGCATAGGCGTATCATAGGGGGTTGTAATGCATAACAATACATTACATTTAAACAGGTATTTATAAAGACAACATTTACAGAAAAGAAAAATTTTCAAAACTATTAAATACATGTGCAAACTAGATAGTTTATTCACTCAATACAATATTCAAATTGTGTACACTCTCGTCAAATCACAAAGGTATTTAAAAATTACATACATTACATTACATTTAAACAGGTATTTAATTTAAAAATAACATTTACAGAAAAGAAAAAAATTTCAAAACTATTAAACAAATGTGCAAAATATTTAAAACATTACTTAAAAATTCCAACTATATCATATATAGTATAATATGCTTTTTTCAATAAAATTTGTTTCACTTTTTACTTAAATGTTTCCAAATCTATCTGTTTGATTTCCTCAGGTAATTTATTAAAAAATATTGGTCCAATGATTTACACCATTCAATGCTTTTGTAAGAATTAGCTGTGAAGAATAGCTGCTATTTTAATAGCAGCTTTTCTTAGCGTTACTTGTTTTGGTTAAATGGAGCGTATTAGCAGATAGCAAATGAAACTTTACCTGCCAGGCTGAAGCCATATAAGCATAGCAGTAATAAAAAATAAATGCATTCGCTGTATTGAGTGGTGAATAAGTGTAATTAATTTTAAATGAATTATAAATTATTGTATTGCTACTTTGACGGCGAATTATTTGACATCGTAAATTAGATAAATGATATGTGGCTCGTGGCTCGTATTACAATACTTAATACATTTGATTTGAAGACATGCCATGTCGGCTGATTTGAAATGAGCGATTCTCACGTAAACTATAAGAACATAGTTTAAAAGTTAATATATTTCGCTTTTTGGAAACAAAAAGAAAAAATGTGTACCTAATAGGTTTATTAAAATAAAACAGTTTTACAGGAGTTACAAAGGTATGCCATTCCTAACTGCTGTACTAAATTCTTTGGCTGTACTGTGGACACAGCGTTGCCAGGTTTATAATTGTCAATACCCGTACCAACCTGACAAAATACCCGCTTTTACCCGCATCTCATAATGAAATTCCCCGTAATTTTATACTTGATATTTATGACTTAAAAGGGTTAAGTTACTAAGAAGTAAAAACATTATTTTGATCTCATCCTTGCAAATTTTGAAGAGCGGGGGAGGGATTTCTCTAATCCACATTTTTTTTTTTACCCTTGACCAATATTTTTGGTGAGCGGGGGGGAGATTTCTCTGGTGCACATTTTTTTACCCTCGATCGAAATGGAGAACGGGGAGAAGATTTCTCTGCTGCACATTTTTACATTTTTTTTACCCTTAAACGAAATTTTTGAAGAGCGAAGGAAAACATTTCTCTGGTGTACATTTTTTCCCCTCAGTCCAAATTTTTTGGCAGAGCGGGCAGCGACGATTTCTCTACGCATTTCTTTGCCTCTCTCGATATTTTAAAGAACGGGGGGCGATTCTTCACTATTACACAAACCTAATCCGGTTAGCCACACTACAATGCTACACTTGAAATTATCCGTTTCTTGTCCAATTTTTAACAGAATAAGAAAAATATCCTCCGTCTTCATAGATTATCCGCAAATCGGCAACACTGGATTATAAAAATTTGGCGTAGGCATTTCCAAAATCCCCGGTTTTACCCTCTCAGTTATTTTACCCGCCAGATGGTCTAAAATACCCGCATTTCGGGTAAAATACCCGACATTGGCAACCCTGTGTGGACAAGCTACGCTGCTCGCTCTAGTTAAACCAATACGCATACTGCCATAGATAAACTACACTACATACTGCCGTCTGCCACTGCTATTGTGCCACACTAGCCACACTGCCCGCTTGTGTTGCTATGTGGGACCACAGTAGAAAGTTCTACTGTGGACTGTGGTGGGACCATTGTGGGACTAGAGAAGACAAGCTGGCGATTTGCCGGGAGTCGCGGTTTGGTTGCCTTGGAGACGGTAGACTCTTTGTCCTTGTCACACACCCGGCACACCTCGTACCCTCTCTCTCCACTGCTTTACAAAGCAACAGCCTTTACCCGGCGCTCTTTGATTTCCAACAAATAACTTCAATCGTCGCCACCCCTCATGTACTATGCGACAAAGAGAGAACGAACCGTGTGAGAGGGATGAGAAGCCTACAGCCTCCCGCTGCTTATACATTACGCTTATGGAGCTTGTCTCCTCTATTTGTTAAACTCTTTGCTCTTCTATGTGGGTACGTTGGCATATTTAGCAAGTAATTTCAACCTGCTATAAAAATAGCAGCTATTTATCGGAGCTCGTAGCTACTGCTTCGGACCGAATAGCAGTTAAAAAGTAGCAGACTGCTATTTAGCAGCCCCCATCAGTCATCACTAAAAAGAACTTTAACCTATATGTTATAGGATCGCAATTTTGTTTTATTTAATTATATTTTAAATGTATCCTTTTTTGTATCCTTTTTATATGTTAATTTAAGTAAGTGTTCTTTAACGCTGGGTTTTTAACGTTGTTCTTTAGTTATTATTAATAAATAATAAGACATTAAGGAAAGTGTACTAGTAATCTTATTAAGTATATTTTAGACGGTTCTAATCATAAGCTATTATTGGATTATCTACAGCAACTTTTGAATGATCCTCTACAAAAGTATAACCGCGTAATATACTGGCAAAATAGATACGAAGGAATTTTTAAAATAGTAGATCCTGCAAGATTATCTCAGCTTTGGGGCCTCATAAAAAACCGTCCAAATATGAACTATGATAAATTGGGCCGAGCTCTACGTCACTATTATAAACATAGAAAACTTCGAAAAGTACCATACCAACGACAAGTGTATCAGTAAGTAACATAATAGTCTGAGAGACGATCGTAAAAAAGTGGACCTCATTTTTAAAGGACGAGATTTTTAGAAAAAATAGTGACTATCATGACAATAAGTACTTGCATTTTGAAAATGTGATCCAACGGCAGGGGAATACTTGTCTAGTATTGATTTTGATATAGTTTTATAGCCCCCCTCTTCAGTATCCCAAATGCACAAAATTCTATATTTTGTAAGTCCTGGGGAGAAGGGAGGAGGCTTAACAGGTGCAAAAATTGTTTTCCAATTATCTCAGCTTCTATTGAAGCTAGGCAAAAGCGATGGTACCAGCATAGATGGCGCTCCGAGCACTACAACTTTGCTCATCATGACTTTCATTGTAACTGCAACGGTTATCGATTGGATTTCGAACGGGTTTTTTCGTTTTTTCCCCCGTGCCAGAAATCAAAATTTAATAGTATCTTATTGTGTCCCAATAGTTTTTAGAGTGATAATTTTAAATGTTTTAAATGTGTAATGCAGATATCACTCATTTTAATGTTAATTTTAAGTTTAATTTTAAGCCGCCAGGTTTTAACTTTTTGTATAAATTTTATTGAGCCAAACCAGTCTCGACCCGCCCAACCCTACGTGCAACACGACGCTTTTTTTTTTAATGAAATTGTTTAGGTATTTGCAACTCATTTTTACTATTTTAACCATTCTGTGATCATTTTATCACTTTATAACATTATAGACTACAAGCCCATCGTGATTTTTAAGGGGTCAAGTGACCCAGCATGAATTAAATTCAGTACGATGTTGGCATATGAAACCATAACTTTAAGCACTATGCTGTCACTTTTGGGCAGTACAGGTGAGTACACAGGTAACAGAGTTACGATGATTTTTTAAATTTAAATCAAGTTTTGTAAAGCCAATAATCTAAGTAAATCAAAGTTCAGAAAATTCAAATAAAAAGGACAGTTTATTTAAAAGCTAGATCCTAATTACAAAAAATTCAAATAAAAATAAGAAAAGAACAGTTAGGTTACACGCATATAAAACAAAAGTTATCTTCTTAAATGTACATTATAAATTAGGTGCCTACATAAAAGCAGAAACATAAAGTAAACAAATTAAACAGAACCAACCCTAAAATAAAATAAAACATGATTTACTCCAAAACAAAAATTTTAAATTAGGTTAATTATTGTAAAGTTTGTACAAAAAAACTAATTTAGCTGCTTTTTCGGTCCCTAACCGATTTCGAATCTTAGAATGAATCAAACCAAATGTTGAAAATATTCTCTCAACGGAGGCTGAACTAGCTGCAGCAGGAAATAATTGCTTGATAATCGGGAATAATTTGACAATAATATCAATATTTCTTTGGGCTTTCCACCAGTCCAAGGGTTTTATGTTTTTAAGAATTTCTTCGTGAAACATAATATCGGCCAAAGGTTCAGATTTTGCCAGAAATTAATAATCAGTGGTAGGAAAGCACTTTTGAGATATAAAGCACGATTCTTTTCGCTTTCTGTTAATTTATGCTTTGTTTTCATAGGGTCTAGAATGAAGGCTAGCAAATGGTATGAGGTGATACCCTGGTCATATCGGTATCTAAATATTTTCATTTGCAATAAGGTAAGGTGAGTTCCATCTTACGTCAGAAGGTAAAGTAAGTTTTTTCCTCCTTGTTTTGCGTATGTCGAAGAGACAAAATGATTGTTTCAGAAGTATTTCATAATGAACGTATCGTGTTGCTTAATTTCACTAATTTCCAAATCCTTACATAACAAGTTTAAAATGTGTGGAGCACAACCGTAAGTAATAACATTTAGTTCTGTTGACTCTTTAATTTCGTTTCTCATAGCATTCATATTGGCAGCATTATCCGTTACAAAATTGCTTACTGTACAAACAGGTACAGTCAGTCTTTAGAGTTTCAATTAAGTTTGTTGCAAGTTGTGTTAAATATACAGATGTATGTAGATTTCCAGATGTGTCAATTGTGTCCTTAGAGCAGGAAAGATATATATTGTAAGGAGTCGTAACGCTACTGCCAATGGTGAAGCCGCCTGCCACCAGAGAGCAAGCGCGAGTGGCGGAACATATGTACAATATGTAGGTGTCAAGTTTATCACATCAAAGGAATAAAACGATACAAAACTGGTATTTTTCCAAAAACAGCTTCATAATAATACAATTAATATTCACTATCATAAATATATTTACTCATATCTTACATACCAGAATTTATTCTACATTCTATATAATATAACACCATAATCGATATACCTACGCCCATGGAAAAAGTGTCATTTCAGATGCACTGTTCTATATTCAATGAAGAAAAGATGAATGAAAATTTCAATCATATAACGTGCAAATTGCATACCAGAAAATGATATACTATGCTTCTCATTATCATTGCATGCACACGGACATAATTAAGTAAATAATAGGCCTACAGTTAATTTAACTAGGTAAAGTGAAAACTGCATATACTTTAACCTGCAAAGCGTCACTCCTTTCAATTTTTTCCCGCTGTGATTTTTACAGTACTTTATAGAATATGATACCATCATGTAGGTACATTACATAAATTAGCACTAAATCACTTATAAATCACTTCTATTGGAAAATTTCATTTTGCTCTCTACCGTTTGTGTGCCACCACCGCAATGGCGTCTTAGGCACAACTTGTTAGCGTGGCGATTATGCGCTGTTACGAGTCCTCACCATCTATCTTTCCTAGTCTAAGATTGTGTCTACTAATAAGGAAGACCCATTTTCCGTAGTTACAGTTGCACATATTTTTGGTTCATGGTGTATGTTGGACCATCCATCCAATGACAGACAAACTGAACTTCTTGATAAATCTTTAAAACATTTACTTTTTCCTCTCGTTATACACTTCATCGAGCAGTCTGTTGGACACATCATGTCGAGATGGTGGTACATATCCAGGTCGTAAAAGCGTTATTGCCTTTTTTACTTCAGGTTGTTCAATACACATGAAACTGCTGTTTGTCGCATAAAGAGCTCTAACAATTTGTTTATATATTTCTTCTTTATTAGACTTGGTCGCACGTACAACAAAAGATGATAAAGATCCAGAACTAGAGTTAGGCACAACTTTTCTTTTTTTACTTAATGGCGTAGAGGATAAAAGGGGATGTGGGCACTATCTTCCTCTGCATCTTGAAAATGAAAGCTATAGGTAGTTAACGTTTTGGAAGAGAATCTACTTCCATTCTCGAAACTTTTTTGGCCGTCAACCATGACCGTTGATTGTTTATGTATTTCCATAGTCACGTGAGACATTAAATTATATTTGTCTTATTTTTACTTACTTCTCTAAGGATGAAAAATCTATTGAATAATTCGAAACGCATCTATCCTCGTTTCATAAAATAATCGCGGATTCTTTAATTATTTATTAAACGAGGATAGATGCGTTTCGAATTATTCAGAATTATTAGATTTTTGTATTAGTTGGTTGCCCATCCTTAGAGATGAAGTAAGTAAAAATAAGATAAACATAATTTAATGTCTCACGTGGCTATGGATAAACAATGAACTGTCATGGTTGACGGCCAAAAAAGTTTTGAGAAAGGAAGTAGATTCTCTTCCGAAACGTTAACTACCTATAGCTTTCATTTTCAGTTTTTAGTTTATATATTTTTAGGTGTTAGACTTTTTGAAACAGTCAAGAATTCAAGAACCAACCTCTGTCTGATCCGTTTGGCGCAGAGGTTTTTTCATTAAAATTTTTAAATATTTTTCAGTGGCAAAATACCCAATAAAAAGTAAGGAAACCTTCCTTATTTCCTTGAAATAGAACTTAAAAATAGTGTTAGACTAAATGATTTATGAAAGAAAAACTGTCCGTCACATTCAATGAGTCATACATATAATATTAATCACGAATGTTGTCGCTTACGTCATCATCTTTTAATTTCTGAATTCCGTATTATTCATCTCTAAAATGCATTGTTACGCTTGGAACTTCTGTGGTAGCTCCATTAGACGTTACTTTTTGTTATTTACATTCTAATGCGGTAGTATTAGGAACTACAGGATCAACCGGAACAGAATGCTGTCCTTTGGGAGAGCACTGGTCTTTTCTATTGAATCCCACACGCCCTGAATGCACAGTGGGCCGACAGGCCTGAGTGCTGCAGATCTTATAGGTCTGCTCGAGTTTGTGATAAAAAAAAAAGATTATTATTCAAATTTCCCACTTTAGTATTGATAAAAATGAGAATTGTAGTTTGTTTCTAAAAAAGATTGTGATGAAAAATCGAATATAAGGATTGTTGATGAAAATATAACTAAAAATTGCTGACTGAAAATAAAATTATTTTCTCACCACTGGCACTGTAACCAGCAAATATGTATGGCATTGCTGAATAACAGATCCATTAAAACGTAAAAATTGAATTGTACAAACGCCGTATAGTTTTAAATCATTTTTATGAAATAGAGAATAGTTGCAAAAATAAAATAAATTCTTAAGGGTGACAAAATACTTTTCCAGCCATCTGGAACCATTCTTTTTGTACGACATTTAGTTTTTATTGATTATTGTTTTAAGTATTAATAAACTATGCTAATGCCATAAAAAAAATTTCACCCTGAAATTGCTCTTGTCGGAGAGCAATAAATTTTCCTGATGCAGACGTGTGGTCCATGAAAAATGTCTTAGTTTCATGAAAAAGCATTAAGGTCATTGAATTTGATGTTGGATCAAATCACCACCACTATACTATAGTAAGGGGTAGGGGGTTGCACCCGGGTTTTCTCACCCTGTAACCACCAAATATATATACGGTGTTGCTGAATAATGAATCTATGAAGGCATACAAATCTAATTGTACAAACGCCGTACAGTATTAAATTACCTATATGTCTGGAAAAATTTTCGGACAATTAAGAATTCTTCTTGCTTCTGATCCCTTAATTTTTTTAAGGCAGTAGGTGCTAGGTGATTATTATTTTTATGAAATATCAACATGAGGAATGCCCTACAAGAATAATTTGTCTGAAGAGTGCACTTTCGGATGGAAAGTTCAATTTACCTGTGTACTCACCTGTACCGCCTAAAGGTGACGGCATAGTGCCTAAAGTTATGGTGAATATAATGCATGCTGGATCACTTGACCCCTTAAAAATTACGATGGGCTTGTAGTCTATTAATACAGAATAATGTTTAGAAAGTCAATAAAAGTAATAATTAATTGTTTGCACTATTAGTTGATAGTCTGATAGTTGATATTAACACGATGCAGATATTTCCCAACTTACAATGTCCATAACAATTGTTGTTTCTAAATTTACAAGTTTCATAACCCCCGAATAAACAATAAAAAAAGGTTCATGTATATGTATAAAATAGTAAGAGCACGTTGCAAATAAACGATTTTATAAAAATAAAGAATTGTTGCTCCGAAAAAGTTTGTCCCACTCGCCAATCGATAACCATTGCAGTTACTATGAAAGTCAAGATGAGCAAAGTTGTATTGTTCAAAGTGCCCTCTACGCTGGTATCATCGCTTTTGTCGTAGCTTCAATAGAAGTCGAGATAGTTGAAAAATAATTTTTGCACTTGCTAGATCCCCAAATTCCCTGGGACTCAAGAAATACAGAATTTTGTACTTTTGGGATACTTAAAGGGGGCTTAAAATGTATGCAAATAATCAGCGAAGTAGGTGAGCCTTTCACAATAACATAGGGAAAGTCTCCCTGCCGCACAGTGGGTCAGATGGTAATTCTAGCGAATGAAAAATGAAAATACTTATATCTTTTAAAATTATAAACGTGTAATCAACATCTTAAGAACGATACACTTTCACATATAAATTATTATTTAATTGCATATTTTAGAAAGAAAGTCAATTAGCTTACTTCATACATAATGTATTTTTCAATAAAAATTAAAATATATACTTTTAAGCGAAAATTTTCATATATTACAACATTTATTTTAGTCTAAGTCCTGAAAAATGTCAAAGTCATCCTGAGCATCATGATCGGAATCAGAATCGATCAATTCAGATGTTTGTATCTGAAGTGCTGGATCTGCTAATCACTTAAGGACAATGCATTTTCTTTCCTCCAGATTGTTGACTTGCTTTTTGATAACGTAGAGATTATATGATCTGAATAATATAGTAAAGCTTGACATAAATCTTCTAGAGTTTTTTTCTCTGGATGTTTTCCGTGTATGTAATTCCCTGCACTTCCTAAGATCTATATTTCTGGATTCTACAGCTTCTTCTGACAACATTCCTATAGAAAGCTCTTCCATCAACATACAGGGCCACGGCTTCTTCTGGGGTATATTTCGTAGCCATCGATTTTGGAGAACTAAGGAGCTTTCTTAATCCGAGTTGCTCGCTTTGAAGAGTTTGCTGTGACAGTATGTGTGTGCAGCATCTCTTTTACCAGACATTCTTAAACTAGTGCTAGTCGCAAATGATAACTCCTGTGTAGTATACGTTTCGAGTAAAGGTAAAACTTTTTGCATTTTAGACTGATCACGCACCTCAGCAAACTCCTTTATTGGTCGAATTTTTCTTCGTTCTTTTAGGTTTGCAGTAGGTATCGCAACCGCAACGTCATTCAGTCATTCATGATGTCGCACGAGAAATACCTGTAGAGATCGACTACATTTCTTCCACTTGTCGGCAAAGTTACTGTTTATATTTTTGATTATTACTTTGACATGCTCATAGATTGTGTCCTCCTCGTGTTCCATTAATTTAAAGTGCAGAACATAAGCCAAAATTGCAGCATTTCTGTTTGTTATGTCATGTTCTCGACGCCAAATATCAAAAAGTTCATCTCTTCGTGACCCGGACGTTGGCACTATAAAAAATACACTGTATTAATATATGCAGACCTTTGCAGCTAAGTTAATTGGGAAACGAATTAAAATGAATTACAAAACTTTAAAAAAAATTAGCAGAACAAATCTCTTCAAATCTGAGAATTGTGGGTCTTTCAAATTCATAAAATATTATTTTTCGGTGTAATATGTCTATAATGACAATTAAACAGTAGAGTGTAAAACAAAATTATTAAAATGAAATGCGTTAAAATGTTGACTTACCTTTGTACAATTCTCCACTAAAATGTTTTAATGAACAAAATAAACAAAAGCACAGCGATACTTGCCGTGAAATACATAAGAGAATACTGATGCAAGTAGGCAGATTATATTCGCTTTTATATAAGTTTGAGAGGGCATTCCGAGAAAATTCTTACATTAGGGCATTAGATAGTTAGATCAAGATCAACTACCTGAAACCTACATTAAGTGGAATGTTTTCGATTCTGAGAATACTGATTTTGTGATTTATTATTTCCAAGAATTGCTGTCTGGCCCACTCTGTGCCACCTGGACTAAAGCTGAAATCATCCATTAATAGCAAAAATAGGTTGCCATCTCTTACATTGATCTCAAAACCCGAAAATCAGAAGTGAAGTTCCCCTGCAGCCGAAGCAGGTTATCGCAAGGCAATCACGGCGAGTACCTATTGTCATGATAAGTACTACCTCTTCTAAAAGTTTGATCCCCTCTAAAATGAGCTCAACTCTTTTTCTATCGTCTCACCACCTATAACTTTTGTCTTATCCAGTGGCGGATTTAACAGGTCAGTATTCAGCATTTGCTGACTCTAGGCCAGCCCTGAGCAATGACCCTAAGAGCGCCTTTCACCAAAGGTTACTTGGACCATTTTAGACTATTTGAATGAAATTTATAAGGCCTTCTGTACTTCGTAATTAGAGGGGCCTCTCATATTAAAGTACTTTAATACAAAAATACATTGTTTTAATAATTTTGCATTGAATATTTTCTGAAACATTTTTCAGAACAAGTTACAAAATTTAAGGCTTATTAAGTCGATTGCTATTAAGGGCCTCTTATACTAGAAACTCTTATATTTGTTAAAAATTCATTAAAAGTAAGTATTTAATTTTCCTTGCAGTTTCCAGAAATTCATTTTCCCATCCGAAGCTTTTAATAAAGTGTCAAGGCTTTATATGTCAAGTGCTTTCAGAGGTTCCCATGTCAAAAACAAATGTGTTTTTTAGCTATGTATATATTTCCTGTCATTTTACATTATATATCAAAAACTGATACATCGGATCAAAATTTTATGTCCATTACGAAACAAGCCCCCCGAAGAGCTTTTACTGACTTTGCCCTTCTCCATAAATCCGTCACTGGTCATATCTTAAATATTGAAATTTAAATTATTGTTCCACTTATTCTTTTAGATTTCTCTTTAATGCAGAGAATCCACCACAAATGCAGGCAAGCGAGCTACAGGAAAAGTTTAAACAGGAATTAAATGAGAAATAATTACCGTTATTAATATTAATATAAGTAAAGGAAATAAATAACGAAGGTACTAATGAAATTGCAATAAATTTCTTATTAATATAACTATAAACTACCACAAGGCTCCCCTCTCTCACCGCTGTTGTACAACATTTTCTGTTACGATATTTACAACTTTGAAAAAAACTTAGAATATTTTGATCCTGATACATATATCCTACAGTACGCTGATGATACTGCCCTAATTAGCCATAATAGCACCTTAGAAAAAACCGTTGCTGAATTGCAAGAACTAATGAACAGGACAATGACATGGTTCAACAAATGGAGACTGAAACCCAACCCAACAAAATCCCAATACATTATTTTTAATCATGCACCGAACAACAATTCGCCAACAGTTACTGTCAACCACCATAATTCAACCACCACACCAAATCCATAAAAAAGCGGTGTATCTCTAGAAGCAAACACTTTCGCTGCATGACCTACAAAAATAAGGGAATCACCAAAAAGACTGCAGCACACATATACAAATCGATATGCAGACCAATGTTAGACTACAGCCATCCCATCTACTTAAATGCCAGAAAACCAGCAATAAACAACATCCATGTTGCAGAAACATCATCGCTCAGAGCCATCACTAAATATCGACACCCAAGAAATCCCTAGCACAATCCACCAAACACTCTTCTTTATCAAATAACTAATACAGAGCCAATTCCACAGAGACTATTTAAACTATCCACTAAGTTCGCCAAGAATGACCACAACGTAGAAATACTTCAACCTCTGTGCAAAACAAGAAACCATGAAAGACCCAGCAGCAGGAAGTTTCCGGACAAAACCCTGTGGGAAACACATTCGTGAAATAAGGACCGCATGATAAAAAGTCAATAATAATTGTAACATTGTAACATATTTACCTGATTTTTCCTTTTTTTTTTCTTTCACATGCTATCTAAATTTTGCTGTCTGTTATCCATACTTATTACAAAATTTATTATATTATCGTTAAAAAACAGCTGAAGGACTTCGGTCAATGGCCATTTGGGTTTTTACTCAATAAAGTACTTTTATTATTATTATTATTATTATTATAACTATAATGCTGGGGCACTGGGGACTGATGGTGTATTATAGGAGATGAAGGTTTTATTCTAATGATCTGTCCTAGTTTATATTTTTGTTCATAGCTTAATTAGGGATATGTGGCAAATTTTTCATAATTTGACACTTTTCCATCATTTTCCGTTTCTTTGGAAATGACCCCAACTTTGAAATTTTAAATGGAACACCCTGTATATTTTTGGATTCCGGAGATGATTTTAAGTACGACTGCATAGTTTTAAAGATTTTTTGAGACTACTTGATTTTTTAGGACTATTTTTATTTTTACATCTAGACTACAGTGAATGCACTCAAATCAATCAAGTAAGAGAAAAATGTAAACGTGAGATTTTTCGAATAGGTTTACTAGCTACGACAAACCAAAATTTCCAAAACTACTAATTTGTAATTATGTCATCTATTTCAAATCATCTTCAACATCTTTTAGTAGAAGTTCTTTGGTGGATAATGATTAAAATATCAAGAAAATACACTGCTTCTCAAGTAAGTATAAGTAAAGTTAGATTCAAAACATTCATTTTGTGAACAAAACAATGCTGAAAATAAAAGAAGTGTGCTGTGGAAACAAAAAGCAGTTTCACAGATAATAGTACATGTGGATTGTTAACTAATAAGTTTGTTCTTTATCTCTAAATTTGTTGTTGTTTGTTAATTATTGTTATTATTGTTTGACATGTATACAAGGGATGAAAAAGTAGGCATGTTATTAATTTTTGGAGAATGCCACAAAAATTCCAGAAACACCGCAGATTTGTATGTTCATAGGTATCAAGGTGTTTTCAATATTTTCACCAAACAAACCAGGAGAAAATTTGATAACAATCCTGCAGCTTTTATCGTTGATGAAGCGACATAAATTAACGTGTTGGCTTTTGTAGATGTGAATCCTACTGCTTCTACTAGAGAAATTGGCCACGAGGTGCAAATTAGTCATGAATCAGCAAGAAAGATTCTCAAAAAATATGGTTACCACTTGTTTAAATATCAAGTGTGCCAGCTTTTGTGCGAAGATGATAGTAATCGAAGATTAGGTTATTGTGACTGGTTACTTCAAGACAATACCGCTAACCCGAATTTTGTTTCTTTAATATTGTTTTCTGATGAGTCGAGATTCACCAACATTGGAATGTTCAATAAACAAAGCAATAGATATTGGGTGCAGGAAAATCAACATTTAATGAGACAAGGTAATTTTCAGGAAAGATTTGGAGTGTGGCTGGGTGATTGGAACAAGAATTGTTGGACCTATTTTCTTTCAAGAACCTTTAACAGAGGAGCGATATTTCGAATTCCTACAAAATGATATTGAAGAAATGTTGATGGACTTACCACTTGCAGTTTCTAAACAAAGGTATTTCCAACAAGATGGGGCTCCGCTTCATAATGCCGCTCGAGTTATGGCCCATTTAGTAAATTGGTATAATATTAATGGGCGAGTAATTGCAACATATGGACCTGTACGTTGGCCTGCTCGCTCACCAGAATATATACATTTACTATACTACCACTCCACTATGTGGATGTGGAAGTAACTAGAGACAAAGAAACTTGAAGTATGTAAAGAATACAACAAAACACCAAATAACCCTTGGAATATTTCCCCCTACAGAAAGAAGGATATAAAAAAGAAATTCCAGAAGGAAATGGAAAACAAATAACAGGGGAAGAACTTAACTCGTCAACAATGAGTTAAAAAATAAAAATAGCGACGACGAAAACAGTGATGCTGAAGAAATCACCCATGAGGACACAATAAATACAGATAACTAAAGAAGCCGAAGGCTGCAGAAAAACAACAATGGGATAAGAACATCATGGAAAAACCTTACCCCACACATGGTCAAACGAAAGTGGAAACTCGCTAAACAACACAACAAAACAGAACAGCAGATAATAACACCGACAAAATCTCCCTACTACAGAATGAAGAACTCAAGAAAAGGAATACAAGAAAGAAACATCAAGGATATACACACTGATAAATTCAGAAACAGAAGACTCAGAAGTAGAATAAACAAGGAGATGATGATAGATGGAAACTTAAAATAACTATATCACAAACACCTATACTTTCCATCCTATATTCCTACACCATACGTCATATATATGTGGCTCTCAGTGCTGACGACAAGCATGTCCCATATGCAATCCGGCGTGCGGCGTACGTAAGCGGTCCTTTGGTATATAAAAATATCCAGATTGAATATCCGGATGTGGCGGCAATATCTACCGTACGCTGACCAATCAATCAACACGACCAATTAAATTTCCAGAGTTATCTATTAAGGAGTTGAAAATATTAGCAGAAATAAAAAAGTTTCCTTAAAATTTGTTTTTTTTTTCTTTTTAATTTATCCCATCGACCGAAAACTTCGTAGTGTTATATATAGGATGAGAAATTTAAAATAATTGTAGAGAATTCCCTATAGAAGTAGGTTCGACTGTGAGAGTCGTGGAAATTAGCAATTAGTACATGGCCTTGACTAACAATCAAAGTGAAACGATGCTCATATTTGTGAAAATATGTTTTTTGCAGACTATACTCGCTACTGTCGCAAATCCATTTTTATGCTCAACAAGAGGAATAACATGACAACGCCACGTCGTAATGTAAGTCCAAAAATGATATACAGATTTGGAAAGTGTTGGTTTTGGTATTGCACTAATACTTAAAGAAAGACGGAAACAAATTGAAATGCCGCAGACAAAGCTGCTCACGCACATGTGGTGGGGAAAGCAGGTGTTGAGTTATATGATAAACAAGAATAGCCTGCAATTTTTTTTGTGTGAGCTTATGTGAAAGAAAGAGTTTTTTATACACCCCCCTCAAATACTTCAAATTTTACAAAATCGTATCCGCGAAGTTTTTGCGAAAATAAAACATCATTGATCGAGCCAGAAAATATCAAGAAGATGCGGGGATGTCCTTTGAATATTTGCTATGCATTTAATTAATCTTTTAATGTTTTTTATTGTTAAAATAAATAATTTCGGACAGCATACTTGATTTATTTGCAGTCAAAGAGTTTAATAACTAGAGGATACAAGCTCCATAAGCGCAATGTATAAGCAGCGGTAGACTGTAGGGTTTTCATCCTTCTCACACAGTTCATTCTCTCTTTGTCGCACAGTACATGTGGGGTGGTGACGACTGCAAATACTGCAATACAATGACAGATGACAATAGGTGTATACCGGCATTTTATATCAATTTATTCAATTTGTAAGCTTTTAGTGAAAAAAGTATAAGAGAATAATGAGTTGTAAGAATAGGAAAGATGTGCTAAAATGTTCAGTGGTGGATTGCGATAATACTAGTTCGAATTCGGAATTGAATTTTATTCATTTCCCACATCGAATCCAGTATTGCGTTCCAAGTTTGCTAAAATAGGGAAACATCAGACATGGTTACGTGCAGTGCGGAGGCAAAAGTAAGTTTAATATTAAATGAATACTGTATTATTTGAAACTTTTATGAGAGATCATATTATAATAATAATTGAATTAAATTTCAGATCCGATAGTTCTCAGTGAATTCCAAATAAACGGAGCCGCAGCAGTCATTTCGACTTCGTAGGGAATAAACAAATCAGAACATCCCGAGAGTCCGACTTATAATCCATCAGTTCACAAAAAATCCAAAATAAATTCAGGCACTAGTATTTCCAGGTTGGAATGTTTAATCCATAATCCATGCGCATTTGACAGCTGACGAGATTGGATGGTACACAACCCCAATCTTTCAATGTAAATGTAAGTGATGTGAAATTAACAGTTTTCGTTTACTTTTTCAACTTATCAGTGCTATCAGCTATTGAAATAAATATTAAGCTTATACAGGTATCCGTTTATTATTTAACATTAGAATTAAGAGTTTAACCATTGATTACTATTTAATCAATGGTTTAACATATTTAATAAATACGTAGCAGTAAATACCTACTGCATGCACGAAAATAAAATTACAGTAGTCAGATTCCCATCGATTTACACCAAAAGAAAATTTTGTGCTCAACCAACGGAGCAAAACTAAATGTGCCTTAAAGAGATCCGGTTTTACTGAGTCGGTGATGAAATATAGTTGTAGTTATAGATATTTCTTAACAGGTAACTTTTATGAATAATTTTATTTAAATTTTATACTCGCTTTTAGGAAAATCTGCTGAACAAAGTGAAGTAATTCATCTAAATGGGCTACCAATTAAATATAAGTGTTATACAGCTTTAATGAGTTTATTCATTTTTCCCTTTTTTGATTGAGCACAATTTTTTTTTTCTTTAGTGTAAATCAATAGCAATCTGAAATAACTCATTTTCGTGCATGTATTAAATATGTTACATAATAAACGCTAAATTCTAATGTTAAGTAATTATCACATACCTTTTAAAGCTTAAATTGATATTCGGCTCGGCTTCGACAACCAAATATGTACCATCCAATACGACGGCTTTTTGTTGTAAACTGGAATCAGAATAATTAACATTGTTTAAATCTTAAATAATCTAAATATGGTCTATATATAATAAGATTAATTCTATAAATTGTTTTAAAGGTGAAGAAAATAATTAAAAACGGGTAAACAATCTCACATCTCTCCAAATGAAAGGAAATGTTATTATACAAACCATGTAATTGGCTATCTATAATGAAAACTAAATCAAAAACTATATATTTCTATAGCTGATAGTACAGGAAAGTTAAAAAAGTAAATGAAAACTGTAAATTTCAAATTATTTACATTCCATGCCTTCTTATTTCGTCAGCTGTCAAATTGCACATGCGCCCTATAAGATATACCGAGTGTCCAAGAAGTCTGGAAACGGTCAAATATCTCGAAAATTTTAGGAAATCACGAAAAAAAAAACATTTTGCGATTACAGCGCCATCTGTCACGAATCGAGAAAAAAGGTTGCAGACAAACTTGACGTAATTTTTATCGTAGAATCCGATTCGGCAATTAAAAATAGGGGTACCCGTTTAAGATTTTAAAGATGTCTCCCGCCCCACCCCAGGAGGTGGGGCGTGGGGGATCGCGTTTGGTGTCATTGGATAGTGCTTTTAAAATGATTAAAGACATGTTTTTTCTTTTTTTGATCCAATGTGTATTTTTCGAGATATTGAACCGTTTCGAGACTTTTTGGACACCCAGTATTACATATCCTTCAAATCTACTTGCTATTCAACAACAACAATTCGTTATGTTTTTAGATTTGAACGTCGAATGAAAAGATTGAAGCGTTCATCAGCTGAAGATCATAATCTCCCATAATTTATAGTCCATCAATATGATAATATAATATTTACCTCAAGAGCCACCTTGTAAGGAGTATCACCAACATTTGTCATTGACGCTACTTTGAATGTGGATGGTGGCGCGACGTTCGGCCTTGCATGGAGCCAATAAAACAATTTTTTTTTTTTTTCATTTTTTTACTGTCCTTTAAACATAACAAGTTTATTGCATTTTTGCTTAATTCTTTTATTAATTATAGGATTTTTATTTATTAAAAATTTTGTCTGTTGATTGATTCTACAATTGAAAAATTTTGTTAAAATTTTTTCTATTAAAATATTCCTATGAACATGACAATTTTCTTTGTTATCAATATTTAAAAATAAATTATTAGGTAAAATGTTTAAAACATCGCACATTAAAATGTTAAAAATGTTTGATTTTAATAACGAATTTGCATGTTTAATAAAAATATTTTCTGCCTCATAGCAAATGAAAAGCATGTCATCTGTGGCATTTGACAAACCTCCATTCCAGTTCCTTTTTTTTGATAAAATGCAAGATGTATTATTGTTTGTACGAATCAAGTCGATGCAGTTCTTACAAATTGATTTTGGTTTTAAATTTTTTCTATACATTTTACATAAACTTGACACAATGTGTCCAGCTATATAATGAACAACCATTTTTTTAAAACTAGACAGTTTACAATAATATTCTGGAAAATTTATAGATCTATCTAAACTAAAACTATTATATGATATATTATTTACATCGAAAATCTTTGGTTTTAACACTTTTTTAACTTTAGGTACTGTAATAGATAGTAAATTGGTTCTATCTTGTAGAACGCAATTTGCTTCTTTGGAAGTATAGAGACTTGAATTTTATTATACATTAATTTTTTTATTGCGGATTTGAGTTGAGTCGATGTTGGATTATTTGCGTTTCCATTTTGACGCCTGATCAAGGAAAAAAACAGCTCCACGTGGTCTTGTGATAATTTGTAAGAGAGTACATAATTTACATATTTTTTTTCTAAAATGTCTTTACTTAAATTATATATGTTTCTCAGACAAATTATCAGACCCGTAAAGCCAGTTTTTACTGATTTATGTTTTAGAACACTAGTTCTTTTCATCAATCCTTTTTTTATATACTGTATTTTACCTTTTTTATTTTGTGTCGCAAAAACATTATCTGTAGTCTGAATTTTATTTACGTTTCTAATTACTGTAGAAGTATCGACATCTATTTCAAGTTTTTTTATGTAATTTATAAAATCAGTAGTTTTTTTTAATAATTCAGGAAGGTTTTGGAGGGTAATAGGATTTCTAGTGGGACATCGATCGTATGAATTATTACAATTTAAAATATCAAAGATATCATTCATGTTGCGACAAAAAACTTCTGTAGGTTCACAATTTTTGAAGTCACCATGATTTAATTCAATTCTTAAAATAGACAAGGAATCGGCAACACTCCGACTGAAGACTTGCACTGCTAACTTTACCTTCATCTTTTCGTTATGATAATCAACATGTCTTTCCGATATTTTATTAGCCAAGTGCAAGCCTTCAATCGTTTGCACTTGATGTAGATGTCGAATGTACTTCCACTCAATTATTTGATTTTCATAAAAAATATTGAATTTACTTAAATAATTTCTTACTAATTTAACCATATGACAGGGGTCGTAAAAAATATAAATTGGTTCTTTAGAAATTGGATGATCCACAATAGGTCGATACAAATTTGATTCTACGTTAAAATTGGCACCCATATTATTGCAAGCAATAATATGGGAATTATCGCCATCAAAAGTTATCCCTTTAACTAAAATATTGTTTTCGTGTAAAACTTCAAGAAGCTCTTTTAGACGTGAAAATTTTTCGACCCCTGTCATGCTATCTATAATGTAATATGCCACTGGGGCTTTAAAATCAGAATTAAGAGAAACAAGCATGAAAACTAAAGTCTTATTGGCTATCTTAAGGTCTTCTGCGGTGTCGTCATCGCCAACTTCAACCATCCCTTCCCATTTTTGCGAATGGGAATTCCAATTATTCTTCTCCAGCTTCCGGATGTACATCTCATCGAAGGTGATACTGAACACGGAATTTTTACCTTTGCTAATCATTCGGATGGTGTTGATCATGTTGAGGCAAATTCCTGGTTGGAAGTTATTGTCGATCGTCCAACGATGTAATGTTTTCACTGCAGGAAGTGAATTCGCCAACTGTTTCCTTACAAACTCGTAAGCAGCAGGTGATTGAAAGTGCAGGGATGACGAAAAACTCATCAGCTCTGGAGAATACGGTTTGGTGAGTTTGCTCTCGTTGATTCGATGGGTCACTTCATTAATTATCCCAGGCAACTTGTCATTCTGAAATATAAAAATAAGTTTTCCATTTTGAGAAAGTGAAGAATTTTTAATTCAAGAAAAAATTGTCAATATAGAATACCAAGAGAACCTGAGCTTTACTGGATTCGTCCAAAGATTTCTTTAAATTAGCAATTTCATCGTTTAAATTTGAAATAGTCTTATCTCGCCTACTTAATCTTTTCCATAAAACGCTATACTGCCGATTTTTATAATTTTTAAAAGCTAAGAAATCAGCATAAGCTGATTCTGATACAAAATCATGCCTATAAAATGTTTGTTTAATATTCAGTGGTGCAGGTCCACTATTTCCATTAGTTAAAGAAGTATCAACAATATTCATTTTGCTAGCACTTAGTGGAGTATCAATAACACTATTTTCATTAGTTAACGTAGTATTAACAATATTCATTTCACTAGCACTATTTTCAGTAGTTAATGGAATCTTGACAATATTCCTTCCGCTAATAAATAATTGATTATTAACAAAACTAGTTCCATTAGTTAATGGAGCATTAACAACATCCATTTCGCTAATAGTTAATGAAATATTAACATTACTATTTTCATTATTTGATATAATAATTTCATTAATCGAGTCAAGACATTCAATATCTTGCATAATTGCATCAGTGTCATCATTCCCATTATTAAATTCAATTTCTCTTCCAACTGTAGGTGTAGAAGGATAGGCATCTTTTTCCAATAATTTATTAGCTCCATATATTTTCAGGAACTTAGAATGAAAATGGTCACTGCATATTTTTGTAGTCGCAGTAATTATATTTGGAGAAATTTTTAATATTTTACACCATTTTTTAACCATTTCTGGAGATTTTGGAAATCTAAGGGCAAAAATAGGGAGATTATATTATTGCTAAGTACAAAAACAAAAAAGGTTTGTTGACGGAAATATGAAATTATTTACCGAAACATACTCCTGGGACTTATGGGTGACTTAGTTTTTTTACAAATTTTACAAGTATAAACCATTGTCACAAAAAAAATTATTAAATAATATACAAATTAAATGTAACGGAAGAAAAATTTGAGAAAATACGTGTAATTGTGAAAAAGGCAGAACGCTATTCAAAACAAAGATTCAAAATTGACGCTATTTTTAAATCAAAGCGTGCCGGGTAAGGCTGTGTTACTCTGTACAGAGTGGAGTGAGAGGGCTGTGGAGAGGGTACGAGGTGTGTGACAAGGATGAAGATGCTACCGTCTCCAAGGCAACCAAATCACAACTACCGGCAAATCGACGGCTTGTCTTCTCTAGTTATGAAACTCTTTGTTTGCAGTGCTGTTTTGTTGACAAAATGAATGTTTTGAATCTAGTTTTGTTCAATTTCCATGGCATACTTGATAAGCATATTTTCTCGATATTTTAATCATTATCCACCAAAGAACTTGTGTATTTGGGCTAATATGAAACCGATTTTCGATTTGAAAGTACCAATGGATTTATCATGAAAATTAGTATTTAACTACTGGGTGTCTAAAAGATGTTGCCATTTGAAAAAGTTGACATAATTACAAATGAGTGATTTTGTAAATTTTGGTTTGTCCTAGCTACTAAACCAATTCGAAAAATCTGACTTTTACATTTTTGTCTTACCGTTTTGGTACATTTGATTGATTTGAGCAGTGCATCCACTGTAGTCTATAGATGCAGAAATGAGAATAACCCTAAAAAAATCGAGTAGTCTCAAAAATTTTTTTTTGTACTTAAAATCGTCTCCGGAATCCAAAAATATACAGAGTGTTCCATTGAAAATTTCTAAGTTGGAGCCATTTCCGGGGAAACCGGAACCGATGGAAAAATGTAAAATTTGCCGTTTTTGGTATATAATATTTACCCCTGCCAAATTTAAGACAAATCTTGAATACTCAGAAAACTATGGCTTGTCTAATGATTACGTTGACACCCGGTATTATATGTATTTGGTAAATATAGATTTATTTTATTGAGATGTGTAAAATGCATATCTATGTGAAATATTGATTTTTAAACTTGTTATGTAGGTACTTAAATAAATTTATATATGTAACTGTAATAAGTATGGAAGATAATATACAATAAAAATATCCTATTTAAGCTATCAGTTCAACCCTAATATTTTTAATTGTAGCATTAATAATATAAAGCAATGTATTTTAAATCACTCTTAAATTAACCTTTAGTTCCTACTATATCACTATTTAGTTTAAACTGTGTTCTCACGTTACTTTGTATTTTTCATTTTCAATTTAATACGACTTATTCGCTATAAAATACTTAGTTTTAGTTTGTACTCTGTACTGTGTACATATTCACTTGTATTTTTTCTACCTTATAATTGGGTGCATATCTGTCTGGGCAGTTGTATTCATAAATAAATAAATATCCTATTTTTATTATTAATTTTATTCAGCAATTTATTTATCGACAATTTAGATGTTTTCCATGCAAAAAAATTCACTTCAAACTATGACGCGTATAGGCAGATACAGTAAACCAAAAATACAAAAGTCTAAATACATTTCTCTTAATCATAACATATTTTAGTACTTAATAATAATTAAACAAATAAATTACTTACAATTTAAAATATTTAAGCAAAATGCCACCATATTAGTTGTAAGGAGTACTATCTTTTATTTGTACGTGATTATTATTATTTATTTATTTATCCAATATGGTTACTTATATAACCCAATTAAATGATATAAGTACAACACACAAGTAAATAGAACATATTATAATATACAATAGAAAAATTATAAACACAATATAATATACTTATATATGTACTACTATATATTTAATGAGACACTCTTCGACATCTCTGCGACATTTAGGAATTGAAACTTTTTTAGGTTTGTTAAGGTAGACAGCAAGTTGGAGCAATAATTCCAATATATACGCATTTGCTGGATTTTGTAATTGCCTAACTAAATAGCAAAACAATTGTATGAGAACTGTTTTTGTTCCATATTATAAATTTGTCTTTTAATATAATACATTTGTATCTGGATTTTGGAAAAAGGTTTTACTGAAGGCGAGATTATTGTTACGTAATATTTTTTATTTTTTCTGCTTTAAACAGCTACAAGTTAAATAGTTATCTAGGAGGACGATATCCAATATCAGTATCAGGTTCATAATCAGCGACCTCAAAAACTTCCGAGTAACAATTAAGATTAATGTAAATTGGATATAAGAAAAAAGTTTAATTAAGATTTAGATAATAAAACAAGGCGGTTAAGCTTAATAATTTTGGTTAGCATAATTAAAAAATCGGTTCCTTACATTTTTTGAAAATTAAATAACGAGTATTTAAAAAAAATGAAAAAATCCCAATTGGCTGCGAAACAAGTGCTCTAGATAATTTTCAACAAAAAACTTGCGCTTCGTGCCACATTGTACGCCCCAAAGAGTTTAACAAATAGAGGAGACAAGCTCCATAAGCGACGAAAAGCCTACCGTCTCCAAGGAAACCAAACCGGCAAATCGACGGCTTGTCTTCTCTATTTATTAAACTACTCTTTGGTACGCCCCACGATTCCCATTAATAGTTCAGTTCAGTTTTTATTTAGTTTCATTTGACATGTTATTACAGAAAAAAATATGTATAAAACAGGTCAAAAGGGGTAAGCAATATAAACTAGACACATGACACTTACATATTGCAGAGATAAAAAGATAAAATTCTACACTAAGGGTAATAAAGATAAAAACTTAAAAATAATTACAATTAATAAAAATTAAGAAATTCTTGGATTGAATATGGTTCATATCACAGACATATTGGAAAACTTGCCCTCTGAAATCCTATTGAAAAATTTTGTTTTTGAGAAAATCAGGCAGTACATTAAAAAATTTGATTGCGGAATAGAATGGTCCTTTCTCAGTTAGAGTTAAATGGTGCATCGGAAATGCATAATTGCTTTTGTGCCAAGTATCATAGATATGATTTAGGTTCAATGTTTTGAAATCAGCCTGATGATTTTTTAAATATAATAAGCAGGAGTATACATATTGTCCTGGTATTGTGAGCATTTTGTTTTCCCTAAAATGTCCTCAACACGATTCATAAAATTTCAATTTGTACATTATTCTAACTGCCCTTTTTTGAGCTTTAAATACTTTGTGGAGGTCCAAAGAACCACCCCATACCTCAATTGCATACTTAGCGATGGAATAAAAATTTGCATAGTACACCGTTTTAAGAGTCGGCGTGTCAATAAAATAAACGTGATAGAACTTTGAGTGCAAAGCATGTTTTGTTAAGTTTTTTCACGATTTCATCAATATTCATCAGGAACCATTTAATATTGTTTTCTAAATTTATAGGTAAGTAGGTACCTAACAATTTAGTAGAATTGATGTTTGAAATTGGCACCTTGTCAGTTAGCAACTCTGGTACTTTTAATAATGAATGATCGGTTTTAAATGTCACAACTTGATTTAGCTTCATTTAGTATAAGTTCATTGGCATAAAACGATTTTTTTACATTTTGCCACAGTCATCGAGAGAGCGTTCGTAACTTCCTCAAGTGTATGACTATTAAAAGGTTTGTATCGTCTGCATAATTAATTGTTAATTTTATATTTGGTTCTGCAACATTGATGAGATCATTTACAAAAATTACAAAAAGGAGTGGTCTTAGAACGCTTCCATGAGGAACTCCATAATTAATACTTACGATATCAGATTCATGCTTGGCCCCATTAACAGTTATTGACGTTTTCTGCCTTCTATCTCGTAAGTATAGTAATAAAATAAGATATATTGTTATTTATTTTTGAAGTTAAAAAGTACTAGGTTACTTAGGTCCCTTAGGTGTGCAATGAAATTTTTCTACTTTAAATTTTGTGCGTCATCTAGCATCTGGAAACGGTACTACTTACATGTTAAATAGGTAGTTATCTACTCAGACGTTTCAACACAATCACGATCGCAGAGACAACCATGAGACGCCCAACTCCATATAAAATTTGGTATCGTCTGGTCCGCTATGTGGGAAGGTGAGCATAGATGGCGTGCATTTTTCTTAGAGGTGATTTTAAAATGCGCGGCATACCTTATTTCTATATCTATTTTAATTATTATATTATTTTCAGTTAAATTTTAAGGACAAAATGAAACAAATAGATACAATAAATCGTTCATTAATAGAATGCTGCACATAATTTATGTAATGTTGTCTCCACCTCGTGTATACCGAATCCACAAATAAGACAGTGTTTTTGGGCATGAGAATATTATACGTTTGATCATATAATTACCCTCGCTTTGTTCTGATTGGCTACCACCTGATTGGGCACTCGTTGTTAATGCTTTTTAGCAAAACATAAGGCCCCCAAAGCGATGATTGAAAAAGAAAAAGAGGGAATAAGTCAGCGACTGAAGCGCGCAGTGTGTGTAGTTAGAACTAAAAAATATTTGACCTCTACGTACGTAACATAGATGCTTTCGTTCAGCAGAGTGATTCGTAATCATAATAAACAGGATTTCGATGACCAGTAATCATATGATACAAAATAGCATGGTAGGGACAGAGGCAACACATGAAACAGGTACGTTATGATTCCGAATCACTCTGCAGTCTGCTGAACGAAAGCAGGTATCTATCAGTTTGTTCATTTGTGTTGATTTATAGCAAATTTGAAACACGTTATCTCTCTCACACTCACGTTACCTGTGATAGCACTATCTTTATTTAACTGCTTGAAGCTGCTTTAAATCAACAGAAATGAACAAACCTTTTATTATCTATCTATCTTTATCTTTGCTATGGTTTTAACCTAAGTTTTGTTCTTAAATGCTGTTTGAATTTTAAATTCACGACGGTGCTATTAATATTGGAAGAAAACAAGAGAATGATTTCATCAAAAGTAACGTGATTTATATGTATCTAATTTAAAAGCTAAAAATTAGGCTTGATTTATAATTTGCTATCGTAAAAATATAGTTTCATGTTTTATTTAATTATAGTTTTGTTGACTTTATCCATTAATAGCATTATTTCGCTACTTGTAAGGCTAATATTATTTTTTTAAAGCAGGTCTCAGGATATCGAGGTCTGTTCCGATTTGTTCAAAATGGTAATGCCGGTCAAATTGCTAGGCAAAGTTCGGCTACAAGTACACAACAAGAACCACCACGAATTGAAAAAAGTGAGTTGTACTAATTAGTAACAATTTAACAATTGTTAAAACACTATTTTATATATTTTTTTAGCAATTAATAATGTTCAACTGTTAGGAAGAGTGGGAGCTGATCCACAGAAAAAAGGAACAAATGAGCACCCTATAGCAGTATTTTCTTTAGCAACACATTCTAACTATCGTTATGAATCTGGTGAATTTCTGCAAAGAACTGAGTGGCATAGAGTAGTATGCTTTAAACCAGGACTTCGTGAAACAATATTAAATTATTTAAAAAAAGGCCAGAGAGTCCATGTTACAGGTAGAATTACTTATGGTGAAATAAGAGGTGAGGATGGAAAACCTAAAAGTACAACAGCAATAGCAGCTGATGATGTAATTTTTTTCCAAAGCCAGTAGTAGTATCTTGATAAAGTTAGGTTATGACGAATATGGAGGTATGAATATTTAACTCTTAAGTACATTATTTTGTTAAGCGTTTTGAAATAAATATCTATAGAACAGTCAGTTAATTATTTTAGAAAAATAGTGGTCAAAGTCTTTACAAAAAATGTAACCTACAGGTAGCCAGATTTTTTATTGGATGCTAATGATGTAATGCGATGAGGTGTCGTCGTTTCTAGGCTTTCGTATTGTCTGAATACATTTCAACTATAAGATGAATATTATAGAGCTTTACCTGAATTAGTAAAATGGAATTTTGCAGATAGAACATTTTATAGCAATGCAGGTATTAGTTGTAAGCATACGGTTGGGTAGCAGCATGACCAGTGGGACCATTCAACAAATGCACAAAATGGGCCATTTTTGACAAAACCTCAAACTTGCAAATGACTTCTGAAAATTTATAAAAATGTCTTAAAATGTGGTTTTGTTTTCTTAACTGCTTCTCTAACTTTGAAAATCCAGTGATTTTATGTTAGGTAAAGAGAAACGAGAGCCTATAATTTATAGTGGAGTCAAAACCATTTCTTGGGGATAATTTTATAATTAAAATTATTTCACAGTAAGCAGGGTGTGAACCTGCTTTGTTAGATATGTCAGTTTGTAAGCTAAATGGGCTGACGCACTAGGTAACCATCCCGTTCAATAATTTCATGTGTAAAAATTATAATCTACAGCAAGATCAGCTAGATATATTTAACTGTAGTATTAATTCAATTAAACAACTTAATTTATGATTTATAGCGTTCTTTGTACTTCTCCTATAATTATCTTATATCTATTTTATTATAATATTTTTACATATATGCAATGTTTTATGTCCTGATAGTTTAATTAGCTTAATTAATTTTTAGTTTATTATACTGTTTTCGTATTCTCTATTGTAATGTTCCCACCCTGTAATTGGTTACCTGTTGGGTGGTTGTATTCAAATAAGTAAATAAATCTCGGTTCATGGTTTGGAAATATGTAGTTACAAAATTATAGGATTCAGGGATGGATTGGTATCAGAAAGGCGTGGTGAACTAAAATGCCCTTTGGTGAAGGTACTGATTTATGATAATACGAATTATACTAAATGTACAGATTTTTAACTCGAGAGGCCTGGAGCGATCGTAGGTGACTCTCGGCTATACTCGTATTTCGATACGAAAGATCCAGCAACATGAAGCCTAGCTAGTACTTGGATGAGAGTCCAGGGAAATACAGCGTTCTCCCTCCACATTCTAACTACTTGTATATCAGCACATGCATAGAAGATGTGCAATTTTAGGCAGGGGTTGCATTGTGGAAATAACAGCCTTCGGAGGGGATGTAAAGCAGTCGGTACCTAGTCTATTAAATGTTAGGCACGTAAAAAATTCCTACTCTTCAATAGAGAAGAGTTTTGGCAAAATTTTCGAAGTAGTTCATCTCCTGGCGTCGCACATAGCGGTATTTACATGAAAAACCTGGCCAAGTCAGTTTCGTGAAGTTAGTCATAACACAAAATGCACCCGTGTATTGTGTAGGTGAGCCAAAAATAACATACCTATACCGAATGTAAATGGGCAAAAAACATACATTGATTATAACAAATTGAGAGAAAAATTAAACAATGAAAAATGGGCAGATTTATATTCTCTAGAAAGTGTAGATGCAGCAACCAACTTGTTAATAACAAAATTAAATGAGCATATAAAAAATAGTACCAAATCATTTATACTTAAAAGAAATCAAATAATAGAAACCCATGGATTAGTAAAGGATTGGTAAAATCAATAAATAAAAAAGATGAACTATACATAATTATACAAAACGAATTTAAAAGGTATAGAAATACACTCTCGGAAATCATAAAATCAGCAAAAATTAACTATTATAATAAATTAGTAAAAAAAAAAACGACTAAAATATGTGGAAGTGCATAAAAAGTATTTAAAACCATAAAAACACTAATTCAATACAAAATTTAAAAATAAATGGACACGTCAGTTCAGATCCTTTGGAAATATCAAATTCTTTTAGCAAACTTTTTAGCACCCGTTGGAAGTAATTTAACAAAAAAGATAACTCCAGTTTATAAAATTAATAGATCTTACATCGACATCTGACGAGGAAATTACAAAAATAATATGGGAACTGAAACCTAAAAACGCATCTGGTATTGATAATATCCAGGCAGAAACAGTGAGAGAATGTATTTATTACCTTGTACAACCCCATGGTCTTCATCATAAACAGAACCATTGAATCTGGTATATTTCCCAAAGCGTTTAAAATAGCTGTCATTAAGCCGTTCAACAAGTCCGGAGATAAACGATGTGTCAAATTATAGACCAACATCTCTTTTGTCAACCTTATTAAAAATCTTCGAGAAAATCTTAAAACAGAATAACAAGTTTTTTGAACAAATTCAACTTGCTGTCTGACACATGGATTTAGGGAAGCCAGATCAACACAGGATGCAATAACTGACTTAACCGCAAAAATATATAGTCCAGTCAATATTTCTGAACGGTTTATAGGCATCTTTGTTGACCTGACAAAAGCATTTGATACCGTCAGTCATTCAAGTTTGTTGGAAACTCTAGAGAGGACGGGTTTCAGGGGAATTTGCTACGAGCTAATGAAGAGTTATTTGAGCGATAAGACACAATGTGTAAAGGTTGGCAATACAGTGGCATGGAACCTGTATCTTGCGATGTTCTGCACGGTACTGTACTGGACCCAGTATTATTCGCATTATATGTCAACGACTTATTTAAGGTTCCCCTTACAGAGGAAGTGATAAGTTTTGCCGATGACACGGCTGTATGTTATAGAGGAAAAAAACTGGAATGTAATAAAATCTAATATTCAGAAACACTTTCCAGTAATAATAGATTGTTTCAGTAGTAAATTACTAACAATAAATATGAATAAAACATACTACCTACCATTTACTAGTTATGCTCATAAACTTCCAGACTTCCCAGCTATCAACATCGACTATAAAAACATCAATATCGAATTATCATCTGTCACATCAATAAAATATCTCGGAGTCATGCTTGATTGTCACCTTAGGTGGAATAAACATGCAGATTTTTTAGTTAAAAAATTAAGATTACTCCTTTCAAAACTTAAATACCTTAAGAAATTCTTTGGCATAGGTCACCTAAAAAGCATATATTTTACTCTAGTCCAACCACATTTATGTTATGGTATCATTGCTTGGGGGGGGGGGGGGCAGGGCATAACAAACTGCTATATTAAAAGCCTTGAAACAATGCAGAAATGGATTCTAAAAATACACCCTATATTACTTATGAAGTCCTGTTTGAGTGTATTGAATCCATGGACTATTTAAATGACGCGAATATTTATTTTATAGGAGATTTTAATATCCCAGAGTTTAACAAGGTAAATGTTGTTCCAAGCAATCCTTACTTTGCAACGTTTCTCAGAATTTTTTGATTTGAAACAATTTAATACTGTGTTAAATATTAATGAGAGTGTTCTTGATTTGGTATTATCAAGTGCAAATTGAGATGTCAGTAGATCATTAAAATGCCTGCTTATGGAAGATTTACATCATCCGCCATTAGATATATCTCTGAAAATAAATAATTTTCTACCTGAAAATTTCCCGTTTAATTTAAATGAAGTATATAATTTAAAAAAAGCCAATTATCCCCTTTTGTACAATTATTTATTTCATACAGACTGGTCATCTTTAACTGAACTAAATGATGTTAACTTAGGATGTACCGCTTTTTATTCGAAATTAACAGATTTTTGATAAATTTGTACCCAAAACTCTTCCTAAACAGACTAAATATCCAAATAATATTGTAAGAGACATAAAGAAGAAAAATACTATTAGGAAAAAATATAAGCAAACAAAAAACTATGATTATTATAACGAATTTAGGAATATAAGAAATAAAATTAAATACGATGTGAAACAAGCATATGACAATTATTTACTTAATATACAGGGTAACATAAAAAATGATCCCAAAAAATGTTGGTCGTATGTAAATAGTAAAAAAAGATGTTCCTCAATTCCAGACAATATTCTATAAAATAATGTTCAACATACAAATCCTCAAGATATTGTTAATGCATTTGCGACCGTCTTTCAAGCAGCTTATTTAAATCCTAATACAAATAGTAATAAAAATTCCCCCTGCGGTGAGGCAAATAGTAGTATTTTATGTGTCACAACCTTTTCGGAATTGGACGTGCTGCAATCTCTCAAAAAAACTAAACCTAAATTAACCAAGGGCCCTGATAATATGCCTGCCTTTATAGTAAAAGACTGTGCACACATTTTTGCTCGTCCACTCGATTTTTTAATTTATCCCTAAAATGTCAGATATTTATTATTTTATTTATTTATTTAATCATACATCATCCAACAGTACAAAACCATTTATAGGATGGAAATCTAAACTAACTTAACCTAACCTAACTAAAAAGTACAAATAGAAATTATGAAGGCGATTATACTGCACGACAGTAGATGAAATTTCTGACTGCTAGGCAAATATGTCCAATTCACTGCAATGAGTATCATAACTAGTACAAATATTAAAAAGAGGAGAAAACTTTAATACGTTAGATCTAGGAGTGGATAAATAAAAAGTATGAGAATGACGAGAATTAATCCGTGGGACATAGAAGTTCAGTTGGCTTAATATTTCACTACAATCTATTTTATTATGCATAATTTTATCTAGAAAACGCAAAGCAAAGGACTCACGCCTTTCGGAAAGACTAATAATATCAAATTTTTCAAGTAATTGATTTTGAGAAGCTCCAATTGGTGGATATGTACCTTCAGTTTTCCAGTTTAAAAATTTCAGGAAGCGGCGCTGAATGTTTTCCAATTTATCATTATGAGTATTGTACCCAGATTGCCAGACAAGTGAAGCATACTCCAGTTTAGACCGACAGAAAGCAAAATAAAGCATCTTTAAGGTTTTCGCATCATTAATATCATGGCTGTTACGCAAAATGAAGCCTAACATTCTGTATGCATGCGAAATTACAGCGTCAATATGGTTAGTGAAGGTTAATTTTTTATCAAAAGTTACACCTAGATCCTTGAACGTAGATGGTCTGTTCAGCATGTCGCCATTAACATTATAATTATATATAATTGGGGATTCCTTGGTTGTATAACTCATAACATTGCACTTGCCAACATTTAGGTGAAGATCATTTTCATCGCACCAAGCCGATAACTTAGTTAAGTTGTTTTGAAGTTTTTTGCAGTCATTAAAATCATTAATCCTATGCAACATCTTGACGTCATCGGCATATATTAAGAAATATACATCTAAGTGATCACTGATGTCGTTAATAAAAATATTAAAGAAAAGGGGTCCAAGTATTGATCCCTGGGGTACTCCTGACGTGGCTCGGTATTCAACAGATTTATATCCATTATATGATACGAACTGAACTCTATCAGTCAAGTAACTCTCAAGAAATTGAAGTAAACCGTCAGACAATCCGAATTTGTCAAGTTTACAGAGAAGTTTACTATGGTTCAGTCTGTCAAACGCCTTGGAAAAGTCAGTATAGACTGAGTCTACCTGTATTTGAGAATCAATTGATTCAGCAATGTACTGAGTAGCGCAGATTAAGTTCGTTACGGTGGAACGACCTTTCATAAAACCGTGTTGTTGCATAGAAATTTTCAGTTGAACATGTGCATAAATGTTATCATGTAGTAGGATTTCGAAAGCTTTACCAAAGTTACATATGATTGTTATCGGTCTATAATTGGTAACATCATTTTTTTCACCTTTTTTATACACAGGGCACACTTTGGAGTATTTCCAAATATCAGGAAAACAGCATTTCCTAAGACATAAATTAAAAATTATGCAGAGAGGATATGCAAAAATGCTGGCACAGTCTTTCAGTAGAAATGCTGGAATTCCATCTGGGCCCGCAGTAAGTTTCCTGATGTGTGGAAATATTCTCGTTTATGTCCCCTGTACAAAAAAGACAACAAAAATAACGCGGAGAGCTATAGGCCAATAACAATTCATTTGCAATTTTGCGAAAGTTTTTGAGTTTACCTTGAGTATGCCACTAACAAGGCACGTGCAAGGTCAAATTGTAACAAACCAACATGGATTTGTATCCGGCAGATCCACTGAGACTAACCTCACCTGTGTCACGCAATACGTTTCTGAAAAGTTAGATAATAACAAACAGGTTGATATTATCTATACGGATATTTCCAAGGCGTTTGATTGCCTGGATCATGGTATTCTGATACAAAAGCTTAGCAAATTCGGATTATCAGTGTCACTATTAGATTTAATTACCTCGTATTTAGGAAATAGGCGGCAGTATGTAGAATACCATGGTTTCAGGTCATTCGACGTCTTGGCTAGCTAAGGTGTCCCTCAAGGATCTGTACTGGGACCACTTTTCTTTAATATCTTTATTAATGACATTGTCACAAATATTGGCGTTGAAAGCCTGTTATATGCGGACAATTTAAAAATCTATTGTGTAATTGAAACTGATGAAGATTGTGACAAGCTTCAAAATAACTTGAATAAGATAAATGATTGGTGTCTACTAAATCAACTACCTCTCAATGTATCCAAATGTAGCGCATTTACGTTTTGTAGAGCACGCAATTATATTAATTTTAATTATCATTTAAATAACCAGGAGTTAGAAAGACCTGATACAATTAAAGATCTGGGGGGTGACCTTTGACAGAAGTCTAAGTTTCAATGAACATATAAATTTAACCGTATCATCAGCTTTAAAAAGCCTAGGATTTGTAATAAGGAATTGTAAGTGTTTTAATAATATGGACATATTATGAAATTATTGTACTACTTTGTGCGATCAAAATTAGAATATTGCTCACTGGTATGGTCCCCGGCTATGCTACGTATATAAAAAGTATTGAAAACATTCAGCATCGTTTTGTTAAGTATTTGTGTTTTATTGAAGATGGCAATTATCCCACAACTGGTTATTAACAAAACCTCATGTTAGAAAGATTTGATATGTCGAGTCTAGAAAACAAGAGACTAGCACACTCTGTAATATTTCTGCATAAAATTATTTACACTATGTCTGATTGCCCGTCTATTTTGGAGCAACGGTGTTTTCGTGTACCTCGTATAGGAAGCAGAAATCGTGAAACATTCTCATCATGCTACTCCCCGAACAAATTTACTAAAATTTTCACCTATACATTTTATGTGTAAAAATTATAATTCGGTGCAAAATGAGCTTGATATATTTAATTGTAGCCCTGAGTCAATTAAAAGATTACTATGCGTATAACCCCATTTCCCTTATTGCCATTTACATGTTTTTTATAGTTATGTGATGTGTATATATATATATATATATATTTTAAGTCAGCTTTTTCTTAGTATGATATTTGCATTTTGTTTCTTCTGTGACGTACTATGAATTTGGTATATATAATACTTATACTGTCGGTGCTTACTAGTGTAACATTCCCACCCTTTAATTGGTTTTCTGTTGGGTGGTTATTGTATCTAAATAAATAAATAAATAAATAAATAAATAAATTGTAGTTCCCAAAATGATTAACACTATAGGACAACCCTGTCACATTTACTTGGCTCCCAAGGCATATAATGAAGTCTCGACATCTCTAAAAAGTATAAACTCGTCTAAACTCTTCCAAAATAAGCTAAAAAAGATGGGTATTGGAAATTCCATGATCATCAGTACGCCTCATGATTGAAATAAATGCTCAATCCTAAAGAAAATATATTATTAAAATATTTTAGGCTAAACAATAGTAGAGGACTTTAGCCGAAGTTGGGTCTCCCCCCACCACTTTTTGTGACCTTGACCTTGACCGTGAACGTGTATGCCGCCGTGGCGTGACCTTGAGCTATAGACAGTGCCTACTCTTGAATTCGGTTTGCACTTGACCTTGAAACGTACGTTTATTAGTCAAGAGTAGAATATTTTTGTGCCCTTGTCGATAGCAAGCACGCCTCGACCGGGGTAGTATTATGTAACCTTGAGCTGCATGCATGCTCTGCCTTTACTAGAGACCAGATTGCATCCGAGGTTAGATGTTTCGTGACGTAGCAGACCGTTACGTTAAAACAGCGAGAGAAGTTAAAATTTCATCATTCCTAATGTTACTCTCGTAGAGTAAACTAGCGCGCCAACTCAATATGTCTTTTGAAGTTGGTGCGCCGGATGGGGTCGAGCTGACGCTCCCTACCTCAAATGCATCGCTGTAGGCCTGGCCATCGCCGTGGCGTGACCTTCAGCTGTAGACAGCGCCTACTGTTGAATTCAGTTTGCACTTGCCTTGAAACGTACGTTTATTAGTCAAGAGTAGAATGTTTTTGTGCCCTTGTCGATAGCAAGCATGCCTCGACCGGGGTAGTATTATGTAACCTTGAGCTGCAGGCTTTGCCTTTACTTTGAGTCCAGATTGCAATCCGAGGTTAGATGTTTCGTGACGTAGCAGACAGCGAGAGAAGTTAAAATTTCATCATTCCTAACGTTACCCTCGTAGAGTAAACTAGCGCGCCAATTCATTATGTCTTTTGAAGTTGGTGCCGGATGGGGTCGAGCTGACGCTCCCTACCCTAAATGCATCGCTGTAGGCCTGGCCCGGCGTTAAAATGTATACGTGTACTTTAAGTGAGATGACAATATGCAGCATCATTCAACGAAGACGTTTGCCAGGTACCTATATATTGCCAACTCAAGAAACAGTCCTCTAGCGCCTCTGCCTCGGTTGCGTCCGGGATATCAACGAACGGTTACGTGATCTTATTAAGAAAGAGGGCTCTCGAAGGGTAGAAGACAGTGGAGGGATGCATTGCTAACACGGCCGTACTGTGGCTAAGACCTGAGCGTCGTCATCGCTCTGTTATTGTTATTGTTATCTAGGTATCTGAAATGGTATAAAGTACGGAAACATAACTTCAAATAAATTGTGGCTAATTCTTTGTTCTTGTGCATTGCTTACATATATTTAGTCAGTTATAAGAGAGTGAGATCTGAGTGGAAATAAGAGTACTAATGTCCTAGAAATGTAATTGCATAGGTACGTAAAGTAAAAAAATAGAGAGGAAATAATCAACAAAATTAGATTTTATAACAATGTTACGTATAATTCTAATAATTATTTTGATCTTTTACATACTTCGCAATTAATTGCAAGTGTCATTTTGTATAATTTACTCATTCGTTTTGTATACCTACGCCAATAGACCTCGAAAAATGTTTGCTTGCGCGCATTAAAAGAAGCCCTTTACAAACAAGAAGGTCACAAAATCGAGATATTAGGTGGATACAGATTTTGGCAATGGAAAAATTTCCTTATTTTTATTAAATAACTTAATATGCTTATTCTAAATGAAGAGCACTACTTATATAATTAGACACAATTATGCTTTATGAGTTATGCGATATTTTTAGGGGTTTCCACTGACTACGCTTGTAAATGTCTGCTTATTCTCATCTTGTTTTAATGATTTATAACTTTCAGATAGTTAATTTCTAATTTCTTCGGCAAAAAGTAATTTTTTAACAATTTTATCACATGTTTAGAAGTTTTATCATTTCTTTTGCATACTTTAGTCGGATCTCAGAAAATATATTGTTTAGTTGAGTTCTATTTCTACTTCACCTTTGGCGTGACCTTGAGCCGTAGCCGGTGCGTACCCTTGAAGCCGGGTTGCATTTGACCTTGAAAAGTCGTCATGACCTTGGCCGTGAACGTGGAGGCCGCTCCGTGGCCTTGAGCTGTAGCCGGTGCGTACCCTTGAAGCCGGGTTGCATTTGACCTTGAAAAGTCGTCATGACCTTGGCCGTGAACGTGGAGGCCGCTCCGTGGCCTTGAGCTGTAGCCGGTGCGTGTCCTTGAAGTCGGGTTGCATTTTACCTTGAAAAGTACTGTTGTAAAGCTTGACCTTGAAAGGTCGTTGGCAGTTGTTGAGTTCGACTTGCACCACTCCATTTGACCTCGAAAAGTATGTTTGTAATTGAAGAGGGGGAAGGCTTTGTGGCGTAGCAGAACGCTATAAAAGAGCAAGAGGAGTCTCTGTATTATCATTCTTAAAGTTAGATTCCTTCAGTAAAGTATCCAAGATGTATACGTGTACTTGCGGTGCTAGTTTTACTCGAGGTGATAATATGCGACGTCATCAGAGACAGTCATGTAAAAATATAAATGATAATGGGCCTGGGGCAAAACAACCAAAATTAGATTCAACTCCTTCGACATCTACAAATCAGCAAACGTGTTACAGCTGTAATGTGACTCTAACAGCTAGACAGATGAAATCTCATAAGAGGACATTGCAGCATAGAACAAATTCGTGTGTACCTTTGATGAATGGTGTAGAAATTGTCCGAAGTGCTTTCCAATATAGAATAATAAGTTACCGAGTGCATAGTGAAAATGAAAAATTGGACTATATAATGTTTTTCAACGAAATTAGACATAAAGTATTGGATTTATTGCATGAAGTCCTGATGCTTCACAAAATAGTGAAGATAAACATGGAGACATTTGCCAGATACATATTGCAAACTCAAGAAGTGTCTGAAATGAAATCATTTAACACCTGCAATAAAATTTTGGATCAAGGTATGGATTTAGGCAGCTTTCTCGATACTTTTGTGGATATGATGGTTGCCCAAACTACAGAGTTCCAAGAACGCGATTCCGGTACGTAAATATTTATCGAAGTGTAGAATAATGATTAATAACTGCATATTATTTTTAGGATGGGCCCTTGAGGAAATAAAATTTGTGGAAATAAATGTGAATAAGTACAGTCCACTACGTGGTTCATCATATATTAAACTACCAAAGTACATAGAAAACAAAAAGGCCGTAGTGAATATAGAAAACCAGGATCAATGCTGCTTTGCTTGGGCTGTAACTTCAGCACTGTATCCTGCAAATGGTCAAACATCTGACATGTCATCTTATCCGCATTATTCAAGAGTTTTAAACTTGACAGGTATGGATTTTCCAGTTAAATTGCGCGATATTTCTAAATTTGAAGAATTGAATAATATATCGATTAACGTATATGGTTTAGAAAAGAAATTTGAGAATAATAGAATAAAGTATGATGTTGTCGGACCTTTGCGTTACTCTGAGAAAAAATTACGTATGCATGTTAATTTGTTATTAATTTCCTCGGAATGTGATGAAGATCACCATTGTTCAATAGACTGTGCCAAAACTCACTATTGTTGGATAAAGAATTTATCTGGGTTAGTTTCACATCAAATTTCTGCTCACGGACATAAAAAATATTTCTGTGACGGATGTTTGCTGTATTTTAGCAATGAGCGCCAGTTAATGCTTCATCAGAAAAATGATTGTAATCATATTTATACAACAACACCATCGACACAATTTCGGCTTGATAAATATGGAAAACAGGTACCGGAAAATATATTAAAATTTGAAAATTTTGAAAAGCAAATGCAAGTACCATTCGTAGTATATGCTGATTTTGAATCAATTCTTAAACCAATAAACACGTGTGAGCCAAATCCTCAGTGCTCTTACACTAACAAGACCTTCATTCATGAGCCGTATTCTTTCGCATATTTCATAAAATGTTCTTTTGATAATTCCCTTTCCAAGTTTGAGCTATATAGAGGATCTGATGCTGCTAAGGTTTTTGTATCACGTATAGAATGTGATGTAAGAGAAATTTATAATACATATTTGAAAGATGTAACACCGATGGCTCCTCTAACACCATCGGAGATAGAAAGTTTTAACAATGCAACCGTTTGCGGTATATGTGAGAAACCCTTTAAAGAAGGTGACGTAAAAGTGAAAGATCATTGCCACATAACTGGTAAAATAAGATTCGGTGCTGCTCATTCTATCTGTAATTTAAATTATAAAATTCCAAATTTTATCCCTGTTATATTTCACAATATGAGTGGATATGACATACATCTATTTGTCAAAGAGTTGTGTGCACATAAAGATAAAATTGAAGTAATACCACAAAACAAGGAGAAATATATATCTTTCACAAAACACCTTTATATGCATGATTATGTTAACAGCAAGGGAGAAAATAAAAATAAATTTTTAAAATTACGATTCATTGATAGTTTCAAATTTATGTCAGCATCACTACAGCATTTAGGAGAAAATTTATCAGACGATCAAATGGCTATGACTAGAAACTTTTGTGGTGATGACGTAAAATTTAATTTAATGCGTCGGAAAGGCGTATTTCCATATAGCTTTGTAGATAGTTTAGAGAAGCTAAATAATCAAAATTTGCCTTCGAAAGAAGAATTTTATGATAACCTAAATGAAACACACATATCAGACGAAGATTACGAAAGAGCTCAAAATGTGTGGAGGTTGTTTGAGTGTAACAGTTTGGGATCTTATTCAGATATTTATTTAACCACAGACGTGCTACTTTTATGTGACGTATTTGAAAATTTTCGTGAAATTTGCCTGAACAAGTATAAATTGGACGCGGCACATTACTTCACTAGTCCTGGTTTATCATGGGATGCTATGTTAAAATTAACACAAGTAGAACTTGAGCTATTAACAGACATTGACATGATTCACTTTTTTAAAAGGGGTATACGTGGCGGGATAAGTCAGTGCTCAGAAAGGAAGCATATTGCAAACAATAAATTCCTACCTAATTATGACTGTACAGAACCTTCCTCATTTATTACATATCTCGACAGCACGAATTTATATGGGCATAGTATGTGTCAGATGCTGCCATCTAGCGGATTTGAGTGGATGTCTGAAAGAAATTCTCGATTTAGATATTACCAACATTTCAGATCAAAGCGCCATCGGGTATGTTTTTGAAGTAGACATACATTACCCGGAAGAATTACATGATTTGCACTCAGATCTCCCTTTTTTGGTAGAAAGCATTATACCACCGGAGTCAAAATCAAAATCCTCGAAATTAATTCCAAATTTGAATGACAAAAAGAGATATGTTGTACATTACAGAAACCTGAAACAAGCCATTAAACATGGTTTAATGGTGTTAAAAACACATAGAGTGCTTAAATTCAATCAGTCGGCGTGGTTAAAAAAATACATCGATTTGAATACAGAAATGCGAAACAATGCAACCAATAAGTTTGAAAGAGACCAGTATAAGTTGATGAACAACTCAATTTTTGGAAAAACAATGGAAAATGTAGATAATAGAAAAGATATAAAGTTAGTGACTCACTGGGAAAGTATCAAAAAAACTGTAGGTGCAAATGCACTAATAGCTCGGCCAAATTTTAAGTCATGCACAATTTTCTCAGAGGATTTTGTGGCCATTGAAATGGGTAAATTGAGGGTTTTATATAACAAGGCGATTTTTGTTGGCTTTTGCGTGCTTGAATTGTCAAAGACTGTATTGTATGAGTTCTTTTACGAAGTTATTAAAAGTAAATTTGGCAATGATGCTTCCTTGCTGTACACTGACACTGATTCATTAATAATCAAAATTTTTACTGACAATTTTTACGACTTTATCATACAAAATCCCGAAAAATTTGATACGTCCAATTACACTGTAGGAAACAAATTTAATATTCCAAAAAATCCATCGGTGCTCGGAAATATGAAAGATGAGTTTCCTGGGGATCCTATAATTAGCTTTTATGGTACGGGAGCCAAAGCCTATTACGTGCAATCCGTCAATAACGAATTAAAAAAAGCAAAAGGTGTCAAGAAGTCGGTTATTAAAAAAGAATTGACATTAGACGACTACAGGAAAGTTGTGGAACAAGGGGGTTTAATATTTAGAAAAATGAACACGTTTAGAAGTCATTTACATGATATATATACCGAGATGCGTAATAAAGTAGCACTTTCTCATCACGACGATAAGCGTTTTGTTATTCCAAATACCACAAAAACTTTGCCTTGGGGACACTCTGATATAAGATTCTTTCAAAGTGAACCAAAGCAAAACGTCGAGATGCTAATATCAGCCGTAAATAGTCTCGAACGAGGTGTTGAAAAAAATAATGATAATTTAGATGCTTTACTTGCCGCAATAGCCGAGTTAAGTCAATGAATATGTGTAACATATAATGCTTTTAATACTAACGCAAAGATCGGCGAACGTCCTACTAAACTGGAAAATTCATCCCCAATATTTCACTTAATCAATTTAAAACAGTATTTAGTCAGTTGTAGCAAATGTATGACATGTGTTCTCTTATTGGTTGTTAATAAAATTTATACATGAATTGTTGTGTTTCTTTTCTCTCAAAATAAATTGTAATCAAATAATGTAAAGTGTATACTATTAACGATTTCAGCTATTACACCACTTTCTTACTGAGAGTGTGCATAGTCGAAGTTTGGTATAGTTATCTTCATATACTTAAGGCACATAAAAAGTGTAGGCGCCTTTGACTTTAGGGTAAAGATCAAATACCCTGACATTTTGTTATTTGCTTTAAATATATGAAGAGAACTATATCGATGTGGGGACTTGAAATGTGCAGATACATTAACGATGGGGGTGAATTTAAACCAATCAGAAAAATGGGTGGGGAGGAGTAGTGGGGGTGAACTCCTCTACATAAGCGCCAGCAATGCTAACAAGATTCATTTCGTCTTCAGCTATCCTTAAGTGCTGACGGGTCGTTAAAAGACTTAAACGCTTTTTGCTTTGTGTTAGTTGTTGTTAGTGACTAAAAAAAAAAAAAAAATGGAAGGAAGTAGCTATTCGCAGATGGCTGGTGGTAGCAGGAAGAGAGCTGCTTCGCCAATACTGGATGTTTTGACGGCGATGGCCTTTGTGTCGAATTTTAGGCCATCACAGGAGGACGCCGTGCGTACAAACAGTGGTGGTGGTGGCGGTAGCAATAACTTCAACGACATCGATGTGGGTGCTACTGATTTTAACGACATCGACGTGGATTACCACCTGTCCCAGGATGTCATTGAAGAATACAATCCGGAGTTATATCGTATCCTGGATGAGGTGGAGCGTAATGTGGTAGAAGAAGCTGCTGTGCCACTTCAGGACGCGGGTCCCAATGTCGGTGGCGTCAAAGACCAAGGCAAGTTCAAAGAGCCGATTGATTTGCCCCTTCCTGCATTCGCCAGAAAGAATAATGCTGACGTTGTCGAAGATTCCGGGGATGAATTTCAACCACCCAAGAAGTCTAAGAATTCACCAGGTCCTTCTAGGATTTCTAGACCGGCTCCTAGGAATAATCGTTCTTCAAAAAAGGGTAAGGCGGCCAAATCCAAGAAGGGTGATCATCGTAGCATCCTTAGAAACATTTTGGAAGAACCAGCTCCTCTTACTCCTAGTGTGCAGAAAAAATCCAAAAAAGGTAAGGAGCCTGTCGTGAAATCGAGACCACAGGACAGCATTCATCGTTCCTCGCCTGTTAATTTAAGCGACTCTTCCGATGAAGAACAAGAGATTTTTTCTCAGATCGGTGACAGGGATATCTTCAGCAACTTCGGCAAATTACTGGAAAAAGTGAAGCGTGAAACAGCAGAGAAAACGTCCGCCCGCGCTGGTGATGACAAATTACGGGATACCGCCAGGCGAGCCATTCTCTTAGCAAAACAAAACATCGAAGCCTCACAAAAGAAAATACAGGAAGAAAATGAAAAAATCAAAGCCGAAGAACAAACTATTTCGCATTACACCGATCTATTAACAGGTGCAGACGAACGAGAGGTCGCTGAAGCAAAGGCTGAAAAAAAGTTGAAGGTCGTGAAAAAACAATGTAAGGTCATTGAAAAAATATTGGTAATGTGAAAGTTGTGTTAAAAAATGTTAGAAATAGTTATAATTCGTTCTCTGTAGGTTAGGTTGTAACGTAAATAAATGGTATGTTAAAAAGAGTATTTCCTTTCATTTCTTGTAACAGCGTAAACATATATTTGGAAATAAAATAAAATATAATATAATAATTTATAATAAAATAAAAAAACATGTAACGCCACTGTCACTGTGTATATTGAATTTGAATTTATACAGTACGCGGGTATTGGCAGGATACAACGGTATGCAACCAACAACACTACTATGTGTATGTGGAGTTGGGCAAAACACACCTCATACGTCTTACTTAGTGAGACATCTAGCGGTCGCTAGAATAATAACTGTATTCCTGTATAGAGTTGCCTATGGTACGTACAAAAATAACTTACTTCGTTGGGTGACATTTAGAGGTCGGTAGAATAATAACAATAATGCAATCGGTCAGTGGCGCACTGTATGCTACATATTTTTATATTTAATTACTGTATTTATTTTTGATTACATTATTCTCAACTCAAAATTGTAATGGTATAATTTGGTAATTTAAGCAAATATTTGTTAATAAAAAAATACTTTTTCTGTGCTGATATTTTATTATATAACTCATAAAAAAAAATAGAAAGATTACAAATTTATTTATTTTTATTACATAACATAAAAAGTTATACATCTATTTCTTCTTCTTCTTCTTCGTCTTCTGACCCACTGTTCAGTGACCATTCACTCGGTGAACTAGATCTGCTAGGCGGCTCTACCTCTATAGATGAGCTAGGACTACTGGGTGGCTCAACTCCCAATGGTCTCCACCATTCTGAACCATCAGGACCATCCTGGTTTAGATCATCCAAGTAGCGTACTAACGGCACAGACCAAGTACTACTGTCTGGCATGTTACCATTATCTCTGTACTCCATGGCCATTCTGTATTCGTATTCCCAGAATGGCATTGTCGACTCTGCGCAGTCGCTGGAACTTATTGTATTGTCTTGAGCAGCCATTTCTTGCAACTTTGCAGTTTAACTGAGAAACATGATGAGGGGAGTTTCTTATATAAATGGACCCCCACTCTATATTATAACCAACATTTGCAAGAATTGTGGGTACTAGGTTCATCATATACGGATTTTTCTCATGGTAACATTGCCGTCGCCACCACTATCGTAAACGTGGGAGAGAAAGTGGGGGTAAACTGACATACTTAAAACTGAGAGAATTCTCTATTCTTTATCAGTTCTGTATTAGAGAGCTCTCACTATGAATACTGAGATTCAAGATCATACCGTGTCGTCCAGCAGTGATCCGATACTTAGTGGACCAGATTATTGGGCAGAGTCCCTTCTACGATTGTTATCACAGCTACCACCTTTGGAAGATATTGAGGACACCCCACCGGTGCCTGATAGTACGACCGAGGACTGTGGAGACAGTAGAGTAGAGCCCATGGGGTCGATGGATCGGTCACCGTCACTCTGGAGTCTGGAGACCATTCCAAATGAGGACGACTATGATAGTGACGAGGTATCCGATGAAGAATATATGGATGATGAAGATATTTAATTTTTGTAATTAATAATTTATACAAATGTTTTTTTTTATGTAAATAAATATATCGATTCTAAGAAATTATTTGTTTATTATTCTCTATTTTAAGTGCAAAATAAAGTGGGGTAAATTGACTTACATAATAAGAAATTAGTACATTTGTCTTCACTTGAGTAGCATAATATCGCTTTACTATAGCAGTCTAGCCTATACCAACCCCATATTCATTTTATACTAGTGCCATTCAACCACCACAACGTACATTAAGAGTGAGGTGGTAGACTGTTTCTTATACACAGATTATTTTTTTCATAGCAGCATTTCCACCACATAGACAGATATTTTAAATTATATCTTATTTTTTTTAGACTTTACAAGATGTAAAAAAAACACATTTTCATATTACAGAAATATTTATTTACAAAAAAAAAAAAAAGAATTATATTTACAAAAAAAAAAGAAGTATAAAAGGAAGTAAAAATATATATATATTTACAATAAAATACAACATAACTAAACTAACATAACTAAACTTACTTAACTAAACTAACTTAACTATTTACATATTTACAATTAGGTTTTTTTATTGTTGTTACATATATTGCAAATTTCCACAGGCCTTATTTGATGTAGTGGATTTCTACACGATTTACAGTCATCTCTCACACCATCGGCCAATCGTGTGGTACTATGTATGTCGATGTGCCGATGGAGTGACTGATCGACACGTCTCTGGTAGTCCATGTAACACATGTAGCATAATTCGTAATCTGTACCACCTCTTACATCTATAGCTACATATGCCATGGTTGTACAAAACAATGCCTCATTATCGTGCCCTCTTTGTAGATACCTGTGGGCCTGTTCTACTTCGTTCTCCTCGTCCGATACATCAGCCACGATACCATCGTCGTCCGTATCAATATCATGTCGGACGACTTCCTGTTCTTCAACAACAGCTTCTTCATCTACGCCTGCGTCTTCGAGGATATCCCCCTCGTCATCGAAGCGCAGATCTTCTTCTTCTACCTCGCCCATAACGACCTCAGGAATATCGACTTCGGCATCAGGAATTTCGACTTCGGCATCCAATTCATCACCCCATTGGTTATTAATTAAATCAACTTCCGCCAACCAGTCAAGGAATTCAAAATTGGTGTATCCCGTGGGTGCACCAACCATAAACTTTCGTAAACCAGCCATTGAAGATTTAAGAAATTAACGTCAGTGTAGAGAGACACAGATAGTGTAGTGTTGAAAATCAACTGACTTGTATCGAGTCACCTCCTCGTTTATATACAGTTGATGACGTCATGTCACCTCTGACGTCAGCGCCCTCAGCATCTACTTAAATGAGAATGAACACAATGAGGAGCACAGTTATTATTCTGCTTTCATACTGTACATATTGTAAAGTATTAAGAAGTATTAAAAATGCCTTTTCCAAAAGAGTGGCTGTCAAAACCAACCATTGCAGCATATCCTTTTAGAATGAATGACCAAATGGTGTGTCATAACTGCTACGTTTCCTGGCCGAAGGAATATTTCAATCCATGTACGGGCTTGTGTGGAATTTGTGTAAGGGAGAATCCTGTGTCAATTCAGAGGTTCCAAGGAAGAAAAGCTGGGGAACGTCAGTGTCGTAAATGTCTTCAAATGTTGGCTCGCAGCAACTTCGGAATAATGAGAGATGTTTGTGGTGTTTGCATGGTGGACCATCCATTAAGGCAGCGGTGTATGGCATGTGATAAATTCGGGAGCAATTGCTGGAATAATATATGCAGCCAGTGTAGACATAATAAACTATTGTGCGAAAATGTCGGTCACTATTATGTGGATATGTTGCATCACAATAGAAAATGCTGGTGTCCTGGAATCGAGAAATTCGAATGTTAAGGCGTGGGATTTCATGAAGAATTTTTTTTTTTACAATAATTTGTATTTTTTACATATTTTGCTTAAAATAAAATATATTTATATTAATTTGTTTTTTCTTCTCTTTAACTTAACGAAATATAAAATCTAAATACTGTTACAGTGAAATAAAGCAATTCAATAATGAATTTTATACGTTTAAATAAAACACATTAATATCGTATACATATTTTATTTCCATATTACTGATACATAAGTAAATATATAAATTGATTATGCATATTTTACATTTACACGACATCCATTTTGTCAATCCAAGAGTTGTGTTCATTGGAAAGTCCAAGCCATTTGACAAATATTTTGTTCCCTTTCTTTCTTAAAACCTTCTCCACTAGATATATGTCGGGATACTTAGTTTTTTGTAACTCCATTTCATAAAAACATCCTTTGATTGGTTGTCCATGCATGTCCTCGAGCTGGTAAGTTGTTGGGTTCGTTATGTTTATTTTCACAATTTTAAAAAGTTCAGTTGAAAAATTAATTGTATAACCTTTTTCAAATACACCTTTGTATGCACTTATTCGAACTATGTCACCAACCTTAAACTTGGGTTTTAAAGCAATCCTAATGTGATTATACACATTTAAACATGTGGTTGGTTTAACGTCAGCAGGTTTCATGCCAATAGTTCGATGTACTTTATTGTTGTACTTTTTTGTGACGTTGGATAGAATATCGAACCATTTGTATTTACCTCTGGCTGAGAATTCTTTATATAACCAATTTTTTAATGTTCGTATCACTCTCTCCACAATTGCTGCTTTTTTCGTACTATATGTAGAGTAATGATTAATGCCATACTTTTTCATTAAAGTGGAAAAGTTTTTGTTGTAGAATTCCGTACCCTGATCGCTTTGAAGATTCTTAGGTGAGTAGTTTGATTTTTGCAAAATGCTCCTCATACCCTTCGTAATTTCTATACCCGTTTTATTTCTTAGGGGTCTTGTCCACACATATTTTGAATAGCAGTCGATCACTACGAGGATATATCTATAGCCTTTATTAAGGTTCGCATATGGCTGCATTTCAGCCAAATCCATTTGCCATAAATCCGCATACCCTTTGATGATTGTTCTTCTTCTACGAAAATTTTTTCGGGGTAACCTGTGCAGTTCCTGCACAATGGCCTTCTTTGTAGCACTGATTTCCATGTTAACTTATTGGATCGAATGGGTGTGCAGAGAATACACTAAGCTGTTACATGTTTGCCGATAGACTAATTTCTAATAAGTTAATTCTTCTAATTTATTAATTTTGTCAATTATTTTCTGAAGCTCTCTAGCTTGCTGAGAAATTGAATTTTCCACTGTTTTATGTTCCTTATCAATATTCGCTCGTATTTGTTCATTAATATACTTTTTCATCTCTGCAACAACCCGTACATTTCCTTTATCAATTTTTTTCGGAATTTCCTCATTTACATAAGTTTTTGCAGTAGCAACAGCTAACAAAACTTGACCATTAACATACTTTTCCATTTGACCATTAACATACTTTTCCATTGCTGTGATAATTAAGTTAGTGGCCTCATCCATAGCCTTGCGGATGTCTGCAAAGAAGGTAGTAAGTCGCTCTTCAACATAGTTGCGTGTTACCCCATCCTGACTATCTACCGGTTCTCCAATGTTCTTTAAACGTTTATTCTGAATGTCGAAGTGATTATCTGTAGTTAGCTTAAAGCCAAGACCTGGTGGACCACGCACGACTAATGATTTATTAGCGCCGCCTCTTCTGCGTCCAAATTTATCAATTGTGTTGTGACCAGGTAGCATTTCTAATTACATCTGATCTGATTTAAGCATTTCACAGTATATTATACTTCCCCATTATAATTATGTTAATAGATTATTTTTTCTTCTCTCATTTCCTCCAACAAACTAATTATTTCATTATTAACGCCACTGTTACCTGCCATTTTTGAGCTATACAGCAGACGTAGACGATCTACCAACTCTTTTGGCTTATTCCAATAAACATAGTCGACACCTTTACTATTGTATATTTTCTGAAGTGGCATTTGCGGAAAGCCCAAACCAGTTCTGGATCTCGTCATTACTGTAGAAGATGTTAGTGGTTCTATAATGTCACTGAATTTTTTCCATTTAGTTTTATTCAAACCCTTTTTGATATCATAGTGTTTATATGCTGCTCTCGTCTTTTTTAATATTTCGCCATATATTTGATACTCCTCGTCAAAAAGAGATACTTCATCGCTGCGTAGAACTAATGGGTACTTCAAAAATATTACATCGTACAACTTAGGACTGCCAGAATACGTTCCTAGAGACTTATTACCATTCCACAACGTAATATCCCCACTAGAAAACCGCACCTCGACATTACCCATATGTAGTTTGCCTGTATGGGGGTCTAGACGAACACCATATACAGTGTCATATTTATAGTTGCCGGACTTTACATTTTCTAGATGTTGTTTGATTACAGCACATTTCTCTTCTACACTGCCAATGGATCTTTCTGAGCCTGGGGTACTCATTAACGACGATCTTGGTGGTGTTTCCATATAATATGCTGCATTATTCTCGCCATCGTCGCTACTGGTTTCAGGTGTCGCTTTAAACATACTGGTCGTAGCTTTATTACTATCTCGAGATTGTGTCGGTGTTGGTGGTGTCTGGTTATGTGATTTTATCTGTGAGGCAGATGACATAACTTTTAAAGGTTTTGTTATGGGCTCATAGATCTTCTCAAGTGCTAACTGACTCTCAACATTTCTACTCTTCAGTGAATTAAATTTTTTACGTACAGAATCAGTAGCTTCAACTAGTTGCCGTTTGAGGTTTACTTCCCTTGCCATGTCTCCATCGATATTGCTATGGTCTTTCATTTTCTTTTCCAATGTCTAGCCTCAACGAAGTAGTCCCGACGCCGTCCACAGGTCGATTGAAACTTTAATTGTTATACTTTATGGATATATGAAACTATCAAGTCCTTTCCTATATCTCCCATCATTCACATCTCTATCTTTGTCAATTACAAGAAAACCATACTTGTCTTTCCAACACTGGGCACACATTTCTTGAAATTGCTTAAAAGATACATCTGGTGAGACATGATCAGAGAAAACGTGATGCAAATTCATTTCGTCCTGTTTGAATACAGCTAAAAAATTACTATTGTCTCTTACGATTTGTTTATTTACACGAGAATATGTCTGTGCGAGATAAAAACAGTCTACATTTCTATGACGGCCCATTGAGAAAAATGCACGAATTACGTCTTGCTTTTCACATATAACGTCATCGAATATAAAAATAGAATTGAGCTTGGCATCAGACGGTTGTACTATTTCCGCATTATTACTGAATGTATAAAACCCTAATCCCTTAATCGGTGATAGTATGGTGCGTAAGAACTCATACTTGGGTTGATATAAGGACTTTGAATATAGGTATACATTTTCAAAACGTAATCCAAGGGGGTGAGTAAGCAAAGATATCATCAAGTTCGTCTTGCCACAGTTACTCGGGCCGATAAGTAGTCCACGAACAGTTGATGGAAGTAATGGCCCATGACGCGATTCAATTTGCAATCCACATCCAACTTTTTCATCTAAATTTTCTATAGAAAAATTCTGGCTCTGCTTCACAATGCGCATCGTAGCACGGTTGAAGACTATATAAATAGATGTATGCATTACAATTGTTATTTAAATGTTGTTAGTCAAGCAGCGCACAAGTAAGAACAGCCGATTTTTAAAGGTCGGTAAGGGGGTAGTTAATTCTCTAATAAATAAGTTTCCATTTGAACTACATTTACCCGGCGGTTACCAGTACTGTGGTCCAGGTACTAAATTAAGAAAAAGATTAGCACGAGGCGATCCAGGTATAAACAAACTCGATGCTGCATGCAAGCAGCACGATATTGCATACGATCAAAACTCGAACGATTTATCAGCCCGACATAGAGCAGACTATCAACTTGAACAAGCTGCGTGGAATCGAGTTAAATCCAAAGAGGCAAGTTTAAAAGAAAAGGCTGCCGCGTGGTTGGTTACGACTATAATGAAGGGAAAACAACGTCTTGGTATGGGATGTAAATCAACCACATCTCGTGCTACAAAAAGAAATAAAAAGAAGAATAAAAGCAGGAAGAATAATGTTAGAAAGGTAGCATTCGGGGCTGGAATAGTACGCAAGGTACGTGATGATCTGCGTAAAGCCGGTGGTAAGCGATCTGTAGCTAAGGATACTAGAAAAGTTATGCAAGTAGCGCTTCAAGCTGCACGACGACACATGAGATCAGCTGGAGGAAAACGCAATATCCGTACACCTCGCATAATACCGATTCCGAAAGTTGGTGGAATTCTACCCTTAATACCTATTTTTGCTGGTTTATCGGCGTTAGGTAGTTTAGCAGGCTCTGCAGTAGGCTTAGCCAAGGCTATAAATGACGTGAAAAAAGGCAGAGAGGAATTGGCAGAAACAAACCGCCATAATAGACATATGGAGGCAATTGCTGTTGGGAAAAGTGGCAAGGGACTATATTTGAAACCATATCGTAAGGGATTGGGCCTCTATCTAAAATCACAAAGTTCAAAAAACTACTAGACACACTGCCTCGAAAACCTCTCACCAACATCGATCTTAAATATTATGCTGAGAAGATGAAGGTGCCATATTTTCGGGGTATATTTATGCGCGATACTTTACCAAATTCCGGGCCAAATCGTAATGAATCCGCCATCATAAATTTGGATACTATAGATGGCCCGGGAACACATTGGGTGGCATATAAAAAACGTGGTAGTTTGGTCACATATTTCGATAGTTTTGGCGATTTACCCCCACCAAGAGAATTAATTCTGTACTTGCGCAATGGTTCAACGTTTACGGATAAAATCTACTACAATTATGAGCGTCAACAAAATTTCAACACAGTGTGGTGTGGCCATTTGTGCTTAAAGTTTCTTTCTTCGAAAGTTAAATAAAACTATCCAAATGGCATCTGTGACCCCATCGATGGATCGAGAGGCAATTAAACGGATGGGCCACTCATTGATTGCTTTCTCTAGACTACGCAGCTTGTTGAAGATGAGTAAACAGCAACTTTCAGATATGCCTAAAGAAGTAATGATTGCATGCGCCCCTTATGAAATTGCATTAGTGTGGGATAAACTACCCAAACATCTTCAGGATGACATTGATATTTTAAAATACCAGTACTGTCAAGAACATTATTCTCCTGAAGGCGAAAATAATGTTGATGTTAACGATGGTCCGTCCCCTCGAAAAATATTTTGCTGCTACTGTAAAGTGGATGGGGTTAACGTGGCGTCAAATAATGATATGAATCTATCTCCATCACCGCCCAAAAAAAGAAGATTAATACACAACTACTGCTGCAAATCGCAATAAAGGCACACACAATCTCCAAAAACATCAGTCATGTCACGCACTTTCACTTTATCAAGCCGCTCAAGCGTGCTCAGTGCAGAGTTTTATCCCCCGATTGAACTAGATATGAGCTGTCGATATGGTCTGGGATTAACCGGATTTTATTCATACAATTCTATATTTAATATAGATGAGACAAACAATGGTTTTTGCTATAGGACTTCACCGAAAGTAGCTCCCACATTTATCCACATACCGTACGGAGTCTATGAAATTGATGAAATATATAATGCAATACTGAAAGTTATGCCAACTAACAAAAATGAAGAAAAAGAAAAATTATTTCAACTGCGAGCAAACAACAATACAATGAAATGTGAGATTCGGTCAAAATACGGAATTGACTTTACACAAGCAAACTCTATTGGTAGTCTGTTGGGATTTGAACCGACATATTTAGCACCAAACAAGACTCACGAATCGACACTCCCCATTGATATAATGAAAGTAAGAATGATACGTGTAGATTGCAACATCATTTCCGGAGCGTATCTGAATGCTCTTAAATCCCACACACTCTTCGAGTTTGATATTGATGTTGAACCTGGATTCAAACTTACCAGGGAGCCAGCTAACATCATATATTTGCCTGTTAAACCTGAAGGACGCCAGTTTATCGACAACATTACTGTACGCATATTGGATGACAACGGAGATTTAATTAATTTTCGAGGTGAAAAGATTTTTGTGAAGCTAGAATTAAAACAATTTTAATATTTTGAGCAAAAGAAATGGGTTTTCGATATAATCAGGAAAGATTAGCACATTACCGATATAAAGTGTTTAACGATAAAAAGAAGGGTGATTGTAGAAACCGATTCATTCAGCGTATACCTCTTAAACAGTTAAGACATAGATTGTCGGCAAAGGACCGTGCATTTCTTCAATCTATTGGATTAAAACTGAGAGAAAATTAACTAATAATGACAGTTACTACATCTAGTGAAAAACTCGAAGTGTTCGACGAACCTGTGTTTGATCAGTCACTTCTCAGTTTACACGAGCATACATACAAGCCGTACGGGTCACCATATTATAGAAACTCCGATGAAATACGTATCCCTATCAATTTTCAAGACCTTATACTCGATATTGCAGAAAGTTACATCTATATAGAAGGGAAATTTACACCCAACGATGTTACCAAGCGGTGTTATTTATCCAATAATGCTTTAGCTTTCCTCTTTGAAGAGATTAGATATGAAATGGGCGGTGAGCAAGTGGCCGTCGTTAGGAAGCCTGGCATCACTACCACAATGAAGACTATGGTATCATATGGGCAAACACATCTGCGATCACTATTAACTACTGGTTGGGGCCTCAGCGAACAGAAACAAGATATTTTAGATAGTACTAGCCATGTGTTTAGTGGTAGACTACCCCTTAAATACCTTATGGGTTTTGCAGAAGACTACACCAAAGGTATTTTAAATGTGAAGCAGGAATTAATTTTAATAATAGCTCGTTCCTTCAAAGATTCCTACATTGGGGAAGTTGATGCAGATTTAGAAATTAACAAAATTGAATGGAAGATTAGGCATATTGTGCCTGAGGATAGACAAAAGCTTAAATTATTAAACAGAATTAATAAAAGTAGTAATAATGCTAGAGTTAAGATGGCTTACCGTATGTGGGATCTCTATGAGCTACCTACTCTGCGCGATACTGCTTCAGATGTCTGGGCCGTTAAAACCACTAACAGTCTTGAGAGACCTCGATACATAATTATTGGATTTCAAAACAATAGTCATTCCGATGATAGAAGCAAAGATGTGACAAAATTTATACATGCGGATATTAATAATATTCGACTATATCTAAATGCGGAAGTATTTCCTTATGAGCGTTGGAACTTAAATTTCGATAAGAAACTTGACTCTGCAGCTTACTACGCATATGAAAACTTCCAGCGTAGTTACTATGATAAAGATATGGGTGAACCTATGATGGATCTTGCAGAATTCAGAAAATATCCACTGTTTGTCATAGATTGTTCTCACCAACCAGATGCAACGAAATCGTCTACTGTCGATATAAAGATAGAATTTGAAACCCGAAAGACGAAGTTCCCCGAACAAACTCGTGTATATGCACTTATACTTCACGATACATATTTAAGCTATAGTGCATTGGATGGTTCAGTTCAGTCTGGAATTGCCGGCGCTAAATAAAAATCTACTATTATAATGGCGTCATCAAGTAACGAATTCCCTACTTTGATTGTTGACTTACAAGGGTTTCAATATAAAGAAAATATGTTTACAGTGAAAGAGTTGGCTGTGCTGTGCTGTAACACTAATCAGCAAGCACATTACCTTTTCAAGCCTCCATATCCTTTTTCATCGCTAACCCGAGGGGAACAGAATCAGTATCGATGGCTACAGAACAACTATCACGGTGGCGTAAAATGGAGTGATGGATATATTCAACTGTCAGAATTCCCGACGATACTTCTACGGCTTTGTCAAAATATAGCCAATAACTATGAACGTCATATATCACCACAGGATGTTATAATTTTATGCAAAGGCAGACTAAAGAAAAACATTCTATTGGAACATCTAAGATGGAATCGAATCATAGACCTAGATGACAGCTCCCCCTGCATACCTAGTCTAAAATCATTGACTGTACCAAGATGTATGGAACATATTCAACCCAATTATAGTCATTGTGCTCTTGCAAACGTTCATTATCTTAATAAATGTATTGTAGATTTAGATATAAAATTTCAATAAATATCTTTTAGTATTAATAACATTTTTTTTTTATACATGTATCAGAGGAATAGGAAAATAAAAGTATGATCAAGTAATGTGTTTCATTTATTTCATTTTATCCTTACAATAAAATAGATATAGTTCATTAATACATTTTAATATACATATTTATTATTATAAATATTTCGATACAAAATGAAAAAACAATATGTGGTTAACTACTAATTGAGTTGTCTACAGTTTCTTCATCAAATTGCTCGAGTTGGCATTTTAAAATTACTTTTTTAGGTAGATATTTTTCTATATCATATAAAAAACATTTTAAATCTATTTGTACCATTTGTTCGCAAAATTCTTCTAAATTTAAGAGACCACATGAAAATTTGCCACACAGGTTAACACCGGCATTATACCTTTCAGAATCTTCCTTAAGACGTTCAACTAGTTCAGGATCGAAGTTGACACTTAGATCATAGTTCATAGAATGTAGAGAATGCAAACTTAGGTCACTCAGTTTACAAGACAGTCTATCAATGGCCGAATTAATATCTTCCTCCTTTGTCCACCTTTGTGCCGAATATTGCATCCACATATTTGTTGGTTGTAGTAAAGCTGGAAATTACATAAATAAATTTAGAAATATATATATTTTTTAATTATAAAATTACTTACATGGATGCTATTGATGGAAAGTAAATAAATTGAATCGAAGTACTTGTGGTACAAGTCTTTGATGACAAGACCCTACTAGAACTAAGCCTGATTTGATGTGAGATAATGAGTAATCTAAAAAAGATTATATTTTGTAATATTTCTACCACAGCCATTCTTTTACTATATTCTATTTACTAACTAGATAATGTTTTGAAACTTCGATAACATATTTAAAAAATAAGTTCGAATTTTAGTAGTGTTCTCGATTTGGCACCGATATATATGGGAGAACTCTGACCTAAATAAATCAACGCGTATTTACCATCAACTGAATTTATTTCATCTATAATAGGTACACTTAAAAGTTCTACAATACGTTTAGGTAAAAATGATTTGAAGGTATTATTTGAACCTTCATCAAACAAATGTACTAAAATCGATTTACCAAACCGTGTATTAACCACCATCATTTTCTTTATGACGTAAATCTTATTTAAAGTTAATGATGAAATGGGTTTTTGTTCTAGAACCTCTACGTCTTCAATTATACGTTCATTAAGGGCTGATAAATTGATATTGGTATTCATATTTGAACGGTTATGTATAGTGAAAGAATGACAAATAATTATATTACAGAATTTAACTCACTTGGAATACTCAAGATCACAGCACTACTCACTTATTAACTGTAGCCGAATCAGACTAAGTATGATACTTGCCCTGATAGCCTATTCTCTTTTATAGAGAAGAGTTGTTACGTCACAAAACGGAAAGAGTCACCCCACTTTACCGTTTATTTAAAGAACGAATGTACTTTTCAAGGTCAAATGCAACTCGACTTCAAGGACACGCACCGGCTACGGCTCAAGGCCACGGAGCGGCCTCCACGTTCACGGCCAAGGTCATGACGATTTTTCAAGGTCAAATGCAACCCGGCTTCAAGGGTACGCACCGGCTACGGCTCAAGGTCACGCCATAGCGGCATACACGTTCACGGTCAAGGTCAAGGTCACAAAAAGTGGTGGGGGGAGACCCAACTTCGGCTAAAGTCCTCTACTAACAATACACATAAAAAAAAATTATTCTTTTAAGATAGTCTATTTACACATCTTCTAAACTTAAATACAAATGTACTTCCCATTATATTGACTAGTCAGATAAGTTAACTTTATATTTGTATATATAGTGTAACTTTATTGATGAATAAATGATTGATTGATTGATAATCATATATACTGGTGGAAGCGCAGTCCAATGAAATTTATATACTTGCGATAGTATTTTATTTTAGTTGATTTAAAATATTCTTAGGCTAAACAAAATATAGAATATAAAATGTGGTAGGCTAAATAATATGCATTACTTCAAGATAGTTTATTACACATCACTTTCAAATTTAAATCAAATGTAATTATACATACAGGTCGAAGCGCAGTCTCATCCATGTGCAGGTCTTCCTATGTGGATTTTTCTGTGTTTATTCACCTATAAGATTGTCATATGTACTTTTATTATAAATTTAATCTTTGGTGGTGAATAAATATATTATTATTATTATTAAGTGGGGTAAAGTTTCACCGTGGACTAAACTCAGTGTGAAATTTTTCTGTTGGCCAAAATATTCAACAGTTAGCGGTCAGAGTATTTTCAGAGTTGTCGTTTTGGGAACCGCTGCTTGGAAAGATGCTAACAGTTGCATTCCCTACATGCACCTGTTGTAATGACGATATTAGCCAAATTGTCATAATTATTTGTTATAAAACCCTGATTGATAAATTTTTAATCAACACATTGATGTGTGTATAGTTTTGCAACAGCAATATTATGATTTCATACCTTCTGGGGTATCACCAGGAGTATATATCTGAGTTTGGAACTTCCAAAGCCTATTGCGTCCTTATTTTTTGAACAGCATTTTTTTAGGTAAAAAAGTGAATATCTCTGGTTCTAGAAGTCCGATCAGGACCAAAAACCTTCGCAATTAAAATATCAACAAATCTGCGTTGGTTTTGGGTCATTAGAGTTCGTACATAACATACAAAATGGAGTAAACTGGCTAAAATGCGTTTTTTTTTTTTCATTTTAATGCCCAGGGATGTGAAGAGTTCCGATCGGCTTCAAACTTTCAAAAATACACCTTTTGTTGAAAACAAAATATCCTAAAATTTTGGTGCCCAAATATTCAACCTTATGGAGACAAATGAATTTGTTATCTGAAATTTGAATTGCCGACCATATTGTGCCATTAAGTTCAAAATGGATAATTTTTTTTTTAAATGTAGTTCTGTACGCCAGCTTTCCAATGACATTAAAAAAAATCTTTTAAAGTCATTTTGGCCAGTTTTTGGGCATTTATTTATAAATCAAATGACAACAAATAGATTGTTTCGGCCATTTTGAAATATTTTTATTAGAAAAGAAAGAGAATTGCGAGAGGTTTAATTAAAAAAAAAAAGTTAATTTTCGTTCATCTGAATTCGAGATATTTAATTTCTATAGTTTGTTTTTAAACTAGGAAGAGTAAACATGGGAGTCTCATTCACACCATAAAAGTAATCAGAAAATACACTATAACCTTTTTGGCGTTTTGGACAACCAACAATACATGACTACAGTATATTTGTGTGTATTTTATTACATTATATAATGTATCGACCTTCTATGTAATCTATACAGCATCCATACCATTTACGCAACATAGAGGCACCAAATAATTCGCCACTTTTACGTTTAGATTTAAATAAAAGGGATTAAAAACTGATATAGAATGTGCAAATGATAAAATAGAACTTAAAACATAATAATTTATGACATGGAATTAAAATTTTTACAATATGTAATAATTTACGACTATCGCCTTGTGTAAAACTGGCAAAGGTGAACCTCTTGGTTTAAAAATAGACTAGCATCTTGTGAAAAGATAAATAGCAGAAAATACACACATAAAGAAACTGAGTTGTCTCTCAACAACAAATATTTGACACATTAGTCGAGAAAAATAAGGTTATAATTTTATAAAGAGAAGTTAACAGAATATCAAATTCCCTTAAATACATACGTTAATTAACCCTTAGTTGGTCGCGTTGGTGTATTTTATATACCAGATACAGTTTAAATGCCATAAATTTGAAAAATAAGCCGTTTTCCCTCTCCACACGAAACAAGTCTTATGTACTTAATGCCGCCGATGCTGTGCAGTGAGAACAATTGAGTACTGTCTCTGATAAAGTGTGGTTATAGTTATTTAGTTTGTGTGGTGTACAAAATTCACCAGTCGACCAATAATGTAAGTACGAAATAAGTTTAAAAATTGAACAGATTGGGCCGTTACTTGATGAAAATCCAAGATAATAATTGGGAAGAAAACTATATTAGTTTCTGATTTTCACTTTATTTCTTGTCAACATGACAATTGTTTCGCCACACAGTGGCTTCTTCGGATGTTGAGTACTGGTATACTAATTTTACAATGCACAAACTGTATGGTTTTATACAATTTCTATCTAATCCTAATCTTAATTGCTAAGCGGAAAAGTACAATATAATTCTAATTACTAAATGGAAAGGTACATATATTTCTAGGTAATTTATCGAATCTAATTTTAATAGTCTAGATAAATAAATTTAGTAAGGGGGAGTTTGTTTCAATTTGGTCATTTAATAACATATCAGACGACTTTAGTTTATTTATTTCTAGAGATTCTAGTAAATCGAGTTTTAACCCTTTTTTCTCGGTGTGTCAAATTTTAAGCACTTCTTTGAACAGGTGACCTACTTCTATTAGGTGGTTAGCATAAGTTGAGTCTGTTTTATTACTGATGTAACTTCTTTTATGTTCTGATAACCGTTTAGCAATTAAGATTAGGATTAGATCGAAATTGTATAAAGCCATATAGTTTGTGCATTGTAAAATTAGTATACCTGTACTCAACATCCGAAGAAGCCACTGTGTGGCGAAACATTGTCATATTGACAAGAAATAAAGTGAAAATCAAAAACTAATATAGTTTTCTTCCCAATTAAGTTTAAAAATTTTAATAATAACTCATATATGTATATATTTTTTTTAATATATTTTTTTTATATTTTAAGAAATGGAACGGCTTTTACAATTAGACGACGAGGAATGCGCTTCTTTCGAAATTGAAAATGATGAAGAAAATCACTTTCTTCTTGAGGAAGAGGTATTGAACTATAAAAAGCTCTAGAATAAGACGATGTGAACATCTCAAAAAAATTTTTTGCTCATGAGATCCCACCTACAAGATCGTTTGAACATGAAAAAACTACCTTTGAATATAAGAATTTGTTACAAAAAACTGTAGGAGCAGATATCAATGTAACGAACGAAGATCAAGAACCCCCTACAATACTTAGATCCAGATGCTTCTTGTGCGGTAGAAAGAAAAACAGGCTTACCACTGTGCAGTGTGAAACCTGCAAAAGACTTGTAATCAAAGAACATAGTCAAAATGTAACAGTTGCATTAATAACACAGAGCTCATATATACCGATCAGTTTGTTTAATTTTTATAGTTTTTTTACTATATTATGGCGTTCTTGCTTTTGTAAAATAAACACGAAGAACAACTCTAGTTGTTTTCCTTACCTCGTTTTAAGCTTATTTGTTTTTAGAAAATTTAATTCTCATGTATACATTCGTTTTGTACAAAATACACCACGCAATTAATTATGTAACATTTCGTAATGCAACTAACTAAGGGTTAAGCCTTACGTAAGCCAGAAGCAATTGGGTACCGTGCAACAAAACGAGAAGTAATCTTGATATATAAATAAAAAAAAAAGGTTATTCAGGCTAATTACCAACAGTGAAATGTAAATGCTTGAAAATTAGTTTTCATTTTTGAGACTGCATGCCTCATGCATAAAAAGTTTGGACGTGATATAAACGGGGATTCGGTTCGCTACACACGGCTCACTCATAACATCACACTTCCTATTCCATCATCGGCTCAGATAAAAAACTCAATTCTTTATAATAGCAGAAAAATGTTTAATCATCTTCCTGTAAATTTGAGGCAAATTATAAGCAATAATAAATTTAGAAGAGAACTTAAGAAATTATTGGTTAGCAAGGCTTATTATTCACTGAATGAATTCTTTCAAGACACATTTTATTGACCCATTTTTATCACTGTTTTATACATAAAATAAATGTAATCCTGTTTGTTGTTTTTTGTTTTTCTTTACTCTTAATGTCTGTAACTTTTATTAGTATTTAAGTTTGGCTTTGTCAACAAAAATTGTTTGTATTTTTTATGACAATAAAGCATATTCTGATTCTGATTCATATGTTAAAAATGTATTTTGGGCATTTCATATTGGGCAAATATGTTTCAAAATGATACAGTTAAAAAAATATTAGCCAAAAATAGGCATTATTAACAATGGGCTTGTTCCATGATATTCTTTTTATATGGTTTTTATACTTTTTCATACAGTACTCGATATTCTCATTATACACTTAAAATTTCGTATTATTAGCTTTTCCCGTTCTCAAGATATAAGGAGTTGAAATTAGTAATAGTTGCAAAAACCGAGCGCTCATTTGTGACGGCACTATACGCAAGTGACGTAAGAAAAATGGCTTTCTGGGACCTTTTAAATTTAACCTGAAAAGCCGAAAAACATGGAATTTTTAAACGCCGGTAACTAAATAAATACGTCGAGTGGAAGTTCTTTCTATGTGTCTACGGAAAGGAGAAGGTCGGCGATGAATCCTAATCGTAAATTGCAGGGTCAAAATCGAAAATTCGTCCCGGCAAGAGCGAGAGAAAATTGTAATTTTTTGACATTTCACCAAATTGTACCTCCCTACTGTCAAGTAATAATCAAAACAAACAATACTTCGAAAACACTTATAATTACAACAAGTAAGGAGCATCAAGTCTATTGAGATCGCCGAGTCTATGCGTATAGTGACGTAGCGCCTGGCCATGCCCCATTTTCGTGAGATGGAGATTTGTAATAGTTTTTAAGATACTAAACGTGCGAATAAGATTCTGATTTTTTGCAGATTCATTAATTTATACTTGCACTTTCGATTTATGAAATAAAAAAAAAATGCCGAACAAGCCCATTGGTCAAACTGCTAAAAGTTAAATTTGGGCACCAAAATTTCAGGATGTTTCGTTTTCAACAAAAAGTATATTTTCTGAAAGTTTGAAGCTGATTGGAACTCTTGACGTCCCTGGGCATTAACACGAAAAAAAATTACGCTTTTTAGCCAGTTTATCCCACTTTGTACGTTATGTACGTACTCAAATGAACCAAAACTAACTCAGATTTGTTGGAATTTTAATTGCGAGGGTTTTTGGTTGTTAGTTTGTCCCGATCGAACCTCTAGAATTGGAGATATTCACCTTTTTATCTAAAAAAACGCTGTTCAAAAAAAACATTGTTCATAAAAAAAAACGCAATAGTCTTTGGAAGTTCAAAACTCAGATATATACCCCTGGCGATGCCCCTGAAGGTATGAAATCATAATATTGCTGTTACAAGACTTTGCATATCTCATTGTTAATTTTCGTCTTTTTTTACTGCACTACTCAGGATAAGTATATTTAACTTTACTATAAATTACTAAACATCCAGGGTCCATCAAATAGGGGGTTACCATATTTCCCCGAGTTATAAATTAAAAAGAATTTTAAAAAATGTCAACGAATTTTAAAAAATTATATTGCACTGGATGTGTTATGGAGAGGGCAACTATATTGGGCATTGGACTGCACTTAATCTATAGTGGTGCAAATTTGTTATTAATTCGGTTCTATCCATATTAAAGTCTGTTTATGTGCACCTCTTATTTGTAGGATGTATGTGAATTAAACACTAGTTATTTTAAAGCTTACTTTATTTCTCAACAACATTATGATTTCACACGAAACTGTATGCAGTATAATCTAGAAAAGCATTGTAAGAAAACTTTACTATAAAAACATCAAACTGCTAATGTAAAACGAAACTTATATAATTAATAATGCACAATAGGAATAAATAATATCTGTTGACTGGAAAAATTACATTTATCATATAAACTAAAATAGGTACAGTTTCATAATGAGATGGATTAAAACAAACAACATATTAACACTGTATTTTAATTAATAAATTCGCTCGTGAGGTGTTAAAATAACTTGAAATGCAATATTCTAGCTTACTTTTATCACAATAAATTAAATGAACACAGCAAATTTCAGTGACCAACCATTTCTGTATAGTGATAAAATATGTAATTTATATATCTGAACTATAAAATTCTCTATTGATCGAAAGAAAATCGAAAATAATTGCGATACAAAATTAGATAACATGAAACATACACATATATATTTTATCAGCCTTTAAATTACAATACCAGCAACAAACTTTTTCTAAAGAGAGTTCTGGCATAACAAAAATTACTAAAGATATGCCCAAAATATTAATTCTCCAAATAATAACTTTAATATAAAGTAATTCTTGAAACAAAAATTATTCTAAAAAAAAATCAAACAAAACTTTAAAGTCTGTTGCAGGTAGAAAGAGAGCAAAAATAACATCTAAAAAATCAGTTCACAATTAAAACAAACGTGGTGAATGTAAACCAGTTGTTTCCGAATCCAGCTCGGGATTGTGACAGGAACCTGGTGGCCCCCAATCATACAGACCCTGTGAATTTGCAAGTCGATGCGTTAAACGATGTGCAATGGAAAACCCTCCACTTCCCTCGAGCTGTGTTAACACTATAATAACTTGACGTGTTAATGGTGGAACAGAGTCAACTGTTTTTAGTGTTCCTCTAGTTGATACAACGTTATAACTTTCCTGACAGTCACATTTGACATGTATCCATTTATTTTCATGCCGGTTCTCTACCATTACAACCAAGCCAGCCCAGCCCTTTGTAAGATAGTAGGCTGTCATGCCTTCACGACCTTCGTGACGTTGACCACGAGCCAATGTAAGAGATATTATAGCATCTGCCAAAATGTAATTTGGAGGTTGGATATTTTCTGCGAGCAGCTTCTTCGAGCTGTGTATAGCCAAGACATACCTAAATAGAAAATCAATTATATTAAATTAGATTTGTCTCAATCCTGGAAATAAAATTTAGGTACTTTGTTAGTTTAGTTAATTTGAATGAAAAACCAACAGATTTTATATATTTCAATTAAATAATATATACCCATCAAAGTGTATAATGTATACCATGTGGCCCAACCCATAGGGATACCCATGTACAGGGAGATCGAGAAAGACTGAATGCGCCGCTCCCTAAAGATTTTTTGTGTGCCACTCCACACTATTTTGTGGTACTTTCAATATTTGCACGTTGGCGGCAGTGACTTTTTGATTTATATATGTCGTGTGCACGCGACGTCACAAATTTTGACATTCGTCAGTTTAGGGACAACAAACTGAAATTCCTAGTGTTAAATAGCAACTAACCAAACTTTTCATTAAATTACTACTTTTGTGGACATTATATTATACAATTTGCCAAGTTTTGGCTGTATTATTAATTGTGGAAGTGTGGCAATACGAAATGATACCAGTTTTTATTAAATATCATCATTGATTTTTCAACTAGGAAAAGTTGAACACGTCAATTGATTGCAAGCAGTAAAAAGAAATGATTTTACAGGAGTATTCCAAGGATTTTGCCAATGATAAATTGTTATATGTTACAGTAAGAATTTTATTTCTAACATGGGTTTATATTGTAGGCCACGCTGCTGTGTTACAAGACTAAAATCAAGTTAAATTCCCCGTCTTAACATAAGATGCAACTTAAAATCCAGCTATGAAACTGAAAGTGCTTGTGATAGTGCAATCTATAAACAATTTGGTATAGAAATTAACAGTTTATATTGGTTTGACTGATATTTTCTGTATCAAAACTTGAGTGAAAAAGAGGCTCGTGTCGAAAGAGAAAAATGTTACAGAGACAACCATTTTAAATATGGTGCAATTCAAGAGGAACTACAAAGAAAAGCTACAGATTATATAAAATCTGATAAAGTTTATAGATTAAGAATGAAAGTTCAGTGTCATCGATGATCTGGGGACTAAATGTATTGTTTTAAAGTATAAAAACTACTATGTTGGATTGTTTAATATTTGTAAACCGAGTCTGAACGCAAACTTTAACCCATTTTCAGTTTTGTAATGTCTAACAAGACAATTGAGTAGTTTTTAAACACCACACGATATATTTTAAAATAATATACATTCACTCAAATTGTAATTACTTAAGTGTAAATGCCAAGTTATATTACAAATGTTAAACTTGGTGATAATAAATAATTGTATATTTAATTAGTAGATATATTTTGTTTTATTCTTATTATTTACAAGCATGTACCTATGTACTAGTTCAGCGTAGTCGACATTCAGCAAGTGATAAATAAAACAATAAAAGGAAAGGAGAATATTTTATAACACACATAAGTTAAACAATAGTAACATTAATACAACATGATAAAAAAAGTTCTTACAGTGGTTTGCACAGCTCGATGCATAAAGATACCATAGACGAAGAATCAACTGCTAGATAAATTGTGTTTGCCTTACTATAATTTTAAGTCCTTTACTTAATTTATTTCTTTTATGAGTACCTATTTCACAAAATCTACACATTGTATTGCATAACGGTTAACTGCTTAGCCATAGCCATTACTGCTAAAAAACTAAAAGAAATGACGTTTCATCATCTCACTCTGTACCTTATAAATTGCAAATCAGGCTAGCGAAGCTGCAGCACAATCACAATGAGTACTAAGAAATCATCTGGATCCGAAATATCTCCAAGGAATGAGGCTCTTGTTAAAAATGCTGAAAGTCCATAACTTGAAAAATGGATTCATTATTATTCACAAGACAAGATATAATTATACAAGTACATGGGAAAAATGATTTAAAATTTATAACTAATCCTTACCTTTGCGATAATAAGCTGCTATCTTGTAAATTTCTTGGAGAGAACTTGTTTCACCCAACCACTAACAAACTGGTTGTAAAGTTCAACTTTTGAATGCCTTGTGTTCATTCTTTTAACTATGCACGCCTTTCAAAAATCATGTAATTACAATATATGTGTATGTAATATTCGGAAATGCATCGGCATTTGTACTAAAGTCATCATTATTTAATGTAGGTTTTTAAATTGATAGCACCAACTTTTTTCCATACACCTAACCTATACAAGACGTTCAATCAGCTGATCACAAAACACAGAGTGGCGGCCATTTGCATTTTATCTGTATTCCCTAAACTAGTAACATTCGAAATTAGTTCTAATAATAATACATAGAATAGAAATCAATTTTGATCATTTTAGTGACTTTTCTGTGTCACGTGACGTTCAGTCGTTCTCGATCACACTGTACCTTTGGAATGGGCGAATTATATTCAAATATGGTGTATGTAGTGATATGCGATAATATTTTCAATTATTGATGTGAAGAGCCAGAATGACTGACCCAGTTTCGATGCAATTTACATAAAAATCCAATATTTAATTGGGACAATTGAAAACTTTTGGATAAAACATAATTTATTATCATGATTCAATATGTAGTAGCAGAGTAATAGATGCAGGTAACATAAACTGATCACTTCTTGGTGTTCCGTAATATTAAATATAATGTAACAAAGGCAAAACAAAAGTTTCACCCGTATAGAGATTTCAAAAACTTTAATTAAGAATTATTTGATGTGGATTTGTTTAAAATTCCTCTCACAATCAATGATATAGATAGCAAGGTAGAGTTTTTAACCAACAATATATCTCTTTTTGATTCACATGTTCCAATTCGAATGGCAAGAATGAATAAACCTTTCGCACCTAGGCTTAATGATGGTTTAAGATTATCGAAATCCCTTAGAGATAAAGCGCATGTTAAATTCAAAAATAAGAAAACAGATCAAAATTGGATTGACTACAAAGCATTACATAAATTTCACCTGACGTCAATTCGTAGGGAAAAAGCAGCATATCTAAATTATATTAATAAAAATGATTCTGGCAATTTTTGGAAAAGTTTAAAAAAAGGAATATTAAAGCCAAAAGAAATGTACTATCTGATATATTGGATTTCAATAAAATTAATGATAATTTCTTATCCGCTTTTAATAATAATACCGTAAATGATGATACTGTAGAATATTATAACAATACAACTTTCAATAACAACTTAAATTTTAAATTTCTAACAGCCGTCTGCACCGTTTTCGTTAAGGGCGGCTTAGCTTTAAGCTTTACTTTAAAATCAAATTTCGTTTGCACCACTACCAAAACCTGGCTTTAATCCCCTAAGCCTCCCTTTAATTTAAGCCTCCGATTTATTTGGCTTAAAGTAACCTTAACTTTAAGCGACAAAGCACGCATGCTCATTGGAAATAGTTTGCAATGCGATTTGCAATTGGCTCGTCCATTAACGACGGTTTTAACTGAAAATAGTAGTGACAGAGTTCCTTAACCTAAAAAAGATTATACCTTAACTTTAAGCGTGTTTTTTTTATTTTCAATTATGTTTTTATACTTATTTATGTTACTCAAGAAATGTTGTTTTTCTAGTATAAATTTTGAGACTTCTTCTCTACTTCAAAATTATTTTCCATTTTCCGGATTTAATTTGTGGGTATTTTAAGTGCTGATGAGATATGGCGAACTTTGGTTTGACACTACTTTATTCAAATAAATTTACCAAAGGGCAAAAAGAACTAAACAGATGCTGGACAATGACTGTGTATAAATAACCCTAATATCTAAATACCCAATATACCCGGCTATTAAAATATGTATATATGAACATCTGGGCCTCAAAGCATAGATAGATTTTGGAAATACCTAATTAAAATATATAGTAATTGAAGTACAAGAATTTCGCAATTGAAGCTCTCTCTATGTACCTACCTCAGCTTGGGTTAAATTGACCTTTTCAGGTACGCTATAAATTAATTCTATTTTAGGCAAATTTTTTTTATATATTTTGATTTTATTTTACTTCTAACAACTGACACAAGTGATGCAAACGTTACTAGATTCTCCTCAGGTCTAACGCAAAATTACCCAAACAGACGCTTAAATTGCAGCGTTGCCACGATAACTCCACACTTAACTAAGTGTACTTAAATTTTGAACGGTGCAACTGCACCAAAGTTAAACCTTCCTTAAAAATTTAAGGGTCCTTAGTTATTCCTAGCTTAAATACAAAACGGTGCAGACGGCCGATAGAGTTGAACTTAATTTAGTTTTAAAAATTATAGGTAGCTCCAATCCAACTTTTATGGATTTGATGAAGTGTCATTACAAATGCTTAAACTACATTTACCGGCAGTATCTCTGTACGTTGCTCATATAATAAATTGTTGTTTAGAGTTGGGTATTTTTTCAGCCAACTGGAAAACTGCAATTATTTCTCTGATACCGAAAGTAAATAATCCTACTGAGTATAATCATTTACAACCCATTAATTTACTACCTGTACTTAGTAAAATTCTTGAAAAAATATATCAAGTTGAAAATAATTTTCTATCAAATGACCTTTTCCCAAAAAATCCTAGTGAAGCATTTAGATAAAAATTGGGGAAGTGCACTCATCTTATTAGACTACTCGAAAGCGTTCGATGCTGTAAGTCATGAATTAATGTTAGCTAAATTGTATAATAGATACCAAATAGTGCGTACCAAATTTGGTCAACCTGAAGCTAAGTTGATTAAGTCTGGAGTACCTCAAGGTTCTATATTGGGGCCACTCTTATTTTTAATTTACACATCAGACATTTACCATCATATTACTCATTGCAAGATGCAAACTTATGCTGACGATACATAACTGCTCTATAGTTTTCATCCAGACAATTATAATCTTGCAGTTAGGTGTATTAATGCTGATCTCTTGTCAATTTATACTTATAGTGTGAATCACAATCCTATTTTTTATCATAAATTGGAATTTGAAAAGCATGTTAACAGTCTAGTTAAAAAATCTTACTTACGATTAAAATTATTATATTCCAATAAGCATATTTTAAATTATGCTATTAAGAAGAAACTTTGTGAAACAAAACGCAACCTAACCTAACATAACAAATTTTTTGTTTTGTTTCGTTTTTTACATAGTTGGTAGTAGAGAAGGTACCACAGTTATGTTAGGCTAGGTTGGGCTTTTTCGAGCTTTAAAGCGTCTGGTGGAAGTTAGGCCCCACGGAAAGTGTCTGGCAATAATGAATGTTGGATTTTTCGAGCTTTAAAGCGTCTGGTGGAAGTTAGGCCCCACGGAAAGTGTCTGGCAATAATGAATGTTGGATTTTAACAATATTCTGTCAAACATATATGAAAACTAGCTATCATACATTAACGTAGATTAATAAGGTTTTTTTGTACCTGTTATCTGTAAAAGGGCCCCGCTTTCAAGCTAGCAAATATGCATACGTTCTTAACTACATATCAAACTATTTATTGCCAAAATATTAGCTTTGCTAAAATGACGTAGGTCTGGCGGCTCTGGGATCTTACTCTATTATCCCTGTTCCTGCACTTTAAAATCTCCACGTATTTTATAGCAGTAGTAATTTTTTCATTATACAAAATATAAAATATGTTATCAACAGGAACAACATTTTTAAAATATCGTCGAATAAAAACATAATTATTAATACATTCTTACCTTGGATATGCATTAATGTCATCTAGACCAGTATGCCAGTGATTAAATGCCAAAGGTACTACAATGTATTCTCCTGCTTCTAGCATTTTATTGCACCCGACAAAGCCTCTAACTTGCCTTTTGCTGTGTTCCACTAAACTTCCTATCGTCGACCCTACCCTGGCCTTAAAAAGCACAACACATAAATCTAATTGGGATCGTTGAGATTTTTCAGACTTTCTTTGACCCTCCTGCATTATAATGAAAGAAAATCAATTAGTAAAAATCAAACTTACAGAGCTTTCAATAATGATTACAAAGGCCTATGCGTATTAGTTTCTATTAAGTTAGGAATTTATATTTGGTCATACTTTTAGTAGTGATAACTGTATTGAAGGTTATTTACTTTTTTATTCACCCTTTTCATTTAATAAATGATGTATCTATTGCAGAAATCCGTTCCACATTAATTAGCGTTCATTTTCAACCGACTAAGAAAAATTCATGAAGGATTTGAAACTGTTATTGTATTAGGGTTGCATGTGTAAAAACGGAAGGTTAACGAACTTGGAATTGTTAAAAATTATCCGATTTGTATTATTTGCACTTGGTGGTTGAATGAAGACCAAAGCTATCTAAGAAAATTTTGAATACCTATACCTTATATTTATGCAGGAAAATTAACAATTATAGGTAATTAGCAAATATTTATAAATATTTTAATTAAATAAATATAAATGAAATATTTGGGAAATTGTTTGCTATCAAAGGTTCAAAAATTGCAAAACAAGAGGCAAAATGAGAACCCATAATACCTACCAGGACATGTGTTGAAGCTAATATTCTGTTTATAATAAAGAAAGAAAATTTATTTTTCTTTCCATATCGTTTCTTTATTACTGCGAAAAGAAAAATTAAAAGTTAAATGCTTTCCTTCGTTACCTCGATTAGTAGTATACTATTTATTTATTTGTTTAAACTTATATATGGAAAATAGATTCCCAATTACAGATATTATTTGTTTAAATATGACCAGTGGTACATACTTCAAATTGATATAATAATAGGCTTGTTCCCTGATATTCTTTTTATATGGTTTCTGTACGTTTTTATACAGTATTCAATATTCTTATTATGCACTTAAAATTTAATTTTTTGAACTTTTTCGGTTCTCGAGATATAAGGAGTTGAAATTAGTAATAGTTGCAAAAGCAGTACGCCTGTTTGAGATGTCACTATACGCAACTTTGAACTCGGAGATCTACCGAAACAGGCGACCACTAACAGCCGTTCAGTAGTAAGTAAATACGTGGAGTTGAGGGCCATCTTAGGTGTCTAATTAAAGAGGAAAAGTGGCGTTTTGTTCTGACACCAAAGTGAATGGGCAAAACCGGAAATCCGGCTTGGCACTGGTGAACGGAAGACGACTTTTCTGTTAAAAATAGAAAAACATTGAATTTCCAAAAATTCATAACTAAGTAAATACGTGAAATGGAAGTCTGTTCTAGGTCTCTATGGAGAGATCCAAATTGGCCCTTTCTCCTGATACCAAATTCTACAGGTACAAGAGCGAGAAAAAAATGTCTTCTTTAGAAGTGTTAAAACGTAGCCTAAAAAATTCGATAACATCAAATCTTTAAACGCTCATATCTAAGTTAATATTTGTAGGGAAGGATCGATTTTGGTATCTATTTAAAAAGGAAGATTGGCATTTTATCGACATCGTGTCACAGTGGAAATCGGAGTTTCGGCTAGGTTTGTGCAAAACAAAAATGGATATTTTCTTAAAAATTGAAAACCGTAAGTAATTTAGAATTCATAACTAAATAAATATTCGGAGTGGAACGGCGCACGATGTCTCTATGGAAGGAGGACGAGTGGCATTTTATCGACATTGTGTCACAGTGGAAATCGGAGTTTCGGCTAGGTCTGTGCAAAACAAAAATGGATATTTTCGTAAAAATTGAAAACCGTAAGTACTTTAGAATTCATAACTAAATAAATATTCGGAGTGGAACGGCGCACGATGTCTCTATGGAAGGAGGAAGAGTGGCGCTTTCTGGTGATACCAAGTTATACCGAAAATTCGGCGTGATAGAAGCGAAAGAAAAGTAGCTCTCCGGGACCTTTCAAATTTAATGTAAAATGTCGAAAAACATGGAATTTTGAAACGTTTGTAACTAAATAAATATGAAGATTGGAAGCTCATTCTATGTCTATGGCAAGGAGAAGAATTGACATCGTAAATTGCAAGGCCAAAATCGAAAATTCGGCCCGTTAGGAGCGAAGGCAAACCGTCATTTTTTGATATTTGGTAACATTTCGTCAAGTTTTATTCCCCTACAATCTCTTGACTGCCCGATCCTAAATTAAGAGGCGAGAGAGATAGCCGACTTTTGCGCGTTAATTACTGAAAAACCATTAAAAAACCCCTCCGAATTTATCCTAAACAATGTAGACTTAATTCCCGAATCGAATGACACTAGCCACGTCCCAAAAAACTGCCCCCACGAAAAGCCTTTGATAGATCCAATCCACAATTTTAGAGGGGTGCAGATCAACACGATTAGTATACGAAACGTGAATACAACAACCATATAAGAAATGCCAAGCATGAGTATTTCTCCTATAGAATTTTAAATGCGCCAAATTCCACAAAGGAAATCTGGACGTTCATCAAATCTGAATTACATACCAACAATTCTTCTCCAGCTGTTGTTAAGTTAAACATAAATTGTAAAGTCACTGACAATCCTAATGATGTTGCAGAACATTTTGCAAACTATTTCGCTTCAGTCGCTGTAGACAAAGTAAAAAATCACTTTGGTGCTAATTTATCACATGCTTGCACTTCCTGTCAACTCAATGATCAGTCCATATTTATTTATCCAGTTACACCAGATCAAGTAAGGCAAATTATATTTGAATTAAAAAATAAACAAGCTCTCGGTCCTGATGGACTGACTCTCCACTAAGTTTATCAAGTATGCATGTGATTTAGGGTTTCTGATTTCCCGACATTTTTTCATTCCCGGGAATCGGGAAATAAAATTTGTCGTTCCCGGGAATCCCGGGATTCCCGGGAAATACTAAATTTTTCATATATTTCTTGAAAAACACAAATTTTTTGTTTCAAAATGTCACACCATCCAAATATTCATTTTACTTCCCTCGCATACCGAAGGGAAGTATTGTATTCGAGAAAAATCACTCTCCCAGATTTTTTCGGATTTTGACGTTTCAGAATACGTAGATTACGAAAATATAGGTTTTTTAATTTCGTCAGTCTGTCTGTTGGTGCATTAACTAAAAAACTACTTGACGGAGAGTAGTCAAATTTAGTAGGTAGTTGACGCTACTGTCAGTGAAGAAATGGTTAAACTTTCACTGGAAAATATACAGGGTGGACCGTCCCAAGGGAAAAAATAATGCAAAAAAATTTTTTTGCTCAAATTTAAAATTTCCACCTTTCATGACACGCTAAACCTATTTCTGAAAAAAAAAAAAATGTTTTGAAAATTTTTTTCACCAACATTTTTGAAAAATTTTTTACCACTAAAATAGATGAAAAAAATTTTTTCCTTTGTTTAAATTTAAAATTTCCACGTTTCATGAAATTCTAAACCTAAAAAAAAAAAAAAAAAAAAATTGAAATTTTTTTAATCATTTTTGAAAAATATTTTACCACTAAAATAGATGGAATTTTTTTTCTTTTTTCAAATTAAGATTTTTTATTTTTCATAGCGTTCTAAATCTATTTTTAAAAATATTAGAAAATTATTTTACCATTTTTAAAAAAATTTTAACACTAAAATAGACGGAAATTTTTTTTCTTTGTTCAGATTTAAAATTTCCACGGTTCCATGGCATTCTAAAACTATTCAAAGAAATTTAAAAATGTTGGACGTTTGTAAAGGTATTTGCGCAAGCCTTCCATATTTGGCACTTGTTATTTAGTATTGAACTTTTGCTGCTGGGTGAGCACTCTGTATATTTTTTTGACCAAAAGTTATCAGGTTATCAGGTTATATTCCGATTATTATTCCCAATGTCATTTCATAATTAATAATTTTTTAGAGTGACCGTCATGCACAAATAACGAGGGAAGTTTGTGTGTAAATACCTTTACCGATTTTTTTAAATGTTTTTTTTCTTTTCTTTCTTTGGTCAAAAAATAAATCCGTCAGTTTTGTTTTGTTTTATTTATAATTAAAAAGACACAACAACACTACCTACAGGAAATAATACAATAACCAAATAAAACATAAATGCCGTCCGACTCGAACGCTCTCTAAAATTTCGGAGCACCAAATTTAATATTTTTAAAACTTATTTTTATTTCCACGGGTCCGGGAAATCCCGACTGTTATTTCCCGGGAACGGGAACGATAAAAAGTGACATAATTCCCGGGAAATCCCGTCCCGGGATTCCCGGGACAGAAACACTAATGTGATTTCATCATTGAACCATTGTGCATTTTGATCAACGCATCTTTTCATTCTGGTGTTTTTCCATCCATCTTAAAAACAGCTACTATTATCCCAATATTTAAAAAAAATGATTCTTTGGAACCAGAAAATTACAGACCAATATCCATCTTAAGTGTTATTTCTAAAATAATGGAAAAAATTGCATTTAATCGAATAATGGCATTTTTTAACTCTTTCAAAACATTAACGGATCGCCAACATGGGTTTTGCAAAAATCATTCTACTGACACTGCTACAATTCAGCTTTTGCAGTTTGTTTACAGTGAAATGGACAAAGGTAACCACGTCATGGGATTGTTTTTTGATCTATCACGAGCGTACAATGATTTTTAATCTGTGTGTCATATATTTGTTGTTTATTGTGTTTTATATTTACTACGTATTGTTCCACCTTGTATACTGAATTTTTTATCTTTTTATCGATGTTCACATCTGTATTGTAACAGCCTAAGTGATTATATATAAATAAATAAATATATAGATAATTACAACTAACTAAAAAGTCAACTGAGATTGCCGAGTTTATGCATGTAGTGATACAACGCCTGGTCATGCACCATTTTCATGAGGTGGAGGTTTGTAATTGTTTTAGACACTAAACGTGCGAATAAAATTCTTATTTTTTGCAGTTCCATTATTTTATATTTTCACTTTCGATTTATGAAATTAAAAAAATGCCGAACAAGCCTATTGTAATTATACCACATACGCACTTGTTGATATAGACAAAAACAAGCTAACAAACAAAATATTACAGCATCATAGTTTCATTATAGATTCATATTATTTCGTTATTACTGAATTACACTATGGCTACAGAACACCATTGTGACAAAGTGAGGGTTGCGCAAAAGTTCCAGGTAAGGGGTGTCAATATGATGTCTATACAAGCTGGTTAACTCCTGGCGTGGGTTATTGGAGTTAAATAAAGAAAAAAAAAAACATTTAAGTGTAAATTAAATGCCAATGATTTAATATTTATTTTAGAGATTTTCTCTTGACAGTAATGCAAATCTATGTCAGTTGTCAACATTTGTGGGACTTGCCTTGTAACCATATATGAAAGTTTAGTATTTGTACATTATTTTCTCACAGTTATGTGCTACTGTACCTGAAAGAGGGTAAAATCAACCTCCGTTGGTTCTAAGATGGTGAGCAAAATGCAAGACAAGTGCTCCTGGCTGGCAAGAGGTGGCAGGATACCAGTCAGTCGGACCTCATTCCAACCACTTCTTGCTTTACATATGTCTATACAATCAAAATATTTCAGTACATCACTGAAAGATATCCAAAAAGTGCCATCTTGGGGACCATCTGGCATTAAATCTTGCCTCAAGTGTCTCGTCCAGAGAGGAGAATCATCAGACCAATCTCCTTTCCACACGAAATGGCCTGAACACATACAAAATGCAGGTATGAGATATTATACAATGTGTCTCACCTTTCATGACTACCAAATTGCGTCTCCCTTAATAACAACGCAATTTTTAAAAAATTTGGGTGGAAGGTACTTACCCATCAGGCGATTGTGTCACGGTGAAATATAGAAAATCTATCAGCGACGTTTGTCATTATGAAAAAAAATTAACCTAATTTTCCAAAGAAAGATATTAGGCAATGTTTTAACTGTAAAACAATCTCATAATCTTATTCGTTGTTACCAAAAACTCACTAATACCGAATTTCAATAAGATGAGAAAATAAAATTTTCGCTTTTAAAGTACTGTAATTATTATTAGTCATAACTTTATTTTCCGATGTAATTAAGAAATAATTAAGCTGAAGGAAGACAGTCATTCCATTTAGAATTAATCATGCGATAGGTTGAGCAAATTATGATTGAGTTATTTTTGTAAATTTTATTATTTATTGAATTGTTCGTGAATAAAATTTGTCTAAAATTTGTCAATTACTGTTTAATTTTGACTGTTAAGTAAACTGACTGATGTCATATCATATGGTTAATTCTAAATGGAAAGCTTGTCTTGCTTCAGCTTAATTAACTCTTAATTATGTCCGAAAATAAAGTTATGACTAATAATTGGTACTTAAAAAAGGGAGGTTTTATTTTATTACGTGAACACCAAGTACACTACCCAATGAACAATTTTTGTTTTGTAAAGGTACTTCGAATATCACCATCACTGAATAATAATTACTTTAGTAACGTACATTGTCCATAAAAACTTTTCAATTACCACTTTTATACCACTTAACTCTTTAATTCCTGGAACCGGATGAATCCGCAAAACTTTTTCGTGCTCCCAGCGCGGAAACCGGATAATTACGCAAGGCCGGAGGATGGGTTAAAAGCTGGAAACAGACGCATCCGCCCATAACATAGACTATAACACATATTTTTCTAACTCCTCCGTGCAATTGGCTGCTTTAGACCTCACGTAAATTTTGAGCATTACCACACTATAGTACCTTTCTAAGTGTTTTTATTTTGCATTTTTTTATGAAAGTTTATGTTTTTAAAAAGAATAAATCTCTATTTTATTAATTATTTCAATTTATATGGCTAAATAAAGCATCTATACACCCATAAGTTTGTCATTTAATTACGGGAGACGTACGGATCCGCAAGCGCCTCTCGCTGCCGTGCAGCGGGCTCGACATGTAAAAACCAAAGCCGAAATGAAAGTGTTAAAGAGCTTAGATGGCGCGCTCTATAAGGGTTACCATTACCTATCTCTAAGTTTTATAGTAAGAAGTAATAGAAATGTAATTAGGTGTTTTCACTGTGTGAAAATTTATTTCTTTGATATTATTAAAATGAAGTACTTGTTATACTAAAGCACTTATTGATATTTAAACAGCATTCTATCATCCATCAAATTAAAATTTCAACAAATAAATAACATAAAGTTTTAGTAATTGAATGAGTACGCAAAACACGTGGTGACGTCATCGGTTATATTAGTTTCTTAAATCACGTCTAAAAATTGTTAAACACAACACTTTATTCGCTTTATTTACGTTTTACATGTGATTAAATAAGTAACGCCTACCTAATACGGGATTTGTAAAAGCTACTTTAGGAAATTTATCTGCAAAATAACGTGTTTACACCACAAAATGACACTGACAATATAACTGATGACGTTATGAGTGCGTAGTGAATTGATGTAGTGTTTTTGGCGAAAAAATTTCAATATAAAATTAAAATGGCTTATTTTAAGGTATTATTGGACTTTTCTCAAAATTGTTTTTAACTATAATAAAGCATTATCTTCACAGTGAAAGTGAATATAAAATTTGTGAAAACACCTAATTGTTACTCTTATAAACTTCTTCTTATAAACTTTAAATACAGAACCTCTCCTTCTCTCTTGACATTTGTACCTCAAAAAAATTAAGGCGCCACCAAAATTATATATATTTAAAAATTGTAACTAAATTTTTTTTTTAAATTTCTGACAACATTCGTTTCTTCATAAAAAACTGCACTTTTTAACTTATGGTATATATTTATATTTACATAAAATGTAGTATTAGCCGAGTATATTAAATATTCAACCTGTCTTTCAACAGTTTTCTTAAAAGTATCAATCACTGACAGGATCGAAAATATCGCATCCATATTGAAAATACCAAAAGGACACTATAAATCTGAAAAGAAACTTCTGAGATTTTAATAGAACTTCTGTGCCTCTATATAACCAAGAATGTGAAGTTGAATTTTTCCCCAAACATTTCAGGGGCGGACTTGAATAAATTGATTAATACCTAATAAAATTTATCAATTCAATTAGTTTATTAAAACGTTTCCACAAAAATATTTAACATCAGTGGTCTTGCTACAAATGTTGCTTTATAGATTGATGAATCATATGACAATGAGATGAAATATTAGTAATATTCGTTAAAATGGCAGAAAAATCGTCGATCTTTTTCTGGACGCCCGCAAACAGAAAGGCAGATATGTTGCAATTTCAGATGATATTAAAATGTGTATTCATTTATAGACTGACGTCCAGATTTACCTACTTATGGGTATTTAGGTACAGTAAAGATAGTGGTTAGGTGTAATTTTAAAGTGTAGCTTTTAGATTGCATTAGTACCTGTTTATTTTAGATATTTATTGTTATTAAGTTTTGTGAATTATTTCATCGTTAACTTATCTTGATTATTATACTTTGGGATGAAAGTGAGTTAAATATAATTAAATAGCAGTACAACCATATCCGGCCCTGAAATTACCATGAAAATTCAAACTCTGACTGCTAATTATAAGTTGAATTTCCAACCTATAAAAATTTACAATATCAAAAAATGTGTATATTATATGAGAGAGCTTATTAATGTTACACTGCTTCTAGTTTAGAAATGTGAATAAAAACATTAAAAAGGAGATTAAACTTACAAAAACGTAGAATTTGAGGTTATGTTAACAGTAATTGTTATGGCGGAAGCAGGAAGTTCCATATTCATCAGAGCCAACTCCTATACAGGAATTGAACACTATTACTTTTATAAATTTGTGACTGCAACTTCTATAAAAACTCTTTATATAAATTATAGTAACAGTTACTAAAAGTTGTATAAGTCTGTGATGGAAATGTTTCCGTTGCCATTTTATAAAATCTAAGGTTATAAATCTTTTAGTAATTTTATATACCCAATATGCAACTTAGTAATCTTACAAACCACTTTTATAAACTCACAACCTAAATAAACCACTTATAAAAATAACAGTTACTTTAAGTGAGCAAAATTGTTCATTGGGTATCTTATTAAAATTCGGTTCTAGTGAGTTTTTGATAAGAACGAATAAGATTATGAGATTGTTTTACAGTTAAAACTTTGCCTAATATCTCTTCTTGAAAAATTAGTTGCATTTTTTTTTCATAACGACGGACGCCACTGGTGGATTTTAAAATATTATACAGTGACACAATCTCCTCAAGGGTAAGTACCTTCCACCCAAGAAAAAAAAAATCGCATTGCTAATAAGAGAGCTGTAACATGGGAGTCATGAAAAATGAGACAAACACTACAGTGTTTGAAACAAAAAAAAAAAAAAAAAATCTGTGCCGTGATATCAAAAATCATCTTGGTCAAAGATTATTATTATTATTATTATTATTACATTAAGTTAGGCAGCAAAGCTGTTTTAATTTTCAAAAATTTATTTGTCAATATTTAGGGGTAATAAAGCATTAGAGGTGTTCCATCCCTGGCTTCCTAGACAAGATACGAAGGGCACCATATTTCTGGAACAAAGGTATTCATTAATATGGACACAGTCCAAATTTTATTAAAATCGATAGAACGGTTTGGAAGTAATAGGCTACAAACCTTCTTGAATATGTAACCTTTAAAGGGATATCTTCGTAGAGGGGAGACGTAAAAAAAAAAAAAAATTATGGGTACTTTTAGTGTTATTTTGACCCAAACTGTACATTCCCGAAGTATTGCTCCATTGTGCCAGGAGATCCTGTATAATTGCGTTATCACCTAGGCTTAAAGTTTCGTGCCTAACATTACATTAAATAAGTTAAGTGTCTAAACAAAGAACTCTTTTTCTTTCTTTCTAAATATGTGCATTACTAGTGTTTCACATATTTTGATAATTGACATACTCTGAAAGAAGAAAAAATGTCAAGTTTAGCAGGTTGCCATTTACCCAATTATTGATAAACCACTGCTAGAGATTGATATTGCAACGTCAGTAGCGCCCCCTAGGTGTGGGTGGCATAATAAGTATTATTGTATTAGTGGCATGCTTGCATCTTATATGAATGCATGCCCAAGTCCTTCTTTCAATCGTTCGGCATGTTCCATATGTTTATGTATATCATTAACAACTTCTTCTATACGAACGGTTGGCCTACCAGCCAGTATCGCAAACACATTTACAAAATTAATAACATATGCACAAAAACTCTTTAGTATTACTGCTAAGTTTGGGAAGTGCTCCTAAAAATCGTCTAAACATAAACGCTGATTATATTCCCAAGTCTCATTAACTAGCACACCAGTCTCAAAATAGGCTTCAATTATGTAAGTTTTGTGCTCTGTGGTAAAAACCATTAAAATGATTCAAAAACTAACTTCACAATTAGACAAGAAGGAAAACTTCAACACAACTGATGACAATGTTGATAACACAGAATCACAAAATGAAATCGAAATATACCTTTGACTAGACCAGGAGCATTATATATTTTTGGGGTCACTGAAACTGAATCCGAAACCCGTTTTGCCTCTGGTTTTTACATAACTTCATATTCCTATAACCCTATTACCTTAAAACCCATTACTCAAAAACTCCATAACCTTAAAACCGCCAAACCCTATAACTCTCAACCCCATAACCCCAAAGCGCTGTAAAAAAGAGACATACGCACGTCTTTGGATTGGAAATTTTATTTACAATCGATCTGGCACAAAAAAAACGGAGGTCAATTTTGTCTAGAAAAAGCGCTTTATGTGAAAAGGTGTCGAAAACCGGTATATTTTTTAATACTTAGAAAATTACAAAAAAAGTCAAAGTTCTCGTAAAAATCGTTCTCGAAAAAATTCAGGGGCACATTGGGAGGCGAGAGAAATCGAATGGCGCAAACCACAGCTCCCTATTTCGAAGCATTTTCGAGATAGAGCCTTCAGAAGTATGGGAAAAGTCACAGATTTACCTTTTGGCGACTTTGAGAAGTCATATATCGGAAACGATGGCACATCGCGACCTGTGCCACTTGATTTCTCGTTCAATTCTCTGCATTAAGAGGTTTTCTTGAGCCTTAGTTTGGGCAAGACGGCCGTCGAATCGGGGCCTTGTCTTTCGAGAAGCGAAATTCTTGGACCTCTCACTACGACGGCTCATATCTCATGTCCGGAGCGCCATAAAAAATTCATGTGGCACGTCTTTGGATTGGAAATTTAATTTACAATCGATCTGGCACAAAAAAAAACGGGGTAAATTTTGTCTAGAAAAAATTAGAAAGTGAAGAGTTTATCAGGTTAACATTGTTGAGTTTTACTGTTTTTTCCTAGTTTTTGAGGTTATGAGAAAAACCGGAGGTGATGGGGTAAAATGAGTTTTGGATTCAGTTTCAGCGACCCCAAAAACAAATAATGCACCTGGTCTGGTCAACGGTACATTTCGATTTTATTTTGTGGTCCTGTGTAATCAAAAAATGATTACATAGGACCATCATTACGAAACGATGAGATAACCTAAGCAAGTAGTTTTTATTTCCATGACCATCTCTGACCAAGATAATATTTAATATCAACGTATACAGGTTGTAATTAGTTTCATGTCATTAAGAAAAACTGGTAATAGTTCTGAATCATAATAGAAGTCATAAAAAAGTGTAAAGATTACCTATTGATTTGTGTCCTTGGCTCCACGCGGTCTCAAAGGCAAGAAGCATGCACTTTGACACAATGCAAGCAAGGATGGTCACAGGGGTTTAAACAAAAGATTTGTTTACATGTGTGTTTTTTAATTTGGAACAAAATTATTCGAGTTTTTATTTATAAAATTTAAATGTGATTTATCAACATTTGTAACATAAAATAAGTGTTCTGTGTTAAAAGCTTAAAAAAATCTGTAAATATGTCATGAAATTGAAAAACGAACAGTTATAGATATCGAGATACGACAACAGAAAATAGTTATGTTTTTCATGCAAGGAAATTTTTTTTTTATTTTCAAATTGTGCACATAATTATTTCCAATCAAGTATCAAAAACTAAAAATCAAGTCTTTGGAAATCAATGTAAACAGTAGTAAACAGATCAGAACAAAACAGTGAATAAGAGTAATAATAATAATAATAATACCTTTGTTGCCCAATAGGGAACATACAATAACAGAACGATTTTTTTGAATTTGTCACAAAAATTGTTCGAAATGTCCTCCATCTCCATCAATACACATTTTGACACATCGAACTAAGGACATACGCACTCCGTTCAACACATTTGGTAAAATACCACAATAAACTATCAATTAACGTGGTGTGGTGAATACAGAAAAAAAAGAAGAAAAACTTGCTCCAAAATCCAAAAAGCAACACAAAGAGAACGAACAAGTAAGTAATGTCTGTATGTAACCAAGTACTTAACGACTTGAATGGTAAGTCAGTAATATAAATCTTAAGTGACCCCAATTTCAAAAAGAACAAAAACAACGAACGGGTAGGTCGTGTGTGTATGTTCTTAACCAAGTAACGACAGAAACTAAACATTGCTTGAGAACATCACAAGGGAGAGTATAAATACCTATCTGCACAAATGTCAGAGCATCATGTGTTACCAGACACGACGACAATAAAGCCTGCCTTCCCCAATATGCCAGCAGTTCTCAAACAGAATTATTAGAAATTTTTGAAATTTATTTTAATTTTATTTTACCAAAACTATGGGTTTTAGACCCCACATTATATAAGATTTCTTGGTTGCCTAGTCTTTCCTCATCACCAGTTTTTTAAATGGCATCAAACTAATTATACCCTGCATAATTCCCCAGTCAGTTATTGCAGTAATTTGCTATTGATGTAATATGTGTACTTACCCCAAGGATTTCTGAGTTTTAACAATCTATAATTGTCAACATCTCTTACATCTAATAAAGAATAGGCATGTCTTGGCCTTAGGCCTTTAGCTTGGTAGTCTAATTCATCTACTTTCATATTACCTCCTCCACATGAAGCTCCCATTAAAAATAAAGCTTGTCTTGATGATAACAACCTAAGAATTTATTCATTACAAATAATTTCATCAAATTTAAATGAATTCAAAGTAAAATTAATGTCCTTACTGTGCCCAAATAAGGTCAATATCCAATTCCTCCTCTGCTGGAGCTGGCATGGACGAGGGCTGTAAAGGAATGCTTTCACAAGGTGCTCCAGTTAACGTTGCTAAACCTTCTATTGCACGGCCCGACACTAAAGCTTCGTAACAACCATGAATTTTCGCTACTGCCTTTTCGATTATAGGAACCCAAAGCTGTTTTCGTTTTGCCTAAAAAAGAGTTGAGCTCCATAACATTGATACAGGGTGAACAATAGACCAGGCAGCCCGATCCCCGAAATAGGAAAAGTATAAATGTTTATTCTATATTTTACTATTAATTTTATTAGGTTAGGTTTAGTATAAGCTTGTTAATAGTACTGTGCTATTTGAGTTTATCTCGGTAATGTACATTAAATAAATAATCAAATAAATAATACCTAAAGCTTTATACAGCATTACCAATATTTGTTAATGTTTTTTTTTCTTTTGCACATATTTAATTAATTCCTCTCATTTCTAGAAAAAGGTTATTTCAGTATCATTGGTCCTGTGCATCTGTTATAATATTTTGATTTTATTGAACAACATTGGGCAGATTAACAATTGAAACTAACAAGAAGTTGCATTTTAAGTAGTAGGTACTATTAAACATATATTTCTTATAACAAAAAGATGAAAATAAATAATTATTTTTGTAGAGCATCATTAATTTTAGTAAATTTCAACTGCACAATAGTTTTAAGACTATTCATTATTATCATGTATTATTGTGAGTATTGTGATCGATTTTCATTATGTAACAAAAATTGTACGAAGTAATCGAGTAGTATTGTTACGGGTTACGCCCTCTAGCGGCTGGAGGATGATAACTCATGAGTAATAATTGAAATTAAGTAGCAATTGTGATAGAAAATTGCAATCCCATCAAAGCCAGTAGTGTGCGCCATCTCTGAGACACTGGCAGAACATTCTCTAGAAACCTATAGAAAATAATCGAGATATCTACATTTTTCTAGATTACTAGACCTTGTTCCAGATGGTTCTAGAGGCGTTTTAGAGTACAAGTAAACCATTGTAGGATGGCCAACAGCCGCGCAGAGAGAGAAGAAATATCGTCACTGTTGAATAGAGACAAGTTTCTTAACTATGAACGTAGTACAGTCGGGGGAAGAAGTTTAAGTAAAAGGTGCTCTCTTATTCATCAACAATCCGGGTATGTCACAGGCCAATTGATGTTTTCGATTGAACAACAGTTCTTTGAACACGTAACATTAATGTTTATAAGTAGATACTTCTAATAGGTACCATGTATTAAATATAAGTTATACACTACAAGCACTTTTCTCAAGACTGTATCGATGTTTACATGAGGAAGGAACATAAACAAGTGAGCTCCGTAATGGTGGGGTGGTTTCAACTACTGCGCATCCTAATCTTGTTGGCCATTCTAGGATGGTCGACCTGTATATAAGCTAATGTAAAGAGGCGGAAAGAGAATTTTTGAATGAAAAGTAAGGTTAGAAATCCGAAGTGAATATAAAGTAATAAACAAGGTTATTTTAGTCAGTAAAAGTGTATTTTAGTGAATAAAAAAATACTGAGAAGTTTTCAGTTTACTAAATAAATAGTGTTAGTGTCTATGTCTTGTTATAATTTTTGAACCCACGAATCTTGAAGGATGTTTCCTAAGGGGTGGAAACATGTGAAAGTATATTAAGGAACAGAACAAATAAAATTCTGTATAATGTAACATGACAAAATTCTTGGCAATAATTATTACAACTGATAATATAATTCACCATAGATGTATTGGCAACTGCAAAGCAATATCATTAGCATACCTCGGATGTAGCGGCCAAAGTCCAGGGCTGTCTTTTATAGATAGGTAGGTATAATATTGTTGTATTGTAAACACCTACTAAAACATTTCCAAATTACAAACACAGAAAGGCATGCAACGTGTTAATTGAATTTTATTAATTTTACGATGGTAATGTGTTTAGTCGGTGACGCACTATACCTATGAAATACATACGTAAGGCATAATAGATTCCTTCAACAATAGCTGCTTTCGTTCAGCAGAGTGATTCGTAATCATAAGGTACCTGTTTCATGTGTTGTCACTCTGTCCCTACCATGCAATTTTGTATCATATGATTACTGTTCATTGAAATTCTGTTCATTATGATTACGAATCACTCTGCTGAACGAAAGCAGCTTAGTAGTGCATGTGCACTTTACGCTACCTGGTCCAGCCGGTGCGGGAGGGGAGAAAATTACGACGCTCACGATGAAACAGTAGCAGACGTAACGTCGTGTGTGTTGGTCGGTAACAAATATGCAGAAAATACGGACAAATTCGTATTATTCCTTATCAATGGAGTGAACTAAATGAAAGCTGCTGGAAGAATTTTGAAAGAAACATATCCGAATATACTGCATGTAACATGTTTACCACATGGGCTGCATAGGATTGCTGGAACTATTTGGAGGTGTTACCCTAATGCTGATAAATTAATATTTAGTGTAAAGAAAGTTTTTCTTAAAGCATCAGGTCGTGTACAGTTATTTCACGATATTCTACCAAATATTCCATTACCTCCAGTGCACATTATCACATGATGGGGATCTTGGCTACAGGCTGCATCATACTATTACTGTCATTTCGAAAATGTGAAATACGTAATACAACAGTTAAATCCAAACGACACAGTTGCTATTTCACAGGCGCACCAGGCATTTCTCGATCCAACTGTTCAAAAAAATTTGGAGACCACATACGGATGTTTCTCATGAATTCCTCTAGCCATACGGGTCCTTCAAACATCAGCCTTTACTACAGTTGATGCAATAAACATTGTGTTCGATCTTCAATATATTTTTCAATTATAGGGAGACATTGCTGCGACAGTACAAAAAAAAATTCATAACTGTGTTAACAAAAAATCCCGGATTTGTTACGATGACAGGTGTAACAAACCTTTTACAAGGCGAGGAATTAGACTTTGCTACACCTGGCATGAATGTGGTGACATTGCGAAAGTTTTAATATTTTAAGTATGCTCCAGTTACATCTGTCGACGTCGAGCGGTCCTTCTCGCAATATAAATGGATTTTAGCTGAAGTTTAACTCCAAAACATTTAGAGCAGATATTAGTGATATACTTTTATTGTTTAACCACCAGCACTGAAAAATACTTGTGTGTGTTAGTTTAGTGTGAAGTACAGCCCCCTATACCTCCAGTTATCTTCGAGTGAGTGTTTATACTAAAGTGGCGTTATTATCTTTGGAAACTACAGAATTCGCTACAAAAGTTTTCAAGGTAATATACAGTTTCATACATGCATGCAACTCTTTATGCGCTGACACATCATCATCTAAAGCCAATCCTGGTTTTATGTCATATCTGGCCGCTAAATCCGAGGTCTGATCATTAGATTGTACTGTGGTGCGCTGGTGCCCCCTAGGGACTGAAACTGGTAGCTCATGATGAATAGAAGCTGAAAATTAAGTAGAAATGGTTAGGCAATCGTAATACATGCCATTTCTTCTGGAAGCCTGTAGATGGCTCTAGAGTTTTATACATTGTTCTAGATGTATATTCCCGAAAAGGTTAGTCTATGCAAGATTTTTCTGGATATAATTCTGTTAAATATATAAGGCGCAATTCACGGCGGAGGAGGAAGAAGTTATAAAGTGACAACTGTGATAAGTGAGAGGTTAGAAATCCGAGGTGACAGAAATACAAAATAACAAACATTGTAAAGGTTATTTTAGACAGTTAAAGTGCATTTTAGTGGATAATATAAATCTTGTGTAGTATGCAGTAAATTATTAAATAAAGTGTTAGTGTTTATCACTTGTTGAAATTATTTTGGAATCCACAGATCCTGAAGGGTGGTTAAGGGATGAGAATACGTGACAGTAATTAATTTTATGAAAAATTTCTAGCATACAAATTATTCACGGAAAACGGGTATTAGACGTTTCTTGGGATCCGTCGAGTTTAGAAATTTGAAAATTGGTATAAGGGGGTTTTTGGATATGGCGGATCTAGCGAAAATATTTTCATGCATGCGTTACTTCTGCTTACACCGGATGCCTCGCCTAACTTTGTTATTTTAAATGGAACAGTATATTTAATTACATATTTAGATTCCTCATTAAATTTTAACTTGGGTTTATGTACCATAATATACTCTTAAATCTACCAGTTTTCGAGATAAATAATATTTTTGGAAATTCTTGACGGTTATTACCCTTCAGAAAAAAATCGATATCTTCCATCATGTAGCAGATTAAGAATATTTTGTTTCAAACTTTTACTAACACCCTATGATTTAACTAAAAGTGGTCTTATGTTTTCACAATATTATACAGGGAATTTTATTTTCACAATCGAACATTGTCTTAGTTCAAACATCAATTAGTTAATTTTTTCAAATGGAACCTGTATATTTTCACATAATTTAATAGAGTATTAAATTCTGCATCAATGGATATTAGCATTCCTGATATGTATCTCTCCTAATTTTTTTTATTATGGACGAATTTTTGTAAAATATACATACAAAGTCAGCACTATTTTTTAGTAGCTAATACAAGTTATACCTAAAGGCCCCTGTACACGTTTGGCCAACTAGTTGGGCCAAAAATAAGGACACTGTTTACACGTTGGTGTTGCTCATTCTGCATTGGCCTGCATTGACGAGGATGGATGTGGAAGCTATCGCAGACACGGCAATTTTGGTATAAATCTATAAACTTCATCACTATTCCATACTGCCATCGTAGCTCGTAAATACAATTATTTCTGCTTTAATGGCAACTATGAACTGAAGAAGAGGCCAACGTGTGAATGCTGTTGGTGGATTGCGCCAAGATCTTTTGATGTGTGCACGAAAAACCGACAACATTCGGCTGACCGGCCAACGCTGGCCGCCTACGACTAAGTTACGCCAAGTGATCTTGTACACGTTGGCCAAATGGGTACAAGTTAAGGAACTTGTTTCCTTTTTTATCATAAAGGAGAATAATCATGTTAGATAATTGATCATTATCTGTTTATTATCAAGATAATAACATCAAAAACATCATTTTATATGAATATAAATATTTAATGAAACAACTGATCAAAATGCCGTCCAGTTTGCTCTAGACAAGCCAATATCCTGGAATTTATGGCTTACAGTGGCTTGGCGAATTTCATGGGGATTTATTTGCTGAAATGCAGCTCGTACTCTGTTCTTCAGATCTTCATTGGTAGTGGCCGGGGTGGCATAAACAATATTTTTGATATTACCCTAAAGGCAAAGTCTAAGGGCGTCAAATCAGGAGACCTTCCTGGCCATCTCCAAGACCCTCGGTAGCCACACAATACCTTCGAATTATGCTGCTAATTCATCATATACTTCCCATGTATTATGTGGACCACAACCATTTATTTGATAATACATAGTTATAAATATTTAAGAGCCAACTATCAATAAAAGTAACTACTGTTCACAAAATTTCCACATACTTATTGGTATTTAAATTCTCCTCATAGATATGATACTTAAATTTGTTATCTACTAATAAGCAGAAAACATTAAAACTAAGTTCTTCCTGGAAATTTGATTCTCGCACCGCATGAGAATTTTGTTGTGCTCAGTGGTGTACATTGCGCCTATTAAAAATTCTTTTTTTGGAAAATTGAGCTTCATTAGTTCAAATAATATTCTTAAAAAAATCATGATTCTCTTGAAGACATACGATCACATGCTTACAGAAATCTATTCTAAGTGAACAAATACTACGTTCCTGTACTATTGCTGCGACTCGACAACACTAACAAGGTATTTATTTTGATAAAAACAAAACATTTTGAAATTTCTCATTGCCTACTTATGTAGCTGTATGTACATTGTACAGTGTTGATTGTATATCTACATTTTACAAAAATTCATCCATTATAAAAAAACCGAGAGAGAGATAGATATAGGGAATCGATGCAGAATTCGACACTCTATTAAATTCTCGGAAAATATACAGGGGGGTTCCATTTGAAAAAATTAACTTTTGGACGTTTGAACTAAAACAATGTTCGACTGTGAAAATAAAATATCCTATATGATATTGTGAAAATATAAGACAACTTTTAGTTAGATCATGGTTTGAAAAGAAAATCTGTCAATCGGCTGTATGATAGAAGATATCGATTTTATTTTCGGAAAGGTAAGGAATCGTCAAAAATCTCCAAAAGTATTAATTATCTCGAAAACTGGTAAGTTTAAGAGTACATTAAGGGTGCATAAACGCAAGCTAAAATCTGATTTAAAATAATAAAGTTAGGTGATACATTCGGTGTAAGCAGAGGTAATACATGTATGAAAATAATTTCGTTAGATCAGCCATATTCATAAACCCCCTTAGACCAATTTTAAAATTTCTAAACTCAACAGATACCAAGAAACGTGTAATACCCGCTTTTCATAAATAACCTTGTATTAGTAAATACTTGATACGTTAAAGAACCTCATTCTGGAGCTCACGTGAATTTATTACAATACTCATTTAATTTATTTTATAAATCATTTCTATATCCAAAACATAGCTAGGACATACACAAATCAATTATAACAAAGTTTTCCAGTGAAATATCACATAGCCAAATTATGGCCGATCCTTATATTTAAGTCTGTTAATGGGAGATTATCTTATTCTTTATACTTACTTGCGAATAAAATAAATGTCCCCTTTTATCGCATGGGAAATAGTCATCTACTAGGACTGTCGTCCAATGTCCATCTTTGCACAGCCTTACTTGATAAACGCCTTGTGGGCAAAAATCACGAGTAATTAGAACTGCTCTTACAATGTCTTCTCTTTCTGCCAGTACGGCTAAGGCACTCAGAAGCCAACAGTTACCCAGAACACCTAAAATACAGTACAGTTTCTTAATAGATCAAGATCCCAGAGCCTCAAGATCTACGTCATTTTAGCAAAACTAATATTTTGACAATAAATAGTGTGATATGTAGTTAAGAACGTATGCGTACTTGCTAGCTTGAAATGAAATTGCCCACCGAAGGTCTAACCGAACTTGCAGACAGTCCATGTAAAGGCATCCTTAGGCCCTTCGGATTGGTCTGGCTGCTTATAAAAGGCCCTAAAATATAAAATTTAGGCTTGCTACTATATACTGCCCTGATACGCAAAACTCCCGTAAATGACAAAATCGCTGAAACGAGATAAAGCAGGCTAAATATTGTCTAAATGTTATTTGTGGCATTATCTTAATTTTTTTCCTTCTTCAATTCTTTGGGACTTCCTGCCACATGTATGTTTTCTTTTTAAGCGGTGCTCGGGGAATCTACAAAATATCACAATTAACCAGTATGTTACTGGTAAATAACCTCTACACCTGTAACTTTTATGTCAAAGGATCAGTTAAAGGTTGCTTTTTTTAATTAAACAACACAAATAATTATAAAAACTTGAAATTAAATATTTCGCCGACGTTTCGGAAATCTATCTGGTTCCTTTTTCAAGGCTTTTTTTGAAAAATCTTTTTTGCTGTGTATGATAAATACACAGCTCTAAGAATGTTTGTTATATTCAATATCCATAGATACTTACTATTTACATAGAACTGTTGATATAGTCAAGCGCGGATCCACCGTTGTGGGCACGGTGGGCATGCCCACAACCCTAATTGAGGTCGAGAGGATAATGTTATATCCAATGCCTTAATGAAATAAAATGAAAAAAAAAAACACGTGATCAAATTTTTGTCGTAGTAGTAGTAAAATTACAATGAAATGTAAGCGGAGTAGCGACAAATATTGCTTAATTTTTTTCTGATGATCGCTGATCAGTAAAAGTTAAAAATGAATAGTAATATTCTTAATTGTGAAGAAATGGAAAAACGAGCCCGTAGTCCGACTCGCACTTGGCCAATTTTCGGGTAGCCGTGACCACAACCTTTTTTGGGGGCTGGATCCGCGCCTGGATATGGTTAACAGTTTTTTTTAGTTTTTATACAATGTTAAGTTTGTGAAGTTCTTCTCTCTAAGAATGTTTGTTATATTCAATATCCATAGATACTTACTATTTACATAGAACTGTTGATATAGTTAACAGTTTTTTTTAGTTTTTATACAATGTTAAGTTTGTGAAGTTCTTCTTTAGTTTTAACATTGGCAACCAAGTTGTACAGACATCTACGGAACAATTCGACACGCATGTATCCTCATACATGCATGTCGAATTGTTCCGTAGATGTCTGTACAACTTGGTTGCCAATGTTAAAAGAAGAACTTCACAAACTTAACATTGTATAAAAACTAAAAAAACTATTAACTATATCAACAGTTCTATGTAAATAGTAAGTATCTATGGATATTTAATATAACAAACATTCTTAAAGCTGTGTATTTATCATACAGAGCAAAAAAGATTTTTCAAAAAAAGCCTTGAAAAAAGAAACAGAATAGATTTCCGAAACGTCGGCGAAATATTGAATTTCAAGTTTTTATACTTATTTGTGTTGTTTAATTAAAAAAAGCAACTTTTAACTGATCCTTTGACGCAAAAGTCACAGGCGTAGAGATTATTTACCAGTAACATACTGGTTAATTGTGATATTTTGTAGATTCCGCGAGCACCACTTAAAAAGAAAACATACATGTGGCAGGAAGTCCCAAAGAATTGAAGAAGGAAACAAATTAAATGCAGGCTAACTTCCAAGTTATCTGCCAGCTAAGTCTGGTAGATAATTATTGTGTGCGAATAGAGCAATTTTGTTGCATATTTTAGTCTAACTAATTGCAATTGTTCTAATTGGATATTTTCTTGCGTTACGTGCTTGAATTGTGTTCTTATCTAGTATTAAGATCTTAAAGATGTCATATTTGCTAAACAAAATCACAGTAATGAGCGGCAATAGGATTTTTCGAAGTAAAAACATAATTACACTACTCTAACAGTTTACTGAATTCTTAAGTTCAAACAATACCTATAGAAAATCAAAACTTGCTTATTTACAACAAATTGAACATAACATTTACTCACAATAAAACATTCAGATTTATTAAATTGTAACAATTTTAATAGCTAAATATCGAAAAAGGCTTCACCTGTGCGAACGGCAGCTAGTTTTTTGTTGGAGAGCATAGGGCCGTGGATTTAGAGTGTGGACATTCAAAGGGCGTCACCTGCTGGATACCAATGTGATGATATAAATAATTTTGCCAGCCAGGAACAAAATTAAGTTACTAGCAATCATGCAATGGAATTCTCAAAATATAACAATAATGTCAAAATTTACACTTTACTGTGAAATCTCAAAATCTGGGCAAATATCAGGTGCGCTAGTGCAAATAACAAGAACACGCAGACATTAAACATTTATTACGACACAAGTGAGATGCACAATATCAAAAATAAATGAATACTTCAGTTGTTACCTAAACGTGATTCATTCACATTAAAGAAAAAGTATTAGGAAATAAACGAGACATTATGAGCTGACAACTGCAATTCACTACTTACACCTACATGGTAATGAATGTTCTCAAATAAGTATTTTCTATTAAAAATATCTCATGTGTAACATAGTAGAAGGTAAATCAGCATCACATGGTACCATATGCTGCCTTATAGTAAGAATCTTAAGTATTTCATCATTCTCGTTCTATCTGTATTATTATCAATGATAAGCGCACATGCGCGGGATAGCTCAAGTCCGGGCAACCGAATCTCGAACACTCTCTCTGCTCTCAACTGTTCGAGTATTCAGAGTTCTGTTAGCTTACCACGTCCGACAAACAATTATATGTATAGAGTTTTATGGATAATTGTAGTGACACAATAAAGTACCTAATATTACATCGTGTATTAACACATTCCCTCCCACATTCACAACACTGGCGACGAGGAAAATACTTGGAAAAGCGCGAAGGTATATTTAGTTAGTGTGGGAAAATTTGTAGCGAGCACGAGGTGAAAAACAAAATGGCGACTGTACCGAAATTTATTGAATTTTGCCCAGAGTCCGATGAGTGGTTGCTGTATTCCGAAAGGCTCGACCAGCATTTTGAAGCCAACAGTATCGGAGACGAGAAAATTAAGATTGCAATTCTGTTAAGCTCGGTGAGTCCAATCACGTATAAATTACTTAGAGATTTATCGCATCCAGTATTACCCAAAGAAAAGAGCTATAAAGACCTCTGTAAGATACTAAATAACCAATATAATCCACACATCAGCATCTGGAGAGAAAGAAAAAAGTTCTATGAATTGCGCCAAGCTGATGAATCTGTAACAGAATGGTACGCCAAGGTGAGAAGTTACTCCACAGATTGTAAGTTCGAAGCAGATTTAACGAAAGTTTTAAAGGACAAATTTATTTGTGGTATGACATCAGGGCGAGTTTTTGACCGCATTTGTGAAGAGGATGAATAAAAAACATTGGAGGAGATTATAAGCCTGGCTCAAAAAGTAGAGAATGTGGCAAAATTAAATTACGTCTCAAGTTCAAGGTCAAAAATCGCAGTAAATCCGATGAACAGGAAGAAGCATGGTTGGAAGGAAAACCATCAACAACGTCATGGATCGGCGAATGTCAAAACTTTTGGGGGCGGAGCGAACAACCAAAGAAGCAATGTCGGTAAAACAGTGAGCAAGTTTGTGTCAAAAGGTAACATGTCAAAAACTTTTTCGAATAAATGTAAACATTGTGGTGGTTTTAATCATAAAAACGAATGTCGCTTTAAAGATGCAACATGTAATGTTTGTAATAGAATAGAATAGAATAGAATAGAAATTTATTCACCAATAATAGATACACATTTGGTACATTTGGCAAGTCAAAACATGTATAAATAAAAATGTATATCAACAAATCGAAACTTACACATGTATACACATATATACATACATACACACATACAAGTAATGGAAATATATATTATACAACATAATAAATAAATACATAACAAATAAATAACAAAATATGTCAGTGGCCCTATAGGGGCAAAGTCATTGGAAATATAACAAGTAGTAAAAAAAGATTTAGTTTTTTTAATCAGACAACCAGTTAATAGAAACAATCCTTAATTATCTTGTTTGTTCAGAAAATCAGTAATTGTATAATAGCCATTTCTTAGCAGATTTGTTTTTATTTCTTTTTTAAATGTGTTCGGTGGAAGATCTCTTATGTTATGTGGTAGACTATTAAATAATGTAACACAATTATAATAAGGTGAATCTTTAAAAGTTGTTGTTTTATGAGCAGGTATCAACAGTTTATCGCCTTGCCTGGTATTATGTAAATGTCTGTTGTTTAGGCTAGTGAAAATTTGTGGATTGTGTTTAACAAATAGCAAACACTTATATATATAAATGCAAGGGGTGGTGAGAATTTCCTTTTCAATGAAGATATTTCGACAGCTTTCATTATAATTCATGTTAAATATTAACCGGAGTATTCTTTTTTGTATTATAAAAATTCTTTGACAATGCTTGCCCCATGCTAATATATTGAAAGAGATATGCGAAAACACCATCGCATAGTATATATTTAACAGACCATATTCATTGAGAGTATCTTTCATTTGTAATATTGCATAATAAGATTTATTCAACTGCTTACATATATGTTCAACCTGGGAATTCCAGGTTAACTTATTATCGACATAGGTCCCTAGGAATTTAGTGATATCAGAGAGTGGATGAGTTTCTAATTTTATGGGTCTTCTCATATTAAAGTTTATAAACACTGTCTTCGTATCATTTAAGATAAGTTTATTACGATCACACCATGCCTTCATGTCATCAATCACAGAGTTTATTTTATATTCTAATTCTTTAAGTGATATGGCTGCTACGGTTACTGTTGTATCATCCGCATACATTATGGTGAGACCGTCTCTGATGTGTACTGGCAAATCATTTACGTATAGGGTGAATAGCAGTGGCCCCAGTATAGAGCCTTGAGGAACTCCTAAATTTACATTATATGTTTCCGACTCAGTCTTATTACACGCTACTGCAAGCTTCCGCCCCTCCATGTAGGAGTTTATCCATTGTAATAGATTTCCCCTTATACCAATATTGGTTAGCTTTATTAGGAGTATATCTTTGTTGACAGTGTCAAAGGCCTTCGACAAGTCAAAAAATATAGACACAACATATTTGCCCTCGTCTAATTTCTGATAAAGGTGATTTAAAAACTGGCATGATGCCGTTTCAATGGATCTGCCTGTCCTAAATCCATGCTGGTATGTTGTCAATATATTTTCCTTACCAACAAAGGACATTATTCTAGTGGATACAATTTTTTCAATTAGCTTGGATAGGACACTTAAAAGGGATATCTGTCTGTAATTGTCGATATCATTTAAATTGCCTTTCTTGTGAATTGGTATGACACATGCCTTTTTTAATATATCAGGGAATACTCCTTCTTTAAATGATAAATTTATTAAGTATAATAGAGGATCTGATATTTCCTCAATAATATTTTTAAGTACATGGGCGGTTAGCTCGTCAAAGCCAGACGATTTTTTATTTTTTAGATTTCTAACAGTGTCTAATAGTTCTTGCTCGGTAACTTCCGAGACAAATATTGACCGCTCCGTGTAGCTAGCAACAGTGCAGGGTAAAGACATATTATAAGCAAAGTACCTATTTATTTTCTCACTGGCCACAGACGCAAAATGCATCGCAAAATAGTCAGCTACATTACTACCAGTTATTGTATTATTATTTATATATAGTGTTAGTTCCTTATTTTGATTATTTTTATTTCTACCTAAATTATTATTTATAATTTTCCAAATCTCTTTAGATTTATTTTCGGCATTGCTTATTTTTTGACTGTAATAGTTTTTCTTTGCAGATTTGATGTTTCTCTTATACTCCTTTTTCCTGTTTGTGTATATTTTAACTGAGTCAGGAACATCCGAGTGCAACATTTCTGAGAACAAGATTTTTAGTGCCCTGCCCTCAGATACTATTTCTTGTGTTAGCCATCCTTTATCTAATTTGTTTGTTTTACTTTTTACACGCCTATAAGGGCAACTAACATTGAAGCTCCATAGTAATGACTCAACAAAATGTTGAAAGGCAGTGTTTGTTTCCAAATAATGTATGTCATTCCAATCTGTGGAAGTTAAAAGATATTTAAATTCTCTTAAGTTATTTTCGTTGATAACCCTTCTATAAAATGTTGACATATCACTGTTTACCTCAGTTGTAGCTACTGGTGTATATGATAATATGAGAGCAAAATGATCCCCTAATGAAGGATTTACAACACTGACGTTATAAGTTATCATAGGTAAATTTGTGATCATGTAGTCAATGCATGTTGAACTAATGCACCCCCTGCTATCTCTAAACACTCTAGTTGGTTCATTCACAGTTGGAATTAATTGAAAAGCTTCAAATAAGTCACATAATAATTTCCTTCTTTTATCATGAGCAGTTAAATAATCAATATTAAAATCGCCAAATAAAGTGGGACACATTGCAAGGGTTTGTTACAATAGAAATAACAAAAATATCAACTATGTTGATGAAGACAATAAATGAAAATGACGAGTCCCTATTTTATTGTACAAAAAATATTGAAAATTGTTATGTGACAAATGTTGAAGATTTTAATGTATTTCATGTGAGAGCTGATGATAATCCTTTTAATGTTACTTTAAGTATTAATAATAAACCTTATAATTTTATTTTTGATAGTGGTGCATCAATTTCAGCTTGTAGTCATGACACATACTTAAATGAATTTCAAAATTTCAGGTTAGTGAAATGTACCACATTATTAAGAGGGTACAATGGTGAAACATTTTTACCAGAAGGCCAGTTCACGGCAGACGTAGAGTATAATGAACAAGCTACGCAAATAAAATTCTTTGTGGTTCCTAATGGAGGGCCAAATTTGGTGGGAAGAGACTGGATGAAAGCGTTTGATGTAAAGGTAAAATTAATCAATAATATTTCTGTGAATTCTGAGATTGACACATCATTAAGTAAATATCCGTTACTTTTTCGAAACGAAATAGGTAAATTCAAGCACAACGAGGTAAGCTTAGGTTTAAAAGAAAATGTTGAGCCTATATTTCGCAAATCAAGACCTGTACCGTTTGCATATAAAAGATTAGTAGAGGACGAGCTAGATAATTTAGAATCGGAAGGTATTATTACTCTGGTGGACAGTAGCGAGTGGGCGACACCACTTGTTCCTGTTTTAAAAGCGAATGGTTCAATAAGGTTATGCGGGGATTACAAGGTAACCCTAAATAAAAATTTAAAAGATTTCAATTATCCTTTACCTAGAATAGAGGAAGTGTTCGAAAAGCTAAGCAGGGGGCAGCATTTTTCCAAAATTGACTTGCGAATGGCATATAACCAATTACCAGTGAATAAAAAAACAGCGGAACTCTTAACGTGGAACACACACAAAGGGTTATATCGGGTAAATAGGTTAGCTTTTGGTGTCACCCCGGCGAGTAGTATCTTTCAAAAAACTATAGAGACTTTGTTGCAAGGTATCGATGGGGTTGTAAATTTTTTAGATGACATTGTGGTAACAGGGTCAACCACAGAGGAACATATGAAAAATTTGGAAAAAGTTTTTGAAAAACTAGAGAAATCAGGATTTACGGTAAGAAGACATAAATGCAAGTTTTTCCAAGAAGAAATAAATAAACAATAATAAACTCTTTATTGTCCAAACAGGTAAGTACCCAATTACAGGACAAAATATGAGGTACATTAATAGGTAAAAACAATTAATATAAAAATGACAAACAGTAGAAGATAATATGAGAAACTAACAATTACGATTAAGATTGAAATTAATACTGGAATTAATTAATACAGGCATGCTTGTGTAAAATACCTAACCAAGACTAGATTGCTAACTTATTTTTTATGGTCTTCTTAAATGTACTGACAGGTTGATGGAAAATATCTGTAGAGCTACAAAATTTATTGAAATTATTGCATATAGTGTAAACTGGGGATTTTGCCATTATGTTGGTTCTTGGTGTGGGAAGATAAAAGCAGGCTTCATTTCTGATGTTAGGTCTAGGAATGTGAAAATTTAACTGTGCTAAAAGCTCAGGGCAGTCCGTTAGATTGTTGGTAAGCTTGTATGCAAATAAACAAGAGTAATATATTCTGCGGTTTTCAAGGGATAGAAGACTGAATCTTGTCAGTAATATATCGTTATCAATACCTTGACTTGGGTAAATTCCGTCTAATTTATATGCAACGTATTTCATGAAGACCCGCTGCACTGATTCTAACTGTTGTATATGTATATTGTAGCAAGGTGACCATATTAATGAACCATATTCAAGTTGTGACCGAACATAGGCTGTATATAAATTTATATAGCAATCTTCGCTTCTGAATTCTTTGCAATTCCTAAATATGAGACCCAACATTCTTTTGGCAGATGATGTTATTTTGTTAATGTGTGGTGAGAAACTGAATTTATGGTCAAACTCAATGCCAAGGTCTTTGATTTGCTCTTGCCGATTCAAAGGTGAGTCATCTATTGAATAATTGAATTCAATGAAGTTTATTTTTAATGTGAAAGATATATATTTACATTTTTGTATGTTTAGTGGTAATTTGTTTGTTAGGCACCAACGGTTTAAGTTATTCAGATCTTTTTGTAGCCTCCGACAGTCATTCATAGTTTCGATTGATTTATATATTTTTAAATCATCTGCAAACAAAAGTACGTTACTCTCGAGGTCGTCACCGATATCGTTAATAAAAATAGAAAACAGAAGCGGAGCCAGATTACTGCCTTGGGGTGCACCACTGGTTGCTATAAATTCATATGATTTGTGACCCCTGTATTCTACATACTGAGAGCGATTGCTTAAGTAAGATTGGAAAAAACTTACTAAATTATTATCAAAACCAATATAGCTTAGTTTCGTTAACAATAATGAGTGATCTAATCTATCGAAAGCCTTCGAAAAGTCTGTATAAATAGTATCTATCTGAGAGTGATTGTCTATGGCATTGCTAACTGTTTGCGAGAGGCACATTAAGTTTGTCGTGGTCGATCTTTTACTCATGAATCCATGTTGTTCTGTTCTTATGAGATTTTTCACTTTGGGAGATATTCTACTGTAGACAGACATTTCGAAAGCCTTTGCGAAATTAGAAAGAAGGGTGATTGGTCGATAATTTTCAATTTTGTTTATAGCACCGGATTTGAAGATCGGATGTATTTTTGAAATCCTCCATGCATTTGGAAAAGAATTTGTGCTTAAGGATAGATTAAAAATTTTTTGCAGCGGGTTTGCTAAAACGTGGGCACAGTCTTTGATGAGAAAACTGGGGACGTTATCATGTCCCTGCGTGAGTTTGGGTTTGAGTTGTTTTAATGCGTTGACTACTTCAGATTCGCTTAATGATTCAACAGAAATTTGTGGATAGTTTATGGATGAGGGATTATTGAATTGAGTATTTAGGACATAGGATTAGGATTAGGAGTATTTAGGACATAGGATTAGTCGTGAAGGTTTAAGGAAAACGCAAGATAAAATAAAGTCAATTTTAGACGCACCGAGACCTACCAACGTCTCGCAAGTGCGAAGTTTTACAGGTATGATTAATTATTATGCAAAGTATGTACCAAAGCTAACGGATATTCTTAATCCAATATATGAACTGTTGAAAAATGAAAAAAAAATTGTGTGGTCAAAGCAATGTGAACAGGCATTTAATACGGTCAAAGAAGTGATGGCTTCAGATCAAGTGCTGACACATTTTGATCCTGATCTACCCATAATTTTGCAAACCGATGCCTCAAATATAGGGGTTAGTGCAGTGTTAATGCATTTAAAGGACGGACAAGAAAAATTAATAGGGTGTGTTTCTAGGAAATTAATGCCTGCTGAATTCTCATACCCCACCTGTCAAAAAGAGGCACTTAGTATTTATTACGGTGTAACCAAATTTTTCCAGTATCTTTGTGCTAATAAATTTATATTACGCACTGATCACAAACCACTTACAGCTTTATTTGGAGAACATAAATCCATTCCGCAGATGTCGGCAAATAGACTGCAACGTTGGGCAGCTTTTCTATCAATGTTCAATTATGAAATCCAGTATGTAAAAGGAAAGGAAAATGTGGTTGCAGATTATTTTAGTAGAAATCCTTCCGATATTAATTATATTTCGGACCAACATTCGAACAAAGGCAGTTATATTTATTTTGCGGAATCGGCAGAAGGCTGGCCAGTTGACAACAAAGAAATTGCCATCCATACCAGCAATGATGAAGATTTGAAAAAGGTAATGAACTATGTTGTTACAGAGAAATGGCCGAAAAATATAGAAGAAAATTTGAAACCATACTTTAATAGGAAATCTGAATTGACAGTAGAAGGAAATATACTCATGTGGGGACACCGAATCGTTATACCGAAGTCATTAAGAAAACAATTTTTGTAAGAACTTCATAGTGGACACATCGGAATGGTGGTAAAAAGCAAGGCTTTGGCAAGATCAATCATTTATTGGCCAAGAATCGATGCTGAAATTGAGGAGGCAACCAGAAGCTGCATAACGTGTTTAAAGTATAAACCAGATCCACCAAAGACAGACTTAACATCATGGCCGAGGATGTCACAACCATTTGAACGTATCCATATCGATTTTTTAGGACCTTTTAAAGGCAAAATGTACATGGTTGTTATGGATTCTTATTCCAAGTGGATAGAAGTAGTTAAAATGAAAAACATCACAGCTTTTGAAACCGAAAAAAAGTTACGTACAATTTTTGCTACTTTTGGGTTGCCGAAGTTTGCAGTAACTGACAACGCGCCTCAATTTGTTTCAAAGTCATTAGAAAATTTTTTCAAACGAAACGGAATAAAACATATAACCTCACCTCCATATCATCCGCAGAGCAACGGTACCGCAGAAATTGCTGTCAAAATTTTCAAAAATAGGTTAACAACTGCAATAAATGATCCTATAAACAAGGACGTGCCTATAACAACACTTATTTCTCGATTTTTGTTAACCTATAGAACAACTGAACATAGTACGACAGGCAAAACTCCGTCATTTTTAATGTATGGACGTGAAATCCGGACTAGATGGCATCTTTTGCGAGAAAACGACGATTTGGAGAAGTCAGGTAATGAAGTAACAGACAAGACTGAACTGTCAAGAGAAAAGGCGAAGCGTGATTATGGTGGTAAAAGAAGAACGTTTAAAGTCGATGACATAGTAATGGTAAGAGATTACCAAACTCTCAATCAAAAACATTGGGTAGAAGCTAACATCAGGAAACAATTGGGACGAACAACGTATTTATGAGAATTAAGTACCGGACAACTTTGGAAAAGACATGCTAACCAAATTAGGGCAATAGGTCAGTCTGATTTGCTAAATAAGGGTAACACATGTATAACGGTAAAGACGGGAGAGAGCAAATCTCAAAATGAGATTTCACACAAAAATAAAGTCTCTAGAATGAATAAACTCTCAAATTGTTTTATAAATATACCTTGTACCAGCCACCAAATTTTGCCAGCCGAAGATATCACAAGGAATGTAAGTAGTAGAGTAGTCAATGTTAACGAGTCTGTAATAGACAAGCATAATGACAATGCTAGTAATAGTGTAACGGACAGTCACGGAAGTGACCAAAATAACATTAATATTTTTTCCAGTAGCAATGTACAAGCTAAAAGGGAAGTGTTAAATCAAGGGAGGGGTAGTAGTATCGGAGAAAGCGATAAAAAAAAGTCAAATAAAGGACCTACACAGGCAGTAGCTAGAAAATCCACAAGGAAGGTAAAACCGCCCAGTCATTTAAGTAACTATATTCTGAAATTTGACGAAAGTGAAAGGTAAAATATATTCTTTTGCTTGTGTTTTAAAAAAGGGGATCTACATCAGAAAAGAAATTATCATCAGTCTGCCACAAAAGTTTTAAATAATGTATGTTAGTTAAGAAATACATATTTTGTGTTTATAAATTTTAATGTATTGTTTCGACAAAAGATGAAAAAGGTTAGGTATATAATTGTTTGTTAAAATTGAGTAAGTGCACACTTTAGCAAAATTTTAATTGAAGTACATATGTACAAATGTTCCATATGAATAAATGACAGGCAAATTTACACAAATAGGAGTAAACTTCATTTGTTAGTTTACAAAAATCACGAGGTATTTTTAAGTAAAACGATTAAGTAAAAATTGTTAAAATAGATTTTAGGCAATATCATGATACATGAAGATCAGGGAACTTTGCATTTAAGTGTGGGTGTGTTCTATCTGTATTATTATCAATGATAAGCGCACATGCGCGGGATAGCTCAAGTCCGGGCAACCGAATCTCGAACACTCTCTCTGCTCTCAACTGTTCGAGTATTCAGAGTTCTGTTAGCTTACCACGTCCGACAAACAATTATATGTATAGAGTTTTATGGATAATTGTAGTGATACAATAAAGTACCTAATATTACATCGTGTATTAATACATTCCCTCCCACATACACAACAATTCTATACATAAACTTAGAGCTTAACTTATAGTTGCAAGATTGTGGTATAATTTACTTTAATGATTTAAACAAAAAATCACTGAATAAATCAGTAATAACTTCCTTTAAAAATATATAACCAAAATGAAACTAAAAAAAAAAAAAACCTGTCAGAGCCTTGGCATTCTCCTTGACTACTGCAGCGTGACCTGTTACCACTTCTTAGATGTTCTCGATGTTGGCTATGACTACGACTCCGTGCTGCACCAAAATTTCTGCATAAATCTCCTGGAGACTGCTGCGAACAACTCTCCAAGCCAAAACTTCTCTAAATGTCAGCAGGATCCACATATAACCAAATATCTGAGTCCTCCTATTAAAAGCTGAATCTGTTGGGTGAACTATAACTAGGAGTGAGCCACAATACACCTGGGTAGCTATTCTGTATCGGTATGATGTGACGTGAGCACGTTTTCATGAGAAAATGGGCAGAGTTCCCTTGAAAACCAAAATAGCGTATTCTGTAACTGTGGGACCGGTCACATCACGCCAAAAATCGGGGAACTTGCTTCTCTTGGTAAATTGTAGGGTACGGAACCGTTCACGCATGAGAGGATGAAAGTATAACCTCACTTTTGGGCAAACTGTCTTTTATTTGGATGTCGGTGGCATGATATGTTTATTTAAAGTAATTTTTGTGTTAGATCATACAATGAGTTTTGTGTTTATTAAACTGTAGGGATCAACTACTATAGGCACTACTATAAGACCTTCAGATTGCTGGAAAAATCCTCAAAAAGAACACGACAACTTCGTTGCATAAGCAATCCCTTCGGCTTAGCAGATAGGGCTTTTATAATTAAGTAAATAAAGAAAATGCTTATGCATATTATACAATATTTTATACAAGTCAGATTATGTACAGTCCAATTATTATATTACAAATTAAATTTACTTTTCTCCATTGTTCCGAATTATTTTTATTAGTTTCCAGGGACAGCATTTAAAGTGGTTATTACTCTTTCCCACATTTTTTAGCATCTTTTTGTGAACTGATTTGTAAATGGTCCACAGAAGCTGTAGTTCTTTTTCCACCCAATTAATCAAAATATATTTTAAGGCACTATTCACCGGGTTGAAACGGATTTTTGATGTTATTATTCTTAACCTAACAGAAAATTATGTCACTTTTACAAAATAACAGATATTGCACTTATTTTAAATGTCAGAAACTCGTACTTTGACAAGATGCATTTCCCATCATACAACGTACGACCTTTGATTATGGCGTTGTGGTTATTCTGTTGGTTGAAATGTAGGAGCAACTGTTGGCAACGCTGGAAGGATCACTTCACGTCCTCGCGTAGTCACTGTAGTTACAGAATAGTATTTTTGTTTCCCTGGGAAGGGATCGTGATATGAGCTCTCTCCTCTCACGACAAATGCTCACGTTCACTGAAATTACAGAATAGTTACCCTGATGGTCACAGTGGAGGGTCTGACAGGAGCCCACTCACATATGAACCTAACCTAACCTCCTATTACTCCTCCAAATCTAGGTCCCCTTACATAACCAAAATTACTGCACCAACCAGCTTGACCCATACATTAACTACTCTGCTTAATAGCCTAACCCATATACTCTGTAATAATTACAACAAATAAAAACTTTTGCAAGACAAAACTCAAAAATAAAAAAGCTTACCTCATATAGAGAGTATTACATAACCTCACGAAACACGCGGCGACAAAATTATGGCAACAGAAAGAATTCCTTCCAGGAATTTACAGAATGCTTGCTATAACAAATCGCTGTGATAACGAAGTAGAATCTCAAAACCTCCACAAAAATCAAGAGCGCCGTCTGTCTACCTTGTCTCTCCGTCAAGCGAGCACCGGAAATCTCCCACAGTTCTCAGTGTTGCCAACTTGAGCACCTAGAGAAAACTTTCTCTAGCCAATCATAATGCGCCACCACAGGACTCAATAAATAGTCAAAAAATAAACTAAGTAAAAATACTGGAAATTTTACACGATATGTTTCTTCTGTGATGTTTTAGCTTAGTAATGACAATTTACTGTGTGTCTCTTTAGTAGTAGAGACAACTATAGTCTGTTTTTTAACCAGGAGGAGTAAACATGGAAGTTCGACTCACACCATAAAAGTAACCAGGAAATACACTAAAACTTTTTTGGCGTTTTGGGCAACCAACAATACACGACTGCGGTGTTTTTGTGTGTATTTTATTACATTATATAATGAGTCGACCTCTATTTGACCTCTGGGTATTTTATACAGCGTCCATACCATTTACGCAATATAAAGGCATCAAGTAATTAGCTACTTTTGTCTTCAGATTTATACAAATGAGATTAAAAACTGATATATAATGTGCAAACAATAAAATAGAAATTATAACCAAATAATTTGACATGAAATTAAAATTTTTACAATGTCAAAATTTACGACTATTGCCTTGTGTAAAACTGGTGAGGGCGTATCCAATCACAGATGTATGATTTATCGCGTTAAATTTAAAACGCTCCTCCTGGTTTAAAAACAGACTATAGTTTGCTTATAATTAAGGAAACATACATCATTATCTGTCAGTTATTTATGTATTTAAAGTGTATGTTCATTTCTTTTTTTTTTTTTTATAATTAATCTATTAATTGTTATTAACCATGTCTCCCTGTTATGTAAATGTGAAGACAAAATTTTGTAAAAACCTCACAAAAATTAATAAAAGGATCATCTCCGGGATTTAAATAGGTAAATAACGTATAGAATGGAATAATGCATTCTTTGCACTTCCAAGTTCCGGGAATATTAAAAAAAGTTTGGAAAAACTTTCTGATTTTTTGTTTTTTTGCTCTACCTGCTAAAATAATGAAAATAGAGAAAAAAGTTTTGAGCAAAAGTTGTAGCTCGTCTCTTTCTCTACAAAAAAGGTTTTTACAAATGTTTGTCTTACTTAAGCCGTTTAGGAGATAAATCCAGTTTTCCACTTACAGTTTTGAGTCGCTTCGAAATGTGCGGAAAATGAGAATTATCCGGGAGTTTCGTACGACCAGACACATCGATCGATAATTCTTACTATTCAGAGCTGCTAAAAAAATGAAAATAACTTGAAATGTAGAGAAAAGTCTCAGCTTTAATGTGGAACTAATCCCAAAATTCATACAAAATTTTTATTAAAGAGAAAAAAGTGTTACAAGGTGGCGTAGTAAACTTTACAGTTGATTTATTCATATCTTTGAGTTTTATGCGTCCTCCCTATTTCTCCCGTAACAATGGATGCTTTTTCACTGCTTGGATTCGATTCCACACACTTTAATCTATATTTCGTGAAAATATCAATGAAGAATATAAAGAAACAAATAAGTTGAATATGTTTTACTGTATAATTGTGCATTTTCTGAACGTGTATGAATAATGTAGACAAATTCAAAAAGTACTGCATGCATTTAAAAAACTCTAAAGTCGTTCAAAAGAATGTGTTTTATTGTACTTATAATCCAAAAATTAAGACTGTGCTATTATTATTAATTAAGATATAGCAAATTAAACTCCAAAATTTGGAGGTGACTAATCGATGAGAAATATACCCTCTACTTTGATCGCAAGGCATATTTTTCCCACAAAAATAATTGCAATAAAATGTTAATTGGATTAATATATCATTATATAAGAATATATTAACAAAATTAATTATCATTCTGACTCCCGGCAAAGATATGAATAAATCTGTGGATCAACTGTACAAAGTTTATTTTCTAACACACTTTCTCTATGATAATTTTTTTTTATGAATTTTGTGATTAGTTGCACATTAAAGTTGAGACTTTTCTCTACATTTTATGTTATTTTCATTTTTTTAGGGGTTCTGAATAGTAAGAATTATCAATCGATGAGCCCGGTCGTTCGAAACTCCCGAAGAATTCTCATTTATCGCGCATCTCGAAGCGGCTCAAAACTATAAGTGGAAAACTCGATTTATCTTCTAAACGGATTTAGTAACACAAATGTGAATAAAAATATTAAAAATTAGTATAAATGTACAAAAATGTAATATTTGATACAATGCACGCGCCCTATGCATACTTGCTAGCTTGAAAGCAGGGCCCTTTTACAGATAACAGGTACCAAAGGTACATAAAAATCTTACTCACCTACATCAAACTATGATGGTTGTTATACATGCTTGACAGGATACTGTTAAAAATCAACATTCATTATTGTCCAACACTTTCCGTGGTCCCCAACTTCCGCTAGACGCTTTAAAGCTCGAGAAAACTTAACCCAACCCAACAAAACAACAAATCTTTTGTTTTGTTTCATTTTTGTATACAGTTAGTAGTAAATATCATTCCATAGTTATTTTGAAACAGAACAAAACAAAAGTTATTGTGTTTTGAGAGGTTAGGTTAGGTTTTTTCGGAAGTTAGGCGGAAGTTATGGCCCACGGAAAGTGTCTGGCAATAATGGATGTTGGTTTTTAACAGTATTTTGTCAAACATATATAAAAACCAGCTATTATAACTTTAATGTAGGCGAGTAAGGTTTTTATGTACTTTTTGTACCTATTACCTTTAAAAAGGCCCGGCTTTCAAGATAGCAAGTACACATACGTTCTTAACTATATATCACACTATTTATTGTCAAATATTAGCTTTGCTAAAATGACGAAGATCTGGAGGCTCTGGGATCTTACTCTCTAATGTTATATGTATAGCACTTGCTGGATAAAAGAACCTCCAATAATGTACGAATTTTTGGTTTTACCAACGATTTTTACCTTGAGATATATCCGAAGGTTGTGGCCTCCGAAACACTGCCCACGGTAGATCCTTGTCCTCCTCCACTACTATATCCCTCAGTCTTTTCCATTTCACCGTGTGAGAATCTTTCATCTCTACTGGATTATAATATAGGCTGGTTGGCATTGGTGGAAAATCATCATCTACATAGCTCTGCTTTTTCAATTTGCAATATCGAACAATGTAGTTCCAATGCTTATTGCTCATTTCTTCCTGTGTCAGTCTTGGAGGATCTTTCGGATATGAATTCGTGTCCTCTCGCATTCTTTGACACATATCACAGATTACATGGGATTTCGTGTTCTCAAATGTACAAATTAAACATTGCCACGTTTGATACGGTCCTACAGTAATGGCAACATCTAAAATATAAAAAACATCAGCCATACATAGAGTTTTCTATTTACACTTGTGCGGTCTGTGTTTTGGTTCCCTACTTACAGGGTGACCCATAGTTAAACCGCCAAACATTCAGAATCGATTTTTGAGGTTAAAATAAGATTTTTTTTCATCTATAAAGTTTTTTTCAGAAATGCCCCCCTTCGAATTAGAGTAAAAAGGAAAAAAGAAAGTAAAATGCATTTTGTTTCAGGGCATTTATCATAAAATGGTGAAAATTCACAAAACCATTGCCACCATTTTCTATGCAAAGCTCACACCTACAGACATGACTACACGGCACTCTGCTGGTGTCATCTCCCGGGCTTCTTGAACAATCCTTTCCTGGAGGGCAGCTTTGTCGTTGACAGGCTCAGCATAAAACTTGTTCTTCATTGTACCCCAATTACTGTGGTTCCGACGGTACCTATCCAGTGATTGGTTTTCTGCAAAGTAACTTGCTTGAAAGATATTCTATGACTACTCTTGAGGATAGGCGTACGTACTTTTCTCAAGTATTTTTGTTTAAATTACTACACAATGATTTTGACGCACCCGAAATAATTAGCAAGCTTAATTTTCACGTTCCCAGATTAACCTCTCGTAATCACCAAGTTTTCTATTTACCTACGCCGCGTACCAACGTACTAAATAATTCACCTTTATATACGATTTGCAGTACTTCTAACAAATTATGTAGCGACTTCGATATTTTTAATTGCAGCCTTAGTGACATAAAACAAATTGTTCTAAATTAAATAACCAGTGAGTGTCTTTGTTTTTCTTAATTTGCTTTGAATCACATATGTGTATATATGTATATATAGTTTTTATATGTAAACATTTCCCATGTTATTTTTTTCTCTTTCTTCGTATCATTAGTTATTCATAGTTTGTACATTTAAGTAAATTTTTTCTTAATTTTACTTTCTTTCTATGTTGTATATTATGTAATTAATGCTTTGTATGCCTTTATTCCTGTTCTGTAATTGGGTATCTTACCTGTTGAACAGTGTATGCAATAAATAAATAAATAAATAAATAAATAAATAAATAAATAAATATAAAAAAGTCCATAGGAGTCATGTCTGGAGAACATGCAGGCCAAGGGTGGGGGCAGTTTTGACAGCGATAGATCCATCCCCCCCGGAAAATAGTCATGCAACCATCACTGGAGTGTAATGGGCCGGACATCCATCTAATGTCATAAAATAATAATAATAATAATAATAAAATAAATAATAATTGCCATGAAACAAGACGCATTTTTCTCCTTTACTCTGGTCTTTACTCTTGGAGTGGAAGCATCTTTGGAAAAATGCTTTATAGATGAAAAAGTCTTCTTCTAAACGGAAAAATTAGTCCTGAGCGTTTGGCAGTTTAGCTCTGGGTCACCCTGTATATTAATAACATCCATAGTATATGATTCTACATATTAATATGTAAAATCATATACTATAGTACAGATAAATTAGACGAAAATTTCTCTCAATATGGAATAGCAAGAATAGCTTAATTTTTTGTTGGAAATGGCTATTAAAATACCTAAAAAAGGTCATTGTGGGCTCAACTATGGTTTCATTGCTTTTTACTTGAAAAATATGGACTACATCAAAAAACACTAACAGAACTTTTTTAAAGTTGATAAAATGTTCTTTGATTTGCTTTCTTTCTGGCTACTAAGCATACAATAATTTTAAAGTTGGACTAACCTTGTTATTCCTTAATTAAATTCAAGTTACCTGTAGTAATAGTGTATAAGAAATCAAACATCATTGTTATTATGTACTTACTTTGATCTATATCCGTTTGTAAATTAATTCTTCCCTTATTGAGTTTTGAATTTGCTGGAATTTTCGGACCACTAATGATTTTTGAACAAGAGCTGTTACAGTTTTTACTATGTTTTCTAGAGCCTCCATGTCTGGGAGAAGGACTTCTTGATGGTAATCCAACCTCTAATCCTACATTCACTGCAACTTCGTATCCAACTTTTTTCGTTTTACATGCCTTGCAAGTTTTGGCAGTTAATGCATTCTTTAATGTACATTTGGAACATGACCAGAACTCGCCTTTCTTTAGGGTCATGTCATGATTCAAAGATACAGACCGAAGCTTTGAACCGTAACAAGCTTCACAAACTAGAGATCGGCCGCTATTTACTAAGGTACACTTTTTGCACGTCCATTTTTGTTCTTCACCTGCGACAGGGCTCTCTTCACCTATTATATTGATTTTTTTATAATACAATAGTAGTCAAAGAACATAAAGTAAATATATTTATTTATAAAACACATAAGATGGACATAGTGAGAAGAGCTGCCTCAAAGCATAGCGCTTAGTGCTCATACAAGAGCTCTACACATTTTAGTGCTTTTAAAATTGAGCACTGAGAAAGCACCTTTATAACATGAAGTTAAATGACACACCCCTATGCAGAGGCTGTGAACAAGAAGACGAGACTGTCCAACACGTACTCTGTGAGTGCCCGGCAGTCTCCTCTAGCAGAGAATCCATTTTGGGAGAACGTTGGCCTACTTGAGAGATATTCCCCTAGGCAGCATCACCACCTTCTTCACAAGATTAGGATGGTTGGAGGCCTAGGTGGAAGCTTGCATCCCTCGGGAGGATGTACAAGGGGCCCAATGGGGCTTAGGTGCTGCGGTCACTCTTTGTGACTGCCCACCCACAAACTCCAACTCCAAACTCCAACTTTGAGCACTTCACCAAAAGGCTTAGCATTTCGCAATCTCACTAAGTGCAAGCTAAATGCTTTAGTTATGTCACCATACGCATTATAAATTTAAAGAAGCTAACCATTATATTCCTCACCGATTTACTGGACTTTTAATATAATTGCTGCACATTCTATAGAATACTATCTGCATTTTTATCGTAAATAAAAAAACATTTGTGGAAAGTATCATAATGTTAGTTTGTATTAGGGAGTGACGGCCTTGTCTAACTGCGAGATGAATGAAAGCCGCCAAAGCTTGGTCCATAAGCTTATCGCATTGGTGACAAATTTATTGCTGTTAAGTTGATAAGCAGTAGGGACTATTGCCTAATTAGCTGGTTTTGCATTGTAACAATGTTATATAATATAAACATATCAACTTAAAGAATTTAAATAATTAATAACTTTTTTATTTATTGATCGATTTTGTTAAAAAACAGGGTTCTTCCTCTAGCTAAAACTAATTTACTGTTCAAATTTCACGAGAATTCGACTTTTCATTCTTAAGCTATCGTGCTTACAAGAAACGCGACGAACGGACGGATGGCCTTTTTGAAAGTCGTTTAGAATTCGATCACCAACACAGTGATATGAACATTTTTTCCCTATGAGCGATATTACCGGTTTTAGAAATGTGCCAGTCGAATGCAATCTACTCCTCGTTCTGTATTTGCGAAGACTATAAGAAATAATAATCCACTTTATTGCCGTCTTTTTCTGACCTACTTACGTACTATATCTTGAAATTCCGAGATACAAGTAAAAAAAAATTATTACAAGTTTATAAGTTGGAAAATCTAAGCTACAAATGTGAGAAATTAAAATTTTCAGATTTTAAATTGGAAATTCCGAGCTACCAGGAGCGGATCTAGGTTTTCACCCAGATGGGGGCAATTTTCATGAGAGTTGCCCATCTTCCAGAATATCCATCATATTCTCCTTGCATTTGAATAATGCTCTGTTTGTCTACCTTATAGAATGAATAAATAAAAAATACAGGTCATGGTGTATTTTCATTATTTTTTATAGAGGGTACAAACAACAATTTAAAACATACATACAAAGTGTATATGCTTTGGTAAATTTCATTTTTTATAACAGGAATTTTTATTTTTTGTACAATAACTAAGGCATTTTTATTCGCGAATCAAGTAAATTTTAGTGTGTAGATCATAAAATTCACAGTTTATATTTTTTCCTATCGATACTGTAGAAAGTATGGGTTGATTCCTTGCAATAAGTCTATATTTGTAGGTTGTTGCTTGGATGTAATGACACTCATTTGGTACCTGGGATATTTGGAATTCGCTAAGTACTTTGGCCTATACCTTGAAAATAGAATATAGGTATTATCTTAACACCTTAACAACATATTCGTTATATTTAACAGCTTTTCATATCATTGTGTTGGTGATCGAATTTTGAACAACTTTCAAAATGTCCATCCGTTTGTCCATGTGTCCGTCCGTCACGTTTCTTGTAAGCACGACAACTTAAGAACAAAAAGTCTGATTGTATTGAAATTTGGACAGTAAGCTATTGTTAGCTAGAAGAAAAATCCTATCTTTGAACAAAGTCGATCAATAAATAAAAAAGCTATTATTTAAATTTAAAAAAAAATAATAATTTTTTTACGTTTTGTAAAGTTCACAGCTTTTATCCACATTTAACAATGTGCTTATGGACGCTATGTGAAATAAATTGACGTCGTGACACTATTTTCCCTCTTATGATTGATCTTTATTCGAGGCAAATTGAAATTATTCCTGACGAAGCACGTGTATAAATATCGAGATGATTCACCGTAACATAAAGTAATGGCGGCTACCCGAAAACTATTGAAATTATTGAATGGAGGATATGAGTAGTAGACGTGGCAACATCGCACTATTTCTAATACTTGGTGTGGATATTTGAAAATACTTTGAGTTTATTTTAAATGCAGTATCATATAAGAAAGTAGAAAATATACAAACTTTCATTCCGATTTCATTTATTGTATGTATAACATATTTTTCCATTAGTTTACTAAAAGAAGTCAACATATATTTAAATTAGTGACGAGTCGATTAACTGGCATCAGAAATCACATACGGCATTGCCAAATTTTTCCCAACTCTCTCTGTCTCTTGCGTCTCAAGTTTATCAATTCGCTAACAATGTCTCACCTCTCACGATATAACTACCGTAAACAAAAAAACTACTATTATTTACAAAAAAACTGCAAAGAGTATCCTATAGAATGTGCAACAATTATATAAAAAATATCCGTACATCCGTCTGTCTCTCATGTTTCTTGTAAGCATGGTAACTTAAGAATGATCAAAAGAAGTTATTAATTATTTAAGTTTTAAAAAATCAGTTTTTTATGTTTGTGTTGTTTATGTAAAAAGTAAAACTAATTTTATTTACAAAAAACTGTGAAGAGGGTTCTATAGAAGCAATTATATAAGAAGTGCATTTGCACACATTTTAAAAAATTGTCTATCAACCCACCATTTTTAATTATATAAAACTCCAAAATCAGGAGGAAAATTTATAAATATTTATTTATATATTTATAATATATTTATGATAACGTAATTCAACCTTCATTATGAAATTTGATAAATCAAAAGTAACTCCAAAAGAGATTTTTTAAATTTTAATATTAAGACATAGCATAACCCAAATTGCATTAGCTGCTATCGAGTCTAGTATATTTGTCCAAATGCAGGTAGCTTGAAATGTTCTATAACATATAACAGATAAACAAGAGGAAAAGCAGCATGTCTTTTGAATCAAAATGTTTCACATTAATAGCATAATTAGAAACATACATTTAAATAGTACATAAATACCTGATATGAGCTGAAAGTCATCATCAAGGTCCTGGTCCAAAGTAGCTATGGGAACCTGTAGGTCGACAGCTTTGGTCCAATTCAACGTACTAAAACATTTTGAAAAATTGAGGATTATCAATAATTAGAACATTTAAAAAAAACTTACATGTAAAAGGTCATTTTATATAAAAACTGATTCTAGCATAAGGTAGAAAATAATAAAAGTATAGTTTTCCTTGTCATTCTATGAAACTAACCAAAAAGCAAAATGTGATAAGAAAGCAATAAAATTCGGGCCATCTTATCTAATTATCTGTTACATGAACTTTAAAAATTATTGTTTTATATCTGATAAAATAAAATTGACATTCATTATAAGATTTTAATAATAAATCATGAAATTTCAAGAGCAGTATACATGGTGGCACTAAAGTACGACTCAAACGGTGAATATAGGGTGAGTTTAAAAAAGTTTCCAAGCTGACTAACCAATTAAAAAACCTAATTATTTAACTACAATAGTAATATTATTTCAAATAATTTATATACTATCCTGAAGATTTCAAATAACAATGAAAGAACTTGTACAATTTCTTGGAGGTTCAGTCAAGTTGTAGGAATGTTTTATTGGAGAAGACGTGGGTGAGTTTAGTTTCATAGTTTCATTTTAATTTTGTAAAAACACCCAATTTTCAAAAGAAACAACGCGGACCAAGCAAATAGCTTTATTTGATTAAGAGTGTGCTTGCACCTACAGTTAATTCGTAAAATAGAAAGTGAACTAATGGTTATGTCGATATAACAGCATGCAACTGACTGGCCATATAGTTTTTATGATAATGTAATAATTCAATTTGTAATTAAATTAAAATTCTCTTAAACTCTATTTCAAATGCTAGAGAAGAGAAAAAATAACTCCGACCCTGATTTAGTGATTTGCAGCAGTGTTACCCCTTTGAACAGTTACTGCCTTGCCCTCTATTAGTAAACCATCCCATTAAATTGGCAAAATTTAATACATTTTTCTAATGTATTAATCCCTTATAGGAGCCAATATTATGCTGATGTTTAACTTCTTTCAAATTTAATATATAGGGTGGGGCAATAGTGCATCGGTCCTCGATATCTTGAGTTCTACGATAGCTAGAAATAAAAAAAAAATTTCAAGTAAACTAGATCAAAAAGTCTATAACTGGAAATTATTTTTCAATATACAGGGCGAGCCAAGACGAAATTACAGGACCAAGTGCCTTTTTTATTAACTGGAATGCTATGTATATCAGTACATTTTTTGAAGCCTATTTCTAGGCTCTGTTTATTCCTATATTAGCATTGAATATCTCCCAACCGCTTGGATGTAATGAATTTTTTGTTGAAATAATACAATCTGCAGATGTATATTAAAAAAATCACCACAGTCACAATTATGTTTTTGAATCATTTTCATTTCCTAAAACTGTACAGGGTGGCCAAAAATTATTTTTCAGAACTTTTTAAATTTAATTTTCTCAATTTTTTCAAATGGAACACCCTGTATATTTTTCAACGATGTGATGCATTTTTTGTAAGTACTTTCCTATGGCTAATTGCAACCAATTTCGTTTTATTGAGCAATAATTACAAAATTCAAAAATAAACTTAAAAAAAGAGGTTTTTTCAAATCACTCAGTAAAAAAAATTATAATAAATGTTCCACATGTTGCCCATTTTGATTGACACACATCTCTATGCACTTTTGAAATGAGGTTCCCACTGTTCCTAAAACTGCCGGTGTGATAGATTTAAGGGCAGTTATTATTCTTTCCTTCATATTTTGTACTGTTGTTGGTGCGTCTCTATAAACAATTTCCTTCACATATTCCCATAAAAATAAATTCATTTTTGTAAGATCTGGGGATCTAGCAGGCCATATAGTGGGTCCATTTCGTCCAATGCATTGATGAGGATAGGTATTATTTAAGTGGTCACTAATTGCATTTAAATAATGTGGTGGAGCACCATCTTGCTGAAACCACATCCTATTTCGAATTCTTTCAGGGAGATTTACCAATAATTGTGGGACACAGATTTCCAAAAAATGAAGATAAATAGCTCCAGTCAATGTACCATTAAAGAAATGTGGCCCTATTACATGTTCTGCAATAATTCCTCCCCAAACGTTTAAAGACCATCTGTGTTGGTTATCAACTTGAATAAAAAAGTGAGGATTTTCCGAAGCATAATAATGGAAATTGTGTGATTAACAAATCCATTATGAAAAGTTGCCTCATCAGTGAATAAAACATTATTGAAGAAGTTGACATCATCTTGCATTTTACATTTGGCCCAATTACAAAATTGTAGGTGCTTTTGAAAATCGTAATCAGATAATTCCTGGTGCATTTGAAATGATATGCATGCAACATATTTGTTTTTAAGATTCGACCCACAGACCGTCTACTTATTCCTACTAATGAGCTCACTTTTCTTTGACTAAGACGGGGATTCACAACCGTTGCCAGCACCACAGAAAACTTATTTTCTTCGTTCACAACACGTTTTATTCTTTCACTTTTTTTATATTCGACATTTCCAGTTTCCAGAAATCTATCGACAAGGTTTTGGAAGTTGCTAACATCAGGAATCCTTCTTTCAGGATAACGTTGGTGATAAATTCTATTGGCAAGTAAACAATTTCTGTCTGACTCGCCCAAAGCAAAAGTCATATCTACAAGTTCTGCTTTATTAAAATTCATATTGTACAATTCCAAATATTTTAAATTCAATACAAATTGTAACTAACGACCGATAAATGTGATAAATGTTAATAATATAATAATAATAATAATTTATTGGTCCTGTCGATCATAAATACATGATATAGGATATGTCAAATGTAGGTATCAAATTAAAATTATACAAATATGTATAAAACATGTATTAAATAACAGTTAAAGATACGAACACAAAAAAAGAATAGAGAAAAAAAATATATAACCACAGACTTCTATCGTTATAGTATTCATTTAAAGAATAATAACACTTAAGTATTAATACTTTCTTAAGTACTGATTTAAAATATTTTATTTGCATATTTTTATACCTAACAGGTAAATGATTTATATGCTTTTATTGCCAGATATTTTGGACTTTGTTCGTATTTTGTTAATCTATGCATTGGTATTTCCAGTGCTATTTCTTGTGTTATGAGAGTGATAATTATTGAGAGTATTCAAACTTAGTTCTGTTTTAGCATATATTAATAGATTCAATAGCAAAGTGCAGGGTAATGTTAATATTCCCAATTCCTTAAACACAGTCCTGCAGCTATCGCGCTTATTTAATCCGACAATAAATCTCACAGCTCTTTTTTGTAATTTGAAGACTCTGATACTATCGCTCGCAGTTCCCCAGGCAATTATGGCATACGAGATTATAGAATGAAACTGCGCATAATAGTACATAATCAAGACCAACCTGTCAACAACATCCCGCAACTGATTAATACAATAGCAAGCTGGAGCAATTCGCTTGCAAATGTTGTCAATGTGTATAGACCATGAACATTTGTCTGATATATGTAAGCCCAGAAATTTAACAGTTTGTTCTTGCCTAATAGTACCACTATTCGTCTTTATTAAAAGACTTTCCTCATAATTTTTCTTTAAGTTGCTGAACCTTAAAAATAGAGATTTTTTATTATTCAGAATAAGCCTATTTTCCGAAAACCATTCTTGAGCTTGTGAGAGCCTTACATTAGATTTGTCCACAGTTTGCTTTATATTACATTCCGATATTAAAAGAGATGAATCGTCAGCAAATAAAATAGAGTCGTCCACAATAAAATCGTTCACATAAATAATGTACAGTAAGGGACCTAAAACTGACCCCTGTGGTACTCCTGTTGAAGTTTCAAGGAGGTCAGACTTGCAGTTATTAATTTGAACAAAGTGTGCTCTGTCACACAGATAGCTTTTAAACCAATTTAGTGGTTCACCTCTTACACCGTAGCTCTCAAGTTTCCTTATAAGGTTAGCATGGCATACAAGATCGAACGCCTTACTCAGGTCAAGAAAAATACCGACACTTTTTTTATCTTTATCTAAGTTCTCATATAGATTATTCAAGAAGTGTATGATAGCAGTTGTCGTAGAGAGACCAGCACGAAATCCGAATTGATTTTTATTGAACAACTTATGCTTTTCAAAGAATTTTGTAATTTTATGTGCCACATATTTTTCAAATATTTTAGAGAACGAACTTAATATTGATATTGGTCGATAATTCTCGACCTTTAAATTACAACCTGACTTAAATAAAGGTACTATTTTGGCAACTTTCAGTTTATCTGGAAAAATTCCTTCACTTAGTGAACAGTTTAATAGTTCTGTTAATGGTTTCAAAATTGGAATTGTTCCGTTGTACACGACAATTTATACCAAACCGAGGTATTGACTCTCGAATAACGAAAACGGCAAAAAAATTTACAAAAAAACATTACAGTAAAGGACCTGTTAAATACTATTTACTCATTTCAATGGATTGGAAGAAATGATCCCACTAAATGGCCTCATTTCAAAATTGCATAAATCGTGTTATTTTTATTAATATCCTGGCGAAATTTAGCTAATGCTATTCCACCACTCAACCAAGACACGTACACATAGATATCAACACAACAACCGTTCCCTGCGATATTGCCATCTACCGCAGCTGAGACTCGAACTCAGGATAGATAACAGCGACTAGACATGTTGAGCCACACAACAGCGGTCTAGTCCGCTGCTACCATCTCAGTAACACATTAAAAACGCCACTAAACATCCATACCCTGGCCAGGATTCGAACCCGGGACTCCGTGATTGCAAGCCAAACGCCTTAGCATTGCACCACCGAGTCGGAAATAAAGACGTGTGTCAATCCAAATGGGCCATATGTTGAACATCTATTATAAATTTTTCTAATGAATTATTTGAGGGAACCTCTCTTTTTAAGTTTATTCTTGAATTTGACATTTATTTATAAATGGTTGCAATTAGCCATAGAGAAGTACTTACAAAAAATGTTCTTTTTTCATTTCTACATCACATTGTTGAAAAATATACAGGGTGTTCCATTTGAAAAAATTGAGAAAATTCAATTTAAAAAGTTCTTATTTGAAAAATAATTTTTGGCCACCCTGTACAGTTTCAGGAAATGAAAATAATTCAAAAACATTAATTACATGTCTCGTAACTGGTATTCATATAAGTTTTTCTTAAAACCCATAATTGTGACTGTGGTGATTTTTTTAATATCAATCTGCAGATTGCATTATTTCAACAAAAAATTGCATACATCCAAGTGGTTGGGAGATATTCAATGCCAATATAGGAATGAATAGAGGCCTAGAAGGAGGCTTCAAAAAATGTACTGATATACATAGCATTCCATTTAAAAAAAAGGCATTTGGTCCTGTAATTTCGTCTTGGCTTGACCTGTAGATTAGAAAATAATTTCCAGTTATAGACTTTTTTATCTAGTTTACTTGCAATTTTTTTTAAAATTTCTAGCTATCGTAGAACTCAAGATATCAAGGTCGGCCGCACTATTGCCCCACCCAGTATTTATTCTAATATATATCGTATTTTATTTGAAAATTTGTGTTCCATTAAAAAATACAAAAAATGTTGGAAACTTAATTTCATTTAGAATTCAAGTACAAAATATGATATAGAACAGATTTAAGTTAACCAGTTTTAATAATTAAATCAAATCTAAATTCTGTTGGTTTGTTTTTAAAAACAATATTTTGAAAGATTGACGACTGTAAAAGTGGTATTTGACCTAGGTAACACAGCCTTAATACGTTATATTAAGAACTCGAATTTTGTATTTTTTATGGGCTCACCAAATATATTGGGATATAATACCCTATTGTGTAGGTTATATATGCATCATAGTATCCAACATTGCCAAATAGCTGTAACATGTTAGTTTTAAGCAGATTGTTAACTTGGAAAAAAATAAACTCATATAATGATACTATTAAAAACTCACGTAGGTGATGGACCACCAATACTCCTATCTTCTGTTACGGTAATTGTACAAGGCTGGTTCAAAGATGGTGGGGATCGCCAACTTTTGCAGATATCACATTTCTCAGCACTAAAGCCGTTGTAAGCAAATGAACACTGACGGCAGGTCCAGCGCCTTTCATTTACAGTCCAAGTGGTTTTAGAAGGGTTGTTCTGTTTTAATACTTGCATTCTAAGAAAAATATAAAATTAGCTACTTTCGTTCCATATTATATTAGATCAAAGATAATATTTTCTATAATGATTTCCTGTGACAATAAAATTTTCTTACTTTGTCTTTGGGAATAAGCCAAATTTCCTGCAACATTTTCGAAAAAAAGCAATAATAATAGAGGAAAATGCAATTTCAAATTCTCATGTTTTAAAATTAGATAAAGATATATACTTATTCATATTAGAGTTTTTTGTATTACCTGGTTATCTACCCTCAGAAATAATATAAGTAAAGTATAACGTCATGTGTCTATTATTTTCATTTGAGCAAATCACTACATTTACATTGAACTTTCTCAAGTGGTGAAACAAAATTATACTTCATCAGAAAATATGAATTATTATTGATGACAAAATGGATTCTGAATATGAACACAATAACGTACAGTAAAATGTAGAGGGAATAGAGATTTGCATTTGCAAGTACAGAGCCTTCATTAATGACCGTAAGACACGTGACCAGTTAGTTTGAATTTTATCTTTGTCATGTTTATCTCAGGTTTTCTAGGGATTTATCATGAATTTGTTGAATCCTACGTAGATCGCTCATTGCATCTTTACGGAGCCTAAGAAGCAAGCAGCGTCGCCCGATTTGACAATTCTCGAGCAGTCTCTAAAATATTAATCTGTGACATGACATCTAGTTATTTTCTAGGCCATAGACGTACGCACGGAAAGTGTTTATTTCGTTATGTCCAGTCCTTTTTCATTTCCAAGTGTTTTTAATTATTTTTACTATTGTAATTTGCGTATTTATCAGTTCTTTTCAGAACTACCTAATATACATTTGCTATTTTTGGTGGTAAGTAATAATAAAGGAGTGATAATTTTAGGTTAAGTGTATTTCTAATGTTTCAGATGTGTGCAATATCCAATTGCTTTTACACCGGAACAAGATGCCTTTATTTTAATGGCCCATTTCCGAAGTGGATCTCGCAACGCAGATGGATCGTGGATATATTCGTTTCAATCGTGCATTGATCAATTTGTGGAAGAATTTCCTAATGCAAATATTCCATATGACACATAGACCCATTGTAAGCACATAGTCCTTAAACGTTTTGCAGATAAACATTGCATTTGCAAGGGAAAGCCAACCGGGAGGAAAACTATTTTTACTGAGGTGGTCATGAATGACTTACGGGAAAGAATGGACCAAAGCCCCACAAAGTCTGTATCAAAGTTATCTACCCAAACAGGTAATTTATCTGTTTTGCCGATGAGGAATAGGAAACTTGCACATTTTTTTTATTGCATAAAAATGTGCAATGTAAAATATGAGGCATTAAATGAGTAATTAATTTGCTGTAAATAATTAAAGTGTTAAGCTTCAGTGGATCAATTAAAACAGTTCAGATGCGTGTGATGTTACACCGTATGTAGAAGGCAAAGATACAAGGCCTATGCTGCAGTGCTAGCAATGCGATCTGACGTCACGGCCTTAGGTAGTATAGTAATTTTTTTATACAAATTCTTTATAGGGTACTGTATAATAAGGTCGCATTCAATAAATTTTATGGTTAGCAGACAGTCCCATTACCTGTCACAAAAACATATAGGCAGCTCTCTGACTATCATACTCACACATAATCTTGCCTTATGTAATGATTTATTTTGTATTAATCTTTGTTTAATAAATAGGAATAGCTTCAAAAAGTTTAACAATTATTTTGTGCTGCTGGCTTTAGGGATGAGCTGTTGTACCCTCTAGTAGTAAGTTGCCAGAAACTTTCATGATAGCCAACTTTAGTGTTATCATAAAAATTATAAAATATTTTTGCTCAATTGACATTGAAAAAAATATCGCTGGCTTTTCGACTATAAAATGACCTACTGCAAACAACAAATCAATGAATTTGAACTATTTCAGGTCTTTCAGTTGGTACAGCCCATAAAGCTTTAAAAAAGCTACATTAACATCCCTACAAGGTAACAGTTGTGCAAGAACTACTGCCCCTTGACTTTGGTAAACGAGAAAGATATTGTCGTTGGTTTATTGAAAACTTAAATGATGATGATGATGTGCTGGATTTGACCTTCTTCACTGACGAAGCATTGTTCCGCCTAAGTGGTTATATCAATAGCCAAAATTATAGGACATGGGCTACAGAAAACCCTCACTGTTATGTGGAAACAAGTTTACATCCGTTAAAAATAGGTGTATGGGTCGCAATATCCGGGATAAGAATAATGGGCCCAATATTTTTTCAAGAAACCATAAATGGAGAAAGGTATCGAAATCTAATTTTATAACCCTTTCTGAATCAGCTGCATGACGATGAATTGCAACTTGGTTACTTCCAACAAGATGGTGCTACTGCCCATACAGCAAGAGCTACTATACAATTTTTAAATTCTATAATAATAGATGAATCAGCCAGGGACTTTAGACTACACGTACTCCAAATTTGACACCCCTTCATTATTCTTTATTTGGACACTTAAAGAACATTTTTAAAAATCGATTACATGATCTTAACGAACTACAACAAGCAGTGGAAAGAGAAATTCGCAGTATAACATTGGCCAGCTGCAAAATGTATTTGATAATATGAAGCGAAGAGTGCAGATATGTCTAAATGCTCAAAGCCACCATTTTGAACAATTATTGTAATTTTTTCATAATCTGTATTAAAATTTGTTTATCATCTTCTAAATTAGTACCTACTTTTTGTACCGTACACTATAAAAAGGCAATAGAATTCTCATGAAATATTTTTTTATCAAGTAACTGTTTTTACCTACTATCCCAGTTGTGTGATTCATGTATTAAACGCGTTGGTTGTTAACGTAGATTCAATACTTGTAATTTTTATTGTTTTTGAACATGTTTTATTATTTCATATTATTGATTAATCCTATTAAATATTATAATTTGAGAAATAGTACACTTATAGGAGTTTGTGGAATTAAAGGTTATTAATTTATTTTGAATTCTATATAATAAATTCATTCTTACGAGTAATATTTTGTTTTTACAGGTCTTGAAAACCATTTGTTGACAAATCTGCAAATAATTTACTCTATCTTTTGTAGACTATGCCAAGTTTCAAAAAGTTGCATAATAAAGGAATTTTGAGACATACAACATAAGACTTTATTCCCCTCTTTACGTTATTTTTTTTTTCATTGACATAAAAGGCGTCTACCATTCTACTTTATTATTAATGTCAAAAACATCTCGTTTGGTAGAGAAGCCAGTGTGCAATTACCTGACCATTTGTAACAGCTAGAAACATAGTTAATCCTTAGAGCATGGCAGACAAGAAAAGTGATATGAGAATGTTTTTTATATTGTCTATAGTTCTTTATTTGTGGCATATTCAGATTTTCTTATTTTTTATTGGGTATTTTGCTACTGAAAATATTTAAGAATTTTAATGAAAAAACCTACGCCAAACGGATCAGACAGAGGTAGGTTCTTGAGTACTTGTTTATCACAAAATGTCTCACACCTGAAAATATATAAACTAGAATAATGTTATAAACTAAAAAAATGAAAATGAAAGCTAAAGTCAGTTAACATTTCGGAAGATTGTCTACATCCGTTCTCAAAACTTTTTGGTTGTCAACCAGAGTTCGTCGCTTATATATTTCCATAGTCACGTGAAACATTAAATTATATTTATCTTATTTTTACTTACTTCGTCTCTAAGGATGGGCAATCAACTAGTACAGAAATCTATTGAATAATTTGAAACGCATCTATCCTCGTTTGATAAAATAATCATTGATTCTTTAAGTTTTCTTTTAGTTCCTTTGTTCTCTTTTTCCAAAATCTTTTACGTTTCCGCATTCACACGGAACACTATAAATACAATTTTTTGAATTTTGAACAATATTTAAAGGTTTGGTTTTTGATAAAACCGATCTTAGCATGGAGCCCGTTTGAAAAACCGTTGGTATGGAAAACCTATTCCCAAATTTTCGTAATTTATCCGATAAAGCATGTATATATGGAATTACTGCCATAGGCCTAAAGATCTCAGGTAAGTAAGTAGTAAAAAAAAGAATGTTTCTTAGCGGTGCAAAGTTAATTTATAAATGAAATCAATTATTTAATAAAAAATCAGCTTGACATTTACTAATCATGCATAAAAAGTAAACCCCTTGCTGGTTCAACATATCTCAGAACTCTACTAACTGCGTAAGTCAATCGTATGTTTGTAATTATTAAGTGGTAATTAATCGACCACAAAGAAATTAGATCATATTTCTTTGTCACGCCTAGTGACACAGCTTGTAGGTTTAGAACGTCTGTCGCTGGATCTCCAGTAACCGGGATGTATGCCAGTTGTATTTTGTGTTCACTAAGTGGCAAGTAATCGATAAAAAAAATATTTGCTTAAAACAAATACTTGTACCAATTGGAAAAGACATTTCGAGTTATTTACTGAAGTTTCTACCATTAAGAAAATGTATCGTATCACTTTTGTTATCTGCTAAACTCTAACGAACAAGTTTAATGTCTTTAGCGATTACAAATGTGTCAGGTAATTGCATGCGGTTTCTGTACCAGTGATGTTACTTCTTTTCCTAAATTCGGTAGATAAATTAGTGACACATGAAGATTATCACATGAAAAACTGAAAATTTCGAAACCAGTCTGCAAATAAAAACACAAAAAGCATATCCCATAACCTCAAATTATACGTGTTAGTTTATTCTCATATTTTTAATGTTTTTATTCACATTTTTAGATTAGAACCAGTGTAACATTAACAAACTCTTTCAGTTAAAATTCATATCATTTTTCAATATTGTTGAATATTGATTCTAACTCAATGTTGAAAACAGACCGCTAATTATAGGTTAGATTTTCAACTTGTAAATATGAGTACTTACATCTTTAAAATTCAATAAGATTAATAAATTATATGTATTTATCTAAGAGAGTTTATTAATGTTACACTGGTTCCAATTTAGCAATGAGAATAAAGTTACAAAAACGTAAATATTGGGTTTAATTAAATTTATCCAACAGTAAACTTTCAAGTCGACGCCACTGGATTTAGGGATTTTTGTTAAACAGGCGCGCCAACAGTGTTTAGTGGGTTGCATACATTTTGCGGTCACGTGTCTTACGGTCATTAATGAAGGCCCTGCAACAAATTATTATTGCAATGGGAGGTACTTTTTTATATTTTTTTCATAACCTACAATATTATATAAGTAATACAGGACATTTGATTGAAGCTCTTCAGCATTGCAAAATCATAATCACATTATCACATATCAGAATGTCGGTAAGACTTTCATGTTTTGTAAAATTGACTTCTTTCAGATATTGAAATTGAAAGAAAAGTCTATAAGCTGCAATGTAGAAAACCACTTTTCTTTACATTTTGTATGTAGTACAATCAGAATCAGACACCCAATCTCAGACAAGATTTTTGGACACTATAACCCACAGACTACTACAGACTGTTTACTTTATTCGAAAGAAATGCCGATTGTTCTATGTCACTTCCACATATTAAATTGACTATAAATTTATCCTCGTCTTTCTTCTGCTAAAGCAGTCGTAGAGGGCAGGACGAATAAGTCTTGTAGATGGCAGAAGTAAATGTATGTATAGCCGTGGTTCACTAATTAGGTTATTATTTGTTGTTTCCGGTATAAACAAATAAACTTTAGAGAAGTGTGTTTATTTTTCAGTGATTCCACCTCTTATTTTTCGCGGTAAGTATACTTATAGTGTATAAAATTATTGACAGTGATATATTCTTTTAATTAGTCGATCAGCTGATTAGCCGAAACGGTCAGGTTCTGAAATGCAACTGTGGCAGTCAATAGTTTACAAAATGCAAAAACTGGAAATTGTTCATAACAGTGAAATTTAATATTTGTCTTTCAAATTACGAAAGAAGTTGTGCAAACGTAGGTAAATTTCTTACAAAATATAATATCAACTATATAAAAATATATATAATTTACTCTTAGTTTATGTTTATCTATATTACAAAATATTTTATATTAAAGATACTTTGTAAGAGTTTTTTTTTTATTTGAATACCATTGCCATCTGTCGCAGCTGAAACTCAGGAGGGAGAACTACATAGATGAAAATGGAAGAAAGGACACGATATTTGTTCAATCACATACCTATTTTGTAAGGGCCTTAGTTTTTTTTTGGTGGGCTTTTCAATTTTTTCCTATTTAACTCAAAATTGTGTCATAGATCTTAAACACTATTCAGTTAAGTTACATAAAAAAATGTTTTGCAAAGCAAATTAATGCCTTTTTGAGTTAATTAAGGTTATAACGTCGTCAACAAATTATTATTTGTCATATGCGGGGTATCTTTTATACCATCACTGCTCATATAGTAAAAAAAAAATTAGAACATTATATGTGTTTTTACGTGACAAAGTGGCGATTTAGTTTTAGCGCAATCCATTGGCAACCTCCATCGTGTTTATTTCTGATACATAAATACCAAAAGAAATTTACATTTTAATTTGTTCTGCTACAAACATTATCTTTCTTTTATCAAGATAATTTGTTTTATAACCTTAATTAAAAAAACAGGTACATGTTTATTTTACCAAAATAAGTTAAGAACAAAGACCCAATTCTTAATTAAAGAGAGAAAAATTGAAAGCCTCACCAAATAAACACTAACCCGTTTCGACCCTGACAATATAGGTTTTTTTATCGATCAAATATCGTGCCCTTTCTAACATTTTTTCGTCTGAGCATTTTTTTGGGAGACACTGTATATGCGTAATATTTGGGGCACCCTGTATATACTCGTGACGTCACCTGTCGAAGACAGGCAGACTGTGGCGCCATCTACTGAGATTTCCAGCATTTTGCAAGTGAGTCCGAAGCCACATTTTTCCTTGTTTTACAAGGAGAGAGAGAGAGTAGAACACAGAATTAAGGAAGAATTATTGCGGTACTAATTTTTGTGTTGAGTGCTACGCCTGGAGTAGTCTGTGCTATAACCATACTACCTCTTCTTTAAACCACGGAAATAAAAAAGTATGACAAAGTAGCAATCTGCTCAGATGAATGCTGGCTATGGAAATACATAAAGCTGCTATGATAGAAATAAAAATTATGGTCAAAACAATTCATAGTAATAGGGAGATTTTTTTTTATCCATTAGTATAATTTTAGATATTCCTACTGTGAGATGTGACAGTTTGGGATAAACAAAAAAATAATTAATCAAAATCCAAAATCAACTTCTGTCAGTTCCTTATGGTGAATATGAAAATAGGGAAACTTGAATCTGGGATAGATATGATAAAACCATACCAATGAACCTATTATATTTGGAGCCTCACATCATACAACACACAGTAAAGAGAGTAAAACTGTATTATTGCCACTAGAAATTTTCAATTACAATAACTTTAACTTACATTCTTTCATGCTGTTCTGCATCAAAATCCATCGTTTTCTTTTGTGCATCTATTATAGCATGATTTTCATAAAAATGCTTCTCCTTGTCTTTGTCAGCAGGCTCTGTGATACCTATATATGTATAAAGAGTATTACTAATTCCTGGTTCCTTACTAGTACTAGTAATATCACTTGTGCTTCGGTTGAGATTCCTCCCACCGGTATTATTTAGGTTTTCAAATTCAAATAACTGGGAATGCTGAGAAGACTGAATATCAGTCATAGAGGTACTAGACTTTGGAATATTCGATTGTAAGCTACTTTCTAAGCTTCTGCGGTTGAGGTTTGGAACATGCAGATTCTGTGATGAGGGTAGTTCAGAGAAAGATCTTCTGTAGATTGGTTTATGACTAGAATTACGCAAGGCTTCGTTATCCGCCCAATTATCGACCTAAAATATACATTCATAAATAACAATATATTTCCCTATTGCATAAACAATGTCATTTCAGGAAACTCTAGTACCTGTCGTTATGCACATTACAATAAGGAAACTATAACTTTGATAAAGTAATCACTAAGGTCAATCAATAGAGCTGCATATTTCCGAAATTTATGTATAACTTGATTTTTTCAATATAAATATCATACAATATGAACGTAAACATAAAAAAATATATAAATTACAAAAGAAACAGTTTGGTAAATATATGTATCACATGGACACGGGATATGTACAAAAGAATCGCTTATAATCTCTAATTCTGTCCTATACATATTAAATTGATATTTTTTATATTCACTAAGATATAATTCAAAAATGGCATTAGGTACATAAATTACCCCATTATTTCGAATTTCTTATGACAATATGGCAACACTAACATTGCCAAACTTTTTCTTATTTCATTTCATACTCTTCATACTATAGTTGAAAATAAAAAAACATTTTGATGAGCTAATTAATTCCGAACCTTTTTTTACTCCTCATAGACCTATGAGGACACTAGTGTTTACAATGAGAATAAATAAGAAAATAAAATAATTCAACAATTGATTGATTGATTTTATTTCACCCGCATTTTTTTATTTTACATTTCAAATCCATTTTAATAGTGAAATTAATTATTTAAGTTATAATAATAATAATAATAATAATAATAATAATAATAATAGACTTTATTTTCGTATGACTTGTAAATACAAGTGTAGAATATTGTCACCAAATAATCAATAAAGATACAAGCAAAGATACAATATTACAGGTTTGACAGTAGTAAAAAAAAAATATAAAATATAGTAGGTATATAAATAGCAAAATACAATTCAATACAACACAAACATACATACATCACAATACAAAATTGTCACAATTTAAAAATTCCCCTATAGAGTAAAAACTATAATTCTGCAGCATATTACGAACACCCGATTTAAATAAATTAAAAGTAGGTAAGGACTTCAAAGAGGTTGGCAATTTATTAAATATTTTAACGGTCATGATCAGTGGCCCATTTGCTGAGGCGACATACTGTGCCTCGGTATTTCCATATTGAGAGTAGGTCTAAAATTGTAGGGCGAATTTAGATCTCTGGTGAGTGTAAACTTATCAGGATGTGACTTAACATAGCAAACGCAATTTAGAATGTAAATATTCGTTATAGTTAGGAGGTTTAGTTGCTTAAAAAGGTCTCTGCAGGAATATCTTAAGCTTTTGAATGTCATTGTTCTTAAGATTCTTTTTTGGAGGATTAAAACTTCATTTATTCTTGTACAATTTCCCCAACATAAGATACCATAGTTCAATGTGGAGTAGACATAAGCATAATAATAAATTATTAAAACATCAGTTGAAACATAATTTCTCAGCTGCCATAAGACAAAGCAAGAAGTTGATAATTTCTTCAGTATGGCATCAATCTGGTTACTCCACGTTAAATGCAAGTCTATACATAAGCCAAGAAATTTAACTTGCGAGCTCTGTTGAATACTCTTACTGCTTATTTTTACTAAAATGCTTTCATCCAGTTTTCTTGGAGTGAACAGTATGAGATCAGTTTTGAAATCATTTAGTATGAAGCCTGTATACCGACAATAATTACGAAATTTTGAATTGGCGCCTATGGTGATGTCAGATGTGAGATCATGCGCAGTTAACAAATAGAGGAATAATCGACGGGCGTCTTACGATTACTGTTACAGCACAGAGTAGTGTGGTTATAGTATTGATGTGAGTCATTGTTATATTAATTGTCTTCAAACTATTATTGTTCTTGTTATTAGGATTTAACTTGATTAAAATATGAAGTACACTGTAAGCTCAAGTAAGTATGTAAATGATTTTCTATTAATAATAAACTGTTGCAGATATGTTTTAAAATAGAATAAAATTTAAAATTTTTAGGTTATAATTTACTGAAAAATCAACACAATGTAAACACCAAATACGCAACAAATCTACCGAGCATTACCGCCAACATGATAGAGAAAACATGAAAATCTCTAAAATTGAATTCTTACATACGTCATCATTTACCGCCTTGTTATTTTGAAAACCAATTTTTTCTTGCATGCGATTATTAGGACTTTCTTTAATATGATATATGAAATATATATTTAGTATATTTTTTAATCGCATAATAATATTTTATAAATTTTGTTGAAGGAAACGACCCTATTGATGAATATATATATCTTTGTTAACAATCGTAATGTTTTGGGAGGATTATTTTGTTGTTATGTTTACATTTTAACAAAGAGAAAGAACTTGTAATGATAATTTTAGAGTTCTGAGATAATATAGAAAACATTTTTTTACATTTTGGCTAGTTAAACTGGCAGGAATTTTATCCTAGGAATAGTTGTCTGTGCTCAAAATATTTAAATAAACAATTGAAAAAAAGCTTGTTCTAATTACTTTATCTTTGCCTTTTCTGGCTCCTTTTCGGGACATTGTACAGGTGACTAAATTGAAGGAATGAGATATTAGAAGATTATTTTCTTTAATTTATGTTCAATTGAATTAATTAACTCATACAGGTGTTTGGTTTCAGATGGCGTGAAAGGCAGGCGCATTTTTGCAGCTCCTACGAATTTTTGAATAAATCGGTTAAAACTGTGAGAAATCGTACGAAATTGTGTTGAATTAAAGCTTGGACAATTCTACATTAATTGATATAAATTGGTATGAGTCTGGCTATTTCATATAATTGATATTTGATTAAGACATATTGGTTGAATACAGCATCATCTAAAAGCGTATATAAACAACTTGAGAAAGGGACACAAACAACTGGCAACATAATATAAACTCTGCACCATAAACTTATCTTTAGTGAATAACAATAAGTTGGGGTCTAAGAAGCGTGAAACAACGAGTGCAAGTAGTGTGGGAATCCTACAGAACAGAGAGGGAATCTGCCAATATATACACATGGACGAAAAAAATTAATTTTATTACTAGTATTAGTTTATTAATTCTTATTAATTATTAAACCTAATTGAATTTATTAAAATTAAAAATGTATTAAACACAAGGCAGATCCCACAACAGCTACGTGTGGCAGCTATCATGTGGTCCATATATTTACAAATACAAAAATATTTATGAGGCCAAAGTAGTTGGGGGTCTGCTTGATATACAGAGCGTCCCAAATCTCCTAGATCTCGTCTTCATTTTATGCAGATTTTTATTTTGCTCTACCTTGGCAGATCGGTATACAGGGTTTCTCAAACGTTCTCTCGGGGCTCATTGTACTTCCACTGTAAATAGCTATTTACCCGTGGAACGGTTAATAAACGAATGCTGCTTACAGCTAGCTAATGTGTTAAATGGACGCATTGATACAGGACGTTGAAACAAAAACACAAATTTCTGAGAAACATGAAACCATATCTGGACGCAAGCGGGCAGGAGGATGTTCACACCGCTAGACTCAGAAACAGAAGACTCTGACGAAGAATAAAGGAGATGATGATAGATGGAAATTAAAAGAAGCACGAAACTTAAAAGAAGCATCTCACAAACACCTACACTTCCCATCCTATATTCTTACACCATGCGTCATGTGGCTCTCGTTGCTAGCAACGCGCATGTCCCATATCCAATCCAGCATGCCTGCCATATGCTGGCTAATCAATCAATCAATAGAATTAATTAACTCATAGAAAATATTTGTAAATATGAATATCCAAACAAGCCACCTAGCTCCTGGACTATATGTTGTAATAGTACCAAAAAGTGAGTGAAGATGCCCAGTAATCTTTCCAATATTTTAAGTAGGAAAGAGGATAGACTTATGCGTCTATATTACTTGGGCGTTTGGTCCGATATCCTTCATATTTGTGGTAGGTAAGTTACCTCCACCTTCCACCACATATGTGGTATATACCATCAGGCCAAACAGGTTTTGAATATATTACATAAATGTGGTATTAATGCATCCTGTCCCTTCTGAAGCAGGAGTAAATTCCATACATCCCAGGAGATTTGAATGGTTGGAACTTGCTAATTGCCCATGTGATTTTGTCGGGCTTTATTACCTCGTTGGCCAGTCTCTAGTCTATTGGCCTGGGTCTTTGATTGGGACGTCGCCTGTCCTCTGAACCCCTTAAAACCACTAAGTCCAGAAAATGTGCTTTCATGAGCAAATGTGTGTAGGTCCACCTACTTTATTTGTAGTACAACCATCTCTGGCCAAGATCCTATGGATTCTGGACGCTGTTGGATCATCAATGACCTCACAGTACCTTTTCCAGGAGTTCCTTTTGGTCTTGTAGATTTGCTTATTTCATATCTGTTGAGTAGTAGTGGGTGTGTCTGTCTTGTTTTGTGCTCTGACAAAGTTAAAGTTGAACAATGATCCAATCGCTCTTAATTCTTCTGTTCTATATCAAACTGCTTATAAACCATCCAACATCTCAGATATCCTATAATCAAATTGTGAAAACCTGCATCCAACTCACATTATTCGACATACTGCTTGCAATCTCTGCACTTCAACAAAAAATTTATCTATTCCTACGAAAAACAATCCTACAAAAACTAATCACAGTTCAGTTTAAAGCTACAGTACAGGCCTGGACATAGAATACTTATATACTTACTATTTAAAGGAAATGAATTAGGTATGTCTCTCAAATTAACCACTGACACCAACTAAAAATGCCCAACAATACCTATTGCATGAAATGTAGCGATATATTCGACACAGACACCCTTGCTATATATGTGACAACTGCAATACTGGCCTGTGTCAACAATGTGCAAAAATAACTTCCACTGAAATGAGAGCTGTTACTCTCAAAAAAAGAATCAAACCTTATACTCCGAGAGCTAGCATCACAGAAATTTGTACTATTTGTAAATGGACAGAATGTGCCCTAATAGGTTGTCGATGAACCATTGAATGCCCGCCCATTAGTCCGCCGGGCTGGGAGCGCTGCGTTTGGCGGCGAGAGGCAGTTTAGTCAATAACTGGACAGCTATACTGTCACAAATGTCAAAAAAGCCATTTTTGATTAACTCGTGCCGAACTGTATTTCCGATTTTGCCGTCGCAATTTACGTCACCGACAAAATACCAGTCTTTCTTTTTCCGTAGAGACATCACACGATCCTCCACTCGACATATTTAATTAGTTCCTAACGTTTGAAAAATTGACGTTTTTGTAGTCTTGTCTTCTCCGACGAGATTATAGTCAATTTTAAGCTTGGATCCACCGTAGCCGATCGTGTTAAGCGGCGACTACTTTTAAGTGGATTCCCGACTTGGAATCCCGCACAGGGCTACTTTTTTATTTTTTTTGTTTTTTGGGAGATATTTTTTATTCTATAATTGATCTTTGCTTATTTCTATGCGACTAACGTGTTAAAATTATACATTTTTATAATTGTTTCTAATTTTTTGGCGATACATAAGGAAATAATACTTCTAGTTTATCATCTTCTGTTGAGTAGGTGTGGTGGCGTAACGGCTAGAAGTCCTGATTCTCAAACAGGAAATCCGGGTTCGAACCGCGCACCAAGAAATTTTTTTTTGCCTCTTTTTACATTTTCGGTCAAAATCTAATGCTGAAACTGTATAGCTTTCATTAGCTAAATAAACGAATTATTATTATTATTATATATTACATGAGTAAATGAAAATAGGTATCTATGATGATCTATAGATATCAATTTTCCGTAAGTGATAAAATTTGTTCGCTATGTTGATGCCTCCATTTTGAATTGTTAAATTTCGATCGAAAATTTGTAATCGGCGACCTTGATTACATTCAGATGCCGATTTTCAGTTGAGTCATTTGATAAATGATAAAACTTGTGCACCAGTTGACACCGCCATTTTGAACATTTAAGTTGCGATCCTATATCTGTAATGTGCGACATCGATAATCCTCACATACCGAATTTCAGTCGAATCAGACCATAAAGGTAAAAAAAAAATGTTTTTAAAAAAATTATTTTGACGAACCCTGTATGTTTTTTTGACGAAAATGCATCAAGTTTTTAAAGATCCTGCTTCCGTCGATTGATTAAATCCGAATTTGAATTATAAATTTTCTCGCACAATTTTTTTTTTGGAATTCCAACAAAATTATTTTGAAATTTAATGAAGCTCCGAGAAACCCTCTTTAATTAAACAGATACAAAAATTAAAAAAATATTTACTCATGTGATATATAGGTAATATTTTAGCATCAGATTATGACCGAAAATGTAAGTCATAAAAAAAAAATCCGGAATCTTCGTTTGAACAAATAACTTAGGAATATGTAAAAGAAAAAGTAAACTTAAGATAATTAGTATAAAATGCAAAAAGCACGTGTATAAATAAAATCTCTAAGATATATATATGACTGATTTATACGAGAAAATGGCTGACTAAAAAACCCGTTCTAAGTAATTATAACGAAAGAGAGCGGCTATGTTAGACAGCACAATTTATGATTTAAAATATTAAGATTTTTCAAATCATTCTACTATTTAAGATAAAATATTATTACGAAGAGAAAAATTTAGAAAAATCAACAAAAATTAACGAACAGAAACGAAGGAGGGAAAGAGTTAAAGATTAGAAATTGTGTTTGACAGATTTTACAGTTATAGATAAAAAAAGATAAAAGGATTTTATACAGATTGCCGAAAGATGGGCAACGCTTGGTATGGTAATTTGTGTTTTATACGAAAAGGTGCATTATGCTCTCTGAGAATCAGGACTTCTAGCCGTTACCCCACCATACCTACTCAAGGACAGCAGATACACCAGAACGATTATTTCCTTATGCATCGGCTAAAAATCAGAAAAAATTATAAAAATTTATAATTTTACCACGTTAGTCATATAAAAATAAGCGAAGAGCAATTACAGAGTCAAAAATATCTGCTAAAAAGCAAAAAATAAATAAATAAAAAAGTAGCCCTCTGCGGGATTCGAAGTCGGAAATTCACTTAAAAGTAGTCGCTGCTTAGCACGATCGGCTACGGCGGATCCCAAGCTTAAAATTGACTATAATCTCGTCGGAGAATGCAAAACTTCAAAAACATCAATTTTTCAAACCTTAAGAACTAAATAAATACGTCGAGTGGAGGATCGTATGATGTTACTAAGGAAAAAGAAAGAAGTATTCTCTGATATATTAAAAAAGGCATGTGTTATACCAATTCACAAGAAAGGCAATTTAAATGATATCGACAATTACAGACAGATATCCCTTTTAAGTGTCCTATCCAAGCTAATTGAAAAAATTGTATCCACTAGAATAATGTCCTTTGTTGGTAAGGAAAATATATTGACAACATACCAGCATGGATTTAGGACAGGCAGATCCATTGAAACGGCATCATGCCAGTTTTTAAATCACCTTTATCAGAAATTAGACGAGGGCAAATATGTTGTGTCTATATTTTTTGACTTGTCGAAGGCCTTTGACACTGTCAACAAAGATATACTCCTAATAAAGCTAACCAATATTGGTATAAGGGGAAATCTATTACAATGGATAAACTCCTACATGGAGGGGCGGAAGCTTGCAGTAGCGTGTAATAAGACTGAGTCGGAAACATATAATGTAAATTTAGGAGTTCCTCAAGGCTCTATACTGGGGCCACTGCTATTCACCCTATACGTAAATGATTTGCCAGTACACATCAGAGACGGTCTCACCATAATGTACGCGGATGATACAACAGTAACCGTAGCAGCCATATCATGCACTTAAAGAATTAGAATATAAAATAAACTCTGTGATTGATGACATGAAGGCATGGTGTGATCGTAATAAACTTATCTTAAATGATACGAAGACAGTGTTTATAAACTTTAATATGAGAAGACCCATAAAATTAGAAACTCATCCACTCTCTGATATCACTAAATTCCTAGGGACCTATGTCGATAATAAGTTAACCTGGAATTCCCAGGTTGAACATATATGTAAGCAGTTGAATAAATCTTATTATGCAATATTACAAATGAAAGATACTCTCAATGAATATGGTCTGTTAAATATATACTATGCGATGGTGTTTTCGCATATCTCTTTCAATATATTAGCATGGGGCAAGCATTGTCAAAGAATTTTTATAATACAAAAAAGAATACTCCGGTTAATATTTAACATGAATTATAATGAAAGCTGTCGAAATATCTTCATTGAAAAGGAAATTCTCACCACCCCTTGCATTTATATATATAAGTGTTTGCTATTTGTTAAACACAATCCACAAATTTTCACTAGCCTAAACAACAGACATTTACATAATACCAGGCAAGGCGATAAACTGTTGATACCTGCTCATAAAACAACAACTTTTAAAGATTCACCTTATTATAATTGTGTTACATTATTTAATAGTCTACCACATAACATAAGAGATCTTCCACCGAACACATTTAAAAAAGAAATAAAAACAAATCTGCTAAGAAATGGCTATTATACAATTACTGATTTTCTGAACAAACAAGATAATTAAGGATTGTTTCTATTAACTGGTTGTCTGATTAAAAAAACTAAATCTTTTTTTACTACTTGTTATATTTCCAATGACTTTGCCCCTATAGGGCCACTGACATATTTTGTTATTTATTTGTTATGTATTTATTTATTATGTTGTATAATATATATTTCCATTACTTGTATGTGTGTATGTATGTATATATGTGTATACATGTGTAAGTTTCGATTTGTTGATATACATTTTTATCTATACATGTGTTGACTTGCCAAATGTACCAAATGTGTATCTATTATTGGTGAATAAATTTCTATTCTATTCTATTCTATTAGTATTTTGTCGGTGTCGTAAATTGCGACGGCAAAATCGAAAATTCGGCTCGGCACGAGATAATCAAAAACGGCTTTTTTGACATTTGTGCCAGTACCCCTGTCAGGTTATTGACTACACCGCCTCTCGCCACCAAATGCAGCGCTGCCAGCCCGGCAGACTGATGGGCGGGTATTCAATGGATCATCGACAACCTACTAAGGTACATTCTGTCCATTTACAAATAGTACATGTCTTGTGATGTTAGCTCTCGGTCACCATATACTGCACAAATCTGAGAAATAAAATCTCTAACTTAGCTGAAAATCAACTTAAAGTACACTATGCAAAAATGTCAAACTAGTTGTGTCAAACTTTCATGAACGTCATCAAGAAATCCAATGTTGACCTAGTTAAACTACAGAAAAGCCATGCCAACGAGCTGAAAAGTTTCAATCCACCAATAATCATTTTTCTAATCATTGAATCAACGAACCTAATAAAACTTCCCATAAAGGCTTGGAACAACACTAGCTAGACTCCAAGAAAGACCTCGAAGACAAACTACTAAATCCAGAACTATGGACTGATTTGGTCGCCCATAAATTTGAATCTCTTCGATCAAGACCCTACAAACATAAATCTTAATAGTGATAATCACATCACTTTATCTAATATTTACGAGGTCAAACCTAATTACCTTAAACAAAAGATAAATATCTTACACCTTAACATACGGTGCCTACATAGAAAAACTATAGAGTTAGAAGCATATGATATAATGATACTGCACCTTATAATTTCCTTTGCTTAGACGAACATTAGCTGAATGAACTAAGACAACTCAATAAACATTGAGGGCTATAGACCTGTCGTTGCTTTCTGTAGGTCGAATAAAATGCACGGATGAGTAAGCATTCTGGCTCAAAATCACCTTAAGTACTTATCATTACTATTTGAAGTGCACTGTGAGATGGCTGGCTTGATATTAGAAAACTATCAATTTATCACATTATACAGGGCGATTCAGAACTTATCCGGAAAATTTTAAGGGGATATACAACGGGTTCAGATAAATATAATAGCGCAAAGAAAAAATGAAAAAGAAGCACTTTAAAAAAATTTAAAAATTTCACTTCTACGCTAGTTATTCTGATCGACTGCAATAAAGATTGGAAAACAGCTGATATTGTATGAATAGTTGTGAAATGCGAAAACTTCACATAAAAGAAATCGAAAACGACAAGAATCTGACCTAACGTTATTTATCTTTGAAGTTAGAAGTTTACTTTCAATTTTTTATTTACTTTAAATGATTACAAATTTTGTAACAATAATTGTTCGTGATTTTGTCCGCCAACCTATATGCACTTTTGACAACGTCGTATCCAATTTTGCCACATGTTCAGATACTCCGCGTTACTATATACATATGGCATTTTAAAAGAAACTCACATACAGCACTAAAATACAAAAAACACCCACTATCAACGTGATTAAATCACAAACTGACGACCTGAACTAGTTGCTACTTGCTTGATACGTATTAGGAGGTCTGCGCGTACAAGGGTAGGTTAATATTTCATCCAGTAGTCCAGCTAAGTAGCGTTTAATAATACCATAACTTCAATATTTTTTTACGGCAGTTCTGTTAGGATTTTATTATATTTTTTTTCGTGGTATTGACTCTAATTTTAAGGGTGCATATCTCCTTAAATTCTTCCGGATAAGTTCTGAATCACCCTGTATAGGTCCCCCTTAGTGAACATTGATATTTTCACTGAAAAAATAACTTTGCCCTTAGATACACTTTCTCTCTCAAATAAAAAAATTATAATTACAGATGACTTCAACACAAAGTTTAACACTAGAGATCCACAGTCACTTTATCTCAGCAATATTTTTCAGTCATGTGGGCTCAGACAAACTGTTTTTAACTAACAGTACTAGAGAAACCACCTGCCTAGACAATATATTCACCAACTGCGATATAAACACTATTTTTGTCAGAACATGTGATCCCAGTCTCTCTGCCCATCTTGGAATATCCATGGACATCATAATAAAAAAATAAATAAATAAACTAGGTCGTAAAACTAGAATTAATTACAGGCCTATCAACGATTATGGGCTATCACAATTCCATAGCCTAGTTGAATGCATAAATTGAAATTTCATTAATGATCCCAATTTAACAGTCGAAAGTAAGTTCAAAACATTCCTGCAACACTTGAACAATGCCACTGAATTGTCCTTCCCGTAAATCTAAACTTGTTGATACTTCTCACAGTAACGCTAAAATAAACTGGTATAATGAACATTTATGACGCATGAATGAATATCTACACCTTCTCAAAAACCTACACAAGACTGTCCCTAACTTAATAACTAATGAATCCATTAAATCATTTAAAGCACAATACCGCTCATAAATATCTAAAGCAAAAAAGAAAGCCTATTTCCAAGCAGCCTTCTGGAACATCATTAAAAAGAATAACCCCAACCAAACAAATCACAGCAGCGAATCACTATCTGCCAATGATTTCAATAATTACTTTACTGACATTCCTCTAAATATAATTAGTAACTTACCCAAAAGCAATACGAATCACATTAATTATTTAATATCTGTTAATAACACAATAAACTTTAGTTTCAGAAGATAACTCATGATGAAGTCCGCACCATAATAACTAATCTTAAAAATAATAATAGCAAAGAAGGCTATAAGAGGACCGGTGCCAGGCCACCGCTGCTCCTGAGCACGGAGAGAAAACTAGCGGCAGCAGACGAACTATTCCCGCAGATGCCCGAAATAGAATGGGAAAGGGGACGAAACAAAGAACCCTGCAGTTATGGTGGCATAGATAGCAAAACTGGCGGCACGACTGAAATCTAACAAGGCGCCTGGACCTAATGGGGTACCACCGGAAGTGGTAAAAATGACGGTTGACATAAACCCCAACCTATTCGTTGAAATGTTTAACAATATAGTGGTAAGTGGTAACATACCGAAAAGACAAAAAATCGCCAAACTGGCGCTAGTTCCCAAGTAGGGTCCCAGGCCTAGGACTAAGGCCCATATGCCTAATATATGTGTCTGTTAAGTTGCTTGAAAGGATCATAGCCAGCCGGCTAAATGACGAGCTTGACACACAAGGGGGACTGTCCCCCAACCAATACGGCTTAAGGGAGGGGATGTCGACAGTTGAAGTGATTCAAGAAGTCGTTAGAGTGGCTCGCAGTGCCAAAGAGGGAAATTGGAGGCATAGGGAAATTTGCATATCGGTCGCACTGGACGTCAGAAATGCCTTTAACACGGCGCCGTAGCAACCAATCGTCGATACGCTAAAGAGAAGGAGAATTTCTGACTATCTAGTGAAGCTAGTGGAGAGCTACTTCACAGATAGAAGACTACTTATAGATAATACAGAGAGGAAAATTACAGGAGGGGTTCCGCAGGGGTTAGTACTGGGCCCACTTCTGTGGAACATCCTATATGATGGAGTCCTGGAACTGGAAGAATGAGAAGAATTGAGAAACTGCAGGCTCATTGCTTTTGCAGACGATCTAATAGTAGTAATAGTTGGGGACGTAGTGGAGACAGCGGCCGAGAGGGCAATAACGTTTATCAACATGTGGATGTCAAATCACAATCTACAACTAGCATCCGAAAACACCGAGACAGTCGCGCTCACAGGGCGCAAAGGAGTCCGGGATATGACTCTGAACCTTATGAGAGTTGAAACTGAAATGAAGCATTACATCAAATACCTGGGCATTTACATTGATAAAAACCTCACATGGCGGAAACACATCGAGGAGTGGAAAAGACCGTGGTGGCACTGAGAGGACTTTTGCCCAGGACTGGGCGCCCTAAGGTCAGTTCAAGAAAACTATTCAACTCTGTGGTAACCTCAGTGTTACTCTATGCCGCCCCAGCATGGGCGGATGCACTCGAATTAGTCACCAACCGAAATCGGCTATTGAGAGCGGCGTGCTGCGCTTGCAGAACCGTTTCGACCGTGGGACTGCAGGTAATTGGAGCGGTCCCGCCGATTGATTTATTGGCCAGACACAGACAATGAGAGCAAGACCTACAACAGATGGTGCCTCATTGAAAGGTGGCAGGAAAGGTGGAGAAACGCCGAAGAAGAAAACAGTCCTACAGCTATCGTGCTTATTTAATTCGACAATAAACCTTTCAAGAGTAAGATGTTTTATTAACCATAAAATAAAGTCCTTTAAGTCAAAATCCCTACATATTTTGATGGATGGTGATGAAAATAAAAGATTAGATTATTGCTATTGGGCCCAAAACAACTTCTCAAATGAAATGACACATTTACTACAAATGGGATAGTGCCTTCTCAAAATTGCTGATATGGAGCTACAGAAAATCCTCATTCTGTAATTAACTAATCAATAGAAGTAGTAACATCAATTGTAATAATATTAATCTGTCCATAAATAATTCACCAATTGAAGTAGTCAAACAAATTAAACATTTGGGTTTAATTTTAGATAACATCCTATATTTAAACATCATTTTGATTATACAGAAAAGAAAATAGAAAAAAACATTGTTTTACTTCTCAAGAATAGCAATTAACTTAGATATGAAAATTAGAATCACTGTATACAAAGCTATGCCACACTTTGATTTCTGTGCTACTGTTTTGTATTTACTTGATGAAAGTAGTATTAATGAACTACAAATATTGCAGACCAATCAGACGAGAAGAAATATTTTTATGATTATGTTTATTGTTTATTTATTTACTTTACAATCACTGAATCATTATAAATAGAAAGAGAGAAAATCAGTTGTATTTGCCAATCAGTATGTTTCTTGCTTCAGTTCCTCTAATGCGTGGTTGGCAACCCAAATATTCCCAAATAAAGTAACTAACTATATTGCATCTCGAATACAATCAAATTAGAACACGCGCTAATTTAATGCAATGAAAAATATTGCCATCAGCTGATCGAAATAGCTGGATGTACACATGCGCCCAATAAAAATTTACATGGCACCTGCAATATTGCATTAATGTAAAGTGGCTTTTAGATATATACCAATTCTAACCATGTTAAGGGCTCTAGAGTGGAGGCCTGTATCTCTGAGAATTACCTACTCTATGATGGATTTTATATTTAAAATCCTAGGGATTACCACATGAGTATTTGAAATGTAATAAATCTAATTACATTTAACAAAGAAATTCACACATATAATACTAGATCTCATAATCATATTCATATTAGCAAAACACCGCTGAAGAGCAATGAATAACATATTTCTTCAAGGAGTTCAGTATTACAATAATTTACCTCGTAATTTACCAAAGGAAATTAATGACAGCAAGTCCCTAAACACTTTTAAACATGAATTAAAATCGTGTCTACTTAAGGAGGTTGAGGTGTTACAGTCCCAACCGAAAGTAAGTCGAATTCTAAATAGGAACTTTTTCATAATAAATTATTACAAAAGGTTATAAGTCGATGATACCAATAATTATTGTCATAAAGGCATAAATATATCATTTTTATTATTAATTAATTATTTAAGTAGATTTAATTATTTTCGTTAATGAACTAACTTTTGGATGTTTTGCCCAAACTTATTAACAAAAAAATTAATTTATGTAAATATCTGTGTATTTTATAAACATGTTTCAGTAAATAATTTAAAAAAAATAAGAAGCAGTAAAAATTAAAATTAAATCATTAAATAATTGAAAAATCAGTTAAAAATCATTATCGATAAGAAAAATTTGTTTTGTTTCTAAATGTTTAATAATTTTTTTTATTTATTAAAAGTCTCCTAATTAAATTGGAAACAATATTAAAATATGCGTAGGACATCAATGCTTTTACACAGTTAGTTTTCGGGACTACTGACATTATTTGGTTATTTGCTTTAAATTAAAATATACCAAAAAATTGATTGAATGAGCCATTACTGTGATAGTTAATGATTTTGCACAAATAACCTCGCAAATAACTAAATAAAACACACTACTAAAACATACATTATAAAATTACAAATGAATTTCCTACATTACGCAAAATATTAAAGTAATATCTTTAAAAACATAGGATCAAAAATATAACACCATTCATCACTTAAGGAGGTTCAGGTGTTCGACGACAATAATGAAAAAAATCTGAAATAAAGTTTTTTAATAAATTTTCTGTAAAAAAAACCAAAGTCATTAGGAAACTCACCAACGCAGTGGTAGAAAACATATTGACATATTTTCCATAAGACATCATGTAAAAGTTTTTAAAAATTTTTTACTTTATGAGTTTCCTAATGACTTTGGATTTTTTACAGAAAATTGTGTCATATAAAATCTATTAAAAAAACTTTATTTCAGATTCTTTTCATTATTTTCGTCTAACGCCTAAATCTCCTTAAGTGGTGAATGATGTTATATTTTTGATCTTATATTCTTAAACATATTACTTTATTATTTTGCGTAACGTGTGAAATTCATTTGTAATTTTATAATGTATGTTTTTCGTCTTGTGTATTGTATTTGTATATTTATCTATTAGGAATTACCTATTTCTAATAAAGTTATTATTATTATTATATCATTATTAATAGTTAATATTCAAGTCAACGTGTGGTGTGCGACTAATTAGCCCCTCTCTTTTCATAACTTTAAATGCAGCTCAATTGGTAATTTTGTTTGATAATGACTTGCTGCAAGCAATTGAAAATCTCCCATTAGAAGAGAGACCAGAAATGCATTTAAAATTAGATGGAGCATTGATTCATAATTATAGGATAGTCTTAAATAGTTAGTTAGAGATGCGTCGAAGCTCCGGTTCTGCTTTAGTATTCGGCAGCTTCGGCTGGATTTTAAATATTTGGCCTTTGGACAAAGTGGGCGGAGCTTGGGCCGAAGTACAAAATTCTTGTTAGAACTTGCAGTTATTTTTAGATATATTCATGTGATTTGTGTTTAGCATTTTAGTTGATTATAAATTGTGTAAGAGTCATTACACAATTGCAGTAAAACAACTAAAAAAAGCGATATTTGGAAGTGATATGATTTGTGTGAGGATAAAAAGTTTGCCAAGTGTAAAACATGTGATACACAAATATCTCTATTCTGACAAAGATGAAACCAACAAACCACGAGCAAAATTCAAAAAACTGCATTTATAGTATTCCGTGTGAGTGCAACAAACAATACGTGGGTGAGTCATCCAGAGCTTTTAGTGTAAGATTGGGCGAACATCAAAATTATATCAGAAAAAATGAAATTCAGAGGTCCAAGATCTGCGAACACGCGTGGGAGAACGGACATAGAATAAACTGGGACTCGGCAAAAATTTTAACGAAAGAGGCAGATAGCAAAAAAAGAAAAATTAAAGAATCCACGATAATATTATTGAATGAGGATAATTGCGTGTCGAATTGTTCCGTAGATGTCTGTACAACTTGGCTGCCAATGTTAAAAGAAGAACTTCACAAACTTAACATTGTATAGAAACTAAAAAACTGTTAACTATATCAACAGTTCTATGTAAATAGTAAGTATCTATGGATATTGAATATAACAAACATTCTTAGAGCTGTGTATTTGTCATACACGGCAAAAAAGATTTTTCAAAAAAGCCTTGAAAAAGGAAACAGATTAGATTTCCAAAACGTCGGCGAAATATTTAATTTCAAGTTTTTATACTCATTTGTGTTGTTTATTTATAAAAAACCAACCTTTAACTGATCCTTTGACGTAAACGTCACAGGCGTAGAGGTTTTTTACCAGTAACATACTGGTTAATTGTGATATATTTTGTAGATTCCCCTAGCACCGCTTAGAAAGAAAACATACATGTGGCAGGAAGTCCCAAAGAATTGAAGAAGGAAAAAAAAAAAAAAACAAATATCTCGAGGAAGAATTAGAAAAAAGCCTCATCAACTTCCCTTATAAATCATGTTAAACGCAATCATAGTGTTCTAATAAAGTTTCAATACTTTTTTTTCTTAAAACGTAATTTCATGCCTCGGCTGAAGCACTGAAGCTATTCAGCTTTGGAGGTCGGAGATGGCCGGCTATTCAGCCATAACCCCACTTCGGCGCATCTCTAATGGTTAGACTACATTTTTTACAGTACTGGATAGAGAAACAGCCCTTTTGAGCTCTGAGCACCGAGGTCACCAGATATTACTGCTTTGGGTTTTATTTTTAGGTTAAAATAAAGAATGAAATTTACAAAACGTGACCTCAAATTCGTGGCGAACTTTTGTGCCAGTATAATTGAAGCCTGCAATCAAATTGGCGCAACCGAAATAAGAAGAAGAAGTACATTGAAAAGTGTATTCAGATCGATCGTGACTTATACATATGATAGAATATAATTTGTTGGTTTTAACTTCAATCCATTCTTTATTTAAATAAAAGATATGAAATTATGTTTGCTTTTATTTAGCAGATATGAAACCAGCCATATGTTTAATACTAGAGGTTGTGCAAGATCGGTGTTACGACAACTCCAAACGAATTTCTCCCAAGTACAGCGTAATGTAGTAACGCAGCTGGTTATACACCATTTTGTATGTAATTTTAATGTCATGTTTTTTTTGACTTGTTTTACACCGTTTGACGCTATTATTGAATAAAGGCTATTATTATTCTTATTATTTCCATAGCACAATGGTGAAAAGAATGAATAGGTAAAATTAGAAATAAAGCATGAAATTAGCACAACATAACTAAAAAAAATCGAATTTTGAGATGAAATTCGGTACATGGACTAATAAAAATAATGAAAAAGCCGCACCCCAGAGGCAACAACAATTCATTCCCGCCCCTCTGCCTCAACAAAACGCATGGGCTAATCGAAGAACAAATAACAACAATGAAGTTCCTGCAACAGCACCTGCTGTCTCCCAGCAATTGCCGAATCGCAACCCAAGTTCAAGTTCAAGGCCAACCGTTCCAAGAAGCACACAACAAACTTCAACAGGTATGACTGGAGATTTCAAAGACTTAATAAATGAGGTTAACAGATTAAATACACTAGTCGATCTAAAAGAAACAATTGCTGCCATAAGGCATTTAAATAATATGCTAGAGCCCGCACAAGATGCGATGGAAAAAATTACCATTATACAAGATTTCATAGCAAATGTTTTACCTTCTTATAAAATAAATGTTTAAAATTTCATATTGGAATGCTAATGGTATAATTAATAAAGCCACAGAACTCTGTTCTTACCTAGTAAAAGAAAATATTCACATAATGCTTATCACTGAAACTCGATTGCGAGAAAGCCATAAGTTAAAAATACCTAATATAAAGTTTATAGATCCGATAGAACAAGAAATCGTGGGGGGGGCGTGGCTATGCTGGTTCGCTCCGGTGTTAGACATACCCCTCTCCCTACTATCGCGTCTAATATTGACAACATTTCTATCCAGCTACAAAACGGTACGGTGTTGGTGGGTGTATATAATTCACCCACTAACCAACTATCGCCCGAATCTCTTCAAGAATTGTTTATGCAGCGAAGTGTACTGGTTTTTGGTGATCTAAATGCCAGACATGTATCCTCGTATAATTCTCGGAGTAATAAGAATGGTCGCACTGTTCTCAACTTCTCAGTCGAACAGAATATTGCCATAATTGCTCCCGAAACTCCCACCCACTTCCCGCTCAATAACATGACTCCTTCTACTATAGACATTATACTCAACAAAGACGTTCCCCACCCTATAAACCCTATTTCCATGCCACTATTATCCTCAGACCACAATCCTGTTCATTTTAACCTTCCACATCCTGACGCAGACAAAAATGAAAGGGTTAGAAAAATATACAATTACAAAACTACAAATTGGCGCAAATATCGGCAATTTATTAACGAAAATCTTATTATTAATAACAATATAAACTCACCAGGCGAAATAGATGAGGAAGTAACTCATATCACTAATTTAATTAAAAAGGCCAGAGATAAAACAACGAAATTAATCTCGCAAAAACCAAGACAAGAACTCTTACCACAAGAAATATTAGACCTAATTACTTTCAAAAATAGGATACGGCGAAGATGGCAAGTTGGTAGGCGGGACATTGACAGAATTAGAATGCTTGACCTACAGCAAAATATTAAAGAAAAAATTGCTGCCCACAGAGAGAAGTCCTGGAACGACAAGATTCAGGCCCTGTCGAGAAAGGACAACTCTCTGTGGAGAATGTCTCGCTTACTGAAAAGACCCTTCGCCGCTATCCCCATACTAAATTATAACAATAAAATATATAATGAAGACCAAGAAAAAGCCGAAATCATAGCCAATTATATGCAACACAATAATACAGCCACCCCTAATTCTCAACCCTTTCATGACATAGTTACGAACAATACGCGGACGACTGCAGACAGAGTTCCTATCCCCCCCAATAAACTCCCTAAACTTTTTACCAATCCTTCCGAATTAAAGAATATTGTAAAGACATTCCCCAATAATAAAGCCCCCGGACTAGACACTATCCCCAATATCCTGCTTAAAAACCTTCCACAAAAAATGTTTTGTCAATTAACATACCTTATAAACTCAATTATTAAATGGCAATATTTCCCAGTAGACTGGAAGATAGGCATAATCATCCCTATCCTAAAACCGAGAAAACCGCCGACCTGTCCCACTAACTATCGCCCTATCTGCCTGTTAAATACCCTCTCCAAACTAACGGAGAGGGTAATTCTCAGCATACTAAACAGAATAGTAGATAAAAAACGGCTAATCCCAACTTTTCAATTCGGTTTTAGGAAGGGCCACAGCACAACTCACTCGTTATGCAGAGTTGTGCAGGACGCATATAACGCTTACAATAAAAAACAGTGTACAGTCTTATTACTCCTCGACATCGAGAAAGCCTACGATACGGTCTGGCATAACGGGCTGCTATACAAGCTCGATAGCATCCTTGGATTGCCAAAATACCTAGTTGCACTTATCAAGTCATATCTTAGGGGCAGATATATCACCGTCTGCATAAACAATGCTTACTCTACTCACACACGCTTATCGGCGGGTGTCCCCCAGGGGGCAATCCTTTCTCCCCTCCTTTATAACCTTTACACCTCCGACGTCCCCTCCCACCCAACTTCTAATATATTATTATACGCGGATGATACCGTGCTTTATGCCCAGTCATTTTATGCGCAGACCGCGACGGCTAAGGTGCGGTATCATCTCGATAAGCTCCTAACCTTTTTCAAACAATGGAACATAACGATCAACAATACTAAAACACAGACAATTAATTTTAACAGGAAATCTACAAACATTAAGACCTTTAACAAACTGAAAATAGACGGACAGACAATTGAGGAGCAGAAGTCAGTTAGATATCTGGGGGTAACCCTAGATAAACGATTGAGTTTTGCTCCTCATGTGACCCAAATACTTAACAGAACTTACGCGACACTCAGCAAAATGTATCCTCTTATTAATAGGCGGAGTAAATTGTCCACAGAAAACAAACTTATGTTGTACAAAGTCATGTTTAGGCCGATACTGACCTATGCACGCGCCGCTTGGAATAACATCTCCGCCACCCAATGTAAGAGGATACAGACGACACAGAACAAATTAATCAGACTATTGACAAACGCTGATCGCTATACGCCGATAGCTGAACTACACCGAGCAACGAATCTTCCCATGATTCGGGAATACATAGACGAACTCTCTCAAGAGTTCTTTGCTAATAAATGTCAGCTATCGGCACTGACATCTAACATTACAGACATACGCATACACGATGAACCAACGCACACACACAGACTAATACACCAACGACTCCCTATATTTTTGCAAAGAAGATGACCTTTACTTTAACCCGACAAGACCTATTACTCAGACTAAAACAACAAACCCCCCAACTCCCATATCCCACCACCAACCCCTGCCCCCTACCCGTCGATACCATATAAATACTGTTATGATTTAACACTAATAAACAACAAACAAACTAAATTTTTATACACCTGACCGAGGATTTAAACAGGTTTTTATTTAATTTTTCCTGTACAAATTAATTTTAACATTTGCCTTCCAAATAATTCTAATATAAAAGAGCTTCTAGCTCATTTAAAACCGTGAGGTTAACATAATATAAATAACTGATATAAATTATAAGTGTCAATATAAAAACTCACAATTAAAAGAGCTTTTTTCCTAATGAGGTCTCCAGCCATACCATCGGCTCTGTCACGTTTTATAGCGTGTTTTTACATGTTTTTAAAACGTGACAGTTTTATTCGTACATTGTACCTACATTATTACTATATGTTTTCATATACACCATTAGGATAGGCCCATTTATTATAATTATTTAAATTAATAAAATATATTTAAATGGGAAATGGGTACATGGACTAAAAATTTGATTTTGAGTAACTTCTTCAAATAACTTTTTTCGATATACCCATCGCAAAGCAAGAAAGATATCACGATTTCGTCTTCTTCAAAAGGTTATAGCAGACCGCATTTAGACACTTTACTTAAGCTAAATAACCCAAAAGATGCAGTTTATTAAGCTCTATTGTTTTAGCAGAAATTATTTGTTTACCTCTAAAAATAACGAAAATAGTATTCATATTAAATGTGACACATAGAATAAGCTATAATTTATGTACTTCAATTATGTAGAAAAGTACTATAGTCTAATCAGTTTAAGATTGAATCGTTGCTTTTAGATAGGAAGCTATTTCTTGCAGCGAGCTAATGTATATCTTGACAGATAAGCGAAGTGGAAGCACTGATGCAGGACGTTGGAATGAAAACACAGATTTCCAGGAAACATGAAACCATATGTGGGCTAGATACAGAAGACATGGCACTCGCTGCTAGCAACAAGCATATTCCATGTCCAATCCGACATGTGGCTGATTCGGTGGGATATAAAAACATCCAGACTGAATATCTGGAAGTGGCAGCAATGTCTACACAGACTGGATGTTCAGAAGTGGCAGCAATGCCTACCATATGCTGGCCAATCAATCAATCAATCAATCAATGAAGTACTTGTATACAATTCGCATACGATTTATAAGTGTGATTATAAATGTTATCAGTGTCATTTCGTTTTGATTTTATTTAGATATTTACCCACCCATAAGTGGCATACTAGGAAGGTTTTGCGATGGAGGATGAGTCAACTTGAACAGGTAGCTCATTCAAATTATGACTACAACGCGCGTGGGTGTGAAAACTGATCCCAGGATTACTTCAGTCTTAAACTGGTTAGAGTAGTTTCGTTTTGTCAGTTGCAGTTAGGTATATAATTATGGAATATCGATATTTTTTCCTTGTGATACATATTTTTTTAATTGATGGTATGTAGGCAACGTGTCATTAAAAAATATCTTCTTAGTTAGGTTTAGATGTATACTGTCGTCTGACAAGTACAAACTGATTTTACGAATGCATACAATTCTTATATTATTGATATGCAACAAGAAATCACTTGAAAACTTTGGGACCTACACTGCCTCATTCAATAGAACCTTTTCTGCTATGTATCTAAAATTCACAAATCAACTTGCATTTGCCAAACGGTACTTAACAAATCTTTCAAATATACATGTTACAATAAAAGCATTTAAAATAACATAATAAATAGCATTAGAAACAAGATTAAGAACTGTGTAGGATAAATTACCTTAATGAAGACACTGGGACTTATATTGCTATTTAAGTCAGGCGAATATGGTGTTTCACACGCTTCACATACTGAAAAACTAGCACTATTTAATAACGTACAACGCTTACAAGTCCAGGTAGTATTTGGTATTACACTCTTAACTGTCCACATGTAATTACTGCTAGGATAAGAGTCGATATTTATACCACTGGCAGTAGTTCTAATGTTTTTAGGTTGTTGACCATCTATTGTTGAATCACAGCTGCTTTTTTGGGCCACAGAACAACTTAAACTTTTAATAAGCGATATAGATTTATTTCTTTGACATTTACATATCGGAGGTCTATCACAATTTAATATATCATAGTTACGGTAATGTTCTACGGGGGTCAATGAACAGATCTTACAAGGAGATTCAGCGATGTTCATCATATCTAAAAGGCTGTCACAGAGTATACATTTGCTTGTTGCTGTTTTAAAAGAAACCTGACATTTGTTGCAGAAAAAATAATATGCAAGACAAGGTAGACTTGAAGATTTTTTTAAATTGGAATGTGTATTAAATGATGTTTCTTTAATGAGTAGCAAAGTATTGAAGACTGTATTCTTAACCAAAGCAGAGCAGTCTCTTTTGTCCAAAGCACTGAAAAGGAAAATTGACTTAACTATTGATCTTTTTAACAATGAAGGACAATATAAACAAATTAAAATGCCTGTCTGTCTACTGTGCCTAAGTACCTGGTAAAATTCAAGAGATTCTTCGTTTCTGCTGACTTAAGACGGCGAATTACCGTACAATTCCTGCTGCCTCCGAAATTACAGGTATCAGAAGATGAAGATGTGTCTTTGTTAGGGAGTCTTTTTGTTCCACATCTAATGCATTTTAATTGTTCTGTTGGATTGATCAAACTGCAAAAAGTGCAATGCCATTGCAGCACAGATGCAATTGCTCCCATGGTAGATGGCACATGGCTATGAGTCCCATTAAATTACTAAGGTATGTCAACAAACACAACCAAACAGCTGATATTTCTCTCGACTGTTTTCAAAAACATACTGCCATATTGATGCCGATATGAGCGAGCATGCGTCGTCTGTAGAAACTTGTCAAGTTGTCAAATCACTTCGATTTAATTGTGTGTACTGTTGGTTGCCTATTGTCTGGGGCAAAAAAACATTAGTTTAATTAATTTTTCAACCACACCTTTTTCTCATGCAAGCAGTACAATCAGTTTTTTAGGGAGTACTGGAACTTTCATCTAAGGACGGATTTGAGTCCGAATATAATCTAAATACAATCTTAGGCTATTTTTGAAAAATACAAAATCACTTTGGTCATTAAATAGCAACAGAGCCGCCAGCCCCCTTAGGAAGAGTAATTAGGTATTTTGAATGGGTGTTCAAACGGGCGCCGTTAACTTAAATCCATCACAATAAAAATGTATGGCAACATATGGGATCTAAATATTATGTTGAATTATTTAGAGCAAATGTTTCATCTGGAAATTTGGGTCAGTTCTAAATTATAGTACTTTATTAACAATATTAACGTTCACCTCGCCGGAAGCTTCCAAAAATTCTCCATGAAAATATTACAGGATTAAACAATGTTACAAGAAAATAGGTGTAGGTACTAACTGAATATCGTAAGGCGACATTATGTATTAAAATAGTTATTTAAAATCGTAACCAGTTATGAAAAGACTAATTTTGAGATATTTAAAGATATTTGTGAAAAGATTCTCTTAGTGTAGGTAGGTACTTCGAAACGATGAAAAACTATAAAGCATCTATAAGTCTGTTTTTAAACCAGGAGGAGCAAACACGAAAGTTCCATTCACGCCATAAAAGTAACTAGAAAATACACTAAAACCTTTTTGGCGTTTTGGACAACCAACAATACACGACTACAATGTTTTTCTAAATTTATTACATTATATAGGTAATGTATCGACCTCTATTTGACCTCTAGGTATTTAATATAGCATCCATACAATTTACGCAATATAAAGACCTTATTTTCAGCTTTATACAAAAGGGATTAAAAACGTACAAACGATAAAATAGAAATTATAACCAAATATTTATGACATAAAAATTAAATTTTTTACAATATGTCAAAATTTACGACTATTGCACATGGTGTATATATATACAGATTCAGAAAGTGTTCGTTTTGGCATGGTAATATTTGGCAATAAGAGCAAGCGAGAGCGAAGCAACTAGGTTATTCTGTTCTATCGTATAGGGCAAAACGAGAACTGACGTGTGTAAGACGGAAACAAATTTAAACTCTAGGGATGTTCACACACATGTGGTGGAGATAGCAGGTGGCGCTTTGTACGATGTGTTATACATACGATAGAAAAGAATAGCCTAGTTGCTTCGCTCTCGCTTCCACTTATTGCCAATTATTGCCATACCAAAACGAATACTTTCTGAATCTGTATATTATTGCATTGTGTAAAACTAGCGAGGGCGTATCCAATCACAGATCTAAGATTTAGCGCGTTAAATTTAAAACGCTCCTCCTGGTTTAAAAACAGACTAGTCTGTTTTTAAACCAGGAGTAAACATGAAAGTTCTATTCACACCATAAAAGTAACCAGAAAATACACTAAAACCTATTTGGCGTTTTGGGCAACCAACAATACACGACTACGGTGTTTCTGTGTGTATTTTATTACATTATATAATGAATCGACCTCTATTTGACCTCTGGGTATTTTATACAGCGTCCATACCATTACACACCAAGTAATTCGTTACTTTTACCTTCAGATTTATACAAAAGAGATTAAAAACTGATATATAATGTGCGAACGATAAAATAGAAATTATAACCAAATAATTTATGTCAAAACTTACAACTATTGCCTTGTGTAAAACTGGCGAGCGCCTATCCAAACACAGATGTATGATTTAGCACGTTAAATTTAAAACGCTCCTCCTGGTTTAAAAACAGACTATATAGTTGCTATCCGTAACGATAAGGTTTAATTAACAAAACTAATGCAAGTAATAAATGAGTCAAAGAAGGTGTGTTATCCTATCCACATGCACGGAATGTGAGCTGCCATTAACTTTCTTATTTCAAGAAAAATGTAGAGATGTCATTGAATTAGTGCTAAAATTTCGATCTCAATGAGAACTGCTCACCTGTCTCGATATTTCCTCAAATAAGAAACTTATCGGCAGCTCATGTTCACTCGAGACAGATAATAACCCGCCTGCTGGAAATATGAACTACCAATAACTTAACTAAAGGTGTGTTATCCCATCCGCATGCAGGGGATGTGGGGTACCATTAACTTTCTTATTTTAAGAAAAATGTAGAGATGTCATTGAACTAGTGCTAAAATTTCGATTTCAATGAGACCTCACCCGTCTCGATATCTCCTCAAATAAAAAACTTATCGGCAGCTCATGTTCACTCGAGACAGGTAATAACCCGCCTGCTGGAAATATGAGCTACCAGTAACTTTCTTATTTGAAGAGATATGTAAACGGAAGAGGTGTCGTTGGATCCGTGCTAAAAGTACATTTTCAACGACACCTCCTCGTTCGTCTCGGACGAAAAAAATTATCGTCTCGGACGAAAAAAGTTATAGGCATCTCATGTTCCCTAAAGGCGCCTGATGATAATAATAATAACAATAATAATCAGCCTGTGGGGAACATGAGCTGCAAATAACTTTTTTATTTCGAGACATATGTGAACTGATGGGGTGTTGTTGGACTCGTGCTAAACGTATGATTACGATACCTCGTTCGTCTCGTCGAAACAAGTTATTGGCAGCTCATTTTCCCTAAAGGCGGATGAGCTACCAAAAACTTTTCTTATTTGAAGAGATATGTAAATTGAAGAGATGTCGCTGAATTCGCGCTAATAGTACGATTTCAACGACACCTCATTCGTCTTGGACAAAGTTATGGACAGCTTATGCTCTGCCTTTAATCTACGAATTTATTATATACAGAAGAGATTCTTAATGTCCGTTCACTGTATATCTTATCTTGTTGCACATATTTACATAAGAATAAGCATTTAAAAAATTTCATGTCCCATTAGTACGAAGCTAGGGGTAAAGTTCATAAAAGCCTACAAATACCTGTTGTAAATAAAAATATTGGAATACCTAGCCTCTAAATTTCATAACCTATTACCAATTAAAATCAAGCAATTGATTAGTCTTAAAAGGTTTAATAAAAAATGTAGACATTTTATAAGTACTAATTACTAATTTCGATTCATTCACACATCATTTTTTGGAAAAAAGAAATTCTTTTTTATTTTTTTTAACAAATATAAAATACAATTCGTACAAAACATTCTTTATAGGATTTTGCAAACAGCAGAAAAATTAACTATCTATAAAAGAAAAACTTTGTGTAGAAATATTAATGAAATCTTTGCAATCTTTCGACAACCTGAATTCTGGTTATGCTAGCAAATTAAAATCCTAAAATGAATTTGTCTAATTTCTTATTTGACAATTCTCACTCTAACACCAGCATCCACACAGTCCCCTACGGCCATGCAGATTAAACTAGTATCCACATAACCCCCTACGATTATGAAGATTCAGTTAAAAATGAGAACAAAGACCTAAAATGAATTTATTTATCTACCTTGTCTTAAAAAAATTTTCATTCCAATGGATTACTTTTTCATGAAATCTATCATTCTGTTTCCTGGAAATTCTTAGCCTTTGAAACGTTTTTCGCCCTTATTCTGGAGCTCATCAGAAAGACATAAAGCCATTCATAAAGATGTTTCATGCAAAACCAAGACAATTTCTATGAATAAGTGTGAAATGATTATATTTGACATTGACAGAATAAGGGCGAAAAACGTTTCAAAGGCTAAGCATTTCCAGGAAACAGAATGATAGATTTCATGAAAAAGTAATCCATTGGAATGAAAATTTTTTTTTAAGACAAGGTAGATAAATAAATTCATTTTAGGTCTTTGTTCTCATTTTTAACTGAATCTTCATAATCGTAGGGGGTTATGTGGATACTAGTTTAATCTGCATGGCCGTAGGGGACTGTGTGGATGCTAGTGTTAGAGTGAGAATTGTCAAATAAGAAATTAGACAAATTCATTTTAGGATTTTAATTTGCTAGCATAACCAGAATTCAGGTTATCGAAAGAATGCAAAGATTTCATTAATATTTCTACACAAAGTTTTTCTTTTATAGATAGTTAATTTTTCTGCTGTTTGCAAAATCCTATAAAGAATGTTTCAATACAATTATAAGCAAACAAATAATAATTCATTTTTAAATTCGTACAATCCTCTGAGTACTTCATAAGTTTTGGTTCCTAGTTTTAGTTTTAGTTTATCTTGAATCTTATATTATTTACTATCTAGTGTAAGATGTACTCAAATTAAAACATTAAGGCACACGCAAATGTTAAGGCATTTTGGTGCCTATCTCCAATTTAAAAGAAATCTATGTGGTGTATATACTAAATACTAATTAGAATAAATTTGAATTTGATAACCCTTGTGCAGGCAATATGAGCTACCAATAACCTTCTCAACTGAGAGACACATGTAAATAGAAGTGTCAGTGGATTCGTGCTGAAAGTATGATTTCAACGACACCTCTCCCATCTCAACATCCCATCAAATTAAAAAAGTTAACAGCAACTCACGTTCTCCAAAGGTGAATGATAAGCCTAATGCAGGGAAGGTGAGCTACCAATAACTTGTCTTACTTGAAGAGATATGGAATCGGAAGAAATATGTAAACGGTGGAGGTATGTCGTTGGTTTGAGTTAAAAGTACGATTTCAACGACACCTCGTTCGTCTCGGACGAAAAAAGTTTTCGTCAGCTCATGCTCCTTAAAGGCGGATGATAACCCGCCTTCAGGGAACATGAGCTACTAATAACTTTCTTATTCTAAGAGATATGTAAATGGAAGAAGTGTCGTTGGAATCGTGCTAAAAGTATGATTTCAACGGCACATCGTTCGACTCGAGCGAAAAAATGTATCAGTAGCTCCTGTTCCCTAAATGTGGATGACAACCCGCTTGCAGTGAGATTCCAATAAAATTCTTATTTGAAGAGATGTGTAAACAGAAGAGGTGTTGTTGGAATCATGTTGCAAGTACGATTTCAACGACACCTCGTTCGTCTCGGACGAAAAAAGTTATCGGCAGCTCACGTTCCCTAAAAGTCGGATGAAAACGAACATGTAGTGAACATGAGCTACCAGTAAATTTCTTATTTGAAGAGATATGTAATTGGAAAATGTGTCTTTGGATTCGTGATAAAAGCACGATTTCAATGACACTTCGTTCGTCTGGGACGAAAAAGTTATCAACAGCTCATGGTCATTAAAGGCGAATGATAACATGCCTGCAGGGAATATGAGCCACCAATAACTTTCTCAATTGAAAAAAATATATAAACGGAAGAGGTGTCCTTGGAATCAGACTGAAAGTACGATTTCAACGACACCTCGTTTGTCTCTCAGCTTATATTCCCTAAAGTCAGATGACAGTGCACCTGCAGTGAACATGAACTACCACAAAAAATGTTATTTGGAGCGATATGTAATTGGAACAGGTCTCATTGGATTCGTGCTAAAAGTACGATTTCGTCTCAGAAGTTTTCGGCAGCTCATGTTCCCTAAACGCGGATGATAACCCTCCTTCAGAGAGCCTGAGCTACCAATAACTTTATTATTTGAAGAGACATGCAAATGGAAGAGGTGTCGTTGGAATCGTGCTAAAAGTACGATTTCAACGACACATTGTTTGCCTCGAACGAAAAAATGTATCAGCAGCTCATGTTCCCTAAAGGCTGATTCCGACTGCAGGGAATATGAGCTGCCAATAACATTCTTATTTAAAGAGATGTGCAAACAGAGGTGTCGATGGAATCATGCTGAAAGTACGATTTCAACGACACCTCCTCTGTATCTTCAAATAAGAATTTTATTGGTAGCTCATGTTCCCTGCAGGTGGCTGTTCCCGCCTTTAGGGTACATGAGCCGCTGATAAATTGTTCCGTGCGAGTCGAACGATGTGTCGTTGAAATCGTACTTTTAGCAAGATTCCAACGACACCTTTTCAATTTACATATCCCTTCAAATAACAAAGTTATTGGTAGCTCCTGTTCATTGAGGGCGGCTATCATCTGCCATTAGAGAGCATAAGATGCAGAAAGCTTTTTTCGTCCGAGACGAGCGAGGTGTCGTTGAAATCGTACTTTCAGTGCGAGTCCAACGAGACCTCCTCCAATTACATATCTTATCAAATATCAAATTTTTTTAGGTAAGCTTTAAGATAAGCTGCCGATAACTTTCTTCATCCGAGACTAACGAGGTGTCGTTGAAATCATGCTTTTCTGTTTATGTAATTTTGTTCAATTGAAAAAGTCATTGGTGGCTCATATTCCCTGCAGGCGTGTTATCATCCGCCTTTAATGAACATGAGCTGCTTTTTCGTCCGAGACCAACGAGATGTCATTGAAATCATGCTTTTAGTACGAATCCAACGACACATTTTTCAGTTACATATCAAATGAGAAATTTACTGGTAGCTCATGTTCCTGCATGTTCGTTTTTTTTTCATCCGCCTTTAGGGGACGTGAGCTGCTGATAACTTTTTCGTCCGAGACGAACGAGGTGTCGCCGAAATTGTACTTTCAGCATGATTCCAACAACACCTCTTCTGATTACACATTTCTTCAAATAAGAATTTTATTGGTAGCTCACGTTTCCTGCAGGCACATATAAATCCATATGCGACACTCCTTTGATCTAACAGAAATGCCACTGATGATCTCGGACTTTCACTGTGGATTTGACACGTCAAGATTAAAAACGCTTGGGATGATTCGGATAATCCGAATCGGAATTTTAGTGCCTGATTGAAGTAGGTAATAGAGGATTTTAATCGTATAATTATAATATCTGCATCATCTAGTACATTTACCTACATCGCATAATTCCTTACATTACCTATTTGTATCATTTGTAAGGCTTATTTTAAAATAATAGTGAAATCTGCACGTCTTAGGAAATTTCAATCTTCTATTGCAGCTAAACTGTTTAATTGACGTTCAACTGTGTATGAGTCTCGGCTATTTAACCTGGATATATCTCTGCTAGTGTTGCACAAAATATCGCTATCCTTTTCAGTGTCGCATATGGGATTTTTATGTGTTGCAGGCGGGTTATCATCCGCATTTAGGGAACAGGAGCTGCTGATAAATTTTTTCGTTCGAATGAAACGATGTGTCGTTGAAACCGTACCAACGACACCTGTTCCAATAAGGTTATTGGTACCTCATGTTCCCTGAGAAAATAATTGGTGGCTTATATTCCCTGCAGGCGGGTTTTTCTCCGCCTTTAAAGAACATGCGCTGCCTATAACTTTTTTCGTCCAAGACGAACGAGGTGTCGTTGATATCCAACAGTACCTCTTCCGTTTAAATACGTTTAAATACGTTTTCAAATAAGTAGGTTATTGGTGGGTCATATTCTCTGCAGGCGAGTTATCGTCCGCCTTTAGGAATCATGAGCTGCCGGTAACTTTTAGCACGAATCTAACTACACCTCTTCCGTTTACATTTGCCTCAAAATAAGAAAGTTATTGGTAACCTATGTTTCCTGCAGGTGAACTACCATCTGCCTTTATTGAACATGAGTTGACGATAACTTTTATCGTCCGAGACGAACGAGGTATCGTTGAAATCGTACTTTTAGCACGAATTCAACGACATCTCTTCAAATACATCTTCAAATAAGAAAGTAATTGGTAGCTTATGTTCACTGCATTCGGGTTATCATCCGCTTTTAGAGAAGATGAGGTAACGATAACTTCTTTCGTCCGAGTCGATCGAGGTGTCTTTGAAATCGTACTTCTAGCACGAAGCCAACGACACCCTTTCCGTTTACGTATCTCTCCAAATAAGAAGTTATTGGCAGCTCATGTTCACGTATTTTAGCGCGAATCTAATGACACCACTTCCGTTTATACATGTGTTCAAATAAGAAAGTTATTGGCAGCTCATTTTCCCCCCAGGCGGGTTATCATCCACCTTTAGGAAACAGGAGCTGCCGATACATTTTTTCGTCCTAGACGAACGAGGTGTCGTTGAAATCGTACTTTTACCACTAATCCAACGATACCTCTTCCGTTTAAATATCACTTCAAACAGGAAATTCATTGGTAGCCGGGTTATCATCCGCCTTTAGGTAACATGAGCTGCCGATAAATATTTTCGTCCGAGACGAACAAGGTGTTATTGAAATCGTACTTTTAGAAATAATCCAACGACACGTCTTCAGTGTACATATCTCTTCAAATAAGGAAGAAAGTTATTGGTAGTTCATGTTCACTGCAGGCGGATTATTATTCGCCCTTAGGGAATATGAGCGGCCAATATCTTTTTTCGTCCGAGACGAACGAGCTGTCGTTGAAATCGTACTTTCAGCACGTTTCCAACGACACCTGTTCTGTTTACACATCTCTTCAAATACAAATTTTATTGCTAGCCCATGTTCCCTGCAGGCGGGTTATGATACATTTTTTCGTTCGAGTCGAGCGATATGTCCTTGATATCGTACTTTTAGCACGATTCCAACGATTCCATCTACATATCTCTTTAAATGAGAAAGTTGTTGGTAGATCATATTCCCTGAAGGCGCTATCATCCATCTTTAGGGAACATGAGCTGCCGAAAACTTTTTTCGTCCGACACGAACGAGGCGTTGTTGAAATCGTACTTTTAACTCGAATCCAACGACACCACGACCGTTTACATATCTCTCAAATGAGAAAGTAATTGAAGTAAACAGAGGTGATGTCGTTGGAATCATGCTCAAAGTACGATTTCAACGATACCTCCTTCGTCTCAGGCGAAAAAAGTTTTCAGCAGCTCATGTACCCTAAAGGCGGATGATAACCCGCCCATCAAATAAAAATAGTTAACAGTACCTCATGTCCCCTAAAGATGGATGATAACTATAATGCAGAGAACGTGAGCTACCAATAACTCTCTTATTTGATGTGATATAGAAATGGAAGATGTGTCGTTGGATTCGCGTTAAAAGTACGACTTCAATGATACCTCGTTCGTCTTGGACAAAATAAGTTATCGACAGCTCATGCTCATTAAATGCGGATGGTAACCCGCGTGCAGGGAATATCAGCTACCAATAACTTTTTCAACTGAAAGAAATATGTAAACAGAAGTGTTGGTGGATTCACGCCGAAAGTATTATGATTTCGACGACACCTCTCCCATCTCAACATCCTAAATAAAAAAAGTTAACAGCAACTCATGTTCCCTAAAGGTGGACGATAACCCTAATGCAGGGAACGTGAGCTACCAATTACTGTCTTATTTGAAGATATACAGAAACAGAAGAGGTGTCGTTGGATTCGTGTTAAAAGTACGATTTCAACGACACCTCGATCGTCTTGGACGAAAAAGTTATCGGCATCTCATGTTCCCTAAAGGCGGATGGCAACCCGCTTGCAGGGAATATGAGCCACCAATAACTTTCTCAATTGAAAAAAAATATGTTGGATTCATGCTGAAGGTACCATTTTAATACCCACATAACATCTCATGGATATGTACATCCATAGCATATGCATTAGGTGTTGGAATTTGAATATGTTTTGTTAAATATACATATGATATGAAATGTATATTTAGCTACTGATATCCATCAACGTCATATACAGTGTATATTACTGGAGGTACATACATAATGATTTATACATAACATGTCCATTAAGGTATAATTAAATTATACGCGTACACGAATTTTATCTCATTATTTGATGCGCATGCGCTACTAATTTATGGCATACTACGTCAGCACACCAGGCATCATTTGTTTACAGATTGTAGTTCGCAACAGCCGGCGCCGGCAGCCATTAAGTCCTGTAGTGTTGTGTGCATAGTGTTTATGTGTGATGGAAGTTAACTCTTTCTCATTCTCTGGATTTTATATTTGCTTATTGCTTTATTATGCTGTTACATTTGCATGAAGCTCCCATGATGTAAGAGTATATTTATTATAATGCAATTCTTTAGATTTGTAAATACATACTCTCTTAGGGTTAGAAAATTTGCAAGTTTCATATTTAACTGATTGTGGCAGGTGTGTGATTAGTTAAGATGGCGGAAAGTGACAGAGGCCTAAAAATTTGCTGTTATGTTATATTGGGTATGTATTTTATAAATATAGTGATTAAAAATTACATACGTTCATATTATATAACTTACTGATGGTTGAGAATGTTTTAAACATATATGTAGAACATGAGTAACTATAGTAGGTATTATACATATGTTTACAATTTGTTAAACTACCGGAAGGTAAAGAAGTATACGTCAATATTGAAAATTTTAAATATTGTGTAATATTAGGTTATTTTGTAAAGTTTGTGTATGTTTAAAATAGTTATATAAAATATATTTCTTATTAAGCTATCTGTGTTTTATTACTTCTTATATGGATACTATTGGATAGCTCTGAAGTAGTTCCCACGAACATCAAAACACTCGAACACTTTCATACGATGCGTGCTGCTCCAATCATGTTGGTATCATCGAGATGATTAAAACTGTTCGTTTTAATCATCTCCCGATGATGCCAACATGACTGGGGCAACACGCGTCGGGTGCAGTATTCAATAAGTGTTCTGATGTCCGTGGAAACTACTTCAGAGATATGTAATGTATATTCATAAAATATGCGATTGTGTATATGATGTGTGTTTCATATCCAGTGAATGTACATTGCATATGTTTATGTACATTCACTGGATATAAAATAGATATGGAAGTCGGCGACAAACGTATCTGCTGGGAATGTTAATTCCACATCCATTAGATGTACATTAGATATACTTTCTCCATCTTGTGGATATACATATCCATAGATTGAAGATACAGTGTATGTACATCGCATATCATTTTGTTATGTGGGTAACGCCTCTCCCATCTCAACATTCCTTCAAATAAAAAAGTTGTCAGCAACTCATATTCCCTAAAAGCGAATGATAATCCGCCTGCAGGGAACATGAACTACCAATTACTTTCTTATATGAAGAGATATTTAAACGGTGGGGGTATCGTTGAATTCGAGTTAAAAATACTCACGTAGCTCATGCTCCCTAAAGGCGGATCAAAACGCGCATGCAGTGAACATGAGCTGCCAGTAAATTTCTCATTTGAAGAGATTTGTAATTGGAAGATGTGTTGTTGGATTCGTGCTAAATGCACGATTTCAACGACACGTCGTTCATTAAAGGCGGACGATAATCCGCCTACAGGGAATATGAGCCACCAATAACTTTCTCAATTGAAGAAAATATATAAACAGAAGAGGTGTTGTTGGAATCATGCTGTAAGTACGATTTCAACGACATCTCGTTCGTCTCAGACGAAAAAAGTTATCGGCAGCTTATGTTCCCTAAAGGCCGCTGGTAACGCGCCTGCATGGTACATGAACTTCCAAAAAATTTCTTATGTGAAGATATATGTAATTGGATACGTACTAAAAGTACGATTTCCTCGTTCGTCTCGGACGAAAAACGTTTTCGGCAGCTCATGTTCTCTAGGATAATAACCCGCCTTCAGGGAATATAGCTACCAATAACTTTCTTATTTGAAGAGATATGTAAATGGAAGAGGTGTCGTTGCAATGTGCTAAAAGTACGATTTCAACGACACTTCGTCCGTCTCATACGAAAATAGGTAGCGGCAGCTCATGGTTCCTAAAGGCGGAAAGAATGTGTGAAAGAATGTTCCCTAAAGAAGGATAATAACTCATCTGCAGGGGAGGTAAGATATCAAATAATTTTATTATTTGTGGAGATATGTTAATGGAAGAGATGTTGTTGAATTCCTGCCAAGAAATCGATTCTAACGACACCTCATGGGTCCCGATAATTCTTGAAATATAAATTTAGGCAACTCATGCTCCCTAAAGGTTGATGACCCGCCTGCAGAGACCATGAGCTGCCAACAACTTTATTTTTTGAGTGTGTGTGTGAATATAAGAGGTGTCGGTGAAATTGTGCTGAAAGTACGATTTCATCGACTGCTCGCCGGTGTCAATATCTTTTCGAATATAAAACTTGTTGGCAGCTCCTAGTCCCTACTCATGGATATTAACTCGCCTGCAGCGAACATGAGCTAGGTACCAATCACTTTCTTAATTGACGAGGTATTGAAACATATTCTTACAGAATTTGGCAAGCAGCAGAATAAATTATCTATGAGAACTAAAAAGAAGAATTAACTATTTGTAAAAATATTAATTTCCTCAAATCTTTTCATATTTTCGAGAACCTGCATTCTGGTTATGCCAACAATTAAGATTCTACCATAAACTTGTCTATTTTCTCGAAAATTTTTAATCCTAGACAAAAAGAGTTCAAATGAAATAGTTGCTTAGGATGGACATTTTTTCTGAGCATCTATTTCGAAAACTACAAAAGTTTTCTGCTTACTACATTTTCCCATGCAAATTTTCACATTTTATGAATATAGCTTCAGAAAAAAAAAATTTCTACATTTACTAAAATTTTGATCTTCATATTAAAATTTTATGTTGTTTACAAATATATGATGATAACACAGTAAAAATTTGAAATTAATTGATTACTTTAAAAATCAAGTGGATCCATTAACCATTGTGACCTGTAAAGTGTTAGCTAATGTAAAAACCAACTAATGGAGAAGTATTTTCAATAATAATCTTAGACCTTTATAACATTTCAAATCAGTCTAAAAATGACATTTTCTTGAAGAGTGGAGTTTTCAATTTTCAAAAAGCCATAATAAAAATTGATTCATTGCAGATTTAAAAAATAAAGATGACCTTTATCATCGGAGCGTTGACAGATAAAAAATTGATCGATAAATAGATCACAACTCGACGGGTTCTCTGCTTTTAATTTTTGAATATAATTTATATTATATATAATTATAGTATCATACGTGTTTACCTATGACAATTTAAAAATAACAATTTCAATAGTTTCTCCTTAGCCTTCTCCCCATTAATTTAACGATAAAGAATAAACAAAATTGCAAGTATATTTGATCGAAAAATATATTTAAGGTACTTTTACAGATTTTAGGAACTATTACATTTATTTCTTTATTTATGTTATTTCATTGGTGTCTTGCTTTAAATTCTAGGAAAATGACGTACAGTTTTTACAGATACATTATTAACAGGTATGAAAGAGCGCTGTTAAAGCAACAACCAAAAAGAAATAACTAAGGCCAAAATGATGGAAATTTGAAAACAGGAATAATATCTAGAATATTATACGACGTGGAATATTATTCGATAACACATTAACTATTCTGTTTAATGTAGATAAAAATTTACATTCTATGGTGTGTCGTTTACCATACTGATGCAACGGCCAAAGGAGAAACTGCTGGGGCAGAAAGGATGGATGCATGAGGAGTGGCGATAACAGACCGTGAAACAGCTAAAGGTGCTGGGACACCAACTATTCCGGCAGATAAAGGAGAAGCTACTAGTGAAGGACCTGTAATTACTGGGGATGAGATTAATCCAGCAGATAAGGGCGATGCTACAAGTGGAGATATACCACCAATGACTCCTGCGTTAACGGTAGCAATGGCGAGAGCGATGAAAACGGCAGTGATCTGAAACAAACAAACATATTTCCAAACAATACAAAGCACTTTCGTTAAAAACATCTCGGTGTAAGGCCAATATAATTGATCACTAGTATTGTAAGTTAACAAAAATCCGAGCATAAAAATTGATATCAAGATAATAGACCAAGCACCAGATAATTGTTCATGTTAAAACCGAAGTGTAAAAAGCGTAGAAATTTGCTACTTTGGTTTATCGCTGGATATTGTGATTCTAAGATTGTTCTTAGATTGGCGAAAAAAATTTCTTTTGCTTATTTACGCAGCGGAGTGGAAGTATAGGTAGTAGTCGTAAAAAAATCATTTTATTTTTCTTGAAATATGTTTAGAATGCCATGAAATTTGCGCGAAAAAATAGTTTTTGTCGGTCAGTCTGTAACTTTTCTTGTGCGCACAATTATTCTGTAACGGTTTAAGGTATTGGCTTGAAATTTGGTTCACGTATGTATCTTGACGAGATCCGGAACTAGATTGACTTAATTCGTTGAAGGGCTGTGGGGTGAATAGGGGTAAGTAGGAGGAGAATAAGTGAAGTAAGCTAGTAAGAGTCCAGAAACGTGTGATTTGGTGTATGTATGTACTAGAAGGCAATTTTTCTTTATGACATCTGCCACTCTCACTACCACCTGCAATATTCCCACTCCATTATTAAACGAGTTAACAAAATAACATTTTGAGTTAGCGTGTGTGACTGTGTATGAGAACAAAAGTTCTCAAAAAATTCGTATTCGTGAAAAAATCAACCTCCAAGATTTCTTTGGATTTTTACGTTTCACACCATGTAGATTATGAAAATGAAGGGTCTTTTAATTCCGCCAGTCAGTCTGTCTGTCTGTTGGTCTGTTGTCTGTCTGTTGGCGGTATATCTGAAAAAGTATTTGACGGAAAACTGCCACATTTGATAGATAGTTGACGCTACTGCCAGCAAAGAAATGTGTAAATTTTTCCTATAAAATTTACAAAGCGGACCGCCCAAAGAGAATAAATAATGAACAGAATGTAACAAATGGTGCTAACATTTGGCACATAGTTAACATAACAAAACTATAAATTATTTCTCCTAAGAAAACTATTCGTGAAAAAATCAACCTCCAAGATTTCTTTGGATTTTTACGTTTCACACCATGTAGATTATGAAAATGAAGGGTCTTTTAATTCCGTCAGTCAGTCTGTCTGTCTGTTGGTCTGTTGTCTGTCTGTTGGCGGTATATCTGAAAAAGTATTTGACGGAAAACTGCCACATTTGATAGATAGTTGACGCTACTGCCAGCAAAGAAATGTGTAAATTTTTCCTGTAAAATTTACAAAGCGGACCGCCCAAAGAGAATAAATAATGAACAGAATGTAACAAATGGTGATAACATTTGGCACATAGTTAACATAATTGTCAAGGAAGATATGCATTATAATTTTAATGAAAAATATACAGTCATCGTAAATAATTCACCTATGGTTGAAATCTGTAAAGCTATTAGCGCAAGTCTTAGGTATCATTTATTTATTATTTAGTTTTATGTCGGATGACCACTCTGTATATTCACATGGCCGGTTATTGGGGGGAGGTATGGGGGGATGTCACACCCCCCCAAGTTTGAAACCAATTCGGCAAATCGTTTACCATTCGGCACTTTCAGCGTTCGGCAATTATGTACATAAAATCATACAAAAACTCAAAACAATAGAAACTCAATGTTATAAATAATTATTACTTGTCAGTAAAGTCAGTCTGGATGTCGTTTGAGACAATTATAGAAGTGCTTAGGGAGATAGCAACAGATCAAAGTAATTTTGACAGCAAAACAAGAAACCAAGCCTTTAGTATCACCAAAAAAATACTTACTTTGTCATTGTTTCAATTATGTTCATGAAAAATATCATGTATAAAACTAAAAACTTTACAGAATTATTAGAATCCAAACAACTTAATATAATTGAAGCAATATCATTAATTGACTCAACCATCATTTCACTAAGTACTATCAATAATGATCGTAACGGAATGGTTGCACTCATTGAAAGTGCGCTTGTATTTGCTAAGAAAATCGGAGTTGACGGTGATGCTGACTTTCAAATATTTCATAGAAGGAGAATAACTCCAAAAAGATTGGATCCAAATCGAGAGTCAGAAGTGACATTAACATTACATTAATCTTATACAGCACAATTTAAAATGGTACTAGATACCCTTATCAACCCAATGAAAGATAATTTAAAAAAATGTTTAGAGATGATTGTACAGCCAATTTACCAAATCTTTAAAGTTCCCTTAAGTCGACACGACTGCAGTTTAGAACTTGTAGAGGTAGCAGTAAAGTTACTTCCAGATAACTATGTAGACTTAGAGGGCCTTCAGGCTGAATTAGAAATATTTAGCGACCAATGTCGAGAACTTACATCTCTAGATAAAATTGTTGAAAAGGCTTCTGAACTAAAAATCATTCTACCATTGTGTTACAAATTATGTACTTTAATTCAAACAGTGCTGGTGAGTGTGGCTTCAAATGAAAGGAGTTTCAGCAAACTAAAACTCATAAAAATTTTTGTTAGAACAACAATGACCGATTCACGTTTAGACTCATTATTAATCTTATCATCAGAGAGGGATATTCTGGAACAAATACCTTTCAACATTTTAGTTGCATGATGGGCCACTTTAAAAGAAAGAAGAGTTAAAGTTGCTTAAAAAAATTAAGTTGTGTAATAATATATCCGTTTTATTTATAATTAATTTGTGGCAATATTCATTTATTATGTTTGTTGGGTACTTATGTTGCCACTGTAAAAATATGTAAAAATTTTGATGAAAAAAACCTCTGCGCCAAAAGGGTCAGACAGAGAGAGGCTGGTTTTTAATAATTTTAGCACAAAATGTCACACAAGTGAAAGTTTTGATAACGGAAAAAGAAATAGTTTCCGAAACGTTAAGAGCCTTCGATTTAATTTACTTCATTATCATTTAAAAATTTTCTTTCAGTTTATATATTTTTAGGTGTGACTAGTGCGAGACATTTTGTACTAAAAATATTAAGAACCATCCACTCCCTGCCTGACCCTTTTGGCGCAGAGGTTGTTTTCATCAATATTTTTACATATTTTCACAGTGGTAAAACACCCAACAAACATAAGGAATAACCGTTTTGTATCTTTTATATTTTGCATTTTACTTTAAAATAAAGTTTTCTTCAATCAGATTTACATTTTTTTGTATCCCAAAAATTGAGTGACCTTCATATATAAATAAAACAGAGGACCAGAGTCATTCGGCATTATAACAATTTCACACCCCCCCATAAAAATTGCTTAAAACCGACCCTGGTTTCTCGTCAGAGTAACAGTTTTTGAGAAAAATTAAAATAAACTAGCGCCAGGTCACATAAGAGGGTGGTTTCTGAAGTAAAAGGGGATGAAGCACCCTCCGGATAGGTGGGAACTCTCTTGATCCATATTTCCACGTCTGTAAGAAGTTCGCACCCAAATTTTTAAAACTATAAATTATTTCTCCTAAGAAAACTAATTTACTGTAACTAATAGCGTTTTTATTTTTTAAGCGGCGTTCTTGCAAATTAAACCAATGAAAACTTGGTTAAAATACGTACATTTTAAAAATAAGTAATGAAGTTGAACCTATGACAGTAAGACAGTACAATCTAATTTTGAGACCTCATAAAATTTAATTTATACACAATGCAGGTTTTTTTGCAATAACTTTTTTATTCTTTTATTCTACTTTACTTTAACTCTCTAATTGTTAATAAGAAACGATGATGAAAATGAAATTTTTTGACTCGCGAAATGACAAGTCCCCATTACCTCTCCCATTGCCTATCCCGAAGCCATTCTGCAAAAATATTATTAATTTACATACGTCAAGGCCTTTATTTGCTTGCACTATAAGTAGACTAAATTATAAAATAATTTCGAAATTTTACTGGAAAAATACCTTATTCTGCAAATAACGAAGAAACTGTTGTATTAAGTGAAAAAATGATAAAATAAAAATTAAACATTGCTTCATAAGCTTTATTTTGGTATTCCATATTTTTTTCCTTTAATACAACAGATTTTTTATTATTTTCAGAAGAACTTTTCCAATAAGATCACGAGGAAATTTTTCTCATTTAAAATATGGTCTTTTCTAAAATAATTAAGCGCTTTAAAAGTACAAAAAATTTTGGGAATGTTAGCAATTATGTATATTAAGAAAAACCAATATGAATTCTCTTAATTTTCAATCTACTTCCTATAGCAGCAGTAAAACTCCAAACTCTTATTAAAAGAAAAAAAAAATACAAAACACTTATTGTTTCGCATATAACTCCGTTATTTTTATACCTAGATGTAAAGAGAGAAGAGTTTTAAAGTGAAATTCAAGATTTTTAATTTCAATTATATGTATTTTTAACATCAGACTTATTCTTATTGTACTTGAGATATTTGAGATGTAAACATTATATTTCGACTTATAAAAGCTCGAGCGCCATCCTTAAATAAAAATATTTCTCACTTCATAACTTTCTTTTTTATGCTATAGAATTTGTGGATTTATTTACGAAAAATAGTCTCGAGATACCAATTACTCGATCCTAAAATCGCATTTTCAAATCATCATAACTTGGAAAATTTCAATTTTCATGAAAAATTATAAACCACCATTTTCTCTTACAATTTTATTCTCTGTCAGATCCAGTAGCTACTTTTTTATTTTATGTCAACATTTCTAGAAGGGGTGAGAACTACCCCCGTTATTTAAATAAAAATTTACGGCAAATTTTATCCTATAGAGGCTTTGACGCTATTTATTCCTGATATTTAAAAACGAAAATCACTCAAGTCGGATTAGCTACAACTGGTTCCCAGATAAAAATGTAAAATGTAAAAAATATAAACCCTTTCAACTTGAAAAATCTCTAACGTCAATACGATACCATAAACTACCTTTCCCAATATGTTTCAGGACCCGAATCGAGGATGCAAAAACAGTCGAAATTTACGCTATTCTTGCGATCACTTGTTTCAGTGGGTAAGTATAGAGAATTTTCGAAACCAAAATCTAAATTCATTTTACAATAAATAATAGCTGCACATCAAAACAAATAATATTATTATTAATATTTACCATAGCGTTCATAATGATTGTGATTGTTGGTCAAGTTAAACTCTTAAAAATATTGTGATGTGGTCAAACTTTTATATCATCTTGTCAACTATGCCCTTGATAAATATTACAGGAACCAGATTTGATTAATACCTACCTACATATTTGGTTACTATAATATATTTAAGTGAATGATTACACAAATAGAAGTATTGCAATATTGTTATTAACATTTCGGAATTAAGAATAACGGTACAAAGTCCATAAATGGTACTCAACACTTTACTATACTTAAGAAGCTTGAAAAAGAATTCGGTATCTGTGGAGGTTCAAAGTGCTTTGAATTTCCACTTTTTAAGGTGACATGTTTTTAAATAAATTTGGAGTTAACGCAGATTTTGAATTGAATGAATGGTCCTGATGGAAATACCGTCGAATGAGTTTGTCAACATATAATTGCTAAGTAATCTTACTCAACATTCCTTAGTTCGTTCACAAAAAATATGTTTGATTTTGTTAATATCTTCTGGGTTATCACCAGGAGTACATATCTGAGTTTTGGACTTCCAAAACCTACATACATTGTGTTTTTTTTATAAATAATTTAGTTTTTTGAACAGTCTTTCTTTTGGTACAAACGTGAATATCTCTGGTTCTAGTGGTCCGATCACGACAAACAAAAAACCAAAATCTTCGTAATTAAAATTCCGACAAATCTGAGTTGCTTTTGGGTTGTTTGAGTACGCACAATATAAGGAAAATTAAATAAACTGGCTAGAAAGCGATTTTTTTTCATTTTAACGCCCAATTTGTCAATTTCAAAAGTCCTTACTTTCAACAAAAGGTATATTTTCTGAACTTTTCAAGCCGATCGGAACTCTTAATGTCCCTGGATGTTAAAATGAAAAAAAAAAAACGAAACGCTCTTTGGCCAGTATATTCAATTTTGTATGTTATGTACGTGATTAAAACGCAAAACCAACGCAGATTTGTTAGAATTTTAATTATGAAGATTATGGTTTTTTGTTTGTCTCGATCGGACCTCTAGAACCGGAGACATTCACCTATTTACCTAAAAAAACACTGTTCAAAAAACTGAATTGTTTATAAAAAAAACACGCAATAGGCTTTGGAAGTTCAAAACTTAGATACATACTCCTGGTGATACCCCAGAAGATAAGAAATCATAATTCTTCTGTCACTAAACAGTGCATATCAATGTCCTTTTTTACTCCATTACAAGGCAACGTTTTGGATATATGGGAGGTGAGTACTCTCATCTAAATAAAATTTTTTTCGAAATTTTTGTACACCTTAGATCTTTATGAAACTTTAAGTGACAATAGAGGGCATATAGGATCATTCATGGCAATTTTTAGAAAGTGATCAATCGATAGGAACCCTATGAAAATAAGATTTGAACATTTCTAATGCTTATTACGATTACAATTTAAAAAGGGATGTATGCAAGAAAATATGTGGGAAGTTCTCTAGAATATCCGCTTTCATATTTTGTTTCATCTTGCTATATTGATTATTTTACGAGAAATAAATTCTTGAAAAAGGTTCCCCTTTTGAGGTTTTATTGAAATATCTCCAGAACAGCTTTATAATAGCCAATGAAAATTAGACATATCGTTTACTCTTACCTTACCTATACGTTGATATAGTTATTTTGAAAAAATTGATTTATTCCAATAGTGTAAATAACATGTGTTTTTATTGGAAAATAAATGTATTATTATTATTATTATTATTATTATTAATTGTTGTGGGCATTTTGCCCATGCGGATCCTTCTATAGCCTTTGCAAAAATGTTGCTATTATGGCAGCTATATTGGATTCGCTATTTTGGATATTTCACTTTTGGCATCAGATTCAGTATCAGCTGCACCGAAATTGTCTGACTACCAATATAATGCAATTCCGACGAAATTTGAATTTTGTCTACTTTTTGATAGTACGGCCCAGTGGAACTAATAATATGCTATAGTTTGTAAAATCTTTTTCTGTTTTCACTACTACATTTTTCTCACCAAATTCTCAATTAAAGAAATTCGATTACTTACCTTGTACTAGACAGAGCTTGCGGAAACCATAATAGAACCACCGCCTATACATACTCTATATTTTAGTTATAGAAATTTCATAGAAATCATATGAGCCATTCCAGACCCAGAAAGCGGGTAATAGACATTTCTTGGGATCTGTCAAGTTTAGAAATGTTAAAATTGCCGCTATATCCAAAAACCCCCTTTTGGATATGGCGCACAGTGGACAAAAGTCGCCTGCCAGCTTAAATATTGACCAACTGCTATAATTTTAAAATAAATTAATCCTAAAAAATCAAAAATAATACTGGACAATTTTTATAAATAAATTTTATCTAGATCAAATGAATCTATTATAGCAAAAAATGTTATGTAAGGAAATCTCAAAGTAGAACATAGAGAAAAATACTTTTGCGAACAACAATATATTCAAATATATGTTACATAACCTAATAATTTTTAATAATAGTATATTATAAATCACCAGAGTGAATAATAGCCATTATATGCGAGTAGAATACTATACTTTGTCCACGACTATTAAATATTTAATATTTATTTAATTCATCTTCATTTCATTTCTCCTATTTATCCATTTATCCTATTTTTCTGCAGCTTAATTTATCTCTGGTGGTGTCAAAGAAATCTAGTTTTCACTGTCAGTATCCATTTATTTAATTATATTACTCTTTTTGAGTATCTAATACGTAAAATTTTTGTAAATAACGTTGGCGTTGAAATCGCACAAATTGCAGAATTACGCTTTGATCCATTGTCATAGCTTACTAATAAAATAATGCAATCTGTAGACACGTAGGTAAATGGTTTCAAAAACAATGTTGGGGATTGCTGCGTGTTGCAAATAGATGATGCTTTGAAAAAAACTTACTAATGTAGTTTTTGAGTCTTCATTAAAGGTACCTCTTCATGTACCATTTGAGTGAGAGAGACAACACTTGTCTTTTAGTTGCTGCAATTTTGACATTTTAAATTTTTAGTAAAACGTCACTAACGTCACTTCTTATAAACAACTGACTGTCCTCATTATTGCAATCACTGAATACTGCAATCAGTGAATAATGAAATCATTATTTACTGCAGGGAATAATGGATAGCATTATCCTTGAGAAAAAAACATATGTCAGCTTTATATATAAACAAAGGGTACACCCGATAAGCTGTAAAAACCTAACGTACCTAATGGATCAATCCACGAACGAGCAGAAAGATGTACACAAGCCCTAAACCCAACAACTTAATGGATCAAATCACGAACGAGCAGAATGGTATACACGATAAGCTCTAAACACAAGAAAACTTGATGGATCGAACTATGGATGGGCAGAAAGGTATACACGCCAAGTTCAATACCTAACAGAATCTAATGGTTCGAATTATAAACAAGCAGAAAGGCATGCACGACAAGAGTTTGTCAAGCATACCTTTCTACTCGGTTATAGTTCGATTCATTAAATTTTGTTAGGTTTTGAGTTTGTCGTGTATACCTTCCTGCTCGTCCATACTCTTATATTTAGAGCTTATCGTGTATACTATTCTGCTAGTTCGTGATTTGATCCATCAAGTTATGTTAGGTTTAGGGTTTGTTTATACCTTTCTGTTCGTTCGTGGATTGATCCATTAGGTTATGGTAGGTTTTTACAGCTTATTGGGTGCACCTTTTTGCTCGATCATATTTCGATCTATTTTTTAGGTAAGATGTAAGACAAATGTGCATGTATTTTGTTAAACAGAAGTATTCTTCATTTGCTACCTTACAATTAATTTCATTATAGAACATTTTTGATATAATAGGCTCATTCGATATAGATAAAAAATTTGTACAAAAATGTTCTAGGTAAGTACTATTATTTTGGATTTTTTAGATTTTACTTGTATTTGTACCAGATGTCCATTGGAAATGCATCGATCCTGAACATTTAAAGAAAAAAGAAATTTGGTTAAATATAAAGCTGATAGGCGATGTTAGCCAATAACATTGATTTATTGAAATTTTTTTAGGTTATGTAAAACATATTCGAATGTATTGACCATTTTCGGTCACCTGATTTTGACACAGTCTGGAGGGCACACAAACCTCACCAAATCACAAAGGAATACAAATGTAAACAATGGGCTTGTTCAGCATTTTTTTTTTATTTCATAAATCGAAAGTGCAAGTATAAATTAATGGATCTGCAAAAAATCAGAATCTTATACCCACGTTTAGTATCTTAAAAACTATTACAAATTTCCATCTCGCGGAAATGGGGCGTGGCCAGGCGCTACGTCACTATACGCATAGACTCGGCGATCTCAATAAGCTTGATGCTCCTTATTGGTTATAATTATAAGTGTTTTCGAAGTATTGTTTGTTTTGCTTACTACTTGACAGTAGGGGAGTACAATTTGGTGAAATGTCAAAAAATTACAATTTTCTCCTGCTCCTGCCGGAACGAATTTTCGATTTCGACCCTGCAATTTACGATTAGAATTCATCGCCGACCTTCTACTTTCCGTAGACACATAGAACGGACTTCCACTCGACGTATTTATTTAGTTACCAGCGTTTAAAAATTCCATGTTTTTCGACTTTTCAGGTTAAATTTGAAAGGTCCCAGAAAGCCATTTTTTTACGTCACTTGCGTAAAGTGACGTCACAAATAAGCGCTCGGTTTTTGCAACTATTACTAATTTCAACTCCTTATATCTCGAGAACGGAACAAGTTAATAATACGAAATTTTAAGTGTATAATGAGAATATCGAGTACTATATGAAAAAGTATAAAAACCATATAAAAAGAATATCATGGAACAAGCCCATTAGAGATGAGTTGCTAGCAGAAGCAGTTTAAGTCTGTTATTAAAAAACAACAGCTTTTACCCATCTCTAAAAAACAAAACAACGTTAACCGAAAATGGTCTATTGGTTGTTCGCAAATTTTTCTCTATTTTCCTTTACATAAAATTTTTTGCGATAATAGATTCATTTGATCTAGATAAACTTTTTTTATAAAAATTGTCTAGTATTACTTTTTATTTTTTAGGTTGGTTTTTTTATTTCAAAATTGTAGCAGTCGGGAGTTAAAGCTATAGTATGCGTAACCGGTAAAAGGTCGGCGCAAGAGACGCAAAACGAGGTAAAAGGCGCCGACAACATCGTCCGTCTTTCACCTCTTACTTTATAAAGCGAGACAGAAGGTCATGGGCAGTTCAAGTCGCATGCCAAAGCGTGAAAACAATAGTCAGGACCGTGGCAGCTGGCAGCAGTTAGTCCTTCGATGTGCTTTAATGTGTGTGTAGATATTTTTAAATCAACAATACCGGTAATCCGGCTCTGCTTTTTACCTCGTCTTGCGTCTCACCCGTCCCTTAATAGTTGGCCTATTGGCAATTACGCATACTATACGTTCCTCATTAAAAAAAATATGTATATTAAATTTGGTATCACCTAACTCTGCGATCTTAAATGAAACACCCTCTATTTTATTGTATATTCGGATTCCACATACAATTTTAGCTTGGGTTTATGTACCCATAATATACTATTAAATCTATCAGTTTTCGAGACAAATAATATTGTTGGAGATTCTAGACGGTTACTACCCTTCGGAAAAAAATCGACATCTTCTATCATGCAGCCGATTAAGAAACTTTTTTTTCAAACTCATATAAGTACCCTATGATTTAACTAAAAGTGGCTTTGTTTTCACAATATTATATCAGGTATTTTATTTTCACAGTCGAACATTGTTTTAGTTCATATGTCAAGTAATCAATTTTTTCAAATGGAACCTGTACGTTATCACATAATTATATGAGCACTGTTTGTTAGTAGCCAATACAAGTCATACCTAACTTGTTTCTTTTTTATTATAAACGAGAATAATAACAGTTTGTTTATTAGGTATCAAGATAATAACATCAAAAACAAAAGATTGTTTTATATTGGCATAAATAACCCAAACTTATTCAAAATTAGACTAAAGAAAGTTTTAAATAATTGCGTGTTCTATAACCTAGAAGAATACTTCACTACAAAATTTCATCCATAAAAGGTTTTCAAAGGGTGTACTTCCAAACTTTTTTCTATGCATTGTATGTTTATAATGTTTGAGTAAGTACATTGTATATTCATTATGAATTTAAGTAAATGCACTTTCCCTTATGTCTTGATTAAGGCTCACTATGTTAGGTATGTAACTATACGAGCATATTGTATTATTATTGTTATGTAACATTAATTCTGGTGTACGCTAAGTCAATAGACTCTCTAGAAGAGTTACAACAAGCCATTGACAATGCCTCGAATCTAATTCGTGATCAAAGAGACAAATGTGATCGCATACACGAAAATATCATCTGCGCTTGGAACAGTGCATTGAGTGTCAATGGTCAAACATTTGAACATTTTCTTTGACTTTTCGTTACTTTTAAGTTTTCTGGTGTGCTGTGTTCTACAAAAATTATTTTAATTTTTGCCGTTTTTGTTGTGTGATTAAATCCAAAAAGTCATTTCTAACCCTGCCAGCTTCGCTGTCAGTCCCAAAGTCCCAAGTCTGATAAAGGGGGAGGGGAAGTGATATGGTTGCACTGCGTTATACGTCAGATTGGTTAAAGTCATAGGCGGGCATTTCTACAAAAAAAAAAAATAAGGAATTTTTTTTTGCCATATTTTCTTAATTTTTCATATATTTAATTCCTTTCAGTGGGGACAACTTACTTATAAATTTTCCGCATGTTGTGGTAAATCACCGTGTACATATACAGATAGGCATTTAATTCAATGAGCTATGTAACAAATTTCATATCAATATTTTGTTTCTACGATGATCTTCAAAGATTTACGTTCTCTTATTATAATATGCCTTTTTCATTAAATCATGTAGGTAAAAAAAAGATCATTATTAAAACACATATTTGGGTCAGCTTTGTTTTACAATAATTATAACAGGTAGGTAATTAGGTTTTGCAGTTCTTTCAGATTTACTAGCATTTTATTGGGCTTAATTTTTAATCTAATTATCCAGCATTTATTTCTACAGATCTAGATAAATACCAATATGAGAAGCGTCATCAAGACATGTAATACTTTGTAATATTTAATCATGCGTTTTGTTTTTTAAAGAGCACAGGAACCAAATGTGATTTTTTTTCAAGGGCGATAATTACCATGCTTCTATAAAAGCATAACAAGTGTAACATATTTTAAGTTGCAAAGTCTGCTTGACAAAAACAGTACCTACAACAAATAAAATGAACTCAGTGGTAAATATTTTACAAATATATTTAAGTACATAATTTATTTAGGATAATATTAACATGAACTTAATTGTCTTCTTACTTCTTTGAGTATTTTTATTAAATTAGTTATGATGAATAGGAACATACCCAAAGAAATTGTAAGAAAATATGAATACGCAACACGTAAACAAGTTAATAGGTAATAATTTAATTATTTCTCAAAATCTGATTAGTCCTTTAAATTTGTTAGTTTTTTTTTATTGGAACGAGTATAAGATGCAGTCGATTGTGGTCGACTGGGAATATCTATTTGATTAATATTTTGCTCAAATACGGCTCTATTCACTTTTAAGTGATGCTATTGAGATTAAGTACATAACTAATATCTCTTATTTTTATTATTCAAATAGATATCGCAGTGGCAATGCCTCATTAATTGGTATCTAAAAAAAATAGTAATTACGTAAATCTATGTAAAGTTCCTTCGAACCGAAAAGACACAGCATTTATTTTGTTTCGATGTTAAGCACACCCACGAATTTTCTTTTCAGTGACCGTTCTGAATATTTTTCTATTCACTAAAAGTACATCAGTTTCTTTTTACTTGGCGATACTATCAACTATTATACATAGGTATTAAATATTATTTTCCTCCATCGTTTTCGTAATTCACTGCTACTTTAGGGTTACCACTTTGTATATTTTTACTAGAAGTATTGCGGGTCTCTTCCTCGTCAACTGTCCTAGCTACATGTCAAATATCATTGTGCTTCACCACATTTGTTTATTATTTATTATCAACACTAATAATGATAAATTTTGTTTTATAAAAATTGTTCGGACCGGCCTCCTTCACTTAATAGGCATGCTTCCGCCCGCACAGGGATAAAAACATAAAACAATGGGCAAACGTCGTTCTTGGGCTCAATTTTTAAGATATTTAAATAATTAATTTTACTTCCCTCGCATACCGAAGGAAAGTGTTGTATTCGACTTTCACTGGAAAATATTCAGGGTGGACCGCCTAAAGGGAATAAATAGGTAATGGAAAAAAAATTTGTTCGTTCAAATTTTAAATTTCCATGTCTCATGACATTCTAAACCTACCTCAATTTTTTTTTTCAAAATTTTAAACAGACAAAAATTTTGAAATTTTGAAGTTTTTTATAAAATGGGTGATGGAAAAATTTTTTCTGTTGCTCAAATACCTTTACAAATGTCCACTATAACTGAATTATTTCTTGAGATGACCACCCTGTACATTTTTTAATAAAAGTGTAATAGGTGCACATGCCAAATATTATTGCCATCTGTCACATTTTCAATTCCACATTCACGTAGTGGAGTGGAAGTATAGTGGCGGTTAAAAAATTTCATTTTTTTTTGAAAATTTTCAAAAATGTTGGTAAAAAAATATTATTTTCTTCTGAAATAGGTTTAGAATGTCATGGAACGTGGAAATTTTAAATTTGAGCAAAAAGGAAAGTCTCCTTCTATTCTACAGTAGTGGTAAAAATATTCATTTTTTTTTTAAGTAGGTTTAGAATGCCATAAAACGTGAACATTTGAGCAAAGAAAAAAAAATTCCATCTGTTTTAGTGGTAAATTTTTTTTCAAAAATAGCGAAAAAAATTTTCTAATTTTTTTTTCTGAAATGGGTTTAGAATGTCATGAAACGTGAAAATTTCAAGTTTGAGCAAAAAACATTCGTTCCCATCTATTCTAGTGGTAATTTTTTTTTCCAAAATGGTAAAAAAATGTTGCAAATTTTTTTTTTTTGAAAAAGGTTTGGAATGTCATAAAACGTGGAAATTTTAAATTTGAGCAAAAAAAAATTTACATCTATTCTCTAGTAGTGATAAATAGATTAAATTTGTTTTCAAAAAAATAAATTTGTTTGAATATGTTTAGAATGCCATGGAAATTTTAAATCTGAACAAAGGAAAAATAATTTTCCATCTATTTTAGTGGTAATTTTCTTTTTTCTGAATAGGTTTAGAATGCCATGAAACGTGGAAATTGAAAATTTGAACAAAGAAAAAATTTTTTTCATCTATTTTAGGGGTAAAAAATTTTTCAAAAATGTTGGTGAAAAATTTTTTTTTTTTCTGAAATAGGTTTAGCGTGTCATAAAACGTGGAAATTTTAAATTTGAGCAAAAAAAATCACATGTGTTATATATACAGGGGTACGTAAGTAATTTGAAATATTTCTTTAAATATCTGTAATAGTAAAGGCAATTTATTATATTATGAACCCAAATATGCATTATCCAAAAGTCATTAGTTTCTTAGATATTACAATTTCTATGTGTTTTCAGAAAAATACTCCCCATTCCATATTATCGGGAATAAAAAAATACAGAATTTCTAAACTTTTTGTTCCAATTGTGTACATTATAGAGCATTTACTTTGATCAAATAAAGAAAACAGCATTGACCCTAGTAGTAAAAGATTATTAGGACAAAAAAATGCGTAATTCAAAAAACAACAAGCGTCGTCAGGAAATCATCTCAAAGACTTCTCTGATTTATTAGCTTTTCATTGAGGTATGTAAAATTTAAAGACAACCTGTCCAATTCTTTAGGAAACATGGCTGAATGAATGTCGGTTTTTCGAATATGTGAAAATTATTACGTATGAAGTAAAATAACACAGCAAACTTTAACTGCTTTTTTATTTTTATTAATTAACATTTACAGTGCACAAAGAGTTCGCTCCCATTTCGAAAACAAACATGAGCCCTCTTTCGTATTTCCGTCCTTGTAACCTTAGACTAGGGTATCGGTCCTCCACTTCCAATTCAGCGATTGGGAAAATACTGATCAAGCCTTTACCTCATATTGTGACGATAGTGTGTTCGTCAACTATCATTTAGAAAAATCCTCATATGCAGAATAATTTAAAATATCAGGTACTGTGCAAGCCGATGAAATGATTTTTGATGACTCCCACCCAAATACATTCACGCTGAACTCCCTTTGGAAACTTACTTGTCTCTTAGCTGAAATGAAATTTGTATAGAGGATCGGCTCAGAATGATATATCAATAGGAGGGCTATTCAGCACAATATCGTCGCAATGTCAGGAAATGGCTTGATCAGCCATTTTCCAATCGTTGAATTGGAAGAGAAGCACCGATACATTGGAATGTTAGATGTTCAGATCTCGCACCCTAAGATTTCTATGTCTAGGGGTATACGAAGGAAATAGTTTATGCCATGCAAATAAACTCTAGGGGGCAATTGGTTGAACGAAGTCAAATGGTCGTACAACAGTTGCGGTAAAACGTATCCGTAAGGGTTACAACGACGAAAATGTGAAATACGGCTCATGCTTGCATTCGAAATTGAGGTGAACACTTTGAGCACCAATTGTAAATGCTGATGAATAAAAATGAAAAAAGTAGTTAAAGTCTACTGTGTTGTTTTACGTCATAAGTGATAGTTTTCAAAATATCGACATCCTTTAAACTCTAGCATGCTTCTTAAAGGAATTACACAGTTTTTAAATTCATATTGGATACCTTAGTGAAGAACTGATAGGTTTTAAAAATAATTTGCTCGCGAAATCGTCGTCTGCAAATTGGAAACAGACCCATGATGAAAGTTGATTGTTAATTTTTCAATTATACAAAACTTTCTATCATGGTAATGTTCTATGATTCAAGTTATTGTTGTTATTTAACAACAGTTCTGAAATAAGAAGGCTAAGATAATATCACTACCGGGAGATGTTTTTTTAAAACACTGAGACTTACGTCTTTTAGATAATGCCTATTTGGGTTCATACTATAGTAAATTACCTCTACTATCACGAGTTTAAAGGAATCCTTTGAATCACCAGCAACCCAGTATATTGCAAATCTTAAGCATACTGCACATTTTATTTTTTATAGATCGTAGCCGTTTTCGTGGTTCTCGCCATTGCTACTACCAACGCAGGAATCATCGGTGGCCTCCCCATCGCTGCTCCCTTATCTGCTCCTTTGGTAGCGTCTCCGCTGTCTGCTGGAATAATCTCAACTCCAGTTCTTGCAAGCCGTTCCATTGTAGCCTCGCCTTTATCAGGTGGCTTAATTGGAGCACCAGCAATTGCTCCCTTGGGCATTTCTCGATCTGTTATCACCGGTCCTGGAGTACTTTCAGCCCCAATTTGGTGAAAAAATGTAATGAAATTTAATTGCAAATAAATACATTTCTTGTATATATTTCTTTGGTTTTAGATCTTATAATTTCCCAATGTTTTAAACATTTGTGTTCGATTTTACCACTTAACAAGAGGAATAATAATATATTTAATTAAAACTTAAAATTCAAATGTTGACCAATTGTCACAGGCAAGGCTACAGTTTAAAAATTAAAGAGACAAGTTTCTTGATTGGCATTGACTTTTCGTAATTGCACGTGAATTTCAGGTCCCCCCGGAGAATAATTGGAATTCTGAAATTCGCACTGATTTTTTTTATTGTCTTAAAATTACAGTTTTCTCCACTTATTGATTTTTCAACTATAACATATGCGTTATCGTAATAAATCGTCATGAAAACTAATTCAGTGTTCCATTGTCTACTGCTATACGTATTATAATTGGAAAATCAATAATAAATGACGACAATTACTGTTTTCAGAATTCAAGTGATTATCCGGATGGACGGAAATTATGATTAATAAAGAAATCATTGCGAATTATCGAGAAAAGCGTAAGAGATTACTTTTACTTTGCTTATAGTAATAATAGAAAATATACGAATAGAAACATTTATGGGGTCTCATGATAAAAAAAATGAGACACAAAATAAATGGTCTCCCTTTTATTTTAATTTTGAAAATAATAATTTTCAATCTTTATATTCTTTTAATAAACTACATTCTGGATTTACCAGAAATTAACAAACATAAAATGAATCTATTTACAAAATACCTTCAATTAAAAATGAAATCTGATTGAAATATAAATTTTGATTGTAATTCTCTGTGTGCTACACAACAAGGAGATTTAAAATAAATATGTTTAAAGTCACACTTGAAACATCTCCCGAAAATTAACAACAACTATTATTAGAATGAGATTTAATCATGGAAGATTTCATGCCCACCTACATAAAATTGGCATTTTAGATAACCCCTCATGCCAATGTGGATATGACAACGCAGATTTACATCATTTTCTTTTACTTCCACATCCACGTAGTGGATTGGAAGTATAGTAATCGCAAAAAAAATTTCAAAAATTTTTATTCGCGAAATAGGTTTAGAATGTCATGAAACGTCGAGATTTTAAATTTGAGCGAAAAAAAAAATCTGTCTGTCTGTCTGTCTGTCTGTCTGTCTGTCTGTAACTTTTTTTGTCCGCACGTTTTCTCCGGAACGGTTTAAGATATTGACTTGAAATTTTGTACACGTATATATTATAACGAGATCTGGAACTGGATTGTTTTTTGAGGATATCCGGTGAAGGGTTGGGGGTTAAATAGGGGTAAATAGGGAAAAATAAGTAAAGCAAGCTTGTAAGAGTACAGAAACTTGAAATTCGGTGTATGTACTAGAAGTTAAGGCCTCAAATTTTTTAATAATATTTTTCAACCCCCCACCACCCCTACCCCATTAATGTGGTTGATAAAATAAAGTTGAGATATTCATTTGAAATTTCGTACACGTATGTATTATAACGACGTCTGGAATTAGATTATATTTTGAGATGATTCCGTTGAAGGGTTGGGGGTTAATTTGGGGTAAATAGGGGAATATAAGTAAAACAAGTTGGTAAGAGTACAGAAACTTGAAATTCGGTGTATGTACTAGAAGCCAAAGCGTCAGATTTTTTTAGCAATATTTTTCAACCCCCACCACCCCTACTCCAATATGAAAAGGGTTGATAAAATAAAATTGAGATATACATTTGAAATTTGGTACACGTATGTATTATAACGACATCTGGAACTAGATTATAATTTGAGATGATTCCGTTGAAGGGTTGGGGGTTAAATAGGGGTAAATAGGGGAAAATAAGTAAAGCAAGCTGGTAATACTACAGAAACTTGAAATTCCGTGTATGTACTAGAAGCCAAAGCGTCAGATTTTTTTATAATATTTTTCAACCCCCACCATCCCACTCCAATATGAAAAGGGTTGATAAAATAAAATTGAGATATTCATTTGAAATTTGGTACACGTATGTAATATAACGACATCTGGAACTAGCTTATATTTTGAGATGATTCCGTTGAAGGGTTGGGGGTTAAATAGGGGTAAATAGAGGAAAATACAGTAAAGCAAGCTGGTAAGACTACAGAAACTTGTAATTCGGTGTATGTACTAGGGGCCAAGGTCTCAGATTATTTATAATATTTTTCAACCCCCACCACCCCTACTTCATTATTAAAAGGGTTGATAAAATAAAATTGAGATATTCATTTGAAATTTGGTACACGTATGAATTTTAACGCCATCTGGAACTAGATTATACTTTGAGATGATTCCGTTGAAGGGTTGGGGGTTATTTAGGGGTAGATAGGGGGAAATAAGTAAAGCAAGCTGGTATGAGTACAGAAACTTGAAATTCGGTGTATGTACTAGAAGCCAAGGCCTCAGATTATTTAATAATATATTTCAGCCGCCCACCACCCCTACTCCATTATTCAAGGGGTTGATAAAATGAAATTGAGATATTCACATGAAATTTAGTACGCATATGTATTATAACGACATCTGGAACTAGATTATATTTTGAGATGATTCCGTTGAAGGGTTGGGGGTTAAATAGGAGTAAATAGGGGAAAATAAGTAAAGCAAGCTGGTAAAAGTACAGAAATTTGGGATTTGGTGTATATACTAGAAGCGAAGGCCACAGGTTTTTTTATTAGTATTTTCCATCTCCCCACCACCCCCACTCCGTTATTAAAAGAGTTGATAAAATTAAATTTAAATTTTCACTTGAAATTTAGTACATTTATGTATTATAACCATATATGAAACTGGATTATATTTTGACATGTTTCTGTTGAAGGGTTGGGGGTTAAATAGGGGTAAATAGGGGAAAATACTGTAAAGCAAGCTGGTAAGACTACAGAAACTTTAAATTCGGTGTATGTACTAGAAGCCAAGGTCTCAGATTATTTATAATATTTTTCAACCCCCACCACCCCTACTTCATTATTAAAACGGTTGATAAAATAAAATTGGGATATTCATTTGAAATTTGGTACACATATGAATGATAACGACATCTGGAACTAGATTACACTTTGAGATGATACCGTTGAAGGGTTGGAGGTTATTTAGGGGTAGATTGCGGGAAATAAGTAAAGCAAGCTGGTATGAGTACAAAAACTTGAAATTCGGTGTATGTACTAGAAGCCAAGGCCTCAGATTTTTTAATAATATATTTCAGCCCCCCACCACCCCTACACCATTATTCAAGGGGTTGATAAAATAAAATTGAGATATTCACATGAAATTTAGTACGCATATGTATTATAACGACATCTGGAACTAGATTATATTTTGGGATGATTCCGTTGAAGGGTTGGGGGTTAAATAGGGGTATATAAGGGAAAATAAGTAAAGCAAGCTGGTAAAAGTACAGAAATTTGAGATTTGGTGTATATACAAGAAGCGAAGGTCTCAGGTTTTTTTATTAGTATTTTCCATCCCCCCACCACCCCCACTCCCTTATTAAAAGAGTTGATAAAATTAAATTTAAATTTTCACTTGAAATTTGGTACATTTATGTATTATAACTATATCTAAAACTAGATTATATTTTGACATGATTGCGTTGAAGGAGTGGGGGTAAGTAGAGGTAAATAGGGAAAAATAAGTAAAGCAAATTGGTAAGAGTACTGCAACTTGAAATTCGGTGTATGTCCTAGAAGTTAAGGCCTCAGATTTTTTAATAATACTTTTCAACCCTTCCACTACCCTTGCTACATTATTAGAGGAGTTGATAAAATAAAATTGAGATATTCACTTGTAATTTGGTAGACGTATGTATTATAACGACATCTGGAACTAGATTATATTTTGGGATGATTCCGTAGAAGGGTTGGGGTTAACAGGAGGACTAGGGGAAAATAAGTAAATCAAGCCGGTAAGAGTACAGAAATTTGGGATTCGGTGTATATACTAGAAACCAAGGCCTCAGATTTCTTTCTAATATTTTTCAAACTCCACTACCTCCGCTTCATTATTAATGGGATTGATAACATCAAATTGAGATATTCACTTGAAAGTTAGTACACGTATGTATTGTAGTGACATCTGATTGAGATGACTGCATTGAAGGGGTGGGAGGTGGTAGGTTGTGAATAGTGGAAAATAAGTAGGGTAAACTAGAAACTTCATTTTTAACGTACGTTTTTTTGTGTAATATTTTCCATCCCCCCACCACCTTCCACCCCATTTTCAAAGGGTTTGATAAAATAAAATTGAGATATTCACTTGAAATTTGGTATACGTATATATTAGAATGTTATTCGCGATTGAAAATGCTGATCTCCACCTAAGAAATGCATGTTTAGAGCGATTTTTCACGAATAAGTCAAAAAAATCTTCAAAAGCAAACATGAAGCTTATTTAATAACAAATCAATTTGTTTTCTTTTTATTTCTGTAGATGCAATACGAACCGAGTTATGGCTCATTGAAGGTGACTGTTTGTTCGCCGAAAACTGAATTCGAAACTTTCAACGTTAAATAACGGAAAAACGAAGCAGGAAAGGAAAGCTTATTCAATCGATTTGTTCTTTTATAAGTTTAATTTTTGCTCCTGATGATTTTTTTGATAAAACGTAGGGTTTTCGAGTTATTCGTGAAAAATCTCTCTAAAACATACATTTTTTAGATAAAACATCAACATATTCAATCGCGAATAACTCGAAAAATATTGATTTATCGAAAAACTTTATAGAATATTTTTTACTTAGAATTCATCCCTCTATCGATTTATGTGATTATTTTCAGCTTACTAACTTTCACCTCCGAAGAGGGGTGGCATCCACCCCCATGGTAAATGCACACCTTCAGACCACGTAGACTTTGCAATACTATCAATTACGAATCGAATGCCGTTTATTTCATGAAAATCGATCTTTCCTAACCGAAATTCGAGGTTTTACACTTTATCGACTGGACTAAACCCTTTTTGAAGGAGGTTCTCGTTAATGCACTGCAGTAAAAATAAAGATTATTCTCCCAGATCTCCCTTCACCCCTGTATTCCGCACCCAGCAGGGGGTAGTTTATACCCTTTTGAAGACTTGGTTCTAGGGCCCTCTACCATATTTTTTTGCATTCTAAAGAGCTTGTAAGCTAAAAGCGTTTATGACACAGTTCCATATCCAGAAGGGTATAGAAGGGATGCAGAGGGTGTACCAACCCCTTCGGGAGAATTGTTAACCCTTTACTGAAGCCCTTGGTATTAAAGAAGAGTACGAGAGATAAAAGTCCCCATTCGTACTTCTTTCCATAATGATACTCATAAATTTACTTTATTGAAGGGATGTTTTTGCCCCTACACAAAAATTGAAGGGTATAGGAATTTCTTTGACCTCAGATTCGGATTCAGCGTCCAAAAATATATAGGAATACCATGTCCAGTCATCCAGATCCGAAACTTTTTTTTTGTGGGGTTGTGTAACTAATCAGTTGAAGAACACATTAATTCTGGTAGTCCCAACAATTTAAAACAAAAATTACCACATTACAATATGCTCCAGTTTATATTGTATAATTACAATTTTTTATATTATTAACAAGGACAACACATTTATTGTGTTGAAAAAACATCAAAATTAGTACAACGAATAAGTATTTAAATATAACAATTATATACATTAATAACTATATTTATATATTTTCTGATGTAATTCGTTTTACCTTTGAATTTGCATTTTAAGCCCACTATGTCGTATGCCCCTAGCTATGGAAATAGCTGAACGGAATAAAAAATCGTCCTATGTTAGAACCAGTTCAGTTCTTAAAAATTTGGATTATTGAGCACAGGGGCAGCGAAGGACGGATTGGCGGAATTGTATATAAATACTGGGGTGCCATATGAAATAAGTACTTCAGCATATATCTCATAATTAAGTTAATCTACTCTACTTGTTACCGTGCTCTGCAAAATGAAATCCATGGTAAGTGCTTGTTTTTCATTTTTTTTTTTTATAAAAATGTATACAACTAATTTCAAAACCTGGCTAAAAGATACAATATCATTATCAAAGACTTCTTATGGAACTTTTCAAACGCCTTCAATTTGCTGATATTTTTAAAAGCACGTAGAAACTTTGAGGATTCTCTATGTAATATTTCTTAATATAATTTTCAAAAATTGTTGCATTTTTAGAAATTGCTCTTCTTGTTAACATCTTGACGGTAGTTTTGTGATTCATGCTATTATAGTAGTCGACCTCCTTTTGTTCCATGTACGTCTAACACCAGCATTCTATTTGTCGTCGTTGCTTGGCAAGCGTACAGTCTTGACTCTTCTCTTCCCCATCAGTTCCGTGGTAAACCCATCCCAACGTTTTGAAGAACCCCTTCTCGACTCTTACCGTCTGGTTTTGCCTGAACTGTTATTCATTCTATATTACCCCAACTACGATTAATGTAACCCAAAGAGAGATAACAAGGGGGAGAGTCGATGCTATGGAGTTGTCTTGCTGAGCATATTACATTTAAGATCGAATTGTTGGGGCCATCGAAAGGCACATTCTGGTATGCATTTATGGTATGCTGTCTACTTTATATAAAGACATCAACACAAAGATTTTCCGGAGTGTCGAAGTTCAATTACTGAATACTGAAAAAACCGCTGCCTAAGGAATCACTACTTCCACATCCAGATTTCCCATCCAAGTCTCTTTAAAGGGAAACATCTTGACTATATTTGCACTCTAGTGTGTGGAAATAATTAGTAACAAAATTTGAATAACATGTTTGAGGCAGATGTTATAAAGAAAATTTAAGACCTTGGCAGATCTTGTCACGATACCTATGTATTGGAAATAAAGTTTTACATTTGCACCATTCAGCACGTGCTTTGATTATGGCTTGACTACTTCGTTACGTAATGTTTATATAATTACCTTGCCAACTCTCTTGTTCATGGTATTAGTTAAGAAAACGAAAGTTTTTTATGTTTATAATGCGTAAGAACAATGATGTTAGACAAAGAAGCAACATTTTTTTCCTTCTTCAATTCTTTGGGACTTCCTGCCACATGTATGTTTTCTTTTTAAGCGGTACTCAGGTTTCTCTTTTTTAAATAAACAACACAAATAAGTATAAAAACTTGAAATTAAATATTTCGCCGACGTTTCGGAAATCTAATCTGTTTCCCTTTCCAAGGTTTTTTTTGAAAAATCTTTTTTGCTGTGTATGGTAAATACCCAGCTCTAAGAATGTTTCTTATATTCAATATCCATAGATACTTACAATATTTAATTTCAAGTTTTTATACTTATTTGTGTTGTTTATTTAAAAAAAGAAACCTCTAACTGATAGTTTGACGTAAAAGTCACATGCGTAGAGGTTATTTACCAGTAACATACTCGTTAATTGTTATATTTTGTAGATTCCCCGAGCACCGCTTAAAAGGAAAACATACATGTGGCAGTAAGTCCCAAAGAATTGAAGAAGGAAAAAAAATTAAGATAATGCCACAATAATAATAATAATAATAATAATACTTTATTTACGGACAAAAAATCCATTACAAAGTATGTATGTTGGATACAATGACTGAGTATACATATACAGTATATTACACACTAATCTCACAGATACGAACATACACATATAATATAAAATATACAACACATTGACATTATTTAAGTTACCTAATATAAATTAAACATATAATAATTAAATAAATAAAATCACTAGTACAAAATAAGCCGAGCTTGTTTGCAGAATAAGCTATAATTAATATTAAAATAATCAATATGAGCTGCATACATATTATAATTATTTATCATTCTATTCAGAGGTGTATGATTTCCGTAAGAGGTTCTATGAAATTTAGAGTTAGAAACGAGTGGATTCCTGGTGTTCCTAGGAGGTACATTGATATTAATTTCAGACAACAGGTACGGTGAATTGATCAGATTGTTCATTAACTTATAAATGAAGCTTAAATCGTAGAATATACGTCGCTGATTAAGGGTGGGCAGGTTAAGATATACGGCAGCATTAATAGTGAATCCCTTGCAGGGTGAGTTTGTAGCATGCTTGTTTTAGAAATTTATGCTGTACATGTTCCACCCGTGAAATATGGGTTTCATATGAAGGTGCCCAAATCACTAGACAATATTCAAGTACTGATCTTACTAGCGAAATATATAGCGTACGAAGAGCTTGAACACCCTTAAAACTTGAAGTGGATCTTTTTATGAAGCCTAACATTCTATTCGCTTTGGAGATTACATGATCGACGTTACTATTAAAATTGAGTTTAGGGTCAAGTATAACCCCAAGGTCTCGTACTTGATTGGTTTCATGGAGATCATGGCCATCAAGTTGATACATAACATTAATACCTCTATTTATTCTCCTTGATAATTTAATAAAATGACATTTATCAACATTCAATGTCATTTCATTCTCATGACACCAACTAATGAAACTATCTAGGTCTTCTTGAATTCTTTGACAATCGTGTAAATCAGATACCCTTGAATAAATTTTTAAGTCATCAGCGAATAGTAATATGCGACAGAATTTAAAGCATTCATAAATATCGTTAATGAACAAGTTAAATAATAATGGTCCTAGGTGAGAGCCTTGAGGCACACCAGAGGTAGGTGTGAAAATGTTGGATAAATGTCCATTGATTCGCACCTGGTGACACCTATTTATTAAGTACGAGGATATCCACTCCAGCAACATACCACCAATCCCCACGCTAGATAACTTTTGAATTAAGAGATCTATGTTTACCTTGTCGAACGCCTTACTAAAATCTGTATAAATTACATGTACCTCATCACCTGCTTCCATGGAATTTTGGGCATAATTTACAAGTGAGACCATGTTTGCTGCAGTAGACTTACCCGACTGAAACCCGTATTGTTCGTTAATGATGGTATTTTTGAACTGAGACGTTAAAAAATTTGTAACTATCTTTTCCAGTACTTTCGGAATTGCTGAAAGAATTGTTATTGGGCGATAATTTGCTGGATTAGATTTATTTCCTGATTTGAAAATAGGAGAAACATAAGCCTGTTTCCATTTATCTGGGAAAATTCCAGTCGTTAGTGATTTATAAAAAATAATGTATAGCGGAGTTGACAGGGTAAGTCTACATGATTTCAATAGCAAGGGTGGTATTCCGTCAGGTCCAGGGCCCTTGTTAGTATTTAGGTTAGCCAAAATGTCACATATAATTTCAACGGATATATTGTTAGACGTTACTGAGTTGAGGTTAATTTTCTTCTTACTTTTGCTATTATAGTAATTTTTAAAATTACTTGCAAACAAGTTTGCTACATTTGTACCACCAGTGATTTCTATGTTATTATTAAACATTGTAGAGGGAATACTGTTTTCATTATCATTAATAATCTTAACATAATTCCAAAAATTTTTAATATTGTTGGGAATACTGCTTTCGACACCTTCTATATATTTTTCAAAATCATGCTTGACCGATTTTTTACATTCTTTGCGTAAATAACAAAATTGATTGTATGCTATTCTACTACCCGACATTTTATATTGTCGGTGAACAATTTTCTTTTCAAATATTAGTGCTTTAAGATTTTCACTAAACCACAACGGAAATTTTCTTTGCATGCATAAGGTCTTAGGGACATGTAGGTCTATTGCCTTGAAAAGAATTATATAGAAAGTGTCTACGGCTTCATTTATGTTATCAATTTGATGTAGGAAATTCCAGTCAATGGTGCTTAAATAATAATTTAATTGAATATAATCTGCATATTTGTAGTTGTAAAAGTAGTTCGCAGGTGGTTCTAGATTGCTATTAACGGTCATATCCAAATTTACATTAAGTGGTGGATGGTGAATATCACAATTTATAAGAGGTATAGATTCACTTACATTAACATTTACATCTGAGAAACACAAGTCGAGTAAGACACCCCGCGAATTTAGCACACCATTGAATTGAGTTAAGCCTTGATATATGAGATTGTCACAAAGTATTTCTTCTGACGTGGTTTTGATATTCGTCGGGATGTATGTATGTAAATAACATTTAGACAAGAAGTAACATTTCCGCGGATGTCACATCGACAGATTTACATTAGCGTAAAAATTTGTTAGTGTGACATCTTTGTCTACCATCATTTAAAATATAGTAGGAAAGATCTCGATTTTGTATAATCATGGCGTCGCTAAATTCTTGAAAAATTATTTCCAATCAAAACAAATAACTTTTTTACTAGCAGCAAAGTTCCAAAGTGTCATTCCGCGCAAAATTCACTAGATGTAAAAAAACGTCCATTTTCTTTTGTTCGCGTCGAGCTGAATTTTAGATTTTGACCCTGCAATTTACGATGTCGATACATCGTCGACTTTCCTCTTTCGATAGAGACATAGAACGAGCTTTCACTCAAAATATTTATTTAGTTACGAACGTGTACGAAAATTCCATGTGTTTCAACTTATAGGTTAACTTTCATCATTTTTTGAGTGGCTCAATTACGCTATTTTTCTTTCACTCTTGCCGTGCCGAATTTTATATTTTGCTGGTACAATTTAGTATCAGGATAAAGCGCGTCTTTCCATAGAAACGTCGTGCGCCCTTATATTCGACGTATTTATTTAGCTATGAATTTTTGAAAAATCGATGTTTTTCAATTTTTACGAGAACGCCATTTTTATTTCATCCGTGCCGAGTTAAATTTCCGCTTCCACCGTTGCGATCTGGTATCAGAATAAAACGCCAACCTTCCTCTTTCCATGGAGACCTAGTTATGAACGTTTTGAAAAATCCGTGTTTTTAAATTTTCAAATTACCGGCCGGGTAAGGCACGAAAAACGTTTACACCATATACAGGATGTGAAAAAATTACCGAGAATTGCATTAAAATAATTTTCGTCCAACCGCTGAAATTCGATCTACTGGGGTTTTCAACATCACTGATTATGAATATTACATCGGAATTGAGAAAATTAAAATGGCGGCTCCAAAGTGGCGGACGATTTTTACCATTTTTGGTCCGATTCCGCGGAAAATCGGTATGCGGGAGTTATTGAAGTAGCAGGTTACGAATGTGAAATGGAAATAGAGACATTTAAAACGGCAGCACTATTATCCGGATACGATAAAATGTATCCGGATAATAGTGCTGCCGTTTTAAATGTCTCTATTTCCATTTCACATTCGTAACCTGCTACTTCAATAACTCCCGCATACCGATTTATTGTCCGATTTATCAGAAAATTGTCAGTAACTACTTTTCCTAGTTTCCTTGGCACCAAAAGCATGTAATTATGTGGGAAACTGATGTCTCGTGATGACGATATTTCTAAGTGTCGGAAAATTGGAAATTTTTTCCCACTAGAGACGCGGGCGAGGCGGGAAATATCAGTCATTATTTTTCCTACATTGTCTAACATTATCTTTAATAGAAAGACAAGGAAACTGACGTGCCGCGATAAAATAATTGGATAATTTTTGTTTACATGTTCTATAAACGAATTCATCCCTTCAGCAACGTCCGACATGTCAATAGCAATGGAACTTTTTCTTCATGGAGTGAAAAATAATCAAAATATTCAGGCCGCGATGAGGCTAAAATCCTGGTCGAGGGTTCCCGTACTAACAGTTTTGTTTTTGTCTTATGCATTCTAAACAAATTTAAATAGGTGGCATGGCTAGCAGGGTTTATTTTAAACATACCCACTCAAAATATTTAATGTCGTTGAGGTAAATGTTCACTAAAAATTCTCTAAATGTTAGTTGTGGCATTCCCTCAATTATCCTGTATTTCTTTATGATATTTTTTACCAAATTTTATAATCCACTACTGGAAAATAACCTTTACGTCTGTGACTTTTATGTCAAAAGAATAGTTAGAGGATAGTTTTGGTTAATTATATGAATAAGAATAAAAATATAAAAACAATGTATTTTGCATTCGGAAACCTAGTTTGTTTCCTTTAATATGAACAGTACATAAATGTTTTCTAACAAAGTTTTGAGAGAAATAGATTAGAGGTTTCTGAAAGGCCCACAAGATTCAATATTTGTAGGTATATTTTTATTCTTATCCATATCATTTGCAAGGCACATATTAACTGTTCTTTTGGCATGTTCACAGGCCCAGAAATCTTTTCTCCAATAATCGTATTATTCTGTCGATTCCACAGATATCATTTTTAGAAGCGAATTCTACATATGGAAGAAAATCTCAGAAAAAAATTACTTAGGTGATATACGCATGAAATCTCTTTTAAATAACGATTCTTTTGTAAACAACATTATATTACATCAACTAGGTTTACAAAAAGTAAAACAAATAGTCAGAACGCAGGGGTGAGTTGTGTGGACTGAGTTTAAACCTAAATCAGTTTGACCAAAAATCAAAATTCACAGTTACGGTTGTTGGATTTTGATCCTTGCTTAAACTAATTTTGGTATAAAATTGGTCGATACAATTCGCCCTAACAGTACTTGTAAAAAATTATAGTGAAATTTCATATTTTAACAGAGGTAAAATTTGAAAAATTAAAGCCTTGTCGACGCTAATGTCGCAAATTTTCAGTACAAAGAATAAATGATAATTGTTTTTAATTTTTATTGCAGTATGTCGCATTCCTCCTCATCCTGACAGTCGCTAGTGCTTATAGTGGCCTAATTGGAGCTCCCATAGCTACAAGCGTCGTTGCAACTCGGCAACTTTCACTTGGACCAACACCAATTGCAGCTCCTATTTCTCTAGGTGCTCCTTTGATATCTAGATCAGTATATGCAGCTCCTGCAATCGCAGCTCCTGGTATCGGCTTGGGAGGATATGGGTTAGGAGGATATGGGTCAGGTGGATATGGTTCAAGAGGATACGGTTTGGGAGGAATTGGTTTGGGAATACACTAAGGATAAGAAATGTGTTGTTAAAATTTGTATAATGTTTAGTTATTCATTATTGTTTTCTGTTTTTAATTATTTAGGAAAATATATGAGTTGAGCTATAGCAGTTTGAATTTTTTTGTAGTGAATAGACACGATACTAAATCATATTTTTTTAAATCAATTATCATATACGAAAAGTAGGCAGCCACTGGAAGCGGGTGGAACTTCTCCATCAAATAATTGCGACTATTCTTTGATTTGATTACTAACCGGGCTGGTTCCCGCTGACCTGTGCCATGTAGACCTTTTAATTATTACATAATTTTAAGAAATGAAGAAATTTCATTACTTGCCAAGATGCCATCTTATGTTTACAGAACAATCTGAAGCTCAAGTTATATTTTGACCCTTGAAAATAGTTCTTGTGTTATTCTTTTTACTAAAGATTAGTGTCGAGTTTACTATTACGCTCCGTAGAGCCCAATATAAGAAGTTAAGAAATACATGACGCCATTTTGATCACATGGATATCATAAAAACCTTGTGCTTTTATTTTCAGTTTAATTGACAGAACATGTACGAATATGGCACCATATTGAAAACATATTTTATTTAATTTAAATGAAATATTTACTGATATCTTCTAAAAAGTTTCTTGTACCAGCATGAGCAAATAAATCGAAATAGCATAGTCATGCAGATACCGTCAAAACTAGACGAACCTTTAACACTTTGTATTAGTTGTTAAATTTTTGAAATTGTCAACTTCAAAGATCTGACATTGACAACAACAACGGTGTACTACGTAGATGAAATATAATAATAGTCAAAACGACCCGCCGTCACAAGACTTGAACGATTATTTTTTAACAAAAAATGAACGGAAACGAGTAAAGTGTGATATACAGGGTGTCCCATAAGTAATGGTACACAGAGCAATGGCAAACTCCTTACCTAAAAATATTACGATTTAACTAAACTTACCTTAGTCCAAAAGTTAATATCAACAGAGATACAGGGTGTCAAAATAAAATTTTAGGTTTGTTTTTTTTAAATAATATCTTTAAAACTTGAAACATTTCAGCAAAATTTGGTTATTGGGTTTTTATTAAGGCAAGGGATTCAAATCTATTCACAGTTTTGCTGTTATTTGTTGATGGAGCCACCTACGGTAATTTTCGTCCCGTGTATCCGTCATATATTTTTGGCGAACTTTTGAAAATTTTTTTAAATAAAAAATTTCTATTTTACTGGTTTTTCGCAAAAAGGTATACCTGCTAAATGTCGCTACGAGTAACCGTTTTCGAGATAGTCGGTTTTAAAGTATTCGATGCAACCAACTTAAATTAAATAAAATATATTCTATTGTTTGATTTACAGGATAATATAGCGTATAAAAATAAATTCTCTTTGTACAGATTTTTTAATTTTTTTACATTCCAGCACTAGCAAAATGGTACGAAGAACAATGACTTTGAAATAAGTAAAATTAAAATTAGAAATAGTTTTTATTTAAATACTAATTTAATGAAAAACAAATAAATAAATAAATAAAAATGAATAATAAAAAAAGAGGTTCGTCTTTGGTTATAAATGTTCGAAGTGACTTCCGTTTACTTCAATACATTTGGCGATGCGTTTATTAAATAAGCGCCTTATTTTAAATCATAATTTTTCATTTTGAAACGATTCGGCTGCATTTCTAATTCTTTGCAATAATTCTTCTCGATTATTTATTGAATCTTGATACACAAGATATTTCATGTACCCCCATATGCAAAAATCCAACGGATGTAAATCGGGACTCCGCGCAGGCCAAGGCATATTACTCCCACGACCTATCCAGCGACCAGAAAAATTTGTATTTAGATAGTTTCTGACCGGTATAATAAAAATGCGCTGGAGTTCCATCTTGCATAAAAAACATATTTTCTCTTAAATTTACTGGTACATCATCCGAGAACTTGTCTAGCTGGGTTTATAGAAAATTTAAGTATAATGCACCGTTTAAACGATGGTAACTCATACGGTCCAAAAAAAAAGATCAAAAACTCCACACCAAATGTTTACTTTAAATTCATGTTGAAAGTGGCGTTCGGCTACTAAGTGCGGATTTTCTATGTCCCTCGCATGTTTGTTTCTAAAGTTAAATGCACCTCTCCGTGTAAATGTGGCTTCGTCTGTAAACAACGCTTTATTTAAAACATTGAATCTCTTTTTTGCTGAAAAATCCTTGAAATCGATGACTAACTTACTCCAGTTGCAGCAGACATACACCTCGTACTTATTTCTGGGTTTTCTGTAACATGGACCAAGATTTTCTGCTCCTTTTCCACAGTGATTGTTTTTGGGCATCTCACGACATCTCGCTTAGGATGAAAGGAACCAGCTTCCTCTAATCTACTGTAAATATTATGAAATAAATTAAAATTCGTCTGACTCCTATTTGGATAAATTTGTAAATATCGACGATGAGCTCCGCGTCCATTAAAATTTTCTTGCGTGTATATGCAAGCCATATCGCGCATCTTTTGAATTGAAAATAAATTATGCCTTGGCATTTTAAACTTTGATATTTATTAGATATTTTTTAACAACACACAAAATGCTGACAAACAACAAGTAGATTTGACAGATATTAACTTTGAAAAAACAATAAAAATTGTTTTTTTTAAGCAAAGCCTACTTTGAAAAATTGTACTTCCCTAATTCATAATTTAAATTGGTTGCATGGAGTACTTTAAAACCATATCACGTAAACGTTTACTCGTAGCGACAATTAGCAGGTATACATTTTTTACGTAAAAAAAACAGGAAAACAAAAATTTTTGATTTACAAATTTTTTTAGAAATTCACCAAAGATATATGACGGATACACGGGACGAAAACTACCGTGGGTGGCGCCATCTACAAATAACAGCAAAGCTATGAACAGATGTGAATCCCTTACCTTAAAAAACCCCCAGTAACCAAATTTTGACGAAAATTTCAATTTTTAAAGAAATTATTAAAAAAAAACCAAAACAAAAATTATGTTTTGACACCCTGTATCTCTGTTGATATCAACTTTTGGACTAAGGTAAGTATAGTTAAATCGTAATATTTTTACGTAAGGAATTTGCCATTGCTCTGTGTACCATATTACTTATGGGACTCCCTGTATAATTGAAATAAAAATAAGATATACTTTCCAAAGTATAACCAAAACGCATACTGTAGTGAAAAATAAGAAAATTTCGTCACTTCACCCAATCTCCATCAGAACCTTTTCCGCTCATGTACGATACTAATATCACTCTTATACCTTGTTCCATGAAAATCTGTTCGCTAGTTTCGGTGCTATCGTGTCCCCATACATACAGACACAGAGATTTTTTAAAAACCAGTCTTTCATGTTCCTGTGACCTTAAAATTTAAAGATCTGGATCTTAAATTCTTTTATCAATTGCAGAAACCTCCCTATTCTTTTTAATTAATGGGGAGGAAAAAATAATGTCTTTATAATGGTCCAATTTAGGATTACAATTTAGTGTCTAACTAACATTTTCATGGAATTGCTAAGGTTGAAGATTTTCGTTCTCTTTATTGTTCATACTCAGCGTATATATACAAAATGAAGAGTACGTATATTGGATTTGACATTTTTAAAAATGGTAATATCGCTCGTAGAGACAAGATTTTCATATCGCTGTGTGCGAAGAGTATCCCATAGAAAGAGCAATAATTAGATAAAATGTTCAATAAATCAGCAACGAGTATATGTTTACTCTAGTTTTATACATAATTTCAGAGAAAAAAAACGCGAAATAAAAATAAGAAAAAAATATTTGGACTCATCATTATCTTACTGTTCATTAGGAACACGAATGTTTCGAATATATTCCTCTTAAGGTAAGTGAGTCTGACGTGCATTTTCCTCTGCCGCACAAGATCTGGGTCAGACGCAGAAATTCCATCGGTTAGACAGTGCTATAGTCGTACTCGGTCATTATTTTCACAAACAGAAATTTATTTTCCGGGTTATTTTGCGCGTCTTGGTAAATGTTCATTTTTACGAATATCAAGAATATGTCAGTATTCAAACATCTGAATATATGTATATATCCCAGAAACATCCTGTTTATTTATGTATCTTTTTTGTGCAGATGCAATGGCAAAACACACTGGGTACTATTTCGTCAACAGTAGTTCAGCAAAGATAAATTCGAATTGTGTTATCAGTAATCGAATGAATAAAATTGAATTAAGCAGAATATACCGACCGCTGTCAGAGGTATAATATTAACGAACTCAACTGGAACATCACGGAACTAGGGGATCTTACGGGGTACCTATCGTCAATATATCGCTTCACATCGAATGAGAGAGCACAGAATTTTACATATTTATATTCACCACTCCTCGTCTATTAGTTTTATTACTGTGTTTGAGTGATTTTTTGCAATTAATTGTTTAAAATGGCATTTTGGAGACCTTTCGATAGTAGTGACAATGAAACGGACGATTTTGATACAGAGCCTATACAAGCAGAATTTGAAAATAAAGACTTAAACGTTCAAACTCAATATTTTGAATATTTACTCTTGTTAAAAACCCGAAAATAGTTATTCTTCATATAATCAAATTGTGAAGAGGATTTGTGAATTAACCAAATTTAGCCGTACTGCAAATTATTGGGTTATTAGAGTCGGGGATGTAGTTCTATTAAACGGAAACGAGTTGGACAAAAACTTTAAAAAATTGATAACGCGTCCAAAGATGTCATTCATCGATTTGTGTATGACTTTTACAATGAACAGAAGGTGCCCACATTAGAAATTATTAGGGATAAGTTACGCGACTATCCAGATTATAACTATAAATTATTAGATACTTTGCGAAACTTTGCTCGATTGCGGTTTTAGATACAAAAAATTGGACAAAAGAATGGTAGTTATGGAATCAGCAGGCGTCGTTGATCATGGACACGAGTACATGCGTAAAATAAAAGAATACCGAGATGCAAATAGAGACATATTTTATCTTGACGAAACATGGTTTGGCACCCATGATGTAGTTCAATAGGGTTGGGTAGATAACACCAAAAAGTGTAATTTAAGTGCTCCATGTTCTAGGGGGAAAAGAATTATAATTCTATATGCTGAAAGTAAAAACGGTTTTATTCCAACTGCGTTGTTATTGTCTGCTAAAAATATTAAGCAATTCTCTGCCGACGACAAGGATATGACAGCCGAATTATTTGAGAAGTGGGCAAAGGAACAGCTGTTACCAAATATTCCACCAAATTCTGTAATTGTTATGGACATTGCGTCATACCACTTGCGGCAACACACGAAAATTTCGAACACAACACAAGAAAAGGCGATATCATTGAATTTATGAAAGGCAAAGGCTTGGAAATACCAGAAAAAAGCACAAAAAAAACTTTATTAGAACTGATTCGAAAGCAAAATATTGAAAAGGAATATGCCGTTGAAAAAATTTTTGAAGCACACGATCATACTATTTTACGTCTGCCTCGATATTATTGCGTTTTCAACCCCATTGAAAGTTAAGTCAGTCTGTCAAAGAGTATAAAGATAATAGTAGATGAAATAGGCAAAAGCGATATATGGAGGAAGTGTGTATCTCATGTGATAAAAAGGGAAAATGAATATTCTATATTACCACCTATCAATCCAATTATTCACAGGCCTGCATGAAATTTGTGATGACGTGATTTTTGTTTGTTAAGCTCAGTTTTTATATGGAAATAACTAATTAAATACCATTGGGCTCCATCACCCACAGAATTTTTTTTTTCCCAAAAAAAAAAGAAAAAAATATTAAAAACATCTTGTAATAGGCGTAATACATTTTAAAATAAATTTAGTGCTTGAAATTCTATTCTTCTATTAACCCAAAAATGATTTTATGTGGTACTTATCAAGAAATTTATTAAGTAGGCTCTCATTACCTGAGGTAAATCCTTTTATTAAATCTATTAATCGCTATATTTACGGTAATTTGGACAAAATTTGCAGGCATTACCTGAGGTAAATCCTTTTATTAAATGTATTAGTTTCTATATTTATGGTAATTTGAACAAAATTTCCGGGAATTTTGACCTGCTAAATTCTATTTAATATTGCTTTAACTTTATTAGTACTGGGAAAAAGAAGGGTTTTAAGTTTATGACTCCAAACAAAATTTATATTATAGTGTCATTGGGTTCATTCTTGTTCTAAGTTTTGATCACTAAACAAGTAAAATTTATTTTTTGTTTAGTTTTGTGCGTGGTATTTGATATACATTGCTTAAAAATATGTCTAGCCGGCGTTGCAAAAACAAACCAGATGATTTTTGTTATATTTGTGGATATTTCGTCTTGAAAAAGTGTAAGAGACCAATTGGTGAATTTGTGAAAAATGCATATTATGCTTATTTCAAAGTCAAATTAGGCGATCAAGATAAAGATTGGGCACCGCACGTTGTTTGCAAGGTATGTGAAGAAGGTTTAAGACATTGGAACAAAGGAAATAGAAGAAGCCTTCCTTTTGGAATACCGATGGTTTGGAGAGAACCGCAAAATCATCATGATGATTGCTACTTTTGTCTTTGTGATATTAAGGGGCATAATAGAAAAACTTTGAAACATATTTTGTACCCAAACAATATTAAATCAGCTATCAGACCAGTTCCTCACAGTGATGATGTACCTATACCTAAACCCCCGAAGTACTAAAAGATGGTGAAAACTCCTCAACTTCCGGCTCCGTACAGGATCGTGATTTTGAACCATCAACCTCAGGTCAAAACCAACCTCAACTATTTTCACAAGCCGAACTGAATGATTTGGTAAGAGATTTGGGACTTTCAAAAGACATGTCTGAAGTACTGGGGTCTAGGTTGAAACAAAAAAATTTGCTTGCCCCAGAAACTACCTTCTCTTGATATAGAAATCGTGAGGCTGAATTTGTAAAATATTTTGCACAAAACTGACCACTTGTGTACTACCAAGCAATTTTTGATCTAATTACTTGCCTCGGAGCTCCTGAATACACACCTTCTGACTGGAGACTTTTCATCGACTCTTCAAAAAGGAGCCTTAAAGTTGTTCTTTTACACAATGGCAATGTTTTTGCTTCTGTTCCTGTCGGCCATTCAGTTCATTTAAAGGAAAACTATGAAAATTTAGAGGAATTACTTTTAAGAATACAATATAAAGATCACAACTGGGAATTGTGTGGAGATCTAAAAATTTTAGGCCTTCTCTTGGGTCAGCAGTCTGGATTTACTAAATTTCCATGTTTCCTGTGCGAGTGGGATAGCAGGAACCGAGAACAGCATTGGATAAAAGGAGACTGGCCACAAAGAAAGACTTTAACACCTGGAACCAAAAATGTAATTCGCGAAAGTCTTATTGACCCTAAAAAAGTTTTACTTCCACCACTTCACATAAAACTTGGACTTATGAAACAATTTGCTAAGGCAATTAAAGGAGGGAATCTTTGCAGGGCCGCAGATTAGGAGCTTGATGAAAGATAGAGAATTTGAAAATGTAATGGAAGATAAGGAAAAAAATGCATGGAATGCTTTTAAAGAAGTTGTACATATATTTCTAGGGAATTATAAAGACACAAACTATGTTGAGATCGTTGAAAATATGCTGGAAAAATTCAGGATTCTTGGTTGCAATATGAGCATAAAAATTCACTTTTTACATTCCCATTTGGACTATTTCCCGGAAAATCTTGGGGACGTGAGTGAAGAGCAAGGTGAAAGATTCCATCAAGATATTAAAGAGATGGAAAAAAGATACCAGGGGCGCTGGGACACAAAAATGATGGCCGATTACTGTTGGACATTGAGGAGAGATCTTCCTTTAGCTGAATATGACAGAAAAACAACAAAAAGAAGCTTTTCTGAAAAACGGTTTTTTAAGAAGCGTAAAGAATAAAAAACTGTTCCAAATAGTTTCAATGTCTATATCATGTATGTTTTTGTATTTTTCTTTTTAATATGTTATAAAACCAGCTTGTAAATGAAATAAATCGTGTTTTTCTAAATTTCTTGATTTTGCTGGTTTGAAAAATAACCTTACGTGATACAAAAAAACTGAAAGCAGATTTGAAATCAGTGCTGCCCAATTACCAAAAAACAGTTAAAATTTTTAAATCAACTTTGAAAGTGTTATCAAATGCAGGCCTGTGAATTATTAATGTAAATACCGATTCAAGTTCTGAAAACTCGGATAGTGACGAATGTAATATTGTTTATTTAAAGTTCATAGACAAAAGCTTTTTTGAAATTTGTTTATTTAACGACGACCTATTTCCGCTGCTGAGACCAATTACAGATGATAGGAAACGAGTTCCCCCTTTAAAATTTTGCCGAGTCTTTCCTTTATAGCAGAGTAGAAATTGTCCACCTGCCTAACATCATAATACTGCAAAGTACATAGTATCATGGCCTAACATTTAATAAACAAGACAGTCGCTGCTTTACACCCCTTCGGAAGGATTATGTACCATCTATGCAACGCCCGCCTAAGATTACATAACTTTGCCACTAGAAGATAGAACGAGAGGTAGGTCAATAGACAATAGACGTAGCCTTAATATATCATTTATGTGACTTACCAAATGTGATAAACATATTTTTTCATTAACCACTTCTATTGAATAAAGCTATTGTAGAAATCCCTTTCTTTAACAATTAAAAAGTAAGTGTTTAATATTTAAAGCATTTTTACATTTCTACCGCCGCCGCCACATATATTAGTTATGGATGAACTTCTTAGATGCCATTTAGCGAGAGAATATCATGTTGGGCTAATATTTAATATAAATATAAATTCTAATACAGCTGTTCTATACTGATATGTGTATAGAAATAACCTGAAAGTGATAAAATAAGTTATTTACATAAACACCTTATAAATGTTTGGAAATCGCAATGATAATGATCTTCAATCAATACCAAGGAGCGAATAAATTAAATTAATTTTATTCGTACTGTAGCATTGATCTAAATTCAAGTTGAAATTACATGAATTGCAATAATTATATTCATAAACAAAAATGATCGCAAAACAACTTTTGTATTGTTGTGTTTATTAACTCAGACATAAAAGGCGTTTCATTTCAGCTTATTGTAATTTAGACTTTCTTAAATGTTGAAAATAAATAACCTTAATTACTTTTTAAGATATACACCTCAAAAATTGTAAGAAAGTATGGCTAACTTTTACCGCTTTGTCATTATTAGTTTAAAATGATTAAATTTTTTTACTACGCAGTACACAGTGAACTACTACTATAACAAATTTTGATTAGAATACTAAGAAAATAGTTCTAAACAACACTATCAAAGTAAATATGATCACGTGTTTCCACCCCGTTGCAAACCACCCTTTAAAATCGTGGGTCAAAAATTACCATAAGAGATACAAACTAACACACTTTATTGAATAACTTATTTCACAATACTTTTATCAATACTTTTATTAACTAAAATACACTTTTACTGACTAAAATAACCTTTAACAATGTTTATTACTTGATATTTACACTCTGCTGTTCACTTTGTATCAGTTCGGATTTATCTAACCTCAATTAATTTGCAAAACTTCCTTGCCGCGTGTTTACATCGCCTTATATACTACAAAATGCATCTAGAAGCTTCGCAATGATATTCAATACATTTCCAGTAAAGTCTTGAACCTTCTTCAACAAAGTTCTAGTCTAGACTACAAGCCATCCTACTCTAGTGCCTCAGAGTTAGCGCGATACCACCGTTGCTACATAATTCCGGCTACTGTTCATAATCTATCAGCCCTAGCCCATAGGGGACGTAAATGCGTAACAATATGGTATTTACTTTGATTCTACTTTGAGAAAAAACTAGGAATCAAGTCTTAGGTTATATTTCAAGTAAGAATATAGACAAGTTAAAAGAGAAAATATAGACGAGTTAGGAACTGTACGAAAATCAGTTTGATTTTAGATAAAGCCAGTTGATATTGAACGCAATAAAGGCTGTACTTGACATAGCAAGGAAAGTGACATTGGAGTGATATCGCAGAAAAAGTTCTATATGGAACCTACTTTACATATAACGGCACCGCAGAGGATACTAACGGAACTCAAAAAAAGACAGATGGTTCGCCTATTCTCCACATGTAAGAAATTATATTATAAACAAAACTGTAACTAGTGGGATCAAAGAGAGGAAACCAAGTTTGAATGCACCTATGCTAAATGGAACAGTACTAAACTTTTCCAGTGAAGGCAAACATGTAGGAGTAATACTGAATCATCATCTATCTATGTATCTATACTTATAATCTATGGCTGTGGCTGGAAAACCATTCGCACAACACCGATGATTCAGAGAGAAGTCTGTCTATAAGGTCGGTAAGTACCTAATGTTAAAAAGATTTTACTCTAAACCTACCACAATTTGTCTGCTAACTTATTTCTGATAATTAATTATTCATTCATACATCATTTATGTTTATAAATTACAATATTTTAATTTTTGCTGCTTTTCGTATTTTCTTTTTGTTTTTATTAAAATCGTATGTTTTAAAGTTTTTTTCCTTTTTTTTTATTATATATGTATTTAATATTTCTTTTGTTTTCTTTTACTTTTTTGCTTCTTGTTTTTTTTTTGTTGAGGTTTCTTGTATTTTGTTCTTTTTGTTTTTTTTTCTTGTTGTTTTTTTAGGATATTAACGAGAAAAACGAGTTTGCCAAGGGGCCCGTCATGGAATCTACATCACAACACTGACCCACGGAAAGAAAAGGATTTAGAACATAGGACAAGAACAGAGGAAACTTACATTTCTAATATTACAATGGTTCTTAAGTCTATATTTTAATTTTATTTTTTTCAATAAATTTAAATAGCATTAGATATGATTCTATATTATTTGACTTTAATATATCAATTAAATTAAACGGCTTTGTTAAATGGTTATTACCAATTTTCTTCATAAATTCCTGCACCGAGTCCTGTCTTAAATTACAATTTAGGATGACGTGTTCAGCATCACCCCTTCCACCGCATTCGCAGTTTTCATTTTGTGCCAAGTTAATCCTATATTTGTGGGTGGGAAATAGTCCATGATTTATTCGCAGTCTAGTCAGTGTAGAAACAAAATTTTTATTGGCAGGTATAGCCGAGAACCAAGGTTTCTTATTTGGAGCGGGGTTGATGAATTTGTAATATGTTCCTTTTCCCCTGTTTAGATACTCTTCCCTCCATTTTACTAGTCGCTTGCTTTTTATTGTCGACATTAGGTCCTCAGGTGTAATAAGGTAATTCTTAATTTCTCCATCCCGTGATGCTTCTCTTGCGGCATTATCCACCACCTCATTATTGTTTATACCACAATGGCTTTTCACCCACACCAAAACTACAAATTTTCCTTTTTCATGTAATGTGTGTATTAATTTGATGATATTCAGAATTATGTAATTTATTTTCGAATTTCCTTGTATACTGTTAAATGTGTCCAAAGCTTTTGCTGTCCGTAAAAATTGTATAGCTTCTATCATTCAACACTTGTATGTATATGCTTTATTGCTTCTAGGATTGCGACCAGTTCTGAATTATATATACAGAATTCAGATGGAAGTTTTATATGTTTTGATGTGTTCTGTTGAGGATTGAAAATTGCATATCCCGTATCTTCTGAATTTTTGGAGCCGTCGGTAAATATTTTATAGCTGTGATACGTCAGAATTAAACATATTAGGTAATTACTTCCACATCCACGTAGTGGATTGGAAGTATAGAAATCGCAAAAAAAATTTCAAAAATTTTTATTCGTGAAATAGGTTTAGAATGTCATGAAACGTCGAGATTTTAAATTTGAGCGAAAAAAAAAAATAATTTCTGTCTGTCTGTCGGTCTGTCTGTCTGTAACTTTTTTTTGTCCGCACGTTTTCTCCGGAACGGTTTAAGATATTGACTTGAAATTTTGTACACGTATATATTATAACGAGATCTGGAACTGGATTGTTTTTTGAGGATATCCGGTGAAGGGTTGGGGGTTAAATAGGGGTAAATAGGGGAAAATAAGTAAAGCAAGCTTGTAAGAAGAGTACAGAAACTTGAAATTCGGTGTATGTACTAGAAGTTAAGGCCTAAATTTTTTTTATAATATTTTTCAACCCCCCACCACCACCCCTACCCCATTAATGGGGTTGATAAAATAAAGTTGAGATTTTCATTTGAAATTTCGTACACGTGTGTATTATAACGACCTCTGAAATTAGATTATATTTTGAGATGATTCCGTTGAAGGGTTGGGGGTTAAATAGGGATAAATAGGGGAAAATAAGTAAAGCAAGCTGGTAAGACTACAGAAACTTGAAATTCGGTGTATGTACTAGTAGCCAAGGTCTCAGATTATTTATAATATTTTTTAACCCCCACCACCCCTACTTCATTATTAAAAGGGTTGATAAAATAAAATTGAAATATTCATTTGAAATTTGGTACACGTATGAATTATAACATCTGGAACTGGATTATTCTTTTAGACGATTCCTTTGAAGGGTTGGGAGTTATTTAGGGGTAAATAGGGGGAAATATGTAAAGCAAGCTGGTATGAGTACAGAAACTTGAAATTCGGTGTATGTACTAGAGGCAAAGGCCTCAGATTTTTTGATAATTTGTTTCAGCCCCCCACCACCGCTACTCTATTATTCAAGGGGTTGATAAAATAAAATTGAGATATTCACATGAAATTTAGTACGCATATGTATTATAACGACATCTGGAACTAGATTATATTTTGAGATGATTCCGTTGAAGGGTTGGGGGTTAAATAGGGGAAAATAAGTAAAGCAAGCTGGTAAGAGTACAGAAACTTGAAATTCGGTGTATGTACTAGAAGCGAAGGTCTCAGAGTATGAGTACAGAAACTTGAAATTCGGTGTATGTACTAGAAGCCAAGGCCTCAGATTTTTTAATAATATATTTCAGCACCCCACCACCCTTACTCCATTATTCAAGGGGTTGATAAAATAAAATTGAGATATTCACATGAAATTTAGTACGCATATGTATTATAACTACATCTCGAACTAGATTATATTTTGAGATGATTCCGTTGAAGGGTTGGGGGTTAAATAGGGGTATATAGGGGAAAATAAGTAAAGTAAGCTGGTAAAAGTACAAAAATTTGGGATTTGGTGTATATACTAGAAGCGAAGTTCTCAGGTTTTTTATTAGTATTTTCCATCTCCCCACCACCCCCACTCCCTTATTAAGAGTTGATAAAATTAAATTTAAATTTTCACTTGAAATTTTGACATTTATGTATAGGGGTGGTGAGGGTTAAATTATGTCTATATCTGAAACTAGATTATATTTTGACATGATTGCGTTGAAGGAGTGGGGGTAAGTAGAGGTAAATAGGGAAAAATAAGTAAAGCAAGCTGTTAAGAGTATTACAACTTGAAATTCGGTGTATGTCCTAGAAGCGAAGGCCTCAAATTTTTTAATAATATTTTTCAACCCTTCCACTACCCTTACTACATTATTAAAGGGGTGGATAAAATAATGAGTAGAAGGGTTGGGGTTAATAGGAGTGACTAGGGGAAAATAAGTAGATCAAGCTGATTGGAGTACAGAAATTTGGGATTCGGTGTATATACTAGAAACCAAGATTTCTTTGCAATATTTTTCAAACTCCACCACCTCCGCTTCATTATTAATGGGATTTATAACATCAAATTGAGATATTCACTTGAAAATTAGTGCACGTATGTATTGTAGTGACATCTGATTGAGATGACTCCATTGAAGGGGTGGGTGGGAGGTGGTAAGTTGTGAATAGTAGAAAATAAGTAGGGTGAACTAGAAACTTCATTTTTAACGTATATGGTAGAAACCAACTCCTCAAACTTTTCTATGACATCTGCCCCAAATATTGTTAAAATTCAATGACCAATAATTTCCACATACTAGAGTGCAAATATAGTCAAGATGTTTCCTTTAAAGTGACTTGGATGAAGAATCTGGATGTGGAAGTAGTGATTCCTTAGGCAGCGGTTTTTTTCTTGCTGTAATCTCTTAGATAAGCGATCTTTACCTCTTGTCTGATTTCAGATATATTAATTTCATACGTGAAATTTGTTTCTGTGATGTGCAGTTATTTTGATAATGTATTGTGTCTTCATAGCAATTTATGTATAGTAATGACTTTTTCTTTACCCAATATCGATGTGTTAAATCTTGAAGATACAGATGGTGTATTTTATGTATTATAGAGCTATTTTTGGAATATGCCCTGATAATATATCTCGAACAGAGAATTTTTCTCCTATAACTTAGAGGAACTATATTACTTTCCGCTAACAAGGCATCTACCGGCGAGCTTCTTAGAGCTCCCAGATATAATCTCAAACACTTGTTTTGAATCACATTTAATTTATTTAAGAATGTGTTTGATGCTTGAGAGTAAAAAATAGATCCATAATCAATAATGGATCTAATATAATTCGCATATATCATCAATAAAATAGAGGGATCTGCACCCCACTTGATGTGTGATACGACTCTAATTACGTTTATGGCCTTTTCTGTTTTTTTTAAATTACGTATTTTATTTGTTCATGCCATAGAAGTTTATTGTCAATAATTAGACCAAGAAATTTTATGCTATCCTTTACCTCGAACTGAGTATTATTAAAAGTGATTACATTTTGAAGTAATTGTCTTTTTCTCGTGAAAATACATATTTGGGTTTTTCGTATTGAAATTGTTAAGCCGTGTCTATCTGTCCATTTATTTAGTTGCGAGAATGATCTTTTTATATTTGCTACACCCTGCTCTAACTCACAATTGTCGCTATATATGCATATATCATCGGCCGAATCATCATACTTACTAGGAATTCACATTTAGAAACAAAAGACATGGATTTGTCTGTTTAGGGATTACAGGGCTAATCTGCTCATGTTCCACAACAGCTATGGAAACAATTCTAAACCTACTTCCTTCACATCTGCATGTGAGAGAGGAGGTAGAATTTAGTGCCTAAAGACACAAAGCAGGACTTCGAATGATACTTTGATGTGCTGATTGAGAGCCCTCCAACGAATAGGGCCAAAGCAACAGATGGAGTAACGGTTAGTCACTTGATGTACAAATGCATCAATTATGGCCGATGTGGATGTAGCGAGACATAAATTGTAGGCTAGTTAGAATTTTAGGCAGCACCTCAATCATATTTTAGGTAGAAATTTAACATTTAGGTTTATGTGCCCAAGATTATATAAACAAAGGCATTCGAAGGGCAAAAATCTATATACTTTCAGACAGTTAGGCAGCATTAAAGGCTCTCATATCGTCTCTGAATTTGAAATTGACTTGAAATACAAACAATCTCTGAAGCAACTGGCAAAAAACAACAGGTTTACGTTTATGAGGATGTAAGAACACGAGAGAATAGATGATAATGAATTAGTTAACAGCTTAGTAAACGAAGCATAATTGAAGAGATTTCAAAATGAGAAAAGAAACAGACGAAGTTTTAGATGGAAAACTCCATGCCAAAGGTAGGGTTTTTTAAGGGGGACTGCCATTAAACGTGCTGAAAAGTCGCGTTCCTTAGGAATTTTTACTGGGAAAACCATTAAACAAATAATTTTCAAACTTTCGAGATATATTTACTATACATTAAAGCAAGTACATTCAAATTTGTATGTCAATATAATGAAAATTATGGCCTTTGTGCCCCTTGAAGTGAGACGCTTCCCAATATTTGTCTGTTGCTGGCTTCCTTCTCTTCAGATCGTCTAAAATGAAAAATTCAAATTTCTTTTTACTTCTTTTGAATATAGCTATTGCATAAACTGCGGAGAATTTCTTTTTTCGAAAAATGAGGATATTGCGACGTATGAAAAGAAAATCCTATCACGTCGACGTGATAGCTCAAGAACTATGAATCGGATTGCCCTGAAATTTGGCACATATATCGAGAACACAACTGTTTTTATCATAAACTACGGAAAATAAAATACATGCAAAACTTTTTTCCCTCATAACAAACATTTCAATTTTTTTGTCATACGTCGCAGTTTCCTCATTTTTTAGAAAATAGAAATTCTCCGTAGTTCATGCAATACATAAGAGTAAAATGAAATATGATTTTTTTAGATGATCTGGAGAGAGGGAATTGTGTCAGCCAGCAACCTAAAAATTTTGGGAGGCGTCTCACTTCAAGGGCCATAATTTTCATTATAATCACATACAAATTTGAATGTAGTTGCTTTAACGCATCACAAATATATCTCGAAAGTTTGAAAATGATTTGTCTAATAGTTTTCCCAATAAAAATTTCTTATAAACGCGATGTTTGAGCTCATTGAATGGGAATCCCCCTTATCAAAGAATGCCACAAGGCTTTTAAGACTCATGTAATGCTGATGTCAGGCGTTCTAATAAATGAGATATCAAGGCAGAAACTGAAAATGCAGATATTGATTGCTATACAGAACAAAAGAGACTGCCAATGCAAATTATTAAACCTCATGAGGTCAAAATAAAAAGTGCCATTGGAAATTCCCTGAAATTTTCTCCATTTAACCGATTTTCTGTCTTTTATAACAACGGAGATAGCAATACGGGCAGTCCCAGTTTTGAGTAAACTGTACAACTACAACATAAACAAAACAGTCTAAAAATGCTATTGTATGAATAATGTTTTTCTGGGAGTGTACGGAAGTGATTTTTATTAGAAATTTAATTTAATTTTAAAGGACCGACAGAAGTTGCAAAGTTACTATCAAACAATGACGAAAAATGAGCACTTATAGAGAATTTTATTCTCTACTAAAAAGGTACATACAGTATTTTATTCTCTCGCTTTATGTCGTTTAGTTCTCAAGATATTGACGAAAAATAATAAAAAGTAACGTTATTAATAACTTTCCGAAAAAAGGGGTACACACTTTACAATGACTATGGTACTTTAAAACAATTCCAATTTCCACAATGGCGACTTGTGAAGACTAGTGACTAATAAAGACTGGGAGTTCTAGAGCTCACAAATTTAAACTTGAAGTTCCCCAAGGCTCTGTCCTAGGGCCCTTATTATTTATGCTATTTGTAAATGATCTTCTTGACTACATAAAAAATGTAGGACATGTTAATATGTTTGCTGATGATACTGTTATATAAGGAAATTCAGTTTCAGGCGGAAAATTATTAATACTTTAAGTAATAAATTAATATTAGATGATCTTAAACTGTTTGCATCTATTAACTCCGAAGAAGACTGCCATCGATTGCAACACGACCTCACAAAAATAAACACATGGTGCGAAAATAATAGGCTACCCTTAAATATATCAAAATGTAATTCAATGACCTTTACAAGAAGAAATAACTTTATAAACTTTTCCTACAAAATAGGCAATGATATGGTAACTAGATGCACTCAATTCAAGGATCTTGGAGTCATCTTTGACTCAAAATTAACTTTTACTGCCCACATTGATCAGACAATTGCTAATGCGTACAGAAATCTAGGCTTTATTATGCGAAACTCAAGGCACTTTAAAGATATTTCCACACTTTCACTCCTATTTAATGCCTTTGTACGCCCAAAACTAGAATACGGTGGTATTATCTGGAATCCACAATACAATATTCATATTCTTAATTTGGAACGGGTTCAGAGAAGGCACGTAAAATATCTCTCCCTTAAATCTGACGGAATTTATCCCCCCAGAGGGACGCCACAATCTAACTTACTAGCTAGATTTAATCTAAATGACCTAGCGACACGTAGAGTCTATTTTTCTATTTTGTTCCTACACAAACTATTAGCAGGTCGGATAGACTGCCCGGATATTCTCAGTTCCATACATTTCAATGTTCCAACTTTTCAGACTCGCTTATACGCCCTATTCTACTTACCTACGCCAAGAACAAATATATTAAAATCTTCTCCTATTCACAATATGTGCTCTAACTATTTAAGCTGTCAGTTGAACCTTGATATTTTTAATTGTAGTACTAATAATATAAAGCAATGTATTTTAAATCAATCTTAACCTTTAGTTCCTACTACATCACCGTTTAGTTAAAGTACCTGCTCACATTACTTTGCATTTTCCATTATTAAATTGATAGTTATTATTCTTTGTAAAATATTTAGTTTTAAGTTTTTACTCTGTATTGTATCATACTTATTTGTATATTTCCTGCCCTGTAATTGGATGCACATCTGTCTGGGCAGCTGTATTCATAAAATAAAAAAAAAATAAAAAAAATAAAAATTAGATACCAAAAGACGGTAGTAATGAATTTTCATTTTAAAAGATCTTTGCCAGTTAATTTTAAAATTATGGACATCGAAATGGATGATGAAACAAAATATCTTGGTATTATAATGTCCTCGAAGTTATCATGAAATAAACATATAGATACAGAATTCAAAAAATTAAATAATGCATATTTTGGCATCCTCCAAATGAAAAACTTTTTAGATGAGAATGGTCTAATAAATATTTACTATGCTTCGGCGTACTCACATATTTCATTAAACATTTTGAGTTGGGGTTGTGAAAAAAAAAAACTAGTTCCTTTAATATTTAATTTAAAATCCAGAGAAAGCTGTAAAACGATTTTCAAGGAAAAAAAAATGTAACCTACGGTGCGTGTATATATTTAACTGTTTAATGTACACTAAACAAAATCTTGATTTGTTAAAATATCGGATAACCATTCTACTAATATTGGACATGGTAAACCCTTAACTATTCCTATTCATAAAACTACAACATATAAGCATTTTCCATGGTACAACTGTGTTAGTTTATACAATGCACTGCCGAGCACTATGCGTGAAATCAGCAGTACTAAACTGTTTAAAAATAAATTTAAAAACATTTTAGTAGAAGGCGGCTTCTACAGTATTGACGAGTTTTTGTCCGGGACATTGTAACTGCCACATTTCTCAACGAAATAATCATTTACTTCCACATCCACGTAGTGGATTGGAAGTATAGTAATCGTAAAAAAATTTCCATTTTTTTTTTCTTGAAATAGGTTTAGAATGTCATGAAACGTCGAGATTTTAAATTTGAGCGAAAATAATTTTTTCTGTCTGTCTGTCTGTAGGTCTGTTGGTCTGTCAGTCTGTCGGTCTGTCTGTTTGTAACTTTTTTTGTCCGCACGTTTTCTCCTGAACAGTTTAAGATATTGACTTGAAATTTGGTATATGTATATATTATAACAAGATCTGAAATTGGATTGTTTTTTAAATATGGGGAAATAAGTAAAGCAAGCTGGTAAGAGTACATAAACTTGAAATTCGGTGTATGTCCAAAAATCAAGGCCTCAGATTTTTTAGTAATATTTTTCAACCCCCCATCACCCTTAATCCATTATTAAAGGGGTTGATAAAATGAAATTGAGATATTCACTTGAAATTTGGGACACGTATGTATTATAACGACATCTGGAACTAGATTATATTTTGAGATGATTCCGTTGAAGGGTTGAGGGTTAAATAGGAGTAAATAGGGAAAAATATGTAAATTAAGCTGGAAAGAGTACATAAATGTGGGATTTGGTGTATATAGTAGAAACCAAGGCATCAGCTTTCTTTCCAATATTTTTCAAATACTACCATCTCCGCTCCATTATTAATGGGTTTGATAACATAAAATTGAGATATTTACTTGAAAGTTAGTACACGTATGTATTGTAATGACATCTAATTGAGATGATTTTATTGAAGGGGTGGGAGGTGGAAGGTTGTGAATAATAAAATAAGTAGGGTAAACTAAAAACTTTTAACGTATATGGGAGAAACCAACGCCTCAAACTTTTCTATGATATTTGCTCCAAATATTATTAAAATTCTATGACCAATAATTTCCACATATTAGAGTGCAAATCTAGTCAAGTTGTTTCCTTTAAAGTGACTTGGATGAAGAATATGGATGTGGAAGTAGTGATTCCTTAGGCAGCGGTTTTTTATTATTTACTGTACAATTTTATTTGACGTTTATTTATTCTCTAAATTAGTATTATAGTGATTTTGTTATTTTTAGTTAATTAATGTTTCATCTTTTATGTAGTAATGTGTATTTTTTAAAATAGTCTTGTATGTTTTATTCCCAGTTGTACATACCCTATCTTTATTTGTAACTAACATTTCGAGTTATCATATGTCATGTAATGTGATCAAATGGATTAATACAAATTTTATTAATATTATTATTATTATTATTACTAACATCAGATATAAATTTTTAATATGCTTGCTCTATTTGTAATTAGTCAGATATTTTACTGCTTCCTTCTATTAATAGAGTTAGACTTGTTTAATTAAATTACATTCTAAAACATTTCATTATCATCGACAATGTTTTTAAATTACACGATTTGCAATTTGAGCGAAATAATGAAAGTTACATCAGAAATTACCTGTTGATAATTTTGGTACACCGCATAATCAAGCATTACTTAATATAGGAGTACATGACATCGGGGCACCGCCCTAATACAGACACAACTCGCGTAACCTTTAACTTATCTGAGCAAATCGTTAATAAGTATCGATGCATGGCTATGAGGTAACAGCTGCATTTTATGAATCGCGCCAATTTCATTAATTTCTCTATTCTACTGACGGAAACTTTTTATAATGATAATGGTTGATATTTTACTCAAGGAAGGCGTAGTATGTTTTTTGGAAGGGTATTATTGTATTTAAAACTTTATAGTTTCATACATATTTCATTTAAAATTTCATAATGATAATAAGTTAAAAAAGTTAATAAAGCAGAACATAATTAAACCTTGTCAAATATATAGAGCTACTTAATGTATGCAACAATAATAATGTTATTTGTCTATTTCCTTGAAAATAGAGTGGTACTTATGTAGATGAGATTAGAGAAAAAGAACCGCTGCCTAAGGAATCACTACTTCCACATCCAGATTTTTCATCCAAGTCACTTTAAAGGAAACATCTTGATTAGATTTGCACTCTAGTATGTGAAATGACTAGTCATAGAATTTTAATAATATTTGGAGCAGATGTCATAGAAGAGTTTGAGGCGTTGGTTTCTACGTTAAAAATGAAGTTTTTAGTTTGCTCTACTTATTTTCACCTATTCACAACCTACCACGCCCCACTCCTTCAATGGGATCATCTCAATCAGATGTTATTTCAATACATACTTGTACTAACTTTCAAGTAAATATCTCAATTTTATGTTATCAAACCCATTAATAATGAAGCGGAGATGGCGGTGTTTGAAAAATATTAGAAAGAAATCTGAGGCCTTGGTTTCTAGTATATACACCAAATCCCACATTTCTGTACACTTACCAGCTTGATTTACTTATTTTCCCCTATTTACTCCTATTTAACCTTCAACCCTTCAACGGAATCATCTCAAAATATAATCTAGTTCCACGAGGGGTTGGTAAAACAAAATTGAGATATTCACTTGAAATTTGGTACATGTATGTATTATAACGACATCTGGAACTAGATTATATTTTGAGATGATACCATTGAGGGATTGGGGGTTAAATAGGGGTAAACAGGGGAAAATAAGTAAAGCAAGTTGGTAAGAGTACAGTAACTTGAAATTCGCTGTATGTACTAGAAGTCAAAGCCTCCGATATTTTCATAACATTTTCAACCCCCCACCACCCCTACTCCATTATTAAAGGGGTTGATAAAATGAAATTGAGATATTCATCGGAAATTTGGTATACGTATGTATCATAACGACATCTGGAACAAGATTATATTTTGAGACGATTCCGTCGAAGGGCTGGGGGTTAAATAGGATTAAATGGGGGAAAATAAGTGAAGCCAGCTGGTATAAGTACAGAAACTTGAAATTCTGTGTTTGTACTAGAAGCCAAGCCCTCAGATTTTTTATAATATTTTTCAACCCCCCAATACCCCTACTCCATTATTAAAGGGGTTGATAAAATTAAATTGAGATATTCACTTGAAATTTGGTACACGTATGTATTATAACGACATCTGGAACTAGATTATATTTTGAAATGATTCCGTTGAAGGGTTGGGGGTTAAATAGGGATCAATATGGGAAAATAAGTAGAGCAAGCTGGTAAGAGTACAGAAACATGAAATTCGGTGTATGTACTATGAGCCAAGGTATCAGATTTTTTCATATTATTTTTCAACCCCCCAATACCCCTACTCCATTATTAAAGGGGTTGATAAAATAAAATTGAGATAATCACTTGAAATTTGCTACACGTATGTATTCTAACGACATCTGGAACTAGATTATATTTTGAAATGATTTCGTTGAAGGGTTGGGGGTTAAATAGGGGTAGATAGGGAAAAATAAGTAAAGCAAGACGGTAAGAGTACAGTAATTTGGGATTTGGTGTATATACTAGAAGCGAAGGCCTCAGGTTTTTTAATAGTATTTTCCATCGACCCACCACCCCCACTCCTTTATTAAAAGAGTTGATAAAATTAAATTTAGATTTTCACTTTGGTACACGTATGTATATAACGATATCTGAAACTAGATTATATTTTGACATGATTGCGTTGAAGGAGTGGGGGTAAGTGGAGGTAAATAGGGACAAATAAGTAAAGCAAGCTGGTAAGAGTACAGAAACTTGAATTTCAGTGTATGTCCTAGAAGCCAAGGCCTCAGATATTTTAATAATATTTTTCAACGCCCCACCATCCTTACTCCATTATTAAAGGGGTTGATAAAATAAAATTGAGATGTTCACTTGATGTTTGGTAGACGTATGTATTATAACGACATCTGGAACTAGATTCTATTTTGAGATGATTCTGTTGAAGGGTTGGGGTTAAATAGTAGTAAATATGGGAAAATAAGTAAATCAAGCTGGTAAGAGTACAGAAATTTGGGATTTGGTGTATATACTATAAACCAAGGCCTCAGATTTCTTTCTATTATTTTTCAAACCCCACCACCGCCGCTCCATTATTAATGGGATTGATAACATAAAATTGAGATATTGACTTGAAAGTTAGTACATGCACGTATTGTACCGATATCTGATTCTATGAGCAATAATTTCCACATACTAGAGTGCAAATCTAGTCAAGATGTTTCCTTTAAAGTGACTTGAATGAATAATCTGGATGTGGAAGTATAGTGATTCCTTAGGCAGCGGTTTTTTTAATAAAGTTAAGTTGAAACTATCATACACATTTTTGGCAGTGAAGTTCTACCTACAATTCTCTTTTCAGAGGTGGTTTTACCTTAGGTGTCCCATTTTAGATCACCTTCCCCTACCCAAAAAAATACCCCGTAGGAGCATCTCAGGGGCGGAGTATGTTACAAGCGGCTTGAATTTAAAAAATAATTAAATAATAATGGGTAAGTAATATGTCATTTTAGATTGATTTGATATCGATGAAGTGCATTTAACCCATATATTTTTTATAACTATAATATTTTCAAGATGGCGGGCAAATTTTCAATTTATAAGGCAAATTTTGTAAAATTCGCTAGTATTAACAAAAATGTGAAATATATAACATTTTCATTTAAATTGCAATCTCTAAAAATTTCGAAATGGTTGCCATTTTTGAACGTAAAAAAATAGTATATCTTGTTGGCATACTGTCACACCCTTGTTTGCATCCACACCTGTCAAGTTCTCTTAATCAGACAGGGGACAACTCAAACCACAACGGTGCTAATGTTAAATCTATTTTTGACCAGCCCCAACTTAAAGGAGATGGAAACTGGTTTGTAATAGTATTTGCTTGACCCCATATGTGGCCAGCTTAGTAAGCTGCTCTTAAAATGTGCTGCCTTAAGGCGCAGGATGTGGGAGGAATTAAATTTATTGGTTTTTGGCCGCCATAAAAAATCTCCTGTCTAGCGACATCAACACCTTTTGCAGTACACTGATTATCATGCATTTTGACCACAAATTCTTCTAATGGTTCTATATTTTCTCTACTCAACTGCTCCTCTACGGATCGTGGCTCCCCTAAATGTATAACAGCTTCTGTAGTTCTTGCTTCAGCCCAGGCGGACCAAGCACTTTTTTCCTTTTGATGTGAAAAATGAAACCGAATCACATCCGGTAAATGCGTGAAATCCCCTGAGTGCTCTCGATTTTTCAGGTCCGAGAACTTCAGCAATTATGTGAATAGCAATATAACCTCTTTTAGACCCAACATCAAACTGAATTCACAATTCTTTAAGACCTTGGCTCTGGAATAAATGAAGGAATGACACCGCAATTAACAAGATATTTGTATTGGAACAACGAATAACAGCTGAGGAACCCCCATGATCTATCACATCCCTTAAGTGCAAAAATAATCTACTGTCTGCCCTACCTTCAAGGTTACTGCATTTATCACGATTGGAAATAATTTTTAAATTTATATTGGTTACCAAATGTAATTCCGTTACCTCTTCAATTAGTACAGAAGCTAAGTACGAAAAAAGTTCCTTTTTATTTTGAGATTTTTTTAATTATTCGTCCCAATTTTTAGGCATTAAACCTGTAAGCAGAAAATTATTATTAAAAATAAATACCCTTTATCAATGTGAATATAATTATTCTTTTTTTAGAAGATCCTTTTCTCGAATCCCTACACCTCTTCGCTCGCGTGTTATGCGTTTAAGACTTTGCTCTGAATATATCCATTCTTGATGCATTTAGATTTTGGACAATAGATAAAATATGTGGTTTAAGCTGTTGCACACAATATTCGTAAATGTTGTGAGTTTTAGCTGCTGGTTTTAGAAGGTGTACAGTAGCTGCCACATCAAATAAAACAATATTAGTTGTATCAGGAATTTCAACCTGCACTTGCAATGTTTCCAAAATACTGACCAAATCTGCCTTATTATCAGGTTTAATTTGACCGTTTGATGACAACGAAGGCGGGCAAACCATATCGCTTACCTACGCAGGTTATTTATTTAATTATATTTAAAATTTGATCTCCCAAATGAACTACGCCCCTGAGCTGCTCCTACGGGGTATTTTTTAGGGTACTTCAGGCAAAATCTCTTAGTATGACCTATTTAAGCTGCCGACCAAGTTTCATGCTTTTAACACAATTTGCAGGGTTTTGGCCAGAATTGGCGTTAACCGCTAAGACTATATAAAGCTATTTTTAAATATGTTATTTTTATGTATAAATGAACTTTATTTTAAAATGAAACTTGTACTGATATTCAGAGAAAAATAAAAATGGTTCCTACAATTTCACATTAATTTTCTGAAATTGTACCTGAGACGCTGGGGAGTACACCTCCAGACTTTCCACATCTCTGGTCTGCCCCTCCCCCTAAATGTTTTTCCCGGTGTGCCCTCCACAATTCGACACTGTTTAACATTACCATACAATACATTTTTTTTTGGTGGTTAAAACGAAAATACCTATTTATCGTTGTTGTCTTAATTCTGTAGGAAAGTATGATATTCATGAATTTTTCTAGCCACAAATAAGTATATTTATTTCAATTATTTTTAAATTTATTTATTTTTCATTTAACTAGCATTGATGGAAAAAGAGACGAACTATTGACTGATATTCGCTAGCTAGATTCTAAACTGTACCTTTCATTCTACACCCATGGTGCAGTAAATCGTGTCATGAATATTTTGCGGCATGTGATGTGATCCCTGAGAAATATGTATCAAGTAAACAATTTCTACTAGCAATTTTCACTAAATGTTATAAAAAATCATAAAAAATAGACGAGGGCGCGGCCGACACGGTTGCATTTTACTATGGGTGGTACGAGTGTAATCCATTTTTGAAGCGGACAATTATTTACGTAGTGAAGGCCATCTAATTCATATATATATAAAGTAGAAGAAGGATTATCAAATGTATTCTTTAATCTTCAGTGTGTATTAGAACTCCTACAACAAGTAATCATCATGAAATCTTTGGTAAGATTGCTGCATTTTTTATGTAGCCCAACAAGTCTTGTATACATTTTTCATTCAATTTTCATCAATTGTATTTTTTCTCGAAGGCTAGATTTCCACAATTTAAAATTATTTTCATTTTAAAGGGGCCTGCTCGGATTGCAAGTTTAAGAAAAGTCTGAAAAACATACTAGTGATTTTTTTTATAAAAGAAAGTTAAAAAAGCAGCTGCTTTAGAACCATCTGAAGAATAATTAAAAACTGATAATTTGGTACCTTATTTTGTAACGAGTTCGTTTAATAACTTAAAAAACATTTTTTGCTATATTAATGAGCCATTGGACCATTCTTCTTTTAACAATCTAAATGGGGAAAATTTTCAAAACTTGAACACAAAACTTGGCTGAGGGGTTACCACTCTTTCAGTAACATGAAAAGTTAATACACAATTGGAGAATAATTCGAATATGGTTGAATCGCCACTCTCCATAGGGGTCGGTGGGTGACAATTAAGTAGTTCAGATTTCATGATTTTAAGCTGATTTAATTTTTAGGGTTAACTAAATTAAAAATCTACAAAACTAGGCACAGAAAATAGTCTATTGATAATAAGTGCTTCCAGGGAGGAGTTAAGGAAACGTAAATATAAATGGCAACAGAACGCATATCGAAATATGTAATACATTAATGGGGACCAAATTTAGAATCATTTCTCGTGTTCTAAATTTTTAGTAATATCATATATTACCTGCAAAATTTTTCAATGACATTTGATGAAGTGCACTTACCCAAAAACTTTTAAAATTTATTATGTATGATCTTAAATTAAGTTTTCTACCACTTGCTGCTTAATTATTTTTTGTTATAAAAGATTATTTTGAAAATATTATAACTTGAAACATTTTAGTTATTATGGCGTGAATATATTTAATTAGGGGCTTTTACGTTCGTCGATATGAATCTGATATAAAATGGGGACTTCAAAACGTCCGAATTAACCAAAACGTGCAAACAAATTTAATTTTAATAAATATTTTATTTCATAGTTCAAATATTGTAGCATTCGTATATTTGATACTTTTAACAATTAAAGAGACGTTAAAAGTAAAAGTACAAGATGGCACCTTTAAAATGGCCAAATATAAGACCAAACTTATGCAATAAACTATTTGTGTTATTAAATTTTTACATGGAGTTCAAATATTACAACATGAGCATTTTTAAAACTTTTATCAATTAAAATAACGTTAAAAAATAAAAATAAAAGATGGTGGTCCCAAAATGACCGAACTTAAGATCAAAATGATGAAAATTCGATAACAGCGATTTTAAGGTGTAGTTAGAAACACAAAAAAATAACATAATTAACTATGTTTCAATTCTGCCTGCTTATTTAACCTCCCCACAATAAAATTGTGGGAGATTACTAAAATTGGTTCAAAATCGAAAATTGAGATAACATCAAATCTTTACGTTTTGAGGTCCCAGGAATCCAAAAAAGTGGTTTTTGAAAAATTTCTGTGTGTATGTATGTGTGTTAGCACGATAGAGGCGAAACTACTGGACAGATTTGGATGAAACTTTGCACGAGGGTTTCTTTTCTATTCTAGAAGATCTGAAAAGGTTTTGGTTGAGATCGGATTACGTTTAGTGCCATTTTGGCACAACAACTTGTTTATTTTATTATTACTTACAATTTGTAATCTAACCATTGGAAATTCAATGTCTCTATACTATCAACATATGTAAAACTACGTCGAAAGTTTTCAGTGATCGAGTGGGCTAAAGCGTCGACTTACAAATCGAGAGATCGACGGTTCGATCCCAACACAGTGCGTTTCTTTTTCTTTCTTTTTTCATTATAAACTTTATTAATAATTGCGGAAAATGTTACATGATTAAATATCAACATATATTAGGTGTTTATAATTATTCAGAGTTTGAGGATTGGTCACTAGTTTTAAATGAAATATAAATAATTCTATTGCTGTTTTGGCGGTGAACACACACGACGTCGTAAATTAGATAAATATAGGTGGGTCATATTACAATAATATATTTGATTTAAAGGTATGTCATGACGGCTGATTTGAATTGACTCTCAGAGCTCGTAGCATTTGCTACTGCTACTAATCAAATTACAGTTAAAAAGTAGCAGACTGCTGTTTAGCAGTCCATCACTAATTTCAACCGGGTCGGGAGGTTCCAGCCGCTTCCAGTAGCTGCCGATTTTTTTCTTTTGCAACTGTTTCTTCTGTTTCTGAATCTAGTAGTGTATCCTTGATATTTCTTTATTGTACCTTCTTTTGAATTCTTCGTTCTCTAGTAGGGATATGTTTCAGTGAAATTCGTTGCTATTTTGTTGTATCCTTTAGCGAACTTCCATTTTTGTTTGAACACGTGTGGAGTAGAGTTTTTCCTGTGATGTTCTTGTCCTCATGTACTTGATATATGTTATGGTTCTCTGCAGCTCTCATCTTCTTTAGTTGTTCGTATTTATTGTGTGCTGATGGATGATTTCTCCCTCATCAGCGTCTATTTCATCGATTTTTATTCTTTAACTCATCGTTGGTCAATTATGTTCTTCTCTTGTTATTTGTTCTCCATTTACTTCCTTTTTATATTCTTCTTCCTATAACAGGAAAATATTCTAGTTTCTTAGTTTGTGTTTTCGTTTCAACGTCCTGTATTAGTCTATCCATTTCGTTTGCTTCCAAGACGTATGTTAGTTTGCTGTAAGAGATTTTTATTATTAACTGATTAACTGTACCACGGTAAAGCAATTTACGGTTTTAGAACTATTTAGTTTCTAGCATAACCAGAACGCAAGTTATCGATAGAATGCAAATATTGGTAACAAATATTTTTATAGATGTAGTTTATCTAGCTTAAGACTGAAGTACTCCTGAGACTAGTTTATACAGCCACACGCAATGGAAATTAAATTTGAATCGGCCACTATTCAAGTCGACTCATTGTCACGAAAACGCGCATTGTGTTTGTCTTTTTGTAAACTTTTGATATTGGACGGGACTAGTCTCAAAAAGATAATTTCAAAATATTAAAGTTATGTATTTGACGGATTTAAAAAATTTGTAGTTTTCAAATCTGTAGTTAAGTTAAGATCTTCTAGAGGGGTTAAGGAGGTGAGCTAGAAGGATATTAAAATCGTTTATAAACGTTTATTTTATTTAGTTCTTTTTATTCAATTAATTTATTGTTTTTTATAATATCCAATACTCCCAATAGCCCAAATGGCCGCTTAAACATCTGTGCCTTAGAGCCAGACTGAATTAGATCAGATTATCTAAGTTGTTCAGGAAAGCCAAGTTTCGAAGTCTTGATTTTTGCATTTTTTAGCAATTTTTGTGTTATTTGGGAGTTTCATTTTATTACTCTATGCATTCTATTTAAATGCACTATTTCATATAGATTTCATTGAGAAGGTGAAATATTGACCATATGTACACTGTACAGGGTGCGGCAGAAAGGACGGGTGTTTTGGGACGGGTGGTATATGTCAACGAAGGGGAGTAGAGCGTTGTGGATAAAGTCGCTCAACTTGGGGGAGATTTGTTAGCCACAATGGTTACATCTGGACGAGAGAACATTGTGAGTTCGCAGTCGAGGAGTATTTTAAATCGGGCGAATCTGTGATTGTTCTGCAAAGGCGTTCTCGCCGACATTTTAATATCCGTCACCATGGCTCAGTCCTAAAACGTGGGTGACAGAATTGTCAGATGGGTTCCGAATTTCAGAACGACTGTATCAGTGATAGAACCCTGAGCGCTGCGACTTGTTTTCAGGCAGAATGCTCTGGGTTGTGAAGGACGTCTTGTCTAACTGCTTCAATGATAGGCAGTGTTCTTACACATCGACTACGGGCACGAGGTTTCGGATTCATTGCCGAGGAGTCGTTCTGAAATTCTGAACCCATCTGACGATTGTGTCTCGTTTTGGGACCGGACCATAGTGGATATCGGATAGCGGATATTGAAATGTCGGCGGAAACACCGTTGTGAAACAATCACACATTCGTCTGATTTTAATGGCGTATTTCCCCGAGTTAAACGACTTCATCCATAACGGTCTATTCCTCTCCGTTCGCGTATGCCACACGTCCCAAAAACTCCCGTCCTTTCTGCTGTACTATGTATTAAAAAATGTGGGTCTAATACAGAATGGTCCTGATATTTTGTTTGTATTTTGGACTGTGTATTAGGAGAACTTAATGTAATACGAATCTTACATGTTGGAAGTAAATGTATAGTGCGACTATTATGTCTTAAAACAACTTTTGTGTACTAAGAGACAGTATTAAAAGTGTTTCATATAGTCTAGTTAAGGACACAGTAGCGACAGTATACTTCAGCAACATACCTAGCAATTTTCTAAAGTGTCATTTTAAACGAAAATGGACTCGTCTAGGAAACAGAAATGCATTTCAGTAACTTATTTAGATACAAATTTTAAATTATTTTCCTTTACAGATTTTGGCAACTGTTCTCTCATTGACTACTCTCACTACTGCTGCTCCAGGTGGAGCACATAGTGGAGCCGTAGTCTCTGGTCCATCAGGCATTGTAACTAACCATGGGGCTATTGGGCCAGCCGCATTAGGATTAGGTGGTGGTTTAGGAGGTTACGGAGGTTACGGAGGACATGGTGGAAGTGGAGCATACGTAGCTGGTCCGGTAGGTCCTTCTGCTTATGTTGCTGGACCGGCAGTTTCTCACGCTTCAGTAATAGGACCTGCAGCAGGTTTTGGTGCACATGGTCTTGGCGTCGGTGGAGGATTTGGAGGTAATTTTTACAGAAAGTTTGTTTATAGAAGGTGTTTAAAAAAACGTAGAATCGGAAAGCAACGCAGTCATAGACTTCATTTAAATCGAAAAGAGTGCATATCAATAGCTTTAAACGACAAAACTTCTTTTATTAAAAATTCAAAGGTAATTTATAATAAATAAGAGCTGCTCCAGAGAACTTAATCTTACAAAAATTAGGAGCAATACCGAGAATAAATCATTTTAATGACGGTTAATTAAATGGAGTCATCTCGATCTGGGAATAATATTTTGTATTCAAAATGTTGAAATAATTATTCCCATTCTAAAAAAAATTTGTGACTATCACGGGCTCCAGCTCCATTTTTTTTCAACTTTAACAACTCGTGACATACTTGACAGGAGGTGCCACACTGGAAGTCGATTTTGTGACTCATTATCATTCATAAAACGATAAAAATATCTGATAAAGCATAAAACGATGACGTGCTGTAAAAACCACCCAGCTCCCGTACTATATAGTTTATGACTCACTGATCAAAAGTTCTCGTGGCAAAAACAAACACGAAAATTAAATTTTTTCTATAATAGTTTGAAGCTTTCGCATTTCACTACTAGACAATGTCAACTTTTCCTCTGTTCTATAAACGACTATAAAGTATTTCTGAAGATTTTTCTTACGACGAATTTAAGCCCTTTTATAAAAACGTTCCATCACGTACAATTCTTAAACTCAAACTTAGCAAAAACACCGTTTTTGACCAATTTTGAAATAACATAACTTCTCAACCGAATGTCTACATACCTAGCTGTCCCGCATCAAATAAAAATTATGCAATGTAGGAAATGAAAGTATTAATTTATTGAAAAATATTTTTCAATAAAAAATTTAAATATAAAAAACCACTGCATATAGTATAAATACACGATTTGTATTTTAGAAGAAATAAGAATATGAAATCTACAAAAGATTTCTCCTCAAAATGCTACTATCCAAAATTTGTGACATGAAATTTGGTCCCCAAATAAAATATATCTAAAATTTTCTATTAATAGAAATCTGCTTAGATATAATTTCTCTTTTTCTAAATAACAGCAGTTTATATTTTTGTTATTATTTAGGCTTTGGTGGATTCGGCGGATTCGGACATGGAGGATTTGGTGGACTTGGCCATGGAGGATTTGGAGGACTTGGACTTGGATTTGGTGGACTTGGTGGTCATGGAGGATTCGGTGGACTTGGCCATGGAGGATACGGAAGCGGTCTTGGATTATCACATGGAGTAACTGTAACCAATGGCGGAGGTACTATCAGTTTAGGTCATCATGGTGTAGCAGTTAAAGGACCAGCCACCGTGCCAGCAACAATTGCTGGTCCAGCTGGCAAAGTTGTAGCTGATGGTCTATATGGAGTTCCGACTCATGGTCATGGGTGGTAGTTCCTTATATGATGTAAAAGAATATAATACCACCTTAGTTCACACACAAAATTTAGCAAAGTAATAACGCAAATTGGAGCATTCTATCATTGTAAAGAAATATGTGATATTGATTTACTTGTTAAAGTATTATTATCGATGGTTAAATCGGTTACTAAGTATAGTTTACTTGTGATTGTAATTATGAGGTTTTAATTATTATTGTGTATATTTTGTAAATGCGTATTTATGTACAATGAGGCTAGTAAATTAAAATGAATATAATATTTATTTTCTATTATTGTATTATAGGCTGCTTTCAGTTTTCAATGCTTCACTCTAAATATCTCATGTGCCAAAGTGATTTTGATTATTTAGAAATTTACTAATACCTTTATCAAGGGAGAAATCAAGAAGTTCTTTACTTTCTAGTGGCACTAAGAATGAAGAAAGTTTATATTCGTCAAATTTGACTTCGAGTTTTTTGACAAGTATTGAACCTATAAAACTCCCAGTTACAAAAAAAGATCTTTAGAAAAAATATCTGTAAGAGTGGATTTTTATGACTATCGCTTAATTTAGAGTGACTGATTTTGAAAATCTCGACTTCCTCGAAAACCCATCAAATGTTGTACGTTAACAATATTATACATTATAAACCTAATAATATGCCATTAATGAGTATTCCCGGAGATCTCACATAAAGTTAGTTTATTGATAAATAATAGTTGTTTTAGACACTTAAGAAAGTAAGTTCGGCGTGATCGTATCATTTATTTAGAGCTCTGTTCATCCCCTCTGGTAACCTCAATTTAAAAAACTGAAATGAGAATCTTCTGCTCATAATATATTACATAAAATATTTTCAAAGATGTAATATTTTCAGCTGAAAAAAAAACAAATAGTTCAGTCATTATGTATGAAATCTCTATGTAGAGCTCGACAGGCGTCAGTGGGCTTCTGGGGCTTGGTAGGGGGGATTATTGGTGAGTGTATCGGTGACTCTTTGGTACGTGGCATAATGTGGGCTCGCTACCATCTTGAACAAATTTACAAAATTGTTCACCAAGCAAACTTCTAACACATTGTAAATGAACCGTAGTATGAAGGAAATAAAAGGCCACATCACTGCTACTTAAATTAATTTTATGAACACAAGAGTAGATAGGAACAGTTAAACTTCGTAGCATGTAAAATAAATTATTAAATCAAACGAACTTATCTTAAGTGAAGTGCGATTATAATTGTATGAATCGTCTCGTTGGGACAGATCACATGATAGTAATCCCTTTTACACATGACAGTTCCGGGGAGGAAGCGCAAAGCTTTAAACGTGTGGTGACGATGCCACACGTTTAAAGCTTTGCGCTTCCTCCCCGGAACTGTCATCCTCAACTGTCATTGTTTCGAAAGCGTATCTATTGTTGCAACTAAAGAGGGGTTAGTTATGGAACATAAAACAAACAAGGAAATATGGGAGAGCGTGATCTTTTCCGACGAGACGATTCATACAATTATAATCGAGCTTCACTTAAGGTAAGTTCGTTTGATTTAATAATTGTATTTCTCGTCTCATCTTCATGATTACATGGTAGATGTTTAAAGCAAGTTGCAACACCCATTCCCTATTAGAATTTGTCAATAAATTTCAACTTTTTATTTTTAATAAAAAAAGACAAAACAATATAAGATACATCGTTATGAATTTGTCTATTTTTCCATAATGGCTTTGGTAAAATCATCCCTCTTGCCTAAATGTTTATCGTAAAATAATACACATGCTCAGAATGTTTCAATCCTACCCACTAGGATATGATTGTCCCAAGATTAACACTAGTCTTTGCTGAAATTGAATTTAATGTATGGGGAGTATCATGCATCGAGAAAATAAACTGCATCAATCTCATTATCCTTTTGTGTTAATTCATCCACAGACTGACTGCTTGGGGGCTACTCAATCAGGCTTCTTGAATGCAAGAAAATCTAGTTGATTTTATTTTTTCTACATTGCATCATCATACCTAAATAGAAAATTAATGTTTTCGCAGTATGAATTTTGAAATAGTTCCTAAATAATGGAAATATTAGTCTGTTAGCATCCATAAGGTCATGCTGACTATATTTATTAAGGTTAAGTGTAAGAGTAGCCTATGGTTAAACTTCGCCTTAATAAAGACGTTTTATTATTATTATTATTATTATTTGACCAGGAATTTTTATTTCTATTTCTTATCTACCCGTCTTTATAATTCTTGTCATTAAATGAAATAACCTGAACATGATGTGGTCTTGTTAGGGCCAAGAGGATGGATAATTTTTGTGCTACCTCATAGCTATCTTAGTTCATCATTTAATGTTATTATTGCATTCTAATACCTGGATGGATGGATGTAGAGTTACATTTTAATGCATTACTTCAGAAAATATAATTAGTGATATGAGAAACGAACAGAATTTATGTATATCCCTCCTTTAAATCGTTCAGACAGAAATGTATATAAGTGGAATTTATTTTGTGACCATATCAACAGCTTCAGCTTTACAGAGAGATCATTAAAGTTTTAGGGCACTCTCTTATTGTTGAACGGTACAGGGTTCTAGGAATAATATCAATTGATACCTACTATAAAAATAAGTCGCGGAATGCTTCTATGTAAGTAACTTAGCACCAGGGAAAACATATTTACAGAATTTTCAATATTTGTCTCAAAATCTGTAATGCCTAATCTGCTTCCATATTTTATGGGAATTTTACATAAGATATAAAAATCCAAACATTACGTTTCTTGCCCCATTACCAGATTCCTTGCAATATATTTCAAGAGATAGATGTAGTGTTATCAACTCGAGATAAGTTGCAGCTCTGCAACTTTTCAGCAAGCAACTTTAATCCAAAAAACGCGTTCCAGAGTTCGAGTTGATTTATAGGCAACTTTCTCATCGATATTAAAAAAAAAAAACGTGGGATCTCCTGTTTTAAGAATAGCTCCAATGTGGCTGATGATGCGTCAAGTCTAGTTTTCATTAGTCGAGTGAGCGGTCAAGTAATTTGGTCAAGTACTTACTATTCCTCTAACTCTACACTTTACCACCGTGTAATCCTGCTCTACTCGACCATGATCTAGTGCTCGACTCGACCAGTTACTCATTGGCAGAGTTAGAGGGATAGTTAGTACTTGATCAAATTACTTGACCGCTAACTCGACTAATGAAAACTAGGCTTCAGAGAAAATATACAATGTCTAGCAATCGCTCCTAACTAGATTGTCACAAGTTAAATGCATTTATTTATTTCTTTAATCATGTAAAAAATCATCTGACAAAACAAGATGAATAATCATTTCTGTATCATAAATATTGTGAGACCTTTCTATAATAAAATTTGTTCCCCAAAAGGTCAAATTCGTAAATTTGGGAAAAAACTGGTTAGATAAATGAAAAAACTTCAACACTTGAAATATGTCTTAGGTGCGTTCTTTCAGCTGAAAGTAATATTTTTGTTGATAATTATAATTAAATTCCAAGTGTTTATAATTTCGATTAGAAATTACGATACCTTATCTTTTTAGTAGCAATAAAAAACCCAGGTCCACGAAAAATATGCATTGCCTAAACAATTTTCATATAAGGGCCCATATAATCAGAAATCATCTATATATAGCAACTTCTGCTATAATCAAATATATTTTAACTTGGCCGCTTCAGACTTCGCTTCGTTTGCTGAACCACGCATTGTTGATATATGTGAACAATGATTTTTCGCCATTGCTTAAAGATAACTGGTTTCATCAATTATGTAAACACTATACATAGGCCACAGAAAACATTAATTAGTATTAAAAACATATGTATTTAAGGTTCATAGTGGCCCTGAAAACAATATTTCCTTATAATTCTAAATATAGATCCATGATCTTCGATCTTAAAATTATTTGCGACTAAGAATTTCTTTAGAGAATTTTGGGTTTAAAATCATTATCTGTGAACTATACGGTCTTTGATCTAAATATATTACATAGGCGAAAGAAAAAAACTAATGGCCGTTCGTTTCATGGCATCTTTTTATGGTAAATACTTTTAACAAGTGAAAAAAACTACATTTTGATATGCTTTTAATACAATTTGTTGGGATGATTAATAACATTTTCAGCAGAGGGTCGCAAGATGACTCAGTGCTTTGACATGTTTTATTTTTCTCTTTTTTCTTTTTGCATTGACTAAAGTAAAAGCTAACTACATTTTGAAACCCAGAAAGGGCATTCTATTTTTATTTGGTAAATGAAAATAAGGAAATGAATGATGATATTTTAAATACAACATTACATTATTTTTTGCACCTATATCGTACGGAGAATTTATCAATTTGTAATATTTTTTTAAATAATTCTTTGGAATGCATTTTCGTAAATAACTCGTTTATTTTAAGTTTTTCGAAAAAACCCTATTTCAGATTTTTTGTCCAAAAAGGTCCATGCCTTATACTGGTTATAGAGATAGATCGACGGAATAGTTAATTTTCGATTTTTATTAGGAAACTGTTCGGAATTTGTAGAATTTATCACAAAAATCAAGTTTTTCTGGATTTGTAGATTCGCTTTTGTTTTGTCAAATTTCTCATAAACGTCAACTAATAGAACTATTCGAGCCCTACAATTGCCATTTTTGAAAATTAAAATCAGACCCTCGGTTCGGAAGTTATTAATTTCTTTGAAAAATCATACTCGGCCCTGGAAAACATACTTGCGGTCAACGAATTCGGGCCGCCAGCAATAGGCTTGATTTGTGGCCGGGTACCTTTGATTCCACCAAGTCTCATCGAAATCGATCAATATTCTGGACAGTTATCGTGCTTCCTAGCCCGATTCCGAGAAAACCAGTTTTTTGCAAAAAAAAACAATTTTCGTTTGTTTTTCGACATAGTCTCTGGTATACTTATTTGTAGAGCTTTGCCAGCGGCACTATTTCTTTTTTGAAATATCTCGATCCGACTACCCGTTATCGAGTTATTCAATTTTTCCCGAAAAACTCGAAACGTCTATATCGGGTACTTCCGGTTTCCGAACTAAGCCGAGCTTCCGGCGTTAAGGTTTTCTAAAGACCTCCTATTAACCACCCTAGTTTCATCGCAATCCGAAAACGGATTAAGGGGGCTGGGCGTGACAGACCGACAGACAGACAGACAGACAGACAGACAGACAGACCGACCGACTGACCGACGGACGGAATTTTCTAAATTCGCTCTCGAATCGATTGATACGAGTTTCACATCGATCCGACGTTTTTTTCGGGTTTCGACGGTCCACCGGAAAAATGCTAAACGTATACTACATTTTTTTTCAAAATGTAGTAACAAGGTGGTAATCGACATTCTAATCTAGTGAAATTCATTTGGGGATCATATTGGTTCCAAAGAAGTATCTACTTGAACAGGATTTGCGAGAAAAAAACTGTTCTATGTCAATTACTTCTTCCGACCAGACCAGACATGTCGGTCTGAAAAAAGGTGAGACGTTTTGATGCTACTTTTCTGCTGACTAGTTAGTCTGTTTTTAAAAACGTATTTCGTGATGATTCTTGTTTTGTCAAGGCATACGATCTTTAAAGTTTGAATGTACATTAGCAGTGATTAGAATTGACCATCGAAAATGGAATTTCGAATGGTGTACGTCGACAAGTATTTGCGCTGCGTTCAACGTCTCCATATACGCTACCCCCCCTCCCCTTTTTGAAGAGAAGTAATAACTTTTCCAATGACCACTAGGCTTGTACTCAATTAATTCTGTGAATCGATCAATTGATTATATCAGTGGAGGCAAGCCCCACTGAGTAATGCTGCCGTCAGCAAGTTTAGTTTTGGCACCTCAACTATTTTTTGATGATTTACTGGGGAATATTCCTAAATCATAATGTATCACCTAGACTAGTGTTCTTAAATTTCCTAATAGGATATTTTTATCCAACTTTTAATCGACATAGAAAAATTTTATCAATCTGCAAATTTCTGTAGACTGTTAATAATAATTGGATTATCATGAACCATTAAACCATCTAAGATAAAAAACTACAGTGAAATATTTTTCTTTTATTAGAAAATTAATACTAATTTTGATCTGTGACACTATTACATCTTGATTTCAGTTTTTCGTCAATGAATTATTATTCAGTTAATTAGAAAACAAATTATTATTATATAATAATCTCAGACTCTCCTGTTATTAGAAAAGAAAATTGTCATATTATGACACTTTTTATTGCTATAGGTACCTACCATACTCTTACAAACATCCAGTAATTTTGAGAAATAATCATCATTCGATCATTTTTAGGCTCTTAAAAAAATTATTTGGTAAAGAAGACAATTTGACATATACTATGACATTTCTTATTAGGTACCATTATTCTAATGAAATGATAATGATTTCGGTAGTAATTTTCATTAGATACTGTTTTACAGAATCCAAATATTGGAAAAGTTTCATAAATATCCAAACAAACATTACGTGGGTGAGTCATCCAGACCGTTCAGTGTAAGATTGGATGAACACAAGAAAAAATGAAATTCAGAGTTCGAAGATATAGAATAAACTGGGACTCGACTAAAATTTTAACAAAAGAGACGGATAGCAAAAAGAGAAAAATTAAAGATTAAGCGATAAAATTATTGAATGAGGATAGATACGTGTAGAATTGGTCCGTAGATGTTTGTACAACCTGCTTGCCAATGTTAAAAGAACAACTTATATACAGCATAAAAGATTGTTCAAAGAAGCCCTGAAAAAGGAAACATATTAGGTTTCCGAATTTCCAATCGATGTAATGCGTGTTCTGGTCTGTTAGCAAATGAACAAATCGCGCGAACAGTGATAAATATTTTTTCTTAAATCTGATATAGAAGTAGGCTAATATGCTGCCTTCTAAATTGTGCCTCCCCGTACGACTGCACCTGTTGCAGCCCTGTCAGGAACGGCCCTGTCTGCTCGAATATACTCAACCTGAAACGTACGCACAGGAGATCAACATTGCTGTTGCTCATCGCTGTCATCGTTTCAGCTTCTTCATCATAATAATTATTATTATTGAAATCATCTATGAGTCGTAGCAATTCGTTCCATTGACATATCAGAGTTTCAAGCACGACAAAATTCAATCAGCAACTCTTTATACTCATCGAAAATATGCATTTAAGCGTTTCTATCAAGAACGATTAATACCTGGTTTGGAGGGTTTCGGTAGAATCGTCTGAATTACTTCCACATCCACGTAGTGGATTGGAAGTATAGTAATTGCAAAAAAAATTTCAAAAATTTTTATTCGTGAAATAGGTTTAGAATGTCATGAAACGTCGAGATTTTAAATTTGAGCGAAAAAAAAATTTTCTGTCTGTCTGTCGGTCTGTCTGTAACTTTTTTTTGTCCGCACGTTTTCTCTGGAACGGATTAAGATATTGACTTGAAATTTTGTACACATATATATCATAACGAGATCTGGAACTGGATTGTTTTTTGAGGATATCCGGTGAAGGGTTGGGGGTTAAATAGGGGTAAATATGGGAAAATAAGTAAAGCAAGAGTACAGAAACTTGAAATTCGGTGTATGTACTAGAAGTTAAGGCCTCAGGTTTTTTCATAATATTTTTCAACCCCCCACCACCCCTACCCCATTAATGGGGTTGACTAAATAAAGTTGAGATATTCATTTGAAATTTCATACACGTATGTATTATAGCGACGTCTGGAATTAGATTATATTTTGAGATGATTTCGTTGAAGGGTTGGGGGTTAATTTGGGGCAAATAGGGGAATATAAGTAAAACAAGTTGGTAAGAGTACAGAAACTTGAAACTCGATGTATGTACTAGAAGCCAAAGCGTCAGATTTTGTTATACTATTTTTCAACCCCCACCACCCCTACTCCAATATGAAAAGGGTTGATAAAATAAAATTGAGATATTCATTTGAAATTTGGTACACGTATGTATTATAACGACATCTGGAACTAGATTATAATTTGAGATGATTCCGTTGAAGGGTTGGGGGTTAAATAGGGGTAAGTAGGCGAAAAAAGGTAAAGCAAGCTGGTAAGACTACAGAAACTTGAAATTCGGTGTATGTACTAGAAGCCAAATCGTCAGATTTTTTAATAATATTATTCAACCCCCACTACCCCTACTCCAATATGAAAAGGGTTGATAAAATAAAATTGACATATATTCATTTGAAATTTGGTACACGTAAGTATTATAACGACATCTGGAACTAGATTGTACTTTGAGATGATTCCGTTGAACGATTGGGGGTTATTTAAGGGTAAATAGGGGGACATAAGTAAAACATGCTGGTATGAGAACAGAAACTTGAAATTCGGTGTATGTACTAGAAGCCAAGGCCTCAGATTTTTTAATAATATATTTTAGCCCCCCATCACACCTACTTCATTATTAAAAGGGTTAATAAAATAAAATTGAGATATTCATTTGAAATTTGGACACATATGACTTATAACAACATCTGGAACTAGATTATATTTTGAGATGATTCCGTTGAAGGGTTTTGGGTTAAATAGGGGTATATAAGGGAAAATAAGTAAAGCAAGCTGGTAAAAGTACAGAAATTTGGAATTTGGTGTATATACTAGAAGCGAAGGTGTTAGGTTTTTTAATTAGTATTTTCCATCTCCCCACCACCCCCACTCTCTTATTAAAACAGTTGAAAAAATTAAATTTAAATTTTCACTTGAAATTTGGTACATTTATGTATTATAACTATATCTGAAACTAGATTATATTTTGACATGATTGCGTTGAAGGAGTGGGGGTAAGTAGAGGTAAATAGGGAAAAATAAGTAAAGCAAGCTGATAAGAGTACTGCAACTTGAAATTAGATGTATGTCCTAGAAGCCAATGCCTGAGATTTTTTGATAATATATTTCAACCCTTCCACTACCATTACTACATTATTAAAGGGGTTGATAAAATAAAATTGAAATATTCGCTTGTAATTTGGTAGACGTATGTATTATAACGACATCTGGAACTAGATTATATTTTGGGATGATTCCGTAGAAGAGTTGGGGTTAATAGGAGTAACTAGAGGAAAATAAGTAAATGGTAGTAAATGGTAAGAATACAGAAATTTGGGATTCGGTGTATATACTGGAAACCAAGGGCTCAGATTTATTTCTAATATTTTTCAAACTCCACCACCTCCCCTTCATTATTAATGGGATTGATAACATCAAATTGAGACATTCACTTGAAAGTTAGTACACGTATGTATTGTAGTGACATCCGACTGAGATAACTCCATTGAAGGGGTGGGAGGTGGTAGATTGTGAATAGTGGAAAATAAGTAGGGTAAACTAGAAACTTCATTTTCAACGTATATGGTAGAAACCAACGCCTCAAACTTTTCTATGACATCTGCCCCAAATATTATTAAAATTCTATGACCAATAATTTAAACATACTAGTGCAAATAAAGTGACTTGGATGAAGAATCTGGATGTGGAAGTAGTGATTCCTTAGGCAGCGGTTTTTTTGGTATATTATAGCTTTTCATTCTGAATAAAAGTCTCTATGGCCACGATACTACATATTCAGTATCTTGGCTCCTATGGAGCACCAAAGCACCATTTTTATAACGCATGTTTTGATTATTGAAATACCTAACTTTATGTTTTTGAGGTTGCTGCATTCAAATCTGTTAAATAGTCAAGCTGTCAATTACCAAGGAACTACTAGGTGATTTTTTTAATCGGAAATTTTCAAATATCTCGAGTAATCAGCACTCTATGAAAAAATGTTTGAAACAAACGTTGTAGAATTGGATAGGGACAGTTCGGCGGTATATGTCACTTTGACTTTGGGTGGAAAGATTAAGGTCACTCAAGGTCAAGTTCGTTTTTTTAAATAGGAACCCCTATTTTTTATTTCGAATTCGGATTGTCTGAATAAAAATAGACAATTTTTGTTGAAAATATTTTTTCTGAAATTGTTATTTTTTTTAGTTATTCGGCGAGGAAATGTCAAAATTGTAGTACTTTGAAATTTTTTATTTGAAAAAGGGTTTGGACAAAAATTGCAGGAGGCAAAAAGAGTTTGGAAGCGTCCTGGGAATATTCTTATTTTTTTCGGAATTGTCCAATGCCCTTTTTGATGCACTTGGAACTCCACAATGATCTTTTCTGCAAAGGGCATTGGATAATTCCGAAAAAAATTTGAGAATATTCCCGAGATGATTACAAACTCTTTTTGCCTCTTGCAATTTTCGTTCAAACTTCTTCTTTTTCGAGTAAGAAAATCGCAAAGTTCTAAAATTTTCATCCTTCCTCGCCAGGTAACAAAAAAGATGAATGCTGAATCATCTTGCATATGTTATATATATTTGGAGATAATAAGTCCAATATTGAAGTTTTCTACACTGTGGACTAACCATATTTTACAGGGTGTCTCGTAATAACGTGCAAAAAGTTTAACTACTAATTCCTTATTGAAAATGAAGGTGGGCTCCTCATACAAAATTTTTCAAAATAAGCCTTTCTTGTCCAGCTACACCATTTTAAGGGGGTGTGCAAAAAACGGTTTTAAATTTCTATCTGAAAATAACGTAGTCGGAAAAAGATGAAATTTGGCAAATCTCGGTTACTAATGAAAAGGCATCTAACGAAATTATTTCATCCATCTAGCGTATATGCTAAGGGGTGATATTAACTACCTTTCTTAAAATTTTGTAAATATCTTTCTTTGTTGTTACTTTTTCTTTGAATTACAAAAAAGGAGTAAACATTATCATCCATTTAGAAATTTTTCACTTGTCGAAAAAATGTCGTACAATCGACCGTTTTTGTGAGAAGGTACTAAATTACGTCTGCCTAAGTGATCAGTCAAAAGCAACGAGCTCTATTATATTAGTCAAAACACTAAGTAAGCTGGTGTCAAATCATAATTTGGCAGTATTATGTACCAATATGATCAATGACTTCAGAAACTGAAGTCATTGAATATGATCATTTGGTGCTTATATATAATTCTTAGATAGAAATGAAAAACTTTTGTACACCCCTTTAAGGGATATAGTTGAACAGGAAAGGCTAATTTTGAATAATTTTATTATATAAAGAACTCACCTTCGTTTTCGATAAGGAATTTATAGTGAAATTATATGCACTTTATTCACCCTGTATATAAATATCCTATTAGGATGCTTCACCTGCCCCTAGTCGCGTTCAACTTACCGTGAGTCGTACAGTGCATTCATCAACCACTTAAAACATACAGCTAGATCATATTGACGCCTCTTCTACACATTTCCGACGTACCCACTCAGTCACTCCTTGTGTTACCACTCGAAACACAATCGCCCTGTATGTGATCAACTATTTTTGAATCATAGTTCTTTTGAATATTTAACTTTCGATTAAGTTAAACAATAAGCCTAATTCTTACCACTCTAATGACTCGTCCTGTATACAAATACCCTATTAGGTCGCTGCTTCTGCCCATTTCCGACGTATCCATTCTAACCTTTGAAAAACATATAGTGACTTGCCACCCCTACACTCTAAATTATTCCTTTCCCAAACTGTCTCAGAAAACCTAGATTTCACGCTAAATTCACTTAGCGCACAGGTTTTTATAAAAATATCCAAAATATAAGGGTCCAACCTTTTTCTCCCCCATGCATTACCACCCCCGTAATCGTGGAACCCCTGAACCACTTTTATGCGATACAGACCGGTCCAGCCTGCACAATGATACCAAAAACATTCCAATCGGACTACCCCTACGGTCAGCGGTCGCGAGCGAACATTTTGTTACATTTTAAAAGTTTACGCCACCTATACATAGAACTCATACAGCATACCTCATATAGCTTCTACGGTTCGACTATTAAATTCTACATACTTTCGTAACATCAGGCGTTATACTACCGATTTCTTAAACATTTCCAATGTTAAAAGAGTTAAGAACAGATTATATCAAATATCTCGACTTCTGTTGATGCTACGTCAAAAATATATCTGGAGTTTTACGGGTCGTAAAATTTATTATGTTTTATGCACTATTAATTTTACTTCCACATCCACGTAGTGGATTGGAAGTTGGTTTAGAATGTCATGAAACGTCGAGATTTTAAATTTGAGGAAAAAAAATGTTCTGTCTGTCTGTAACTTTTTTGTCCGCACGTTTTCTCCGGAACGGTTTAAGATATTAACTTAAAATTTTGTACACACATATATTATAACGAGATCTCCAACTGGATTGTTTTTGAAGATATCCGGTGAAGGGTTGGGGGGTAATAGGGGTAAATAAGGGGAAACATGTAAAGCAAGCTGGTAAGAGTACAGAAACTACAAGCCAAGGCCTCAATTTTTTTTATATTTTTCATCCCCCCACCCCCTCTAATTCATTATTAAAGGGGTTGATAATTCGCTTGAAATTTGGTACACGTATATATAATAATGACATCAGGAACTAGATTATATTTTGGGCTTATTCTGATGAAGGGTTGGGGGTTAAATAGGGGTAAATAGGGAAAAATAAGTAAAGCAAGCTGGTAAGAGTACAGAAACTTGAAATTCGGCGTACGTACTAGAAGCCAAGGCTTCAGTTTTTTTAATAATATTTTTCAACCCCCCACCACCCTTATTCCATTATTGAAGGGGTTGGTAAAATAAAATTGAGATATTCACTTGAAACTTGGTACACGTATGTATTATAATGACATCTGCAACTGGATTATATTTTGAGATGTTTCCGTTGAAGGGTCGGGGGTTAAATAGGGGTAAATTGGGAAAAATAAGGAAAGCAAGTTGGTAGGAGTACAGTAACTTGAAATTCGGTGCATGTACTAGAAGCCAAAGCCTCAGATTTTTTGATAATATTTTTCAACCCCCGACCACCCCTACCCCATTATTAAAGGGGTTGATAAAATAAAATTGAGATATTCATTTGAAATTTGATACACGTATGTATTATAACGACATCTGGAACTAGATTATATTTCGAGATGATTCAGTTGAAGGGTTGGGGTTAAATACGGGTAAATGGGGCAAAATAAGTAAAGCAAGCTGGTAAGAGTACAGAAACTTGAAATTCGGTGTATGTACTAGAAGCCAAGATATCAAATTATTTATAATATTTTTCAACCCCCCACCACCCCTACTCCATTATTAAAGTAGTTGATAAAATAAAATTGAGATATTCACTTGAAATTTCGTGCACGTGTGTACCATAACGACATCTGGAACTAGATTATATTTTGAGATGATTCCGTTAAAGGGTTGGAGGTTAAATAGGGGAAAATAAGTAAAGCAAGCTGGTAACAGTACAGAAACTTGAAATTCGGTGTATGTACCAAGGCCTCAGATTTTTTTACAATATTTCTCAACCTCCCAATACCCCTAGTCTATTATTAAAGAAGTTGATAAAATAAAATTGAGATATTCACTTCAAATTTGGTACACGTAGGTATTATAACGACATCTGGAACTTGATTATATTTTGAGATAATTCCGTTGAAGGGTTGGAGGTTAAATAGGGGTAGATAGGGGAAAATAAGTAAAGCAAGCTGGTATGACTACAGAAATTTGGGTGTATATACTAGAAGCGAAGGTCTCAGATCTTTTATAATAGTTTCCATCCCCCATCATCACCACTCCCTTATTAAAATAGTTGATAAAATTAAATTTAGATTTTCACTTGAAATTTGGTTCACGTATGTATTATAACGATATCTGAAACTGAATTACATTTTGACATGATTGCGTTGAAGGAGTGGGGGTAAGTAAAGGTAAATAGGGAAAAAAGTAAAGCGAGCTGGTAAGAGTACAGAAACTTGATATTCGGTGTATGTCCTAGAAGCCAAGGCCTCAGAATAATATTCTTCAACCACCCACCACCCTTACTCCATTATTAAAGGGATTGATAAAATAAAATTGAGATATTAACTTGAAATATGGTAGACGTATATATTATAACGACATCTGGAACTATATTATATTTTGAGATGATTCCGTTGAAATGTTGGGGTTAAATAGGAGTATATAATGGATAATAAGTAAATCAAGCTGGTAAGGGTACAGAAATTTGGGATTTGATGTATATGCTAGAAAGCAAGGCCACAAATTTCTTTCTAATATTTTTCAAACCCCGCCATCTCCGCTCCATTATTAATGGGATTGATAACATAGAATTGAGATATTCACTTGAAAGTTAGGACAATTATTATGTCTTGTAATGACATCAGATTGAGATGATTCCATTGAAGGGGTGGGAGGTGGCAGGTTGTGAATAGGGGAAAATAAGTAGGATAAACTAGAAACGTCATTTTTATCGTATATAGTGGAAACCAACGCCTCAAACTTTTCTATAACATCTGCCCCAAACATTATTAAAATTCTATGACCAATAATTTCCCCGTACTAGAGTGCAAATCTAGTCAAGATGTTTCCTTTAAAGTGACTTGAATGAAAAATCTGGATGTGGAAGTAGTGATTCCTTAGGCAGCGGTTTTTTTCTTAGGACTGACAGTTTTCAATTTATTGCCAGAGAAAGTCATTTTTACAAGAAAATTGTTCGATATAAAATTTGTAGGCCAGGAAAAATGAGCAATTTCGCTTTAATTTTTGGAAAACGGTATGTACCGCAAAGTCGGCATATCAGCGCACGACTGTACATGTACAGGTACGGTTACTGTACGTTACAATTGGTATGGAATGAATCATGGTTAGATAAAACACGCCGAGGTAGTAAATGTAACAGCTTAAAATTTACATCTAAAATTAAAAAGTTACAATAGTGGTGGGGACTATTTCCACTTTTCTTAGTTTATTAACTTCTAAACAGAATAATAGAGTTAGTTTTATATCCTTGATTTCTACATATAAAATATTGAAATTCGATGATTTTCGAATGTGGAATCATCTGTTTTATCCATAATACTCATCCTGTGGTCTGAAACTCTTTTCTTAAACTTTACTTCTGTTTGTTCTATATACACTTTATGACAGGTAACACCGGTCGACTTGTTTCGTAGATTGCTTTTTTTTTTAATGGAAGACAGTGTTAATGACACACAATTAACACAAGAAGTAAAAATAAGATCATTTTTTAATTCATTTGTACATATTTACATAAGCATTTATAAAATATAGCATATATTTATTTTTAAGAGAAGCGATACCTGATAATTACAGGAAAGTCTAATAAATAACCTATTAATACAAATCCAGTCCATAAATTAATAAACACTTATTTGTACAGAAATATATCTATAGGGAATCGTTTAATCACAACAAATAGCCACTACCATCCATGTCCATGACCTGGTACGCCGTAAAGACCATCAGCTACAATTTTACCAGCTGGCCCAACAATGGTGGCAGGTACAGTAGCTGGTCCTTGAACAACTATCCCATGAGCTCCTCCAAAGCCACCCAAGTATCCATCATATCCTCCAAAACCTAAATGAAAATGAAATAGTGTAAATCTAATTTCATTTTGGAAAATGTTAAGCTCTGGATGATTAAGTTTTACTCTAAATAGATGTTAGTTTAGTGCTAAATAATAAATATTATTCATTCATAATGTTCAAATTTTCAAAACTCGATATCACTTTATGTGAAACATTTATAAGGTGACCATTTCCGAGAAAGAGACATCTGATGGGGGAATTTCTATTATTTTTGGCTATTAACTGTTTTTCTTAGTACGTATATTTAAAAAACTATAAGACTACCTAAGTAGAACCATAACATTACTATGAATGTTCACTCAATAATTTTAGTGATTTGCAAAATAGTTAGATTTAAATTTAAAAATTATGCTAATCTTCCCATTTCGTAGTATTAAATTCAACTATTTAGGAAACGACTGGGATTACTGAATGAAAATTCATAGTAATAGTCTTGTTATGGTTCTACTTCATCATATACAGGGTGGGGAAATAGTGCGTTGGACCTCGATATCTCGAGTTCTACGATAGCTAGAAATTCTTTAAAAAATTGCAAGTATTTTCGAACATGCAGGGCGAGCCAAAACGAAATTACAGAATCAAATGCCTTTTTTTAAATGGAATGCTATGTATATCAGTACGTTTTTTGAAACCTCTTTCTAGGCTCTATTCATTCTTATATTAGCATTGAATATCTCTCATCTACTTGGATGTAATGATTTTTTTTTGTTGAAATTGCAGATGGTTATTAAAAAAATCACCACAGTCACAATTATGGGTTTTAATAAAAACTTATGTGAATACTAGTTACGAGACATCTAATTAATGTTTTTGAATCATTTTCATTTCCTAAAACTGTACAGGGTGGCCAAAAATTATTTTTCAATTAAGAAATTGTTAAATTGAATTTTCTCAATTTTTTTCAAATGGAACACTCTGTATATTTTTCAGCGATGTGATGTAGAAACGAAAGACGAACATTTTTTGTAAATACTTCCCTATGGCTAATTGCAACAATTTTCGTTTTATAAATAAATAAGTGTAAAAGTCAAGAATAAACTTAAAGAAAGAGGTTCCCTCAAATACTTCATTAGAAAAATTTATAATAGGTGTTCGACGTGTTGCCCATTTTGATTAACTCTCGTCTTTATGAAATTTTGAAATGAGGCCATTTAGTGGGACCATTTCTTCCAATCCATTGAAATGAGTAAATAGTATTTAACAGGTTCTTTACTGTAATGTTTTTTTGTACATTTCTAGTTAGTTACAATTTGTATTGAATTTAAAATATTTGGAATTTTACAATATAAATTTTAATAAAGCGGAACTTGTGGACATGACTTTTGTTTTGGCGAATCAGACAGAAATTGTTTACTTGCCAATAGAATTTATCACCAACGTTACCACGAAGGAATGGTTCCTGATGTTAGCAGCTTCCAAAACCTTCTCGATAGATTTCTGGAAACTGGAAATGTCGAATATAAAAAAAGTGAAAAATAAAACGTGTTGTGAACGAAGAAAATGAGTTTTCTGTGGTGCTGGCAACAGTTGAAAATTCCCATGTTAGTCAAAAAGAAGTGAGCTCATTAGTAGGAATAAGTAGATGGTCTGTGGGTCGAATCTTAAAAACAAATTAGTTGCATGCATATCATATTCAAATGCACCAGGAATTAATTATCTGATGACGACTACAATTTTATAACTGATGAGGCAACTTTTCATAAAAATGGATTTGTTAATAGGCACAATCCTCACTTTCTTATGCAAGTTGATAACCAACACAGATGGTCTAAACGTTTGGGGAGGAATTATTGGAGAACATGTAATAGGGCCACATCTCTTTGATGGTAATTGACTGGAGTTATTTATCTTCATTTTTGGAAAACTGTCTACCACAATTATTGCTAAATCTCCCTGAAAGAATTCGAAATAGGATGTGGTTTCAGCAAGATAGTGCTCCACTACATTATCTAAATGCAGTTAGAGACCACTTAAATAATACCTACCCTCATCAATGAATTGGAAGAAATGAACCCACTAAATGACCTGCTAGATCCCCAGATCTTACAAAAATTAATTTCTTTTTATGGGGACACGTGAAGGAAATCTTATAGAGACACACCAACAACAGTACAAAATATGAAGGAAAGAATAATAACTGCCTTTAGATCTATCACACCGGCACTTTTAGGAACAGTGGGAACCTCATTTCAAAAACGCATAGAGATGTGTGTCAATCAAAATGGGCAACACGTGGAACATTTATTAAAATTTTTTCTACTGAGTTATTTGAAGTTTATTTTGAATTTTGTAATTATTGCTCAATAAAACGAAATTGGTTGCAATTAGCCATAGGGAAGCACTTACAAAAAATGTTCGTTTCTCATTTCTAAATCACATCGTTGAAAAATATACAGGATGTTCCATTTGAAAAAATTGAGAAAATTCAATTTAAATAGTTCTTAATTGAAAATAATTTTTGACCACCCTGAGCAGTTTTAGGAAATGAAAATGATTCAAAAATATTAATTAGATGTCTCGTAACTGGTATTAAACCCATAATTGTGACTGTGGTGATTTTTTTAATATCCATCTGCAGATTGCATTATTTCAACAAAAAAATTCGTTACATCTAAGTGGTTGGGAGATATTCAATACTAATATAGGAATGAATAGAGTCTAGAAAGGGGCTTCAAAAATTATACTGATATACATAGCATTTCATTAAAAAAAAAGGCACGTGGTCCTGTAATTTCGTCTTGGCTCGCCCTGTATGTTCGAAAATAATTTCCAGTTATAGACTTTTTTATTTAGTTTACTTGCAATTTTTAAAAAAATTTCTAGCTATAGTAGAACTCGAGATATCGAGGAAAGACGCATTATTGCCTCACCCAGTATAGTCTGAGCTCCGGACTATATTTTTGGAAAACATTACCAAGACATTCTTGAGGGGGGAATCGTTTTCTATCATTTCCATTACAGTTATCTCGGTGACCTACTACTGGATATTTCACATGCATGCTATTTGAAACTGGGGCAAAATATTATCGTCTGATGAATATAACTTCAATATTAAAAGAAAAAACAATTAATTCAAGAATCACTTAAACCCAAAATTGTTTCCGATTATATGCGATTGTGTTGATGATTTAATTAATTATACCCAAAAATGTTCTCAAGAGATATTGACCGATTTTGAAGATATTGATTTTTGCGTGATTTAACCCAAAAAGAGTGAGAAGTCGGAAAATCGCTAAAACTTTTGAGATCGGGCAGCAATGTGCACGTTCTTACTCTACAGATTGTAGGAGTTTATCTCTATTTTCATGATATGGAGAGAAAATATTTATTTTGATTTCCCAATTCCTTCTTTAAATTGAAAACTTTCAATTATTAAATCTCTGTATAATTCAATTTTCTTTCATAATATAGTTTCTTTTCCAATGTTTCATTAAATTAAATTAAACAAATACATTAACAATTATTATACAGTATGTCTGTTTTAAGCGTACCACTCTATATGTCCTCGTTGCTATTTAAGATATCAAAATGTTTTCGTATCTCACCTCTAAATCCTAGCCCGAAACCGTGTCCAGCAAATGCACCATGTTCTGCGTATCCTAAGCCACCATGTCCTCCGTATCCTAAGCCACCAAAACCAATTTCAGCAGGTCCAATAGCACCATGATTAGTTACAATACCGGATGGTCCAGAGACAACGATACCACTGTGCCCACCATATCCTCCAGGAGCTGCCGAAATAATAGTTACTAGTGACGTGAAGACGGTTAAGATCTGCAAGAAAACCATGTTTTCTTTTGAAATACTTGCCAATTTTGAAAAATGGGAAATCATGGGGGACTTTAAAAAGGCATACTAGTTAAAATGAATTACTTGTCTGTAGTGTGTTTAGTGTATATTGTGTGCTTGCTGTAGAAAGTGAACATTAGTCAAACTCTTTCCGATTGACATTTAATAGAGTTTAAAAAAGAATTCAGAAGAGGCAGAAATTCAGTCTGAATCATTACTTACAAATTAGTATAAAAGAAATTAATCATTAAAAAAATAGCTTGACATTTACTAATCGTGGCTTAGAAACAGACATCTTGCAGGTTTAAAATGTCTGCCACTGTACCCCCAATATCAGGAATGTACGCCTGCCTCTGAAGCCCCATTAACTAGGATGTATCCGATCGCATTTTTATAAAAACTGGGTGGAAATTAATTGAAAACAAATAAATCGGTTTGATACTACTTTGTTATGCTCAGTGACATAACATGCCATTCAGAATGTCTGTCGCTTCACCTCCACTAATACGTATAGTTCTCTGCATATATTTGAGGCACATAAAAAGTGTCGGCGCCCTTGACTTTGCGGTAAAGATCAAATACCGACATTTTTTATTTGCCTTGACTATATGAAGAGAACTATAACTAAATTTAACAAACATTGTAATTACTTAAATTTTCACTGAGTATTGGTCTAACTGTCGCGTCAATGAAAGTGTTTACATCTTAGTCTTCAGGGACAGGTTCAATTTTGATGATTTTTTTTTAAATGTGTGCTTGTTAATATTATTCAAAATCAGAAACATCCCGAGTAGCGCAAATAATTATTTATATTGTTTCGGGGTGGATGTCACCCCTTCTTTGGGGTGAAAATTAATAAACTCAAAATAACTGCAGAAATCGATAGGGGGTGAATTTTAAGCACAAAATGTTCCATGAAGTGTTTTCGATAAATTAATATTTTTCGAGTTATTCGCGATTGAAAATATTGATTTTTCATCCAAAAAATGTATGTTTTAGAGCGATTTTTCATGAGTAATTCGAGAACTTATGTTTTATAAAAAAAGCGTTAGGAGCAAAAGTGAAGATCTGTTGTTTTTTATCAGTCAATGTCAAATATAAATATTACATACTTATTCATGGATATTGTCTTAGTTTTGCATGGAACATCGTTATGAGTGGCTACAGGCTTTTCTGATGAGTCCATAATAAGAACGAAAAACGTTCAAAGGCTAAGCATTTCCAAGAAACTGAATGAGATTTTATGAAAATGTAATTCATTAGAATGAGAAAATTTTTAAAGACAAGGTACTACGTAAATAAATTAATTTCAGGCCTTTGTTCTCATTTTTAACTGAATTTACATATCGTAGGGGATCTTGTAGATACTAGTTTAGCCTGCCTAGCCGTAGGGGACTATGTTGGATGCTAGTGTTAAAATGAGAATGGCAAATAAGAATTTTTACTTGTTAGCATAACCAGAAGTCAGGTTATCGAAAAAATGCAAAGATTTCATTAATATTTTTATATATATTTTTTCCTTTAGTTCTCATAGATAGTTTTTCTTTCTGCTGTTTGCAAAATCCTATAAAGAAAATGTTTCATTATTATAAGCAAACAAATAATAAATAATTCACTTTTAAAGTGAAGCTTATAAAATAACAAATCGATCACTTTTTTCTTATTTCTGTAGATACAATAAGAACCGGCTTATGGCTCGTTGAAGGTGACTGTTTGTTTGCCGAAAACTGAATTGGAGCCTTTCAACTTTAAATGACGGAAGAATGACGAATTTCTGGAGGAAAACTTATTAGATTTTTTTTAAAGTACTTAAAAATACCTTTGAAATGAGCTTTAGAAAAAGTCGTTAGCATAAAAACTTACGGAGTTATGATGAAAACAAATCGGTTGTCTCGTTTTTTAGGAGAATAAATCAGCAATCAAACCAATAGCTTAACCGTAAAAATTGAAATTAAACGTAATCCATTCAAAATTTACTTTATTTTGGTACTAACAATATGTTCTAGAAGTTTAAAGGGTTTAGAATGCGCAGATTTGGAAAAAATTGATTTAATTTTGAAATAATTTTTAAAATCTTTGAAGAAATTTTCTTCTTTTCACAATAACTCAGAAACTAAAGAAGACACGTAAAAAGTGCAAAAATTTAGGGTTTTTTGCAAACAATTGGTGTTTTTTTTTATTTCTCTAGGATGAATATTAATTGAGATCATCGTTTTAAGGTCGCATTTAAGTGCGAGGACCACCTTTCCCGAGCCCTTTAAATTAAAAACTTTCAAAAACAAAGGGTTCAAGATATTCAACTTTACAGGCCCTTATAGCCCCTGAAATTCTCTGCAAAATGGTTTTTGAAGCAATTAGATATCTTAAGAATTAAGGAAGTTATCGTTAAAAAATCAATACGAATGTTTTGTCAAAGTTATTGTAAAGAAAAAGAGGGCAGTCCAACTAAGTGCATTGCCTCCCCCAAAAAACTAAACAACTGAGCATTTGAAGAGGTTCTATTTACAAGTTCAGTTGTGACCTGGGAATAATGTAATGCATGAAATATGTGGTTGAAAATATAATCAAAATATTCTAATGTCGATCGAAATGACTCAGCCTTCAGCTCCACAAAATATTCTTAAATCACTTCTTAACTTCCTTAATTCTTAAAACCAATTTAAAGATCTTTTCAAGTATTTTAAAAAATGAACATATTATTTATAGGATTTTGCAAACAGCGGAAAGAAAAACTATCTATGAGAACTAAAAGAAAGACTATATGTAAAAATAATGAAATCTTTGCATTTTTTCGATAACCTGACTTCTGGTTATTCTAAGCAAGTTAAAATTCTAAAATAAATTTGTCCAATTTCTTATTTGACATTCTCATTATAACACTAGCATCCAGCATAGTCCCTTACGGCTAAGCAGATTAAACTAGTACATTGTGGGATGCCCTCTCATATGTTGTCAACACTACATCGCCACCGGGATAGTTCATGCAGAGGTGGCGAGAATAGAAAAAAAAAGGAAAAGAAAAAAGAAGACAATAATATAAATAATATATATATGACAGATATTCAGATATTGTAAAAAAATATTATGGCATCATTAAATGTGATCAAAGTGTATTGGTTAATATTAATTTATTTGTTATTTACAATACATAATTATTATGTGTCGATATCCCACAAATTGGTGACCCCGACGTGACCCCCTACGATATGTAAATTCAGTTAAAATTGAGAACAAAGGCCTGAAATTAATTTATTTACGTACCTTGTCTTAAAAAAATTTTGTCATTCTAATGGATTACGTTTTCATAAGATATCTCATTCGGTTTCTTGGAAATGCTTAGCCTTTGAAACGTATTTCGCCCTTATTCTGAGCTCATCAGAAAGGCACAAAGCCACTCATAACGATGTTCCATGCAAGACCAAGGCAATATTCGTGGATATGAGTTGTTCAGCATTCGATCACCAACTAACACAATGATATGAACATTTCTTCTCTACGAGCAATATTAGCGGTTTTACAAATGTGCCAATAGAATGCAATATACTCGTTTTGTTTTGTATTTGCGAAGAGTATAATAACCTATGTATTTATGGAATACCATGTATATCCGATAAATTGTCGTAGTCAAGAAAGAAAAAAATAATATTTGTACTACTTTTTCCTTCATTTCTTATTGTCTATTAATCAGCGGCTTCTATTTTTGCAAAACATGAGTAAAAATAATCAACCAACAATTATATCTCAGACCGTATTTCTGTGATAACATTACAGAGTTGACCCCACCCAGCACTTGTCTTACATTTTTTTCATAGCAGATCTGATTTTCAACTACACCAGAAACATCTATGGATACTTCTGTTGTACTGGAATGTTTCAGAATGTGAGGTTGAAGGTAGTTTAAATTTAGGAGACAAAAATGAGCTTAAACTTACGAAGGCGTAGAGCGGTCACGGATGTTTTTTTTCATTCATTCCCACATAAATTTGTAAATAATTTGATTATTCGTTGTTAAATCTGTAAATTATTGATTTACTCCCAATTTCAACTGTAAATCTTATTATTCCCACTTTAAACTGTAAACAGTTCAATTGGCTTCAGCTGAATCTGTAAATAATTTAATTGTTCTCAGTTTAAACTGTAAATAATTGAATTATCCCCAGTTCAAACTGTACTTTTTTAATTCCCACTTTAAACTGTAAATAATTCAATTATTTACAGTCTAAACTGTAAATAATTCAATTATTTACAGTCTAAACTGTAAATAATTGAATTATTCCCAGTTCAAACTGCAATTTTTTAAATTCCCACTTTAAACTGTAAATAATTGAACTATTCCCAGTTCAAACTGTAAATAATTTAATTTTATCCAGTTTAAATTGTAAATAATTGAATTATTCCCAGTTCAAACTGTACTTTTTTTAATTTCCACTTTAAACTCTAAACAATTATGTCACGTATTTTTACCCCTGAAATACCCTTCAGGATCCGTGGGTTCCAAAATAATTTCAACAAGCTAAAAAAACTACATTTTGATATGCTTTTTATTGGGATGATTCAGTACATTTTCAGCAGAGGGTCGCAAGATGACTGAGTACATTTTGAGATATTTTATTTTTCTTTTCTTTTTGCATTGACTAAAGTAAAGGCTAAGTACATTTTGAAACATAGAAAGGGCATCGGTTCTATGTTTATTTAGTAAATGAAAATAAGGAAATGAATGATGATGTTTTATATATAACATTACATTATTTTTTTTGCAACTATATTGCACGGAGAATTTATTAATTTGTAATATTTTTTAAATAATTCTATGGAATGCATTTTCGTAACTAACTCGTTTATTTTAAATTTTTCGAAATAACTCTATTTCAGATTTTTTGTCCAAAAGGGTCCATGCCTTATGCTGGTTATAGAGATTGATTGACGGAATAGTTAATTTTCAATTTCTATTAGGAAACTCTTCGGAATTTGTAGAATTTATCGAAAAAATCAAATTATCCAGGATTTGCAGATTCGATTTTGATTTATCAAATTGCCCACAAACGTCAACTAGTTAATAGACCTAATCGAGCCCTACAATTGCCATTTTTGAAAACCAAAATCGGACCTTCGATTCGGGAGTTATTAATTTCTTTGAATAATCATACTCGAGCCTGGAAAAAATACTTGTGGTCAACGGATTCGGGTCGCCAGCAATAAGTTTCATTTGTGGCCGTGTACCTTTGATCCCACCAAGTCTCATCGAAATCGATCAATATTCTGGACAGTTATCGTGCTTCATAGCCCGATTTCGAGAAAATCAGTTTTTTGAAAAAAAAATTTCGATTTTCATTTGTTTTTCGACATAGTCTCTGATGATATACTTATTTGTAGAGCTTCTGGCATTAAGGTTTTCTAAAGACCTCCTATTAACAACCCAAGTTTCATCGAAATTCTAAAACGGATTAGGGGGGTCTGGGCGTAACAGACAGACAGACAGACGGACGGACCAACAGACCGACTGACCGACGGACGGAATTTTTTAATGGAGTCGATATATATGACTTTCATTGCGATCCGACATATTTTTCGGATTTCGATGATCCACCGGAAAAATGCAAAACCTATACATTTATTTTCAAAATGTAGTAACAAGGGTTAACCACTAACACTTTATTTAGTAACTTACTGAAGCTACACAATATTTTCCTTAAATAAAATACACTTTTACTAAAATAACCAACAACAATGTTTACTACCTTATATTTCGATCGTCTTGGATTTCTAACCTCTCACTTGTCATTTTTCAACTTCTTACTCCTACGCTGTGAATTGTGCCTTATATATTCAACGGAATAACATCCAGAAAAATCTAGCATAGACTCTAACCTTTTCGAGAATATACGCCTAGAACAATATATAACTCTAGAGCCATCCACAGGCTTCCAAAAGAAATTGCGTGTATTATTGGTTGCCTAACCTTTTCTACTTAATTTCAGCTAGTAGTAGTCATGGGCGTAACAGTCTCCACTTTTTAGGGGGTATAATGCATAACAATTATATTATTTAAATTTTAATGCAGTACATAATTGAACTGGAGTAGCTGTACCTGCAATTAATTCAGTCGTTTCCAATTAAAAAAATATATAAATGCCTATATTTTGTTTTCTATAAAACACTTGTTTTGGTGCTGTGCTGTTGAGTGGTCTATTATAAGATGATGTATCACCTCATAATTGTTTACAGTTTAAAGTGGGAATTGAAAAAAGTACAGTTTGAACTGGGAATACTTCAATTATTTACAATTTAAAGTGAGTAAAATTAAATTATTTACATTTTGAACTGGGAATAGTTCAATTATTTACAGTTTAAAGTGGGAATTAAAAAAATTACAGTTTGAACTGGGAATAATTCAATTATTTACAGTTTAGACTGTAAATATTTGAATTATTTACAGTTTAAAGTGGGAATTATAAAAAGTACAGTTTGAACTGGGGATAATTCAATTATTTACAGTTTAAACTGGGAATAATTAAATCATTTACAGATTCAGCTGAAGCCAATTGAATTGTTTACAGTTTAAAGTGGGAATAATAAGATTTACAGTTGAAATTGGGAGTAAATCAATAATTTACAGATTTAACAGGGAATAATCAAATTATTTACAAATTCATGTGGGAATGAATGAAAAAAAAAACATCCGTGACCTTTCTACGCCTTCGTATAAATTACTTCAATGCTAGTAAGTACAAATTTTTGATAATAAACTATAGCAAAATTTTCGTACGTGTCAGAAATTATTAATCCTATCATATTTTTAATACGAGGAGCAAGAATATGGCCATAACTTTTCCTTTTTTCCAAATTTCTAAAAATTATTAAAAAAAAGTAATTTTCAGATCATTAGAAACAAAAAAATGTATTCATACTGCCTTTCAATAAACCAACAAAAATTTACTATTGTAGCTCTCTTACTAGGATAAACTGAGCTTTAATACGTATTATTTGTGGCATTTATCAGTTATTTGCTGACAAAAAAACTAAATATAATAACACATAATGTGGGAAAATATATGCAATTCAACAAACGGCAATAAGTAGCCTCAGTCTAAATTTTCGCACGAATTTCTTGACAAGGTTGAAAAGTGAACTAATAAAATCAGAAAATACACACATTACTGAAACATTTCTATGCCTAGCCTGAAGAATATTGTTTACTTACCAAACTATTCATATTTAATGTAGTTGGTCTAGTGGGCACTACAGATTAATGATGTCTTCAGCGATACTCTTCTCATTTAAATAAGAATTAGACGGCCTTCACTATCATTGTCCATTTAAAAGCTGAATAAATTCGCACCGAATATTCGACCATTCTGACCTCGCCTTATTTTATTTTGATATGATTATTGTAACATTTACCTCAAACTTTAAGTTGTATTATTTCTTTTATAATGTTGAGATTTAAAATTACGTAATACTCTACAGGAGTTCTTAGATTCATGCCCTGCCCCGGAAGGGCGTATTCGTGGTATTATCGACTCCGGTGCGATAATTTGTTTAATTCTAGAACCAATTGATAAAAGTGCGGTAGTTCTATGCAAAATCGTTCGTAAGTTTAGAGATAAATGAATAATCAAATTAAAAAATATCATTAAATGTAAATGCAAATTCCCTATAATGTAAGAGTACTCTAAAATAGAGCCCGAGGAAATAAATATATTTACTAGCAAAAAATACTCGTAATTATTTCAAACTCTTACTAAAGACTTATCATAGATAAGTACAAAAATTTATATCTTTCTAAACAAAATACTTTACTGGCTATATGCCATGAACAACATTGCATTATAAGAAAGAAATATGCACATTACGTACAGCGTAACTGTTACAATACTGTTATTTTTAATTTTAAATTATCCTGTTCAACAAAACCAAAAAACAGCTAAAGACAAAAAAACTTACCAAAAAACTTTACAAACATTCGCATACACGTGTTTCAGTATTCTACACCAAGGATACACTCTTCAATGCTACTTCTTTCAAAGTTTAAAATGCACTGAATAACCATTTGTAAATGCTCCGCTTGAAAACATAATTTATATAACGTAAATAATAAAGTTGAATACATGAATAGTTTATTAATCAATATTTTTGATACACTAGCGCCCCTAAAAAATGTTGTTATAAAAAAGCCAAAACCGCCTTGGTTAACGGATAATATGAAATTAATGATCAGACTTAAACATCGTGCATTTAATAAATATAAAAGAACCAAGACTGAACTTCACTGGAATTATTACAAAGATTTAAAGAATCAAACAAATATAGCTATACGCTACGAAAAAAAAAAAAAATCTGGAATTTTGCATTAATAATAATGGTCATAATAATAATTCTAAACTACTGTGGAAAAAATTAAATAAGCTTAATATTTACAACAAACCTGTGACAAATTCACTGCCACAACACTTAAATAAACCAACAGAATTTAATAACCACTTTTTACAATTTTCTTAAAATAAAACACCAGCTGATTTGGAACTCTTACAATTTTACAGTAATAATCTTAAAACCAATTTTAATTCTTTGTTTAATTTTACAACAGTCTCAACTGAAACCGTTAAAAAATGCTTGATGGAAATAAAATCTTTTGCCATGGGTGCAGATCAAATAAACCTAGAAATGATTATTTTATGCTGCCCACGAATTTTAAATTTTCTTACAAACATTATAAATTCGTGTCTGCTTGGTGGTGTTTTTTATAGCAGCTGGAAAATTTCTCGTGTAACACCTTTGCCAAAAAAGAAAGATGCTCTGTCATATAATGATCTTCGCCCAATAAGTATACTTCCAGTCCTATCTAAACTAATTGAGAAAATTATGTATTGCCAGATACGAGAATACTTGAATGCTTACGACATTCTGCTCCAAAATCAATCTGGGTTTCGCCCAGGCTTTAGCTGTGCTACAGCGCTGTTAAAAATAACTGATGATATCATTGGGGCTACAGATCAGGGTAAAACTATGGTACTGACACTTTTAGATTTCTCGAAAGCCTTTGATACAATTAGTCACGAAATTTTGCTGTCTATTTTACACTTCGTTAGTTTCTCGGAGAGTGCAATTAGGCTTTTAGATAGTTATTTAGTCAGTAGAGTTCAGTTTGTAGAAACTGATATAGGTCAATATTACAAAGGTAGTGTATCATGTGGTGTTCCGCAGGGCTCAATACTTGGCCCTCTTTTGTTTAATATATACACGTGCAATTTAACGCCCTGTCTAAAAGAATGCAAAGTACATCCTTATGCAGATGATACAAAACTTTATTATTCATTCTTACCAGATAATGTAGATGTAGCAAAAAATATTGTAAATGATGATTTGGAACGCCTGGTTGCATTCTCCGAACGCCACAAACTTCAACTGAACCCAACGAAATCATCAGTTATGGTATTTGGCAAATATCGACGACAAATTGAGAATGAGTTTGTAATTAAAATAGGAAACGAGACTTTACAATGTGCGCAAAGTGCCAAAAATTTAGGACTAGAATTAGATACAGATCTACGTTTTAAAAAAGATATAAAGAAAAGAATTCAAAAAGCCTACTCCTCATTAAAAATGTTATTTCCAAACCGCCACTTAATTTCTCAGTCCCTTAAAATAAAACTTAGAGACTCTCTTGTTTTAAGTCATTTTAACTATCGTGACGCTATATATGGACCGTGCCTAGATAAACTAGACATTAATCGAATAGAAAAAGTTCAAAAGTCGTGTTTGCGGTTCATATATAGCATCAGAAAGTTTGAGCCAGTGTCATACAAATTAAAAGACTCAAATTGGCTAAGCATGCAAGATAGACGAAAACTCCACCCTGCAGTCTTGTTTCATAACATTATTTTAAATCAATGTCCCCCTTATTTGTATAACAAAATAAAATATAGAACGGATGTCCATACCTTAAATTTAAGATTTAAAGGACTCATTACACCTCCACCTCACAAATCTGCAATGTTTAAAAGATGTTTTACATATAATGTTTATATTCTTTATAATAATGTACCAGCATCCTTGAAATCCTTAAAACTAAACTCATTTAAAAATCAATTTAAGAAAATTCTTTTTAATGCCTGACATTAACCTTATTTATTACGTTCATCGTCGTATTGGCTGCCTATCTCATTTTTCCCCCTTTCCCTATTTTCAGTTTAAAAAGATTTTAGTTTCCTTTGTTACGTGAGTATGATTTTGAATCGCTGTATATGTTCATGTATTTGTAATGTATCTGTGTCACTGTTGGAGCTGAACTTTGAACTTTTTTGAATTGTTTTCAGCTCCATTTTGCAACTTTATTTAATGAATTATGTGATAATGTGTATATAATTTGATTGCAAATAAAATTATTATTATTATTATTATTATTTATCAGGCAAAAATTATTTATGCAATAATTATTTATGGTTCTAACGAACAGGATAATCCAAAATAGATTTCGGAAAATTACCAATACACGTATAATCATAAAATGTAATTAAATGCAAATGCAAATTCCCTACAATGTAAGAGTACTCTAAAATAGAATCTGAGAAAATAAATTTGTTACTAACAAAAAATATTGGTAATTATTTCAAACTCTTACTAAAGACTTATCATAGATAAGTACAGAAACATATATCTTTCTAAACAAAATAATTTGCTGGCTATATGCCACGAACAATATTGCATTATAAGAAAGAAATATGCACATTACGTACAGCGTAACTGTTTCTTTAAAAAGGATAATTTAAAATTAAAAATAACATTATTGTGAGAGCTACGCTATCATATAGCCAGCAAAGTATCTTGTTTAGAAATACATATGTGTCTGTACTTATCTATGATAAGTCTTTAGTAAGAGCTTGAATTAATTACGTGTATCTTTTGCTGGTAATATATTTATTTCCTCAGATTCTATAACCAAATTAAATAACAAGTTTGAAAACCCCCAGACAAGAATATTGACTAAATATTTTTTAAAAAACCTCTGCCTAAGGAATCACTACTTCCACATCCATATTTTCCATCCAAATCTCATTAAAGAAAAACGCCTTGACCATATTTGCACTTTAGTATGTGGAATTAATTGCCCATAGAATTTTAATAATATATTTCAAATCTTCTGCCCCCACCGGTGGTAACGGGAGGGCTGATGCCAAAAAATATTTGGAGAACTTTTGTTCTGTTTTACACCAAATCACAATTTTACTTTGTTAATTTCTCTAATAACGGGGTGAGGATATTAGAGGTGGTGGTGAGGGTGGCAGATGTCTCAAGTCACAGAAGCATTGAGACCTTGGCTTCTAGTATATTCATCAAATCCTTTCCGGACTCTTATTACCTTGCTATACTTATTTATCTCTAGTTAACCTCCGTCGTTAAAATATAGACGTGTAGAAGATTTTAAGTGGCAGATGTCATAAAAAAGCGTGGGGCCTTGGTTTCTAGTATATACACTAAATTTCAAGTTTCTAAACTTTCATTAGTTTGCTTTACTTATTTCCGCCGTTTTTACGCATGTTTACCTCCCAACCCTTTCCGAGTAAGTTCCATATCTTGTTATAATACATACGTGTATCAAATCACAAGTAAATATCGTAAACCGTTCCAGAGTGATCATGCGCACAAAAAAAAATACAGACCGGTCAGACATAGATTTTTTTTCGGTTAAATTTAAAATCTCGACGTTTCATGACATTCTAAATCCAATTCAACAAAAACAAAATTTGAACTTTTTTACGATTACTATTACCTGCTTCCACTCCACTACAAGGACGAGGATTCTATTTGCTGATGTTAAATTATATATGTTAGCAGATATTTAGTAATTACTATTACTCTCTCATCTAGTTTTAAAATTACATACAGTTAAAAATAAATGGCCCTATTTATGGAAATTTTCATTGCTGTATTAAGATCTAAGCAGTTGTATCAAGTATGATTTTTTTAAAAGCCTCCACAGAATGTTTTATCGTTAGATGTCATGAGATGGATTATTTCGATGTCGCCACGATAGAAATTATCTCACAGACCACCGATATCTTTTGCCTTGTGAAGTTGCCAAAATGGAGTGGGATGCATACCGACTTCTTTTAAAAGAAATAGCGGTGTACGCAAAACATTTCAGACTTGAATTATTTAGAGTTTATCTTTTGTAAATTAAAAATAAATATTTTGTACCTAAAATATCTCTACTGAGAGCCGGCTGTACAGGTTTTCTATGAATAAGATACATGAAAACCTTTGTGTGAGTGAGCAAGTACTACCACACACTTACAGGGAGCCACGTTTCATATAAGCAAATTTTGCCCGTGTCACGGAATTTTGGTATCACTTCCAGTCACGATTTAACGAGATCTGGAACTGGATTGTTTCCTAAATATATAAGATGAAGGGTTGGGGGGTAAATAGGGGGAAATGAGTCAAGCAGGCTGGTAAGAGTACAGAAACTTGACATTTGGTGTATGTACTAGATTCATATTCTCGCATTTTCACGTCTCGACGCTGACCGACGCCTATCGTCGTTGTTGTAAAACTCATGTATTTGATAAATTTTGATTTTTAGATTTATATTCTTACATTTATACGTCTCGACGCAGACCGACCCCTAGCCTTGATTCTGTAAAACTTGTATATTTGACCAATTTTGATACCTAAATTAATCTTGATGCCGACCTACGCCTAGCGTCGATTTTATAAAACTTGTGCATTTGATAAATTTTGATACCTGGATTCATATTTTTGTATTTTTACGTCTTGCATCGCTTCTGTAAAACTAATATTCGATTATTTTTGATATCTGAATTCATGTTCTTGCATTTTTACGTCTCTGTAAATTTTTTTATGACATCTACCCCAATATTATTAAAATCCTATGACCAATTAGTATATATTAAAGTGCAAGTATAGTCAAGAAGTTTATCCTTAAAGAGACTTGGAAGGAAATTTTGGATGTGGAAGTAGTGACTCCTTAGGCAATGGTTTTTATCATAGTGCCGATTTGACAATTCTGTTTTTCAATTTAGATTTGTTGTAAAATGAGATTCCAGTCTATGTCCATGTTGCTTTTATCTTGTGTCATTGTTCCTCCAGAAAAGTTAAAATATCTACCATATGGTACTCTACTATATTGCTATACATTCATTCGCGTGCATGTGTTTAACGTGACCCAACCAAAAACATGATATACTTACAAATTTTTTATTTTTCTCTCGCTCATTTCTTGTGGAAGAAAACCCTGAACCATCCTGCCTGTCCGGAATTTCTGGGTATGTTTGCCCATTACAATGTCGTTTACCCTTTATAGGATTTTGCAAACAGCGGAAAAAAAACTATCTATGAGAACTGAAAGAAAAAACTATATGTAAAAATATTAATGAAATCTTTGCATTCTTTCGATTACCTGACTTCTGGTTATGATAGCAAATCGAAATCCTAAAACAAAATTGTCCAATTTCTTATTTGACATTCTCATTATAACACTAGCATCCAACATAGTCCCCTACGGCTAAGCAGATTAAACTAGTATCTACATGACCCCCTACGGTATGAAAATTCAATCAAAAATGAGAACATAGGTCTAAAATTAATTTATTTACCTACCTTGTATCAAAAATGTTTTCATTCTAATGGATTACATTTTCATAAAATCTCTCATTCAGTTTCTTGGAACTGCTTAGCCTTAGCCTGAAGCGTTTTTCGCCTTTATTCTGAGCTCATCAGAAAGGCACAAAGCCACTCATAACGATGTTTCAAAACCAAGGCAATATCCATGAATAAGTATGAAATATTTATATTTGACATTGACTGATAAAAAACAACAGATCTTCACCTATATATTAGCTAACTATTATTGTAGCCCACATACTCTGTTTTGATGGTGAATTATTTATTATTTGGTTCCTTATAGTAATGAAACATATTCTTTATAGGATTTTGCAAACAGCGAAAAAAAAGTATCTATGAGAACTAAAAGAAAAATTATATGTAAAAAATATTAATTAAATCTTTGCATTCTATCGATAACCTGACTTTACTTTTAGAACAAAGTATTACCAACTTTTTTTATTAATATTTTTTACATATAGCTTTTCTTTTAGTTCTCATAGATAGTTTTCTTTCCCGTTGTTTGCAAAATCCTATAAAGAATATGTTTCATTACTATAAGCAAACAAATAATAAATAATTCACTTTTGAAAATGTCGTTTAGTTGAAGCTTGAGAAAAAAATGGTTTCTCAAAGTTTACCTCACTTAAGCTTAAAATAGTTTTCTGCAATTCTCCAACACATTTTGACTAATACGAAGAGATGCAGCATCTGTATAGGGAATTAACCATCACTATCGTGTTCAGCGGCCCCAAAAATATAAATACTCATTTCTGGAGCATGCACTTTATTAGAAAATTTCATATTCGAATGAATTCATACCATGAGAACTAAAATGGCTGGACGAGTTTAAAATAACTCACACTAGCGACCTCTAAATTTTAATATTTTTCTATGAAACAGTCAAGTATTTAAGAATCAGCCTCTGTCTGATCCGTTTGGCGCAGAGGTTTTTCATTAAAATTTTTTAATATTTTTTAGTGGCAAAATACCCAACAAAAAGTAAGACAATCTGAATATGACACAAATAAACAATTATAGACAATATTTAGTCCCTTCAAATGAGAAGAAAAATCACTGATTTTGGGAAATTTTTCCTATAGCTAAGCCACCCGTATAGAAAGTCGTCTTGGGGTTGTGTTAACATATTTTTCACCAAGCGCATGAAAGAAAAAGGGTTGTTTTTTAGATATAGATACATATATTTGTTTTTTAGGTCATTTTGGCGGTTTCTTGCGTTTTGCTGTAAAACTATGCATTTTTAAGATTTGGTATTGTAGATCTAGCGATTCTCTACAATTTTTATTTTCTTAACTTTTTTAAAATTCCGCTTAGTTACGCCGCTAGAGCGCGCTGAAGTCTATGTAAATGTATACATTTTATTGGTGTTTGATTTTAAGCCAAAATTATGCATTTTATAAAAAAATATCAAGATATCAAAGTTGCAGATAAAAAAATTTTCGACAAATTTTGTTCTTTGTTTTTTTTTAAAGTCGCGCGGTTTTGCCGCTAGAGCGCGAAAATCATTTCTTCAATACTCTTGAGCGGAAAAAAAATATTGTTACGAGTTTTCACCCTTTTAGGAAACACCCTGTATGAATCCGTGGGTTCTAAATAATTTTAACAAGGGGTAAACCACTAACACTTTATTTAATAATTCACTGATTACACAAACTTTACAATGTTTATATTTACACTTCGAATTTATAACCACACTTTCGCTATTAACTCCCCTTCAGTAAAACTTCTCCTCTTCCGCCGATAATCGCGCCTTATATACTCTGAAATTGCCTCCAGAGTCATCCATAATACAATCGAGAATCTTCTCCTACGACACTCTAGAAAACTCTATCTCTTTCTACAAGTTTCTAGTCACTATTAGGCATAGGCGTATCATAGAGGAGTGTAATGCATAACAATACAGCGCATTTATTTTTGATATACAGGCAAAACTATGCATTTTTAGAGTACTCGTCAATTATATGAAAATTTGGAGAGCAAAAAAAATTATTTATTTTGAAACCCATCGTTCATTTCTTACACAGCTGCGCATAGAACGTTGCATCTAATAGTATCACTACGCGCATTCAGCTATAGTGGTCGTGATGGGCCTTTTTGTATATGTCATCCTTAATGTCAGCTATATTAGCTTAGCCCGTTAAAAATATTGAGTAGAGGGAGGTGGAGGGGCAAAATACTATAGCTGTTCACGATGCCTATATTTTTTTATCAGCTCAAGAGTATTGAAAAAATGTTTTTCGACCTCTAGCGACAAATGCGTGCGACTTTGAAAAAGAAAAACAAGGAACAAAATTGTCGAAAATTTTTGTATCTACAACTTTGATATCTTGATATTTTTGTATAAGATGCATAGTTTTGGCTTAAAATCAAACACCAAAAAAATTTATACATTTACATAAACTTCAGCGCGCTCTAGCGGCGCAACTAAGCGGAATTTAAACAAAAATAAAAAGAACAAAAATTGTAGAGAATCGCTAGATCTACAATATCAAATAAGGTTATATTTTCTCAAAAATGCATAGTTTTGCAGCAAAACGCAAAAAACCGCCAAAATGGCAAAAAAAACATATATGTATCTATATCTAGAAGACAACCCTTTACTTTCCATGTGCTTGGTGAAAAATATGTTAACGCAACCCCAAGACAACTTTCTATATGGGTGGCTTAGCTGTAGGAAAAATTTCCCTCAATTTTCCTAATTTGAAGGGACTAATATGAAATTCGAGGGTTACGCTAATGTATATATGCAAATGTGCATACCAGATGCGATAACTGCTAATAAACTTATTTCTTTGGAATTGATGTAAAATAACATGGTAGAATAGTATCTATTGAAATTGGGCAGTAGTCACGAAAGATGATTGTCAAGGGCTGGCATGCTATATGTAAAGTATTACCAACTTTTTTTATTAAGCCTAGAAAAATATGAAAATCTCCAAGATATCGAAACAGCAATATACGGTGTGCCCTTCGTTAGGACAAACTTTACGTACACTATAGTTATTCATGTACCAAGGACGATATAGAGATGTTCATGCCCACGGGTGACGAATTTCTGTCCGAGGGCCTTGGCCCGAGGATAGTCACACAAGGGCATAAACATCCTATATCGCCAGTGGTGCATACAACGTTCACTCTACTTTAGATAACTACATGATTTAAATGTAATAAATTAATTTAATAATTTATGAAATATATATGGCTTTGCAGTTGCCGGTCCTTGCGCTTGTTTTTGTAGTATTATTTTATTTATTTATCAGTGAAATAATAAAGTGCTTTGAAACCTTTTTAAAAAGTGATAATGCAGGACGAAGAAATTCCACAAATTCTCGCCCAACTTGTCGCAGATGCAAATGAGGCACTGCTACCAAAAAAATCGCGATCACTGTATGAGAAAGAATATGAAAAATTTCTAGAATGGACTAACAGAAATTCTGTCAGCGAGACAGTTCTAATGGCTTATTTTCACGAACTGGTATTATTATTGTAATTTTCAACTTTTTGTGATTTTGATAAATTATTGTTCTTACATACCTCTTATTGTTTATAGGCGGAAACGTTCTGCCCGAACACATTGTGGTAAGTACTCAATGATGAAGACAATATTGTTGGTGAATAGAAAAATAAACATAGGAGATTATAATCGGCTGGAGGTCAAATAATAAGTTTCCATAATGTAATAAATTTTGTACTTGTGTGGCTAATAGCTGAAACGAAACGTCTAATAAAATTGCTTTTTTAAAGTTTTCAATGTTTTTCAAAACTGGGTAGTGGATAACATAATAAGAGGACGTGATTATTACGCCCGCTCTTTTTGGCCCTAGGATATAACGGCCTTGTTTATATATCTCGTATCCAAGCAATAAACAACAAATTATAAGCAAGTGAAATATAAAGTGATATATAATCAACATTACCTTAAATGTTAATTCAGGGTCATTTCTTCTGGACTTCATATGTGAAATACATCATAGAATATTCCCTATTGAAATTGGGCTATATCTGTTATACAGAGAGCAATAATTACTTCGACATCCACGTATAGTAGTAGTGGAGTGGAAGTATAGTAATCGTAAAAAATAGAAATTTTTTTTTTACGACTTTTTAATAAGACTTATAAAAGTAATACCCCGAGAACTAAAGTCACAGAAATTTGTACTATTTGTAAATGGACAGAATGTGTCTTAATAGGTTGTCGATGATCCATTGAATAACCGCCCATCAGTCCGCCGGTCTGGGAGCGCTGCGTTTGGCGGCGAGAGGCGGTTTAGTCAATAACAGGGGTATTGTCACAAATGTCAAAAAAGCCGTTTTTGATTATCTCTTGCCGAGCCAAATTTCCGATTTTGCAGTCGCAATTTACAACACCGACTAAATACCAATCATTTTTTTTCCGTAGAGACATCACACGATCCTCCACTCGACATATTTATTTAGTTCTTAATGTTTGAATAATTTATGTTTTTGCAGTTTTGCCTTCTCCAACGAGATTATAGTCAATTTTAAGTGGATTCCCGGCTTCGAATCCCGCACAGGGCTACTTTTTTATTCTTTTTTGGCAGATATTTTTGATTCTATATTGCTCTTCGCTTATTTCTATGCGACTAACGTGTTAAAATTATAATTTTTTATAATTTTTCTGATTTTTTGGCGATGCATAAGTTTATTTTCTGTTCTTCACTAGGTATGGTGGCGTAACGGCTAGAAGTTCTACGGGTTTTCCCATTGATTTTTTTCCCGTCTCAGCAATCCAAATTCTAAAATGTGAAACAGTGCGAGACCAAACGTTTTAAGTGAAATATTTTAATTTTAAGCTAACTGTGTAAGCAAAAACAATGTTAATTTTAAGCCGCCACAGGCGGCAGGAGTTTTAACCTTTAACTGTAAAGTTTATTGCGCCGAACCGGTCGCGATTCGCCCAACCGCACTAACACCACGGCGCTGCGCGACGTGTTTGTACGGTTGACTCCGGGTCTCGATCCGGGGAGGCAATTTACTGTATTAAAAGAACTAAATAAATTTGTTATGGTGATGATGATGCTAGAAGTTCTGATTCTCAAACAGGAAATCCGGGTTTGAACCACGTACCGGGAATTTTTCTTTTTACCTTTTTTGCATTTTCGGTCATAATCGATTACCTGTATATCACATTGTTACATTTTTTAAATTTTCGTATTTGCTTAATTAAAGAAGGTTTCTCAGAGCTTCATTCAGTTTCAAAATAATTTTGTTGGAGTTCGATACAGAAAATTGTGTGAGAAAATTTATAATTTAAATTCGGATTTAATCAATCGATAGAAGCCGGATCTACAATAGCTTGATGCATTTTTGTCAAACAAAACATACAGGGTTCGTTAAAATGAAAAAGGAATTAGAACATTTTATCTTTATGGTCTGATTCGACTGAAATTCGGTATGTGAGGATTATAATCCTCAATATTTACTCCTGTAATATATAGACAATATTTTATCATCAGATTATGACCGAAAATGTAAAAAAGTTAAAAAAAAAAACGGTGCGTGGTTCGAACCCGAATTCTCTGCTTGAGAATCAGGATTTCTAGCCGTTACGCCACCATAACTACTCAAGAACAGAATTAAACTAGAAAGATTATTTCCTTATGTATCGCCAAAGAATCAGAAAAAATTATAAAAATTTATAATTTTAACATATTAGTGGCATAGAAATAAGTGAAGAGCAATTATAGAACAAAAAATATTTGCCAAAAAACATAATAAAAACAAATAAAAAAGTAGCCTTGTGCGGGATTAGAAGTCGGGAATCCACTTAAAAGTAGTCGTCGCTTAGCACGATGGGCTACGACAGATGGCATGCTTTAACATTAATTTTTCAAACGTTAAGAACTAAATGAATACGTCGAGTGGAGGATCATGTGATGTTTCTACAGAAAAAGAAAGATTGGTATTTTGTCGGTGTTGTAAATTGCGACGACAAAATCGGAAATTCGGCTCGGCACGAGATAATTAAAAACGGGTTTTTTGACATTTGTGACAGCGCCGCTGTCAGGTTATGGACAAGACCGCCTCTCGCCGCCAAACACAGCGCTCCCAGCAAGGCAGACTGATTGCCGGTAATTAAATGTATCGTCGACAACCTATTAAGGCACATTCTGTCCATTTACAAATAGTACATGTCTTGTGACGCTAGCTCTCGGTCTATAATATATGTTTCAGTTGAGTATTAGACTCCATTTTACTGAAATACCATCATCAGTCTCAGGTACCACGTAAAAGTGAGTTGTGTGGTATTCGACCAAAATGTTTGTCAAATGGCTATTCGCAGTTGGTCACGTCCGATTAAATATTCCTAGTTAATCTTATCAAATGTAGTGTACTGTTTTTTAATAAAAACTATTAAATTATTTGTAAGGTAAAACTCAGTTAGAGTTGAACATCAAAAGAGTGTCGTATATTCACTACACTACTAATAAAAGCTGTTGTACATTATAAAGTGTAGCTGCCACGCATGTTGCGAAGATATGTTTTGATGACGTGGAAGAATGAGTACATGTTTCACATAATTTTTGATCTGGTTATTAGTTTATGGTTCTTACATGCATTGAACTCTAAAATGGTCAAAACTTAGCTGAACTTTATACAGTGCAGTAGTAAAAGCAATGGTCTAGTTGGACACCGCTTAGCATAATAATTAATTTTTCTTAGTAATAATAATAATACAAACAAATAATACACAGTCTTATATTGAATTCAAATTATTACAATCTTTTAATAACCGTGACCCTGATGGCCTCCTTGTCCATGTCCTGTTTGTCCATGTCCTGCCTGTCCATGTCCTGACTGTCCGTGTCCAGTTTGACCTCCAAATCCATGATCATGTCCTTGTTCTCCATGACCTTGTCCTCCATGACCCACGCTACTAGCTCCATGACTCCCATGACTTGATCCAAGTCCATGTTGAGTGTCATGTTGATCTCCATAGGGAGTACACATGGCACAAGCCACGAGAAGAGCCAAGGTGATCACCTAATAAGAAAATCAAATTATAAATTCTGTTAATGCCATGGAAGTTATGTTCGATTCTAATGTACATAGGCTTCCCACATAGACAATTTGTGTGTGAAGCTCTGTAGAAATTGTTAGAGCATACGGAACCTACATTCCGTAAAGTATCTTTCCTACAGTAAGTCTAAATTTATTGTAGGAAAGATATTTTACTGATATTTTGCTACTCCAATATGCACTTCCAATTCCCATCTATACTATAGGATTATGTTGTGGGGAGAGAGTAAGTACTACTTATGCTAATCGAGTGTTTATTTTGCAATAACTTGATATTAGGATTATAGACTTTACAGCACCAAGAATCGTGCAGAGACTATTCGAAAACCTTGGAAACATTTATTTTGATGGGCATATATGTCAATGAAATGTGTTGCTCTATTTAAAAACCTAAACCTTTCTTGGAAACCAAACGAATTATGATTACACAGGTCTCCAAAAATAGATCTTGCCCTTAGGTACTAAAATTTTTTGATGTGTTGAAGCCAATTTTGTAAAGAAACATTTTTTCTGTCATGTCAGTTTTCTTCTACACACTTTTATCCCAAGAAAATAACTTTTATTTTACCGTAATAGACGAAGAGCTGGCTACGGAAATTAAAAATGATAAGGTGCAGCTAAAATTTTTATGTAAAAACCTTCTTTGCTAGGTCATAGCTCTGCAGCCAGAAGTCCATCCAAGGGACGGAAGCGTGGGCGGATGGTCAATTGCGTTAGTTTTTAACTAAAATAAAATCTTTGAGTGCAGCTCTGAAATTTTGTGTACTTATAGCATTTAATTGAAGAAATGAATGTGATGTAATTTTAGGATAAGAAACATCAGCCAAAAAGTTCAAAATAAATTAAAAAAGTACACCCGTACTGGATTTGAATCGAGCAATCCGCTGTGAATGTCGTCGCTTACCACGATGTGCTACCGTCGGGGTGGACTTGAAATTTCAGTTAGACTCGTCGGAAAAAGTAAAACATGACATTTTTAAATGTTCATAACTAAATAAATACATCAGCTGGAAGGCTTCCTATTGTCGATATCGAAAGATCGAAATTGGCATTTTCACAGAATCGTTAATTGCACGGGCGAAATCGAAAATGCAAGCCAACAGAAGTGAACGAAAAATAGCATTTCTTCAAATTCCGCGAATTTGATTTGTTTCTTGTTCCATAAATGTCACTGGTACGTTATTAACCGGAAAACCCGGAAGAATAGGGATACTTTAAATATAGAAACAAAATCGCGAGAACTGCACCTTGACCAATTTTAATCTTTTGAACAATTTTCTTACAACTTTACCGACTTCTGGTAAGGTTTAATCCCAACCCAGACTTTTGGCAATAATTTTACACAATTTCTACAGTTAAAAACTATAACTACACAAAATTTCAGAGCTGTACTCAAAGATTTTATTTTGATTATGTACTTTTCAGCTAGTAAGGAGGGTTTATTATACATATAAATTTTCAATGCACCTTATCATTTTTAATTTCCATAGCCAGCTCCTAGGCTATAAGTTTTACAGTATGATGGTTATGAAAAAATTTTAAAAACATTGAATTAGGCAGATTTCTGTCATAAATAATTCTATGCAACTCTTCTTAATGACAGTTTATCATATCGATAAAATTGAATGTACTTTAATCTTACATAATTAATTATACATTTCTAAAATTTTCTGAATACCCTGTACATGATATGTTAACTTACTCCATGGTAATCATATTTTTAACAAAAGAAAAACTTTTTATAAATAATAAACTCTCTGCGCAAAATGAAAATTAAAAAGTTTACCCTTTTATCCACTCTAACTGTGACAGTAGACATACTGTATATTGTAAAGTTGTGAGTATATGATAATGTCGACATTACCAAGGTTGAACGATTCAACCCCTACTACCTTTTACTACATTATTAGTAAGGCAAAAACTGCATTATCTTAGATGCACGGTATCTCGTAATAACATGCAAAAAATGTAAGTACTAATTCCTAATCAAAAGCGAAGGTGGGTTCTTCATATAAAATTTTTCAAAATAAACCTTTCTTGTCCGGCTACACCCCCTTAAGGGGGTGTTCAAAAAAGCGGTTTTTAATTTCTATCTGAAAAAATTAAATTTGGCACATCTCGGTTACTAATGAAAAGGTATCTAACAAAATTATTTCATCCATCTAGCGTGTATACAATTTATTTTTTCTATAAATTAAGAAAAGAACTAAACATTATGATTCAGTTAGAAACTGTTTTACTTCTTGAACAAGTATCGTAAAATCGTCCGTATTTAAGGAAAAGGAACTAAATCACATCTGCCTAAGTGATCAATCAAAAGCGACGAGCCCTATTATATTAGTCAAAACACTAAGTAGGCTGGTGTCAAAACATAATTTGGCAGTATTATGTACCGATATCATCGTTTGGTGTTAATACATTATTTTCAGTTAGAGAGAGGGGTACAGCTAGACAGGAAAGTCTTATTTTGAAAATTTTATGTGAAGCACCTTCATTTTGGATAAGGAATTAGTAACAAATTTTTTTTGCAGGTTGTTATGGGACACCCTGTATATGTACCGAAAATTATAATATTCTGTTGCCATTAAATTTCTGTTTATATAGGATAGTGCAGTTTTTACCTCACTGAGGAGGTAGTAAGGGGTAGTAGGGGCTGAATGAATCATCCTTCTGTAATGATGACATCATACAGGGTGTTTTGTGTGTGACTGGCCATACGCTAGTGAGGAGTACAGTACCTTCGACGATTTCAAAATGGTCTTTATTATATCCCTAGCGCTCTTTGTTTCTTATATATAGCGTGTTTCAATTTCTTAAATGTTTCAGGAACGGGGTCAATTTTTCTTTTGGTATTTGCCTAAAGCTATCGCCCTATCCTCAATACCGAATTAAAAATCCTCTAATAACGTAATTAAACCATGTAATTAGTATTTTTGGCACACGTTTAATGCTTTGAGAATTAACAACTGAGTTTCACAATAAATCAATTTCAAAAATATTTGGGAGCCTTCCAGCTACAATAACATCAGTAATTACATAGGTGACTTTAATTTCACGACAAAGAATCGAATTTCACTCTGTGTTATAATTTATCACAATAATATGATATCGTTTATCAAAATAGTAAAAATGTAAAAATGTCAACAAACATTTAAAAAAACTAAATTTATTAGAACAAATGCAAACGAGTAACAATCAAAAAGAAGAAAAGTAACTGAGGAAATAAAGCACCTAATATTTTTATTAATTAAAAATGATTTTATCAAAAACAATTACACAAAATAATGAATAAAAATAGTAATAAAAAATTCACTATAACAAATTTTCAAATTGTCTCCCTCCAACACCAACACACTTTCTTGCGCATATCTATTATTTATAGCATTTCTAATCATGTGCGGATTATTTTTTATTTCAGTGCTTTTCTATTCTATACGCTCTCTTAACTCGTTTCTGGTTGCAACTTCAATGTAATAAGACTGATGGTGTATAACAGCAATTCTAAGGCCTCATAACTCGGGAATTAAAAATATGTTCAATTTGAAACTTTACACGTGTTAATATCTTATCATAAACTATCGTTTAGGATAAAATTCTGAAATCGAGGGTGAAGAACAGGCGATTATTGCGATAATTTTTTTATTACATGATATGATGCTTAACTGAATGTGTTGTAAATTGTCTACTCTGTGTATATTATTTTCACTATTAATTTATTAATCTATGAATTTGTAAACATTACACAAACCTTTAAAAAGTTCTTGGAGTTAAATAATATTAGTGGAGCTAGGTAGGTAGTCGAAACTTAACTTAGCAGAAAATGTTAAGTTCCTCTACAGTTAAGGGTGTGTAGTACTTTTGTTTACAATCGTGACTTTCTGGGAAATGTATATTGTTATTAAGGAAGCTTATATTTACGTTTTAGAAAGTATAATGATTTAGTAACGATGAGTTTAGAGTTTTGAGAAAAGCCACCCAGCTCCCCTACTACTTGCAATAGTAAAATTCCAAGCAACATGATAAATTGTTTAACACGATTGCTGTAGTGTTTAATATCTATATTTTCGAAGACATGTTTTCAAAATTTTGAAACTTTAGCAAAACGGTGACACTATATACATGACTTTATTTGAACTGTATTTAGATCCTAACAAGTAGTGTTTTAAAGTGCTATATGTCAAAGTAGAACATCATTTAATGAACAGTTAAAAAAATAATTCAGAAAATCTATGTATAAAAATGCCATATTTATTTCAATCATACAATACCAGATGGCTGAATAAACAAATAATAGTATGGATTATACAGTTGAAAAAATAAGCAATTAATTATGTTTCCAAATAAATTAATCCGAGTAAAATAGATCGATAGATATTTTGTAAATAAAAGTCTTTACTCTGGCATAATTCAATTTTAGGTTGTCAGAAAAGACAATAAATGTATATGTTTCAAAAATGCAACAAAAATGCAATTTACTAAATCAGGCAAAAAAATTATTAATTTAAAAATACGCATTATTTTGAATAATTTAAATTATATAATACAATACTGTACAGTTTACAATAAGAGCTTTTCCTAGGAACGCATAAGCCTTCATAAATTAGTGATGCATTGAAATGTTTATCATTTAAAAGACGTATTATTATTTTTTTACCGAAAAAAGTGCAGTAAATCACAGTTTGATAAAAGTAACAAATATAAACAAACGTGTCCTCGACAATGAATATTTGACATTGGATATGTGTGCGAATTTGATAATTTTTTGGCGATAACTTTTGGTACTTGACACTAACCTTCATATCTATGTAAGTTATTTTGGTTATATTTTTAATAAAGAACATAATTCACTGTTACAAATTGAAAAATGCATATTCTCTTGCAGACAAAGCAAAAAAATCATTTTTTGTAATGTTAATTATTACCAGACTATATATTTTATAAGATTATTTGTGAATCTAACTATATCATCTCCTATCATCTATTCAGTATATAAATCTATTTCTCATATTTTTGTTTCTGTTTGTTTTGTTTCACAAATTTTTAAAAAACTTGCTTTCAATTTTACCTCTATGTATGTTTTTTAAGTGTGTTCTATCATTACTCTGGATTGACTTAAGTGATTCCTGCTGTAGAGTATAGCTCAGCCCCATATTAGTTTCATTGAGTTATGTAAGAATAAGATTAGCGAAATTTGAAAAGAATGTTTCTTTTCGCAGAAAATTTGACAAATGCGATTACTAATAATAATATATTTTTACAAGCTATAGGATATTGTTGCTCGGTTGTGGCTTCATCGTAATTTTTGTTGTTGTGTATCAGTAAATGATGTGTCCAAGTTTCGTTGGCAATTTTTGAAATGACTTGGAGATATTTCAACAACACTCCAAAAAGAAAGACTTTTTACAAAAATATATTTTTCACAGACCACTGAACTAGGTATGGTGAAACAAAAACTATATGAAAGCGAACAGTCTTATAAATATAGTGTATATTTTTGTATATACATCCCTGATAAGTTGTAATCGTAATAAGTACAAACAATATTCAAAGCTTATTTTCGTGGAGTTCCTATTGAAAGACCACAAGTCAGTTTAATTGATTAATTCTGCAAGGCATTTAGTATTATATAGCGCATTTTTCGACAAAGGTTTAGATGTGCAAAACGTTAATATTCAATAAGAGTGAACCGAATAGTGACGATTTTACTGCAGTCGTGCGATGATTAGTAATAATATAAACTATTTATCACATATCGCATAAAATCGAGTTGTTGCAAGAGCTAAATAATTTTAACTTAGCAAGACAAGGTTTTGTATATAGGGAGTACTGAGTACTCTTAACTTAACCCGCTTTCGGTTTGATGGGAGATAATAGATTACATCTAGGATCATTTACGACATTTTTTTACTTTTTGTAGGGTATCTTGCCACTAAAAAATATTAAAAACTGTTCATGAAAGAACCTCTGCACTAAATGTATTAGACAGAGGTTTGTTTTTGAATACTTGATCGTTACAAAATGTCTCACACCTAAAAATATATACACTAGAACAAGGGCTAAACTGAAATTATTATTGAATCATTAAATAATTCTAAAAATAAAAGTAGAAGAAACTCGAAATATTTACATTTTTATATTGTCGCCACAGGATGTATACATGTATAACTGTATAGTTTCCATAAGAACCATGGCAAATATTGTGAAATATATATAAATCGCATGATCAGCTAATTTTACTAAACTAAATAATAAAATCTTTTTGTTGTACAAATATAAGACAACAAAATAATTTAGAAATATCTTTAGCGCCGAAAGGTGAATCAAAATATGGAAATAGAAACTACTGGTGAATATATAAATGCAATTTTGTAAACAAACATATTATTTAATAGTGAAATTACTGAAATTGTTTGAACAGTGACCATACGATTTATATACATTTCACAATGTTCATCGCTCTACGTGTCTTTCATGGAAAACTTTGTTACATTAATATAAAACTGCAAGTATATTGTGATTCTTCTTATTTTCTGATTCTACAATTTTATAAAAACTTGTTAGCTAATTTGCAAATAACATTTTAAGAATTTAAACTTCACTTTATAAATGGGCTAGGGTTACTAAAACTAAATTACTTTTCATCAGTTCAAATGCATGACTAATGCCATAAAACATGCTCTAAAGAGAAGAAAATATATTTATAACAAACGCAACTGCTTATATTAAATTTCCTTTTCACATGTTATCATTAACGCCAATACACAATTTTTAGAAGATCCAAATGAGCCAATTGTCCATGAAATGATTTTATACTTATCAGGAACAGTGATGTTATACTTAATGTTCAACTTAACTAAAGGCGTCAAATGAATATAGTGTTTTTATTATAAATATTAATAGCACAATTTTCTAATTGTTCAAAAGAATGGAATTTTGAACATTAATAATGCAACGAATTTAATATAGAGGAGTAAAATTAAGGGTCAAAATGACCTTAAAAGGAATTGTCTTACTATTGCAATTATTTACTGAATCTTGTTGTAAGCTTAAAATTGAATTATTTATTATTTGTGGAAAACATTTTTGAATTAAATCCGTGTGGTGAAAAGATTTTATTTAAACAAAAGAATGTTCAAAATAGTGTTTTTTCACAGTAGGCAAAATATTGATGAGTAAAATCTATTTTTTTTAAGAAACTGCGAAAAACACGATTTTGAACATTCTTTTGTATAAATAAAAGCTTTCCACCACCCGGGTTTAATCCAAAAATTTTTCCTACACTTCTTGAAATGTTTCCAACAAGTTCCAGCAAAAAAAATGCTATAGTTAGACAATTCCTAGAAACTTTAGTTTTAATCCACTAATATTTAATTTTGTAATTTTATTACAGAATTGGTATGTTATACGACACAAAAATGTGTGTTCTCTTTCACTAATCGTAATTGTCCAACCCGCTATGTTCGTTGGACAATATTTAGGTACCGTACAGAAACACATATTTTATAATGTAGCTGTGTTACTTTATAGATTTTTTAAATTAAATTAAAATGAATAAAAACTGCTTCCATTACTATTTCTGAAAATCAACATTTGAAAATGAATAGAATATAAACGATACATTTGTGGTTGAAGTCAAAGTAAATTTTATTGCTGTTTGTCTATTTTTTGAATTTTTTTAAACTTATCCAAGTCTGAGTTATATTTTATTATTTATTTAAAGAAATTACGTGAACACTTTATACTTACAAATAATTTGTACATGGTTATTCGAGTTAACACTGCTTAGATACAATTAAACAATACTCTATCCCCTGCAAGATTTTTCTTTATATATTGTGGAACCCCGTAAGCAATTTTTTTATCAGTTATGGAATTATTATTATCAGTATTATTAAAATTAGTGACATACATCATTAGCTGTTTTCGAAAAGATAATACTTTAATTAACTATGCCTAATATTATGCTCATCACTGGTGGTAAATATTTATGCAATACAACTGTAGTCTTCTGTAAGATCGGTGGAATTTTTTATTTGTTTTTACGAATGTTGGCCTTAGATATAATTATTTCACTAAGAGACTCAACAAGTTATTAGATTCTGCGTAAATATGTTAATTCAATCCCAAAAAATTCATGACCACATACCAGATTTCCTAATACATACCTAATTTCTTCCTAAAAATGAATAAGGATTGATATGTTCGTTTTGTTAGTAAACGAATGCATTTATTAAGATGGTCATTCCTTCCTAAAAATGAATAAGGATTGATATGTTCGTTTTGTTAGTAAACGAATGCATTTATTAAGATGGTCATTCCCGATAGGGAAATATTTATCATTTTTGCCCATAACTTTTTTTTCTTAGTACGTATATTTAAAAAAACTATAAGAGTACCTAAGTAGAACCATAACAAGACGATTACTATGAATTTTCACTCAATAATTTCAGTGGTTTGCAAAATAGGTAGATTTGGAACTACGAAATACGAAGCTTAACATAATTTTACTTCCACATCCACGTAGTGGATTGGAAGTATAGTAATCGCAAACAAATTTTCAAAAATTTTTATTCATGAAATAGGTTTAGAATGTCATGAAACGTCGAGATTTTAAATTTGAGCGAAAAAAAATTTTCTGTCTGTCGGTCTGTCTGTCTGTAACTTTTTTTTGTCCGCACGTTTTCTCCGGAACGGTTTAAGATATTGACTTGAAATTTTGTACGCGTATATATTATAACGAGATCTGGAACTGGATTGTTTTTTGAGGATATCCGGTGAAGGGTTGGGGGTTAAATAGGGGTAAATGTGGGAAAATAAGTAAAGCAAGCTTGTAAGAGTACAGAAACTTGAAATTCGGTGTATGTACTAGAAGTTGAGGACTCAGATTTTTTTATAATATTTTTCAACCCCCCACCACCCCTACCCCATTAATGGGGTTGATAAAATAAAGTTGAGATGTTCATTTGAAATTTCATACACGTATGTATTATAACGACGTCTGGAATTAGATTATATTTCGAGATGATTCCGTTGAAGGGTTGGGGGTTAATTTGGGGTAAATAGGGGAATATAAGTAAAACAAGTTGGTAAGCGTACAGAAACATGAAATTCGGTGTATGTACTGGAAGCCAAAGCGTCAGATTTTTTTATAATATTTTTCAATCCCCACCACCCCTACTCCAATATGAAAAGGGTTGATAAAATAAAATTGAGATATTCATTTGAAATTTGGTACACGTATGTATTATAACGACACCTGGAACTAGATTATAATTTGAGATGATTCCGTTGAAGGGTTGGGGTTAAATAGGGGTAAATAGGGGAAAATGAGTAAAGCAAGCTGGTAAGACTACAGGAACTTGAAATTCGGTATATGTACTAGAAGCCAAGGTCTCAGATTATTTGTAATATTTTTCAAGCCCCACCACCCCTATTTCATTATTAAAAGGGTTGATAAAATAAAATTGAGATACTCATTTGAAATTTGGTACACGTATGAATTAAAACGACATCTGGAACTAGATTGTATTTTTAGATGATTCCGTTGAAGGGTTTGGGGGTTATTTAGGGGGAAATAAGTAAAACAAGCTGGTATGAGTACAGAAACTTGAAATTCGGTGTATGTACTAGAAGCTAAGGCCTCAGATTTTTTAATAATATATTTCAGCCCCCCACCACCCCTACTCCAATATGAAAAGGGTTGATAAATTAAAATTGAGATATTCATTTGAAATTTAGTACGCATATTTATTATAACGACATCTGGAACTAAATTATATTTTGAGATGATTCCGTTGAAGGTTGGGGGTTAAATAGGGGAAAATAAGTAAAGCACGCTGGTAAGACTACAGAAACTTGAAGTTCGGTGTATGTACTAGAAGCCAAGGTCTCAGAATATTTATAATATTTTTCAACCCCCACTTCATTATTAAAAGGGTTGATAAAATAAAATTGAGATATTCATTTGAAATTTGGTACATGTATGAATTATAACGACATCTGGAACTAGATTATATTTTGAGATGATTTCATTGAAGGGTTGGGGGTTAAATAGGGGTAAATAGGGGAAAATAAGTAAAGCAAGGTGGTAAAAGTACAGAAATTTGGAATTTGGTGTATATACTAGTAGCGAAGGTCTCAGGTTTTTTATTAGTATTTTCCATCTCCCCACCACCCCCACTCCCTTATTAAGAGTTTATAAAATTAAATTTAAATTTCCATTTGAAATTTGGTACATTTATGTATTATAGCTATATCTGAAACTAGATTATCTTTTGACATGATTGCGTTGAAGGAGTGGGAGTAAGTAGAGGTAAATAGGGAAAAATTAGTAAAGCAAGCTGGTAAGAGTACTGCAACTTGAAATTAGGTGTATGTCCTAGATGCCAAGGCCTCAGATTTTTTGATACTATTTTTCAACACTTCCACTACCCTTACTACATTATTAAAGGGTTTGATAAAATAAAATTGAGATATTCGCTTGTAATTTGGTAGACGCATGTATTATAACGACATCTGGAACTAGATTATATTTTGGGATGAATCCGTAGAAGATTTGGGGTTAATAGGAGTAGGGAAAAATAAGTAAATCAAGCTGGTAAGAGTACAGAAATTTGGGATTCGGTGTATATACTAGAAACCAAGGCCTCAGATTTCTTTCTAATATTTTTCAAACTCCACCACCTCCGCTTCATTATTAATGGGATTGATAACATCAAATTGAGATATTCACTTGAAATTTAGTACACGTATGTATTGTAGTGACATCCGATTGAGATGACTCCATTGAAGGGGTGGGAGGTGGTAGATTGCGAATAGTGGAAAATAAGTAGGGTAAACTAGAAACTTCATTTTTAACGAATATGGTAGAAACCAACCCCTCAAACTTTTCTATGATATCTGCCCCAAATATTATTAAAAGTCTATGACCAATAATTTTCACATACTAGAGTGCAAATATAGTCAAGATATTTCCTTTAAAGTGACTTGGATGAAGAATCTGGATGTGGAAGTAGTGATTCCTTAGGCAGCGGTTTTAATTTTAAATCTAGCTATTATGCAAACCACTGTAATTATTGAGTGAAAGTTCATAGTAATAATCTTGTTATGGTTCTACTTAGGTACTCTTATAGTTTTTAATTATACGTACTAAGAAAGAAAATTATGGGCAAAAATGATAAATATGAATTAGGTGTTTAATTTTGAATTTCGAGTTAAAAAAATATTACTGGCGAATATAACGCAAGAGAGGTTCTCTTACGTTATATTCGTCAGTAATATTCTTTAAGAGATTTTGGTTCTCTTGATTATTCTTTTTTTAATAATGGGGAAATGTATCAGGATACAGCCCAACTTCTGGGAGGGGGTCACACAGAAAAAGCATTCTAATAGCTGCATATATATTTTAAATAAATAATACATAACTGTTCTTTGAGGTTAGAAAAAACTGTGACGTAGTGGGGCAAAACTAACACCGGATTAGGATTCAGCAAGCCAAAATTCACCAGAAATGATTAATTTCGTCCGTGGAATTGACTTTTTTTTGTGTGCCTGTGTAATCTGTAAAGTAAAATTTATTTAAAGTTGTTGTTTTCGAGATATTAGTTAACATACATTTTCTTGACTGCATATTCTTTGTTCATTTTAAAAATTCGAATTATGCAATAAAAAAATTATAGCGTTAAAGAAATTATTATAATTAAAGTCCTGGGACTCCCTGTGCCTATAAGAGCTTACATAATCTGTAGTTATCTAGCGAATGTAGTAGAGAGATGTACAATGTGATAACTAGAAATAAAATCAACTCACTTTCCTATATAACTCATATAGAAGAATTATATTAGCGATGTTCAAAATTAATTATATTAAAAATAGTATGTTAGTTTTCATTTCTATGTGTCAAGCAGTTAAATATCGTAATATAAATTTTTTATTCAAATGATTTTGTAGTTGAAAATAATTAATAGATAGTGATTTAAACTCAGTTAGTATTGATCTGACTATTACTTCCACATCCACGTAGTGGATTGGAAGTATGGTAATCGTAGAAAAATTTTCAAAATTTTTTTTTCTTGAAGTAGGTTTAGAATGTCATGAAACGAACCATATTCTTTATAGGATTTTGCAAACAGCGGAAAGAAAAACTATCTATGAGAACAAAAAGAAAAACTATATGTAAAAATATTAATGAAATCTTTGCATTCTTTCGATAACCTGACTTCTGGTTATGCTAACAAGTACAAATTCTTATTTGCCATTCTCATTGTAACACTAGCATCCAACATAGTCCCCTATGACTAGGCAGATTAAACTAGCATCTACATGATCCCATACGTCATGAAACCTCGAGATTTTAAATTAGAGCAAAAAAAAAACAACTTTTTTCTGTCGGTCTGTCTCTCTGTCTGTAGCTTTTTTTGTCCGCACGTGCTCTTTGGAACGGTTTAAGATATTGACTTGAAATTTCATACACGTATATATCATAACGAGATCTGGAACTTTGAAGATATCCGGTGAAGGGTTGGGGGGTAAATAAGGGGAAACATGTAAAACAAGCTGGTAAGAGTACAGAAACTTGAAATGTGATGTACATTTTTCATCCTGCCACCCCCACCCCTCTCCAATATTAAAGGGGTTGATAAAATAAAATTGAGATCTTCACTTAAATTTTGGTACACGTGTATATTATAATCATTATATTACATCAGGAACTAGATTAAATTTTTGGATTATTCTGATGAAGGGTTGGGGGTTAAATATGGGCAAATAGGGGAAAATAAGTAAAGCAAGCTGGTAAGAGTACAGAAACTTGAAATTCGGTGTATGTACTAGAAGCCAACGCCTCAATTTTTGCTTCCCTCGCATACCGAAGGGAAGTATTGTATTCGAGAAAAAATCACCCTCCGAGATTTTTTCGGATTCTGACGTTTCAGAACACGTAGATTACGAAAATATAGGTTTTTCAATTCCGTCTGTCTGTCTGTCTATCTGTTGGTGCATTTACTAAAAAACTACTTGACGGAGAGCAGTCAAATTTGGTGGGTAGTTGACGCTACTGCCAGCGAAGAAATGGTAGAAATTTCACTGGAAAATATACAGGGTGGACCGTCTAAACGGAATAAATAGTGAAAACAATTTTTTTTTGCTCAAATTTGGAAATTTTCCACGTTTCATGACGCGCTAAACCTATTTCAGAAAAAAAAAATTTTAAAATTTTTTTCAAACATTTTTGAAAAAATTTTTACCAAGATGAAAAAATAATTTTTTTGCTCAAATTTAAAATTTCTACGTTTCATGGCACGCTTAACCTATTTCAGGAAAAAAAAATTTGAAAATTTTTTTCACCAATATTTTTGAAAAAATTTTTAGGCTACTAAAATGAAATATTTTTTTTTTCTTTCTTCAAATTTAAAATTTCCACGTTTCATGGCATTCTAAGCCTGATTCAAAAAAAAAAAATTTTGAAATTGTTTTTTACCATTTTTGAAAATTTGTTTACCACTAAAATAGATGAAATTTTTTTTATTTCTTCAAATTTCAAATTTCCACGTTTCATAACGTTCTAAATCTATTTAAAAGAAAAATTAGAAATTATTCTTACTATTTTTAAAAAATTTTACCACTAAGATAGATTTTTTTTTTCTTTGTTCAGATTTTAACTATCCACTTTTCCATGACATTCTAAAACTATTCAAACAATTTTAAAAATTTTTTGAAGAATTTTTAAAAAAATTTGAAAACATTAATCCATTTATGTATCACTACTATAGAACAGACGAGAACATGTTTTTGCTCAAATTTAAAATTTCCACGTTTCATGATATTCCAAACCAATATCGGAAAAAAAAATTTGCAACATTTTGTTACCAGTTTGGAAAAAAATTTAACATTAGAATGCTCAAATTTAAATGACATTCTAAACCTAGGTATTTCAAAAAAAAATTTTTGAAAATTTTTTTCACCATTTTTCAAAAAGTTTTTACCACTAAAGTAGATCGAATTTTTTTTTATTTGTTCACATTTAAAATTTTCACGTTTCATAGCATTCTAAACCTATTTTAAAAAATATATAATTTTTAACTTTTAAACTTTTTTTAGCACTACTATAGAATAGAAGGAAACTTTCCTTTTTGCTCAAATTTAATATTTCTGCGTTTGACATTTTAAACCTATTTCAGAAGAAAAAATTTTGAAAATAATTTTACCAACATCTTTTGAAAATTTAAAAAAAAAATGAAATTTTTTAACCACCACTATACTTCCACTCCATTACGTGAATGTTGGATTGAAAATGTGACAGATGGCAATAATATCTGGCATATGCACCTATTATACTTTTATTGAAAAATGTACAGGGTGGTCATCCCAAGAAATAATTCAGTCATGGTGGGTGGACATTTGTAAAGGTATTTGCGCAAGCCTGCCATATGTGGCACCTGCTATTTAGTATTGAACTTTTGCTGTTGGATGAGCAAGCTGTATATTTTTTTGACCAAAACTTTGTAATAATTGCAAAAACTCTATTCCGATTATTATTCTCAACGTCATTTCGTAATTATTAATTTTTTACAGTGACTGCCATGCACAAATAACGAGGGAAGTTCTGTGTAAATACCTTTACCGATTTTTTAAAATATTTTTCAACCCCTCACCACCTCTACTCCATTATTAAAAGGGTTGATAAAATATAATTGAGATATTCACTTGAAATTTGGTACACGTATGTATTATAACGACATCTAGAACTACATTATATTTTGAGATGACTCTGTTGAAGGGTTGGGGGTTAAATAGGGGAAAATAAGTAAAGCAAGCTGGTATGAGTACAGAAACTTAAAATAAGGTGTAGTTACTAGAAGCCAAGTCCTCAGATTTTTTCCTTATGTTTTTCAACACCCCCCCTCCCACCCTACTTCATTATTAAAGGGGTTCATAAAACAAAATTGAAATTTTCACTTGAAATTTGGTACACGTATGTATCATAATGACATCTGACACTAGATTATATTTTCAGACGATTTCGTTGAAGGATTGGGGGTTAAATAGGAATATATACGGGAAAATAAGTAAAGCAAGTTGGTAGGAGTACAGAAATTTGGGATTTGGTGTATATACTAGAAGCGAAGGCCTCAGGTTTTTTAATATTTTCCAAACTCCCACCACCCCCACTCCCTTATTAAAAGAGTCGATAAAATTAAATTTAGATTTTCACCTGAAATTTGGCACATGTATATATTATAACGATATCTGAAACTAGATTATATTTTGACATGATTGCGTTGAAGGAGTGAGGGTAAATAGAGAAAATAGGGAAAAATAAGTAAAGCAAGCCGGCAAGAATACAGAAACTTCGGTGTATGTCCTAGAAGTCAAGGCCTCAGATTTTTTAATACTATTTTCAACCCCTCCACCACGTTTACTCCATTATTAAAGGGATTGATAAAATAAGATTGAGGTGTTCCCTTGAAATTTGGTAGACGTATGTATTATAACGACATCATCTGGAACTAGATGATTCCATTGAAGTATAGTAATTGTAAAAAAAAATTATTTTTTTATTTTTCTTGAAATACGTTTAGAATGTCATGGAACGTCGAGATTTTAAATTTGAGAGAAAAGGAATTTTCTGTCGGCCTGTCGGTCTGTCGGTCTGTCGATTTGTCTGTCTGTCGGTCTGTCTGTCTGCCTGTAACTTTTCTTTGTCCGCACGTTTTCTCCAGAACGGTTTAAAATATTGGCTTGAAATATTGTACACATATATATTGTAACGATATCTGAAACTGGATTGTTTTTAGAATATATCCGGTAAAGGGTTGGGGGGTAAATAGTGGTAAATAGAGGGAAATAAGTAAAGCAAGCTGACCAGAGTACGAAAACTTGAAATTTGGTGTATGTACTAGAAGCCAAGGCTTCAAAATTTTTTATAATATTTTCCATCCCCCAACTACCCCTACTCCATTATTAAAGGGGTTGATAAAGTAAAATTGAGATATTCACTCGAAATTTGATACACGTATGTATTATAACGACATATGGCACTAGATTATATTTTTAGATGATTCCGATGTAGGGTTGGGGGTTAAATGGGGGTAAATAAGGGAAAATAAGTAGAGCAAGCTGGTAAGAGTACAGAAATATGGGATTTGGTGTATATACTAGATGCGAAGGCCTCAGATTTTTTTAAATAATATTTTGCATCCTCCCCCCACCTCTACTTCATTATTAAAAGATATTGTAAAATTAAATTGAGATATTCACTTGAAAGTTAGTACACGTATGTACCGCAATGACATCTGATTGAGATGATATCGTTGAAGGGGTGGGAGGAGGTAGGTTCTGAATAGCGCAAAATAAGTAGAGCAAACTAGAAACTCCATTTTTTTACTTCCATATCCACGTAGTGGATTAGAAGTATAGTAATCGTGAAAAAAATTTCAAATTATTTTTTTCTTGAAATAGGCTTAGAATGCCATGAAACGTCGATATTTTAAATTTGAGAGAAAGAAAAATTTCTGTCTGTCTGTCGGTCTGTAATTTCTTTTTGGCCACACGTTTTCTCCGAAACTGTTTAAGGTATTGACTGAAATATTGCACACGAGATCTAGATCTGGATTGTCTTTTGAACATATCCGGTGAAGGGTTGGGGGATAAATAGGGGTAAATAAGTGGAAATAAGTAAAGCTAGCTGGTAAGAGTACATAAACTTGAAATTTTGTGTATGCACTAGAAGCCGAAACCTCAATTTTTTAAATAATATTTTCCATCCCCCAACGACCCCCCACTCCATTGTTAAAGGGGTTGACAAAATAAAATTGAGACACTCACTTGAAATTTGGTATACGTATATATTAGAATGACATCTGCAACTAGATTGTATTTTGGGATAATTCCGTTGAACGATTGGGGTTAAATAGGTGTAAATAGTGGAAAATAAGTAAAGCAAGCTGGTAAGAGTACAGAAACTAGAAATTCTATGTATGTGCTAGAAGTCAAGTCCTCAGACTTACAATATTTTTCAACCCCCCCACCACCCCTTCTCGATAATTAAAGAGGTTGATAAAATAAAATTGAGATATTGACTTGAAATTTGGTACACGTATATGCTATAACAACATCTGCAATCAGATTGTATTTTAAATAGTTCCGTTGAAGAGTTGGCGGTTAAATAGGGGTAAACAGGGGGAAATAGGTAAAGCAAGCTGGTAAGAGTACAGAAATTTGGAATTTTGTGTATATAGTAGAAGTGAAGGCCCCAGTTTTTTTATAATATAATAGTGCAAAATAAGTAGACCAAGCTAGTAACTTCATTTTTAACGTATATGGTAGAAACCAACTCTTAAAATTTTTCTGTGATATCTGCCTCAAACATTATTAAACTTCTATGACCCATAATTTCCACGTACTAGAGTGCAAATATAGTCAAGATGTTTCCTTTATAGTGACGGACGTGAAATCTGGATGTGGAAGTAATGATTCCTTAGGTGCCGGTTTTTTTAATATAATTCGAGGAAGAAAGACAAACAGTGGTCAAACTTAGACAAAATTCCAGGAAAGCTAGATTTTCGAACGAAGCTTCCTTTTGTGGTTCTAAATAATATCTCTAAAGTCCCCATCGATATGTGTGTCGCTGAAAATGTTACTCGGGGCAAAAGTACAAAGAACGGTTTTTCGCGAAAATGTCGTTAACGGTCACTTTCATCGAAAAAATAATAGTTATTAAATTTGTAGCTTAAGAATTGACCTACAAAAAACACGGTATTACTTTTTTTGTAAGACTAATGGTTTTCGAGAAAATTCGATTAAAAAATTGTAACGTACAGTATGCACTCCCTGACAGTACCTATGTCTATGTGTCGAATATTTGTAATTAAACGTTCAATGCATCTTAAAATATTGAAAAATTTATTTACGTGAAAGTTTCAAAGTCCTTAACAATACAAACTAACACATATACACTACACAGTAGTGTCGACCTTACTCCATAATTAATTAATTAATTACGCTAATGTTTTTACTAAAGAACAATGTTCTCCAGATGTGATTATTAATAATGGTATCCGTTTTCTGCTGGCTATGTATGAAGCACCAGTAAAAAAAGTGTCTATTGATAATCACAGATATTTAACGTTTGCGAAATTAACACAGCTTAAAAAACTTATAGGATCATCTTCTCTTCCGCCAACATCAAGTGCTGCTCGGCAATATTTATATCTACTGTCTACTACCAAGTGCAAGTATGGCTTGGCAACGAGCTTAACCCTCTAGACTGGGGATGGACATTGCAGGATCAAATTTTGGAGCCAGTCAAAAGTTTTCTTCCACATGCTCTTGATAGTCTACTTAACTCTATTTTTTGCAATTGCACCAAGGGATGAACCTTGAACTGTGGTTGCAGAAAAGTTGGGTAATACTGTTCACCAGTTTGTGGTAATTGCCACGGTCAGGTTTGTCTGAATGTTTCACCCGATATGTTTAATTACGTTAATAATCACGAGTCTACTGATGTAGATGTAGATGTAGATCCATCGTTTTTCTTGACTGAAACTATGGAAATACTGCAAACGGAAGAAGAGGGTAATGAAGAGATGGAGATGGAAATGGAAATGAAACCTGAAGAAGAACCATAATTGCTCTGATGACTAAAAAATTAATTGTGTTACCATTTCATAATAATAGTGTTATTAAAATAACATTTTTTAAACAAAAAAAAATGTAATAATAAAAAAATCAATCTCTTTTTAAATAAAATCAAAGATAAATGAATTATTTTTGTTTTTATTATTTTATAATTGTTCTTATAAATTTTCTATAAATATTCATTTTTCAAATTTAAAAAAATGGCAATTTGTTTATCTTCTTTAATACTTTAACCACTTCAACAAAAAACGCATCTTGTACTCTATAACAAGGTGTGGAAAGGAGTGCACGTATCGTATCATGAGAAACAAAAACGTTGCAACTTTTTGAACCGAATTTTCTCTAAAATCGCTAGTTTTATGAAAAAAAGTAATGCAGTATTTTTTATAGGCAATTTTCTAAGCTACAAATTTGATAACCACTATTTTTTCGCTAAAAGTGACCATTAACGCGAAAATCCGTTCTCTCTGACTTTTGACCCTGAGTAACATTTTTAGCGGCATACATATTCATTGGGACTTTTAGGATATTGTTTAGAACCACAAAAGGAAGGGTCATGCAAAAATCCAGCTTTCCCCTAACGTTGCTGACCATGGCCGTCTCGTCCCTATGGTCCAAGTTCAGGTTCAATTCCAACTCAAGGGTCTTTAGGTACTTGCACCGCAGCTATATTTTCCAATAATATATTTCAAAAGTTGATTGTCTTGTATTTCATTGGGAGTAGACCTAGCGCCAGCTATGAGAAGAGCCAAGATGATCACCTAAAAAGGCAATCAAACTAAATACTTACAGCGGTCAAAATTTTAGGAAACCGTACATTTGGTGTATTTGTCAAAATTACAGAGATTTTTTCTACCAAAAAAATATTGGAAGCAGCTAGAAGCTCTCCTCCAAATGTTTGCGAACATTACCTGATTTGGTTAATAACTATTAACCATTAAAATCATTTATTGAATGTTAATACATTGCATTGTTTTAAGCCTGTAGTCTAAGTATCTCATTGTGTACAATATAGAAGAAAAACATCAATTACAATTTATTCAAAGTACAAATACATAAAAAGATGAGAGCCGATGGTGAGGCTGGGGACCTGAGGAAGTTGGAAGGTATTATGTATTTTGTGAGTCGACTCATGTGCGACCGTAGGTTAATAACTGGATTATTACTGTTGAGCTTTTCTTACATAAGGAATGATAGGTTTAGTCCTTGGAGCCGAACTTTCTTTTGTGTAGATCTGTGCACAGGTCTGTGTACAAAACACATATTCACTCGAGAACCTATGACTGGCCATTGAATCGTGAAAATTAAAAGAAAAATTCATAGAAAACACGAGAAAATCATTAAAGACACCCATTACGTGGTTGAGAAGTGGGGGAATGATCTGAGCAAGCATACATTAAAAGATATAGGCCTCAGTGACAATTTTTCATGTATTTACGTTAATGCTTTATTTCACATGATTCTCAAAGAAATTCTCACTTTTTTTATAAATTAATGTTATAAATAATGGTTAACAAATTATTTAAAAAATCCAAAAAGCACATATTGAAAGATATAGCTGCAACCTCTATGTATTTAGCACATTAATAAATCATTTTTGGTTCAATAACAGACGGATAAGCGTACTAAAAAATTCAATATTTTCAAGGAATAATAATTTTCTTGTTAGTATTTCATAAATAAATCATTAAAATTTTTACTTTTTGATGAAATTAATTATTCTAACGTAAAGTATGGGGTTTTAGTTGTAAATTGACCACCTACTGAATGTCAATAAGTATTTTACACCTATTGTTATTATTGATTGAAATTACGCATGGAAAAATAAAATGCTGGTTTTCCTGAAATTCATGTAATAAAAGATGCGTATATTGTCTGTAATTGTTTATTTGTGGCATATTCAGATTTTCTTACTTTTTATTGGGTATTTTGCCACTGAAAAATATTTAAAAATTTTAATGAAAAAACCTCTGCGCCAAACGGATCAGACAGAGGTTGGTTCTTGAGTACTTGACTATTTCAAAAAGTCTCACACCTAAAAATATATAAACTAGAACAATGTTATGAACTAAAAACTGAAAATCAAAGCTATAGGTAGTTAACGTTTCGGAAGAGAATCTACTTCCATTCTCAAAACTTTTTTGGCCGTCAACCATGACAGTTCTTTGTTTATGTATTTCCATAGTCACGTGAGACATTAAATTATATTTATCTTATTTTTACTTACTTCGTCTCTAAGGATGGGCAACCAACTAGTACAAAAATCTATTGAATAATTAGAAACGCATCTATCCTCGTTTAATAAAATAATCGCGGATTCTTTAAGTTTTCTTTTAGTTCCGTTGCTCTCTTTTTCCAAAATCTTCGCCGAGTCCCATTTAATTCTATGATTATTATCCCACGCGTGTTCACAAATTTTGGATTTTTCAAATTCTCCCCTTCTAGCGTAATTTCTATGTTCACCGAGCCTTACGTTGAAAGGTCTAGATGATTCACCTACGTAATGTTTTCCGCACTCACACGGAACACTATAAATACAATTTTTTGAACTTTGAACAATATTTGGAGGTTTGGTTCTTGATAAAACCGATCTTAGCGTGGAGCCCGTTTGAAAAACCGTTCGTACGGAAAACCTGTTCCCAATTTTTCGTAATTTATCCGATAAACCATGTATATATGGAATTACTGCCATTGACCTAAATACCTCAGGTTGTGATAGTATATTCTCTCTACTACCAATGTTCAATAACTGACTATCAACAAAACTCTCAGGATATTGATTATTTAATAAGACAGTTTTTATAAATTGTTTTTCGTTACTTAATATTACATCATACAGAGGTTTTTTCATTAAAATTTTTAAATATTTTTCAGTGGCAAAATACCCAATAAAAAGTAAGAAAAAAGATGCGTATGGAAAAAATAGAAATTCTTAATTTTCTTTTCATTACATACATCTTAATCATGACCATTTCAGGAAACCAATCCACAATTTCAATTTAAAGAAAATATACTTTTAATAGTTTACAGAAGATTTACTGAAATAAGTGATTGTATACTAATTATTAGTTAACAATAATTGTTTGCAAATGTTCTTGATCATTTAAATATATGGACCGAGTAAGTGAAGTATTTTTCTTCCATAAGCACTCCTTCTTTTGCATTTGCTTTTACCAACCAAATGTTATAGCCATTTTTGTACGAATCACGCCTCATTTTTGGCCTCCTGTATCGATTGGCGCAAGCAGTATTTTTGATAAAATTAAATTAAAAAATTTATCCGCGAAAAACCGTAATTTTACACCTAGTTTGTTTAATAACTATTACAGCGATACTTTTTAGGTAGCGGACTTTTTGTAATGTATTAATGATACAATTTAGAAGAAAATGGAAAAAAATCCACCCTGTTACAAAAGTTTCCGAGATTGATTCCTTATTTTACTGCAATGTAAATAGGTATTCGCGATCAGCCACGTTCGACTGCAACTTCTACTCGTCACTTTTAGAAAATGTAATAAAGTGGTTTCTCGCAACAAAATGCCACCCTTCTACTAGTAGCAGAATTCACTTAAGACGCCTAGGCTATAAGCTGGGAAAATAAGTAAAACTGTTACAGAAGTTGGAACTGAAATTTTTTTTATTGCATGATGTTTTATGGACCCCAAAGATCATTCGAGACTAGATAACTACTTGCCAACGCACCCCTTAACCCCCAGAATGCCAATATTGCCCAATTTCTCCCAATATTATATGTTATCTGATTTCTTTAAAAAATGAAGTTAAGCGTCGAAAATGATATCAGGAAGGTTTTTTGGATCGCTGATCACGAATCCGAGGTCGGTTACCTGGAGAACTCAACCACAGACGGGAAAATCGTGAAGAGTTAGCCATTTTCTAGTTATTTTTCAAACTCTTTATTTTTGACTCCAAAAATGGTTTTTTTTGGGTCGCCGAACCCGAATACGGGGGTTCGTTGTCTAGAGAAATTATCCGGAGTCAGGAAAATTGAGAAAAGTCGGTCATTTTATAATGACTTTGTCAACTATGTACTTTTCACTTCAAAAATGTCTTCTGGAAGGCTTTTTGGAGTGCTGATTACGAATCCAGAGTCGAATTACTTGAAAGAGCAACCAGAGATCGGAAAATCGAAAAAAAATGACTTTTTCCCAAAAATAGTGAATATGTTTGGCTGTTAATTACCAAACCAAAATATTACAAAATTTAAAAAATGACGTGTTTCAAAAATCAAAAAAAATGAAAAACTCATACATTTTTTTAATTTTCAAACAATTCATTAAAGTTTTTATTTTTTTATTCAGAGCTTCAACATTGCAACAATTTTTACTTCCCTCGTTTACCGAAGGGAAGTATTGCATTCGAGTAAAAATCGCCCTCCGAGATTTTTTCGGATTGTGACGTTTCAGATCACGTAAATTACGAAAATATAAGTTTTTCAATTCCGTCCGCCTGTCTGTCTGTCTGTTGGTGTATTAACTAAAAAACTACTTGACGGAGAGCAGTCAAATTTGGTAGGTAGTTGACCCTACTGTCGAAGAAATGGTTAAACTTTCACTGGAAAATGTACAGGATGGACCGTCTAAAGGGAATAAATAATGAAGAAATTTTTTTTTTGCTCAAATTTAAAATTTCCACGTTTCATGACACGTTAAACCTATTTCAGAAAAAAGAAAATTTTGATAACATTTTTGAAAAATATTTTACCACCAAAGTGAATTTTTTTTTTGTTCAAATTTAAAATTTCCACGTTTCATGACATCCTAAACCTATTTCAAAAAAATATTTTTTTTTTATTTTTTTTTGCCACCAAATTTTTTTACCACTAAAATAGACGGATTTTTTTTTTCAAATTTAAACTTTCCACGTTTCATAGCATTCTAAACCTATTAAAAAAAATTTAGAAATTGTTTTTACCATTTTTGAAAAAAATTTACCACTAAAATAGATGGAAATTTGTATTTTCTTTGTTCAAATTTAAAATTTCCACGTTTCCATGGCATTCTAAACATATCCAAACAAATTAAAAAATTTGTTTGAAAAATTTTTGAATCTATAAATTACTACTTACTATAGAATAGAGGAAACATTTTATTTTTGCTCAAATTTAAAATTTCCATGTTTCATGACATTCCAAACCTTTCTCGGAAAAAAAATTTGTAACATTTTTTTACCATTTTGGAAAAAACTAGAATAGATGAAAAAAATTTTTTTTTGCTCAAATTTAAAATTTTCACGTTTCATGACATTCCAAACCTATTTCAGAAAAAAAATTTGAAAATTATTTTCACCAACATTTTTTAAAAATGTTTTACCACTAAAATAGACGGAAAAATTATTTTCTTTCAAAAAAGATTTTTTTTACCACTACTATAGAATAGAAGGAAACTTTCCCTTTTACCTCAAATTTAAAATTTCCCCGTTTCATGACATTCTAAACATATTTCAGAAGAAAAAAATTTTGAAAATATTTTTACTAACATTTTTGAAAAATTTCAAAAAAATGAAATTTTTTACCACCATAGTGGTCCACTTCACTACGTGAATGTGGAATTGAAAATGTAACAGATGGCAATAATATTTGGCATATGCACCTATTATACTTTTATTGAAAAATGTACAGCGTGGTCATCCCAAGAAATAATTCATTGTGGACATTTGTAAAGGTATTTGCGCAAGCCTTCCTTATTTGGCACCTGTTACTTAGTATTGAACTTTTGCTGTTGGATGAACACTCTGTATATTTTTTTGACCAAAACGTATAAAGTTTTCTTTGTAATAATAGTGATAACTATATTCCGATTATTATTTTCAATGTCATATCGTAATTATTAATTTTTTAGAGTGACCGCCATGCACAAATATAGAGGGAAGTTCTGTGTAAATACATTTACCGATTTTTTTTAACACTAATTAATGCTGTGTATAAGTTTATTTTATATACATACTTATATATTTTTACTTCTCTCACATACCAAAGGGAAGTATTGTATTCGAAGAAAATCACCCTCCAAGATTTTTTCGGATTTTGACGTTTCAGATCATGTAAATTTCGAAAATATAGGTTTTTCAATTCCGTCCGTCAGTCTGTTTGTCTGTCTGTCTGTTGGTGCATTAACTAAAAAACTACTTGACGGAGAGCAGTCAAATTTGGTAGGTAGTTGACACTACTGTCAGCGAAGAAATGGTTAAACTTTCACTGGAAAATATACAGGGTGGACCGTCTAGAGGGAATAAATAATGAAAAACATTTTTTTTGCTCAAATTTAAAATTTCCACGTTTCATGCCACGTTAAACCTATTTCAGAAAAAAAAATTAGAAAATTTATTCACCAACATTTTTGAAAAATTTTTTACAACTAAAATTGATGAAATTTTTTTCCGTTGTTCTGTAACACGCGGAATACTCGGTAGCATCCTTTGTTACACTGTTAATAATTATTAGAAAAATTATAAGTTATCGGAAATATATTCCCAACAACCTTAGTACTAATAGAGTCCCATACTGCTTAGACTATGATGAACGTACGTCATCTGTCAGTAGTTAAAGTTCGCAAATACTAGATCGCGCAAGAGCAATGGTATTTCAACTAAATAACGCCGTGTGAAACTCTTTCTTGTTGAACCATTGAACTAATAAGACGTATTTATAATTTCGTTTGACCTGTAAAGGGGATAATAGAATTTGAAAAACCTCGTGACGATCGCATGAGGTAAGGCTTTAATTATTATACCGGTAAATATCATCTAACATTTGAAATATTGTTTTAGGTTTTTCTTATAAGTTTTTCTTATAATTTTCTGATAAACGATTTCTTTTACAAATTTTTTTGATAAGTATTTTCTTATAAAGAATTACTTCTTAATCAAATTTAATTACTTCTAATGCTATTAACGTCGATGTATTTCCACGTTATATTATTTGCTTTGAGCAAGATTAATACCTTCAAGTTCTAAGACTTACTACGTTTCTACTAAGCCAGTAATATTCATTTGAAGTCAACCTTTCTATATTACATTTTGAACTGGAATATACGAAAATATCCTGGGCGAAGAGATTTTCTTCATTTTGTCTTGGCGACAATCTTCTACGATTTCATAACCTCACAATGGGATTAAGGCGGCCACGTGTGAAATTAAACCCATGATCATCGGAGAACAGGACCGTATCTAGGAGTTCTCTCCATGAGGATAACAAAATAAAAGATAAGTACTTTTAATTGTTACCAATAAAAGGGATTATTTTCACATGATTGTTGAGCTATTAGAGCCAAAAGTGTCTAAATTTAACATATTAGATTCAAGTCAAATCTATTATATTTTTGGCTATATGCATTTTAAACCCGTTGTTATAATTAAATCCATCGTTGTATATTGATTCGTAGTTGTTTGTATCTTGAATTCGTTGTCGCAAAAATACTTCGCCGTAGTATTGTTTTGTAGTTGCTTTTAGTTGATTCCTAATGATTAATATCTTATCGTAGTACTATAATGCACGTTTGTTAGTGATATCGTAAGTCGTGGCTCAATCTTTGTTGTAACGAGAGTGTCTAATGGTTATAAATTTTGAGATAAATTTACGAGACTTATCTTTTGTAATATAGTTATTTTGTCTCTCGTAAAAGATCTCAAGTTTATTTAATTTTGTTGTAATATAAGATTTTAGTGTTGAGGTGAAAGTTACGAGACATATCTTTTGTAATATATTTTTGGTTCTCGTACACGCCTCAGATTTGCCTTGCCGTGGTGCACATTGTAATATAGTACTTTGTTGTCTTGTAATATACTTTTGTTTCATAATTGAGACAATTTACGAGTCATCTCTCTGTAATATATTTAATTTGGCTCTCGTAAAAAGTCTCAAGCTTATCTTGAACTTCGGTTTGTGTAATATAATTTATTTTGTATATATTTCTGTGTGATACTTTGCTATACAGTATCGTTGGTGCTGTGATAGTATATTTTTCTGTAATATAATATTTTTGTAATATAGTACTATTGTATATATGTAACTTCTGTCTTTTGTTTATCTTTATCTCTAATTTTCTTTGATTACCCTTAGTAATCAATGGCGCCCAAGCCTTGAAGTCCACCCCCTTTTGCTCTCCGTATCTTTACTGTGCTAGCCAGGTTACACCAGTGACGCTAACCACGTCGCTCGTAGAGTGGCCCACACCTGAACACTTGGGCAATATTTTAACATCGAGTAAAACCTTATTTAAATAGCCACACAAAGTGGCGCCCAACGTGGGGCTTGATTACTTAAAAGGAGTAGAGTTCAAGGAAAATTCTCTTTATCTATCTTTCACTGTTTGTCTGCTATCTTTATCTTTTGTTGTTTATCTTAGTCTTTGTTTTTTATCTTTTGCTATTTATCTATTTGTCTTTTATCTTTTACTGTTTTGCGAGCTTTTATATTCTTAGCTTTATTAAGTTGTAAATAGTTATTGTTTTTAACATTTAATATTAGCTTATTTATACTAATACTTTTAAAATTCCATTTATTTACTAATGATTTAGTTAATTGTCTAATAAATACTGATCGATATTTGGAAATTGTGTTTTAGCGAAAATATTATTGTTATACAATATGGAGGTAAATTACTTGCATTCAGATGAATTGGACTATGAACTGAGAATCAGAGGAGCTATCGTTAATGGAAATATGAATATTAAAAGATCAATTCTTAGAGGACATTTTCAACGCGAGAGAATGGACCAAGTCTCTTACCCCACCGTGCAGATTGATGTTAATGAGGAAACATTAATATGTAGAGAAAAAATTAGTGTATTAGAGGGTATGATATCTAGGTTTAATTCTGATGTTCGACATCCTGATTATAAAAAGATAAAAACTAAATTATTACATGTACATAACCGTATAAATCATTTTCCGATGTCTAATCAACAAGTAGCTAATTTGCAAGCTGAACTTATGACTCAACTTATGTTATTATTTGATCAATTAGAACAAAGAATATCTCAAAACATAGGTACTAACGAAAATTTAATAAATTTAGATGTGCCACTTCATATTTCAAGTACAGAAAATATTCAGTCACAAAATAGTCCTAGTAATTTAAATAATAGGATATCTGTAGAGAATTTATTAGAACAGGATATACTCAGTAATAATAACGTTCACACAGCTAACGAAAATGTTTATGATAATATACCTTTACTAAATAATATACAAACTAACGAGCCTATAAATAGAAATGTAACTTCAATGCCTAACATACGATATGGTAATGAGGGTGTAAACAATTCTCAATTACAACCCCCAAATACAAATAACTTAACCTCTGACTTTTGGTCAATACTACCTAACCACAATCGTAGCAATGCTTTAAATAATAGGAATCCAACCTATCAAGTTAGTAGTACTTTCTGTTTTCCAAGTTCTCAGGGAAACCATCAAAATTTAAATAATCAAACTTCTAATAACGTAGGGTTATATGGTCAAAGACTACCAACAACTTGTCAAAGTAATTATCCTAACATGAATATAGCTAGAGATAACCTCACTTTTTCTACGAGTCAGATTGATTCCAACTTAAATTATAAAATTTCATACATAAACAGAACACGATTGAAATTTTCAGGTTCTAACCAAAGTTTACATAGTTTTCTTGAGAAAGTAGAAGAATTTTGTGCCATGTGTAGTGTAAATAAAGCACAACTATTAAATTTTGCTTATGAATTATTTGAAGGGGACGCTTTACAATGGTTCCGAGCTAATAAAAATTTATTTACAAACTGGGATGACTTGGTGTATGCTTTAAAAGTTATTTTTCTACCTGTAGATTTTGAAATTGACTTGTGGAATGAAATTCTGTTAAGAACACAAGGTAGCAATGAGCGATCATTGATTTATATAGCTATAATGGAAAATCTATTCAAGCGACTACCTAATCCACCCCAAGAATCTTTCATGCTACAAGTAATTTTGAGAAATTTACAACCGTATTTTCAATACCATATATCTTTGCAAAATCCTACATGTTTATCAGACCTTAAAAATTTATGTCGAGTAATAGAAGATGCCAGAAATAGAGCACAAAAATTTAGAAATCCACCACCTATTACTGCAAATACTTTAGCACCTGATTTGGCATATCAGCCACCAAGTAGTCATAATCAGAGACTTCAAGTAAATGAAATTACTTCTCAGATAGAAAACTTTAATACTGATTATAATTCTAATTCGTTACCAACTATACAATTCCCAGAAAGTTCAAACGAGGCACAAAGTAGTCAAATTTTGAATTCTGAGAACCAATCGTTAGAGTTATTGCAAGGTGAAAATATTGTAGGAGTAAATGCCTTAAAAAGCATTAAATGTTGGAACTGTGGACTAGAGGGTCATTCACATCAAAATTGTAAAAGGCCAAAGAGTATATTTTGCTATAGTTGCGGTATGAAAAACGTAACAAAATCTAAGTGTCCTAAGTGTAAGTCAAAAAACCGACTTCCCACAGTGCCCAATTCGGCAGACACTGTTTAAGAAAGTTTAAGACCGAAGGTATTGTGAAGAATAATAGAAAAAAAATTAAATTTAACTATAGAAATGCTTCTGTTTCAAATCAAATAAACACTAGAAATTCGAAATTAAGTAAAATTAATAAAAAGTTCTCATTAGAAAATTGTTGGTCAGTTTGGTTAAACGTTGTCAAAAATTTCTATTTACATAACGAAGTGTCACCCGTCTTTTCAAATAAGATTGGCGATTCACGTCCTTACATGGATATAATTATAAAAGACAGACAATTTTCAGGCTTATTAGATACAGGGGCTAATCAATGTGTTCTCGGAAGCTCTGCCTTTAAAACCATTTTAGATATGAATTTCAAAGTAGATTATAATGTAAATCATATGTGTGTAACCACCGCGGATGGAACATCTCAACATGTCGTAGGAACTGTTAATTTACCAATAACTTTAAAAAATATTACTCACAATTTAAAATGTTTAATAGTACCAAATATTCGCCATTTTATGATTTTAGGTGTAGATTTTTGTAAAGCTTTCAAATTGAATTTAGATTTTGAAAAGGAAGTTTGGGAATTAAATAAAAATAAAAATCATGTGTTAAATAAAACTAATAGTGCAGTCGATGATGCTGAAAATATTAATCAAAGTAATCCTTTATTAAATCCAAGCGATACGTTGTACACTTGTTCTATAACTGCTCAGTATGATTTAACCGATAGTCAAAAACAACAGTTAAGTAAAGTTACAGATAAATTTCAAGAGTTAGTATCTCCAAAATTAGGTTTAACTTCTTTAGCTGAACATAAAATAAATTTAACTGATAATCAACCTTTTAGACAAAGAGCATTTCCATTATCTCCTTATATGCAAAAACATATGAACGATGAAGTTGATCGTTTATTAGATTTAGGTGTTATTCGTCCATCAAAGAGTCCTTATGCCTCTAATGTTATTTTAGTGAAAAAACCATCTGGTCAGTATCGCTTATGTTTCGATGGTAGGAAATTAAACTCAATTTCAATACCAGATTCTTACCCATTGCCAAGTTTAAACAGTATACTAGATAAGGTGAGAGATGCACACTTTCTAACGTCTATCGATCTCAAGCAAGCATTTTTCCAAATTAAATTAGCCGAGGAAAGTTGCGAAAAGACAGCTTTTAGAGTAATAGGCCGAGGTCTATTTGAGTTTGTTAGAATGCCCATGGGTTTAATATCAAGTGCTAGTACACTTCAAAGAGTAATGGATAGATTATTTGATCCGTCTGATATCAATAGTAATATTTTTGTATACCTTGATGATTTAATTATAGTAAATAAATCTTTTAATGATCATCTCGCAACCTTGACAAAAGTTTATGAAATTTTAAAATCTGGAGGATTCACTATTAATTTAGAAAAGTGCAAATTTTGCAAACCAAGCTTGAAATTTCTAGGTTATGTCGTAGATAGAAATGGTTTACATAGTGATCCCGATAAAGTCAAAGCTATTGTTGAATATCCTGCCCCTAGAAATACCACTGAGGTGAGACGATTTATCGGTATGGCATCTTGGTATCGACGCTTTATAAATAACTTTTCAGAATTAATTATTCCTTTGAATGATGTAATTAAAGGTCGTAAAAAAGGTCAGAAAATAGTATGGACTGATCAGGCGCAGAATTCTTTTGAAATATTAAAAGAACGTTTAATTTCAACTCCAGTATTAGCTAAGCCTGACTTTTCTAAAATGTTTACTTTACAAACCGATGCTAGTGATCATAGCGCTAGTGCCATTTTAACTCAAGGCGAGGGAGATAATGAACATGTTATAGCGTATTTTTCTAAAACGTTTACTAAATCTGAGCGCAACTATACTATTTTAGAAAGAGAATTAAAAAGTGTTCTTATGGCCGTATCTAAGTTTCGTTGTTACATCGAAGGAACCAAGTTTAAGGTTATAACTGACAATTCATCTATTTTATGGTTAAATAATTTAAAAAATCCAGTTGGTCGATTAGCAAGATGGGCTGTAGAATTATCCCAATACGATATCGAATTTGAACACAGGCGAGGAAAGTTAAATGTAGTCCCTGATGCATTAAGTAGACCACCGATTAAGTTAGATACGATAGATGTAGCTCAACACGATAAATGGTATTCAAAAATGATTAAAAATGTCTCGAGTAATCCTGAGAAATTTCCATCTTTTTACGTGGACGGTAATAATTTGTATAAATATGTAAAGCAGAAACATAACATTAATACTAATTTAAAACAATGGAAATTAGTAATTCCAAAAATAAAGAGAAAAGAACTTTTAGAAAAATTTCATAATGAGTTATCGGCACATTTAGGTGTAAATAAAACTTATAATCGCTTATGTGAAGAATACTTTTGGCCAGGTATGAAATGTGATGTTAAAAAGTTCATTTATAATTGCCGAAATTGTAATGAACAAAAGTCTAGTCAATTAGGACGTATGGGTTTGATGGGTAATCCTAAAACCGTGTCGCATCCTTTTCAGTTAATATCAATTGATTTAATGGGTCCTTTTCCTAAATCAAAATCAGGAAATTGCTATATTTTAGTTATTGTTGATTGGTTTACCAAATTTACTTTTATACATCCTTTAAAGCGTGCTCTTGCAAAGCATATTTGTACTTACCTAGAGAAAAATGTTTTCTTAATTTTTGGAGTATGCCAAACAATCGTACTCGATAATGGGTCACAATTTACTTCAAAGGAATTCAAAAAATTATTAACAACGTATCAGGTAGAAAATATATGGTACAATGCTAAATATCATCCGCAAACTAATAATGTTGAACGTTCTAATCGTGTTATTGGTACCGCCATAAGGTCATATATTAAGACAAGTCAACGTGATTGGGACTTACCTATCCCTAAAATAATGAGTGCTATAAATAGTACTGTGCATGACGTGACACAGTATACCCCAAATTTTCTAGTGTTTGGAAGACATATCCCTTGGAACGGAGAATATTATGGTAAGATCAAAAGTAGAAACCTATCTCCATATGAATTTGCAAATCGCGACATCATTGTAAGCGAATTAGGTAAATTACCCGATCTGTATAAGAACGTAGCGGGGAAAATAAAGTTAGCTTATGAACGAAATAAAAAATATTATAACTTAAGGAAACGAGATGTTGAATTTGAAGTAGGAGATATAGTTTACAAAAGGAACTATGTTTTGAGTGATGCTGGTAACTATTTTTCAGCTAAATTGGCTCCTAAGTTCATTAAATGCACCATAATTAGTAAAATTTCGCCTATAATATATGAGTTGCAAGACGAAGAAGGGAAGAGCATTGGTCGTTATCATATAAAAGACCTAAAGGCCATGCATAACGATACCTCCATTGATTTGGTAAATAATTGTTAGAATGGTGATAAATAGACCAAATTATCTGTGTTATTTGATATAATATGTTGTACTTAGGATTTATGTAAATTGCCTCTATAAATGTAAATTGTATTATGTTGTATTATAGTAAAATAAGGTTGATATATGATTTATATGATGTGGAAATAATCTCTTATAAAAAAATATATATATGAAATATATATTTTATGGGGGGCTGCGAGATATTGTAACACGCGGAATACTCGGTAGCATCCTTTGTTACACTGTTAATAATTATTAGAAAAATTATAAGTTATCGGAAATATATTCCCAACAACCTTAGTACTAATAGAGTCCCTTACTGCTTAGACTATGATGAACGTACGTCATCTGTCAGTAGTTAAAGTTCGCAAATACTAGATCGCGCAAAAGCAATGGTATTTCAACTAAATAACGCCGTGTGAAACTCTTTCTTGTTGAACCATTGAACTAATAAGACGTATTTATAATTTCGTTTGACCTGTAAAGGGGATAATAGAATTTGAAAAACCTCGTGACGATCGCATGAGGTAAGGCTTTAATTATTATACCGGTAAATATCATCTAACATTTGAAATATTGTTTTAGGTTTTTCTTATAAGTTTTTCTTATAATTTTCTGATAAACGATTTCTTTTACAAATTTTTTTGATAAGTATTTTCTTATAAAGAATTACTTCTTAATCAAATTTAATTACGTCTAATGCTATTAACGTCGATGTATTTCCACGTTATATTATTTGCTTTGAGCAAGATTAATACCTTCAAGTTCTAAGACTTACTACGTTTCTACTAAGCCAGTAATATTCATTTGAAGTCAACCTTTCTATATTACATTTTGAACTGGAATATACGAAAATATCCTGGGCGAAGAGATTTTCTTCATTTTGTCTTGGCGACAATCTTCTACGATTTCATAACCTCACAATGGGATTAAGGCGGCCACGTGTGAAATTAAACCCATGATCATCGGAGAACAGGACCGTATCTAGGAGTTCTCTCCATAAAAGATAAGTACTTTTAATTGTTACCAATAAAAGGGATTATTTTCACATGATTGTTGAGCTATTAGAGCCAAAAGTGTCTAAATTTAACATATTAGATTCAAGTCAAATCTATTATATTTTTGGCTATTTGCATTTTAAACCCGTTGTTATAATTAAATCCATCGTTGTATATTGATTCGTAGTTGTTTGTATCTTGAATTCGTTGTCGCAAAAATACTTCGCCGTAGTATTGTTTTGTAGTTGCTTTTAGTTGATTCCTAATGATTAATATCTTATCGTAGTACTATAATGCACGTTTGTTAGTGATATCGTAAGTCGTGGCTCAATCTTTGTTGTAACGAGAGTGTCTAATGGTTATAAATTTTGAGATAAATTTACGAGACTTATCTTTTGTAATATAGTTATTTTGTCTCTCGTAAAAGATCTCAAGTTTATTTAATTTTGTTGTAATATAAGATTTTAGTGTTGAGGTGAAAGTTACGAGACATATCTTTTGTAATATATTTTTGGTTCTCGTACACGCCTCAGATTTGCCTTGCCGTGGTGCACATTGTAATATAGTACTTTGTTGTCTTGTAATATACTTTTGTTTCATAATTGAGACAATTTACGAGTCATCTCTCTGTAATATATTTAATTTGGCTCTCGTAAAAAGTCTCAAGCTTATCTTGAACTTCGGTTTGTGTAATATAATTTATTTTGTATATATTTCTGTGTGATACTTTGCTATACAGTATCGTTGGTGCTGTGATAGTATATTTTTCTGTAATATAATATTTTTGTAATATAGTACTATTGTATATATGTAACTTCTGTCTTTTGTTTATCTTTATCTCTAATTTTCTTTGATTACCCTTAGTAATCAATGGCGCCCAAGCCTTGAACTCCACCCCCTTTTGCTCTCCGTATCTTTACTGTGCTAGCCAGGTTACACCAGTGACGCTAACCACGTCGCTCGTAGGGTGGCCCACACCTGAACACTTGGGCAATATTTTAACATCGAGTAAAACCTTATTTAAATAGCCACAGTTCAAATTTAAAATTTTCACGTTTCATGGTATTCTAAACCTATTAAAAAAAAATCAAATTTTTCTACCAACGTTTTTGAAAACTTTTTGCCACTAAAATAGATGGAACAATTTTTTTTCTTTGCTCAATTTTAAAATTTGCACGTTTCATAGAGTTCTAACTAAACCTATTTAAAAAAATATTTTAGAAAATTTTTTTACCACTGTAGAAAAAATTTTACCACTAAAATAGATGGAATTTTTTTTTTTTTTGTTCAAATTTAAAATTTCCATGCTTCATGGCATTCTAAATCTATTTCCAAAAAAAAGTTTTGATATTTTTCTACATTTTTGAAAATTTTTTTACCACTAAAATGTATAGAACAATTCTTTTTTTCTTCAAATTTAAAATTTCCACGTTTCATAGCGTTACTAAATCTATTATGAAAAAAAAAATTATAATTTTTTTTACCATTTTGGAAAAAAATACCACTAGAATAGATCGAAAAATTTTTTTTGCTCTAATTTAAAATTTTCACGTTTCATGACATTCTAAACCTATTTCAGAAAAAAAATTTGAACATTTTTTTCACCAATATTTTTCAAAAATTTTTTACCACTAAAATAGATGAAAATGTTTTTTTTTCTTTGCTCGTATTTAAAATTTTCACGTTTCATGGCATTATAAACCTATTTCAAAAAAGAAAAAAAAAACCGCTACTATAGGATAGAAGGAAACTTACCTTTTTGTCCAAATTTAAAATTTCCACGTTTATGGCATTCTAAACCTATTTAAAAAAAAAAATTAAAAATTTTTTTACGAACATTTTTGCAAAATTTAAAAAAAATGAAATTTTTTAACCACCACTAACCTTCCACTCCATTACATGAATGTGGAATTGAAAATGTGACAGATGGCACATGCACCTATTATACTTTTATTGTAAATTGTACAGGGTGGTCATCCCAAGAAATAATTCAGTCATGGTGGACATCTGTAAAGGTATTTGCGCAAGCCTTCCATATTTGGCACCTGTTATTTAGTATCTAACTTTTGCTGTTGGATGAGCACTCTGTATATTTTTTTGACCAAAACTTATCAGGTTTTCTTTGCAATAATAGTGATAACTATATTTCAATTATTATTTTCAATGTAATTTCGTAATTATTAATTTATTAGAGTGACCGCCATGCACAAATAAAGAGGGAAGTTCTGTGTAAATACCTTTACCGATTTTTTTCATATTTTTTCATTCTTTATAACATACAATATACAAAAATTATCAACATCATCTGATTCGTCTTCAAGTATTCGGTTAGCATCTTCACGCCGTGGCACATCTTCATCGTCACTTTCATCTTCGCCGTCGGAATTCATATTCACTGTTGATTCATCATCATCATCATCATCATCATTATTATTCGATTCCACCTTCTTTAACATTTTTACATATTCAATCTTTTTCCTCAGCTTACAGACTAGACTATATGCCTTGCGCTATCAAGAAATGCTATAGAACTCGACAAAATTTAGTTGACCTGCCCGACAGCTCGGTGCCCAAATCACGAATTTTTGGGTTACTAAATGATGAATATATTTGTATAGCTTTCCCTACTTTTGAAAGTTTTTGTATGAATTGGTCTCCAAAATGGTCAATGATTTACCTGTATTTTATAAAATGTAATGGTAAGAATCATTGCCTCATCGGATGCCGCTTAAGGCGTAATTTTATTATACTCTTTGCAAATATAAAACGAAGAGTATATTGCATTCGATCGGCACATTTCTAAAACCTGTAATATTGCTCGTAGAAATTTTCATATTACTGTGCTGGTGATCGAATTTTGAACAACTTTCAAAATGTCCGTCCGCCCGTCTGTCTGTCTGTCCGCCTGTCTGTCCGTCTGCCTGTCCGTCTAACTGTCCGTCTGTCACGTTTCTTGTAAGCACAATAACTTAAGAACGAAAAGTCCAATTGTATTGAAATTTGGACAGTAAGTTAGCGTTAGCTAGAGGAAGAATACTATTATTTTTGAGCAAAGTCGGTCGATAAATAAAAAAGTTATAAATTTTTTTAAATAAAAAAAATACATAATTTTTTTTATATAGAATGTATAACAGTTATATTAAAAGTGTAGTAAATCGGCGAAGAGTATAACGGTTAGCTTGTTTACCTTTTAAATAAAACAAATATACATTATATAATTTTATATTAAAATAGAAATTATTACAATATTATTTAATAACCATGAGTTTGGTAACCACCATGATGATGACCTCCTTGTCCATGTACAGGTTGAATTCCAAAACCAGGGTCTACATTATGTCCTCCCTGAATTGGTCCCCCTTGAATTGGTCCTCCTTGAATTGGTCCACCTTGAATTGGCTGAGTTGGTCCATGAACCCCGTGACCAGATCCATGACTTCCGTGACTTGATCCATGACTACCGTGGCCTGATCCATGTTGATTATGTTGATCCCTGTCTCCATAGGGAGTAGACATAGCGCAAACAACGAGAAGAGCCAATGTGATCACCTAAAAGGAAAATCGAGGTAAAATACAATTTTGCTAGGTGATATCCAGTAATTATAATTTTTTATTTATTTTATCAAGAAACCAATTTACAATGTTATGTAAAGAAATAATATGGTTCAGTTCTTGACGTGTGTAGAACACAAGCTGCTAAATGATGTGAGCCAAAATACAATGTAAAAGCAAATCTAAACAGATGTTATGTAACCATATAGTCCATTACAATTATTTGGGTTTTGTTTGGTTGCAATTCAGCTTGAAGAGCTATTTGACAGCTTAATGGCTTTTAAATAGGAACAGGAAGTTAACATTGGCATTGACGCTTAGAATTAACTGTAAGTTAAATTCAAATCCGTTGTAATACTGTTGAAGACAATTGCAGTTATTTGGTTATTAAATTACATTATTATGATAAAAAACTTTGAGATTTCGGGGTCAAATTATAGCTAAACCGGCAATTCAAACGTTCCCGCAGACACATTTTAGTTGTGCAAACTTAGTATGTTACTTGAATAGTATTCGTTACCTATTTTGTGCTCAAGCTAGACTTAATGGGTGAATTTTTCAAATTTTCAAGTTTCTTGAGGGACTTAAAATTATTATTTAATTTGTTTCACAATCTAAAATCATTTTGGAGGTACATTATTTAAACTTTGCGCATCTAAGCATTAGAGTTAAAAAAAGGAAAATTCCACTTTAAAAATCAAAAATGTATGTGCCATTTATGCAGTGTACTACTAGAGTAGCTTCATTTATTACTTCCACATTCACGTATAGTAATCGTAAAAAAATTTTCAATTTTTTTTATTTTTGAAATAGGTTTAGAATGTCATGAAACGTCGAGATTTTAAATTTGAGCGAAAAAAAATATTTTTTTGTCTGTTTATCGGTCTGTCTGTCGGCCTGCCTGTCTGTCCGTTTGTCGGCCTCTCTGTCTGTCTGTAACATTTTTTGTCAGCACGCTTTCTCCGGAACGGTTTAAGATATTGACCTGAAATTTTGTACACGTATATACTATAACGAGATCTGGAACTGGATTGTCTTTTGAAGATATCCGGTGAAGGGTTGGGGGTAAATAGGGGTAAATATGGGGAATTATGTAAAGAGAGCTGGTAAGAGCACAGGAACTTGAAATTTGATGTAGGTATGTACTACAAGCCAAGGCTTCAAAATTTTTGATAATATTGTTCAGAAAAGAGTTAAGTGTGATACATGGTTGAAATAAGAATAATATGTTATCGAATGCTACAGTAAAAAATGAATTTTCTGTTGAAGAATAAGAAAATTCATGTACTAAAATTACACTAAACGTTATCTGATGACCATCAAAACCTCTTCAGCGTCCCGTTTGCACAATTACAGTTTTAGTTTTAGTCTTTAACATTTTAGGTCTTTCGAAATAGTTTCAATATTTTCTAGTGAAAATATTGTTATTATTTGTCGGATGTCGTTGTTTCACTGAATGCTTTTTAAAGAAATATATTCTATTTATTACATGAAGGAAGAATTTACAGTTCCCAAGATTTGCCTACAGCTAATTTTCGAAAAAATATTATTTGCACATACATTTGTTGCCTGTTTTAAAGTGAATTATTGACTCTGTAATTGGGACTTTCGTCCTGTTGAGTCGTGTAAATAAATAAATAAATAAATATATAAATAAATAAATAAATAAATAAATAAATAATTTGTTTGCTTATGGTAATGAAACATATGTTATGCGTTATGCTAGCAAATCAAAAATTTTAAAATAAATTTGTCCAATTTCTTTATAGACATTCTCATTATAATACTAGCATCCAACATAGTCTCCTACGACATAACCAGAAGTCAGGTTATCGAAAGAATGCAAAAAGTTCATTAATATTTTTTACACATAGCTTTTCTTTTAGTTCTCATAGATATTTTTTTCCCACTGTTTGCAAAATCCTATAAAGAATATGTTTCATAATTATAAGCAAACAAATAATAAATAATTCACTTTTAAACATGCATATAGTATATAGGCTCCAATACTAGTTAGCTAATAGATAGGTGAAGATCTGTTGTTTTTTATCAGTCAATGTCAAATATAAATATTTCATACTTATTCATGGATATTGCCTTGGTTTTGCATGAAACATCGTTATGAGTGGCTTTGTGCCTTTCTGATGAGCTCAGAATAAGGGCGTAAAACGTTTCATAGGCTGAGCATTTCCAAGAAACTGAATGAGAGATTTTATGAAAATGTAATCCATTAGAATGAAATTTTTTTTTAAGACAAGGTACGTAAATAAATTTCATTTTAGGCCTTTGTTCTCATTTTTAATTGAATCTTCATACGGTAGGGGGTCATGTAGATACTAGTCTAATCTGCTTAGCCGTAGGGGATTATGTTGGATGCTAGTGTTAATCAGAATGTCAAATAAGAAATTGGAATTAGTTCTCATAGATAGATAGATCTCTTTTCCGCTGTTTGCAAAATCCTATAAGGAATATGTTTCACTTGTTGCCTGCAACGTGACTTTTACTTTTTTCGATATCAACAATGTAGCTTAACCAAGTCGACTCTCTGCAAGATATTGTTGAGTTTATTAATAATCCACAAAAAAAAAAACAAAACACTTGCAAGGTGGTATATAGCTCCTCCTTTCTTGCAATCGTAAGTCATTACCGAGACAATATTTGTTTATATACAGATGGCTCGAAATCAGATCATAGGATAGAATGTGCCATTGTGATAAATAACTCAGTATATCCCTGGAGTCTACCACCAGAAGCTAGCATTTACTGCCGAATTACTGTTCTCATCACTCTAATACTGCGTCGCCTGTTACTGAAATAATTTTAAATTTTCATGAATTTTTAAATTTAGAGCAGTTCAATACTATAAGGAACTCAAACAACAAATTACTTGATCTTGTTTTACTTAACAGGATCTGTAAGGTAGTACAAGCCCCAATATTCTTTTTGTATACCTTATACGGACAACTTCAGAAAAGCTAATTTTCCCATGTTATATCAAATGTTCTCTGATGTTGATTGGAACTTATTAACTGAATTCCCTGATGTTCACTCAGCTTGTGAGAAATTCTATGAAATATTAGAACCCATATCAAGCATCTGGGTTCCCATGAAACATACACCTAAACGTAGTTACCTCCTTGGTTTAACAGTGAAATTATAAAGAATATAAAAGAAAAATACAAAGTGTGGCGGTTATATAAATCTAGCGACATTGAAGAATTTCTCCATAAGTTTAAAGATTTTGGGCGTAAAATAAAATCCGATATGGAGACTGCGCACAAAAATTACAGCAAATATATACAAGAAAATATTGCACAAATTCTTCAGAATTTGGCGATATATTAATTTCAAAAGAAGTACATCCAATCTGCCAAAAAATTTCAAGTATAACGATGATATTATTTCCGATCCTAAAATAATTAGTAACTCATTTGCTGAATATTTTCTTTCTTCTTTCTTTTCTTATTCTATTCTAGAAAATGCAATGTCGATAACGAACATAATAACCTTCTTAATAACTCTTGTCTAAATATTCGTAATCTTACAGAATATGAGGTTTTCAAGGCACTAAAGATGTTAAAGCCAAAACTAAGCAGTGGTCCTGATAATATTCCATCTTTCGTAGTACGTGACTGTGCAGCAGTATTTGCCAAACCATTATGTATACTTTTCAATCTATCTCTTCAAACTTCAACATTTCCACAATGTTGGAAATAGTACAAAATCATACATGTCTTTAGGAAAGGTGATAGAACTTTAATAACTAATTACCGCCCTTTTGTAATTTTGAGTAACTTTGCTAAAGTCCTCGAAATATTATTGTATGAACACATATTTTGCCATGTTAAACATCAAATATCTGAATTCCAACACGGCTTCTTTAAAGGCCGATCTACAGTTACCAACTTATTCTACTTAACTGAGTATTTATCTGATGCAATTGATGATGATAGTCAAGTTGACACAATCTATACAGATTTTTCTAAGCCTTTTGACAGACTAAATCATAGTGTTCTCTTGCAAAAATTACACGTTCTTGGATTCTCAAATGACCCCATTAACTATTTTTCATCTTACCTAAACAATAGAACCCAATTTGTCTTATTCTGTGGCCACAGATCTGCCAAGGTTTTACCAACCTCAGGCGGATCTAATCTAGGTCCACTTTTGTTCATTAACAACATTGTTACTGATATCGCCCTGAACTGTCTTCTATATGCTGATGATCTGAAATTTTTCTGTAGAATTTCGAGCATCGACGACTGTTTGATTTTGCAACACAATGTAGATAAAATTAATGAGTGGTGTATAAGAAACAAATTATTCCTCAACTCGTCAAAATGTAATGTTCTATCAGTAACAACTAAACAGAATATCATAAAATATGATTATGCGCTGGAAAATAACGTACTCTCTAGACCTGAGACATTTACTGATTTAGATGTAGTGTTTGACGAAAAGCTGTCATTTACCCATCATGTTAATCAAGTTGTCAAAAAATCCTATAAATCTCTTGGATTTCTTATTAGGAATACTTTTAACTTCAATAACGCCTCCGGTCTCAAACTACTGTATTTTTCTATTGTGAGATGAAATTTGGAACATGCGCTAATCATATGGTCACCATATTATAAGACACATGTAGACGACGTAGGTTTTTGAAGTATTCCACATTTAAAGTTGATGGAACATACCCGCTTATTGGTACTCCCCAGTCTGAACTATTATTATCGAAGTTCTCATCAGTATCGTTACAAGATCGCCGGAAACTCCCTTAGCTATTTTTTCTTTACAGATTCTTTCTTATAATTATTTGAAAATTTTGCTTAATTGATCTGCTTGTGCATGTATGCACATCTTTGTTTCTAAATGTATATTACTCTTTTCCTCTTTTTGTAATCTTTTTGTCCTATCCAGTAATTGGGTCTCTCGACCTGTTGGATAGCGTATTTAAAAATAAATAAATAGAATAAAGCAAATAAAAATAAATAAATATACACAGCTGAGCTTTACGAAATTTGGCAACCTCTTTTATATACATCCCACTCAATGTATGACCATTTTTTTAAATATGATCAGATTCTCTAAGCTCCCTCCAACAAATACAAAGTATGACCTCCAAAGACCCACTTTCAGAAGCAATACGCTCACTACTAAAATACTTAAGTAGTAATTGAAAGAAGGACACATCCGGGTAGACATTCAGAGCAATGCAGAAGGTGACAAAGGAGCCCGTGCTGCCATAACTGAACGGGGTGACTAAGGAGTCGCTTTGAGACCTGATGACTTAAAAATGTTAATTAATAAAAAAATAATGGAGAAATGGGGACGGGTGTGGAATAACACAATTGCAAAATTAAGTAGAATCAAACAAACCACTACCAAATTAATTTCACCAGAAAAACTGAATAGAAGGGAAGAGGTAACGCTAACTAGACCTAGAATAGGTCATACACACCTTACATCAAGTTACCTACTTTATGCGAGACATGCAATGACTAACTAACGGTTGAACATATAATTAAGGACTGCCCACATTACCAAGATATCTTCGCCGAACTAGAAATACCGAGGGATGTATCATTAGCTTTAAGCAAAGAAAGAATGGCAATACAAAAAATCATTAATTTCTGTAAAAGAGCAGACTTGCTGAACAAATTATAACATACGATCTCGCAAGTTTACGCTTTTATCTTAGACACAATTAAGCTTACCCTCTGTTTCTCACCTATGTTTACCACCCATTCTATTCGAAGCCTCCACTTATCTAGTTTATCTTGTTTTATATGTCAAGACGGGCCCCTGGCCAAGAACCGTGTGTGGTAAATGAAATTTAAATTAATATTATGCTTCGCTATTTGCTCCGCTTACGTTCGAACATATGTTGAAAATCATTGCTACAGATTTTTCCTAATTTAGCCAGCTTAAACCGTGACCCAGATTTCTACTTTATATAGAAAATGTAGCAAGCCCGGCTGTAAGAAAATTACCTGTAATGCCGACCAAGTTACACAAATTTACGCCGAGGACACCAGTAAGCCAGCGCAATTCATTTTGCATTGAAGCAGATTTGAATATCAATTCTGTCCCGTCCGTTGAACAGTTAACCACGCGTTGACTATTATTTTTCGAACCGTCGCGTCGTCCAGTAAGTACATACTGATTTGCGGTCACCACCGTTTCTCGTCACTGTTTTTAGAGTTACAGAGATAAGAATAATTCACTGAAATGCAATAATTTAAAATAATTTCCGATTCAATGTATCAGAATATAAGTTTCCGAACTAGCCAAGTAAATTTCAAATTAAATATAATTTATTATTAAAGTAGTTGTGCTCAATTGTGAGCCTGTTAGATTATCACGATTTTATCCAAATAACTATGTTCCAGATATTTTCCATAGGCCCGCATGTTGAGAAAAAGAACAGACGATATTTCAAGAGAATGCCAGGAAAACTGTTTACCGTTTATATTATTTCAAAATAATTTCTCTTTATAATTTGATACACAGAAATTTTCAGTGTTAACTCTGATAAGATACCAAGTGGTCGAACCGAAATTCATTTAAAAAAGGCGTGAGCCACTTGGCAAACACCTCATGAAGTGTTAATGTAATTTTATCATTTCTGAACGGAACCGATATACCACCGTTATGATTATTTCTGTCTGTGTGTCTAGGCAGAATAATCTCCGCCGTAAACTGACATCGAATCCGATAACCGTTTCACTTTCCAATCCTAGTGTATAAGTTACACACCGCACCGAATCCGATAACCGTTTTATTTTGCGATCCGAGTTTAATTAAGGTCACACATCGCACCGAATCCGATAACCGTCTCATTTATTTGGTATCAGTTTTATTTATTTTTGCCAAGTTCTTCACACCTACACTATGACCGTTCACGTATACATGATTATTGCTGTAGATAATCGCTTGCTATTGCCTGGTACTTGCACACCGCTTGTTTTTTTATTACTACCTGTTGTTTTTACCGCTTACTGTTTTTTTTTCTTCTACTGTTTTTTTTACCGAGTTTTTGTTCTTTTATGCTCTCACCGTTTGCTTGCTTATAATACCACCGCTAGCTTCCGAATTAGTAGAAACTGAGAGTAACTAGCTACTCACCGCCTGGTTCCTCGTTCCCGTAGCTTTGTATGTAATTGAAATAACACGACACATCTTAAGTTTTTATTTTATTTATAATGAACTCCGCATTTTTGGTACCTGACTGTTTTTTATTGCTATTGGACATAACCGTTTATTCACTGTAGCTATCTCAGCACTACTGCAACAAGCTGTGTTAAGAGACTAGTGTGGGACCTTTATCCCACATGAAAATTGTAAAGGTGGCGCTCGAGAAAACAGAATATAACCGAAATATAGTTCAGCGCTAAAGTGACACTTCTACTTGTCTATGCGCTAGGTAAGTGGAAGGAAGAACGTCACAATGTCACCGTATGAAGCAAATACATAAAAAGCAATTTAAAAAAAATACAATTCAAAATAATAATAACAGAAAATTGATATTAAAAGAACTAAATTTCTTTCAAATTAAATTAAAAGCGCGCCAATCATCGCACCCTCTGTATAATGAGTCACGCCCTCCCAAAGTGGGCAAGGCTTTTATTTTGAGCGTCCTTGAGCTAGATCCGTTTGATGCGAGGATGTATCATTTTTATAAATTCAGGTTAGTTATCTGTTGTATTTTAATTGACCTCTTTAAAATCCAAATTTATTGAAGATTACATATCAACATTTAAAATATACGTTGATGCAAAAATCATTCGACTTTTAATTGAACATGATTTGCAAAATTCACTTTAGAACCATTTTACTTAAATTTAAATATGTTTATTTACGTATTACTTTATATATATACAATAGTAGGTTATTTCTGATTTATTATACGTTAATAATTGAAATTAGAAATAAGTAAATCCTGACAGCTTGAGCATGCATCTTAGTCATCACACCAAGATTCCTCATACGTATATACCTAATACATGTATTTCAGTTTCCATGTTACAATTTACATAGACTACGTAGTACTAAATACATATCGGTAAAAGTATTTACACAGAACTTCTTCAATTATTTTTCTGTTGGATGACCACCCTGTATATTTTGTAACTAAAAATATGTCAGATTTACGCTTTGATAATTGTACTAATTATATTCCAAATATTATTTTCCTCCACCGTCTTCATTAACTACTTTTTAGTGTGACCAGGTGACTACCTTGTATATTCGTTAACAAAGGGAAATATTATTTGTTATATAATTGACACAGTTGTTAAAGAACAAAATTATACATGGTAACAACTTCATAAGTAATAAATAATATGAAAAATAATTAGGAAATGAGGGAGGAACATCATATTTTAAATATAGTTGTCACAATTGCCAAGGAGGAAAGCTTTTATACTTTTGGAGAACATTGTACAGGGTGATCACTTTCAGAAATAATTAGGAATTGACGGAGGACAATAATATTTGGAATATAGTTGATACAATTACCAAGAAGAAAGCCTGCTATATATTTGAAGAAAATTATAGAGGGTGGTAACTTTAAAAAATTGCCAAGGAGGAAACCTTTTATACTTTTGGAGATCATTATACAGGGTGATCACTTTAAAAAATAATTAGGAATTGACGGAGGACAACAATATTTGGAATGTAGTTGACACAATTGCCAAGAAGAAAGCTTGCTATATATTTGAAGAAAATTATAGAGGGTGGTAACTTTAAAAAAGTAATTAGGAAATGATGAAGGACTATAATATTTGGAATGTAGTTGTCATAATTACCGAGGAGAAAATCTGTTTCACTTTTGGTGAAATATATATGTATATAATGTGTATCTACTCAAAATATCAAAAATCTATAAAAATCTTTTGCTGCTTATAACAACAGAAAATTTTATTTTAGTCATCTTACTAGTTAAGGCACAACATGTGAATTAAACATTTAGTGAGCTTTTTTAAATAGTGGCATAAGTCAAAAGATAAAAATTTGAGATAAGTCACTGGTTTTATTTTCATGTGTTTTTGCCTCACGTAGTTGCGTAACTGTTTAGGAAACATTTTAAGAATTTTTATATATCCATGCATATACTGCAGAATATATTTCTTTAACTTTGAGAATACTCAAACAATATATTCTTTATAAGAAATGCCTCATGCATCATTTTATAGAAAATAGGACCATACTGCACAATTAAATTTAAAAGTTCCAAGCAAATAAAAATCATGAAAATCTTTAAATCGTATTCCCACAGAATTATTAAAAATAAGAGACGTCGATACGTAACAAGATCAACGATTTGTTGTTGAAGTTAAAGTTATTATATTATTATGCTCTTCGCAAACACAAAACGAAAAGTATATTGCATTTGATCCGTACATTTCTAAAACCTTTAATATCGCTCCAAAAGAAAAAAACCGCTGCCTAAGGAATCACTACTTCCACATCCAGATTATTTATTCAAGTCACTCTAAAGATATCTTGACTAGATTTGCACTCTAGTATCTGGAAATTATTGGCCATAGAATTTTAATAATATTTGGGCAGATAGAAAAGTTTGAGACGTTGGTTTCTACCATATACGTTAAAAATGAAGTTTCTAGTTTACTCTAATTATTTTCTCCTATTCACAACCTACCACCTCCCACCCCTTCAATGAAATCATCTCAATCAGATATCATTACAATACGTACATGTACTAATTTTCAAGTGAATGTCTCAATTTTATGTTATCAATCCCATTAATAATGGAGCGGTGGTGGTGGGGTTTGAAAAAAATTAGAAAGGTCTGAGGCCTTGGTTTCTAGTACATACACCAAATCCCAAAATTCTGTACTCTCACCAGCTTGATTTACTTATTTTCCCATATTTACTACTATTTAACCCCCAACCCTTCAACGGAATCATCTCAAAATATAATCTAGTCCCAGACGTCGTTATAATACATACGTCTACTAAATATCATGTCAATTTTATTTTATCAAACTCTTTAATTATGGAGTAAGGATGGTGGGGGGTTGAACAATATTATTAAAATATCTGAGGCCTTGACTTCTAGGACATACACCGAATTTCAAGTTTCTGTACTTTTAGTAGCTTGCTTTACTTGTTTGTCACTATTTACCTCCACTTACCCCCACTCCTTTAAAGCAATCATGTCAAAGTATAATCTAGTTTCAGATATCATTACACGTGTACCAAAGTGAAAATCTAAATTTAATTTTATCAACTCTTTTAATAAGGGAGTGGGGGTGGTAAGGGGATGGAAAATATTATGAAAAAAGCCTGAGGCCTTCGCTTCTAGTATATACACCAAATCCCAAATTACTGTACTCTTACCAGCTTGCTTTACTTATTTTCCCATATTGATCCCTATTTAACCCCCAACCCTTCAATGGAATCATCTCAAAATGTTATCTTATTACAGATGTCGTTATAATACAGACGTGTACCAAATTTCAAGTGAATATCTCAATTTTATTTTATCAATCCCTTTAATAATGGAGTAGGGGTATTGGGGGGTTGAAAAATAATATAAAAAAATCTTAGACCTTGGTTCCTAGTACATACATCGAAATTAAAGTTTCTGTACTCTTACCAGCTTGCTTTACTTATTTTCCCATATTTATCCCTATTTAACCCCCAACCCTTAGAAGGAATCATCTCAAAATATAATCCAGTTCCAGATGTCGTTGTTATACATACGTGTACCAAATTTCAAGTAAATATCTCAATTTTATTTTATCAACTCCTTTAATAATAGAGTAGGGGTGGTGGGGGAGTTGAAAAATATTATGAAAAATCTGAGGCCTTGGCTTCTAGCACAAACACAAAATTTCAAGTTTCTGTACTTATACCAGCTGGCTTGACTTATTTTCCCCTATTTAATTCTATTTAACCCCCAACCCTTCAGCGGAATCATCTCAAAATATAACCTAGTTCCAGATGTCGTTATTATACATACGTGTACCAAATTTCAGATGAATATCTCAATTTTATTTTATCAACCCCTTTAATTATGGTGTAGGGGTGGTGGGGGGTTGAAAAATAGTATAAACAAAACTGAGGCATTCGCTTCTAGTACATACGGCGAATTTCAAGTTACTGTACTTTTACCAACTTGCTTTACTTATTTTCCCCTATTTACCCCTATTTAACCCCCAACCCCTCAATGGAATCATCTCAAAATATAATTTAGTTCCAGATGTCGTTATAATACATACGTGTACCAAATTTCAAGTGAATATCTCAATTTTATGTTACCAACCGCTTCAATAATGGAGGAGGGGTGGGTGGCACTGTGATGAAAAAAATTATGCAAATTTTTTAGGCCTAGGTAGTACATACATCAAATTTCAAGTTTCTGTACTCTTACCAGCTTGCTTTACATATTTCCCCCTATTTATCCCTATTTACCTCCCCCCCCCAACCCTTCACCGGATATCTTCAAAAAACAATCCAATTCCAGGTCTAGTTATAATATACATGTGTACAAAATTTCAAGTCGATATCTTAAGCCGTTCTGGAGAAAACGTGCGGACAAAAAAAAGTTACAGACAGACAGAAATTTTGTTTCGCTCAAATTTAAAATCTCGATGTTTCATGACATTCTAAACCTACTTCACGAAAAAAAATTTTTGAAAATATTTTTACGATTACTATATTTCCAATCCAATACGTGGATGTGGATGTAAAATTAATATCACTATGTTGGTGATTGAATTCTGAGCAACTTTCCAAATGTCCATTCCTCAGACAGACAGGAAGACGGACAGTCTTCATGTCTGTCTGTCTTTTTGTCTGCCTGTCTGTCCGTCCACCACGTTTCTAATATATGATTCAAATGTATTGACCCCTCACTTTAACCGCGAATATCTCAGAAACGGAGGAGCGGAAAAAATTAAAATATTTTCGTGTTGATTATGTGTCTGTTCTAAATCATTCCCTGAAGCTCTAATAATGTACATTGGACAGTTTAGAAGTTCTGCTAAGTTATATTGAAAAATGTCCTACTATTTAAGGACATTTTGACATTCATTATATTTTGGAAAATATGTCTACTATGTAAATAATATTTTAGATGCCGATAAAGCACGGCATTCCTTGTACGAGGAAATTTTTTCAAAATTTTTCATTCTAAAATTTTGCAGTTATTCTAAATAACGTGACCTCATGTTTATTCGGTTATTTTTCAATGTATTTAAAATTTTTTTGATAAAATACATAATAATATAAAATGTAAGCATTTTCAGAAAAAAGAATTGATGTATATCAAACATTAATTTAGTTATCAAGCGCAATAGATAATATTACTGCAAGCTTGCGGTAATATTATCTATTGCGCTTGACAACTAAATTAATATTTGACATATACCAATTCTTTTTCTGAAATGCTTGCATTTTATATAATTAACTATTTTATCAAAAAAAAAGTAGTAAAAACATTGATAAATAACCGAATAAACATGAAGTCACATTTTTGAGAATAACTGCTAAATTTTAGAATAAAAAATTATGAAAAAATTTCCTGGTACAAAGAATGCCATGTTTTATCGGTATCTAAAATATTATTAACATAGTAGGCATGTTTTCCTAGTTATAATGGATTTAAAACTGGTAAGTGTGGTCAAAATTTCCTTAAAAAGTGGGACATTTTTCAATATAACTTAGTAGAACTTCAAAACTGCCCAACGTATATTATTCAAATTTCAACAAATTATTTAAAAAAGAGACATAACGAACACATAATTTTTTCATTTTTTTCTACTTCACCGTTTCCGAGATATCCGCGGTTAAAGTAAGGGCCCAATACATTTGAATTGTATATTAGTAAGCACGATATCTCAAGAACGAAAAGTTTGATTGTATTGAAATTTGGACAGTAAGTTAGTGTTAGCCAGTGGAAAAATCCTATTGCTTTTGGAAGAGAATCGATCAATAAATAAAAAAGTTATTAATTATTTAAATGTAAAAAATATGTCTTGTAATTAAACAAAAAATATTTGTAACTAATAGTATTTACAAAAAAATCTGCGAAGAGTATCCTATAGAATGTGAAAAAATGATACAAAAAGTGCAGTAAATCAGCGAAGAGTATAATGGTTAACTTGCTTGTTTACTATTTATTTTTTCAATTGTGACTAACTTGATTAGGCCTGGGTTATATTTTATTATTTATAAAGCAATATTATATATATATGCACAACTTATACTTACAAATAATTTATACATATTTTGTTCGAGTTAACACTGTTTTGATTCAGTTCAACAATACTTAATCTCTGTCAGTTTTTCCTTATATATTGAGGAGGACAAACAAGCATGCTATTTTTTTATCATTCACGGAATTGCCATTATCAGTATTATTAAAAGTGACACATGAACTATTAATCTAGCTGTTTTCGAAAGATAAAAATTATAACAAATAGTTATGCCTAATATCGTGCACATATCTGGCAATGAATATTTATCTAATAAAAGTACCGGTTTTTGGAAATGCTTCATTGATTATTTAATTTTTAACTTAATGGAGTGTAGTAAAATCGTGCTTAAATTTTTGTTCTAAACTTTTTCTAGTTCTGTAAAATTATTTCGTGTTCGCCATAGTCTTGGGCTTGATTTTTAACAATATAAAATTTGACGACATACAAGATAAAAGAATTACGTATAAAATAATTAGCCAATAGAGCATTATCGGCTCAGTGGATCAGTGCGTGCGGTATTAGGTAGGACCGTGGGGTTCCAGATTCGAAACCTGTCTGGTGTATCGATGTCTAGGGACATTTCTATAGTGTTACCAAGACGGTTGCAGTGGGTGAGACATGGAGAAAAGGGAAGAGGAAAGGAGGAGGAAAGGGAAAAGCAGTGACTTGATCAAAAGTGGCAGTACTTCGTCATCTTGTTACTACTGTTCTTGTTAACTACTGTACCATCAGATAGGACTGAATGGGTTTGACTTTGGACAGTAGATTAACTTGGCATTCACACATCAGTGCTTTAATTATGAAATTGTCAAAAAATATATGCTATTAGACAGATAAAAAAAGCGCTGCACTTATTGTATACCACGCACTATTTCACAATGTTATGAAATATGGTTTGATTAACTGGGGTACATCAAACCAGATTCCAGACGTCTTTGTTGTTGTGGCGGGCGTGAATCAACTTGCAAGTTGTAAACCATGGTTTTTAAAGTTTTACATAATGATTTTACCATCAGAGATAACACAGGCCCACAAAAAAAGTCCTGATACAGAAAGGTGAAGTACCTTCTGGTACGTTTTTCGGTGTGCTAAAAACGAATCTCAAGTCAGAACTGACCCATCATCCTTAGATTTCACTCCAGCACACCCTAGCACCCCCCCAAATGGTCAAATTTTTACATTATATAAAGGTTCAAAATAAATATCTCATTCTACATTTTTTCGGTGTGCTAAAAACGAATCTCAGGTCAGAACAGACCCATCACCCTTAGATTTCACCCCAGCACACCTTAGGACTCTCCCAAATGGTCAAATTTTTACATCACCACATAAAAATTAAAAACAAGTATCTCATTTTACGTTTTTCAATGTAATTTAATAGTTTTAATTTTGCTATATCTCCCCACCCCCCTTCGCCGTGTGATTACATTTTGACCGTTGTAACGTAGTACCAGTATTAGGATATGACAATTTTTCATTTCCATGCGATGAAATCAGGCAACGGAATAATTCCTAGAAAAAAATGCTTCTATATTAAAACACATAAAAATAAATTTAAAATGCTTGGAAGATATACTGTATTTACGGTGTCAATCTGTGACCGTAGGTAATTACCTACATATTGACACCAATAATACAGTATTCTTCTAAGCATTTTAAATTTATTTATATGTGTTTTAATATAGAAGCATTTTTTTTCTAGGAATTATTCTGTTGTCATATCCTAATACTGGTACAACGTTACAAGGGTCAAAATATAACCACATGGCGAAAGGGGGTGGGGAGATATGGCGAAATTAAAACTATTAAATTACATTGAAAAACGTAGAATGAGATATTTATTTTGAATTTTTATTTGATATGAAAATTTGACCATTTGGGGCGTGCTAGGGTGTGCTGGGATGAAATCTAAGGATGATGGGTCAGCTCTGACTTGAGATTCGTTTTTAGCACACCGAAAAACGTACCAGAAGGTACTTCACCTTTCTGTATCAGGACTCTTTTTTGTGTGCCTGTGTAATCTACTGCCACTTATTGCATATTAAAGTACATCTGAGCGAGAATATCAAGAATGGCGAAACTCATGATTATAACACTCGTAATCGGGATAAATTGCAGACACCACGTCAGAGATTGACTTATACAAAGCGAATTAACTTTGGAATTCATTTATTCAATTTACTTCCAAACAGTTTTAAGGAATTGCCGACTAGGCAATTTAAAACAAAATTGAAACTGCATCTTTTGGCCGATGCTTACTATAATTATACAGATTTTAACTATGTGTAAACTTATATTTTTATACATTTTTTTATTGGTATCCTATTCTGCTTATAGTACGCCTCAGAGTCTTTAAATCCAACTTTTTAAAACGCGCGTGTTTTAAAGTTACCATGGCAACAACTACAACCCGAGTCAAAGTGTCAACATTTTAATCATTGATCTTACAGGAATTTTTGCGGTATTAACCGCGAATCTGCTTTTCTATTTAAGTAATCTCATTTCAAAGCAATATACAATCAGTAACAACTGTAGTGACAATAATTAATCCTATGTGATAGATTGCAAATTAATTTTTGTATTCTTCATTTGACACTGACAGATATCCTGATGTCACATCGCGAATTCAACCATTTTACATTCTTAATTCTTATTTCCATTTTTTGTAGTAATAATACCAGTATTTATGATTTCAAAGTGTACCAATAAAAAAAAATAGCGTAAAGTATTCGTGGATAACTGATCTTTAAAACACTTGCTCTATTCCGAGCACTTCGGCTGCTCCGTCGTGCTCGAAAACTCGCGCGTGTTTTAAAGACATTAATATCCACTTATACTTTAATATACTATTATGTTTTGTTTTTTTATGATATTGACTATACCGGGTGTAACAGGATCATGGTATACTACATAAATAATAATCGGCACTTTATGACATACAATTGATTTTTTTTTCACTTCCGGTTTCGGCGGAAGTGACACCAACTTTCGATCTTTAAGTGGAACACCCTATATACTATTACATTTTTTAATTCTACACAATTTTCTGAATCCAACGATGCCAAATAAGTGACATTTCAAACATCAATTTTTTTATAACATAATTTTTAATTTTCCTGTTAAGTGTGTCATGACGGTTCCGATATATTTTAATTGACCCAAATGGAATTTATTCACATGTCATATTAAAATGTGCGATGAATACAGACAAAATTACAGCTGAAAGAAAATAAGAAAATATAATTTTATTCTAATTACCTTGTTACACATAAGGTGGTTTTGGAATACAAAAAATTAACACAAGACATTACAACAGTTGTTCAAAATGCTGTCCACCAACGTCAATGTACTTCTGAACTCGCATAGCTAATTCTCGAAGAACGTTCGCCAATTGCTGAGCTGTTACGCTATTAATTGCTCGTCTTACTCGTAGTTCCAAGTCTTCACGGGTTGTAACGACGGTTGCATAGGCAATATTTTTTAAATAACCCCAAACAAAGAAATTAAGGGGCGTTAAATCAGGTGACCTTGGAGGCCACCTCACAGGACCATTCGTCGAAATTACGTTTTCTCCGAATCTCCGTAGAAGGTAATCAATTACTATCAATCTCCGTTGAATTATGGGGAGGAGCGCCATCTTGTTGGAAATACATTCCCTGTCCTAAATCTAAAGGCAACTCATCTAAAATGTCCTCAATCTCATTTTCCAGGAATCTCAAGTATCTGGAAATAGTCAGAGGTCCTTCAAATATTATTGGACCAATGATTCTACTACCGATTATTCCAAGCCAAACATTAAAATCGAACCGCACTGGAAAGTTACTCTCCCGTAATAAATTTTGATTTTCTTGTGACCAACATTTTGTATTTTGTCGGTTAAATAATCCCAAATTTGTAAACCTTGACTCGTCCGAAAATAAAATCACTCCCAAAAAATGATTGTTTGGCTGCACGTTGTTATTATACAAAATCCAATTGCAATATTCCATCCTAAGTTCGTAATCACTTTCGTACAAATGCTGGTGCAATTGCTATTTAAAGTATTTATAGTAGTATTTGTGCAAAATTCGGCTTACTGTTTGAAGACTGATGTTCAATTCAAACCCAACTTGCCATAAAGAAACAGTCTCATCAACTTCTATTCGAGCCAAAACATTAATTTCCGTTCCTTCGTCAATAATGAAGTTTTCTTCGGGATCGGGACACAATAAAACACCGTTAAACCACAAATGTTTGACAAGCTAAATATTTCATTCTTTTCAAAGCCGTCTTAGTTGCTTCTTAACATTTAACTGGAACAAAATTGTATTTTCTCACTTTGTTTTAGTTGTAATTTTGTTTGTATTTATCGCACATTTTAATACATGTGAATAAATTCCTTATTAATAGAACTAATAAATTGTACCGCGGTACCGATATGGTTCCATTTGAAAAAATTGAGTTTTGCCCCAGAAACAATTTTGTTGGATTTTATTTGCTCATAAACCATGTAATTTAGTGTTTTTAATGAGATTTCGATTTTTGTAGCATTTTTGGGTCATTTAGAATAAATCGGAACCGTCATGGCACACTTAAATGAAAAACTAAAAATTATGTTATATAAAATGCAATAATATATAGGGTGTTCCATTTATAAATCGAAAGTTAGTGTCACTTCCGGCGAAATCGGAAGTGAAAAAAAATCAATTGTATGTCAAAAAGTGCCGCTTATTATGTATGTAGTATATCCAGTGGCGTAGCAGAAAATTTGCCCCCCCCCCGCAAAATGTATGGTGGAGCCCCAACAAAATAAAAGATCGGGTCCATTTATTATATATCACTTAAATTATAAAATTTTTCGGCAGCGGCGTACATTCTCTGTAGCAAAGTCTTCGATGATGTGATCAGTAACTAACTTCCTTGCTCTCTCTTTCTCAATACTTAATATACTTAATGCCGACAGTCTTTCTCGTGTCATTTAATTCCGTACAAACGTCTTAATAAGCTTTAATTTTGAAAATGAACTTTCAGCTGTAGCAACAGTAACTGGTAATGTTAAGAATAATTTTATGGCAATTAAAACATTTGGAACACTTAACAGTAAAGTTTTATGATTTTGTATAGGGAATATAGCAAAATAAAAGACTGAAGAATCCGCAATTTCTATTATTTGTGTGCTCAAAACATTTCTTAGTAACAGAAGTTCGCGGGGAAAATCTGCCGATAAATCTTCAGAATCATTTTCAGCAAGATTGCTAGCTTCCAAATAAAGCTGATCGTCATTCAACTTTGATAATGTTTTGGGATTCAAACAGGAAAATCTCTTTACCACTTCGTTCATCACAGAAAATCGGCCAACAATCTGTTGAATGACAATATCAACGTTGGTATAAAATACCTCTGCTTTAAAAGCTGTTTCGGAATCTGTAAGTCGTTCATCTCTGCTAATTCATCAAAAAACTTTTTAACACGCCTTTTTCTCTTTTTTTGAAATTCTGGTTCTATACCCCATTTATTTGACAAATCTGAGGCCCCTACTAAAATTGATTATGTACGAAATAACTTTTTTATCAACCATTATTATATTAAAATATTTATATATAAAATTGACTATTGAATATTGATGTTTAAGATGAATGTAATTTTTAATTTCGATGATATTTTCGCGTCACAAATTTCTAGACTCGGGGGCCCTGCGGGTCCTTCCGCTACGCCACTGGGTATATCCTGAATTTCAATCAATAATTATATGTGTATATATGTGTATATGTATTTATTGTTTGTTATATTCTTATGTATGTCGTTTACTTACATTTAATTATTTACATCATATTTGTCATAAATTCTTGACTATATTAAAAATATTGCCTAATGTTATATAAATTGTATATTTATCAGTCCTGTATATTTTTTATTTATATCTGGTTATCTTATTTTAATTGACAAGTCAATACACTACGGTGGAATTACTTTTCACTAATAAATTACACACAGTTTTTTTCTATATTCAAAGAACAGTTAGAAAATACAAAAAAGGGAAAGGCAAAACTGACACCGGATTCGGATTCAGCAAGCCAAAATACACTAGAGATGATTAGTCTGATCCGTGTAATAGACAATTTTGTGTGTGTGTGTGTGTGTGTGCCTGTGTAATTAGTTTCAATATGAATTAAATTGCTTTAATCAAGAACTGTGCGTCTGAGGAGAAAAACGCAAGAAGCCGTTTTCATCTAGACTTGATCAGGCTAATCAGGAAAAACATCGACATGGAAAAATGTCAATGGCGTATCACTTTTTTGGTAGAAAATATCAGAGAACATGGTTTCAGGGACGCCACTGGTGGAGCGATAAAATAATTTTTCTAATTAAAACATGTGGTTCCATATCCTATTAACACATACCAAAATTGAAAATAATATCTAAAACACTTTCTATATATAAGAAAATAACGATTAGGAAAAAGAAACTTCAACACACTGTAGCAAAAAATTGAAACCGTTGCTGACATGTTTACATGAACTTTTCTTCATAAAATGACCTAAGGAATCACATCTTGAAATATTAGTACGTCATTAAGGTATGTCACGTTTTATTTCTTAAAATATTTTCCACAAATATCACTTATGTTTTTAGATTTTATGTGTAACATTTTCGTTGAGCTTATGTTGTACATAACTCATGCAATTTGTAACGATGCACAGAGGGGCCAAATTACAATTTAGCTGTCCAAAAATATGTTTTCAGTTTATCTGGTAATTCCAGCTATAAATTAGCTCATATTTGATTTAAATACTTAAAAGATAAGTTAGAAGTATTATACAGGGCGAATTATAAAAATTACCTAAATATTTAATATTTCCATAATTTTTTATCCTCATTTATCCGTTTGAATATTAAATCAAGTGGATGATAAATATAAGGAAATATTTATTTGAAATCATGTGTATTTCTTTTAGAAAAACAAGCATTTTATATGGGTATATATTTATTAGACTAATAAGCTTATTTAAAATAAGGTGATATTTGCAAAATACTACCAATTTTCATCTGAATCTTCGGTGTCAGGCGTACTGTCACCTTCGGTTTCTGTTTCTTCTTCATCCTCTGGAACCGATTCTTGCGTTATATCAGGTTCTTCTAAAAGGTCTAAAACTGATGTACTTAACGCTGATCTCTTTTTGGTCAGTTTCTGTGAAGATGTTATTAGTGGATCCGATGATGCCAGTAGATGATCGAAAAGGTGGTGCATCGTTTGTTGACGCGAAAATTTCCTTGAATGACCTTCTCTATATTTTCAAATGCAACAAGACCTCCGCTTTCTCGTCTGTTACTGTGATGTTTTCAGGGTAACATTCTTGTTTCGCTTTTTGCAATGTTTTGTAAGGGGGATATCTGTCTCTTGCTAATTCCCTTATTAAATTATATTGATGCCTTGTCAATTTTGCTTCAATATATACTGATAAAGCTTTAGCAGATGACACTTTTACATCTGCAATCTGTTGAAAGATGCTGTAAGCCATTTATATTTTGATGCACGTGTCGGAGTTGTAGTTGCCAGTTCTTTCACTACTGAAGCTGAATATCTTTGACTTTTGGAACGAAGACTCATTCCAGTTGCAACTACTAATTCTTCTGTAAACACATTTGATCTTAAATTTTCTGTCTTTCGACGCTTTGACTGTTCACTGCTTTCAATAAATGTAACTTCAGGTCTGATATTGGACCAATCTTTCTTTGCAGAGAAAGCTACGGATTTTTGCAGCCACTCTTGAATGTCCTGTTGCAATCTGTCCTTCTTTCCTTGAACTTTGTTCCATCTCCGAGTACATTGATGCTTGAATGTATATAAAACAGCACTTACAGACTTCTTTTGTATTTCCGAGAAATTTTAAAAAGATGGTCCCTTATACAGTCACATTTGTCGGAAATGCATTTAGCGTCAAACCCCAGTCATAAATTTATGAGGGCCATGTTCGAAAATATAACGGATTGATTGCCAGACCCTGAAAAGCGAAAATACCACATAATCAAAACGAAGAAAAAGCTACATTTGATATTCTTACTATACGTCTTGTTTCATCTGAGTCAAATATAATATATTTCGATACGTTACGAAAACCATATTGACAATAATCTACATTTTGAGTTAAATCTCATGTGCCAAAATAAAAATAAAAGTGTATAATAAAATTGCATTTTAGGTTTTACTAGAACCCAATTCAATAGTTTTTATTAACAACATGATGCGTAGATGCACATCGGAGTAGTCCATTTTTGCTCAGTATTTTCTAATGTCTATAATATTGACTATTTGAGCATCTGTTTTTTTACGTAGGCCCTAAATTGAACACCATATATATTCCAGCATTTTCGTATATTTGCTAGAATAATTATAAAAAAATATAAGTTTAATGCGACATTCTATATAAATGTCGCTTATTTAAAAATATATTTTCTATGGTCCTATAATCTATATGAGACCAAGTCAAAATCTAATGTAAATGTTTACTATTATAGGCGCTAACAAATATTACGTTGAGAGTAAGCCACCCTGTATAATAAATTTTGAGAACACACTGCCAAAATATTAGTAGAAAGTGCGAATCTTCCAAATTGCATTCTTAATTAACTGCAGGTTTACAGTTCTCCCGCACAAATTTAAATGCATTTTCAAAAATAAAATGGCTTCAGCAAAAAATGGCGCAAATATACCCAAATTTTTATCGCTTCGCCAGCAAGTCCTAGTCACATACAATATGTTAAAAAATATATGGCCATTTAATTAAACTTAAAACAGAACTAAAATTTAATACTAAAGTCTGCTTTTCCTCGAAAGAATCTAAGTTATTCAACAGAGATTTTTAACAAAAATACTGAATTATTCTAAAATGTATTAAGTTTAAACTGATGCCCTAGTTGTTCTAGGAGCATGTTTTGCGTTTTAAACCTTAGGAAGGGTCATTCCGGGTGGGTAGGTACATCCTTTACAGATAAGTATAATTTAAATTATATTATAGAGAAGATCGTAAAATCATTTTTGGCCATCAAAATTGTAATTTGGTCCCTCTGTGCGATGTATAGACTTTTACAATTTAATCAAAGAGAAAAACCTACAGGCTAAAATGACATGTGAAGGTTGCAATATGCGCACAAAGCAAGCAAACCTAACTAATTAATCTACTAACTTAAATTAAAGCTAATTAAAACTTCATCAAAAAGCTTCAACAAATTTCTTGCACGGGGTGAGGTCAAGAAATATGCAAGAGAATGTATTTTCGTAATAATTTCTACGAAATAAAATTTGTCTATTGCTTTGTATGCACATTTAAAGAACGTAAATCGACGACTTGATGCATCGAATATGGCCGTTGCTTAAAACATAAACAAAAACGGATCTGAGAAGTTTTAAATGGTGAACCCCTGTATAGCTGTTAGAAAAGAACTATGAATCACTGAATTCTTAATTCTAATGTTAAATAATCCATGAAAATATTACATTAAATTTTATAACAAATACAAGACATGGTCTTCAAGAAAACATCTGTATATGAATGCTGTAAGCTCGGAATTACATTTTTAATATAAATTATGTTTTCATTATTTTATCTCTTTAGAAGGAATGTAACGTGTAATGTTTATATCATGTGAACTAATTCTCTTTTATCTGCATACTAAGGTCTCGTAAGTTATCGTATAGACAACATTGGGGGCCAGGAATATTTTTATGTAATGATAAAACAACAGACGTCTTGCATCATACTCAATAATTACCAGAATGGTGAAAATATTTGTATGCAATTATACTGAACATTAAAATACGTGAGGATAAAATCCTCACATATTTTAATTTTGACGATAGCTTTTACATAATATCAAAGACGGACGAGACTGGCAATTATTGTTTGATTCCCTTGGCGTACTTAGTGCTTTAATCAGATGTATTATCAAATTGTATGTATTCTATATAAATATGCATTTCAATGAAAACTATCCACCCTGAATAAATTTGGATAAGCATATTGATTTTTACAAAAAATGCAAAAACACGTCAAAAGAGAAATGTTAGGGGGATACAGTTTTTTATGAATAGACCTAGGATTAGCTCCACCCCCCAGAGCCACCCTTACAATTTTTTAAAATGAAACTCCCCATATTTATTTAGGTCATTAGTTTTCTCGAAGAACTTATTACAAATGTATAAAATGTGGGGTCTAAAGTGAATAGATTGGGAGATTTAAATTAAAAAAGGTTTACAGTAATAAACGATTCAATACCAAAAATTATTTTATTAGGAGTTCAAACTAACTTCCATGGACCTCCATGCACTGATACAGACGCGTCTCAACCGCCTGTCTAACATTACGAAAAACTTGTTCCTTTAAGTGTTGAATCGTGAATCATCTAGCGACTCTGGTTAAGTTGCATAGACTATTGTCTTCAAATTTCCACACAAGAAAATCTAAGGGAGTCAAATCCAGTGGCCGAGGTGGCCACTTTATCATCGGACCTCTTCTACCGACCAGGGATTGTATCATTAACAAATTGACGAACAGTGGGGCGCTCCGTTTTCTGAAAATGCAAGGAGATTTTCAGAAAGAGTCTCATCGTTAACTGAGTAATTTGTGGATCAACTACATTTGTAAGTAATTTCAAATAAGATTCACCATTTCAGCCTCCTCCAATAAAAAAGGGTCCAAGAATACGATCTCCTAGGATACCACACTGAACATTCAATTTTTGAAGTCTTTGAGTATTGAATTCTCGCATTACTTGTGGGTCACTCTCAGCCCAATCTCTGCAATTATGTCTATTTCCTAATCCATTGAGGGTAAATGTACATTCATCGGAAAAACAAATGTTGTATATAATATGTGAATGGCAATTAAACTTTAACTCATCACTTTACAAAATTCGAGACAACGTGCGACGCAAGATGCGACGGTTAGAATCATCCTCATGCAATACCTGTACTATTTAGACTCTTCGCAAATACAATACGAAGAGTATATTGCATTCGATCGGCACATTTCTAAAACTGGTAATATTGCTCGTAGAGAAAAAAAATTCATATCACTGTGCTAGTGATCGAATTCTGAACAACTTTCAAAATGTCCGTCCGTCCGTCTGTCTGTCTGTCCGTCCGTCCGTCAGGTTTCTTGTAAGCACGATAACTTAAGAACGAAAAGTCCGATTGTATTGAAACTTGAACAGTATGTTTGTGTTAGCTAGTAGAAGAACCCTATTGTTTTTGAACGAAATCGATCAATAAATAAAAATGTCTAAAACTAATACTATTTACAAAAGAAACTGCGAAGAGTATCCTATAGAATGTGCAACAATTATATAAAAAGTGCAGTAAATCGGCGAAGAGTATAATGGTTAGCTTGTTTTGTTTGGATGAAATGATTGTTTGTGTAAAATTATAAAAATGCTGCAGTGTGAAATACCAATTGCTCTAGATAATTGTGATATAGACTGCTATCTAAATTAACTGCTCCTTAAACTGCAACTTCCATAGCTTCATCTTAAACTGGTACTGGGTTATGCATTCTGTTACCAGCTGATCCTGATTACATGTTCTTCATCAATTCTATTACATACTTATGAAACAATTAACAATTTCTAACATATCTAGGTAAGTTTCGCCTTTTAAGTTGTCAGGAATGAAAAACGGCCCGACAATGTGATCCTCTAAGATGCCAGCCCAAACATTTAATTTCTGTGGCCATTAACCCTTTACCGGATCATGTGCCAAATATGACCCAAACACATATATTTTTTAATATATATTTTAACTTGGGATAAGTTGTTACTACATGACTGCCTATAAATGGAACATATTAATACACCACATATGCTATACGCTGGTATTTAGTAAGTTGCATATTAAATTTTAAGCTCCCACCAAATGGACTAATACACAGTTTTTAAATATTTTAATTATATGAACCCATTGGTAAGGTCAAAATAATACCAAAATAATTATTACCCCAATTTTTTAATACCTGGATTAGATGAAAATTAAATAAATTGGTGGTCGTGACGTCATTATCCCCGGTAATCCTACCTGCATTAAATTGCCCTTTAATTACAATTATCCTATAATAAACATAATCTTTATGAAGTTTTTATGCATTTACTTTCTATTGATATCAAAATAATGTACAAATAAGGCAAATAATTGGGTTTTAAATTATTAAATTTTTATCAATTACAAGAATTGACAACATCGCAATAGATTCTGTGACATTGAACTATTTGAACTACTTTAATATAACCTTGCATTTTAATATTTAGTTTTGTCTTTCCAATTTTTGCGTAAAAGAATGGCACATGGCACAAAACATGATTTTATTTCCATATTTTGAAATTTGAATTGAATTAATACAGACCCAAAGTTAGTGTATTTTAACACGAAAAAAATGGAAAAATTTTACTGACTATCATAACCTCGTTAACACTGACAGAACTCTGAGAGACTTATTATAAATCTCTGATTGAACTACTGACAAATTAAACTAAAATACAAATTTAGGTATCAGGACAATGCACTGTTGCCGGCTTAATATCGTGACGTCACGGGCAAATTGACGTCAGAGTGGAAAGTTTTTCAGCTTTATTATTTTTTTCTGGCTAAACGGTAAAGAAAAAAAAATCGAAAAAAAATCCGTAAGTCTCTTTTATCAAATACTATCTGAAAACGTAGTCAATGGAAATTGGTGTATTAGTCCATTGTTCTTGTAGTTTATCTCACACGTTGATGAATGTTTATTGTTTACGATAGTTTTTTAATTGGAGAGTTGTGTATTTTCCCCAAGAATAAATTATATGTTTTTTGTAGTGGTGCTAAGAAGGTAAGTTTAACACATAATAATCATTAAAATCATTTAAAAAAAGTGTAAAAATTGAATGAGCTTTATATGGCACACCATGCAATTATGGCATCACAAAAAGAATAATTGTATGCATGGACCCTAAAACGTTTTATGGCAAAATTAGTGCAGTGAAGACTCCGAATCTTGATAGTGAAGATTCTGATTGCATAGATCTACGGATATTGGCGCCAGGCAGTGATTCTGATGAACCTCCCTCGCACAATGATGTTGAAGATAGTATAAACTTCAAAACAGGCTACTTTGATTCCTCAGACGATAATTTACCTTTATGTGTAATACAAACACAACATTCTCCGAAAAAGAAAACTTAAAAAATTATCTAAGGAATTGCCTCAATGAGGAAAAGGTAATCTGAAGATGTCTGAAGAAGGACAAAAATTTAGCGGTTCCGAAGATTTGCCGAAGTTTTATATCATGCACGAAATGTAATATTGTGCCTTAATAAAGATATGAACTGCTACTTAGGTCGATGTGTTTCACCAATTTATCAAAAAATGTTTACCTTCAAAGTTATTTAGGGCATCTACTATTGAACGGGACACCCTGTATATTTGGCGTGTGATATTAGTAACATTAATTCTACATATATCGCTCCCTTCTTATGTAAGAAAGGATATTTGAGGAAATTTAAAGGGTGAACATATTTCTTAATTTTACAAGACCACTCATGATAACCGATGTAGGATGTAGGATATACAAACAATGGATGCAAAATAATTTAGTAACTACTGTTTTAAATAGCCAAAACATGTGTATAGTTTTATTAAAACATTTTCAACATTTCATAAGGTGCCAATCCCAGAATGAGTGCAGTATGTCATTTTCTTCAAACTGTGGCATTTCCAACATGGTATCTATGTGTCGAGCTAATAAGATTAGAATAATGAGAATATTTACATAAACATAATCTTATTTTATTGAAATGTTTTTAAACAAACAACTTTGAAGCAAGAATAATTTTTACATTATAGTGTGTAAACAATATTTGTTTACAAAACAAATTTCGTCCATTTCAAAGAAATTATTGTAATAGAAAGAAATATTTAACAGTTTTACAATGTTTACAAATTGTAGAATCTCAAGTTATACCCAATGTTGTTGCAAACACAATAGCTTGTTCAAATGAAAATGGCACTTTGATCATGAGACAATTGTTATGTACTTATATAGGGCGTGTCCCAAGAGCATGTGAAGTATATAGTTTACGTTAAATTACAATAAATGTGTAAATAACGACACTCCTTTCGGAGCTGTGTGTTTTTAAACGTTAAATTTTGGAGAGGAATTTTGCACATAATTTCCAAACTACTTACTGTACAGATGCAATAAAATTTATACAGAATATACAGCAATTAAGTGCCTGTAGTTGGTAATATGATACCTTTTAAATCTTGTCTAGAAAGCCAGGCGTGGAATACTTCTAATGCTTTTTACCTCCATACTTTGACATATATGCAATTTTGGGACTTGACGTAACTTTTTAAAATTCATTAAGCATTGTTCTAACTAAAAGTTAGCCATGGTTTACCGATAAAATGACCCTCCGAGGAAAGTTGATTATATCGATAAGGGATTAGGTGTTCCTATTTATCATTTACTATTAATCGTCAAATTTGACGGTTACCATTATTCAATTATCTTCTCACAGGTTTCATGCAGTTTGTATTTCGTATTTGTTCATTAGGATACGGCTTTATGGATATACGAGTTTTGTGAATAGAAATCAAACTTCTCATTGCTTGCCAAGATATTTACAAGGCTTAAATTTGATATCTTCAATTAATTGTACTGTTCGAGTATACACAGTTTTACGAAGATGTCAGTCCTGATCTCTCATCACTCGTCAAACATTTTTCCCTAAAACGGAAACGGAAAATCCAGAGAGAAAATCTCAAACATATTTTGAAAATTATGTATATAAATGAACTTATATTATGCAAAGGCATAGGTAAAGAAAAAATAAATAACAAATATTAAAAATCTGTTAGAATACTACTATACTCAATAGTGTACTACTATTCTAGCCTTTTATTGGACATTTCGCCACTTCTGAAAAATATTTATAAATAATTTAAAATCCTCAGATTTAAGAAACCTCTGTGCAGAGGTGGGGTTTTGAGTTCTAATTACTACAATATATCTCACATGTAAAAATATATATTTTTGCAGAAGTAATAAAATATTTAATAAGAAACAAGAAATTATTAATATCTTTAGGTATATAATTTTGTTTTACTTTTTAGTCAACTTATTTTACAGACAAGCCGGCAGACAAAACCCTTTCATTTGAGGGGTTGTGAATAAAGCATAATCCGCCATCTTGGGGCATCAGTCATATTGGGTTCAGAATGACGTCACATAGATTATCGTATTTTATTCGTCAAACCCATTCATTTGATACTCATGTCAAGCGGGTTTTGAAGTAAAAGGTAAGCCGACATCCTTGGGAGTCCGCCATATTGGATTTAAAATGACGTCAAATAGTTTGTCCTATTTTACTTGTCAGACCTTTTCATTTTTTACCCATATCAAAGGGTTGTGAAGAAAAAGGTGATTCGCCATATTCGAACGTAGATCATATTGGATTTGTAACGATATTGGATATACCATATTGCATTGTCACATTCTATTTTAATTAGAACTAGTCGAAAATTTTATTATAAGATTTGACCTAACACAACTATCATACAAAACAAGTTAAACAAAAGCTTTTATAAAATTAGATACAGCAAGATATAGAAATCGTATAAAACGCTTTTCGTGCCCTGAATATCTATTCAGAAATAGGCCTTCTCTTTTTATTTTAGTGACAACGATATCGACTAAAAAGTATCGCTACCGGTATCACATCGGAAGAAAAGTATCGAGTACAAAGTACTTGCTATCGAGCGAAAAGTATCGATACTGATATAATATCGATAGTATCGGAACGTACCTAGATCTAATAGTCTTTAAATAAATTGTCATTTTTATGCCTTGGTGTATGCACTACTATGTTTGTCTGGCAATACAATTACATTACTAATACAACTGTGGCGTATCATATCACTTTCTTTGTTTGCCAAGCTCTAAGGAACAAGATTAATAATTTCTCTACAATGCGTCAGGTGATTGCACGCTAGCTGTTGTACCATGATGTAACACTACTCTTATGGGACAAAAATATTTATTGCGCCTGCTGAATGTAAAAAAAATTGTTTCGTTTAGCATCCGTACTATAATGATCGACCAAATCCAAGGTTTAGCATCACTGTATTTTGAACAATTGACTTGTGCGAAAAGGACATCTTAACCGTTGCTTTTGTTTCGTTAGACTAGGGTTAAGTCATGGTACAGAATTAATTCTAGATTTTGTGGGTATAATCGCTTAACATTTTGTGTACATTTGAATGGTATTTATTAAGTGATTAATACGTTAACGTACATATTTTTGTAGGTTAGTGAGCATTTATTGATACAGCGAATTTTTGGTTTATCACTGTGGGTGATAGTTGCAGTGTTGTTGGACACCTGTATATTGGGATGATGGAATCTCAATTTTTTTTGGCAGACCTATTAGTTATGAAACATATTGTTTATAGGATTTTGCAAACAGCAGAAAAACTATCTACTAGTTAGGTCTCATGTAAATTCGCGTCGGCCAGGTTCTCTCGTTTTGTAATGTTTTAGGGGCAAAATTGCTGCGGTAAAATACGGGAGATCAAGCCGATGATTGAATTTGTCATGGCAGGATCACGTGTGACGGCCCACTGGGCCCTACTGAGTATATGCCCTAACTCAAGCGGGTGAGCATTTTGTTGAATTTGATCACTCATCTGAAAGGTAGAGTCCAGTGTGGTTCACAACCCCCCGTGCTGTGCCCTATGTAAATGCAACAGTTATTTCTGGTTTTAGGCTAATCTTTCGCTGAGGATAATCTAGAATGTATTCTTTTACCTGGCGTCTCAACACCCCAATTTAGTTTTTTAAGTGAATTCAGTTTTTGAGTAAATTAAGTTTTTTGAGTACTATTTAGTAGATTGTATTGCATTTGTTCGAAGCCAAAAGTTAAATTTCTTTCATTAAATCAATTTGTTTGCATTAATTCAATTTTGTTTCATAAAGTCTATTTTCTTTTACTAAGTCAATTTTATTCAGTTTGATTTTGTTAAATTAACATTTCTGTAGTACGAGATATTACTTTCAGTCGTCTTTTGTCGATTTGAGTAAATTTATTAACTTTTGAGACCTAGAGTCCATTTTATCTTATTTAATTACTATCGTTGCAGTACGGGTGATTAAGTAAAACATTTCCGTCTATATTATTGAATTTGTTCAATAGAAACTTAAAGTCCCTTTAGTTTTGTTTAATTAATATTATATCAGTACGGGAGATTGCGATTTATTAATAATCTTGTCATCGAATAAATTAATAGATAATAATCTCTCCCTATCGTTTTCTTTTCTGTTACGAACATTTTTTTTGTATCTTGTTTTAGAAAATATTTCTCTTAAAGATAATAACTTTTATCAGAATCCGTATTGATTCAGAGCCTTAGAGCAGAAATTTTTGTATTTAGTTGCAGTAGAGTTTTTTGATCTAATAATCATTTCTTTAGCTTGCTGTGTTTCAGTAATTAAATTTTACAGATTATAATTTTTTTCTTGAATTGTTTTTTTTATAATACTTCTGACCTTGGCTATGTCCAAAAGTATTCTTTGATGAATTATTACATCATATCATAATTTGCTACTCATTTTAAATTTGAATAACTAGTAACTGGGTCTTTATTACCAATGTTTTTTCATGTAATAACCTGGATTGACCAAACCTGGATCAAGCACATGGTAGTTTTGTTAGTGGCTGGAAGGGACGTACAACTGGTTTAACATTTTCCCGATTCAGTGTCATCCTGGAACCCCCACGATGATCAGAACAGGCCCGTTGAAGTCCTCATTCCCGGGTACCCATGGCCATCTCCAGGAACTGACACGTCGGAACTCCACGCTCCTCGCCGAGTTACGTAAGCAAATATCATCGTGTCTATTTTTGGTCAGAGGAATAAACTCACGTAAACCAGTTGATGATTTTTGATTTTCAATTTTTTTTAGATTTTTTTTATTCAATAAATAATGTTTTGTTGTACTCTTAACTAGTCAATTTATTCATTTTTATTATATAATACATAACCACTTTTAAGATTTAAATTAATGTATCTAATTCTAAAGTTTTTTTAAATTTACATTTGTTATCAGTAGATTGTTATTTAAATTAGTTCTTTTTATTGTTTCCTCCTAATTATGTTGCAAAAATATTTGTTATTTGTTTTTCTTATTGTATAATATTTTGTTGAATACGCTGGCGCCCTAAATCAAGTGTTTATTGACAATCAGAATAATAAAAAATTATTAAATTCAAACCTCGACCCAACTGCAGATCTAAGCTGGTTGCTACTGTTGCTCATTTTTTTTCTCAGCAGCCAACGAAGAAAAAAGGTGGAGTTACATGAAAAGGGCCCTTAGATCAACTAAATATTAATGAATGAGTTTAGCAGTACTCTGGAAAACTTTTTAAAAAAATCTCAACCGGTGCTTAGTATAATTAATTAGGTCGTTATTAACCGAATAGCATTCGATATAATTCTTAATGATAATTTAATAACTTAATTGCTTTTTTGTTTATGAAACACTATTAAAGTTATTTTGAAATAATCGGAACTTAATTTATCTGAATTTTACTGTTGCATAATTGCGTCCAATTTATATATCTTTAATGCATTAAAATATGTGACAAATCATACCACGTAAATATATTATCATTTTGACCTTAGAGTAGGGAAGATATATTTTTCCCAAACGATTTATACAGGGTGTAATCCGTTTCATGCCATTAAAAAAAACTGGTAATGGGGACCGACTAGACAAACAAAAAACCTTTATGACTTTTCCCTCTAGGGGCACTTTGAAAAAAAACTGACCTAGGTCAACTTCTTTAATATATTTTTTTTTAAATATTAATGTAGAAAATAATTGAGAACCACTGCTTTTCTTGGTCAATGAACTTGTAGTTCCCAATTACACAACTTTCAAATTGTCATAAAAAAGTGCAAAGGCCTTGGATCATCGACCGCCTTTGATGGACCGCCTCAACCGAACTGAGACAATTACAAAGAGGTAAATAATTCGTTATCCTTTCTGCACAACTGCAAGCAAATAATGGCCGTAGAAGTTTAAACAGAGCATTTCTTTACATGTGTGTCTTTTAATTTGGAACAAAATATTGGATTAATGTTTATAATTTAGAATATTTAAATGTGATTTATTAACGTTTGTAACATAAATGAGTGTCCTGGGTTAAAAGCTTACCACCTAAGTAAATTATTAGAATTCTCCATCTGCATCAATACACAGTTCTCTACGTCGAATTAAGGACATATGTACTCCGTTCAACACTACACAATAAACTATCAATTAACGTTGTCAATAAAGAAAAATAAAAAAAACTTGGTCCAAAATCCAAAACGGAATACAAAAAGAACGAACAAGTAAGTTGTGTCTGTACGTAATCAAGAATTTAACGACTTGAACGGTAAAGTGTTGTTCATATTTCTAAGGCAAATAAAAAAATGCCGCACCTACAAAGCGGGCAGTCGGCATGTTTACCGATTGAAAGGTATCGCCGCGCGGGCTCCTTTGGTGGGAGTTTTTTATGTGCTTTAGAAATATGAATTCAACTTTTAAAGTCAATAAAATAAATCTTCACTATAAATACACAGCGAGCCGAAATTAAAAATAACAAAAGCAACGAACGACGGGTTATTGTACATAACGAAACACCCACAGAAACTAAAATATTGCATAAGGGAGAGTCAGAGTATAGTTTTCTTCAGATCAGATCTACTAAACACTCAGAAAACGTCGACGTCCTTCATCTTATTTACCGCACCTCTAAAGACCGCCGACATTTTATAGCTACACAAATATTGAGTATCATAGGCAAAGACACGCGCGACGATCTAAACCTACCTCAATATTCCAGCAGTTCTCAAAAGATTTTTTTGAAAATTTGCGAAATTTTTGTTTTTTTTTTTCTCCAAAACTATGAGCTTTAGACCCCACGTTATATAAGGTTTTTTTTGTTTGCCTTGTCGTCTCCTACCACCAGTTTTTTTAATGACATGAAACTAATTACACCCTGTATAACTAAATGGAAGCCAAGATATAGTGTAAAAGTCATACGATACTGTTGCCAATATGTCCAACATACCTTCTTACCATTTTGTTCTAAGATACAATATTGACTGTAACACTATCTCTGTTGCAGCCTATCCAAGACCATGGTATGAGTGTAGCATAGACATATGTCTAAATTCAGTTATTTAATAATAACTGTTCATGTTTGACTAACCTTTAAATTATTTTCATGTTTAGTGTGCATACGTGAAGTGCAAAAATGGGGAAAAACTGTTTGTGGTGCATGTTTTTGTTGAAACCATGTCAAAATATTGAATATCTATTATCTTATAGGTACTTTATAACTATTACTTCGTTTTCACGAAATTGCGTTGAATTGTTATTTAACTTTTAGATTTCCCATAAATGAAGCCCGGTTTGGCGGTAACTAAAAGTATTAACGTCAGGAAAATACATATGTACAGCTCTGAATTGGTTGACGACGACGACGACGATATTTTGTCTTGAAACTGTCGTCGTATTATAGAAAAAACATATAAACGTTATTTGATGCAATTTTAAGTCATATTTTGTCTCCTCAGCGCGTGAAAATGGTTTTATTTACAGATCAACATGCTTCACAAATTGGGTGTTTCAGGTTATATTTATATTTATTTGTCACGTCAAAATGAGGGTGGCTGCAACAAAGATGGGGCTATGGTAATTTTGGTCATAAAGAAAGAGATGATTATAAAATGTAATGTCTGAACTATGTTGTCAACACACTTTTAAATGTGTACCTGCTTCTATTTATATAAATTATTTGATTTTTCCTAGTCTAACATTATGGCATAATGAAGACGAAAACGGACCCCGCATCAAATACATGGGATATTGGCTTTAGGTGGATTTTGATGGAACAAGCAAGCTACCGGCACGGTAGCTCTCAGTCGTTTAAGCGTCTTAGAGGCTACTTCCGGCTAGCTTCTTATACCACATCTGTCTTCGACCCTACACTATGTCTTTCATATCTTTTCTTTTACCCTTCATTCTATCTTTTCTGTTCTTTGGCTTTTCCTCCTTTTTGCCCCTTTGTAATTTTTTGTTCAAAATTCTACCTCGGCTGAGAAATTAACAAAAATCATAATATTTAAAACCTAAATTTCTAGCCTCTCTATTTTCCCAACGACGGGATGACTTGCTTCAAACAGTTTTTTCGTTGAGTTCTTCCCGTATCAACAGCCAAAATTAAATAAAGTGGTGTGCGCGAGTTTTTATGATTATTATTTTAATTACCTACTTCTACATCCACGTAGTGAATTGGAAGTGTAGTAATCGTAAAACAAATTGACGTTTTTTGTGTTGAAATAGGTTCAGAATGTCATGAAACGTCGAGAATTTAAATTTGAGCGAAAAAATATTTCTGTCTGTCGGTCGGTCTGTCAGTAACTTATTTTGTGCGCACGATTTCTCTGGAACAGTTTAAGATATTGACTTGAGACTTTAAACACTATGTACTATAACTAGATCTAGAACTGGATTGTTTTTTAACATATCCGGTAAAGGGTTGGAGGATAAATAGGGGTAAATAAAGAAAAATGAGTAAAGCAAGCTGGATAGAGTACAGAAGCTTGAGATTCAGTGTATATACTAGAGGCGAGGTACCCAGATTTTCTACAATATTTCCCATCCCCCTACCACCTCCACTCTATTGAAAGGTACACGTATGTATTATGCCAACATTTGGAACTGGATTATATTTTGAGATGATTCCGTTGAAGGGTTGGGGGTTAAATAGGGGTAAAGCAGGGAAATTTAGTAAAGCAAGCTGACAAGAGCTCAAAAATTTAGGATTTAGAGTATATACTAGAAGTGAAGACTTCAGCTCTTTTATAATATTGTCCATGCCCAAACCACCCCCACTCCATTATTGAAGGGGTTGATAAAATAAAATTGAGATCTACTAGGTGACATACCACCTGGAAGAGCAGTGGTATGTCACTTGAACGCTCATGTAAACAGACTCTGTTTAATAAAGTCATTATTATTATTATTATAGTTTTTCTTTAATTTTACATGTACTTTTTCTCTGCTTTAATATCCTAGTTATTCCCTTACCGGAAAGAAAAATGTCATTTTCTAAGAAGGCATCAATATGGATGACTACGCCGGTAGCTCCCGGAGCAGTGCACCCGTCCAGAACAAGAAGGATCGTGCAATACTACGGATCCTAGATGAAAATAAGGCCCTAAGGACTCAAATCCAGGATCATACTGAGAAAATGTCCGACCAAGCCCGAACATCTCTTGAGGCTCAAAACACCCATCACCAGGAGCTCTCGAGGGCCATCTAGGGAGCAACCCCAATCCCCACGGCCGCCAATAAAGAAGCAGCAGACCGTAAGAGAAAAAGTCGGCCACTCGTCAAATGGAGAGTGACGAAGAGTAGCGTAAACAGCCGTCCAGGACCGAGCTCCTACGGCGACCACCACCGCCCCTGCACCGGGTCCCTAAGAGGCCCCTTCGAATAAGGAAAAGAAGACGAAGGTCCCTCCAGTCATCATTTAGCGAAAAGAAGTATGGTAGGCCAAAGTTTACGAGAAGCAGGTATCAAATACCTGAAAGCAAAAGTCGTCGGACCCTAATCCGCAGACGGCTACCGCAAGATGGCAAGGTTATTCTCAAACGAAAAGTGGGAATACCGTACGTATGCCCACCCAGGGGAAAAGCTCCTAAGAGTGGTGGTGGGAGGAACCCCTTCCGATGTCACAAACGAGGATATCAAGGAAGACCTCAAGACACAAAGACTGGCACCAGTGTCAGTTCAGCGCATGATATCCAGGAAGACAGAGAGGGAGATGTTCTTCGTCTTCGTGCAGATTCCCCTGGGCTAGAAAAAGATTCTGGAAGTCAACAGATGTTGCTCCTCGGTCGTCAGTGTAGAAGAAGGAAGATCCGCTCCTGCGGTCACCCAGTGCCACCGTTGCCACTGCTGGAAAAAGTTAAGCAGGCGCAGCCAACGCCAAAGGCAAAGCTGCATCTGCAAACAGGGCCAAAACAGCGCCGAAGAAGGGTGTTAAACCCCCAAATTCTGCTGTGGTCCATAAGTTCAGCACAGTTCATGGCACAGATGCAGCAGATGTGCTCAGAAATGAGTGCATTCTTCGCCCAAATGCCAAACATGCTCCAAGAGTACATGGCTACTACGCTGGTGAAGCTGAGACTCTTACAGATCACCTCTTGGAACATGAACGGCCTCCGAGGGAGGAAGCTAGAAATAGAAGAAATCTTGGAGAGGTACAATATCGACGTGATGGCTCTGCAAGAAAATAAACTCCGCCAGGATAATACGGAACTTCGAATCCCAGGCTACGAAGTCTATAGAGAACAACGAAGAGCCAACGCAGGAGAAGTGGCTCTGTTCGTCAAGAGGACTATAGATCATCATCTTATCGATAGGCTGGAACTGGAAAACATGGAAGCCATCGCCATAGTAGTTTCAACGGAACGAAACGGTCCACTCAAAATAGTTTCCTGTTACCAAGCACCTCAACGTCCTCTCTTAAACAATGACCTGGGGGCCCTCATAACTCGGGGTACCCAGACGGTGGCTATAGGAGACTTTAACGCCAAATGGCCAGTTTGGAATTGCAGACTCACTAACACCCGTGGACGGGAGATGGTGCGATTCCTAGAAGATCATCATGACGTACTGGTGAAGAAGAACCGGCATTTGACATAGACCCGACGTGCTGGATATAGCCCTGCTGAGCAAGATGACCTTCACTGCCGAACTTCAAACACAAGATGAAGGCTCCTCGGATCACAACTCCTTCTTCCTAAAACTAGGTGATGGTGTCCCTGAAGAGGAAACTTTCACTAAGAGAAGAACGAACTAGGAACAGTACCGAGCAATTTTGCAAAGGAACATTGTACGCGTTCCCAGAATCGATAGTGATGAAGAAGTAGAAGAGGCTATGATCTCCCTGCAGAGGACATGACTCTCCGAAGGGAATACAACCAACTAACTTTAGCCCTGCGAGAACACAGGCAGAACAGCTGGCAACGTCACCTAGAGTTGGTAGATATTTAGTGTGGTAACATTAAGAAATCATTCATTACACAACCACACAAAAAAATATAAAAATCTCTGGCCTGGGGGTCAGATCATGTTTTCTATATGTTTTTGGGGTCGCTGGGGATGTTGAATCCGAATCCGAGGTCAAAGAAATTTGTAACACCCCTTAAATTTTCGTGCAGAGGCAAAAACATCCCTTCAATGAGGTGAAATTAATACAAGTATAATTAAGGAAAAAGGTATGAATGGGTACTCTTCCTTTAAATGTCAAGGGCTTCGGCAAGGGGGTAACAATTCTCTCGAAGGGGTTGATACCCTCTGTACTCCTTCTATACCCTCTTGGGCGTCGAATTGTGTCATAAAAGCTTCTAGTTTACAAGCTCTTGAGGATACAAAGGAAGTATGGTAGAGGGTGAATGCCGTTCCGGAACCAAGCCTGCAGAAGGAAATTAACTACCCCCTACTGGCTCAAGAACACAGAGGTGGAGGGAGATCTGGGACAGCAATTGTTTCTTTTTTTTACTGCAGAATGGTCTTTTTCATTTATAAATCCCATTTTATCTTCAATCATACTTGTTTCTCTAAAATTATTTTCTACTCTATACATATGAAATACAGGTGATACTGTTGTTGAACCCAGTAAAACGATTCCTTTGAAGAATATCCAACTTACTACGAGATTAAATTCAGACAAAAGTCCCATGAAAAAATAATTTTTGAAACATTAAAAAGACTTATAACCACCTTCGGCATCATCTTTCATCGAAATCTGCGTAAAAAATTATTTCGCTAAATATAACGAAAAAATCGAATTTAAATTTTTCATCTCGAGCACGACGGTCAATCGTCTTTGGGCTCCGTCGTTCGAATTTTCAAAAGTACTCAAAAAATTAACAGAAAAAAATTCAAGTTGCACGGGACGGAAAACCGCTCCGCCCTACAAACTTTTCGAAAGTACCACGAATAAAATCGCACAGGGCGGAAAACAACATTTTTCGAAAGTATCGAAAATTTAGTTTTTCGAAAGTACAATAAAGAGACTTGCACAGGGCGGAAAACCGCTCCTCTAGACAAATTATTCGAAACTATCACGAATTTAGTGGGTCACAGGGTGAAATCAGGATGTAGCAAGTAGCTATTTTAAACGTCAAAATTTAGGAAAAAATCAATGGGGCGGTTTTTCCAATAAAAACCAAATCCTCATTAAATATCCTCAAAGTGGGAGATCATATTCCTTGACCAAACCACTAGAACGTACATAAAGTTAGTAAAAAAATACTTTTAATCCAGGCTCAGGCGGACATCACCATAGTAGTTGCTCGAAGGCGAGTCGACGGAAGAAAGTAAATTTGGGTTCGATGCCGTTAGTACGTTTATAAAATCAGGAAAACTATCGAACTCATATAGATAGCTTCTTTAAGCATCCTGACAAGGATTTCAAGTATTTCGATAATTTCAGTGCACAATTAAAAGTGAATAATTTTCAAAAAGTTTCGCATACATTTTACAATCATTGCTAACTGGGAGTCTAAATCTTTTTGTACAGTCGATTGTCATAGTTATCTCGACGCTGGATGAGTTACGATCCTAGGGGAAGTAACGACTTGTCGAGTGGTGGTGCTCTTTGATGTTTGCCTTATATACATTAGTTAAGTATTGAATATTTATATTTTTTACATTTTATGAATTACTTCAATAAATGAAAATATATTTTGAACTCGATTTCTTATTGATCCACTAATTATAAGATTTGTGACCGACGTGCGATTCTGTGTCGTGAGTCGGACAACTACTTACTACGGGTCACCTTTGATCCCATCACGTTTGTATACTTGTCCGAGTACTCATGGAATTCATCGACGGTCTTACTTATTAAGAAGTGTTTCTGCGAAAGTGCTAATTACAAGATATATTTATTAGAAGTGCACCGCCCGCCATAAGGTTTCGAAGGAGAGAGCAGACTGTAGCAATCACAGTAAGTGTAATTTTGTCTATTTTTGTCTTGGGGAGTCTGAAGGGTAACTTGAATCCCCCTTGTGATTAGAGTTGAGAGGCATCGTAGCGGCGACACGACTCCGGCCTAAATTATATAAAATCTTTGTCGTATCCATCAGACCCTACGATACTAGGAACATCTACAATGCCACGAGGGATATAGAGATGCGTTGAATGCCCCTGTGTTCCTTATCAAGTAGGGGGTAGTCTATAACCTTCTGGAGACTTGGTTGCCAAGCGGCATTCACCCTCTACCATATTTTCACTCTCAGGAGCGTATAAACTAGAAGCTTTTATGATGCAGTTCTATGTCCAGAAGGGTATAGAAGGGGTGCAGAGGGTGTATTAACTCCTTCGGGAGAATTGTTACTTACTCGCTGAAGCATTTGGCATTAATCGGGGGCGCGTTTAGATAAATTGGGACCCTAGGCGCTGTGAGATGAGACGAAAAATAACAAACAAACAAAAATATTTTTTGTAATTTTTTTACGGGAGATAAACACCAAGAGACAAAAGATGCTTATTTGTGTTCAAAGAACACGCATACCGGTTTTCAGAATTTCTTAGACAAAAATAATTTCATATATATAATAATTTTATTTTTTTCTACTTCAGAAAGATCCCAAAATATTCAGGCATATTCTTTAGGTAAAAATAATCAACTTATACCCCTTCAACTTCTTCTTCAAAGTGCTTCCTTTTTCCGTAAAACAATTGCAAAAAAATATTTTTTTTCTGTTTGTTATTTTTTTCCGGGAGAAGGAAGCACTTTGAAAAAAAAACACCAAGAAATAAAAGATGTTTATCTTTATGAGTCTGAATATTTTCAGAATTTTTATGGAATATTTAAGCAGACCTTCGCAGATGTTCACATTCTCAATCGTCTCTGGATCAAATAAACGAATTCGGTAGAACTGGTGGTAAAAATGAATTTTAATCAGAGGGCCCAGGACAACCAACATTTTCCCCAAGTTTCAGAACTATCGACTGAAACCCATTTTTACTATAAAAAACTGCGGGGCCCTTTATACATTTCAGCAGGCGACTTAAGCCGGCATATATCAAAAATTGATGCAATTTATCTGGAGATAGCTCGCAATCTATGTCGCCTCTATAGGTTGATGCTAATGCATTGATCATTGCAGTGCACTGATTTTTAGCTTGTTTTGCATCGTCATACTTTTTCCAATTTTTTTTTTATTTTCAGATTCTTTTTCTGTTTGTTCATCATCGCCAGATTCATTAGAATCGTTTCCTAATGGTTCGTCATTTTCACAGTCCTCATCACTGGTTTCGACATCAAAATTTTCTCAGTTATTTTCTCGGGTTTTCTAGATTGTTCTGTCGCAGGTTCTTGAATTTTCACATCATCATTATCAGTAGATTTATTTTCATTAATGTGAAATATACCGAAAAGCTGATTCGTCATCTGGCACGTGCCGACTGCCGAAACTTAAATAGTAACATCTGAGGAATTGCAAAATTGGTCTGTTAATTGATTGCATCTTTTTTTAATACACTGAAAAAAATAGTTCGAAAAATCAATGAATGAAAGTTCATTGAGAATTTATGAATCTGTTTATTTTCAGTCGATGAACAGATTCATTAATATTACGAACATATTTTTTTCAGTGTGATACAGTGAATAAAGATTTAAAAAAATGAATATTCAAGAATATTCAAACACGATAAACAGAAACAATAAATTCCTATAGACTTCTACATTGAAATATGAAAAAAATTGAAATCGAATGAACCATTCTTATTTTGTTATTTTTGTTGCAATTGAGATCTGATGAGGACGACATGGAAAAGGGAAGAAATGTATTTAATGATAGTTGTAATTATCATTATTACTATCGGTAAAGCGAAAATAAATAACGACATAACAAAGAAATAACATTTTTACATTGCTTTTTTACCTCAATAAATCGGGAAATGGGGGCCCCTGGAAAAGTGGGGTCCTAGGCGCGCGCCTAGTGCGCCTAAGCCTAAACGCGCCTCTGGCATTAATAAGAAGAGTACGAGAGATAAAAAGTCCCCATTCATACTTCCTTCCTTAATGATACTTATATTTATTTTACCTTATTGAAGGGATGTTTTTGTCGAAAAATACATAGGAAAACCATGGTCAGTCATCCAGATAAAAAACTGTTTTTTTGTTGCGCTGTTTAGCTTGGCTTTTTAGAAATGCTGGGTCTCCATAGAGTACGCTATGGGAGTCAAGTAGTTATTGGAATTTGAGGTTAAGGGATTCTGGCTTTATGGGGTTATGGTTATGGGTTCAATATATTAGGTATAACGGGCTAATTGGGCTTTGATTATAGGCCTTTTTGAGGTTATGTAAAAAATCTGACGTGATGGGGTTAAATGGGCTTCGGATTCGGTTTCGGCGACCCCAAAAACATGTAGTACATATGGTCTGACCCCAGACCAGAACATTTTTTGTGTGTGGTTGTGTTATTAAACAACGGAGGAAAATAATATTTGGAATGTAGTTGACACTAGTGCCGAGGAAGAAATCTACGATACGTTTATTGTAAAACATACAGGGTCATTACCATAACAAAATAATTAATTAAAACCATTTGCGAAAATTTGTAGAATGGGCGACGGACATCCTAAAGATTAATTAACAACTATCGTGGAAAATAATACTTTGAATGTCCATTACAATACTGCGATATATTTATAATGAAAAGTAATATACTGTGCACTTACCCTAAAAAATAACGAATTATGAAATGTTGAAGTATCAGAGGTAACAGTTTTAACAAATTTAAAATATAATTAATATTAATTTGAAATGTACGTGATAGACCATTTAGTTAAAAAATGTACATGGTGATCATGTAATAAAGCAAATAAATAAATAAAACAGGAATGTCTTGGGTAAATAGGAACATGTAGAAATTTTTAATTTGCTAATAGCGCGGTACAAGAGACTAGCTTTTTATAACTTTAAATGATGTAAGAATGGATTTAGATTCACTCGGTAGTGATAATTACTTTAAAAGTTCTCATAGCCTAGAGGTCGAAGATTCAAAAGATACATTAAAGAATGCTGAATTTCTTTTAACTTCATTTTCACCCCTTGTACATCAAATTGTTAGGTGTCTATATGCATTTGCTGGATAGGCATGTTGAACAGAATTAACTTAAAATGAATACGACACTAACATCCGTTTGCTTTTGAAATTAAAATGTTTACCTTACGCTACTCGGGCAGACTTCAAGTAGTTGGCGACAATTTTAACAGGTGTTTAAACCTTCGGATATAAGATTCAGAAAGTCACTTCCTAGTATCAAACAGAAATTTTCCATCAAATTAGTTCCAGGTCCATGGATTTGGGCTGTCAGGTACTTAATGTCTATTATAGATACATATCCTGTAGCTAATATGCGGTCGGTCTCACATTATTTTAACATAAATAACAGTTTTGAATTGACTTAGTAACAAATAAGAAAACGTAACATTTATTAATATTACATTTTCCGCCTACAATTTAAATTTAATTCTTAATTATTCAATTGCTTTATTGTAGATTTTAGAAAAGGTGGAGCATGTGTCACTACCACATTGCTTTGTGATATTTTACATATTAATAAAAGCCGTTATAAAAGTGTCAACTTTACTAAAAATGTATAATTCCGTATTGTAACGAAGGTCGTTTAGTTACCTATATAAACTAGGGTTAAACAATGTATAATATATCAGTTTTATCCTGTGTTTTAGATAAAACGAGTATGAGAAGTTTGGTAAGAAGTTATTATAACGTAACACTTTTAAAATGAAGTCTATCAGAACGGTTAAGTTTGGTCTCATTAGTTTTCTAGGGAAAATGAAATATCTTAGCAATTTGTTATTTTTGTGACAGTTGGTGATATACTATGACTTTCCTCTTTGAATCAGCTAGTATTGGATTAACAATATATTTGGTGAGCCACATGTTTCTACCGGAATATAATACCATTCTTGAACAGAAAAGTTATTACAATCACATTGATTTTTTGGTATAAAATAAGATAACAGCTTTGTACACATAATAAAGATATCCTTAATATCCTTAAGTCATATTTTTACAGGTAGTTTGATAGCATCAAAAAGTTCAACCATTTTAGTGAATAACCACAAAACTTTTCCGTTACATTCATATTATTCAAAAATTAGTTCAGATCAGTAAAATCACACCCGAATACTCAATCTACACTCATGGCAAGTTCTAAAAATATAATTTTTTCAACTTTTCTTGGCCTTGCAACATTTTTATTTATAGTGGAAATATTCCCTCCGTTTTATATTTTGTTTTCACTATTTATTAAATCAACTAATAAATTAATGATTTTAATTTAAAGGAAAAAATAAACAAACTCTAAACTCTCTCCCTTATATTACAAACTTTTAGTAGACAAAGACAGCGTTCAGTTCCATTTTTTTTCTTATTTCATCAATATATTTGTTTTTTTATTAAAAGAGTAAACATAAAACGATTACAACCGATATTAGTTTATTGGCCATTCAACAAATACGTTCGCTAAAATAGTCTGTTTTTGACCCCCACCCCCTCAATTTAAGGATAAAATATACATTTTCTAAAAATATGTTTTGTTGATTTTTTTGAGAACGTTTACTACTGTGAGCTCTCTCCTCTCTTTCGCTCACTTTGTTACATTTTCGGTGACCTCCCCCCCTAAAAAACTAAATTTTCTGTAGTATTTATGATACGGATATTAAAATTTAATTATTCAAATTATTGAAATCCTATAATACTTCAGTTCTAAAAGTTCATTTAGATAAAAGGTTGAAATTAAAATCCAGTTTATTTCTTTATAATTATGTTCAGTTGGGAAATTAATTTGCTTTAAATTTTGCAAACAAATTAATTTATTAATGAAAGTGTTACACGGCGAAGAGATATTAAACATTTTATGTTTTTAGTCCTTGCAAACAAAATAAAACATTGATTTTAGTCTAAAGGGTCTAAATTGCTTGATAAGGAATTGTCTTACTATGGCAATTTTTTCACTGGAACTTGTTGAAAACATTTCAAGAAGTGTAGTAAAAAGTTTTGGGTAAAATCCGTGTGGTGGAAAGCTTTTGTTTAAACAAAAGGATGTTCAAAATCGTGTTTTCGCCGTTTGTTTTAAATATCTTTGATAGTATAACCCGTATCGGAATAAAGAAAGAGAAACAAATTGTTCACAACGAAATCGAGAAGAAAACTAGAGTTGTCTGAAACCTTTTGGTCAATTTTCCGAGGCCAGTTTTGAACAATTAATGATAATTTGAACAAAAATGCACTTATTTTAACGAAAAATTATAAGAATATATTGCCTGTGGAGTTAAACCATCAAGACAAATTTCAAGTTAAAAAACCGTTGCGTAAGGAATCACTACTTCCACATCCAGATATTTCATCCAAATCTCTTTAAAGGAAAACTTGTATACTATATTTGCATTCTAGTATGTGGAAATAATTTGTCACAGAATTTTAACAATATTTGGGGAAGAAGTCAAAAAAAAATTGAGGTGTTATATGTCATTACAATACATACGTATAACAAATTTCAAGTGAATATCTCAATATTATTTTACCAACCCCTTTATTAATGGAGTGGACGTGGCGGGGGGTGCTTGAAAAATATAAAAAAATCTGAGGTCTTGGTTTCTAGTATATACACCAAATCCCAAGTTTCGGTACTCTTACCATGGAATGGGGGTGGTGGGAACGAGGATGGAAAATGGATGGACATCCTTGGCTTCTAGTATATACAACAAATCCTAAACGTTTTCCCTTATTCACCCCTATTTACCCCCGAACTCTTCACTGGATAAGTTCAAAAAACAATCCAGTTCCAGATCTCGTTATAATATATAAGTGTATAAAGTTTCAAGTCAATATCTTAAACTGTTCCAGAGAAAACGTGTGGACAAAAGAAAAAGTTACAGACAGATTTTTTTTGCTCAAATTTAAAATCTCGACGTTTAATGACATTCTAAACCTATTTCAACAAGAAAAATGTTTGAAATTTTTTTTACACACTTCCACTTCACTACGTGACGGGTGGATGTGGAACTAATATTTATAATCATGCCTGAAAAACAATTGCAAATTCGAAAACTGTCGGTTGTTAAAGGGCATCAACTCGTACATGGAAAATGTTTATCTTAGATTATAGATTTTTTTTAGTTCACTTTAATGATGTTGACCAAAATATATGTATATTTTTAAATGAATTCCCTTCAATTTTTCTAATTTTTTTGAGAAACTGTTTTTTTAAATTGTTGGTGTTTTGTATACCTACTTTCATAATACATACTAATAACTTTTACTTTTGGGCATATTATTGATGGGTAAAATCTATTTGTCTTTTTTTAAGAAAATTTGAAAAATTTAACAAAACCGGTTTTAAAAAATTAAAAATTTATTTTTCTTCAGTTTTCCTAAAAAACAAAAAACCGTAATAAAAATTTTTGTACTACGACTTGATGCCCCTAAACAGTCGACGATTCAATTTTCGACGTTGTGTTTTGGGTGTTATTATAAACATTTTAACTCGAAACTTGGTTTGATGGTTTAGATCCGCAAGGGTTATACTCTTTTAAAGTGTTTATTTATAGCTATATGAGTTATACAAGCAGAGATATTTAAGAAATAATGCGAACAAAAATAAGTTTTCGTAAAGAGTAACAATTAATTTTCCACGTAAATATTATCCTTCAAGTAGTTTCCATAAGCACCAAAATTCTTGAACGCTATATTCAAATACTCTTCTTCCGAATACTATGTTAGCATCATCTAGAAATGATTGATACTCAGTTTAGAGTCTTAAGCATCATCGTGATGATGCGAACATGCTTAGCGAGATAATGTCCGAATGCAGCATTTAAGTGCAAGCACTCAAGCAAAATACATGTTTGTATTTCAAATTGTAAACAATGAAATAAATAAAATACTTGGCTTATGAATGCAATGTATAAATAGTTGAATAAAATAAAACATGTTAAAATGGAAAAAAAGGGAGTTTGTAGAAAGTGCGGCATAGGCAGTGTCCCTCCTCTAGGGCACATAAACGTTGTTCCACAGTGAGTACAAACGATGCGATTTTGAGTAGGCAACTTTCATAATAAATATCTGGTAGGTTACATGTGATTCACCAACGGAAAAAAGTGGTAATTAATGAATTTTGAGATTGTAGTACTTTAGTGTCTTACGTGTTTGAAAAATATTTCTTATTTAGTGCAGAAATTGTAATTAAAAATAAATAAAACATAAACTAAACATATCGTTTAAAATTAAGGAGTGTTATTAAATGAATATTAGGTATATAATATTGGTATAGATACCGGGTGGCCAGTCCACAGGAACAATCTCAGGGCTGTGTGGTAGATTTTTTCGGTATGATGCGTGTCTTCGAAATGCCACCCCTTACGTGAAAAGTGAAAAAAAGTAACCTTAAACTGTAATTTAAAAAAACTACAATACAAGATGTTCTGGTATTTTTATTTTCGAACATAATAGTTTAAAACTAATTAAAATAATCAATCTAAAATTTACATTTACTACAGTTTTACTCTTCTAACTTTAAGTTTGGCAAATTCGTCAATTAAGGCTGTGTAATCTACAGTGACAGCCAATTTGAATTTAATTGATATCAATGATAAATCTTTGTTTTGTTTGGCTCAGTAAATTTCTTAGATAATTTTTTATTAACTTTAATTTAGAAAAGATTCTTTTCCTGCTGGCTAGAGAAACAGGGATTGTTAATAAAATCTTCAGCGCTATAATTGTATTCGTAGTACAGTAATTTTCTAACATTTTGTCATCCATATTTTTTAGATTTGTAATGTGATATAAAAACTGGAATTTGTTGCTACAGGTTTCCAGAAGACAGAACCATTCATTCAGAGAATTAAGGTTAATGTCAAGAACAATTAAAAAAGTTTATTTTAAATTTATTCTCCTCTGTTAAGGGTTCATCGCCAGCTTCTTAATCAAATTGACGCTTTTTCCTTCTAGCTGTAACTTCAGGTTCGGTTGGAAATTTTGTGCTGCATTCAAGACCCTCTGCAATCCCATTAGCAACAATGTTCATCTTTTCATATCCAGATTGTCTATAAGTTTCCTATTTGTATGGTTTCTGATAATGTCCTCACACAATCTGACAAATTTATAGTTACAAATTGCAATAGCTTCGAGACTGCATTTATTTCAAACAAAATTAAAAATATTAACTTGCTACTACGAAGAAAACTTATCCAACATTTCTTGTTGGAAATCGGTCAGAGAATATAAAAAAAAATGTTTGATTGAAAAAATTTTATATTTCCTCTTGTTATAAACAAAGTTGTAAACAATATCAAACTGTCTGGTAACATGGATTTTCATAATCGGTAGTGTCTCCCGAAATGATTCCAGGAAAAAAACTGCGTCCGAAATGTATTCGTTACTTATGCGCCCATATAGGCTGGTCTAATAGACAAATTCAAAAAAATGTTGCATAAAGATTTTTCAGTGTTGTAAAAATTGTAATTCACTGCTTGAAACGCCGCCCCCTTATCATAGCACAGGACGGCACTGGACAATCTTGTAACTATTGAATAGGCGAATCGATTATTATTGTAAAAGTGTGACCCCAAACATTTATATAAATTACCTGTTTCGTGGTCCTCGAAATCGGACTTAATTTTAGTCCTAAATGATATTTTATGGTAAGACATTGATCCCTCTCAAGTTTTAAGTTGAGCCTACGTTTATTTACTGAGTTATGAGATCTTAAAGTTGCTATTGTGTGCCCTCTGGGTTGGTGTCAGAAATAAAATAAGCCCACAAAAAAATAGTCTGAACGAAAGAGCTGACTAGGCTACTTTTGGTTTCGGGGTCGTTGAACACAAATACGACGTCAGAATTACTCTAGCACGTCACAATGTTTTCTAACAAAAAAAAAAGCAGGTGTAAATGGTAAAAATTCAGAAAGCTTATGGTATGCAATAGCAATTTTAAGACCTCAGAACTCAGTAACTAAAAGTAGGTTTAACTGGAAACTTAAAAAGGATCAATATCTTATCAGAAAATATCATTTAGGACTGAAATTAAGTCCGATTTTAAGGGCCACAAAACGTCTTTCGGCACTCCTTAGTGTAGTTATATGAGATAAAATGTCTAACTATGTAATGTAAAGAGTCAAAATGGCCGACTTCCGGCTTCGATGTAATTTACATGATAATTAAACTTTTAAATGGAACAACTTGTGTATATTTGCTCACTTGGATTCTGTTGGTCAAAATATAATAATATCTGGCAGTTAAATCATATGTATTTAACTGCCAGATATTATTTTACCTTTCAAGAAATACATATTTTTAAGTTTAATCGTGGAAAGCCGTAACTCGGTCAATGAGTATTTGTAAAATATTATCTCTTGACATTCTATGATTGAAGATTACAACAACATTACACTTCATTACGTCCAACGATATTAGTTTTGCAACAAAAAATATTCTTCTTAATGAAATTTCTATGAGATAACCTGTTATAGTACAGGCTATAAAGGCAAAATTTGGTAAAAATCTCGCAAACACTAATAGAAGGATCTTCTCCGGGATTTAAGTATGTAATAACCTGTAGAATGAAATGATGCATTCTTAGTACTTCCAAGTTTCGGGAGAATTAAAAAAAATGGAAAAACTTTTTGATTTTCGGTTTCTTTGCTCTAGTGGCTGAAATAATGAAAATACAGAAAAAGGTTTTCAACAAAAGTTGTAGTTCATCTCTTTCTCTACAAAAAATGACTTTACAAATTTTTGTTTCACTTAAGTCGTTTAGGAGATTAATCCAGTTTTCCACTTATAGTTTTGAGCCGCTTCGAAATGAGCGGAAAATGAGATTTCTCCGGGAGTTTCGTACGACCGGGCACATCGATCGATACTTCTTACTATTCAGCGCTGCCAAAAAAATTAAAATGACATAAAATGTAGAGAAAAGTCTCAGCCTTAATGTGAAATTAATCACAAAATTCATACAAATTTTTATCATAGAGAATAAAGTGGCTTAGTAAATAATTAGTAATACAGTTGATTTATTCATATATTTGAGTTTTATGCTTCCTCCCTATTTCTCCTGTAACAATAGGTGCTTTCTCACTGCATGGATTCGATTCCACGCACTTAAATCTATATTTCGTGAAAATCTCATCAAAGAATGTTAAGAAACAAATAAGTTGTATACGTTTTATTGTATAATTGTACATTTTCTAAACGTGTATGAACAATGCAGACAAATTCAAAAAGTATTGCACGCATTTAAAAAACTCCAAAGTCATTCGAGAGAATATATTTTATTGTTCTTATAACCAAAAATTAAGAGTGTGCTATTATTATTAATTAAGATATAGCGAATTGAACTCCAAAATTTAGACGTGACTGATCGATGAGAAATACCCCCTACTTTGATCGCAAGGCATATTTTTCCAACAAAATGTTAATTGGATTAATATATCATTATATAAGAATATATTAGCAAAATGAATTATTATTCTAACGACGGCAAAGATATAAATAAATCTGTGGATCAACTATACAAAGCCTAAGCCATCCTCTAACACTTTTTCTCCATGATAAAATTTTTCATGAATTTTGTGATTAGTTTCACATTAAAGATGAGACTTTTCTCTATATTTTATTATCTATATTTTATGTTATTTTCAATTATTTAGGGGCTCTGAATAGTAAGAAGTAAGTAAGAAGATCGACGAGTCCGGTCGTTCGAAACTATATATATAAAATTATAAGAGGAAAACTCGATTTATCTTCCTTTTTTTGTAGAGAAAGAGACGAGCTACAACTTTTGTTAAACTTATTTCTTTATTTTCAAATAAGAAATAGTTAAATTCATTTTAAAATTTTTAAAATGTATAACATAACCAGAATGTAGATATTCGAGAGAATGCAAATAATAATATTTTTATAGACAGATTTTATTTTTATTTTTCATAGATGGCTTTCTCTGTTGTTTGCAAAATCCTATAAAGAATACATTTTATTACAAATACATACAAACAAAAAATAATTCACTTTGAAACATGCAATAGAAAGGACAGTTAAGGAATATTAAACTTACCTAATTAAAAACACTGGCGACACTTGAAGCAACAGGTTAATATAGAGTTAATTAACTCATATATTTTCATATTTTTAGCAATAGCTGAATAACATTATAGCCCGAGAGCTCACAACTCCGAGGGTGAAAGAGTTTTGTAAAATCTAATATTTAGTTACTAGTTTGTTTATTTATTGGTTTATTAAAAAATAATGGACAGCCTGCTCTCTGATAAAACAGCGAGCAGTCAGCTCGCATTTTCATAGAACCGACCCACAGTAGGAAATTTACTATTTTTTTTTGACAAAAGTTCATTTGACGCACAGTTCTTGTCCGATTGGAATATGTTTTTTCAAAATACTCGTGAATGATTCTAGTTTACTCTCCGATTGCTACAATTTGAATATCTAATCTTCTGATGAACGTATCTGACCCAATCTCGGAACATTAAAAAACATTTTTTTTTTACAAAAATTGTGACTACTCTATATTGTAGATCGCCGTAATTTAATAGTTGCATTTCATGTTTTTTGGGTCGCTGATTAAGAATATTATACTCAATTTGTCGAAGAGTGGTACAATTTTTAAATATTGGCCATCTCTTTATTGTTAGGCACTTTTTTGGGTTTCTCGATACATAATTTCTTACGTTAGGCTGTTGTTGAGTTATTGTATTATTTTTGGATTGCTTTAGGCTGTTGTTTATTTATTTCATTATTTTTGAATTACTGACTCCGAACAGGTTATCCAACTTGTCAAAAAATTGTCCAATTTCTAGATATTGGACACTTTTCGGGTCCTGGGAAATTTGGTTACTTTTTTACTTTACTTGCTTTTTTAATTAAAAAATAGCTGTACAGGGTGATTTACGTAACCCGTGCATTAGAAGTTTATCAACTTGCAGCTGGATTAGAAACTTGAAATTGGGTACACAGCCATACTCGATAATTCCCGTTCTATCTAAAATATTTTCAGTCCTCTAGCTATACAGGGTGTTATTATTGTGTTATTTTAAATGAAAACCTACATTTCTTTTCACATGGTTCGATTGTCCTCCTAATTCTGAGTTTAGACAATCTATCTATTACAGTTTTTGACACACGTCTATTTTTTTTAATAAGCTAACCCTTGTAGCGGTTTACAAACAAATTTGTGTCTCGCAAAACTTTGAATTAGGAGGACAATCGAACCATGTGAAAAAAATGTAGGTGTATATTTAAAATAAGATAGTTGGTACCAACTTTTGGCACACCCTGTATAGCTGGAGGACTGAAACTATTTTAGATAGAACGGGAATGATCGATTATTGCAGAGTACCTAATTTTAAGTTTCTAGTTCAACTGTAAATTGAAAAACTTCTAATGCACGGTCTACGTAAATCATCCTGTACATTTCAAGTTTGGCGCTAAGAAAGCATAAGAAGTTGGAAGTATAAGAAGCCCATAGAGATGCAACCTCAAAGTTGCTCATCTGCTTCTTAGCTGTAAACACTCAAATACATCTATTACACTATTATATTTTATAAAGCTTGAATTTAACGTCATCCTTGAGTAAACATTATTATTCTTTACATTTGTTAGGCTTTTCAAAATTTAATTTAATCATACATATAATTAATTAAACAACCTAGAGTAATAAATAAATTATATATCGAGAAGATCCTGAAAACTTCCCAGGACCCGAAAAGTATCCAATATCCAGAAATTGGACCATTTTTGGACAAGTTGGATAATCTTTTCGTAATCAACAATCCAAAAATAATAAAATAATTCAACAACAGCCTAAAGTAAGAAATTATGTCGAAAAAGCCTAACAATCAAAAAATGGCCAATATTTAAAAATTGTGCCACTTTTGGATAAATTGAGTATCGTAATCTTAATCAGCGAAACAAAAAACATGAAATGCAACTATCAAATTACGGTGATCTACAATATAGACAATCACTATTTTTGTAAAAAAGGAAAAAAAAATGTTCCGATATTGGGTCAGATACGCTCATCAGAAGAATATATATTCAAATTAGTCAAGAACCGTGCTTCAAATGGGCTTTTGTCAAAAAAAAGCAATACATTTTCTTCTGCGGTCCTATGAAAATGCGAGCTGACTGCTCGCTGTTCTATCAGCGAGCTGGCTGGCCATTTTCGAATAAACCAATAAATAAACTAGTAAATAAGTATTAGATTTTACAAAACTCTTTCACCCTCGGTGTCGTGAGCTCTCAGGCTGTTAGTTGGAAGAGGAACATAATATCAGCTAAGTTTTTAATATAAACGTATAACTTTGGTGATTCTTACAATTAAAGAAAATATGGCCAGATCGCCTTTAGAGAGCTGCATGTACTACAGATATCTGTTCAATTGTGTTTAAATGTTTTGAGAAGCAAGCATAGCCGATCTTTATTCTACAAGTTGTAGTGATACATTTTATGGAGGTGTTAATGCTTATAAACCATGGTAATCATGGCAAATATAATGAAATTAATTATTTTTAAACGATTTTTCAACCTTGGCATATTTTCACAATGATTTTTAAAGAATCAATTCTAAATTGATTCATCACAAATAAAATATTAATATTATTGCAGGTTCCAGCTGTTCTTGCCATTCTGGCAACTCTATCCAGTACCAGTGCTTCTGGACATGGAATTCTTATTAACTCACTTGCTGGTCCCTACGGTCCTTCTGGAATTGTTACAGCAGCAGGAGCAGTTGGCCCTTCTGGAACAGTTACGGGTGCTGGTGCAGCTGGACCTTCTGGAATTGTAACAGGTGCAGGAGCAATTGGCCCTGTAGGATCAGCTGGTGGCCTTGTTAGTGGCGCAACACTATTGACAGCTCCTGGAATCATTGCCGCTCCAGCGATAGCAACTGGCCCTGCCGTACTTACCGCTCCCGCTGCAATAGCATCTCCTACGTTAGTCGCTGGCCAAGCATTACTCACCGGAACTTCATTAGCTGCAGCACAAGCATCAGCCTCTGCACAAGCATCAGCAGCATCCCAAGTATCAGCAGCTGTCCATGCGAACGCCGCTGCTCAAGCCGCAGCCTCAGCTCAAGCCTCAGCAGCTGCTCAGATATCAGCAGCTTCTCAAATAGCAGCGGCCTCGGAGGCAGCTGCAGCTACCCGAGCAGCAGAAGCAGCATACGTAGCAGAAACTAGTCGTCAAGTAGCAGTGGCCCAGGTAGCGGAAGGCAGCCGTCAAACTGCACTAGCTCAAGCAACAGCCCAAGCTCAAGCAAACGCTGCAGCTCAAGCTACTGCCGCAGCCCAAGCTAATGCCGCAGCCCAAGCTAATGCCGTAGCTCAAGCAAATGCAGCGGCCCAAGCAAATGCTGCAGCTCAAGCCATCGCCACGGCCCAAGCCAATGCCGCAGCTCAAGCAAATGCCGCTGCCCAGGCAAATGCGTTAGCACGCGCATCGGTAGCTAATCAAGCAGCAACTGCTAACATTGCTGCAGCTAATATAGCAGCTGCTAATATCGCGGCATCTACACGAGTCATAGCTTCACCTGTAATTGCAGCTGCCCCCATCGTTGCAGCTCCAGCAATCGCAGCTGCTCCCATTTCCTTGGGAGCTACTATTGTCTCTGGGCCTGCTATTGGAATCGGCGCTACTGGACTGGGTCTTAGTGGTATTGGTCTGGCCCGAAGTGCTGGAGTTATTACCGCCGGAGGTAGTGCCATTGGTATTGGTAGTGGTGGTGTAGCTGTTCGAGGACCTGGAGGTGCCATTCTTGGTCATGGACATGGCTGGAAATAAATTCGAGACTTTTTTATGTTAATTTATATTTATGTCTATTTATGTCAATATCAATAAAAGTAAAACTGTAATTTATGTGTAATATAATTTATTAATGATGGTTCTCTACCCACTTTATTAGGGAAACATTGCATAATAGAAACATCGAGTACGTACGTCTCCCAATAAAAATTATAAATAAATATGTAAATGATTTATAACACTTAATTTATTATTTATGAAATTTTGAGACTAAAAGTAATTGACACATTGTTATAATATTTGTAATTTGAAGAAAAAGACAGACGTGATTTTATCTTGAATGAGAGTAAGTATTTCTTTATTTTGTCACAAATATTAACTCTGCTATTTATGCATAATAAATATTTTAATATCGAGATAAGACTTCTTCACGATGATAATAAAATTTAATTAATAAATTCCTGGTGTCACATTCTTTAGATATTTAAATAATATTTATTCTATCGATGCACCTGTAAAACTTAAAATAAACAAAATATCCTACATCTTATCACCTAGGTTATTACATTATCGATTATATCTATATGGATACGATCAATTTAAATCGAGTGTTATATTGACGTACAATTCAACAATTCAGTGGAGAAACATTATTTTCTTTTAAAATATTATTACAGTACTTACTCTCTATTAATTCCTGAGTTAAAAGATACATTTCAAAATTTGGGAATTCAATTTACTAAACTTTAATTACATTTTCAATCGAATATAATTTAGGTAAATATTATCTTCTAAAATGTTGCGTGATCCATGAGTTGTCCTAGGTTTGCTGTATAGCACATCTAGCGGCAATACGCCTTCTCTAGCAGTTGCCTCTTAGGCGCACCAACCTCACTAAAGATCCTTGCCATTAGCACCTTGATGACATAAGCAAAATATTATGGAGTGAGTCCGCCTTCGGCTTTCTCATTACGTTGATGCCTAAAAATGTGCCTTTTACTCTCATACACACACTGAATTGCAATAATTTTTGTTAACCCCATTACTAATAGAATGGGAGAGTGGGGGTCGCAGAAGTAAAAAAAATTGAGACCCTGTCTTCTAATATATGCACCAAATCCCAAGTTTCTGGGCTCACACTACTTAACTTACTTACAGCGTCGAATTGTACCATCAGGAAACCTGAAAATTTCCCGGTGAAACCTCAACTTACCAGTTTTGGGGCCCCTGAGGTATCTGGAAAGAGAAGCTTTTTCCAGCATCTCACATCTGCATATAATTTCATACCATAAAAAATATAAACAAATTATATGAAAAGTTTCCAGAAATTGTATGTAAAGTTAATAAATTTATAAGTTTTGTAAACGAAAACTAACAATTTGAAGATACTGACATATACACACAAACAGAATTTCCTGCAACTCGAAATAGAAAAAGAAAACAAATGCATGGTGAGCAGTGATATAATTAATAGACAATGATATAATTAATAGTCAAGGACCAGCCAAAAAATTTGAAATAAAAATATTTCAATTACTTAATTAGTAATTAAGTTACGCAAAGTTTAAAAAACATATTTTTAAATCACTAACAGCCGTATGCACCGTTTTCGTTATGGGTAGCTTAACGTTAAGCTTTACTTTAAAATCAAATTTCGTCTGCACCGCTACCAAAACCTGGCTTTAATCCCCTAAGCCTCACTTTAATTCAAACCTCCGATTTATTTGGGTTAAAGTAACCTTAACTTTAAACGACAAAGCACGCATGCTCCTTGGAAATAGTTTGCAATGCAATTTGCAATTAACTCGTCCATTAACGACGGTTTTTGAAAATTGAAAATAGTAGCGACAGAGTTCCTTAATCTAAAAAAAATTAAAGTAACTTTAAGCATCTGTTTTACTTCCACGTCCACGTAGTGGATTGGAAGTATAGTAACCGTAAAAAAAATTTAAATTTTTTTTCTTCTTGAAATCGGTTTAGAATGTCTGTCGGTCTGTCTGTTGGTCTGTCTGTAACTTTTCTTTGTCCGCACGCTTTCTAGGGAACGGTTTAAGGTATTGACTTGAAATTTTTTACACGTATATATTATAATGAGATCTGGAACTGGTTTGTTTTTTGAAGATATCCGGTGAAGGGTTGGGGGGTAAATAGGGGTAAATATGGGGAAATATGTAAAGCAAGCTGGTAAGAGTACAGAAACTTGAAACATGATGTATGTACTACAAGCCAAGGACTCAGATTTTTTTATAATATTTTTCAACTTCCCCACCACCCTGTCCCCATTATTAAAGGGATTGATAAAATAAAATTGAGATATTCGTTTGAAATTCGGTACACGTATGTATTATAACGACATCTGGAACTACATTATATTTTGAGATAATTCCGTTGAAGGGTTGGGGGTTAAACAGGGGTAAATAGTGGAAAATAAGTAAAGCAAGCTGGCAAGAGCACAGAAACTTGAAATTCGGTGTATGTACTAGAAGCCAAGGTCTCAGATTATTTATATTATTTTTCAACCCCCACCACCCCTACTCCATTATTAAAAGAGTTGATCAAATAAAATTGAAACATTCACTTGAAATTTGATACACGTATATATTATAACGACATCTGGAACTAGATTATATTTTGAGAAGCTTTCGTTGAAGGGTTAGGGGTTAAATAGGATTAAATAGGGTTAAACAGGGGAAAATAAGTAAAGCAAGCTGGTATGACTACAGAAACTTGAAATTCAGTGTATATACTAGAAACTAGACTCAATTTAAAAAAAATATTTTTAAACCCCCCTCCACCCTTACTCCATTATTAAAGGGGTTGATAAAATAAAATTAAGATATTCATTTGAAATTTGGTACACGTATGTATTATAACGACATCTGGAACTAGATTATATTTTGAGATGATTCCGTTGAAGGGTTGGGGGTTGAATAGGGGTAAATAGGACAAAATAAATAAAGCAATCTGGTAAGAGTACAAAAACTTGAAATTCGGTGTATGTACTAGAAGTCCAGGTCTCAGATTATTAATGTTATTTTTCAACCCCCACCACCCCTACACCATTATTAAAGGGGTTGATAAAACGAAATTTAAATATTCACTTGAAATTTGGTACACGTATGTATCATAACCACATCTGGGACTAGATTATATTTTGAAAAGCTTCCGTTGAAGGGTTGAGGGTTAAATACGGTTAAATAGGGGAAAATAGGTAAGCCAGCTGGTATCACTACAGAAACAGAAACTTGAAATTCAGTGTATGTACTAGAAGCTAAAGACTCAAAATTTTTTGTATTGTTTTTCACCCCCCCCCCCACACCTTAAATAGGGGTAAATAGGGGAAAATAAGTAAAGCAAGCTGGTAAGAGTATAGAAACTTGAAATTCGGTGTATGTACTAGAAGCCAAGATCTCGGATTATTTATATTATTTTTAAACCCCCACCAGCCCTACTCCATTATTAAAGGGATTGATTAAATAAAATTGAAATACTCACTTGAAGCTAAGTAAAGCAAGGTGGTCAGAGTATAGAAATTTGGGATTTGGTGTATATACTAGAGACGATGGTCTCAGATTTTTCTATAATATTTTCCTTCCCTCCATCACACCCACTCCCTTATTAAAAGAGTTGATAAAATTAAATTTAAATTTTCACTTGAAATTTGTTACACATATAACGATATCTTAAACTAGATTATATTTTGACATGATTGCGTTGAACGAGCGAGGGTAATTGGTGGTAAATAGGGAAAAATAAGTAAAGCAAGTTGGTAAGGGTACAGAGACTTGAAATTGGGTGTAGTATGGCCTAGAAGCCAAGGCCTCATATATTTTTAGTAATATTTTTCAACCCCCACCACATTAATTCATTATTAAAGGGGGTGATAAAATGAAATCGAGATATTCACTTTAAATTTGGGACACGTATGTATTATAACAACATCTGGAACTAGATTATATTTTAAAATGATTCCGTTGAAGGGTTGAGGGTTGAATAAAAGTAAATATTGGAAAGTAAGTAAATCAAGTTGGTAAGAGTACATAAATATGGGATTTGGTGTATATACTAGAAACCAAAGCCCCAGATTTCTTTCTAATATTTTTTAAACTCCACCATCTCCGCTCCATTATTAATGGGTTTGATAACATAAAATTGAGATATTTACTTGAAAGTTAGTGCACGGATGTATTGTAATGACATCTGATTGAGATGATCCAATTGAAGTGGTGGGTCGTGGTAGGTTGTGAATATGAGAAAATAAATCGGGCAAACTAAAAACTTCATTTTTAACATATATAGTAGAAACCAACGCCTCAAACTTTTCTATGACATCTGCTCCAAATATTATTAAAATTCTATGACCAATAATTTTCACATACTAGAGTGCAAATCTAGTCAAGATGTTTCCTTTAAAGTGACTTTGATGAAAATCTGGATGTGGAAGTAGTGATTCCTTAGGCAGCGGTTTTTTAATTTTCAATTATGTTTTTATACTTATTTATGTTACTCAAAAAATGTTGTTCTTCTAGCACCGTATAATTTTGAGACCTTATGGGACCTTTTCCTTCTCTATTTCAAAATTATTTTCCATTTTCCGGATTTAATTTTAATAACTTGAAACTTTTAAAAGATCAGTCATCCTCATCATCAGTCCAAAATCAAGATGACAAACGTACATACTGATGATGAAGAAAATAGTGTTGATTAAAAAATAATAATAATTCAAATGATTCTTGTTCAAGCTGCTTTGTCTGCTGTCTAAAGATTTTAGAAAAATATCATCCTCACTGTGCGGTATACTCCAATTTGTATATTACCTATAAATATCATTTAACCCTCACTTGTATACAAGTGTCTTGCAAAGGAGTTTCTAACAAGCTCAAAATTATATTAAATAGATTAAGATCTATTATTGTGCCAGGCGAGGTTACAAGCATATCTAATTATGAGTGTTGAATGAGATTTATTAGAAAATTTTGATTGTTAAATAATGAATAATCTTGCTAATGAACTAAATACATTTTTTGCGCTACTTTTTAAGTTTATATTAGTGAAATGTCTTTAAATTTTTATTGAGTGAGAATTTAACAGGTGAAAGATATTTACAATTTTTGCAACAAGTACCATTAAGGAATTTGCACGCTCAGTTCGATAATATGTGGTTTCATCAGGATGGAGCAGGCCCCTATAATCATCACAATGTTGTTAATTATTTAAATCAAACATACCCAGGAAGACGGATTGGTACCAATGGAGTACTTAGATGGCCCGCTCGATTTCATGACAATTGGGATTTTTAAAAGTGAAGTGTCCAAGGAACAATAGTAGATATGGCAGAACTTTATAATAAAATGTATGCTGGTGTTGCCGCCATTAATCGGCATACATTATTAAAAGTTTGTAGATCTGAACTAATTAATAGGTTTACGATGTGTGTTAATGAAAATGGTAATAATTTTGAACACCTATTAAAACAGTTATTTTAATTTCATTAGTTCGTTTCACGAGTTCGGTGGTTCTATCAGGACAATGTTGTCCATTCTTCACTATAGTCTCTCTTTCTAATGTTACTTTCTCCGTCTAATTGTCATATTGTGGCAACTGCGCGAGAACTCCAATTTAAGTGTCGAAGTCAATGGCGTCATTGCTAAAAAATAAAAGGGTTTACGCCGGCTGCCCTATCTTGTCAATTCTCAAATCTTTGGTCTCAGTTCATACCAACCGTCCGCCGGCGCCGACTGCCTTAAGCAGTCGACTCCGAAACTACCAGCTGCACGGGTGCCCATCAGCAACAGAAGGAAGTACGTAAATTTTGTAAGTACCAACTTGGTAAGTGCCTACTCACTTCTGATATGCGTGCACTATCTGTATTACCGCCCGTTTTTATCGATTTTGGGCCGTCAGCTCAACTCACCAACCGTATACCGTATCACCGTCTCATCAGCCGCTTGACCGTTTTTATCATCGTATCATCATCGTTATCACACTAGTATTACTTCCGTTCACTGTAGCCTAACTTTATCTTAAGGCTCTTGGTTGTCTGTTTGGTAATCGTACTCGTAGTATTAAGCAGTATTGTAAATAGTAGGTTCTAAGACAATAAATATTTTTGTCCACGACTATTAAATAATGTACTCATTATGTACGTGTTGTCACAATGATAATGCTATCCGTTATTCCCTACAGTGAATAATGATTTCATTATTCACTGACTGCAGTGAATAATGAGGACAGTCAGTTGTTTATAAGAAATGACATTAGTGACTTTTTACTAAAAATTCAAAATTTCAAAATTGCAGCAACCAAAAGACAAGTGTTGTCTCTTTTAGGTTTCTAGGAAGCACTCAAATGGTACATGCCGAAAAGGTACTTTAATGAACACTCAAAAACTACATGAGTAATTTGTTTTCAAAGCATCATCTATTAGCAACACGCGGCAATCCCCAACATTGTTTTTGGAACCATTTAGCTGTGCCTACAAATTGTTTTATTACTTCCACATCCACGTAGTGGATTGGAAGTATAGTAATCGCAAAAAAATTTTCAAATTTCCACTACGTGGATGTGGAAGTATAGTAATCGCAAAAAAATTTTCAAATTTTTTTTTTCTTGAAATGGGTTTAGAATGTCATGAAACGTCGAAACTTTAAATTTGAGCGAAAAATTTTTTCTGTCTGTCGGTCTGTCTGTCTGTCTAACTTTTTTTGTCCGCACGTTTTCTCCGGAACTGTTTAAGATATTGACTTCAAATTTTGTACACGTATATATTATAAAGAGATCTGGAACTGGATTGTTTTTTGAAGATATCCGGTGAAGACTTGGGGGTAAATAGAGGTAAATAGGGGGAAATATGTAAGGCAAGCTGGTAATAGTACAAAAACTTGAAATTCGATATATCTACTACAAGCCAAGGCCTCAATTTTTTTTTTATAATATTTTTCATCCCCCCACCCCCTCCAAATCATTATTAAATGAAATGAAATTGAGATATTCACTTGAAATTTGGTACACGTATATATAATAATGACATCAGGAACTAGATTATATTTTGGGATTATTCTGATGAAGGGTTGGGGGTTAAATAGGGGTAAATAGGGAAAAATAAGTAAAGCAAGCTGGTAAGAGTACAGAAACTTGAAATTCGGTGTATGTACTAGCAACCAAGGCTTCAGATTTTTTAATAATATTTTTCAACCCCCCACCACCCCATTATTGAAGGGGTTGGTAAAATAAAATTGAGATATTCACTTGAAATTTGGTACACGTATGTATTATAACGACATCTGGAGCTAGATTATATTTTGAGATGTTTCCGTTGGAGTGTTGGCGGTTAAATAGGGGTAAATAGAGGAAAATAAGTAAAGCAAGTTAGTAGGAGTACGGTAACTTGAAATTCGGTGCATGTACTAGAAGCCAAAGCCTCAGATTTTTTAATAATATTTTTCAACCCCCGACCACCTCCACTTTATTATTAAAGGGGTTGATAAAATAAAATTGAGATATTTATTTGAAATTTGATATACGTATGTATTATAACGACATCTGGAACTAGATTATATTTTGAGATGATTCAGTTGAAGGTTTGGGGATTAAGTAGGGGTAAATGGGGCAAAATAAGTCAAGCAAGCTGGTAAGAGTACAGAAACTTGAAATTCGACATATCTACTACAAGCCAAGGCCTCAAATTTTTCATGATATTTTTCATCACCCCCCCATCACCATTATTAAAGGGATTGATAAAATAAAATTGAGATATTCACTTGAAATTTGGTACACGTATGTATTATAATGACATCTGGAAATAGATTATATTTTGAGATCATTCCGTTGTAGGGTTGGGGGTTAAATAGGGGTAAATAGCGAGAAATAAGTAAAGCAAGCAGGTAAGAGTACAGTAACTTTAAATTCGATGTATGTACTAGAAGTGAAGGCCTCAGATTTTTTATTATATTTTTCAACCCCCCATCACCCCCACCCCTTATTAAAAAAGACGATAAAATTAAATTTAGATTTTCACTTGAAATTTGGTACACGTATGTATTATAACGATATCTGAAACTAGATTATATTTTGACATGATTGCGTTGAAGTAGTGGGGGGCAAGTAGAAGTAAATTGGGAAAAATAAGTAAAAAAAGCTGGTAAGAGTACAGAAACTTGAAATTCAGTGCATGTTATAGAAGCAAAGGCCTCAGATTTTTTAATAATATTTTTCAAGCCCCACCATCCATAGTCCATTATTAAAGGGGATGATAAAATAAAATTAAGATATTCACTTCAAATTTGGTACATGCTTGTATTATAACTAAATGAAACTAGTTTAAATTTTGAGATGATTCCATTGAAGGGTTGGGGAGTAAATAGGGTTAAATAGACGAAAATAAATAAAGCTAGTAAGAGTCCAGAAACTTGAGATTTGGTGTATATACTAGAAGCCAAGGCCTCAATTTTTTTCTTATAACATCAGGTACCCCTCATCGCCACCCACACTCCATGATTAAAGGGGTTAACAAATAAAATTGAGATAAATCCATTGAAATTTGGTACACGTATACTATAACGACATCTGTACGTAGAATATACTTTGAGATGATTCCGATGAGGGCATGAGGTGGTAAATAGGGGTAAATAAGTAATGCAAGCTAGTAAGAGTCTAGCAACTTGAGATTTGGTATATATACTAAATATTTTTCTATGATATCAGCCACTCCCACTACCAGCCTCACTTTATTATTAAGGAGGTTAACGAAATAAACTTGTGAGATGAAATGTTTTATAAAATATTTTTTTTGCATCAGCCACCCCCAAGGTGGTAATCTCTTGGAGTAGACAATTTCTAATATTATTTTATGCAAGTTGTATGAGCAACTATTTCCGCATACTGGACTCCAACATAGTGTCAAGATGTTTTCGTTTAAAAAAAACTTGATAGGGAAATATGGATGTGGAAGTGATTCTTTCTAGGCAGCGGTTTTTTAATGTAAAATAAAATTATAATGCACGAAAATATAGATATTACTTCCACATCCACGTACTGGGGGGAAATATAGTAATCGTAAAAGTATGTAATAAACTTTTCTTATTGAAATACATTTAGAATGCTATGAAACGTCGGGATCTTAAATTTGAGCGAGAAAAAAATTCTGCCTGTCTATCTGTCGGTTTGTCGGTCTGTCTGTCTGTAACTTCTGTTGTGCGCACGTTTTCTCTGAAACAGTTTAAGATATTGACTTAAAATTTTATACACGTAAGTATGTATTATAACGAGATTTGGAACTGGATGTATTTTGCACTTATCCGGTGACGGGTTGGGGGGTCAATTGGGGGTAAATAGGGGAAAATAAGTTAAACAAGCTGGTAAGAGTACAGCAACTGGTGTATATACTAGACGCCAAGACCTTAGATTTATTTATAATATTTTTCAACTACCTCCACCACCCATTATAAAAAATGATTGATAAAATAAAATTAAGATTTTCACTTGAAATTTGGTACACGTATGTATTGTAATGACATCTGATTGAGACGATTCTATTGAAGGGGTGGGGGGAGGGGTTGGAAATTGGGGAAAATACGTAGAGCAAGCTAATAATAGTGCAGAAACTTCATTATTGAGGCATATGTTAGAACACAACGCCTCAAATTTTCTTATGGTATCTGCCCCAAATATTATTAAAATTCTATGATCAATTATTTCCACATAATAGAGTGCAAATATAATTAAGATGTTTTCCTTTAAAGAAACTTGAATGGAAAATCTGGATGTAAAAGTAGTTATTCTATAGGCAGTGGTTTTAATTCCACATCCACGCAGTGGAGTGGAAGCTACCGTAAAAAATTATTCTAATTTTTTTGTTGAAATAGGTTTTAAATGTCATGAAACGTCGAGATTTTAAATTTGAGCGAAAACATATTGTCTGTCTATCGACCTGTTTGTCGGTCTATCTGTAAATTTTTTGTGCTTACGATTACCTGGTAATAATTCGAGATATTAACTTGAAAGGACCCCGCAATAATGTTATGGAAATTGGGTTTCGGTCAAATCGTCTGAATTTTGGATAGGTTTTAGGTTTTAGGGCACAAAGCTCGAAAATCAATACTTTGGCTGCTACGGAGCTTGAAAGCTCCAAAGCTCCACCACAGATTTATTTATTCGTGTAGTTTTTATAGATTTTCAAATAACTTATCTTTTTGATTTTAATGTCTAGGTTTATGTTTTTGAGGTTGCTGAATTCAAATCAGATGTCAAAATTTCTAAATTGACACTTGACAGCTGTCAATTAGCTGTCAAAGTGCCTTAACAAAGTGCAAATCTTATTTTCATGTTATGAATTTATGCTGTTTAGGTACTCAATTCATGTATGATGTGAATACAATAATTTGACAATTGGCAGCTGTCAACAGGCTGTCAGCTAGCTGTCAAAGTGCAATAACAAAGTGCAAATCTTATTTTTTTGTTATGACTTTATGCTTTTTAGGTAACTCAGAACTGAGTTACCTAAAAAGCAGTTTATTGTGGAATTATTGAGCAGAATTATAGTATTCACATCATACATGAATTGAGTTACCTAAACAGCATAAACTCATAACATGAAAATAAGATTTGCACTTTGTTAAGGCACTTTGACAGCTAATTGACAGCTGTCAAGTGTCAATTTAGACAATTTGACATCGGATTTGAATTCAGCAATCTCAAAATCATAAACCTAGACATTAAAATCAAAAAGATAAGTTATTTATAAATCTATAAAGACTGCACGAATAAATAAATCTGTGGTGGAGCTTTGGAGCTTTCAAGCTCCGTAGTAGCCAAAGTATTGATTTTCGAGCTTTGTACCCATTGAGACTTTTACTTGGGATCACGAAACCTAAAACATATCCAAAATTCAGATAATTTGACCGAAACCTAATTTCCATAAGATTATTGCGGGATCCTTTGGTACACGTTTGGTACTATAACGAGATTTGGAAATAGATTATATTTTGAGTTTACTTCGTTGAAGAGTTGGGGTGAGTTAGCGGTAAATAAAAACTTGTGATTTGTGTATATGGAAGAAGTCAAGATCTCAAATTTTCTTATGATATTTGGGGATTATTGATAAAGACGTTGATATTGAAAATGCGTTATCAATATGGCACAACAAAGAAAGTCACATTGATATTAAATTCAACAGTCGAATAAACATTGTAAAGATATCAAGAATAGTAGTGATTGTCTCGAAATGCAGTTTGGTACATAAACAAATCAATTAAATCTATTAATTTACATAATTACGTTAGTAATACAATTATTGTAGTAATATGTCCACACCTTAACCAAGGATATACAATGTTATGATGCAAATCATAGTCAAAATTTCAGTTATCACTGATAATGATAAACAAATATGAGATCTTACGGATTACGAACATGTTGATCAATATTGCGTATACTGAAAATTATTTTTATACTATCTAATTAAAAGCTGCTATACTTGCTAGTAAATATGTGAGCCATATGTAATTATTTTTTAGACGACAACACCATAGTGAAGAAAATGAAGGTCGACTATTAACTATATATACTAGGGTATATGCTTTTCTTTGTACTGTTTAGTTGGACTTTACAAGATCACCATGAACGCCTTGGTAAGACTTTTCTGTTTATAACTCGAGGTGAACATGGGTGTCATTATAATAAAATGTATCAATATTTGTAGAATTTATAAAATATTTTGTTTGTGCCCACACTTTAGATATTTCTTTGAAATATGTGACTTGCTCGTGTCTGTTTTTGTATAAAATTTCTAATCGCCCTAGAGACTTTACTAGGGAAATATTTTCCCAAAGCACAGGAGTGATATATATTTTGTTTGTTAGGTACTTACATTATGTTTTATCGTTAAAATCAGAGAATCCAGAGGATACGATTAAATAATTCCATTCTAAATCGAAAGAATCTTTTATAAGGCTCCAAAATATAATTATAATTTATTTAAAAAATTATGTTTTGTAAATGTTCAAACCCCTTAACAAATTGATTATTTAATTTTGTCGAATAAGAATTTGCTAATGAAACCTGAAAATTATTAAAACAGTGTATTATTGTTTCTTTAGCTGGAAAGTGGCATTTTCTAAAAACATTTGAACTTCTCTTCGACCCTCTATACTCACATTGAAAATAGGGAATACTTTTTAAATAATAATTGACTGCTTATCGATTAAATATTCTAATAATATAGCTTTATTCTGAAAGAGATGTTATTAAACAATAGTAAAACGTTAGTGCAATAAATTATAATGTTTTAATACTCTCCAAATACTCTTATTCTGCCCGTATGAAGTCATTTTTAAATCCTATAAAAGGGACGTCTGAAAGATTTGTTGTAACAAAAATTTAATTTAACTTAATCCTCATTTGTGAACTTATTTGATTATTTGTATTTGGTTAAATTGAAAATACTAATTGATTCTCGTTTTGTTCAGATTGTCGCCCTCTTCGCCACTTTGGCTGTAGCTTCAGCTGCTCCCTCAGGATGGGGACTTGGTTGGGGAGCTCCCGGAGCAATCCTTGCCGCCCCCGCAGCCGGAGCTCTCATCACCGGTCCCGTCGGAATTGCCGCTCCCGCTCTCGCCTTAGGTGGAGTAGGACTAGCTACACGTGGAGGAGGTGCTATTGGAATTGGACCTGCCGGTCTTGCCGTTAGTGGACCCCCAACTGTTCCAGTCACAATTACAGGACCATCTGGTACCGTCAGCGCTAACGGACTTTGGGGCCCAACTCTCGCTGGTGTTGCTGGACACGGCTGGTAGACCTACAATAATATTAGAAGAATATAATACATAATGAATATTTTATTAATATGTTAGAATATGGATCTTTTGTTCTATAGTTAATATGTTAGTATAATATTTCACTGCAGCAAAAGACTTTGTTTAAACCGATTACTGCCTCGTTACCTGACTTTCGAGTTGTTATGTTTTGTATATTGCTTTAGTGCAAGGATAGATAATAAACAGTACTTACTTATAATAATTTTTAGTTTCTCTTTTAGTTATTTCCTTATTTATACGTATTTAATATACATAGTGATTCGTCATTAGTGGGCAACGCTTCAGGGGCTATCAGTTTGTTAAGAAACCAGTAGAGTTGTCTGTTACTTTATGAAATGCCATTATAACAAATAACGAGGAAATATTTTTTTGCTAAATATCACTATATTTTTCTCTATTTTTGACTGCAGTCTTCTAGTTCCTAAACTACGTTCTTAATCATTCCTAAGCTCAGTGCTTGTCTCATTATGTGTCTGTTACTTTCACTTGTTCCTCAGTAGTCTTATCAAAAACACCTTAATAACAGTTTAAATTAAAATTAATATACCTGCTTAAAGTTCGTTCGACGCTGGACAGACTGTATATTATCAGGCCCGACAAGAGGGGGCGGGGGGAGTCGGGGGTGTTTCCCCCCGGGTCCGGAGCTTTTAAGGGGGGGCCCGGATTCTAGGAGATGGAGATGCAAATTTCGACTGTATTTGTATTAGTTGAAGCAAGAGAAGGCATACTTCTTTGTAAATTGTAAGAGGTGATATATAAGCACCCCCGCTCTTCGAAATTGCAATCATTGATATAAGATAAATATTCCACTGTGAGGAATTCTACCTACCGCTTTTCAAAATTATATCGAAGAGCTGGGAGTGGGGCCCTCATGTTACTACCCCCGGGCCCTGATATTCTCTCGACGGCCCTGTATATTATACTTTAGATGTCTTGTATATTCGGATGACAGAGCTATATTTCGTGACTTACGAAGGGCTGACTCACATGCCTTTATAAAAATGTTTTTATTCTGTAGGTATTTCATTTTATGTTGAAGAACACTTTAACGACGATCGACCGGTTTCAACATCACCAACTGATAAAAAATTGAGCCATCTATTTCACTGGATATTTTTACTTTACTAAGTATTAAAAAAATTAGCTTCCGAGATTTCTTCCGATTTTCTCATAGTATATAGATTACGAATATTAAGGTCTCTCAATTCCGTCAGCCTGTCTGTCTGCTTGTCAGTTGATGCTGAATCTAGAAAACCATTTGACGAGAACAATGAAGTTCGGTAGATACATGAAGCTACTACCAACAAAGAAATGGGTATACTTTCACCACTGAAGAATGCACAGGGTGGACAATCTAAAAATAATACACAAATCACAACTTCCACATCCAGATTTTTCATCCAAGTCACTTTAAAGGAAACATCTTGATTAGATTTGCACTCTAATATGTACAAATTAGTGGTCACAGAATTTTAATAATATTTGGGGCAGATGTCATAGAAAAGTTTGAGGCGTTGGTTTCTACCAAGTACGTTAAAAATGAAGTTTCTAGTTTACCCTACTTGTTTCCCCTATTGACAAACTGCCACCTCCCACCCCTTCAATGGAATCATCTCAATCAGATGTCATTACAATACATACGTGTACTAACTTTCAAGTGAATATTTCAATTTTACGTTATCAATCCCATTATTAATGGAGCGGAGGTGGTGGGGTTTGAAAAATATTAGAAAGAGACCTGAGGCTTTGGTTTCTAGTATATGCACCAAGTCCCAAATTTCTGTACTCTTACCAGCTTGCTGTACATATTTTCCTCTATTTACTTCTATTTAACCCCCAAACATTCAATTGAATCATCTCAAAATATAATCTAGTTCCAGATGTCGTTATAATACATACGTATAGCAAATTTCAAGTGAATATCTCAATTTTATTTTATCAACCCCTTTAATAATGGAGTAGGCATGCTGGGGAGTTGAAAGATATTACAAAATAAAAATCTGAGGCCTTGGCTTCTAGTACATACACCGAATTTCAAATGTCTGTACTCATACCAGCTTACTTTACTTATTTTTCCCTATTTAATCCTATTGGCTAAGAGAAACATAAGAAAATTTGAGGCTTTGGCTTCTAGTACATACACCAAATTTCAAGTTACTGTACTCTTACCAACCTGCTTTGTTTATTTCCCCCCAACCCTTCAACAAAATCATCTCAAAATATAATTTAGTTCCAGATGTCGTTATAATTACATACGTGTACCAAACTTCAAGTGAATATCTCAATTTTATTGTACAAACCCCTTCAATAATGGAGTAGAGGTGGTGGGGGGGTTGAAAAATATTATGAAAAATCTGAGGCCTTGGCTTCTAGTACATACACCGAATTTCAAGTTTCTGTACTCTTACCAGTTTGCTTTACTTATTTTCCCCTATTTAACCCCCAACCCTTCATCAGAATAATCCCAAAATATAATCTAGTTCCTGATTTCATTATGATATATGCGTGTACCAAATTTCAAGTGAATATTTCAATTTTATTTTATCATCCCCTTTAATAATGAAATGTTGAGGCCTTGGCTAGTAGTACATATATCAAAATTCAAGTTTCTGTACTCTCACCATATACCTTTACATATTTCCCCCTATTTACCCCCCAACCCTTCACCGGATATCTTCAAAAAACAATCCAGTTCCAGATCTCATTATGATATATACGTGTACAAAATTACAAGTCAATATCTTAAACCGTTCGGTTCCGGAGAAAATCTGGGGACAAAAAAAAAAGGTTACAGACAGACAGACAGACAGACAGACAGACAGACAGACAGACAGACAGACAGACAGACAGACAGACAGACAGACAGACAGACAGACAGACAGACAGACAGACAGACAGACAGACAGACAGACAGACAGACAGACAGACAGACAGACAGACAGACAGACAGACAGACAGACAGACAGACAGACAGACAGACAGACAGACAGACAGACAGACAGACAGACAGACAGACAGACAGACAGACAGACAGACAGACAGACAGACAGACAGACAGACAGACAGACAGACAGACAGACAGACAGACAGACAGACAGACAGACAGACAGACAGACAGACAGACAGACAGACAGACAGACAGACAGACAGACAGACAGACAGACAGACAGACAGACAGACAGACAGACAGACAGACAGACAGACAGACAGACAGACAGACAGACAGACAGACAGACAGACAGACAGACAGACAGACAGACAGACAGACAGACAGACAGACAGACAGACAGACAGACAGACAGACAGACAGACAGACAGACAGACAGACAGACAGACAGACAGACAGACAGACAGACAGACAGACAGACAGACAGACAGACAGACAGACAGACAGACAGACAGACAGACAGACAGACAGACAGACAGACAGACAGACAGACAGACAGACAGACAGACAGACAGACAGACAGACAGACAGACAGACAGACAGACAGACAGACAGACAGACAGACAGACAGACAGACAGACAGACAGACAGACAGACAGACAGACAGACAGACAGACAGACAGACAGACAGACAGACAGACAGACAGACAGACAGACAGACAGACAGACAGACAGACAGACAGACAGACAGACAGACAGACAGACAGACAGACAGACAGACAGACAGACAGACAGACAGACAGACAGACAGACAGACAGACAGACAGACAGACAGACAGACAGACAGACAGACAGACAGACAGACAGACAGACAGACAGACAGACAGACAGACAGACAGACAGACAGACCGACAGATAGACAGACATAATTTTTTTTCCGCTCAAATTTAAAATTTCGACGTTTCATGACATTCTAAACCTATTCAAGAAAAAAAAATTGATTTTTTTTACGATTACTATACTTCCAATCTACTACGTGGATGTAGAAGTAAAAATGAGACACAGAAATAACAGATGGCATATCATACTCTAACACAATTGTTATGGAAGGTACCTGCTACATTTTTAATGAAAAATATTCAGGGTGGTAATTCTAAGAAATAACTGAACTGTTGAGAAAACCTGTAAAGGTATTACGCAAAATTTTCCTATTTGATATCTTGTATTTATTATTTACATTTTCTGTCGGATGACCACTGTGTATATTTTTATAAGCTAAAGCTTACAAGTTTTCCTTATCAGTGTAGGCAAATTAAATGAAAATCGACCTAAACCTCCCGAATGAATGGACTTTCACAAAACTTTGTGAATTCTGTTCGTCATGATGTCTAGACAAACTCCAGAAAAAAATTTGCCGCCATTGTCCCGCAATTTCTTTAAACAATGATTTTGTTGCTAATTGGTTAACTAGCAAAATTGAGGTAAATAAAAAAAAAACAAAATGTTTTAACATTGGAAATGTTTATGTTTTCGTATATGGGGTAGAGTTACCAGTTTTTGTTCAATGTCAAAAAACAGCGGTGTCGCGGCACAGTAGAGAGAAGACCAGTATGCTCACCTACTCTTAAAATTTGTTGTAATCGATTTTATTTTTTGTGAATCCACTGCGCATCCGATATTTGTGCTCTCATTTCCATATACACTGCTCGAGCTAGAAAATGCTAATAAACTGGCTAACACTTACAATGATAATAAATTATTTTTGTTCGAAGATATCCTTGGCAGATGATTTATTTTGCAATTGAATTTAATGTTTACTGATTAATCACTAACTAACTAATTAAAATTTGACCTGCCTTTACTTAAATTTATAACTATATTGTTCAAATAAAAATTTGTACACGGCTACCGAAAAGGCCGCGCTACTATCGATTAGGCTGCTGCCAATTACATTACCTACCGTGTTGGGAGATTACCTAAAAGTTGTACAGCGATGCTGACGGTAGAACATAAAAGTGTACAGCTTGCTACAAACAGGTGCATGATGTGTTAGAATTGCAACTAACTGATATAGGTTGTCTGTTCTACAAATTGAGTGACAATAATAATATCTCTTTATTTCAAAGTAATGTGTCGCGGTCGACTGAGACTATATCATATGCAACGGCTGATATACGCAAATGTAATACGTAATATATCACAGGGGGTCAAGTTACCAGTTTTCATTTAAGGTGGAACTACAGCGGTGTAGTGGATCGTGCTAGCTGAAAAAGTTGAAAAACTTTATGTTTTATGTATGGTGCTAACATTTCCAATGTCCCGATGATTGCAAGGATTGCGAAATCTGTGAATTTTTTTAGTTAATTTGACAAAAAATGGAAACTTTCTACTCCTGTAAAGTTTTAGAGAGAATGCGTATTTTCCGAGATACAGCTGTTCGAAAATGAGGGAGGGGGGATAGAAAGTGACGAGAAAAAATCCAGAAGAAAAATTCGGATGAATGCATTGTTAAAATACAAGACATTTCTTTCTTTATAACTTTTTTTCCGGGGAAACCCGAAAAAGAGACCCTTATCAGAAAATGGAAAATTTTGTAAACTATGAAATCTAAAAATCTGGAAAAATTCAGATGTATAGGTTAAGATATTCTTTTAAATTCTGATCTTTTGTAATTTCTTTGTAACGTGTATATTTTCCGAATTTTCAACAGTTCTTCTCGACCAAAAAACGTGTTTTTTGATCGTGATGCCCTTCTCTATATACGCCGCTGATCAAATACAGCAATCTAAAAAATGTTCAATACATCTAGAAACAGAAAAATTGAATTATTATTCCTTAAACTTAGTCGTCACTCTCGGCTAACAGGTTGCGGTTGAGAATGACTATGCAGAATGGTGAATATTTATTGAAGCGAAGAAATATGTTTTCATGAAACATAACTCTAAATGCGTCATTTAACAAAGTGTAACAGCAATAATAATAAAGAAAGTATTTTTATTTCATTATTACGTTGAACAGGCAATTATTTTATTATAAAAGCATTTAAAAACGTAACCTTCACTCTATAATCTTGAATTTATTAATTAAAATCGTTTTACTCCACCCATCCTGGACGATGGCTAAACTGTTGTTACGGATCAATGGTAAAGGTGGTTTTGAATGCACCCATGTTTCCAAAGCAAATATTGTCTCGATTAAATAAAAATGTACAGAGTGAGGTACTTAAACGAACTTATGATTTTATTTCGTTACATTTACACGTGATATGATACTTTATAAACAGGCATTTAATATATTGAAGCAAACACAATTTTAAGCTAATTCATAAAAACATGCGTATCATTTAAAAAAAACCGCTGCCTAAGGAATCACTACTTCCGCATCCAGATTTTTCATCCCAACCATTCTAAAGAAAACATTTTGACTATATTTGCACTCTAGTATGTGAAAATGACTGGTCATAGAATTTTAATAATATTTGGGGCAGATGTCGTAGAAAAATATTAGAAAGAAATCTGAGAACTTAGTTTCTAGTATATACACTAAAGCCCAAGTTTCTATACTCTTACAACATGATTTACTTCTTTTTCCCCATTTACCCCCGACCCTTCAACGGAATCGTGTCAAAATATAATCTAGTTTCAGATGTCTTTATAATACATACGTGTACCAAATTTCAAGTGAAAGTCTGAATTTAATTATCATCTCTTTTAATTAGGGAGTGGGGGTAGTGGGGGCATGGAAAATCATGTAAAAGAAACCTGAGGCCTTCGCTTCTAGTATGTACACCAAATCTCAAATTTCCGTACTCTTACCAACTTGCTTTACTTATTTTCCCTTATTTGCCCCTATTTAACCCCCAACCCTTCAAGGAATAATCCCAATATATAATATAGTTCCTGATGTAATTATAATATATACGTATACCAAATTTCAAGTGAATATCTCAATTTTATTTGATCAACCCCTTTAATAATGGAGGGGGGGGGATGGACAATATTTTAAAAAATTTTGAGGATTTTTTAATATATTTTTTGTACTCTTACCAGCTTGCTTTACTTATTTTCCCGTACTTTAACCCCCCGCCCTTCAACGAAATCATCTCAAAATATAATCTAGTCCCAAATGTCGTTATAATACATACGTGTAAAAAATTTGAAAAGAGTATCTCAAGTTTATTTTATCAACGCCTTTAATAATGGAGTAGGGTTGGTGGGGGTCAAAAAATATTATAAAAAAATATGAGGCCTTGCCTTCTAGTACATACACCAACTTTTAAGTTTCTGTACTCTTACCAGCTTGCTTCACTTATGTTCCCTTATTTACCCCTATTTACCCCCAACCCTTCAACGGATTAATACCAAAATATAATCTAGTTCCTGATGTGATTATAATATATACGTATACCAAATTTCAAGTGAATATCTCTATTTTATTTTATCATCCCCTTTAATAATGGAGTGGCGGTGGTGTTGGGATGGAAAATGTTATAAAAAATTTTGAGGCCTTAACTTCTAGTACATACACCTAATTTCAAGTTTCTGTACTCTTCTCCGCTTGCTTTACTTATTTCGCCCTATTTACCCTCCAACCCTTCACCGGATATATAATATACAATCCAGTTTCAGATCTTGTTATAATATATACGTGTACAAAGTTTCAAGTCAATATCTTAAACCGTTCCGGAGAAAACGTGCGGAAAAAAAAAAAGAGTTACAGACAGACCGACAGACAGACATAATTTTTCGCTTTTAAATTTAGAATCTCGACGTTTCATGACATTCTAAGCCCATTTCAAGAAAAAACAAATTTGAATATTTTTTACGATTACTGTACTACAATTTTTTGTTAGAGAAAATTGAACCTATAATTTATTTAGGTACTAATTTCCATAGTTACAGGGTTGTAAATATTCATATGCTGAAAGTAAATATTACGGTTGGGATTTTGCAGAGTGAGAGGGAGATGTGTGTTTATATTTGATGAACTATACATATTTCAAAATTTAAATACCATCTTTAAAATTATTTTAGGACATTCATGTTAATATAACAAATACTGATAAATATACTTGACTTTACATTATTAAATTAGACTTAGGGCCACTAGTTTAAATAATTAACAAAAAAATTACACGAGTTATCAAACCTACTTTCAAAAATAAAAAAAAAATGGGAAATATCGGATAATTTAAAAACTAATAGTTTTATGAAAAAAATGTATTTAAAAAAATATATCGTTTGGTACCTACCCTATCGCGTATGCTACGTTTAAATGTTGGAGCTATCGTAAGATAATTCTGCACTTCAATCACCTAAAGCTAAAGCTATCTATTCTATCTAGTGATCACCTTCTAGCGAATTGTAATTTCCTTGCTTGTTACCAAATATTCGACTTGAGAATTTTTGTTTACTTTATCTTGAAAACTATTGGCTTTAATAGAAAAATGTGTACTACAAAAATTAGAATGAAACATACTTCCAAAGTTCCAGCCATCGAAAAATATCTACCCAGCTGCAGCGTCGCCAAACCATAGACGCCACTGTAATTGGCAACATTTGAAACACAACATGAAGTCCGTCTATTAAAAAAAAGAAACACTTTCATTTCTATCTTACGTGACCTATGTAGGCTATTGTTTATCAATTAAAACGAAGGTAGGTTAATCTCACAAGAAAAATTGTTTATGATAAAAACTAAAAAACTTTTCTCACAAAAATTTTTCACAAACTCAGGCAACCAGACTACAAATAAGATACGTTGAACTATAATGTAAGTATACAATATTAATAAATTAAATATATTCAATTTCTTTAAAGTTTACTGCATCATTGAAATTAAAAAAATCGCTGCCTAAGGAATCACTACTTCCACATCCAGATTTCCCATCCAAGTATCTTTAAAGGAATACATCTTGACTATATTTGCACTCTAATATGTGGAAATAATTGGTCATAGAATTTTAATAATATATTATTCTAGGCAAATGTCATTAAAAAAATTGAGACGTCAAATGAATATCTCAATTTCATTTTAACAATGCTTTTAATAATAGAGTGGAGCCGGTGAGGGGTTGAAAAATATTACAAAGGATTCTGAGGCCTTGGCTTCTAGCATATACACCAAATTCCAAGTTTCTGCACTCTTACCAGCTTGCTTTACTTATTTTCTCTTATTTACCCCTACTTACCCGCACCTCTGCAACGGAATCGTCTTTAAATTCAATGTAGTCGCAGATGTCGTTATAATATATAGTACCAAATTTCAAGTGAACATCTCAATATTATTTCATCAACCTATTTAGTGATGAGTGGTGGAAGCGTTGAAAAATGTTATTAAAAAAATCTGAGGCCCTGGCTGCTAGTATATACACCAAACTCAAAGTTTTTGTACTCTTACCAACTTGCTCTACTTATTTTTCTCTATTTACACCTATTTACCCCTATTTAACTCCCAACCCTTCAACGGAAACATCTCAAAATATAATCTAATTACAGATGTTGTTATAATACGTACGTGTACCAAATTTCAAGTGAATATTTCAATTTTATTATATCAACTCCTTTAATAATGGAGTGGGGGAGGTGGGGGGTTGAAAAATATTGCAAAAAAATAAAGGACCTTGACTTCTAGTATATACACCAAATTCCAGGTTTCTGTACTTTTACCAACTTGCTTTACTCATTTTTCCATACTTACCCCTATTTAACCCACAACCTTTCACCGAAATTAGCGCAAGATATAATCTAGTTCCAGATCTCGTCATGATACATACATGTAACAAATTTCAAGTTAATATATTAAACCATTCCTAAGGAAACGTGCGCACAAAAAAAAATTACACACAGACCGACAGACCGACCGACCGAACATTTTTGTCGCTCAAATTTAAAATCTCGACATTTTATGTTATTCAAATTCTAATTCAACAATATGCTATACTTACAGTCCTCTACGTGTATGTGGAAGTAATTATGCGTATTGTGTATCAATATTCTGTATCACTGTATCTTTAATTGTTTGATATATAAAAAACTTTTTATTTTTACTTCCAATGATGTAGTATGTCCTTTAGTTCCATTAGTCTGTCTGTCTGAATGTCGGTCTGTTGTCTGTCTGTTCGCGTTATATCTACAAAACTATTTGACGGAAAATAGGGATGTTTCGTAGGTAGTTGACACTACTGCCAATGATGAAATGTGGTATACGTATAGTGGAAAATGTACCATAAAAAGAATAATTAATTAGAAAAATATAATGAATAGCAATAATATTTGCCATAGAGTTAACACAATTACAAAGGAAGACGCCTGTTATATATACACTGGAAATATTCCTATTCAACATTTTTTATATTATATTTATTGTCTGTCGGATGACATCAAAAGTATATAGATATATTTTCTTTCTGGTGATAACTATATTGTAAATATTATTTTCATCTGTCGTTTACAAATTAGTTGTTTTTTATAGTGACCACATTGACAGTATATTTTTAATAAAAGTATATCAGGTTTCCTTCTCGGTAATGTAACTTTTTACCAATGTAGCTTACTACATTATTTCTTATGGTGACTACTCTGTATATTTCTTTAACTATATTTTTCCTTATAACAGTAAACAGTAATGACAACTACATATCAAATACTGTTGACGTCCGTCGTTTCCGAATAATTTTTTAAAACGACCACTAGGATGGGGCGATTTAGCAACTGATACCGCGTCGTTGAAATTATTATTCCTTTTGTCATTACGAACAGAGTTTTCTACGACATAGGTCTAAAATGAATTTCGAGGCTCCGGAATTTCATTTTTATGGAAAATGTTCGGTTTATATAGAATTTGGAGGGCACTTGGAATTTTTGTAATTAGTTTTTTCTGTGAAAATTGGTACTCGGGGGTTTTTTCGTACGAGGAATTCATTTTTGATATTTATTTTTACCTAAGGCGTCCGATAGGGTGTGCTATCGATCATTTGTTCATTTTTCTACTGTTTTCAGTGCTAATTTTATTCAAGAACACAAATCTTTCTTCGTTTTCTTTTTTTTTTAACCCACTGCGGCATCGACAACGAGAGTCATTAGCCGCACCCTCCTTCATCATTACACAATTTGTGTTATAGGTCAATTATATTATTAAAAGATAGAGTTTGGTGGTATATAACATGGATATAGACATGGGACACACGCTTCTTGTCCAGGGACCCATTAGGACATATATGAAATAACAAAGACTGGGTAAGTGAAAGCCTCGGATGGAATTGGTGATAAACATAGGTAAAAAACATAAGGTAAGCTTGAGGAGAGATGCGTCATAATTTTTTCAGCAAGTTTGCTCTTTTACAGAAATTGAGGATTTGTTGTATTGTCATTCTTTCGTTGCTTAAAGCTAATGATATATCCCTCGGTATTTCTAGTGCGGCGAGGATATCATGGTAATGTGGGCAGTGTCCTCAATTATATGTTTAACCGTTAGTTGGTCATTGCATGTCTCGCGCAAGGGGTCTTCATTTTCTTAATTCATTCATTTATTTATTTATTTAAATTCTCTTTGATAATGACAATTTATTATTTTTTGTCGATACTTACGAAAACAACGATGTAATATGTTTAAATGCAAATTTAATGGTAGTCGAACTATACGGAAATGGTGACAGCCAGGGAAGTTTGGGGCAACTCTTAAGGGTGAATTCTACCTTCCCAGGGGTGGGAAAGGGATTTTAGCCTTCTTTTCAGTTTACACGTTTACCCCTCATGATTGTCTTAAAACTTCGTTTTGATTCTGCTTGTATAATATGAGGAGCCACCTCACTCCAAATGAGCATTGCCGGGCATTATTGGAAGGATTCACTTGAAAGGGATGGCTCTTATCCGTTTACGGCGGTACGAAGAGTCAAACTCATCTCAAAGTGTTATTCTCGTAATCAGTATCCTTGAAAACGGGGTGGGGGTAAACGTGTAAACTGAAAAGAAGAGTAAAATTACTTTCTCTCCCTGGGAAGGTAGATCTCACCCTTAAGAGTTATCCCAAATTTCCGTGGCCATCACCCTTTCCGTATACTTTCGACTACTATTAATTTTCACACATTCCCTTGTAAGTATTGCCATTTAATCAAAGTATATACGCGAAAGGGGTAGGTTTTTGTCACTTGAGGGGGTAGGAAGGGCCGAAGTCGCGTAAAAGCATTTTACTCGTTATTAGCATTCTGGGGGGCAGTAGAACTTTCAACGAGAACACATATATTTTATCATTTTCCCACCCCCTGGTAGGTTAGATTCAAACCTCAAGGGTGGCCGAGGCCATGTCTCCGACATTAATTGTCGCCCTTTATCATGTCCCTCATATTATATATCCTCATATTCGTATTCAGCACCCTCGAAAACGGGGGTGGGGGGGGAGTGGTCTGGTTGCTTTCCTCATTTGTAACAAAATTGGGTCAAAATTCCGACTTATTGACTCCACTTTATTTCCAAGGAGAAAATTTGATATATTTTTGAGTAAAGCAATATATCCAGAGCGCTCATCCAGCAAAAAAATCTTAGTAAATAAAAGGTGTCAAATAAACAGGAAATTCCTATGCAAATACTTTTACCGACTTTTGAATTAAGTTATCTAACTTATTACTATTTTAATACATTATGGTTCAATATAATCTTCATATTTAGTCTGGTTGCCTGAGGATAAGAGGGACAATGTTTTGTTCATGAGAACAGTAGTTTCAAGAATATATGTGAGAAAAATACCATGTTTTAATATGTAAAAGTTCACGTATATTCGTTAATTTAAAAAAATTAAACATAAAACCGCGTGCCAAGGAATCACTACTTCTACATCCCACTGACCCATCATTAAAGAAGTTTTCCCATTAGGCAGAGAGCCGGCTGTGTAGATTTTCTATGAATAAGATACATGAAAAGTTTTGTATGAGTAAGTGCTACCACAGACCTACAGGGAGCTACTTTTTGTGTACGCAAATTCTACCCGCATCATGGAATTTTACCGGAAGTGACGTCAAAATTGGAGGATGCAGGCAAATAGAAGGAGCAACCTATTTTTTAATAACTAGAAGGTATGTACTTTAACTTAAAAAAAGAAATAATTCATGTATTCGATGACTTAAGAAAACAAAAACAAAAAATTAATCGAGGGTGTCTCAGGGTTGCGGGCAAATTAAGCCGCACCCCACTACAGTCTCATTGTATATCTCAAAACCTACATTTTGACGTAAGTTTTATTCATATATTCGATGACACAAAAAATCGTGACGGAAAGTGACGTCAGAATTCCATACTTACTCACTTACATAAAGATTCTTATGTATCTTATTCATAGGAAATCTATACAGCCGGCTCTCCACCTACATTGACACTCCAGGTTGTTAAGAATAATACAATATTTGAAATCATTCACCCCAAACTAGTGATGGGGATGGCTGATGCCAAAAATTGTTTTAAGAACTTTTGTTTTCATACACACACTAAATCACAATTTTATTTCCTTTTCCTCTTTTAGCAATGGAGTGAAGATAATGGTAAGGGTGGTAAATGTCATAATGAACTTGAGACCTTGGCTTCTAGTGTGTACACCAAATCTGAACTCTGCTTTACTTATTTACCTTCATTTACCTCTATTTATCCCTATATACTCCCTTATCCCCCAACCCTTCATCTGAATAAGTTCAAAATAATCTGCTTCCAGATCTCATTATGATACATACGTGTATCAAATTTCAAGTCAATAACTTAAATCGTTCCAGAGTAATCGTGCGCAAAGTGCCGACGCGACAGACAGAAATTATTTTCCGCTCAAATTTCAAATCTCCACCTCTCGCGATAGTCCGGTCGTCGTACTTAATCTTGTTTTGGTGAGAAATTTAAAACAGCAATTTTATTGACTACTCTTAAAAATTGCACTGAACACGATGGTGATATTAAAAAATGTATAAAAGATAGGATTCATTGTTAACAACAATGGTTTTTAGCGACAATTCTTACTTTTTGATGTTCTTTTACTTTTTAGTGAAAACGGACAAAAACGACAAGATACAAGAAATGATTTTTTTGAAAGATTTTATTAGTACTCGTCTTTTCAAACTTGTAGCGACCTTCTATCTTTGACCGTTCAATTGTTATAAACAAATCAAGGTTCTAAATTAACAATTTTTCTCTTTTTCGACAAGGGATCATACGGATATTTTATTATGGCCAAAATATTACATTTTCTTCATAGAATTTACAGTTTTCTTTATGTCGATATCTCATGCATTTTGCAGTTGTTTAAACAAATAAGCTAATTTGTTTATTATGGATTTGCCACTTTCCACGACATTTTTTGCACTTTCCACCCCCAGCAATCAATAAATATTGATAAAACTATCATTTCTATGTAGTCTCGGAGCTATTTTATTTTTATTTACCCACCGCCAACGTTTTTAAAAAATTGCTTAGTAAACAAATGAAATGTCTCGGCTCAGGAATGTCGTATCGAAATGCAATTGTCGGCAAATGAAAGATAATAAAAGAAGGAAAATTTTGAACCTAGATAGACCTCGATCCGTTAACTGGAACCGGAGATATAGACCATATTGCGTTTACGACTGTCAGTTATTTACTAATTAATTAATTATTTGAAAAAAATCTTGTGACAACATAAATATTTTCATACTTTTTTTTGCGTTTATAACAATTAATTTATGACCGTCGTTAAACGTTTTTTAGGGTTTACGCTCCGAGCGACTTGCGCAGTAACGACTTTGTATATATAAAATTCAAAAGGCCCTTGGTTTTAAACGTGCTGTGATTTGAAGTGGTTTAAAAGGTCATTTAAAGGTATTTTCATTTTATTTTTTGTACTTTTAAGTTTAATTATTTTTTATACAGGGTATTCCTTAATGACATGCTAATATTTCAGGTTGTGATCCCTTAGGTCATTTTATGAAGAAAAGTTTATATGAACATATGTCCGCAACGGCTTAAATTTATTGCGAGAGTATGTCGAAATTTCATATTCCCTAATATTTTTTACAAAGAAGTGGTACGCCACTGAAAATTTTGAATGTGGATGTTTTTCTTGATTACCGATCAGACCTCTTGCATTTTTTCTCGTCAGACGCACAGTTCTTTATTGAAACAATTAAATTCAAATTGAAAGTAACTACACAGGCATACACGGAGCGTAAATACTAAGAAACGTTATACGACGTTAATAAATTAATTGTTATAAAAGCAAAACATTTATGAAAAACCAATGGATTTGTGTGACAATTGAAAACTAGTTAGTTCAATATATTAATTTTATGTTGCCACAAGATTTTTTCAAAAAATTAATTAAGAAACAATTGACAGTCGTAAACGCAAAACGGTTCATATCTCCGCTTCAAGTTAACGGATCAAGGTCTATCTAGGCTCAAAATTTTCCTTCCTTTATTATCTCTTATTTACGAAAATTGCATTTCAGCACGACGTTCCTGAGCCGAGATATTTCATTTGTTTAATTAGCAATTTTTTAATAAACGTTGGCGGGGGGTAAAGAAAAATAAAAGAGCGCTGAGATTACATAGAAATAATAGTTTTTATCAATATTTATTGACTGCCGGGGGTCGGAAGTGCAAGAAATGTCATGGAAAGTCGCAAATCCTTAATAAAAAAATTAGTTTATTTGCTTAAACAATTGCAAAATACGTAAGACATCGACACACAAAAACAACCCTCTAAATTCTATGAAGAAAATTCAACATTTTGACAGTAATAAAATATCCGTATGATCTCTTGTTCAACAAGAAAGAAATTGTTAATTTAAGACCATACCGACAAACGGGCAGGACGAGTATTCAGACAGATCACCCAAGAGACTAGAAGAACTAGGAATAGAAAAATGAACATAATAATACTAGGAGACTTCAACGCGCATATAGGAAAGAACGACCAAACACATGAAGACAAGAATATCATAGGAAAAACCTTACTTCACACATGGACAAACGATAATGGAAGCTCGCTAAAAAACTTGGCACATCTGTTCGATCTAACAGTTAGAAACACATGGAGCAAGAACCTAACCTGCCTTAATACCTGGAGTAAAGGAAACATCAACTCTCAAATAGACCATATCCTAGTGGATAGAAAAATAAGGGACAGGGTCAAAAACATTAAGGCAAAACAAGCAACAAACGTCAAAACAGATCACAAAATATTATATGGAACACTAGTAATAAAGAAACAATAGGAAGCACTGAAACGAAAGAAATCACTACGATAGCGCGATTATTGCACAAGAAAAACATGAAGCAGAACAACCAGAAGAAACATACGCTCGAACTGGGGCTATAACACCCCGCCCAGAATTAGAGGAAGCAACGCACATAAACATGTACCAAATATCACAAAGAACAGAGGAAGCCAACAGTCAAGAATTACAACACGATGACATCATTCTGGCGACATGGAATGTCAGAGGATGCATAACGAGAGAGAAAAGAGACAAAATCGAGGAGGTTCTTATGATGGAACACATACACGTGGCATGCATACAAGAGACACACACGATAGACGGAACAGCAGTTACTCAAAACTACAAATGGCATCTAAGTGGAGGGAACAAAGAAAAAACCAGCAGAGGAGTCGCATGGGCAATAAGACGGAATACCCCTATCCAGATAAAGACAAGAAAAGTAAACGAAAACATAACCATGGCAGACTTACAAATTGGAAAGGAAAATATATGCATACTAGGAGTACATGTGCCCTCCGACAAACGGGCAGGACGAGTATTCAGACAGATTACCCAAGAGACTAGAAGAAATAGGAATAGAAAAATGAACACAATAATACTAGGAGACTTCAACGCGCATATAGGAAAGGACGACCAAACACATGAAGACAAGAATATCATAGGAAAAACCTTACTTCACACATGGACAAACGATAAGGGAAGCTTGTTAAAAAACTTGGCACATCTGTTAGATCTAACAGTTAGAAACACATGGAGCAAGAACCTAACCTGCCTTAATACCTGGAGTAAAGGAAACATCAATTCTCAAATAGACCATATCCTAGTGGATAGAAAAATAAGGGACAGGGTCAAAAATATTAAGGCAAAACAAGCAACAAACGTCAAAACAGATCACAAAATATTATATGGAACACTAGTAATAAAGAAACAAGAAGAAAAAAAGAAAAAAAAGATACAACAAAACAGCAAATGGCACATGGAACATCTCACTGCTACAAAACAAAGGAATAAAAAAGAAATACCAGGAGGAGATAGAAAAACAGTTAACAGGAAAGGAACTAAATTGGTCAACAATGGGTTTAAAAATCAAAATAGCGGCGAGGAAAACGTTGAAAAGGAACAAATCCCCTATGAGCCCAACAAGAAAAGACACCAAAAGAAATTACGAAAAACTAAAGAAAATAAAGGCCACAGGAAAACAATATACACCAAACATAGACAAAAAGATAATAGAAGCGAGGAAACAAAGAAGAGACACAGAGAGGAGGCACGAACAAAAAAAAACAAAAAAAAAAATGCAGGGAATTCTTCGAAAACATAGAATCCACTCCAGCAGGACAGAGATTAAACCAAACTTTTAGACACCCCAAAACATACAGGAGAAACAACAATACGCAGTCAAGAAAATACATACCACTGCAGCATTGGGTCAGGAAACTAGAAGAAGGAAACGCAGAGAGAAGTCAAATAGAACCAATACAAGGAATGGACCACTGGCCTCTGGGAAAGCCACCGTCAAAAGACGAACTACTAGAAATAATGGCCAGAGCTAAAAGAAACACGGCCCCGGGAATAGATAAAATAAATAACGAACTAGTATACTATGGACCGGACAACATAAAACAGCTAATCCTAGAAATCATCACCAACGCATGGACGGAAACCACACCCCTGTCTGAGGAATGGAATACAACCATACAGATACCGCTCCCTAAAATCAAATCACCACAAAACGTGGACGATTACAGAAGAATAATACTCTGCAGTGTAGGGTACAAATACTACGCACAATTCCTCCTCAGAGAAATGGAAAAATACATCGGCGAACTACCAGATTATCAAACGGCATTTATCAAGGGTAGATCGACAGACGACCACATGTCCACCACCAGACGGATCCTGGAAGAAAAGTGGAAAGAAGGAACAAAACTATATATAGTCTCAATTGACCTCCAAAAGGCATTTGATACTATAAGGCATGAGGCTATAGTCAACACTTTGCTCAACAGGGGAGTACCGCACTACTTAATAAACAGAATAATAAAAGCATGCCTACACGAAAACACTGCAATACAATGGTTTGGACAGACGACGAAATCAAAAATGAAGAATATAGGAGTCGAACAAGGATGTCCACAGTCCTGGACCAAGTCAAATCAGCCTACAGAGTCACAAGAGCTCTACTACCCTTCATTGAGGACAACAAACCACCATGGTGCCTAACCAAAAAGGTATGCACGACCATCATAATGCCTACGATGATATATGGAATAAAAAACGCAGCAACGATAAAGGCCAACCGAAGAAGCCTGAGAAGAGCTGAAAGGGACATTATCCAACTGCTAGCAAAAACAGGAAAACCACAAAAACGACAGAAAACGTCAACATTACTAGAGGGAAGAACAATAATCAAAAGAATAGAATCATACGCAATGAAATACTGGGGACATGTCCAAAGACGGGACACGACACACCTACTGAAGAAAGCGCTGCGAATGAACAGCAACAAACTGAAAATAGGGAGGCCATGCTACACATGGATTACAACAATCGAGAGGATTATGAATAAGCTAGGAAAGGATTATACACACTGGGAAATGTTGCCACAACAAAAAATGGAATACAATAAAGAAATATCAAGGATATACACACTGCCAGACTCAGAAACAGAAGAAACAGAAAACTCAGAAGTAGAATAGGAGAGAAGATGATCACAGACAAAAACTAAGAAGAAGCATATCACAAAAACCTGAAAGTAAAAAGAAGCACGAAAACCTAAAAGAAGCATCTCACAAACGCCTACACTTTCCATCCGATGAAGACAGAAGGAAAACAAGAAGAAACATCTCGCAAACACCTACACGCTCCATCCTATACTCCTACCCCATGCGTCATGCGGCTCTCGCTGCTGACAAAAAGCATGTCCAATGTCCAATCCAGCGTATGCAGCTGGTCCGGCGGTATATAAAAGCACTGGGGGTTTGTTCTGGCACACGGTGGGATGATCGGTGGGCGATCGGGCTGCGTGGTGGAACAAATCTCCCTGCACCGGAATTGGCAGCAATGCCCACCTTACGCTGGCAAATCAATCAATCAATCAATCAATCAACAATTGAACGGTCACATATAAAAGCTCGGTACAAATCTGAAATGACTCGTATTGATAAAATCTTCATTTTTTATATCTTGTCTCTTTTTGTCCGACGCACCGTTTTCGGCAAAAAGTCAAAAAACATCAAAAATTGAGAATTTTCGTTAAAAACCATTGTTCTTAACAATGTGTGTTTTATAAATATCTTAATGTCACCGTCGTATTCAGCGCAATTTTTTCCTATAAGAATAGTCAATAACATTGTTGTTTTAAACTTCTGACCAAAATCGAAGATTTTGACGTTACGACGACCGACCATTCTAAATATATTTCAACAAAGAGGGACTTGATTTTTTACGATTATTATACTTCTACTCCATTACGTAGATGTACAAGTAAAATCATTGATAAAAAGTCATAACATATTTTCTGCTGGGATGTGACCAAAGAATATGACAAAAATGTTGGAAGCAATTTTTTTTAAATTGTTTAAATAATTTTGATTTAAAAGATAAATGAATTCGTATCCGGCTAGCAACATGTACTTTCTTAAACAGTGCTTCGTCCTGAATCTGATCTCATAAAAAACTGCATTTGAAAAATGTTCCATACTCTTTCGCCAACATGGGATAGTTTAATATTTTACTGAGTGACTTAAACGCGTGAGTTGCTAGAAAGTATTGTTTCTTGTTAACGCGTTTCATAATGGTTAATAGAATAAAAAATTAATATACTTTATAGCAAACTACTTGTTTTGACAAAATGCATTTAAAGAACGAAAAAACAATTGTACCTGCCATTAATTTTAATTTAACACAATCATTTCTTGCAATAGTGCATGACATTTTGTCTAATATGGAGAAGGTTTGCGCTACGCTGAACATGAAATTAATGTTCCAATCGTTAGGTTTAGGTACCTACTATTTTGTTCTATTATCCGAATTCAAATAAAATAATTTAATATATTTTTTTGGAGGACCGCATTTTTTCCCTATGTTATATTATTATTTCTTCCATGTGCTTAATGAAAGCTATGCAGTTAATCACAATCATTTTATAATATCCATTTTTTACATTTGTAAAATATATAGGAAAATATCGAACATTTATGCATGTTTAAAAGTGATAAGTGGAAGCGGAAGTATTTAACATAACATTTTTACAGTTTTTGTTGTCTTACCAAATTTAATAACTAAATTTGCAAATGATATTGCCTACTTTCCTTAGCATTTTAGTATTTGTTCAGGATTTGTATTGTACAGATATGTTAATATTTCATATTTCATTTGCTTGCTAGTCAATTCCTCGGACATTGCAACTGTCTGGTGTTACATTTTTACTTCCTTACAGAAAAATATTATATAAAATATATTAAGTACCTTGAAAAGTAAGAGTATCTTTTTATGTAAATTTTAAGTTTGAAGCTGTTAGCATTTAAATATCTGAAAAATATTAAGACAAGAAATGATGATGAGAATCGCTTTCATTTCATGGTTACATACTTATGCCGTAACTATAGGACTACGAAAACATCGTTTTATTCTAAATACCGAGACGACAGTATGTATCAATTTTTTCAACAAAAAGCAACCTATATTAGATATAAACTTAACAATGGACGGTCTACCAATCGTATTTTCTAAAACATTTAAGTACTTACGATTTACCTTAATGAACAATTAAGCTGGCCACGATACATGAATAATTTAGCTAAAACATTAAACAGCTGTTATTTTGCCCTCATGAATTTGAAATGATGCTCTAAAGTAAAATTTCACATCAATATTTACTTTGCTTTAGGATATAGTTACATTAGTTATAACATTCAACTGTGGAACTACTCCGCTAACGCACATCGAATATTTGTCAGTCAATAGAGAATCATTAGATTGATGTTTAACCTAAAATTTTAAGACTCAATGTATACCTTATTTCATAAAATATTTAATTTTAACTCTGCCCTGTACTTTTATTTTAAAATAACTAATATACACGAGACAAAACCATTCTCCCAAAGACAAAACTATGTCTGTTAATTCAGAGAACGTGTAATCACCCATATTTAAGTAATATTAACAATTAAACTGAAACTATTTCAAAGAACAGAATCATGGTCTAATAAATAACAGAAATGTCAAAGTAATAATTCAAAGCATTCTTTATGTGAATTGCATTTAAATTCGGTTCATTTATTATAGTAGGAGAGCCCACGATGCTAAATGGGGATTTACTCGAGCGTCGTGGGGACCTATTGGATTTTGAAGATTAGATGGTAGAAAGAAAAAAGGTTATATCATGTATACCCTTTCACCGGTGGGGGCAGCGTCTACAGGCTTTCAAAAATGTAAAAAGAAAACACACATGGAAATACTCGAGCGCGTAAGATATTGATGGTGTATATGCCCCACGTGTCTCCGATGAGGGAGGTATGTTAATCTGCCGGTTTGCATGGTGGGGGCAGTCGTACGGAAGTGTTAAAAATGGGAAAAATAAAAATTTACTCGAGCGCGTCAGATATTCAGAGGGAATGTTAAGTGAACCCGAACGAAGCTCCCATTCAAAAGACTGACGATTCGGATGTGACGCAAGCTCGTGGCGGCTTTTTGAAAATGCAAAGGAAAATCGCCATTTTGAAATGCTCGAGCGCGTCAAATTTTCATACAGATGGTTTAGCTTGATGTCCTGGTCGTGCTGATCAATAATCTGACGATTATTTGGAGGGATTTTCTTAATCTGACGGTTTGAAAAAAAATATTTTTATGATATTTTTTTTAAACCACTGAATGTGACAAATAAAATGCACGGAAAATAGCATGCAAATAAAAAAAAAATTACAATTTTGTTGAAATTTGTAAAGAAAGTTTTTTATTTTATTTTCTGCACACGCAAATCTATTTCTTTTAATTATAATACATATAAACACATATATTATATGTATATATAGTTTCGGTAATCTCTTTCTCTGATAAAATTACCAGTGATAAATAATAAATAACAGGTAAAAAAATTATGGCGGAGGTTAATAAAAAACGATATTTTTAAACTATTTGATAGTTTTATTGGTGGGTGATAACTTTACAGAATTCACAAAAAATTAATAAAACAAAACAAACACGTTAAAAATTTTTTTTTTGATCTTCATCTTTATCCGTGGAATTATCATCATACAGCAAGTCTGATTCGATTTGATCATCAATTTCATCCACAGCCTGCATATCTATAACAAGAAATCGCTTATAATACTTGACAATATATTTTTTATTTAATGAAAAGCGTATTATTAAAGTATTGAAAAGTAAATGTACCTGAATCTGGAGTATCCCTAGAATATCTAGTGTTATGACTACATCTTCATATACTTCTGGTAATTGATCACCAATGGCGTGATGTCTGGCGTGTGGGAACGGTGCGAGAGAGTGAGAGACAGAGAAAGAGTGAAAGGGAGAGAGATGCGCGAAGTGGGGAATACGAGCTTCACTGCGGTGCACGCGATAAACTTTATTGACGATTTTTGTTACTTCGGCTTGTGGAAATCGGCAGATTATATTTTTCCCATTATCCTTGAATTATTTCCTTCAAAACAAAAAAAATTCGACCGCGCTCGAGAATTTCGAGGTGACGTTTTTTTTTGCAAGTTTGTGACCCTCCCACTCCCTTGCGTCACGCTGAAATCGTCAGATTATTGAAACGCACACTTTTCAGCATGTAATTAACCCATCACACCTTAATCTGACGCGCTCGAGTATTTCCAACTATGGATTTTTTTTTACTATTCTGATCGGCTGCCCTACACGCGCGGCCCTATATAGAGGGCTTAGATATGATGGAGGTACTCAACAGGGTGCAAGGTATTCCCTATATGTTAATCTGCCGCGCTTGAGTAAATCCTTGAGTTAGTTGAAATTTTGTACAAGTTTGAGTTTCTGGACATCTTCAGACGTTTTGATGATATGTTTTCTGGCATTCTCCTGTAGCACGTAAAATTTAGACATATGCAGTACCCCGGAATAATAAGGTACCCTCATGAACACATCAAAACTATGAAATGCATTTTTTAGGACCATTTAAGGTGTTTCGAAGTATGTATTTGGAAATATTTTAGAAAGTTCCGTCAAATTAAGAAAATTCTTCCAATCAGAGGCGCATAATTATATTTAAATTGGATTAACCACTAGCGCACGAGTAGACCTAACCACTAATTGTTAAGTATCTATATTTTTAAGAAACTAGAACTGATGTTACCACAGAAATTACATTTAAATTGGGTTCGTAACGCGCGGAACTTAAGTGTTAAACAAAGTATGTTTCATCATTGCATTATCCCTTACCACAAGGTAAAATTCCTCTGATATTAGGCCACATATCTTGCTTAGTTTTATTTTTGTGATACATGTATGCCGTGAGTAAGCCTCTCTCAAATGGAATTGTTGGATTCGAAATTAAACGGTTGGCATTATTCTTGATCAGGGCACCAATGCAAATATTTCTGCCGAGAAGCACAACTTAAGCTTTTATTTTAGTGGTGAATAATCAATTGTACAGTAATAACGTAAAGGATCCAGGTTTTGGGGCCAAGGTTTAATTCATATGAATGACTGGAAGTTTCACAGAGTTTGATAGCCAAGTTACTTCGCTGTCATCACACAAAACAAACATATAAAAATACAAAAATACTGATTTAAACTATTAAGTTTGAACACGATTCTTCTAACATCTGTAGAGATCTAAATCCATTGCTCCTCTACTTGGTTTACAGCTAGGTTGTAAAGTCTTCTGCTTTTCATGTAAATAGGACAGCAGAAATAGACTAAAAAATGACTACAGCAAAGAACAATCAACAACGCAATTGCTGTTTTGAGAGAAAAAAATTATTAAATCGCTTATTAGTAAACTCAGAAAGATGTATATTCCGCCCATGCACATAAGTTTGACCTGATATTGAACATTATTTAAATGTTAATTGTGGTCTCGATTGTGGCATTCTGTAAATTCTTCTACTTCCTGCCACATGTATTTTTGCTCCTAAATGCCGTCCTAGAAATGTACAAAATCAGGGCTGGCATCTTTTCAATTTAACGTGTGGTGCTTAGTTTAGTAGCAAATGTTAAGAGAGGGGGAAGGATACCGGAGAAGAAATCAACTTTGCAGACTCTTTTAGTTATTTATTATTAATCGAGGAAATGAAGCAGGAAAAAGGCTTAAACCCCAACAAGAGACTCCGCAAAACCTGAACGCCTGGAAATAATCGTAAACAATAGTTTTTTGAAGAATTAAATATACTTAAAAAAACGCTTATATTTCGAGAAGAGAGATTTACATAAAAAATGTTAAGAGTCAAAACATGCTTATAATTGTCCAAAATCTAAAATCCACTGGTTCTCTTTCAACTTAAGAAAAATTGTTGGTGACCGGAAATCGAAAAAGCACCATTTCTCATGACTGGTTGCGAACGTTAGAACCTTTTTTAACTGCATTAGTTTTGAAGTTACGTAAAAAAGTTCGAAAATCAAAGTTATAGAAAATCACATGTATTCTCCAAAAATCAATAGGAAAAATAATTGAGAGTCGTGTTTCAGAGACATGAATTTTATTTTCTCTTTTTTTTTTAATGGAATACCCTCCGTCTATTTTTACACCATTTAA